>OX422207.1:182789523-184269523 GCA_949130495.1 Sambucus nigra
ACCATCTAATGCCATGTTGTTATTCCTAAGTCTAAAAATATACAAATTATCATCGTATTCTCAAACGGGGAGTCTCGCGGCTGCGCGGTCAGTTCCAACAAGTTATATGGGTCCTGTGAGAGGTGTTGGTGCAACCCACAGAGCCGTTCGAGGGTTGTTCTGAGTTTTCACTCTCTAACGCCATGTTTTTAAGCCTAAGTCTTGAAGTATGCAAATTACAGTTGTATTCTCAAACCGAAAGACCCGCGACTGCACGGTCAGTTCCTACAAATTACATTGGTCCCGTGAGAGGTGTTGGTTCCACCCACGGTCCTTTCGGGGGTTGTTCGGTGTTTTCACCCTCTAATGCCATATTTTTAAGCATATGTCTAGATATATACAAATTACCATGGTGTTATCAAACCGGGAGACCCATGACTGTGGGGTTAGTTCCTACGAGGTTACATTTGTCCTATGGGAGGTGTTGGTTCCACCCACTGGGCGCTCGGGGGTTGTTTCGAGTTTTCACCCTCAAAGGCCATATTTTTATGCCTAAGTCTTGAAATATGCAAATTACCATTGTATTCTCAAACCGGGAGGATCATGGCTGTGCGGTCAGTTTCTACGAGTTACATTGGTGCCGTGGGAGGTGTTGGTGCCACCCCACGGGGCCGTTTGGGTGTTGTTTCGAGTTTTCACCCTCTAATGCCCTATTTTTAAGCCTAACTCTAGATATATTGAAATTACGATCGTATTCTCAAATCGATAGACCTGCGACTGCGCGGTCAGTTTCTACGAGTTACATTGGTCCCTTGGAAGGTGTTGGTGCCACCCGCGGGGCCGTTCAGGGCTGTTTCAGGGTTTTTACCCTCTAACGCCATGTTTTTAAGCCTATGTCTATAAATATACAAATTATCATCGTATCTCAAACCGGGAGTCTCGAGGCTGCGCGATTAGTTCTTTCGAGTTATATTGGTCCCGTGAGAGGTGTTGGTCCCACCCACGGGGCCGTTCGGGGGTTGTTTCAAGTTTTCACCCTCTAAAGCCATGTTTTTATGCCTTAGTCCAGAAATATGCAAATTATCATTGTATTCTCAAACCGAGAGTGCCGCTGATGTGCAGTCGGTTGCTACGAGTTACATTGGTCCCGTGGGAAGTGTTGGTGCCACCCACGGGGCCGTTCGGGCGCTGTTCAGGGTTTTCACCCTCTAAAGCTGTGTTTTTAAGGCCTATGTCTATAAATATATATATTATCATTGTATTCTCAAATCGGGAGTCTCGCTGCTGCGCGGTCAGTTATTACGAGTTATATTGGTCCCGTGAGTGGTGTTGGTGCCCAAATGGAGCCGTTCGGGGGTTGTTTCGAGTTTTCACCCTCAAACGCCATGTTTTCAAGCCCAAGTCTAGAAATATGCAAATTGTCATCGTATTCTCAAACTGGGAGACCCGCGACTATGCGGTCAGTTGCTACAAGTTACATTGGTCCCGTGGGAGGTGTTGGTGCCACCCACGGGGCGGTTGGGGGGTTGTTTCGAGTTTTCACCCTCTAACGCCATGTTTTTTTGCCTAAGTCAAGAAATATGCAAATTATCATCGTATTCTCAAACCAGGAGTTCCACGGCTGCACGGTCAGTTCCTACGAGTTACATTAGTCCCGTGAGAGGTGTTAGTGCCATCCACGAGGCGGTTTGGGGGCTATTCGGGGTTTTCACCCCTCTAACGCCACGTTTTAAACCCTAATTCTAGATATATGCAAATTATAGTCGTATTCTCAAACTGAGAGACCCCGCTAATGTGGGGTCAGTTCTTATAAGTTACATTGATCCCATGGGAGGTGTTTGGTGCCACCCACGGGGCCGTTCGGGGGTTATTTCTAGTTTTCACCCTCTAATGCCATGTTTTGCTTAAGTCTAGAAATATGCAAATTACCGTCGTATACTCAAACTAGGAGGGTCGCGGCTGCGCGGTCAGTTTTTACGAGTTACATTGGTCCCGTGGGAGGTGTTGGTGCCACCCATGGGGCCGTTCGGGGGTTGTTTCGAGTTTTTACCCTCCAACGCCAAGTTTTTATGCCTAAATCTAGATGTATGCAAATTACCGTTGTATTCTCAAACTGGGAGTGTCGCGGCATCGCGGTCTGTTCCTACGAGGTACATTGTTCCCGTGGGAGGTGTTGGTGCCACCCACGGGGCCGTTTGGTGGTTGTTCAGGGTTTTCAGACTCTAACGCCATGTTTTTAAGAGTAAGTCTACAAATATACAAATTATCGTCATATTTTCAAACCGGGAGTCTCACGGTTGCGCGGTCAGTTCCTACGAGTTATATTGGTCCCGTGAGAGGTGTTGGTGCCACCCACGGATCCGTTTGGGGGTAGTTTTGAGTTTTCACCCTCTAACGCCATGTTTTAAATCCTAATTCGAGAAATATATAAATTACCATCGTATTCTCAAATTGGAAGTCCCGCGACTGCGCAATCAGTTCCTACGAGTTACATTGGTCCCGTGGGAGGTGTTGGTGCCACCCACGGGGCCGTTCGGGAGCTGTTCAGGGTTTTCACCCTTAAACGCCATGTTTTTAAGCTTATGTCTATAAATATACAAATTATCGTCGTATTCTCAAATCGGGAGTCTCACGGCTGCGGGGTCAGTTCCTACGACTTATATTGGTCCCGTGAGAGGTGTTGGTGCCACCCACGAAGCCGTTCGGGGTGATTTCGAGTTTTCACCCTCTAATGCCATGTTTTTAAGCCTAAGTCTAGAAGTATGAAAATTATTGTCGTATTCTCAATCCGGGAGACCCGCGACTGCGTGGTCAGTTCGTACGAGTAACATTGGTCCCGTGGGAGGTGTTGGTGCCCCCCACGGGGCTGTTCAGGG
Organism: Sambucus nigra; assembly: GCA_949130495.1. Classification (NCBI taxonomy): domain Eukaryota; kingdom Viridiplantae; phylum Streptophyta; class Magnoliopsida; order Dipsacales; family Adoxaceae; genus Sambucus; species Sambucus nigra. The sequence continues at coordinate 182,792,379 of OX422207.1, forward strand.
GTTGTTCGGGGTTTTCACCCTCTAATGACATGTTTTTATGCATATGTCTATAAATATACAAATTATCTTCTTATTCTCAAACTGGGAGTCTCGCGGCTGCGCGATCAGTTCTTACGAGTTATATTGGTCCCGTGAGAGGTGTTGGTGCCACCCACGGGTACGTTCGGGGGTTGTTTCGAGTTTTCACCCTCTAACGCCATGTTTTAATGCCTTAGTCTAGAAATATGCAAATTATCATCATATTCTCAAATCGAGAGTTCTGCGGCTGTGCGGTCAGTTCCTACGAGTTACATTGGTCCCGTGGGAGGTGTTGGTTCCACCCACGGGGCCGTTCGGGGGATAATCGAGTTTTTCACCCTCTAACGCCATTTTTTAAACCCTAATTCTAGATATATGCAAATTATCGTCATATTCTCAAACTGGGAGACTCATGAATGTGGCGTCAGTTCCTACGAGAGGTGTTGGTGCCACCCACGGGGCCGTTCGGGGTTTTTTTCTAGTTTTCACCCTCTAATGCCATGTTTTTCTTAAGTCTAGAAGTATGTAAATTACCGTCGTATACTCAAATCGGGAGGGTCGCGACTGCCCGGTCATTTTCTACGAGTTACATTATTCCCGTGGGAGGTGTTGGTGCCACCCACGGGGCCATTCGGGGGTTGTTTCGAGTTTTCACCCTCTAACGCCATGTTTTTAAGACTAAGTTTAGAAATATGAAAATTACCGTCATATTCTCAAACCGGGAGTGCCGCGGCAGCGCTGTCAGTTCCTACGAGGTACATTGTTCCCGTGGGAGGTGTTGGTGCCACCGACGGGGCCGTTCGAGGGCTATTCGGGGTTTTCAGACTCTAACACCATGTTTTTAAGCCTAAGTCTATAAATATATAAATTATCGTCGTATTTTCAAACCGGGAGTCTCACGACTGCGCGGTCAGTTCCTACGAGTTATATTGGTCCCGTGAGAGGTGTTGGTGCCACCCACGGAGCCATTCGGGGGTTGTTTCGAGTTTTCACCCTCTAACGCCATGTTTTTAAGCCTAAGTCTAGAAATATATAAATTACCATTGTATTCTCAAATCGGGAGACCCGCGACTGTGCGGTCAGTTTCTACGAGTTACATTGGTCCCGTGGGAGGTGTTGGTACCACCCACGGGGCCGTTCGGGGGTTGTTTCGAGTTTTTTGCCTCTAACTCCATGTTTTTATGCCTAAGTTTAAAAATATACAAATTATCATCGTATTCTCAAACCAAGAGTCTCATGGTTACGCGGTCAGTTCCTACGAGTTATATTGGCCCCGTGAAAGGTGTTGGTGCCACCCACGGAGCCGTTCGAGGATTGTTTTGAGTTTTCACCCTCTAACGCCATGTTTTTAAGCCTACGTCTAGAAGTATGCAAATTACCATCGTATTCTCAAATTGGAACACCCGTGATTGTGCGGTTAGTTCCTACAAGTTATATTGGTCGCGTGGGAGGTGTTGGTGCCACCCACGGGGACGTTCGAGGGTTGTTCGGGGTTTTGACCCTAAAACTCCATGTTTTTAAGCCTATGTCTAGATATATTCAAATTACCATCGTATTCTCAAACCGGGAGACCCGTGACTGTGGGGCTGGTTCGTACGAGTTACATTAGTCCCGTGGGATGTGTTGGTGCCACCCACGGGGCCGCTCGGGGATTCTTTCGAGTTTTCACCCTCTAATATATAATAGTAAATCTTGTATATATTTATCTATTATCATTTTATTCTCCTAAAGGCTAAATAAAATCCCTAAAATCAAGAAATATTCTCATATAATTAGGGGCACACTTGATTTGGAGATTCCGTATACTTTTTTTTAATGGTGGAATTCTAGTTGTTTCTTCATCTTCGAATGAATTTATGAGTGAACCAACCTTGTTCAAGTACTCTTATGAACTCAAATTGTATACATCATCAGAACCAACTTTGTTTCAATTGTAAAACAGCCCTATGGTTAAAGAAAGACTAGATCACTCACATTGAGCCTCTTTATGAGGTGAAATCCATCTTGATTCATTCACGAACTGCGTGAACTTTGAATTTCTCTGTGCGAGTACGTAAGCTCACCCACATTATCATCCGAACGAATAATTCTGACTTTTTACATATCCATCCATTGTCTATATTGTCTACCAACTTATCCCACACTAGATATGTAGTTAATGTTTTCATTTTAATATTTCTTTTTATACCATAATATGCTAAAATAAAAGTTTCATATCTACATTTGAGATCGAGAGGGTGAGCAGGTTCCAAACACCTTCCCAATTTGTAATGCAATACCCGAACCTTTAAATATCTAGTTAAACATTCCAATTATTTTCCATCACTAGGTCTTCAAAAAGACCTACCTCTTCTATACATCATAGTTATATATATACTATTATATATAACAGTATATATATAACTGTTATATATAACAGTACATATATAACTGTTAAATATGTACTGTTATATATAACAGCATATATATAACTTATATATATATATATATATATTTGTCTTTCCATCTTTACATCTTTACATTATGTTCAATCACTTTATGTCGAACTCTAGAGTAACTTGAAATTCTTGGTACCACTTTCTCGAGCATCATATAAGTAAGAGGAGCAAGTGTTTAAATCTTAGAAGCAGGTGTTTAGGTAGTAGAAGCGGCATAAGCAAGAGGAAAAGCGGGCTTGGGGCAGGGGCAGTAGCACTAGTAAGGGGGATTGGGGCATTAGCAGGTGCTACTGTCGTGGCAGCGAGGCAGTAGCCGGTGTTGTCCTCTATCCAGCGATGCAGTAGCCGGTGCTGTCCTCCATTTTTGTTACTCTAATGACCTCACAGTCCATTTTTGTAGTGGAGATGCCTCTTTTATCTTTGTATCCTATCTAGGTCCCCCAATATCATATCCCAGCCAGCACTATGAACTCATTAACTATTATAATATGAACGGTTAACTGTTTTTAGTTACAGCAGTTTTTAGGGTGTTGGTCTCAAGGAAGCTGATCTTGTATGTTGAATTCAATAATGGATATGCTCTCAAGTGGAATTGACTAACCTATGAGAAAGTCTTTAAATATCTATTTGAAATTCATAAGATCAGGATAACATTATAAGGTAGGGATTTCATAATCTTATTTTTGCAAATTTACGTCGTACACTTAAATCGGGAGCCCCGTAACAATGCGGTTGGCTCCTACAAGTCACATTGGTCCTAAGCGAGATGTTCGTGACTCTTACGGGACCGTTTTGTGGCTGTTTTACATTTTCACCCTTCGATGGCATGTTTTTATGCTTAAGTCTATTTTTTGCAAATTTACATCGTACACTAAAACCGGGAGCTCCGTGACTACGCGGTTGGTTTGTACAAGTCACATTGGTCCCATGCGACGTGTTCATGACTCTTACTGGACTGTTTTGTCGCTATTTTACGTTTTCACCCATCGATGGCATGTTTTTATGCTTAAGTCAATTTTTTTGCAAATTTAAGTCGTACACTCAAATCGGTAGCCCCGTGACTACGCGATCGGTTCCTACGAGTCACATTGGTCCCGTGCGAGGCGTTCGTGACTCTTATGGGGCCGTTTTGTGGTTGTTTTACGTTTTTACCATTCGATGGTATGTTTTTATGCTTAAGTCTATTTTTTTGAAAATATACGTCGTACACTCTAATCGGGAGCCCCGTGACTACGCGGTCGATTCCTACGAGTCACATTGGTCCCGTGAGAGGTGATTGTGACTCTTACGGGACCGTTTTGTTGATGTATTACATTTTCGCACTTCGATGGCGTGTTTTATTCTTAAGTATATTTTTTTGCAAATTTAAGTCGTACACTCAAATCGGTAGCCCCGTGACTACGCGATCGGTTCCTATGAGTCACATTGGTCCCGTGCGAAGTGTTCGTGACTCTTACGGGACCGTTTTGTGGTTGTTTTACGTTTTCACCCTTCGATGGCATGTTTTTATTCTTATGTGTAATTTTTCGCAAATGTACGTCATACACTCGAACCGGGAGCGCCGTGACTACGCGGTCGGTTCCTACGAGTTACAACGATCCCGTACGAGGTGTTCGTGACTCTTACGGGACCGTTTTATGGTTGTTTTAACATTTTCACCCTATAAAAGTGTGTTTGTATGCCAAATTCTAAGGTTTGACAAATTTACATCGTATGCTCAAAGCGGGAGTGCCTTGACTACGCGGTCGGTTCCTACGAGTCACATTAGTCCCGTGTGAGTTGTTCATGACTCTTACGGGACCGTTTTGTGTTTGTTTTACATTTTCACCCATCGATGGAATGTTTTTATGCTTAAGTCTATTTTTTTCGCAAATTTACATCGTACACTCAAACCGGGAGACCCGTGACTACGCGGTCGGTTCCTACGAGTCACATTGGTCCCGTGTGAGGTGCTCGTGACTCTTAGCAGAACATTTTGTGGTTGTTTTACGTTTTCACCATTCGACGGCATGTTTTTATTCTTAATTCGAATGATTTTTAAATTTATGTCGTACACTCAAACCGGGAACCCTGTGACTACGCGGTCGGTTCCTACGAGTCACATTGATCACGTGCGAGGTGCGAGTGACTCTTACGAGACCGTTTTGTGTTTGTTTTACATTTTCATCCTTCGATGGCATGTTTTCATGCTTAAGTCTATCTTTTTACAAATTTACGTCGTACACAGAAATCGGGAGCCACGTGACTACGCAGTCGATTCCTACGAGTCACATTGGTCCCGTGAGAGATGTCTGTGACACTTACGAGACCGTTTTGTGGCTGTTTTACGTTTTCACCCATCGATTGCTATTTTTTATGCTTAAGTCTATTTTTTTTTTGCAAATTTACGTCATACACTCAAAACGGGATCCCCGTCATTACGCGATCGTCTCCTACGAGTCACATTGGTCCCATGTGAGGTGTTCATGACTCTTATGGGACCCTTTTGTCACCGTTTTACGTTTTCACCCTTCAATGTCAAGTTTTTATGCTTAAGTCTATTTTTTTTTGCAAATTTACGTCGTGCACTCTAATCGGGAGCCCCGTGACTACGCAGTCGATTCCTATGAGTCACATTGGTCCCTTGAGAGGTGTTCGTGACTCTTACAGGACCGTTTGTGGATGTTTTACATTTTTGCACTTCGACGGCAAGTTTTAATGATTAAGTCTAATTTTTTGCAAATTTACATCGTACACTAAAATCGGGAGGCCCGTGACTACACGATCGGTTTCTACGAGTCACATTGGTCCCGTGCGAGCTGTTTGTGACTCTTACTGGACCGTTTTGTCAGTGTTTTACATTTTCACCCTTCGATGACATGTTTTTATGCTTAAGTCTAATTTTTTGCAAATTTTAGTCATACATTCAAACCAGGAGCCCTGTGACTATGCGGTCGGTTCCTACGAGTCACATTGGTACCGTGTGAGGTGCTCGTGACTGTTACGAGACCGTTTTGTGGTTGTTTAATGTTTTCTTCCTTCGATGGCATGTTTTTATGCTTAATACTAATTCTTGCAAATTTACATCGTACACTCAAACCGGGAGTCCTGTGACTAACCCGTCGGTACCTAAGAGTCACATTGGTCCCGTGCGAGGCATTCGTGACTCTTACGGGACCGTTTTGCAGTTGTTTTACATTTTCACCCTTCAATGGCATGTTTTTATGCTTAAGTCTTATTTTTTGCAAATTTACGTCGTACACTCAAACCAGGAGCGCCGTGACTACGCGGCCGGTTCCTACGAGTTACATCGATCCCGTGCGAGGTGTTCGTGACTCTTACGAGAACGTTTTGTTATTGTTTTACGTTTTCACCCTTCAATGGCAAGTTTTTACGCTTAAGTCTAATTTTTTGCAAATTTACATCGTACACTCAACCCGGAAGCCCCGTTACTACGCGTTCGGTTCCTAAGAGTCATATTGGTCCCTTGTGAGGTGTTCGTTACTCTTACGGGAGCGTTTTGTGCTTGTTGTACGTTTTCACCCTTCGATTGCATGTTTTTATGCTCAAGTCTAACTTTTTGCAAATTTACGTCGTACACTCAAACCGAGAGCCCGTGACTACGCAATCGATTCCTCCGAGTCGCATTGGTCCCGTGCGAGGTGTTCGTGACTCTTACAGGACCGTTTTGTGTTCGTTTTACATTTTCACCCTTCAATGGCATGTTTTTATGCTCAAGTCTAATTTTTTTGCAAATTTATGTCGTACACTCAAACCGGGAGCCCCGTAACTATGCGGTCGGTTCCTATGAGTCACATTGTTCCCGTACGAGGTGTTCGTGACTGTTATGGGACCGTTTTAAGGCTGTTTTACGTTTTCACCCTTCGATGGCATGTTTTTATGCTTAAGTTTATTTTTTTGCAAATTGACGTATACACTCAAACCGGGAGCCCTGTGACTACGTGGTCAGTTCCTAAGAGTCACATTGGTCCCGTGCGAGGTGTTCGTGACTCTTACGGGACCGTTTTGTTTTTGTTTTACGTTTTCACAATTCGATGGTATGTTTTTATGCTCAGGTTTAAATTTGTGCAAATTTAAGCTAATAAACAAATGGTTACCAATTAGTTTAATGTGAACCATTGCAGAGAAATTGACACGCCTTAAACCTAGAAAGTGCAATCCATTGGATAATGCCTTCTTTTTCTAGTGTTCACCCTAACTATTCTTTGTTCAAAAGTTATGTTCTCCCCCCCACTGGAGGTGACAAGAAACAAATGCGCCAACAATACCAAAGCTATAGGGGGCACAAAAGAATTAAAATTACGGGGTTTAGACATAAATAGGATCCAAACCCAAAATAATTAAAAAAAATTGAATCAATGCATATTTAACCTTAAAATAAAGTTCATCATAGGTCTATCCATTACCTGAATATTTTGGTACACCCAATGCCAATCAGAACCTTCTCTATGCCAGCAGCGATGCAATTTCAGATTATGTTTGATAGTAGTTTGACCCCAACATAATTGTATCCTATGACAGTGAAAAAATAATGAATTTTTTGCAAATAGTTATGTTCAATTAAAAAAAATGGTAGAACAAAAAAAACAAATTCAAATCCAAAACTTGTTCTTGCGTCACTCACTGCCCCAACTTGACTCGTGGTAAACTTGTGTGAACTGAAATTCATTAATCCTCTTTGATATTTTCTTTCACGTATATAAGGATTACTACTGAGAAAATAATAAGATGCACACATATTGAGAAGATTACAATTGATTTTCATTACATTTCAAAATCCAATACTTATTCAATTTCAACAATTATATAAAATGGCATAACAGGTATAACATAATATAACCAACACCAATCTAATTAAACCAAGTATATATCTATTCCTTTTTTTTCACAAGGACAAATCTAAAACAAAATTGAAAATATCAAGGCCAAGAACAAAATTAACACTTACAGAATTCCTAAGGGACTATTTGTTGCTTCTAACCCCCAACCCGGTCTCCACCCGTCTACACCTCATAATATTTAGGGTTTACTAAACCCTAATATTTTTTTGACATAAATCTATACATACACACACACACACATACAGTCTATACATACACACACGTAAAATATAGGGTTTATTGACAAAAAATTAATTTATTTGTTCATAGTTACACACATAAACATACATATACACATAAATCTATACACACACACACACATACAAACACATACAAATGTAAATCTACACATACATACACCAAAATTAGGGTTTTAGATAGAAATCACAAATACAAATGAAATCAAAATGAATCAATACATACCAGGGTTAATCCAAATGCAAACCAACTGAAATCGCTTAACCCTTGCAAATCCAACTGAAATCCAACTCAAAATCGCACTGAGAAGCAGCGGCCTTACTCCAAATGAAATAAATGAAATAAGAAGCAGTGAGGCGGGTCTTTTCTTTTTTTTTTAAGACCTGGAACTGGTCACAGCCAACAGCCGTGACCTCATATGTGCGATCCTTAAAAGGAAGGTGAGGCAGAGTTGGGTTCTTCAGACTTGGTCACGTCCTAGAGATGTGACCCACCATCCGTGACCTTTTTCCATGCTTGATTGAGGTATGGTCATGGCCCATGGCCGTCACCTATACCAAGAAATGGTCACGGCCCATAGCCGTGACCCTCAATCTGTGATGCGCGACCCTTTTTCATCAACCTTAGTGCTTAAATGAGGTATAGTCACGGTCCATAGCCGTGACCCATACCAAGAAATGGTCACGACCCTAAGCCGTGATGCTCAATCTGTGTACCAAGAATTGAGGTATTTTCTTCATCACGCCATGGGTCATGGACTTGGTCCGTGACCCCTCTGCGACCAAGCTTGGAGGTAATTTTGGCGTGAGTTTGGAGCCAAGATGGTAACGACCTGGTCACGGCCCAAGTACGCGACCACCGTGGCCATGGACTTGGTCTGTGACCACTTCTAGAGCATCGATAATTTAATGTGATAACAAATATGGTCACCCCAAATATTGAGTGAGTCATGGCCCAAGTTCGCGACCAGCTGGTCGCGGACTTGGGCCATGACCCACTAGGCATAACCATTCGTAGGAAATGGTGTAGTGGGGTCACCCAGTTTAAGAATAGAACCGTAATTTACATATTTATAGACTTAGGGTTAAAAACATGGCGTTAGAGTGTGAAAACTCAAAATAGCCACCGAACGGTCCCATGAGTGACACCAACAACTCCCACGCGACCAATGTAACTCGTAGGAACTGACCACGCAACCGTGGGTCTCCCAGTGTGATAATATGATGGCAATTTGCATATTTCTATACTTAGGCTTAAAAACATGGCGTTAGAATGTGAAAACTCGAAACAGCACCCGAATGGCCCCGTGGGTAGCACCAACACCTCCCACGGGACCAACGTAACTCGTAGGAACTCACCACAAAACTGCTGGTCCCCTAATTTGAGAATACGATGGTAATTTTCATATTTCTAGACTTAGGCTTAAAAACATGGCGTTAGAGGGTGAAAACTCGAAACAGCCTTCGAATGGCCCCGTGGGTGGCACAAACACCTCCCACGGGACCAATGTAACTCGTAGGAACTGACCACGGAGCCGCGGGACTCCCGATTTGAGAATAAGATGGTAATTTGTATATTTCTAGACTTAGGACTAAAGACATGGAGTTAAAGGGTGAAAACTCGAAACAGGCCCCGAACGACCCCATGGGTGGCACCAAAACCTCCCACGGGACTAATGTAACTCGAAGGAACTGACCACGCAGCCGCGGGTCTCCCGATTTGGGAATACGATGGTAATTTGTATATTTCTAGATTTAAGCTTAAAAACATGGTGTTAGAGGGTGAAAACTTGAAACAACCCCCGAACATCCCCGTAAGTGGCACGAACACCTCCCACGGGACCAATGTAACTCGTAGGAACAGACCACGGAGTCGTGGGACTCCTGATTTGAGAATAAAATGGTAATTTTCAAATTTATAGACTTAGGTTTTAAAAATGGCATTAAAGGGTGAAAAGTCGAAACATCCCCCAAACGATCCAATGGGTGGCACCATCACCTCCCACGAGACCAATGTAACTCGTAGAAACTGACCACGCAGCCGCGGGTCTCTCACTTTGAGAATAGGACGGTAATTTACATATTTCTAGACTTAGTCTTAAAAACATGGCGTTGATTGGTGAAAACTCGAAACAGCTAATGAACGGCCCCGTGAGTGGCACCAACACCTCCCACGGGACCAATACAACTCGTAGGAACTGACCACGTAGCCGTGGATCTTCGGGTGTGAGAATATGATGGCAATTTGTATATTTCTAGACTTAGGCTTAAAAACATGGCATTAGAGGGTGAAAATGCGAATCCGAACGGCCCCGTGGGTGGCACCAACACCTCCCAGTGGACCAATATTACTCGTAGGAACTGACCACGCAGCCGCAGGCCTCGCGATTTGAGAATACGATGATAATTTTATTATTTCTAGACTTAGGGTTATAAACATGGCGTTAGAGGGTGAGAACTCGAAACAGCCCCCGAACGGCCCCGTGGGTGGCTCCAACACCTCCCACGGGACCGATGTAACACCTTGGAACTGACCACGCAGCCGCAGGGCTCCCGGTTTGAGAATACGATGGTAATTTTCATATTTATTGACTTAAGCTTAAAAACATGGCGTTAGAGGGTGAAAACTTGAAACAACCCCTAAACGTCCTCGTGGGTGGCACCAACACCTCCCAAGGGACCAACATAACTCGTAGGAACTGACCACGCAACCGCGGGTCTCCCGATTTGAGAATACATTGGTAATTTGCATATTTCTAGACTTGTGCTTAAAAACATGGCGTTAGAGGGTGAAAACTCAAAACAGCCCCGAACGGCCCCGTGGGTTACACCAACACCTCCCACGGGACCGATGTAACTCATAGGAACTGACCATGCAATCGCGGGTCTCCCAGTTTGAGAATACGACGGTAATTTGCATCTTCCTAGACTAAGGCTTAAAAACATGGCGTTAGAGGGTGAAAACTCGAAAGTGCCCCCGAACGTCCCCGTGGGTGGCTCCAACACCTCCCACTGAACCAATGTTACTCGTAGGAACTGGCCACGCAGCCGCCGATCTCCTAATTTGAGAATACGATGATAATTTTCATATTCCTAGACTAAGGCTTAAAAACATGATGTTAAAGAGTGAAAACTCGTAACAGCTCCCGAACGGCCCCATAGGTGGCACTAATACCTCCCACGGGACCAATGTAACTCATAGGAACTAACCACGCAGACGCGGGTCTCCCGATTTGAGAATATGATGGTAATTTTCATATTTCTAGACTTAGAGTTAATAACATGGCGTTAGAGGGTGAAAACTAGAAACAGCCCCCGAACGACCCTGGCGGTGGCACCAACACCTCCCATGAGACCAATGTAACTCGTAAGAACATACCACACATCTGTCGGTCTCCCGGTTTGAGAATACGACGGAAATTTGCATATTTCTTGACTTAAGCTTAAAAACCTGGTGTTAGAGGGTGAAAACTTGAAACATCCCCCGACCGTTCTCGTGGGTGGCACCAACACCTCTCAAGGGACCAACGTAACTCGTAGGAACAGACCATAAAACCGCGGGTCTCTCGATTTGAGGATACAACGGTAATTTGCATATTTCTAGACTTAGGCTTAAAAACATAGCGTTAGACGGTGAAAACTAAAAACTGCCCCCGAACGGCTCCTAGGGTTGCACCAACACCTCCCACGGGACCAATATAACTAGTAGGAACTGACCACGCAGCCGCGGGTCTCTTAGTTTGATAATACGACGGTAATTTGCATATTTCTAGACTTAGTCTTAAAAACATGGCGCTAGAGGGTGAAAACTCAAAACATCCCCCGAACGGCCCCGTGGGTGACACCAACACCTCCCACAGGACCGATGTAAATCGTAGGAACTGACCATGCAGCCGGGGGTCTGCAAGTTTGAAAATACGACGGTAATTTCCATATACCTAGACTAAGGCTTAAAAACGTGGCACTAGAGGGTAAGAACTCAAAAGAGATCCCGAACGGCCCCGTGGGTGACACCAACACCTCCCGCGGGACCAATGTTACTCGTAGGAACTGACCATGCAGCCGCGGGTCTCCTAGTTTGAGAATACGATGGTAATTTACATATTCTGAGATTAAGGCTTAAAAACATGGCGTTAGAGGGTGAAAACTCGAAACAGCTCCCGAACGGCCCCGTGGATGGCACCAACACCTCCCACGGGACCAATGTAACTCGTAGGAACTAACCACACAGCTGCAGGTCTCCTGGTTTGAGAATACGAGGGTAATTTGTATATTTCTAGACTTAGTCTTAAGAACATGGCGTTAGAGGGTGAAAACTCAAAACATCCCCCGAACGGCCCCGTGGGTGGCACCAACACCTCCCACTGGACTAATGTAACTCGTAGGAACCGACCACGCAGCCTCGGGTCTCCTGGTTTGAGAATACGATGGTAATTTGCATATTTCTAGACTTAGTCTTAATAAAATGGCGTTAGAGGGTGAAAACTCAAAACAGCCCCCGAACGGCCCCATGGGTGGCACCAACACCTCCCACGGGACCAATGTAACTCGTAGGAACCGACCATGCAGCCGCGGGTCTCCTGGTTTGAGAATATGATGGTAATTTGTATATTTCTAGACTTAGTCTTAAGAACATGGCGTTCGAGGGTGAAAACTCGAAACATCCCCCGAACGGCCCCATGGGTGGCACTAACACCTCCCACAGGACCAATGTGTAAAAGCAGTTGGATCCCCGGGTTTTAATAAACGCAAATTAAAAAATGTAATTTCCTTTTTAAATAGATGCGGAAGCGTTGAGTGATGGTTCACAAATAAACAAAGCCAAATTTTGTTTTCTCAAAACGAATTAAAACAACATAATTCAAGTCCTAGAAATTTGCCTAAGTCATGATTAACAATTATATCCAAAGTTAGGCGAAACCAATTTTAGCAAGTGACTTGAATAAACCAAATTTACCCAATATTTAATTTAAGTTCCAAATTAAATGAGTGTGATAATTAAACCGAATTTTATCTTGAATTAAACCTAAAGCATGCGTTCTAAATGATGTGCAAGATAAAATAAATAATGTCACACTACACCGCGATATACGAGGAAAAACCCACTAACGGGAAAAAACCTCGGGACGGCCCTAGCCTCAAATTCACTAAAAACGGAATTACAAAATACAAGACAAAAGACTTACTTCCTAAACTCGAACCCTCTCAAGCCGTGATGCTCCTTCTTGTATCAACCTCCAATTAGCGGATAACCAACGGAGCTCCACCGTGGTCTCGGAATACACCGATAGGACTTTAAACGGACACCGTCACCCGAACATGGAGCCTTTCTCCAAACGGGTAGAATATCACCAAAAGTCTTCTTTGTGATGGGGTGTAGAAGCAAACCCGAAACGTCTCTTGAATGCGGTAGAGAAAAACGGTGCCAAATAACTCCAAGAAATTGATATCTATATATGGAACTTGGAATAAACAACAATGGGTGTAAACTAAGTGTTTAAAGATTTTTTCTTTAAGTTGAAGAACACTTAAAACATGAACATTTTCCTTTTTGGAATGATCTCTCAAACTCTCTCTAGGAGATGTATTAGGATGGAAAAGTTAGAAGGAAAAATGTGATTCCCGTCCCTCATAAGGCTGGAAAAAGTTGGTTAAAAAACAAGTGGGGATCATGGGAGAAAACTGCCAAAAAACTGCTCAAAACTGTTCCCGCCTGGCATTCTCGTTCGAACGACTTTGACTGTCGTTCGAACGAGGTTTCTAATGAGCGACCAGCCTAGGCTCGTTAGAACCTCGTTAGATATCTCGTTAGAACGAGAAAGTTGTTCGAACGACTTATCTAACGACTGACCAGTTAGGTTAGAAAGCAGTCTCGTTCGAACGAAGTTTGGTTCGAACGAAAAATCTCGTTCGAACGAAATTTCGAACGAGTTTCAGAAATTTTTGTTAAATTCTATTTTGGCCCAGAAACATTTATATATATTAATATAAAGTTCTTTTTAAATTATTTCTGAAATAAACATGGCTTTTATTAAACCTAACACCCAAATAAACATTGTTCCAAGTTCCTATATAAATATAAATACATTCATACCTTGGGAGCATGGAACCTAAGTTGATGACGTACAAACGAGGCACATAAACTACGGAATGTTGATGATGCTTTATACTCTTTGCCGCTACGTCTTCAACAAACACTTCATAGGTCTTGAATATTACAATTAAATAAAATCCTATGAATAAATGTTTTTGTCCGGAATTGAGCCAAAACTATATATGGACTCAATTGGAAATTTGTGTCCTTACAAATCTCCCCCTTTGGCTATTCCGGGACAAAAACCAAACAAAAAATCCTAAAGGGCCGTCAAGCTCTACTAGACTCAAAACATAACCCGCCCAATCTTGACTCAACCCAAGGATTAAACTCTTTGCCATGGAAAGATGCCGCTTTAGAATAATAATTCCTGCACACTTAAGCAAACTCATCAAATGCATAGGGAATATCAGAAGATTAAATGCAATTAATTAATTACTCCCCCTAAATTAATTCTCCCTTTAAACACATGACCTACTTAGAAAGACGTCTCCCCCTAAGATAAATCTCTCCCAAACGAAGATACGCTAATAATAGGATTAGATACCATTTCTCCCCCTATCATCATTCTCCCCCTTTTTTGTTCGGGAATAGGCAAAGGATAAAGAACTAATAAACCGTATGTGGAAGCTTAAAGTGTTAAGACATGAAAGAATATGGGCAATTAAAATCAAGGCAAAGACAAACAAATATCATATATATATATACTAGAAATATATCAATGAACCACTTGCATATATATATAGATATAAACACACACATGACACAAAATACAATAAGTTTGCACACTCGTATAGCAAAAATGTGTCATATGGAAACGGAAGTGTAGGGGTGTGAACAAGCAACAATTAAATTTAGACCCAAACACTTAAGAAACGTTCACAGAGTTCTCATTTGATTGCAAACTTCATCACAGTTAAATATAACCTCATGTGACAATATAAAGATTGAACTCAATGAACAAACATACACAATGCATACAAGCCTAGCATGATGATGATTCTACAAATCAAATAGAGTCATGACATTAAAGACAACTAGGATAAACGGACATTGTGCAAACCGTTGATATACCATCCAATTCTCCCTCAATGAGCATATATATTCTTTTATTTGTGAATGAATATATCAAACAAACATAGGCCTTGGCAATTGCTTTTTGTTTAATGCCAAATATTCTGTTTTTAGGCCTTTGGATCACGTATTTCTTTTAGATCCAATCAACGGTGGCTTACTATCACAAAGGACTTAATTCATCCTTTCGGAGCCCTTCCCCGTGCATATATTAATTTATCATGTTTTCATTTTTCGCACAAATCTCACATGCAACGGATTTTGACATGCACTAGTCCTCCTAGGTCATAGGTATGTAGATGACTAGATTGATAGGAGAACACCTCAAAAAGCTCAAATATAACATGTGACATTAAGATTTCAAAAGAGCTCGTGCATGTGTGAATAGAGGCATATAGAAATAGAATCCATTTGAACAATACAAAATCCAACTACTCCATATAAAACATGGTAAAGAACATTTTAAGGATTGAAAATCTAAACCAAAAGTTCTAGCCACATGGGAGCGTAAACGATAGGATTCAAACACAAATATATGCCTCATAAAGTGTGTCAAACAAAAATACACACAAAACAAAATCTTTTTGAGTTTTTAACATTTTTAATCAAAAATAAATATTTACTCAAAAGGACAAACAAAAATCATTTGTATTTTTCATTAAGCTTAAATGAAATAAATAAAACACAAATGATAAACAAAAATCTTTTTATATTATGCAGTCGATTCAAACACAAAATATAATACAAAAAGATAAACAAGTCATAATTTCTAGCATGTGATATGAAATAAGGCAATGACTAGAAAATGACTAAACAAGCATACATTTAGCATATGAATATAGCATGAAGTACAAACGCTAAAGTATGCAAACACTAACACATTCATCCATTAGATTTAGCAAGGGAGGAATCATGTGAAAGTAAATGAGAATCAAAATCCCTATTTTGTAAGGCAACCAAGTCGGATTTCCTAATCCAAATTAATGAAGAATTACTATCTTGGGGTGTAGGAACGTTAGCTATCGTGGTTACTTTACTATGGGATTTTCTAGAAATTCGTTTAAGATTTAAACAAAATTGCCTAAGATGACCTTTTCGACCACAATGTGTACAAGTAAGAACATGTCGAAAAGATTTATCTAAGGAGGGATCATTAAGTGTATTCCTAGAATATTCTCCTAAAACATTGGTTTTGACTTTAGGGTTAAAATCATTACAAGAATTGAAGCCTAAACCAAAAGTGTCATTTTTAATTTGGACCGTTCCTAACATTTTATCTAGTTTTTCCGAACGACACTCCAAATCAAATTTGACATTACTAGAATCTTTTAATTTATTTTCCAATTCTAAAATTTTAGATTCTAGTAAAACATTTCGCTCTTCAAAACCAAGAAGCTCCTTTTTCAAGGATTCCATTAAACCCCTAAGGCTATCTCTCTCGCCTTCTACATAGTTAAGCTTCTCTTGAAGAGTTCTCTCATGTGTCCTAAGGTCTTCTATTAAGGCACTTTCATCAATGACCTTGACACTCTCTCTTAAACTCGCTTCTAACTTCAAATTAGCTCTTTTCAATTTAATAGTTTCTTTATATAATTCATGAAAAGCATTTTGAAGTTCACTCATATCAACCTCTTCTTCATTTTCACTCTCTTCTTCTTTTTCACTCTCACTATCATCAAAAATAAGAGAATCATGTACAATGACCTTGGAAGTGGCATGTGCTATAATTTCATCATCCGATGAGTTCTCATTATCACTCACATGTGCCATAAAAGCCACAAAATTTTTCTTAGTGGGGGATTCGGGCTTCTCTTCCTTATCACTATCACTAAGGGTCGCATTATATGAAATGGGTCGTTTACCCTCTTTCCCTAGTTTAGTGGGGCACTCAAAAGCCCTATGGCCATAACCTTCACAACCAAAACATTTATTAGACTCGTCCCTATCAATATTTTCATTACTTGGTTTAGAGATCTTATCGGCTTTAGAAATCTTCTCGTTTTTATCATGTTTAGAGGATTCAAATTTCTTAAAATCATTTTTAACTTTATCTTTGTTAAATTTAAGAAATTTTCTAAATTTACGAGCAAACAAAGCCATGTCTTCCGAGTCACTATCACTATCGCTCTCTACTACTTGTTTGACCTCTTTTCGGGCTTTTAAAGCAACGCCCTTTTCAATTTTCTTTTCATTTTTAGAGGGAAACATATCTAGTTCATAGGTTTGTAAATCACCTCCAAGCTCTTCTAATTTCGTAGAGGCTAAAGTGGGTAAAGAATTTAAAACGGTCACTTTTGGAATAAATCTATCGGGTAGGGACCTTAAAATTTTCTTTACTACACGGTCGTCAGGTATTTTCTCTCCCAAGTTAAAGGATGAATTAACAATGTCAGAAAGTCTAGCATAAAATTTATCAAAAGTTTCATTGTCATCCATTTTGATAGTTTCAAATTGAGTGGTGAGGTTTTGGAGTTTAGAAGCTTTAACGACACTCGTTCCTTCATGAGTTAATTGTAAAATATCCCAAGCTTCTTTAGCGGTCTCACACGTCATAATGTGTCGGAATTCATCCGGTGTGACAGCGCTAAATAAGGCATTTAAACCACGGGAATTAAAATTTGCAAGCTTAAACTCATTTTCGGTCCATCTATCGACGGGTTTGGGAACACGTTCATTTTCAATAAGATGAGTTGGTGGGGAATACCCGTTAACAACAGACATCCAAACTCTCTCGTCGATAGATTTTAGTGCCGATCTCATCCGCGCTTTCCAATACGCGTAGTTTGAACCATCAAAAATAGGAAATTTTGAAAATGGGGAAAAATCCATTTTAGCCAAAAATTAAAGGATCTTTAACGAAATAATTTATCGTTTTTGGCTCTGATACCAATTTGTAAAAGCAGTTGGATCCCCGGGTTTTAATAAACGCAAATTAAAAAATGTAATTTCCTTTTTAAATAGATGCGGAAGCGTTGAGTGATGGTTCACAAATAAACAAAGCCAAATTTTGTTTTCTCAAAACGAATTAAAACAACATAATTCAAGTCCTAGAAATTTTCCTAAGTCATGATTAACAATTATATCCAAAGTTAGGCGAAACCAATTTTAGCAAGTGACTTGAATAAACCAAATTTACCCAATATTTAATTTAAGTTCCAAATTAAATGAGTGTGATAATTAAACCGAATTTTATCTTGAATTAAACCTAAAGCATGCGGTCTAAATGATGTGCAAGATAAAATAAATAATGTCACACTACACCGCGATATACGAGGAAAAACCCACTAACGGGAAAAAAACCTCGGGACGGCCCTAGCCTCAAATCCACTAAAAACGGAATTACAAAATACAAGACAAAAGACTTACTTCCTAAACTCGAACCCTCTCAAGCCGTGATGCTCCTTCTTGTATCAACCTCCAATTAGCGGATAACCAACGGATCTCCACCGTGGTCTCGGAATACACCGATAGGACTTTAAACGGACACCGTCACCCGAACATGGAGCCTTTCTCCAAACGGGTAGAATATCACCAAAAGTCTTCTTTGTGATGGGGTGTAGAAGCAAACCCGAAACGTCTCTTGAATGCGGTAGAGAAAACCGGTGCCAAATAACTCCAAGAAATTGATATCTATATATGGAACTTGGAATAAACAACAATGGGTGTAAACTAAGTGTTTAAAGATTTTTTCTTTAAGTTGAAGAACACTTAAAACATGAACATTTTCCTTTTTGGAATGATCTCTCAAACTCTCTCTAGGAGATGTATTAGGATGGAAAAGTTAGAAGGAAAAATGTGATTCCCGTCCCTCATAAGGCTGGAAAAAGTTGGTTAAAAAACAAGTGGGGATCATGGGAGAAAACTGCCAAAAAACTGCTCAAAACTGTTCCCGCCTGGCATTCTCGTTCGAACGACTTTGACTGTCGTTCGAACGAGGTTTCTAACGAGCGACCAGCCTGGGCTCGTTAGAACCTCGTTAGATATCTCGTTAGAACGAGAAAGTCGTTCGAAGGACTTATCTAACGACTGACCAGTTAGGTTAGAAAGCAGTCTCGTTCAAACGAAGTTTGGTTCGAACGAAAAATCTCGTTCGAACGAAATTTCGAACGAGTTTCAGAAATTTTTGTTAAATTCTATTTTGGCCCAGAAACATTTATATATATTAATATAAAGTTCTTTTTAAATTATTTCTGAAATAAACATGGCTTTTATTAAACCTAACACCCAAATAAACATTGTTCCAAGTTCCTATATAAATATAAATACATTCATACCTTGGGAGCATGGAACCTAAGTTGATGACGTACAAACGAGGCACATAAACTACGGCATGTTGATGATGCTTTATACTCTTTGCCGCTACGTCTTCAACAAACACTTCATAGGTCTTGAATATTACAATTAAATCAAATCCTATGAATAAATGTTTTTGTCCGGAATTGAGCCAAAACTATATATGGACTCAATTGGAAATTTGTGTCCTTACATAATGTAACTCGTAGGAACTGACCACACAGCTGAGGGACACCTGATTAGAGAATAACTCGATAATTTGCATATTTCTAGACTTAGGCTTAACAATATGGCATTAAAAGTTGAAAACTCGAAACAGCCCCCGAATGGCACCTTGGGTGGCACCAACACCTCCCACATGACCAATGTAACTCGTAGAAAATGACCATGTAGTCGCGGGTCTCCCAATTTTAGAATACGATGGTAATTTGTATATTTCTAGACTTAGGCATAAAAACATGACGTTAGAGGGTCAAAACTCGAAACAGCCACCGAATGTCCTCGTAGGCGTCACCAATACCTCCCACGGGACCAATGTAACTCGTAGGTTGTGTCTCCCGATTTGAGAATAAGATGGTAATTTCCATATTTATAGACTTAGGCTTAAAAACATGGCGTTAAAGGGTGAAACCTCAGAACATACCCCAAGTGGACCCGTGGGTGGCACCAACACCTCCCACGGGACCAATGTAACTCGTAGGAACTGACCACACAGTCGCGAGTCTCCCAATTTGAGAATATGAAGGTAATTTGTATATTTCTAGACTTAGGCTTAAAAACATGACATTAGAGGGTGAAAACTCGAAACAGCCCTTGAACGTCCCCGTAGGTGTCACCAACACCTCCCACGGGACCAATGTAACTCGTAGGTTGTGTCTCCCGATTTGAGAATAAGGCAGTAATTTCCATATTTCTAGACTTAGGCTTAAAAACCTGGCGTTAAAGGGTGAAAACTCAAAACAACCCCCAAACGGACCCGTTGGTGGCAGCAACACCTCCCACGGGACTAATGTAACTCATAGGAACTGACCACACATCCGCGGGTCTCTCAGTTTGAGAATAGGATGGTAATTTGCATATTTCTAGACCTAGGGATAAAAACATGGGGTTAGAAGTTGAAAACTCGAAACAACTAATGAACGGCCCCGTGAGTGGCACCAACACCTCCCACGGGACCAATGTAACTCGTAGGAACTGACCACGCAGCCGCGGGTCTCTTGGTTTTAGAATACGATGGTAATTTGCATATTTCTAGACTTAGTCCTAAGAACATGGCAATAGAGGATGAAAACTCAAAGCAGCCCCCGAACGGCCCTATGGGTTGCACTAACACCTCCCATGGGACCTATGTAACTAGTAGGAACTCATGATCCATTCGCGGGTCTCTTGGTTTGAGAATACACTGGTAATTTGCATATTTCTAGACTTAGGCTTAAAAACATGGCATTTGAGGGTGAAAACTCGAAACAACTCCCGAGCGGCCCCGTGGATGGCACCAACTCCTCCCACGGGACCATTGTAACTCATAGGAACTGACCACGCAGCCGCGGGTCTCCCGATATGAGTATGTGATGGTATTTTGCATATTTTTTGACTAAGGCTTAAAACATGGCGTTAGAGGGTGAAAACTCGGAACAACTCCCGAATGGCCCCATGGGTGGAACCAACACCTCCCATGGGACCATTGTAACTCGTAGGAACTGACCACGTAGCCGCGGGTCTCTTGGTTTGAGAATATGATGGTAATTTGCATATTTCTAGACTTAGTCTTAAGAACATGGCGTTAGAGGGTGAAAACACAAAACATCCCCCGAACGGCCCCGTGGGTGGCACCATTACCTCCCACGGGACCAATGTAACTCGTAGGAACTGATCACGCAGTCGCGGGACTCCTGATTTAAGAATAAGATGGTAATTTGCATATTTCTAAACTTAGGCTTAAAAACATGGCGTTACAGGGTAAAAACTCGATAGAGCCCCCGAACGACCCCATGGGTGGCACTAACACCTCCCACGGGACCAATGTAACTCGTAGAAACTGACCACGCAGCCGCGGGTCTCCCGATTTGAGAATACGATGGAAATTTGTTTATTCCTAGACATAGGCTCAAAAACATGATGTTAGAGGGTGAAAACTTGAAACATCACCCTAACAGCCCCGTGGGTGGCACCAATACCTCCCACTAGACCAATATAACTCGTAGGTACTGACCACGCAGTCGTAGGTCTCGCGATATGAGAATACGACGGTAATTTACATATTTTAAGACTTAGGCTTAGAAATATGCCGTTAGAGGATGAGAACTCAAAACATCACCCGAACGGCCCCGTGGGTGGTACCAACACCTCCCACGGGACCGATGTAACTCGTAGGAACTGACCACGCAGCCGAGGGTCTCCTGGTTTGAAAATACGACGGTAATTTGCATATTTCTTCATTTAAGCTTAAAAACATGGCGTTAGAGGGTGAAAACTTGAAACAACCCCCGAATGTCCTCATGGGTGGCACCAACACCTCCCAAGGGACCAAGGTAACTCGTAGGAACTGACCATGCAATCATAGGTCTCCCAATTTGAGAATACGAAGGTAATTTTCATATTTCTAGACTTAGGCATAAAAACATGGCGTTAGAGGGTGAAAACTCAAAACTGCCCCCGAACGGCTGCGTGGGTTGTTCCAACTCCTCCCACGGGACCAATGTAACTAGTAAGGACTCATGACTTAGCAGTGGGTCTCTCGGTTTGAGAATATTCCGGTAATTTTCATATTTCTAGACTTAGGCTTAAAAATATGGCGATAGAGGTTGGAAACTCAAAACAGCCCCCGAACGGCCCCATTGGTTGCACCAACACCTCCCACGAGACCAATGTAACTAGTAGGAACTCATGACATAGCCACGGGTCTCTCGATTTGAGAATACACTGGTAATTTGCATATTTCTAGACTTAGGCTTAAAAACATGGCGTTAGAGGGTGAAAACACGAAACAACCCCCGATGTAAATCGTAGGAACTAACCATGCAGGCGCGGGTTTCCCGATTTGAGAATACGATGGTAATTTGCATATTCCTAGACTAAGGATTAAAAAAAATGGCGTTAGAGGGTGAAAACTCGAAATAGCCCCCGAATGGCCCCGTGGTTGGCACCAACTTGTCCCAGGGGACCATTGTAACTCGTAGGAACTGACCACGCAGCCGCGGGTATCCCCATATGAGAATACGATGGTAATTTACATATTCATAGACTAAGGCTTAAAAACAAGGCGTTAGAGGGTGAAAACTCAAAACAGCTCCCGAACGGCCCTGTGGGTGGAACCAACACCTCCCACGGGACCAATGTAACTCGTAGGAACTGAGCACGCAGCCGGGGTCTCTTGGTTTGAGAATACAATCGTAATTTGCATATTTGTAGACTTAGTCTTAAGAACATGGTGTTAGAGGGTGAAAACTCAAAACAGCCCCCGAACGGCCCCGTGGGTGGCACCAACACCTCCCACGGGACCAATGTAACTCACAGGAACTGATCACGCAACCGCGGGACTCTTGATTTGAGAATAATATGGTAATTTTCATATTTTTAAACTTAGGCTTTAAAACATGGTGTTACAGGGTGAAAACTCGAAACAGTCTCTGAATGGCCCCATGGGTGGCACTAACACCTCCCACGGGACCAATGTAACTCGTAGAAACTGACCACACATCCGCGGGTCTCCCGATTTGAGAATACAATGGTAATTTGTATATTTCTAGACTTAGGCTCAAAAACATGACGTTAGAGGGCGAAAACTCAAAACAGCCCCCGAACGTCCCCGCAGGTGTCACCAACACCTCCCACGGGACAAATATAACTCGTAGGCTACATCTCCCGATTTAAGAATAAGACGGTAATTTCCATATTTCTGGACATAGTCTTAAAACATGGCGTTAAAGGGTTAAAACTCGAAACATCCCCCAAATGGCCCCGTAAGTGGCACCGACACGTCCCACGAGACCAATGTAACTCGTAGGAACTGACCACACAGCCGCAGGTCTCTCAGTTTGAGAATATGATGGTAATTGCATATTTCTAGACTTAGGGAAAAAAACATGGCGCTAGAGGGTGTAAACTCGAAACAACCAATGAATGGCCCCCAAACAGCCCCCAGTGTGATAATATGATGGCAATTTGCATATTTCTATAATTAGGCTTAAAAATATGGCGATAGAGGGTGAAAACTCAAAACAGCCCCCAAATAGCCACATTGGATGCACCAACACCTCCCACGGGACCAATGTAACTAGTAGGAACTCATGACGTAGACGCGGGTCTCTCGATTTGTGAATACGCTAGTAATTTGCATATTTATAGACTTAGGCTTAAAAACATGGCGTTAGAGGGTGAAAACTCGAAATAACCCCCGAACGGCCCTGTAGGTGGCACCAACACCTCCCACGGGACCGATGTAACTCATAGGAACTAACCACGCAGTCGCAGGTCTCATGATTTGAGAATACGACGGTAATTTGCATATTTTTATACTTAGTCTTAAAAACATGGTGTTGGCAGGTGAAAACTCAAAATAGCCCCCGAACGGCCCCGTGGGTTGCACCAACAACTCCCATGGGACCAATGTAACTTGTAAGAACTCACGACGTAGCCGCGGGTCTCTCGGTATGATAATATGTCGGTAATTTGCATATTTCTATAATTAGGCTTAAAAACATGGTGATAGAGGGTGAAAACTCAAAACAGGCCCCAAACAGCACCGTGGGTTGCACCAACACCTCCCACGGGGCCAATGTAACTAGTAGGAACTCATGACGTAGCCGCGGGTCTCTTGATTTGAGAATACGCTACTAATTTGCATATTTCTAGACTTAGGATTAAAAACATGGCGTTAGAGGGTGAAAACTCGAAACAACCCCCGAATGGCCCTATGGGTGGCACCAACACCTCCCACGGGACCGATGTAACTCGTAGGAACTAACCACGCAGTCGCGGGTCTCCCGATTTGAGAATACGATGGTAATTTGCATATTCCTAGACTAAGGCTTAAAAAATGGCGTTAGAGGTTGAAAACTCGAAATAGCTCTTGAATGGCCCCGTGGCTGGCACCAACACCTCCCACGGGACCATTGTAACTCCTAGTAACTGACCACGCATCCGTGGGTCTCCCGGTATGAGAATACGATGGTAATTTGCATATTGTTAGACTAAGGCTTAAAAACAAGGCGTTAGAGGGGTAAAACTCGAAACAGCTCCCGAACGGCCCCATGGGTCGAACTAACACCTCCCACAGGACCAATGTAACTCGTAGAAACTGACCACGCAGCCGTGGGTCTCCCGATTTGAGAATACAATGGTAATTAGTATATTTCTAGACTTAGGCTCAAAAACATGACGTTAGAGGGTGAAAACTCGAAACAGCCCACGAACGTCCCCGCAGGTGTCAACAACACCTCCCACGGGACAAATATAACTCGTAGGCTGCGTCTCCCGATTTAAGAATAAGACGATAATTTCCATATTTCTGGACATAGTCTTAAAAACATGGCGTTAAAGGGTGAAAACTCGAAACATCCCCCAAACGGCCCCGTGAGTGGCACCGACACGTCCCACGAGACCAATGTAACTCGTAGGAACTGACCACGCAGCCGTAGGTCTCTCAGTTTGAGAATAGGATGGTAATTGCATATTTCTAGACTTAGGGAAAAAAACATGGCGCTAGAGGGTGTAAACTCGAAACAACCAATGAATGGACTCGTGAGTGGCACCAACACCTCCCATGGGACAAATGTTACTCGTAGGAACTCACCACGCAGCTGCGGGTCTCCCAGTTTGAGAATACAACGGTAATTTCCATATTTCTTGACTTAAGCTTAAAAACATGGCGTTAGAGGGTGAAAACTTGAAACAGCATTCGAACGTCCTCGTGGGTGGCACCAACACCTCCCGAGGGACCAATGTAACTATTAGGAAATGACCACACAACCGCAGGTCTCCCGATTTGAGAATACGAGGATAATTTCTGTATTTCTAGACTTAGGATTAAAAAGATGGCGTTAGAGGGTGAAATCTCAAAACAGCCCCCGAACGACCCCGTGGGTTGCACCAATACCTCCCACGGGACCAATGTAACTAGTAGGAACTCACGACGCAGCTACGGGTATCTCGGTTTGAGAATTCGCCGGTAATTTGCCTATTTCTATACTTAGGCTTAAAAACATGGCATTACAGGGTGAAAACTCGAAACAACCCCCAAACGGCCCCGTGGGTGGCACCAACACCTCCCACGGGACCGATGTAACTCGTAGGAACTGACCACGTAGACGCGGGTCTCCCGGTTTGAGAATACAATGGTAATTTACATATTCCTTGACTAAGGCTTAAAAACATGGCGTTAGAGGGGGAAACTCGAAACAGATCTCGAACGGCCCCGTGGGTGGCACCAACACCTCCCATGCGACCAATGTAACTCAAAGGAACTAAATACGCAGCTGTGGGTCTCCAGGTTTGAGAATACCATAGTAATTTTCATATTTCTAGACTTAGTCTTAAAAACATGGCGTTAGAGGATGAAAACTCGAACAGCCCCCGAACGGCCCCGTGAGTGACACCAACACCTCCCACGGGACCAATGAAACTCGTAGGAACTGACCCCGCAGTCGCGAGTCTCCCAGTTTGAGAATATGATGGTAATTTGTCTATTTCTAGATATATGCTTAAAAACATGGCGTTAAGGGATGGAAACTAAAAATAGCCTCCGAACAGCCCCGTGGGTGGCACCAACACATCCCACGGGACCAATGTAAATCCTAGGAACTGACCACGCAGCCATAGGACTACTGGTTTGAGAATAAGAAGCTACTTTTCATATTTTTAGATTTAGGCTTAAAAACATGGCGTTATAGAGTGAAAACTCAAAACAGTCCCCGAACGGCCCCATGGGTGGCACCAACACCTCCCACGGGACCAATGTATCTCGTAGGAATTGACCCCGTATCCGCGGGTCTCCCGATTTGAGAATATGAGATTAATATGTATATTTCTAGACTTAGGCTTAAAAATATGGTGTTAGAGGGTGAAAACTCAAAACAGCCCCTGAACGTCTCCGTAGGTGGCACCAACACCTCCCAAAGGACCAATGTAACTCGTAGTTTGCGTCTCTCGATTTGAGAATAAGACGGTAATTTCCATATTTTTGGACATAGGCTTAAAAAGATGTCTTTAAAGGGTGAAAACTCGAAACAGCCCCGTGGGTGGCCCCAACACCTCCCACGGGACCAATGTAACTCGTAGGAACAGACCACACAGCCGTAGGTCTATCAGTTTGAGAATAGGACGGTAATTTCATATTTCTATAGTTGGGGATGAAAACATGGCGTTAGAGGGTGAAAACTCAAAAGAACCAATCAATGGCCTCGTGAGTGGCACCAACACATCCCACGGGACCAATGTTACTCGTAGGAATTGACCACGTAGCTGCGGGTCTCCCGATTTTAGAATACTGTGGTAATTTCCATATTTCTTTACTTAAGCTTAAAAACATGGCGTTAGAGGGTGAAAACTTGAAACATCCCCCGAACATCCTCGTGTGTGGCATCAACACCTCCGAAGGGACCAATGTAACTCATAGGAACTGACCACACAACCACAGGTCTCCCGATTTGATAATACTACGGTAATTTGCATATTTCTAGACTTAGCCTTAAAAAGATGGCGTTAGAGGGTGAAAAGTCAAAACAGCCCCCGAACGGCCTCGTGGGTTGCACCAATACCTCCCACGGGACCAATGTAACTAATAGGAACTAATGATATAGCCACGAGTCTCTCGATTTGAGAATACACTGGTAATTTGCCTATTTCTTGACTTAGGCTTAAAAACAAGGCGTTACGGGGTGAAAACTCGAAACAACCCCCGAACGGCCCTGTGGGTGGCACCAACGCCTCCCACAAGACCAATGTAAATCGTAGGAACTGACCACGC
Organism: Sambucus nigra; assembly: GCA_949130495.1. Taxonomy (NCBI): domain Eukaryota; kingdom Viridiplantae; phylum Streptophyta; class Magnoliopsida; order Dipsacales; family Adoxaceae; genus Sambucus; species Sambucus nigra. The sequence goes on from OX422207.1 coordinate 182,819,339, forward strand.
AGCCATGGGACTACCGATTTGAGAATAAGATGATAATTTTCATATTTTTAGACTTAGGCTTAAAAACATGGCGTTATAGGGTGAAAACTCAAAACAGCCCCCAAACGGCCCCATGGGTGGCACCAACACCTCCCACGGGACCAATGTATCTCGTAGGAATTGACCACGCATTCGCGGGTCTCCCGATTTGAGAATATGAGGGTAATTTATATATTTCTAGTCTTACGCTTAAAAACATGGCGAGGGTGAAAACTTGAAATAGCCCCCGAACGACCCCGTAGGTGGCACCAACACCTCCCACAGGACCAATGTAACTCGTGGGTTGCGTCTCCCGATTTGAGAATGAGACGATAATTTCCATATTTCTAGACATAGGCTAAAATACATGGCGTTAAAGGGTGAAAACTCGAAATCGCTCCGTGGGTGGCAATACAACTCCCACGGGACCAATGTAACTCGATGGAACTGACCACGCAGCCGCAGGTCTCTCAGTTTGAGAATAGGACTCTAATTGAATATTTCTAGACTTAGGGATAAAAACATGGCGTTAGAGGGTGAAAACTCGAAACAACCAATGAATGGACCCGTGAGTGGAACCAACAGATCCTACGGGACCAATGTAACTCGTAGGAAATGACCACGTAGCTACGGGTCTCTCGATTTGAGATTACGATGGTAATTTACATATTTCTTGACTTAAGCTTAAAAACATGGCATTAGAGGGTGAAAACTTGAAACAGCCCCCGAACGTCCTCGTGGGTGGCATCAACACCTCCCAAGGAACCAATGTAACTCGTAGGAACTGACCACACAACCATTGGTCTCCCGATTTGAGAATACGACGGTAATTTGCATATTTCTAGACATAGGCTTAAAAAGATGGCGTTAGAGGGTGAAAAGTCAAAATAGCCCCCGAACAACCCCGTGGGTTGCACCAATACCTCCCACGGGACCAATGTAACTAATAGGATCTCACGATGCAGCCACGAGTGTCTCGGTTTGAGAATACACTGGTAATTTGCGTATTTCTAAACTTAGGCTTAAAAACAAGGCGTTACGGGGTGAAAACCCGAAACAACCCCCGAACGGCCCCGTGGGTGCCACCAACACCTCCCACAAGACCAATGTAAATTGTAGGAACTGAACACGCAGCCATGGGACTCCCGATTTGAGAATAAGATGATAATTTTCATATTTTTAGACTTAGGCTTAAAAATAATGCGTTAAAGGGTGAAAACTCAAAACAGCCCCCGAACGGCCCCATGGGTGGCACCAACACCTCCCACGGGACCAATGTATCTCGTAGGAAGTGAGCACGTATTTGCACGTCTCCCAATTTGAGAATACAAGGGTAATTTGTATATTTCTAGTCTTACGCTTAAAAACATGGCGTTAGAGGGTGAAAACTCAAAACATCCCCGAACGACCCCGTAGGTGGCACCAACACCTCCCACAGGACCAATGAAACTCGTAGGCGGCGTCTCCCGATTTGAGAATAAGATGGTAATTTCCATTTTTCTGGACTTAGGCTTAAAAACATGGCGTTAAAGGGTTAAAACTCAAAACAGTCCCGTGGGTGGTACCAACACCTCCCACGGGACAAATATAACTCATAGGAACTGACCACGCAGCCGCAGGTCTCTTATTTTGAGAATAGGACGGTAATTGCAAATTTCTAGAGTTAGGGATAAAAACATGGCGTTAGAGGGTGAAAACTCAAAAGAACCAATGAATGGCCCCTTGAGTGGCTCCAACACCTCCCACGGGACCAATGTAACTTGAAGGAACTGACCACGTAGCTACGGGTCTCCCGGTTAGAGAATACGATGGTAATTTGCATATTTCTTTACTTAAGCTTAAAAACATGGCGTTAGAGGGTGAAAAATTGAAATAGCCTCCGAACGTCCTCGTGGGTGGCATCAACACCTCCCAAGGGACCAATGTAACTCGTAGGAACTAACTAAACAACTATTGGTCTCCCGATTTGAGAATACGACGGTAATTTGCATATTTCTAGACATAGGCTTAAAAAGATGGCGTTAGAGGGTGAAAAGTCAAAATAGCCCCCGAACAACACCGTGGGTTGCACCAATACCTCCCACTGGACCAATGTAACTAATAGGATCTCACGATGCACCCACGAGTCTCTCGGTTTGAGAATACACTGGTAATTTGCGTATTTCTTAACTTAGGCTTAAAAACAAGGCGTTACGTGGTGAAAACTCGAAGCAACCCCCGAACGGCCCCGTGGGTGCCACCAACACCTCCCACAAGACCAATGTAAATCGTAGGAACTAAACACGCAGCCATGGGACTCTCTATTTGAGAATAAGATGATAATTTTCATATTTTTAGACTTAGGCTTAAAAACAATGCGTTAAAGGGTGAAAACTCAAAACAGCCCCCGAATGGCCCCATGGGTGGCACCAACACCTCCCACGGGACCAATGTATCTCGTAGGAAGTGAGCACGCATTCGCAGGTCTCCCAATTTGAGAATACAAGGGTAATTTGTATATTTCTAGTCTTACGCTTAAAAACATGGCGTTAGAGGGTGAAAACTCAAAACAGCCCCCGAACGACCCCGTAGGTGGCACCAACACCTCCCACAGGACCAATGTAACTCGTAGGCGGCGTCTCCCGATTTGAGAATAAGACTATAATTTCCATTTTTCTGGACTTAAGCTTAAAAACATGGCGTTAGAGGGTGAAAACTTGAAACAGCCTCCGAACGTCCTCGTGGGTGGCTCCAACACCTCCCAAGGGACCAATGTAACTCCTAGGAATTGACCATACAACCGCAGGTCTCCCGATTTGAGAATATGACGGTAATTTCCATATTTCTAGACATAGTCTTAAAAAGATGGCGTTAGAGGGTGAAAACTCAAAACAGCCCCCGAACGGCCCCGTGGGTTGTACCAATACCTCCCACAGGACCAATGTAACTCGTAGGAACTCATGACGCAGCCGCGAGTCTCTCAATTTCAGAATATGCCAGTAATTTGCATATTTATAGACTTGGGCTTAAAAACATTTCGTTAGAGGGTGAAATCTGGAAACAACCCCAGAACGGCCACGTAGGTGGCACCAACACCTCCCACGGGACCCATGTAACTCGTAGGAACTAGCCATGCATCCACAGGTCTCCAGGTTTGAGAATATGATGGTAATTTGCATATTTCTAGACTTATGCTTAAAAACAAGGCGTTAAAGTGTGAAAACTCAAAACAACCCCCGAACGGCCAGGTGGATGGCACCAACACCTCCCACGGGACCATTGTAAATTGTAGGAACTGACCACGTAGCCATGGGACTCCCGGTTTGAGAATAAGAAAATAATTTTCATATTTTTAGACTTAGGCTTAAAAACATGGCATTATAGGGTGAAAACTCAAAATAGCCCCCGAACGGTCCCATGGGTGGCACCAACACCTCCCACGGGACCAATGTATCTCGTAGGAATTGACCACTCATCTACGGGTCTCCCGATTTGAGAAATCAAGGGTAATTTGAATATTTCTAGACTTAATCTTAAAAACATGGCGTTAGAGGGGGAAAACTCGAAACAGCCCCCGAACGTCCCCGTGAGTGACACCAACACCTCCCACGGGACCAATGTAACTCGTAGAAACTGACCACGCAGTCGTGGATCTCCCAGTTTGAGAATATGATTGTAATTTGCATATTTCTAGATGAATGCTTAAAAAAAAGGCGTTAGAGGGTGAAAACTCGAAATAGCCTCTGAACGTCCACGTGGGTGGCACCAATACCTCCCACGGGACCAATGTGAATCGTAGGAACTGACCACGCAGCCATGGGACTCTCGGTTTGATAATAAGACAATAATTCTCATATTTTTAGACTTAGGCTTAAAAACATGGCGTTATACGGTAAAAACTCAAAACAGCCCCTGAACAGTCCCATGGGTGGCACCAACACCTCCCACGGGACCAATGTATCTCGTAAGAATTGACCACGTTTCCGCGGGACTCCTGATTTGAGAATACGAGGGTAATTTGTATATTTCTAGACTTAAGCTTAAAAATATGGCGTTAGAGGCTGAAAACTCGAAACAGCCCCCGAACGTCCCGGTGAGTGACACCAACACCTCCCACGGGACCAATGTAACTCGTAGGAACTGACAATGCAGGCGTGGGTCTCCCAATTTGAGAATACGATGGTAATTTGCATATTTCTAGATGAATCCTTAAAAACATGGCGTTAGAGGGTGAAAACTTGAAATAGCCTCTGAACGGCCCCGTGGGTGGCACCAACAACTCCCATGGGACCAATGTTAATCGTAGGAACTGACCACGTAGCCATGGGACTCCCGCTTTGAGAATAAGATGATAATTTTCATATTTTTAGACTTAGGCTTAAAAACATGGCGTTATAGGTTGAAATCTCGAAACATCGCCCGAACGGCCCCTGGGTGGTACCAACACCTCCGACGGGACCAATGTATCTCGTAGGAATTGACCACGCATCCGCGGGTCTACCGATTTGAGAATGCGAGGTTAATTTGTCTATTTCTACACTTAGGCTTAAAAACATGGCCTTAGAGGGTGAAAACTCGAAACAACCCCCGAACGTCCCCGTGAGTGACACCAACACCTCCCACGGGACCAATGTAACTCTTAGGAACTGACCATGCAGTCGTGGGTCTCCCAGTTTGAGAATAAGATTGTAATTTGCATATTTCTAGATGAAGGAATAAAAACATGGCGTTAGAGGGTGAAAACTCAAAATATCCTCTAAACGGCCACGTGGGTGGCACCAATACCTCCCACGGGACCAATGTGAATCGTAGGAACTGAGAACGCAGCCATGGGACTCTCGGTTTGAGAATAAGACGATAATTTTCATATTTTTAGACTTAGGCTTAAAAACATGGCGTTATAGGGTAAAAACTCAAAACAGCCCCCGAACGGTCCCATGGGTGGCACCAACACCTGCCATGGGACCAATGTATCTCGTAGGAATTGACCACGCATCTGCGGGACTCCTGATTTGAGAATACGAGGGTAATTTGTATATTTCTAGACTTAAGCATAAAAATATGGTGATAGAGGCTGAAAACTCGAAAAAGCCCCCGAACGTCCCCGTAGGTGGCACCACACCTCCCACGTGACCAATGTAACTCATAGGCTGCGTCTCCTGATTTGAGAATAAGATGGTAATTTCCATATTTCTTGACATTGGCTTAAAAACATGGCGTTAAAGGGTGAAAACTTGAAACAGCCCCGTGGGTGGCACCAACACCTCCCACGGGACCAATGAAACTCGTAGGAACTGGCCACGCAGCTGCAGGTCTCTCAGTTTAAGAATAGGACGCTAATTGCATATTTCTAGACTTAGGAATAAAAACATTGCTTTAGAGGGTGAAAACTCAAAAAACCAATGAATGGCCCCGTGAGTGGCACTAACACCTCCCACGGGACCAATGTAACTCGTATGAAATGACCACGTTGCTGCGGGTCTCACGATTTGAGAAAAAGACGATAATTTCCATATTTCTAGACATAGGCTTAAAACATGGCATTAAAGGGTGAAAACTCAAAACAGCCCGATTGGTGGCACCAACACCTCCCACGGGACCGATGTAACTCGTAGGAACTAACCACGTAGCCCCAGGTATCTCCGTTTGAGAATAGGACGGTCTTGGCATATTTCTAGACTTAGGGATAAAAACATGGCGTTAGAGGGTCAAAACTTGAAACAACTATTTAATGGCCCCGTGAGTGGCACCAACACCTCCCACAGGACCAATGTAACTCGTAGGAACTGACCACGTAGCTGCGGGTCTCCCGGTTTGAGACTACGACGGTAATTTGAATATTTCTTGACTTAAGCTTGAAAACATGGTGTTAGAGGGTGAAAACTTGAAACGTCCCCCGAACGTCCTTGTGGGTGGCACCAACACCTCCCAAGGGACCAATGTAACTCGTTGGAACTAACCACACAACCGCAGGTATCCCGATTTGAGAATATGACGGTAATTTGCATATTTCTAGACTTAGGCTTAAAAATAAGGCGTTACAGGGTGAAAACTCGAAACAACCCCCCAACGGCCCTGTGGGTGGGACCAACACCTCCTAAGGGACCGATGTAACTCGTAGGAACTGACCACGTAGCCGCGGGTCTCCCGGTTTGTGAATACAATGTTAATTTCCATATTCCTAGACTAAGGCTTAAAAACATGGCGTTAGATGGTGAAAACTCGAAACAGCTCCCGAACGGCACCGTGGGTGGCACCAACACCTCCCACGGGACCAATTTAACTTGTAGGAACTGACCACGTAGCCGCGGGTCTCCTGGTTTAAGAATACGACCATAATTTGCATATTCCTAGATTACATCTTAAAAACATGGCGTTATAGGGGGAAATCTTGAAACAACTCCCGAACGGCCCCGTGGGTGGCAACAACACCTCCCACGGGACCAATGTAACTCGTAGGACCTGAACTGACAATCGCGGGTCTCTTGGTTTGAGAATACCACGGTAATTTTCATATTTCTATACTTGTTCTTAAAAACATGGTGTTAGAGGGTGAAAAATCGAACAGCCCCCGAACGGCCCCGTGAGTGACACCAACACCTCCCACGGGACCAATGAAACTAGTAGGAACTGACCATGTAGCTGTGGGTCTCTTGGTGTGAGAATATGACAATAATTTGCATATTTCTAGACTTAGGCTTAAAAACATGGAGTTAGAGGGTGAAAACTCGAAACATCCCCAGAACAGCCCTGTGGGTGGCACCAACACCTCCCACGGGACCAACGTAACTCGTAGGAACTCACCACACAGCCGCGGGTCTCCCTTCTTGAGAATAGGATGGTAATTTTCATATTTCTAGACTTAGGCTAAAAAACATGGCGATATAGGGTGAAAACTAGAAATAGCCTCCAAACGGCCCAGTGGGTGGCACCAACAACTCCCACGGGACCAATGTAACTCGTAGGAACTGACCACGCAGCCGCGGGACTCCCGGTTTGAGAATAAGACGATAATTTTCATATTTCTAGACTTGCGCTTAAAAACATGGCGTTACAGGGTGAAAACTCGAAACAGCCCCCGAACGGCCCCATGGGTGGCACCAACACCTCCCACGGGACCAATGTATCTCGTAAGAATTGACCACGCATAGGTGGGTCCTCCGATTTGAGAATACGAGGGTAATTTGTATACTTTTATACTTAGGCTTAAAAACATGGCGTTAGAGGGTGAAAACTCGAAATAGCCCCCAAACGTCCCCCTAGGTGGCAGCGACTCCTCCCACAGGACCAATGTAACTCGTAGGATGCGTCTCTCGATTTGAGAATAAGACGCTAATTTCCATATTTCTGGACATAGTCTTAATAAGATGGAATTGAAGGGTGAAAACTCGAAATAGCCCCCAAACGGCCCCGTGGGTGGCACCAACACCTCCCACGGGACCAATGTAACTCATAGGAAATAACCACGCAGCCGCGGGTCTCTCAATTTGAGAATAGGATGGTAATTTGCATATTTTTAGGCTTAGGGATAACAACATGGCATTAGAGGGTGAAAATCGAAACAACCAATGAATGGCACCATGAGTGGCACCAACAACTCCCACGGGACCAATGCGAATCGTAGGAACTGACAACGTAGTCGCGGGTCTCCCGGTGTGAGAATGTGATGACAATTTGCATATTTCTCGACTTGGGTTTAAAAACATGGTATTAAAGGGTAAAAACTCAAAACAGCACCCGAACGGCCCCGTGGGTGGAACCAACACCTCCCAATGAACCATTATAACTCGTAGGAACTGACCACGCAGCCGCGGGTCTTGCGATATGAGAATACGACAGTAATTTGCATATTTTTAAACTTAGGCTTAAAACCATGGCGTTAGAGGGTGAGAACTCAAAATAGCGCCCGAACGGCCCCGTGGGTGGCACCAACACCTCCCACGGGACCGATGTAAAATGAAGGAATGGACCACGCAGCCGCGGGTCTACATGTTTGAGAATACAATAGTAATTTGCATATTTCTTGACGTAAGCTTAAAAACATGGAGTTAAATTGTGAAAACTCGAAACAACACTCGAACGGCCGCATGGGTGGCACCAACACCTCCCATGGGACCAATGTAACTCATAGGAAGTAACCACGCAGCCGCGGGTCTCCCGATTTGAGAATACGATGGTAATTTGTATATTTCTAGACTTAGGGTTAAAAACATGGCGTTAGAGGTTGAAAACTCGAAACAGCCCCGGAATGTCCCCGTAGGTGGCACCAACACCTCCCTCAGGACCAATGTAACTCATAGGTACTGAGCACGTATCCGTGGGTCTCCCGATTTGATAATAAGATGATAATTTCCATATTTCTATACTTAGGCTTAAAAACATGGCGTTAAAGGGTGAAAACTCGAAACAGCCCCCCAAACGGTACCGTGTGAAAAACGTCGCTAATGTCGTTTAATACAAGATTAAACTATATAAGCAACTTCGAGATGTTTGTTGAAGAAACCCTTTTCTTTTGAAAATAAAAATTATAAACAAGATGTTTTTACAAAGAAACTCATGTACAAGAGTAATTAAGACTGTATAATCAGTTTTTAAAGCTAAGGCAGTTTCAAAAAATTCAGCACACTTATAGAATAAGATGAGTAGATGAAGATAATCAACACACAGTTTTTAACGTGGTAAAACCTCTCCCAACAGAGGAAACATCCACGGTGACTTCTAAGTCACAAAAGTAAAAATCCACTAATAACAAATAATAGTTACAAACAATACAACATGCAAGTACACAAATCAACCTATTTTAAGTTTAGGAATATACCCCACTTGGTGTCCTTCTAATTTCTCATAGATATGATTTGTTGATGATGTTCTTCCAGTTTGCTAACTTCCTTTGCTTTAGATTCCTTATGTCGACTCAATGATCTCTGATCTTATACACAACACTTCCAGTGTAGTAGTGTGTTAAGTGTTTGTGTAGTGATTCCTACCAACATGCATGAACTCACACACACTTAGATTTACAGACAGTCCTAGTAAATTACATATAAAGTCTATATGCAGTGATTTTAGTTTATTTCTTTCTCACAGAACTTGAACCCTTTTTTACCTTTAAATATATCCCAGATTCCACGGATATCTTGCTTTTAAAATCGGTCAAGATCTTAATCAATCTCTTTTTGAAAACATTTGTGAGATTGAAAATCTCCAAGTGTGAATCCAACTAGGTCAGGGTTAAGTTTCGTAAGAATAGAAACCACAAAACATTTTCAAAACTAAATCAGTAAAGATTTTCTTAAATCAAGTCGTAAATATGAAGATCTAGTGAAAATGTAACATGCAGAGTGTAGATCTAAAGTTTCTATGAAAAAGAAACAAGATCTGCACACGAATGTTTAAGTTGTGAACAAGATAAAAGATAAGGAGGTTACAGCTTCGATATGAACAAACCACTCTCTCTCTCTCAAACACTCAGGGTTGTGTTTGGGGTTGAATATACGAAGGTTTGTTTCAGAGGTGAAGTGTTTAGGGTTAGGGTTAGGGTTTGGCTAACAGTTTCCCTTTCTCTCTCTTCTCTCTTTTCTTTTCTCTCTTCTCTCTCACTTCTCTCTTATTTTTTTCTCTCAGAAAGACGAATGCCCAAAAGTCTTCTAAGGCTGAGAAGTGGAGGGTATATATAGGGCTGAGGGAAGGTTATGGATGTTCGAGGGAAATCAAGGGCTGAGATCAAGTCTTGCAAACTTTTACTTGATCCAAAGGTTATAAAACAACGGTGATTAAAAATGATTGTGATTGGTTCATATGGATAGCACCAGGATTAACTAAGAACACATGCAGACCCTCGATTAGGAATTATCCAACGTTCAGCAATCAATCATCCAACCTTCTCACATAACAAACACAAATAGGTACACCCGGAGGATGACAAGTGTTGACATATGAGAGGCTCACACACGCGCGTCCAAAGTAATTACAGAAGGTACCCTGAAGTCTCTAGCGCTTTGAGATTCTACCCAACCAAACATTCGAGTGAGAAATGAAGTTTACAAAATAGAATATTAACCCCACAAATTTTATAATCTCATTTTATTAAAAAAAAAATTATTTAAAAAATATTTAAAAATGTTTAAAAAAATATTTAAAAATTCCCAAAAAATTATTAAAGCTCCAATTCAAGGGGAATTAAACACACACTCAATTTTAAGCAATATGAACACATGTATGCACTTCTAATTGTGTGTAGTGTGATTCAATTTATACCTTCATGGATCATTGAAGAGGATTAAAGAGATAAGATCTGAGGCTTTTTGGATTCTAAGATGGACAACGAATTTTGTCACTATTTCCAAAATAGTTGAACACTTATACAGTATAGACTTAAGCAAGTCAAAGGTGTAAGGTTCTTCAATCTCCCCCTTTGGAAATATGAGACAAAATATCCTTTGAGTTAGCTTAAAACTCGTAGGGAACCAAAAAATAAAACCTAGTCCTATACAAAAGATACTATCTACCCATTTCCTAGAAAGTCAAAAATTACATAACTCAACTATTTACAAATTTTTACACTAGAAAAGGTAGACAATCAGTAGAAGAGATTCCTGCAAATATACACACTAAGATCAAGCAGTTTAGATGAAATGTGAACAAAATATTGAACTCATAAAACTCAAATTTCTCCCCAATTTTGTCTCAAATGGACAAAGGGTAAAACTAAAGGTCTTAAGAGTTTAATCAGCGCATACCATGCCTATAGAATTTCACAAATACATAAATCTTTTATAGTCTAGAGGTTTAGTGAACATGTCTGCAAGTTGCACATCAGTAGGCAGGTAATGAATTTCTAATTCCTTAGTTTCAACAAGTTCGCGTATAAAATGATGTCTTATTTTAATATGCTTAGTTCGCGAGTGTTGAACCGGGTTTTTAGATATGTTAATGGCGCTTTGATTGTCACAATACAATTGTAATTGATCTTCTTTAATCCCATAATCGCTTAACATCTGTTTTATCCATAATAATTGAGCACAGCAACTTCCTGCTGCTTTATATTCGGACTCAGTCGTAGATAAAGATGTGCAATTCTATTTTTTACTACTCCAACCAACTAAATTAATGCAGACATAATAACAGGCACCTGATGTACTTTTATTGTCATCAGTACAACCGGCCCAATCTGCATCAGTATACCCTATGATGGTGCTGTAGGTATCATTAGTGTACCTAAGTCCAAGATCGAGAGTGCCTTTTATGTACTTTATTATACATTTTACACACGATAAATGACTCTCTTTAAGGTTATTCGGGTAACGAGAACATAGACATACAACATACATTATTTCTGGTCGTGAGGGAGTTAGATAGAGTAGGCTACCAATCATACTACGGTAAAGTGCGGAATCAACTGACTTACCATTTTCATCTTTGCTTAATTTAACGGTAGTACTCATAGGCGTTTTGGCAACTTTAGCATTCTCTAAACAAAATTTCTTAACAAGGTCTAAGGCATAATTAGTTTGAGAGACAAATAGACCATCCGAATTCTGTTTCACTTGAAATCCTAAGAAAAGTTGTAGCTCCCCCATAAGGGACATGTGAAACTCCTTGTGCATAATAGCAGAAAAGGATTTAACTTCAGAGTTTGAAATTGACCCAAATATGATGTCGTCTACATAGACTTGGGCTATAATAATGTTTTTGTCAAAATGTTTGACAAAAAGAGTCTGGTCATTTCCTCCTCTCTTAAAACCCTTATCCAACAAAAAGTTGGAAAGGCGTTCATACCAAGCTCGAGGAGCTTGTTTTAAGCCATACAGAGCCTTTTTTAGACGAAAGACATGGTTAGGGTATTTAGGGTCAATGAACCCTTTGGGTTGTTCTACATACGTTTCTTTGGACAGAATTCCATTTAGGAAAGAAGATTTGACGTCCATTTGATAAAGTGTGAATTTTAAGTGACAGGCTTTGGCGAAAAGAAGTCGAACAGATTCAAGACGAGTGACAGGGGCGAATGTCTCACTGAAATCTATCCCTTCTATTTGAGAGTAACCTTGAGCAACAAGTCTAGCTTTGTTTCTAAGAATCACCCCATTTTCATCAGATTTGTTCTTAAAGATCCAACGTGTTCCAATAAAAATTTTGTTTTGAGGCCGAGGTCCAAGATACCAGACATCGTGAATGACAAATTGTAAAAGTTCTTCCTGCATAGTAGAAATCCAGTGTGTGTCATTCAATGCTTCATTATCATTTTTCGGTTCCACAAGGGAGACGAAACATGCATAATTAGCATAATTTCATAACTGGGATCTAGTACGAACTGGCTCATTAGGATTACCGACCACGTTGTCAATGGGATGGTCTTTAGAGACCCAGCCAGGTACTTCTGGACTCTCAGTAGGTAATGAGTCATCTATTTCTAGTGAATCAGTTTTGAAATCATTTTCAGATTCAACCACAATAGGTGATTCAGATATCTTATTTTCGACAATATTGTCGCTTATAATTACATTTATCGATTCCATAAGGGCCTTAGTACGTAGATTTTATATACGATAATCATGACTGTTTGAGGAGTATCCTAAGAATATGGCTTTATCACCACGAGCTTCGAATTTAGAAAAATGTTCTCTGTCTTTACAGACATAGCATTGACTTCCGAAAGTTCTTAGATATTTCAGATTAGGCTTATTACCATACCACAACTCATAAGGAGTTTGTTTAGAGTTTTTCCTTAGATAGACCCTATTAGTGATATGACAGGCAGTTCTAATAGATTCTACCCAGAAGTATTTAGGTAGGGATTTGGCATGGAGCATGACTCGTGCCATCTCTTGAAGAGTTCGGTTTTTCCTTTCGGCAACACCGTTCTGCTGAGGGGTCTTAGGTGCGCTGAATTCATGTTTGTAACCGTTGTAGACAAAATATTCAACTATTACTGTGTCTATGAACTCTCCCCCTCTATCACTACGAATACGATTTACTTGTGTGTCCTTCTCATTTTCAATTCTAAGTAAGATTATTAAAAAATTCTGAAACGTGTCAGATTTTTGTTTCAAGAAGTCAACCCAAGTGAATCGTGTGAAATCATCAACCATGACAAGGATATAACTGTGTCCACAAAGACTAACAGTTTTAGAAGGACCAATAAGGTCCATATGGATGAGATCTAGAGGTGAGGATGTCTTTAACCTTTTTATGCTAAGTCTTAACTATTTTTCCTTCCTGGCAATGACCACAGACAACACTTGAAATAGGTTTAATTTTAGGAATTCCTCTAACAATCTCTTGACTAGACAATCTACCAAGGATATCATAACTTAAGTGACCCATACGATTATGCCAGATTTCATTATCATCCATTCTGACAATGTTACAGGTTTCAGAACTAGTCTTGACAGTATAACAATTGTCAGGTGTTCTAAATCCTGTAATAATGCATTCACCTTTATCATTTAGAATTTTACAATTGTTCTTTGAAAAGGTGACTGTATGGTCAGAGTCACAAAATTGTGATATACTTAGGAGGTTGGGTTTAAGGCCTTTAACTAATAGAACATTTTCAAGAACAGGCATTCCTTCTTCTTTTAGGGTTCCTTTACCTATGATCTGGGATGAAACACCGTCACCAAAAACTACTTTGCCACCAGCAAATCTTGTTTTGTTTAAAAGTTTGGTTTCATCTCCTGTCATATGTTTGGAGCATCCTGAATCTAAATATCAACCAGATGAAGTGTGTTCAGCTTTTAAAGAAGTGATGACCATGTTACACTTCATTTGGGGTAAAAGATCATCTTTTCTAACCCAAATAGCTCTAGTTTTAATTTTGCATAAGTTTTCCCTCATTTGATAAAACTTTCGAGAAATAGCTTTTTGTAGAAAAACATTTGGGGCAACAAACTGATTATTGTGGAAAATTTGAGCTTTTGGTTTAGGAAAGTTTCAGGGAGCCTTTCTCTTAAATGAACTCTTAGTTTTGGTCTTTCTATTTCTATAGTTAGAGTTCTTGTTAGGTTGTCTTGGAAGGACATAATGGTTACGATTTTTCCTAGAATAGTTAAAGTTCTTGTAGACAGAAGTGTTATACAGAGGAGTATTTAGATGTCTAGCATAGCAACCTTCAAAGGAATGACCATAAATGTCACAGTACGAGCAATATTGATTGCTAGAAGGATGAATTTCCTTAGGAAAACTTCTAAAAATGGGTTTAACAGCATTCTGTTCAGTAGTGCAATTCCTAGGAGGGATGGTGTTAAAGGTAGATTCAGCCTTTCTGATCAAAGGACAAACGTATTTAGTCTTAAGTGTAGTATCAGCCTTAGAATTACTAGACTCTCCAATGTCTTTATGTCGTTTCTTTTGATCAAATTCCTTTTTAATAAACTGAAAATCTGGACATGTTTCAATTGGTCTTTTGCCCCCAGACACAAACTTAATAGGTTCAAGTTTTGTAGTTTGTGATTTGTTCTTAGGGCAGAATCCAATACCAGTTCTATCATCAGAATTGGTCTTGGAGTCAACAACAAAGTCAGTAAAACAATTTGAATTGCTTTCAAACTTAGAAAACTTTTTTAAAATAGTAGCTGTCTTCGTTTTTGCTTCCTCCAGTTCTAATAATGTTCCCTTGTATTTCATTTGCAGAGTTTCATTGATTTTAGTCAACTCTTTGAATTTTTGATCAAAAGTTTCAATTTTAGATTTATGAGACAGACACTGGTTAGTGTACTCTTCGGCATTTAGCTTCACAATAAGACTTAGATCATCTAATTTCTTAATCAGGTCTCTAATAGTCTTCTCTAGTCTAGTGCCTTTTTTGAGAGTTTTAGCATATAATGTATGAATATCTAGGAGGTCATCTGTGTCTGAGTCGCTAAGTAAAGTGTGTGTAGTGACCCCTAACGATTCAGTTTTAGTACTCACGCACCCATTTGCATCATCATTATCGAGATCACTTTGACTCACACACACGGAATTAGAACTAGCAACATTTTCAGATAATAAAGCATCTAGGCCAGTCAAAACAGTATTCCCACAAGCAGGAGTAAAAGCATCATTATCACACACAGGCATATCATCATTGTAAATGATCTTAGCATAAAAGGACATGCAAGGGTCAAGAACATTTGATGACTCAAGTTCCTCTTCATCAGATTCACTTGAATCATCCCAAGTTTTACAGACATTGGCTCTATTGTGTGTGTTGGCTTTATTTAGATTAACCCTGCAATCGTGAGCAATGTGACCTTGTTTCCCACATCTAAAACATTCAATCTTTTTAAGGTCTCTAATGGGTCTGGAGTTGTTGTCCTTAGGATGTTTATCAAGACCTCTCTCATGAGGTTTGGGATTAGACAGAGTATGATAAGTAGGCTTGCCTTGTTTAGATACCTGTTTATTTCGAAATTTGACAATTTTCTTAAATTATTTAGACATCAAGGCAATCTGATTATCTAGTTTGTCTATATCGCACTCCTCATCAGAGTCAGAGTTGGTCAAATTAGACTCAAGTTTGGGTATCTTAGAGGCAAAAGTCAAGTTAGAGTTGGGTTATTTTCTTTGGGAATGATTTAATTGTTTCTTAAAGTCTAATTCCATTTCCACAGTCCTAAGTTTGTTACTGAGTAACTCAGGGGTAAGGTTTTGATCATTCATTTCCTCAATAGCATACCTCTTACTATCAAACTTTTGTGGTAATGACCTTAGGATTTTAGAAACAATTTCATTTCTATCATAAGTAATACCATTAGCATGCAACTTAGTGACTATATCAGTCAAGTTCATGTAAAAATCATCAAAAGACTCAAAATCAGACATGATCAAAGGGTTGTACTGCTGGATAAGCATTTGAGTTTTAGCAGCTTTAACTCTTGAGTCTCCTTCATGGGCAGTGATTAATGTGTCCCACGCTTCCTTAGAAGTGGCACAAGATGAGATTCTCTTGAACTCATACTCATTAATAGACATAAAAATGGCATTCTTGCATTTATTGTTATTTCGAGAAATAGTTTTTTCTTCTTGGGTAAACTCACTTAAGATTTTCTTTACCCTCTCATCACTTCCTTCAGTGGCTTGTTTAGTAGGATAAGTGTATCCGTTTTCAATAATGTCCCAGACATCATCTCCTAAAGTCCCTTGGATGAAGGCAACCATTCTTACTTTCTAGTAAGCAAAGTTGTTTCCATCAAAGAGTGGAGGTCTGGACAGATTACCAAACATTTCATTCTTCTCGTCCAAAGTTAGGTTTTTTCATAAAACGATTTCAGAAACACAAGATCTTTTGAAATAAAAGTTAGCAGGGCTCTGATACCAATTGAAAAACGTCGTTAATTCCGTTTAATACAAGATTAAACTGTATAAGCAACTCCGAGATGTTTGTTGACGAAACCCTTTTCTTTTGAAAATAGAAATTATAAAAAAGATGTGTTTACAAAGAAACTCATGTATGAGAGTAATTAAGACTGTATAATCAGTTTTTAAAACTAAGGCAGTTTCAAAAAATTCAGCACACTTATAGAATGAGATGAGTATATGAAGATAATCAACACACAGTTTTTAACGTGGTAAAAGCTCTCCCAACAGAGGAAACATCCACGGTGACTTCTAAGTCACAAAAGTAAAAGTCCACTAATAACAAATAATAGTTACAAATAATACAACATGCAAGCACACAAATCAACTTATTCTAAGTTTAGGAATATACCCCACTTGGTGTCCTTCTAACTTCTCATAGATCTGATTTGTTGATGATGTTCTTCCAGTTTGCTAACTTCCTTTGCTTTAGCTTCCTTATGTCGACTCAATGATCTCTGATCTTATACACAACACTTCCAGTGTAGTAGTGTCTTAAGTGTTTGTGTAGTGATTCCTACCAACATGCATGAACTCAAACACACTTAGATTTACAGACAGTCCTAGTAAATTACATATAAAGTCTATATGCAGTGATTTTAGTTTATTTATTTCTCATAGAACTTGAACCCTTTTTTACCTTTAAATATAACCCAGATTCCACGGATATCTTGCTTTTAAAATCGGTCAAGATATTAATCAATCTCTTTTTGAAAACATTTGTGAGATTGAAAATCTCCAAGTGTGAATCCAACTAGGTCAGGGTTAAGTTTCGTAAGAATAGAAACCACAAAACATTTTCAAAACTAAATCAGTAAATATTTTCTTAAATCAAGTAGTAAATATGAAGATCTAGTGAAAATGTAACATGCAGAGTGTAGATCTAAAGTTTCTATGAAAAAGAAACAAGATCTTCACACGAATGTTTAAGTTGTGAACAAGATCAAAGATAAGGAGGTTACAGCTTCGATATGAACAAACCACTCTCTCTCTCTCAAACACTCAGGGTTGTGTTTGGGGTTGAATATACGAAGGTTTGTTTCAGAGGTGAAGTGTTTACGGTTAGGGTTAGGGTTTGGCTAACAGTTTCCCTTTCTCTCTCTTCTCTCTTTTCTTTTCTCTCTTCTCTCTCACTTCTCTCTTATTTTTTTTCGCTCAGAACGACGAATGCCCAAAAGTCTTCTAAGGCTGAGAAGTGGAGGGTATATATAGGGCTAAGGGAAGGTTCTGGATGTTCGAGGGAAATCAAGGGCTGAGATCAAGTCTTGCAAACTTTGACTTGATCCAAAGGTTATAAAACAGCGGTGATTAAAAATGATTGTGATTGCTTCATATGGATAGCACCGGGATTAACTAAGAACACATGCAGACCCTCGATTAGGAATGATCCAATGTTCATCAATCAATCATCCAACCTTCTCACATAACAAACACAAATAGGTACACCCGTAGGATGACAAGTCTTGACATATGAGAGGCTCACACACGCGCGTCCAAAGTAATTACAAAAGGTACCCTGAAGTCTCTAGCACTTTGAGATTCTACCCAACCAAACATTCGAGTGAGAAATGAAGTTTACAAAATAGAATATTAACCCAACAAATTTTATAATCCCATTTTATTAAAAAAAACATTTATTTAAAAATGTTTAAAAATGTTTAAAAAAATATTTAAAAATTCCCAAAAAATTATTAAAGCTCCACTTCAAGGGGAATTAAACACACACTCAATTTTAAGCAATATGAACACATGTATGAACTTCTAATCGTGTGTAGTGTGATTCAATTTATACCTTCATGGATCATTGAAGAGGATTAGAGAGATAAGATCTGAGGCTCTTTGGATTCTAAGATGGACATCCAATTTTGTCACTATTTCCAAACTAGTTGAACACTTATATAGTATAGACTTAAGTAAGTCAAAGGTATAAGGTGCTTCACCGTGGACGGCACCAACACCTCCCTGGGGACCAATGTAACTCGTATGAACCGACCACACGGCCGCAGGTCTCTCAGTTTGAGAATGGGACGGTAATTTGCATATTTCTAGACTTAGGGATAAAAACATGGCATTAGAGGGTGAAAACTTGAAATAGCCAATGAACGGCCCCATGAGTGGAACCAACACGTCCCACGGGACCAATGTAACACATAGGAAATGACCAGGTAGCCGCGGGTCTCCCGGTGTGAGAATTTGACAAAAATTTGCATATTTCTAGACTTAGGTTTAAAAACTTGGCGTTAGACGGTGAACACTAGAAACACCACCCAAACGGCCCCGTGGGTGAGACCAACACCTCCATAGGGACTAATGTAACTCATAGGAACTGACCACGCAACCGCGGGTCTCCCGATTTGAGAATACGATGGTAATTTGAATATTTCTAGACTTAGACTTGAAAACATGGCGTTAGAGGGTAAAAACTCAAAACAGCCCCCGAATGGCCCCGTGGGTTGCACCAACACCTCCCACGGGACCAATTTAACTAGTAAGAACTCACAATGCAGCCGCGGGTCACGTGGTTTGAGAATATACGGGTAATTTGCATATTTCTTCACTTAGGCTTAAAAATATGGGATTAGTGGGTGAAAACTCGAAACAACCCCCGAACGGCCCCGTCAGTGGAACCAACACCTCCCACGTAGCCGATGTAACTCGTAGGCACTAAACACGTAGCTGCGGGTCTCCCGGTTTGAGAATACGACGGTACTTTGCATATTTATAGATTAAGGCTTAAAAACATGGCGTTTGAGGGTGAAAACTCAAAATAGCCCCCGAACGGCCCCGTGGGTTGCACCAACACCTCCCACGGGACCAATGTAAATCGTAGTAACTCACCATGCAGTCGTGGGTCTCTCGATTTGAGAATAAGATGGTAATTTGCATATTTCTAGACTTAGGCTTAAAAACATGATGTTAGAGGGTGAAAACTCGAAATTACCCCCTAACGGCCCCGTAGGTGGCACCAACACCTCCCACGGGACCGATGTAACTCATTGGAACTAATAGTGCAACCGTGGGTCTACGGATTTGAGAATATGATTGTAACTTGCTTATTTCTAGACTTTGGGTTTAAAAAATGGCGTTAGAGGGTGACAACTCGAAACAACCTCCGAACGAGCTCGTGAGTGACACCAACACATCGCACGGGACCAATATAACACGTACGAAATAACCACGCAGCCACGAGTCTCCCAGTTTGAGAATACGATGATAATTTGCACATTTCTAGACTTAGGCTTAAAAACATGGCGTTAGAGGGTGAAAACTGAAAACATCTCCCGAACGGCCCTGTGGGTGGCACCAACACCTCCAACGGGACCAATATAACTCGTAGAAACTGACCACACAGCCACGGGTCTCCCAATTTGAGAATATGATGATAATTGGCATGTTTCTAGACTTAGTCTTAAACACATGGCGTTGATGGGTGAAAACTCGAAACAGCCCCCGAACGGCCTCGTGGGTGGCACCAACACCTCCCACATGACCGATGTAACTCGTAGGAACTGACCACGCAGCCGCGGGTGTCCTGATTTGAGAATACGATGGTAATTTGTATATTTATAGACTTATGGTTAAAAACATGGCATTAGAGGTTGAAAACTCAAAACATCCCCTGAACGTCCCCGTAGGTGGTACCAACACCTCCCACGGGACCAATGTAACTCATAGGAACTGACCACGCAGTCGTGGGTCTCCCCATTTGAGAATAAGATGATAATTTCCATATTTCTAGACTTAGGCTTAAAAACATGGTGTTAAAGGGTGAAAACTCAAAACAGCCCCCAAACGGCCCCGTGGATGTCACCAACACCACCCACGGGACAAATGTAACTCGTAAGAACTGACCACGCAGCCGTGTGTCTCTCAGTTTGAGAATAGGATGGTAATTTGCATATTTCTAGAGTTAGGGATAAAAACATGGTGTTAGAGGGTGAAAACTTGAAACAGCCAAGGAACGGCCCCGTGAGTGGCACCAACACCTCCCACGGGACCAATGTAACTCATAGGAACTAACCACGTAGCCACGGGTCTCCCGATGTGAGAATTTGACGGAAATTTGCATATTTCTAGACTTAGGCTTAAAAACATGGCGTTAGAGGGTGAACACTAGAAACAACACCCGAACGGCCCCGTGAGTTGCACCAACACCTCCCACTGGACCAATATAACTCGTAGGAACTGACCACGCATTCGCGGCTCTCCCGATTGGAGAATACGATGGTAATTTGCATATTTCTAGACTTAGGGTTAAAAAAATGGTATTAGAGGGTGAGAACTCAAAACAGCCCCCGAACAGGCCCCGTGGGTGGCACCAACACCTCCCACGGGACCGATGTAACTCGTAAGAACTAACCACGCAGTCGCGGGTCTCCCGGTTTGAGAATACGACGGTAATTTGCATATTTGTTGACCTAAGTTTAAAAACATGGCGTTAGAGGGTGAAAACTCTAAACAGCCCCCGAACGTCCTCGTGGGTGGCACTAACATCTCCCAAGGGACCAATGTAACTCGTAGGGACTTACCACGCATACGCGGGTCTCCTAATTTGAGAATATCATGATAATTTGCATATTTCTAGACTAAGGCTTAAAACATGCCGTTAGAGGGTGAAAACTCAAAACAGTCCCCGAACGGCCCCGTGGGTTGCACCAACACCTCCCATGGGACCAATGTAACTGGTAGCAACTCATGACGCAGCCGCGGGTCTCTCAATTTGAGAATACACCAGTAATTTGCATATTTATAAACTTAGGCTTAAAAACATGGAGTTAGAGGGTGAAAAATTGAATTAACCCCCGAACGACCCCGTGGGTGGCACCAACACCACCCACGGGACCGATGTAACTCGTAGGAACTGACAACGCATCCATGGGTCTCCTAATTTGAGAATACGATGGTAATTTACATATTCCTAGACTAAGGCTTAAAAACATGGAGTTAGAGGGTGAAAACTCAAAACTGCTCTCGAACGGCCCCGTGGGTGGCACCGACACCTCCCACGGGACCCATGTAACTCGTAGGAACTGACCACTAAACCGCGGATCTGCCCGTTTGAGAATATGATGGTAATTCACATATTTCTAGACTTAGTCTTAAAAACACGGCATTAGATGGTGAAAACTCGAAACATCGCCGGAACGGCCACGTGAGTGACACAAACACCTCCCACAGGACCAATGTAACTCGTAGGAACTCACCACGTAGTCGCGGGTCTCTCGATTTGAGAATAAGATGGTAATTTTCATATTTCTAGACTTAGGATAAAAAAAAAGATGTTAGAGGGTGAAAACTCAAAATAACCACCAAACGGCCCCGTAGGTGGCACCAACACCTCCCACGGGACCGATGTAACTCGTAGGAACTAATAACACAACTGCGGGACTCCCGATTTGAGAATACGACCGTAACTTGCTTATTTTCTAGACTTTGTGTTAAAAAAATGGCGTTCGAGGGTGACAACTCGAAACAACCTTCGAACGACCCCGTGAGTGACACCAACACCTCCCACGGGACCAATATAACTCGTACGAGCTGACCACATAGCAGCGGGTCTCCTGGTGTGAGAATACGATGGTAATTTGCACATTTCTAGACTTAGGCTTAAAAACATGGAGTTAGAGGGTGAAAACTCAAAACAGCCCCTGAACGGCCCTGTGGATGGCACCAACACCTCCCACGGGACCAATGTAACTCGTAGACGCTGACCACAGAGCCACGGGTCTCCCGATTTGAGAATACGATGGTAATTTGCATGTTTCTAGACTTAGTCTTAAAAAAATTGGGTTAGAGGGTGAAAACTCGAAGCAGCCCCTGAACGGCCTCGTGGGTGGCACCAACACCACCCACGGGACCGATGTAAGTCGTAGGACTTGACCACAAAGTCGTGGGTCTCTCGATTTTAGAATACGATGGTAATTTGTATATTTCTAGATTTAGGGTTAAAAACATGGCGTTAGAGGGTGAAAACTCGAAACAGCCCCTGAACAGCCCCGTGAGTGACACAACCACCTCCCACGGGACCAATATAACTTGTAGGAACTGAACACGCAGTCACGGGTCTCCCAGTTTGAGAATATGATGGTAATTCACATATTTCTACACTTAGGCTTAAAAACATGGCGTTAGAGGGTGAAAACTCGAAATAACCACCCGAACGGCCCCGTGGGTGGCACCAACACCTCCCACGGGACCAATGAAACTCATAGGAATTGACCACGCTACCGCGGGTCTCCTGGTCTGAGAATACGATGGTAATTTACAAATTCCTACACTTAGTCTTAAAAAAATGGCGTTAAAGCGTGAAAACTCGAAACAGCCCCCGAACGGCCCCATGAGTGACACCAACACCTCCCACGGGACCAATGTAACTCGTAGGAACTGACCATGCATCCGTTAGTTTCCCGATTTTAGAATACGATGGTAATTTTCATATTCCTAGACTGAGGCTTAAAAATGGCGTGAGAGGGAGAAAACCCGAAATAGCTCCTGAACGGCCCCGTGGGTGGCACCAACACCTCCCACGGGACCCATGTAACTCGTAGGAACTGACCACGTAGCCGCGGGTCTCCTGATTTTAGAATACGGTGGTAATTTGCATATTCATAGACTAAGGCTTAAGAACATGGTGTTAGAGGGGGAAAACTCGAAACAGCTCCCGAACGGCCCCTTGGGTGGCACCAATACCTCCCACGGGACCAATGTTACTCGTAGGAACTGAACACGCAGTCGCGGGTATCCCAGTTTGAGAATACGATAGTAATTTGCATATTCCTAGACTAATGCTTAAAAACATGGCGTTAGAGGGAGAAATCTCGAACAGCCCCCGAACGGCCCCGTGAGTGACACCAACACCTCTCACAGGACCATTGTAACTCGTAGGAACTGACCACGCAGTCGCGGGTCTCCCAGTTTGAGAATACGATGGTAATTTCCATATTTCAAGAATTAGGCTTGGAAACATTGCGTTAGAAGGCGAAAAATAGAAATAGTGTCTGAACGACCCCGTGGGTGGCACCAACACCTCCCACGGGGCCAATGTAACTCGTAGGAACAAACCACGCATCCGTGGGACTCCCGGTTTGAGAATAAGGTGATAATTTGCATATCTCTAGACTTAGGCTTAAAAACATGGCCTTAAAGGGTGAAAACTTGAAATAGCCCCCGAACGGCCCTGCGGATGGCACCAACACCTCTCACGGGACGAATGTAACTCGTAGGAACTGACCACGCAGTCGCGGGTCTCTCAGGTTGAGAATAGGATGGTAACTTGCATATTTCTAGACTTAGGCTTAAAAATATGGCGTTAAAGGGTGAAAACTAGAAACAGCCCCCGAACGGCCGAATGGGTGGCACCAACACCTCCCATAGGACCAATGTAACTGGTAGGAACTGACTACGGAGCCACGGGTCTCGCGATTGGAGAATACGATGGTAATTTGTATATTTCTAGACTAAGGGTTGAAAACTTACCATTAGAGGTTGAAAACTCGAAACAGCCCCCGAACGTCCCCGTAGGTGGCACCAGCACCTCCCACGGGACCAATGTAACTCGTAGGAACTGAACACGCAGTCGTGGGTCTCCTGATTTGTAAATAAGATGATAATTTCCATATTTCTAGACTTAGCCTTAAAAACATGGCGTTGAAGGGTGAAAACTCGAAATAGCTCGCAAACGGCCCTGTGGATGGCACCAACACCTCCCATGGGACCAATGTAACTCATAGGAACTGACCACGCAGCCACGGGTCTCTCAGGTTGAGAATAGGATGGCAATTTCCATATTTCTAGACTCTGGGAAAAAAACATGGTGTTACAGGGTGAAAACTTGAAATAGCCAATGAACGGCCCCGTGAGTGGCACCAACACCTCCCATGGGACCAATGTAACTCGTAGGAACTGACCACGTATCCGTGGATCTCCCAGTGTGAGAATTTGACGGGAATTTGCATATTTCTAGACTTAGGCTTAAAAACATGGTGTGTGTGGGTGAACACAAGAAACAGCACCCAAACGGCCCCGTGGGTGGCGCCAACACCTCCCACTGGACCAATATAACTCGTAAGAACTGACAACGCAGCCATGGGTCTCCTAATTTGAGAATACGATGGTAATTTACATATTCCTAGACTAAGGCTTAAAAACATGGAGTTAGAGGGTGAAAACTCAAAACTGCTCTCGAACGGCCCTGTGGGTGGCACCGACACCTCCCACGGGACCCATGTAACTCGTAGGAATTTACCACTAAACCGCGGATCTGCCCATTTGAGAATATGATGGTAATTCACATATTTCTAGACTTAGTCTTAAAAATAAGGCATTAGATGGTGAAAACTCGAAACATCGCCGAAACGGCCACGTGAGTGACACAAACACCTCCCACAGGACACATGTAACTCGTAGGAACTCACCACGCAGTCGCGGGTCTCTCGATTTGAGAATAAGATGGTAATTTGCATATTTATAGACTTAGGCTCAAAAACATGACGTTAGAGGGTGAAAACTCAAAATAACCACCAAACGGCCCCGTAGGTGGCACCAACACCTCCCACGGGACCGATGTAACTCGTAAGAACTAACAACACAACTGCGGGACTCCCGATTTGAGAATACAACCGTAACGTGCTTATTTCTAGACTTTGGGTCAAAAAAATGGCGTTAGAGGGTGATAACTCGAAACAACCTCCGAACAACCCCGTGAGTGACACCAACACCTCCCACGGGACAAATATAACTCATACGAACTGACCACATAGCCGCGGGCCTCCTGGTTTGCGAATACGATGGTAATTTGCACATTTCTAGACTTAGGCTTAAAAACATGGAGTTAGAGGGTGAAAACTCAAAACAGCCCCTGAACGGCCCTGTGGATGGCACCATACCCTCCCACGGGACCAATGTAACTCGTAGAAACTGACCACACATCCACAAGTCTCCCGATTTGAGAATACGATGGTAATTTGCATGTTTCTAGACTTAGTCTTAAAAACATTGCGTTAGAGAGTGAAAACTCGACACAGCCCCTGAACGGCCTCGTGGGTGGCACCAACACCACCCACGGGACCGATGTAAGTCGTACGAATTGACCACGTAGCCGCGGGTCTCTCGATTTGAGAATACGATGGTAATTTGTATATTTCTAGACTTAGGGTTAAAAACATGGCGTTAGAGGGTGAAAACTTGAAATAGCCCCCGAACAGCCCCGTGAGTGACACCACCACCTCCCACGGGACCAATGTAACTCGTAGGAACTGAACAAGAAGTTGCAGGTCTCTCGATTTGAGAATACGATGGTAATTTGTATATTTCTAGACTTAGTCTTAAAAACATGGCGTTAGAGGGTGAAAACTCGAAACAGCCCCCGAACAGCCCCGTGAGTGACACCACCACCTCCCACCAATATAACTCTTAGGAACTGAACACGCAGTCGCGGGTCTCCCAGATTGAGAATATGATGCTAATTCACAAATTTCTAGACTTAGGCTTAAAAACATGGCGTTAGAGGGTGAAAACTCGAAACAACCACCCGAACGGCCCCGTGGGTGGCACAAACACCTCCCACGGGACCAATGAAACTCATAGGAATTGACCACGCTGCCGCGGGTCTCCTGGTCTGAGAATATGATGGTAATTTACAAATTCCTAGACTTATTCTTAAAAATATGGCGTTAAAGCGTGGAAACTCGAAACATCCCCCGAACGGCCCCATGAGTGACCATGCAGCGACGAGTTTCCAGATTTTAGAATACGATGGTAATTTTCATATTCCTAGACTGAGGCTTAAAAAATGGCGTGAGAGGGAGAAAAATCAAAATAGCTCCTGAACGGCCCCGTGGGTGGCACCAACACCTCCCACGGGACCTATGTAACTCGTAGGAACTCACCACGTAGCCGCGGGTCTCCCGGTTTTAGAATACGATGATAATTTGCATATTCCGAGACTAAGGCTTAAGAACATGGCGTTAGAGGGGGAAAACTCGAAACAGCTCCCGAACGGCCCCGTGGGTGGCACCAATACCTCCCACGGGACCAATGTTACTCGTAGGATCTGAACACGCAGTCGTGGGTATCCCCGTTTGAGAATACGACAATAATTTGCATATTCCTAGACTAATGCTTAAAAATATGGCGTTAGAGGGAGAAATCTCGAACAGCCCCCGAACGGCCCCGTGAGTGACACCAACACCTCTCACAGGACCATTGTAACTCGTAGGAACTGACCACGCAGTCGCGGGTCTCCCAGTTTGAGAATACGATGGTAATTTCCATATTTCTAGAATTAGGCTTGAAAACATGGTGTTAGAAGGTGAAAAATAGAAATAGCCTCTGAACGACCCCGTGGGTGGCACCAACACCTCCCACGGGACCAATGTAACTCGTAGGAATAGCCCACGCATCCGTGGGACTCCCAGTTTGAATATAAGGCGGTAATTTGCATATCTCTAGACTTAGGCTTAAAAACATGGCGTTAAAGGGTGAAAACTAGAAACAGCCCCCGAACGGCCCTACGGATGGCACCAACACCTCCCACGGGACCAATGTAACTCATAGGAACTGACCACGCAGCCGTGGGTCTCTCAGGTTGAGAATAGGATGGTAACTTGCATATTTCTAGACTTAGGCTTAAAAACATGGCGTTAAAGGGTGAAAACTATAAACAGCCCCCGAAGGGCCGAAAGGGTGGCACCAACACCTCCCATGGACCAATGTAACTCGTAGGAACTGACTACGGAGCCACGGGTCTCTCGATTTGAGAATACGATGGTAATTTGTATATTTCTAGACTTAGGGTTAAAAACTTGCCGTTAGAGGTTGAAAACTCGAAAGAGCCCCCGAACGTCCTCGTAGGTGGCACCAACACCTCCCACGGGACCAATGTAACTCGTAGGAACTGACCACGCAGTCGTGGGTCTTCTGATTTGTAAATTAGTTGATAATTTCCATATTTCTATACTTAGCCTTAAAAACATGGCGTTAAAGGGTGAAAACTCGAAATAGCTCGCAAACAGCCCTGTGGATGGCACCAACACCTCCTATGGGACCAATGTAACTCGTAGAAACTGACCACGTATCCGTGGATCTCCCAGTGTCAGAATTTGATGGGAATGTGCATATTTCAAGACTTAGGCTTAAAAACATGGTCTGTGTGGGTGAACACAAGAAACATCACCCGAACGGCCCCGTGGGTGGCGCCAACACCTCCCACTGGACAAATATAACTCGTAAGAACAGACCACGCAGCCACGGGTCTCCTGATTTGAGAAGACGATGGTAATTTGTATATTTCTAGACTTCGGCTTAAAAACATGGTGTTAGAGGGTTGGAACTCGAAACAGCCCCCGAATGGCCCGGTGGGTGGCAACAACATCTCCCACGGGACCGATGTAACTTGCAGAAACTAATCATGAAGCCGCGGGTCTCCCGATTTGAGAATATGACGGTAATTTACATATTTATTTACTTTAGCTTAAAAACATGGCGTTAGGGGGTGAAAACTTGAAACAGCCCCTGAACGTCCTCGTGGGTGGCACTAACACCTCCAAAGGGACCAATGTAACTCATAGGAACTGACCACGCAACCACGGGTCTCCATATTTCTAGACTTAGGCTTAAAAACATGGCATTAGAGGGTGAAAACTCAAAACAGCCCCCGAACGGCCCCGTGGGTTACACCAACACCTCCCACGAGACCAATGTAACTAGTAGGAACCCACGACGTAGCCGGAGGTCTCTCAATTTGAGAATACGCTGGTAATTTGCATATTTCTAGACTTAGGCTTAAAAACATTTCGTTAGAGGTTGAAATCTCGAAACAGCTTCCGAACGGCCCCGTGGGTGGCACCAACACCTCCCACGGGACCAATGTTAGTCATAGGAACTGAACACGCAGTCGCGGGTCTCCTGGTTTGAGAATATGATGGTAATTCACATATTTCTAGACTTAGGCTTAAAAATATGGCGTTAGAGGGTGAAAACTCGAAACAACCCCCGAACGGCCCCATGGGTGGCACCAACACCTCCCATGGGACCAATGTTACTCGTAGGATCTGAACACGCAGTCGTGGGTATCCCCGTTTGAGAATACGACAATAATTTGCATATTCCTAGACTAATGCTTAAAAATATGGCGTTAGAGGGAGAAATCTCGAACAGTCCCCGAACGGCCCCGTGAGTGACACCAACACCTCTCACAGGACCATTGTAACTCGTAGGAACTGACCACGCAGTCGCGGGTCTCCCAGTTTGAGAATACGATGGTAATTTCCATATTTCTAGAATTAGGCTTGAAAACATGGTGTTAGAAGGTGAAAAATAGAAATAGCCTCTGAACGACCCCGTGGGTGGCACCAACACCTCCCACGGGACCAATGTAACTCGTAGGAATAGACCACGCATCCGTGGGACTCCCGGTTTGAGAATAAGGCGGTAATTTGCATATCTCTAGACTTAGGCTTAAAAACATGGCATTAAAGGGTGAAAACTAGAAACAGCCCCCGAACGGCCCTACGGATGGCACCAACACCTCCCACGGGACCAATGTAACTCGTAGGAACTGACCACGCAGCCGTGGGTCTCTCAGGTTGAGAATAGGATGGTAACTTGCATATTTCTAGACTTAGGCTTAAAAACATGGCGTTAAAGGGTGAAAACTATAAACAGCCCCCGAAGGGCCGAAAGGGTGGCACCAACACCTCCCATGGACCAATGTAACTCGTAGGAACTGACTACGGAGCCACGGGTCTCTCAATTTGAGAATACGATGGTAATTTGTATATTTCTAGACTTAGGGTTAAAAACTTGCCGTTAGAGGTTGAAAACTCGAAAGAGCCCCCGAACGTCCCCGTAGGTGGCACCAACACCTCCCACGGGACCAATGTAACTCGTAGGAACTGACCACGCAGTCGTGGGTCTTCTGATTTGTAAATTAGTTGATAATTTCCATATTTCTATACTTAGCCTTAAAAACATGGCGTTAAAGGGTGAAAACTCGAAATAGCTCGCAAACAGCCCTGTGGATGGCACCAACACCTCCCATGGGACCAATGTAACTCGTAGAAACTGACCACGTATCCGTGGATCTCCCAGTGTCAGAATTTGATGGGAATTTGCATATTTCTAGACTTAGGCTTAAAAACATGGTCTGTGTGGGTGAACACAAGAAACATCACCCGAACGGCCCCGTGGGTGGCGCCAACACCTCCCACTGGACAAATATAACTCGTAAGAACTGACCACGCAGCCACGGGTCTCCTGATTTGAGAAGACGATGGTAATTTGCATATTTCTAGACTTCGGCTTAAAAATATGGTGTTAGAGGGTTGGAACTCGAAACAGCCCCCGAATGGCCCGGTGGGTGGCAACAACATCTCCCACGGGACCGATGTAACTTGCAGAAACTAATCATGAAGCCGCGGGTCTCCCGATTTGAGAATATGACGGTAATTTACATATTTATTTACTTTAGCTTAAAAACATGGCGTTAGGGGGTGAAAACTTGAAACAGCCCCTGAACGTCCTCGTGGGTGGCACTAACACCTCCAAAGGGACCAATGTAACTCATAGGAACTGACCACGCAACCACGGGTCTCCATATTTCTAGACTTAGGCTTAAAAACATGGCATTAGAGGGTGAAAACTCAAAACAGCCCCCGAACGGCCCCGTGGGTTACACCAACACCTCCCACGAGACCAATGTAACTAGTAGGAACCCACGACGTAGCCGGAGGTCTCTCAATTTGAGAATACGCTGGTAATTTGCATATTTCTAGACTTAGGCTTAAAAACATTTCGTTAGAGGTTGAAATCTCGAAACAGCTTCCGAACGGCCCCGTGGGTGGCACCAACACCTCCCACGGGACCAATGTTAGTCATAGGAACTGAACACGCAGTCACGGGTCTCCTGGTTTGAGAATACGATGGTAATTCACATATTTCTAGACTTAGGCTTAAAAATATGGCGTTAGAGGGTGAAAACTCGAAACAACCCCCGAACGGCCCCATGGGTGGGACCAACACCTCCCATGGGACCAATGAAACTCGTAGGAACTGACCACGCTGTCGCGGGTCTCCTGGTTTGATGCGATGGAAATTTACATATTCCTAGATTTAGTCTTAAAAACATGGCGTTAAAGGGTGAAAACTCGAAACAGCCCACGAACGGCCCCGTGAGTGACCCCAACACCTCCCACGGGACCATTGTAACTCGTAGGAACTGACCACGCAGCCGTGAGTCTCCCGATTTTAGAATACAATGGTAATTTGCATATTCCTAGACTAAGGCTTAAAAAATGGCATGAGAGGGTGATAACTCGAAACAGCTCCCGAACGGCTCTGTGGGTGGCCCCAACACCTCCAACCGGACCAATGTAACTCGTAGGAACTGACCATGCAGCCGCGGGTCTCCCAGTTTGAGAATACGACGGTAATTTGTATATTCCTATACTAAGGCTAAAAAATATGGCATTAGAGGGTGAAAACTCTAAACTACCCCCGAACAGCCCTGTCGGTGGCACCAACACCTCCCACGTAACTAATGTAACTCATAGGCACTAACCACGTAGTCGCGGGTATCCCGGTTTGAGAATACGACGGTAATTAGCATATTTCTAGACTAAGGCTTAAAAACATGGCGTTAGAGGGTGAAAATTCAAAACAGCCCCTGAACGGCCCCGTGTGTTGGACCAACACCTCCCACGGGACCAATGTAACTCGTAGGAACTCACCACACAGTCGTGGGTCTCTCGATTTGAGAATAAGATGATAATTTGAATATTTATAGACTTACGCTTAAAAACATGAAGCCAGAGGTTGAAAACTCGAAATAAGCCCCAAAAGACCCCGTAGGTGGCACCAACAACTCTCACGGGACCGAGGTAACTCGTAGGAACTGACCACGCAGCCGTGGGTCTCCCGACTTGAGAATAACATGATTATTTCCATATTTTGAGACTTAGGCTAAAAAACATGGCGTTAAAGAGTGAAAACTCAAAACAGTCCCCAAACGGACCCGTGTATGGGACCAACACCTCCCACGGGACTAATGTAACTCAAAGGAACTGACCACGCAATTGCGGGTCTCTCAGTTTGAGAATAAGATGGTAAATTGAATATTTCTAGAGTTAGGGATAAAAACATGGTGTTAGAGGGTGAAAACTTGAAACAGCCAAGGAACGGCCCCGTGAGTGGCACCAACACCTCCCATGGGACCAATGTAACTCATAGGAACTCACCACGTAGCCGCGGGTCTCCCGGTGTGAGAATTTGATGGAAATTTGCATATTTCTAGACTTGGGCTTAAAAACATGGCGTTAGAGGGTGAACACTAGAAACAGCACCCGAACGGCCCGGTGGGTTGCACCAACACCTCCCACTAGACCAATATAACTCATAGGAACTGACCACGCAGCCGCAGGTCTCCCGATTTGAGAATACGACGATAATTTGCATATTTGTATACTTAGGCTTAAAAACATGGCGTTAGAGGGTGAAAACTCGAAATAGCCACCGAACGGCCCCGTGGGTGGCACCAATACCTCCCACGGGATCGATGTAACTCGTAGGAACTAACCATGCAGCCGCGGGTCTCCCAGTTTGAGAATACGACGATAATTTGCATATTTGTTGACTTAAGCTTAAAAACATGGCGTTAGAGGGTGAAAACTTGAAACAACCCGCGAACGTCCTCATGGGTGGCACTAACACCTCCCAAGGGACCAATGTAACTTGTAGGAACAGACTACTCAATCGCGGGTCTCCTAATTTGAGAATATGACAGTAATTTGCATATTTCCAGACTTAGGCTTAAAACATGGCGTTAGAGGGTGAAAACTCAAAGCAGCCCCCGAACGGCCCCGTGGGTTGCACCAACACCTCCCACGGGACCAATGTAACTAGTAGGAACTCATGAAGCAGCCGCGGGTCTCTAATTTTGAGAATACCTCTGTAATTTGCATATTTATAGACTTAGGCTTAAAAACATGGCGTTAGAGGGTGAAAACTCGAAACAACCCCCGAACGGCCCCGTAGGTGGCACCAACACTACCCACGGGACCGATGTAACTCGTAGGAACTGACAACGCATCCGCGGGTCTCCCAATTTGAGAATACGATGGTAATTTTCATATTCCAAGACTACGGCTTAAAAACATGGCGTTAGAGGGTGAAAACTCGAAACTGCTCTCGAACGGCCCCGTGGGTGGCACCAACACCTCCCACGGGATCAATGTAACTCGTAGGAACTAACCACTAAACTGCGAATCTGCCGGTATGAGAATACGATGGTAATTCGCATATTTCTTGACTTAGTCTTGAAAACATGGTGTTAGAGGGTGTAAACTGAAAACATCGCCCGAATGGCCCCGTGAGTGACACCAATAGCTCCCACAGGACCAATGTAACTCGTGGGAACTCACCACGCAGTGGCGGGTCTCTCGATTTGAGAATAAGATGGTAATTTTCATATTTCTAGACTTAGGCTTAAAAACATGACGTTAGAGGATGAAAACTAAAAATAACCCCCAAACGGCCCCGTAGGTGGCACTAACACCTCCCACGGGACCGATGTAACTCGTGGGAACTAATAACGCAACCGGGGGTCTCCGGATTTGAGAATACGACCGTAACTTGCTTATTTCTACACTTTGGGTTAAAAAAATGGCGTTAGAGGGTGACAACTCGAAACAACCTCCGAACGAGCCCGTGAGTGACACTAACACCTCCCACGGGACCAATATAACTCGTACGAACTGACCACACAGCTGCGAGTCTCACGGTTTGAGAATATGATGGTAATTTGCACATTTCTTGACTTGGGCTTAAAAACATGGAGTTAGAGGATGAAAACTCAAAATAGCCCCCGAACGGCCCTGTGGGTGGCACCAATACCTCCCACGGGACCAATGTAACTCGTATAAACAGACCACACAGCCACGGGTCTCCCAATTTGAGAATACGATGGTAATTTGCATGTCGTTAGAGTGACACCACCACCTCCCACGGGACCAATGTAACTCGTAGGAACCGAACACGCAGTCGCGGGTTTCCCAGTTTTAGAATACGATGGTAATTTGCATATTTATAGACTCAGTCTTAAAAACATGGAATTAGAGGGTGAAAATTCGAAACAGACCCCGTGCAGCCCCGTGAGTGACACCACCACCTCCCACGGGCCCAATGTTACTCGTAGGAACTGAACACGTAGTCGCGGGTCTCCTGATTTGAGAATATGATGGCAATTCACATATTTCTAGACTTAGGCTTAAAAATATGACGTTAGTGGTTGAAAACTCAAAACAGCCCCCGAACTTTCCCGTGGGTGGCACCAACAACTCCCACGGGACCATTGTAACTCGTAGGAACTGACCAATCAGTCGCGGGTCTCCCATTTTGAGAATACGATGGTAATTTGCATATTTATAGAATTAGGCTTGAAAACATGGCGTTAGAGGGTGGAAAATAGAAATAGCCTCCCGACGACCCCGTGGGTGGCACCAACACCTCCCAGGGGACCAATGTAACTCGTAGGAACAGACCACGCATCCGTGGGACTCCCGGTTTGAGAATAAGGTGGTAATTTTCATATCTCTAGACTTAGGCTTAAAAACATGCGTTAAAAGGTGAAAACTAGAAACAGCCCACAAACGGCCCTGGGGATGGCACCAACACCTCCCACGGGACCAATGTAACTAGTAGGAACTAATAACACAACTGCGGTTCTCCCAATTTGAGAATACGATCGTAACTTGGTTATTTCTAGACTTTGGGTTAAAAAAATGGCGTTAGAGGCTGACAACTCGAAACAACCTCCGAACGAGCTCGTTAGTGACACTAACACCTCCCACGGGACCAATATAACTCGTACGAACTGACCACGCAGCTGCGGGTCTCTCGATTTGAGAATACGATGGTAATTTGCACATTTCTAGACTTAGGCTTAATAATATGGAGTTAGAGGGTGAAAACTCAAAACAGCCCCCGAACGGCCCTGTGGGTGGCACCAACACCTCCTACGGGACCAATGTAACTCGTAGAAACTAACCACACAACCACGGGTCTCCCGATTTGAGAATACGACGGTAATTTTCTTGTTTCTAGACTTACTCTTAAAAACATAGCGTTGATGGGTGAAAACTCGAAACAACCCCCGAACGGCCTCGTGGGTGGCACCAACACCACCCACGGGACCGATGTAACTCGTAGGAATTGACCACGTAGCCGCGGGTCTCCCAATTTGAGAATACGATGGTAATTTGTATATTTATAGACTTAGGGTTAAAAACATGGCATTAGAGGTTGAAAACTCGAAATAGCCCCCGAACTTCCCCATAGCTGGCACTAACAAATCCCATGGGACCAATGTAACTAATAAGAACTGACCATGCAGTCGTGGGTCTCCTGATTTGAGAATAAGACGATAATTTCCATATTTCTAGACTTAGCCTTAAAAACATGACGTTAAAGGTTTAAAACTCGAAATAGCTCGCAAATAGCCCTGTGGATGGCACCAACACCTCCCATGGGACCAATGTAACTCGTAGGAACTGACCACGTAGCCACGGGTTTTTCAGGTTGAGAATAGGACGGTAATTTGCATATTTTTAGACTTAGGGATAAAAACATGGCGTTAGAGGGTGAAAACTTGAAATAGCAAATGAACGACCCCGTGAGTGGCACCAACACCTTCCACGGGACCAATATAACTCGTAGGAACTGACCACGTATCCGCGTGTCTCTCGATTAGAGAATAAGATGGTAATTTTCATATTTCTATACTTAGGTTTAAAAACATGGCGTTAGAGTGTACGAACTCGAAACAGCCCCCGAACTGCCCCGTTGGTGGCACCAACATCTCCCACGGGACCGATGTAACTCGTAGAAACTAACCATGCAGTCGCGATTCTCCCGGTTGGATAATATGATGATAATTTGCATATTTCTTTACTTTAGCTTAAAAACATGGCGTTATGGGGTGAAAGCTTAAAACAACCCCCGAACGTCCTCGTGGGTGGCACTAACACCTCTAAACGGACCAATGTAACTCGTAGGAACTAACCACACAACTGCGGGTCTCCTAATTTGAGAATACGATGGTAATTTCAATATTTATAGACTTAGGCTTAAAAACATTGTGTTAGAGGGTGAAAACTGAAAACAGCCCCCGAACGGCCCCGTGGGTTGCACCAACACCTCCCACGGGACCAATGTAACTAGTAGGAACTCACGACGCAGCCGCATGTCTCTCAATTTGAGAATACACAGGTAATTTACCTTTTCCTAGACTAAGGCTTAAGAACATGGCGTTAGAGGGTGAAATCTAGAAACAGCTTCCGAACGGCCCCGTGGGTGGCACCGACACCTCCCACGGGACGGATGTAACTCATAGGAACTGACCACGCAGCCGCGGGTCTCCTGGTTTGAGAATACGATGGTAATTTGCATATTTCTAAACTTAGGAATAAAAGCATGGCGTTAGTGGGTGAAAACTCGAAACAGCCCCTGAACGGCCCCGTGGGTGGCACCAAAACCTCCCACGAGATTAATGAAACTCGTAGGAACTGACCACGCTTCTGCGGGTCTCCTGTTTTGAGAATACGACGGTAATTTACATATTCCTAAACTTAGTCTTAAAAACAAGGCGTTAAAGGGTGAAAACTCGAAACAACCCCCGAACGGCCCCGTGAGTGACACCAACACCTCCCATGGGACCAATGTAACTCATAGGAGCTGACCACGCAGCCGCGAGTCTCTCTATTTTAGAATACGAGGGTAATTTGCATATTCCTAGACTAAGGTTTAAAAAATGGCGTGAGAGGATGAAAACTTGAAATAGCTCCCGAAGGGCCCCGTGGGTGGCACCAACACCTCCCACGGGACCAATGTAACTCGTAAGAACTAACCATACAGTAGCGGGTCTATCGGTTTGAGAATACGATGGTAATTTGCATTTTCCTAGACTAAGGCTTAAGAACATGGCGTTAAAGGGGGAAAACTCAAAACAACTCTCGAACGGCCCCGTGGGTGGTACCAACACCTCCCACGGGACCAATGTTACTCGTAGGAACTGAACACGCAGTCGCGGGTCTCCAATTTTGAGAATACGATGGTAATTTGCATATTTCTAGAATTAGGCTTGAAAACAAGGCGTTAGAGGGTGAAAAATAGAAATAGCCTCCGAACGGACCCGTGGGTGGCACTAACACCTCCCACGGGACTAATGTAACTCGTAGGAACAGACCACGCACCCGTGGGGCTCCCAGTTTGATAATAAGGCAGTAATTTGTATATCTCTAGACTTAGGCTTAAAAACATGACGTTAGAGGGTGAAAACTCAAAATAACACCCAAACGGCCCCTTAGGAGGCACCAACACCTCCCACGGGACCGATGTAAATCCTAGGAACTAATAACGCAACAGTGGGTCTCCCGATTTGAGAATACAACTGTAACTTGCTTATTTCTAGACTTTGGGTTAAAAAAATGGCGTTAGAGGTTGACAACTCGAAATAACCTCTGAACGAGTCGATGAGTGACACCAACACCTACCACGGGACAAATATAACACGTACGAACTGACCACGCAGCCGCGGGTCTCTCGATTTGAGAATACGATGGTAATTTGCACATTTCTAGACTTAGGATTAAAAACATGGAGTTAGAGGGCGAAAACTCAAAATAGCCCCCGAACGGCCCTATGGGTGGCACCAACACCTCCCACGGGACCAATGTAACTCGTAGAAACTGACCACACAGCCACGGGTCTCCCGATTTGAGAATATGACGGTAATTTGCATGTTTCTAGACTTAGTTTTAAAAACATGGCATTGATAGGTGAAAACTCAAAACAGCCCCCGAACGGCCTCGTGGGTGGCACCAACACCACCAACGGGACCGATGTGACTCGTAGGAACAGACCACGCAACCGCGGGTCTCTCGATTTCAGAATACGATGGTAATTTGCATATTTCTAGACTTAGGCTTTAAAACATGGGATTAGAGGGTGAACACTAGAAACAACACCCGAACGACCCCGTGGTTTGCACCAACACCTCCCACTGGACCAATATAACTCGTAGGAACTGACCACGCAGCCGCAGGTCTCCCGATTTCAGAATATGATGGTAATTTGCATATTTCTAGACTTAGGCTTAAAAACATGGCTTTAGAGGGTGAGAACTCGAAACAGCCCCCGAACGGCCCCGTGGGTGGCACCAGCACCTCCCATGGGACCGATGTAACTCGTAGGAACTAACCATGCAGCCGCGAATATCCTGATTTGAGAATACGGCAGTAATTTGCATATTTGTTGACTTACGCTTAAAAACATGGCGTCAGAGGGTGAAAACTTGAAACAACCCCCGAACGTCTTCGTGGGTGGCACTAACACCTCCCAAGGGACCAATGTAACTCGTAGGAACTGACCATGCAACCGCGGGTCTCCTAATTTGAGAATACGACGGTAATTTGCATATTTCTAGAATTAGGCTTAAAACATGGCATTAGAGGCTGAAAACTCAAAACAGCCCCCGAACGGCCCCGAGGGTTGCACCAACACCTCCCACGAGACTAATGTAACTAGTAGGAACTCATGACGCAGCCTCGGGTCTCTCAATTTGAGAATATGCCTGTAATTTGCATATTTATAGATATAGGCTTAAAAACATGGCGTTAGAGGGTGGAAACTCGAAACAACCCCCGAACGGCCCCGTGGGTCGCACCAACACCACCCACTGGACCGATGTAACTCGTAGGAACTGACAACGCAGCCACGAGTCTCCCAATTTGAGAATACGATTGTAATTTTCATATTCCTAGATTACGGCTTAAAAACATGGCGTTAGAGGGTGAAAACTCGAAACTTCTCTTGAACGGCCCCGTGGGTGGCACTAACACCTCCCACGGGACAAATGTTACTTGTAGGAACTGACCACTAAACCGCGGATCTTCCAGTTTGAGAATACGATGTTAATTCGCATATTTCTAGACTTAGGCTTTAAAATATGGAGTTATAGGGTGAAAACTCAAAACAGCCCCCGAATGGCCCTGTGGGTAGCACCAACACTAATCACGGGACCAATGTAACTCGTAGAAACTGACCCCACAACCACGGGCCTCCCGATTTGAGAATACGACGGTAATTTTCATGTTTCTAGACTTAGGCTTAAAATCATGACGTTAGAGGGTGAAAACTCGAAACAGCCCCCGAACGGCCTCGTGGGTGGAACCAACACCTCCCACGGGACCGATGTAACTCGTAGGAACTGACCACGCTGCCGCGAGTCTCCCAGTTTGAGAATACGATGGTAATTTGCATATTTCTAGAATTAGGCTTGAAAACATGGCGTTAGAGGGTGAAAAATAGAAATAGCCTCCGAGCGGCCCCGTGGGTGGCACCAACACCTCCCACGGGACCAATGTAACTCGTAGGAACAGACCAGGCATCCCTGGGACTTCCAATTTGAGAATCAGATGGTAATTTTCATATTTCTAGACTTATGCTTAAAAACATGGTGTTAAAGGCTGAAAACAAGAAATAGCACCCGAACGGCCGAATGGGTGGCACCAACACCTCCCACGGGTCCAATCTAACTCATAGGAACTGACCACGCATCCGCAGGTCTCTCGATTTGACAATACGATGGTAATTTGTATATTTCTATACTTAGGGTTAAAAACATGGCGTTAGAGGTTGAAAACTCGAAATAGCCCCCGAACGTCCCCGTAGGTGGTAGCAACACCTCCCACGGGACCAATGTAACTCGTAGGAACTGACCACACAGTCGTGGGTCTCCCGATTTGAGAATAAGACGATAATTTCCACATTTCTAGACTTAGCCTTAAAAACATGGCGTTAAAGGGTGAAAACTCAAAATAGCCCGCAAACGGCCCTGTGGATGGCACCAACACCTCCCATGGGACCAATGTAACTCGTAGGAACTGACCACGCAGCCGCGGGTCTCTCAGGTTGAGAATAGGACGGTAATTTGCATATTTCTAGACTTGGGGATAAAAACATGGCGTTAGAGGATGAAAACTTGAAATAGCCAATGAACGACCCCATGAGTGGCACCAACACCTCCCACGAGACCAATGTAACTCGTAGGAACTGACCACGTATCTGCGGATCTCCCGGTGTGAGAATTTGATGGCAGTTTGCATATTTCTGGACTTAGGCTTAAAACATGGCGTTAAAGGGTGAACACTAGAAACAGCACCCGAACGGCCCCATGGGTGGCGCCAACACCTCCCACTTGACCAATATAACTCGTAGGAACTTACCACGCAGCCACGGGTCTCCCGATTTGAGAATATGATGTTAATTTGTATATTTCTAGGCTTAGGCTTAAAAATAGGGCGTTAGAGGGTGAGAACTCGAAACAGCCCCCGAACGGCCCCGTGGGTTGCACCAACACCTCCCACGGGACCAATGTAACTAGTAGGAACTCACGACGCAGCCGCAGGTCTCTTAATTTGAGAATACGTTGGTAATTTGCATATTTCAAGACTTCGGCTTAAAAACATTTCGTTAGAGGGTGAAAACTCGAAACAGCTCCCGAACGGCCCCGTGGGTGGCACTAACACCTCCCATGGGACCAATGTAACTCGTAGGAACTGACCACATAGCCGAAGGTCTCTCGGAATGAGAATATGATGGTCATTTGCATATTTCTAGACTAAGGCTTAATATCATGGTGTTAGAGGGTGAAAACTCGAAACAGCTCCCGAGCGGCCCCGTGGGTGGCACCAACACCTCCCACGGGACCAATGTTAATCGTAGGAACTGACCATGCAACTGTGGGTCTCTTGGTTTGAGAATGCGATAGTAATTTTCTTATTTATAGGCTTAGTCTTAAAAACATGGCATTAGAGGGTGAAAAATCGAAACATCCCCCGAACGTCTCCGTAGGTGGCACCAATACCTCCCATGGGACCAATGTAACTCGTCAAAACTGACCACGCAGCCGTGGGTCCCCCGATTTGAGAATAAAATGGTAATTTCCATATTTCTATACTAAGGCTTAAAAACATGGCGTTAAAGGGTGAAAACTAAAAAAAGCTCCCAAACGGCCTCATAGGTGGCACCAACACCTCCCATGGGACCAATGTAACTCGTAGTAACTGACCACGCGGCCGCGGGTCTCTCAGTTTGAGAATAGGATGGTAATTTGAATATTTCTAGACTTAGGTATAAAAATATGGCATTAGAGTGTGAAAATTCGAAACTGCCAATGAACGGCCCCGTGAGTGGCACCAACACCTCCCATGGGACCAATGTAACTCGTAGGAACTGAGCACGCAGCCGCGGGTCTCCTGATTTGAGAATACGATGGTGATTTGCCTATTTCTAGGCTTAGGTATAAAAATATGGCGTTAGAGGGTGAAAATTTGAAACTGCCGATGAACGGCCCCGTGGGTGACACCAACACCTCCCACGGGACCAATGTAACTCGTAGGAACTGACCACGCAGCCGCGAGTCTCTCAGTTTGAGTATACGATGGTAATTTGAATATACCTATACTAAGGCTTAATAACATGGCGTTAGAGGGTGAGAACTCGAAATAACCCCCGAATGGCCCCGTGGATGGCACCAACACCTCCCTCAGGACCAATGTAACTCGTAGGAACTAACCACGCTGCCGCGGGTCTCCCGGTTTGAGAATACGACGGTAATTTGCATATACCTAGACTAAGCTTTAAGAACATGGCGTTATAGGGGGAAAACTCGAAACAGCTCCTGAACGGTCCCGTGGGTGGCACCAACACCAATCACGGGACCAATGTTACTCGTAGGAACTGAACAAGCAGTCGCGGATCTCCCGATTGAGAATACGACGATAATTTGCATATTCCTAGACTAAGGCTTAAAAACATGGCGTTAGAGGGTGAAAAATCGAACAGCCACCGAACGGCCCCGTGAGTGACACCAACACCTTCCACGGGACCATTGTAACTCGTAGAAACTGACCACGCAGTCGCGGGTCTCCCAGTTTGCGAATACGATGGTAATTTGCATATTTCTAGAATTAGGCTTGAAAACATGGCTTTAGAGGGTGAAAAATAGAAATAGCCTCCGAGCGGCCCCGTGGGTGGCACCAAAACCTCCCACGGGACCAATGTAACTCGTAGGAACAGACCACGCATACATGGGACTTCTGGTTTGAGAATCGGATGGTAATTTTCATATTTCTAGACTTAGGCTTACAAACATGGTGTTAAAGGGTGAAAAGTAGAAACATCCCCCGAACGGCCGAATGGGTGGCACCAACACCTCCCACGGGTCCAATGTAACTCGTAGGAACTGACCACGCAGCCGCAGGTCTCTCGATTTGAGAATACGATGGTAATTTGTATATTTCTGGACTTAGGGTTAAAAACATGGCGTCAGAGGTTGAAAATTCGAAATAGCCCCCGAACGTCCCCGTAGGTGGTAGCAACACCTCCCACGGGACCAATGTAACTCGTAGGAACTGACCAGGCAGTCGTGGGTCTCCCGATTTGAGAATAAGACGATAATTTCCACATTTCTAGACTTAGCTTTAAAAACGTGGCGTTAAAGGGGGAAAACTCAAAATAGCCCGCAAACGGCCCTCTGGATGGCACCAACACCTCCCATGGGACCAATGTAACTCGTAGGAAATGACCACGCAGCCGCGGGTCTCTCAGGTTGAGAATAGGACGGTAATTTGCGTATTTCTAAACTTAGGAATAAAAACATGGCGTTAGAGGATAAAAACTTTAAATAGCCAATGAACGGCCCCGTGAGTGGCACCAACACCTCCCACGAGACCAATGTAACTCGTAGGAACTGACCACGTAACTGCAGATCTCCCGGTGTGAGAATTTGATGGCAATTTTCATATTTCTAAACTTAGGCTTAAAAACATGGCGTTAAAGGGTGAACACTAGAAACAGCACCCAACCGGCCCCGTGGGTGGCGCCAACACCTCCCACTGGACCAATATAACTCGTAGGAACTTACCACGCAGCCACGGGTCTCCCGATTTGAGAATATGATGTTAATTTGTATATTTCTAGCCTTAGGCTTAAAAATAGGGCGTTAGAGGGTGAGAACTCGAAACAGCCCCCGAAAGGCCCGTGGGTTGCACCAACACCTCCCACGGGACCAATGTAACTAATGGGAACTCACGACGCAGCTGCAGGTCTCTTAATTTGAGAATAGGCTGGTAATTTGCATATTTCTAGACTTCGGCTTAAAAACATTGCGTTAGAGGGTGAAAACTCGAAACAGCTCCTGAACGGTCCCGTGGGTGGCACCAACACCAATCACGGGAACAATGTTACTCGGAGGAACTGAACAAGCAGTCGCGAATCTCCCGGTTGAGAATACGACGGTAATTTGCATATTCCTAGACTAAGGCTTAAAAACATGGCATTAGAGGGTGAAAAATCGAATAGCCACCGAACGGCCCCGCGAGTGACACCAACACCTTCCACGGGACCATTGTAACTCGTAGAAACTGACCACGCAGTCGCGGGTCTCCCAGTTTGAGAATACGATAGTAATTTGCATATTCCTAGACTAATGCTTAAAAACATGGCGTTAGAGGGTGAAAAATAGAAATAGCCTCCGAGCGGCCCCGTGGGTGGCACCAACACCTCCCACGGGACCAATGTAACTCGTAGGAACAGACCAGGTAGCCACGGGTCTCCCGATTTGAGAATATGATGTTAATTTGTATATTTCTAGCCTTAGGCTTAAAAACAGGGCGTTAGAGGGTGAGAACTCGAAACAGCCCCCGAAAGGCCCCGTGGGTTGCACCAACACCTCCCACGGGACCAATGTAACTAATGGGAACTCACGACGCAGCTGCAGGTCTCTTAATTTGAGAATAGGCTGGTAATTTGCATATTTCTAGACTTCGTCTTAAAAACATTGCGTTAGAGGGTGAAAACTCGAAACAGCTCCCGAGCAGCACCGTGGGTGGCACCAACACCTCCCACGGGACCAATGTTAATCGTAGGAACTGACCATGCAACTGCGGGT
The DNA here is from genome assembly GCA_949130495.1 of Sambucus nigra. Taxonomy (NCBI): domain Eukaryota; kingdom Viridiplantae; phylum Streptophyta; class Magnoliopsida; order Dipsacales; family Adoxaceae; genus Sambucus; species Sambucus nigra. Next base: position 182,862,678 of record OX422207.1, read on the forward strand.
CTCTCGGTTCGAGAATGCGATGGTAATTTGATTATTTATAGGCTTAGTCTTAAAAACATGGCATTAGAGGGTGAAAAATCGAAACATCCCCCAAACGTCTCCGTATGTGGCACCAATACCTCCCATGGGACCAATGTAACTCGTCGAAACTGACCACGCAGCCGTGAGTCCCCCGATTTGAGAATAAAATGGTAATTTCCATATTTCTATACTAAGGCTTAAAAATATGGCGTTAAAGGGTGAAAACTCAAAAAAGCTCCCAAACGGCCTCGTAGGTGGCACCAACACATCCCATGGGACCAGTGTAACTCGTAGGAACTGACCACGCGGCCGCAGGTCTCTCAGTTTGAGAATAGGATGGTAATTTGAATATTTCTAGACTTAGGTATAAAAATATGGCGTTAGAGGGTGAAAATTCGAAACTGCCGATGAACGGCCCCGAGAGTGGCACCAACACGTCCCACGGGACCAATGTAACTCGTAGGAACTGACCACGCAGCCGCGGGTCTCCTGATTTGAGAATACGATGGTGATTTGCATATTTCTAGGCTTAGGCTTAAAAACATGGCGTTAGAGGGTGAGAACTCGAAATAACCCCCGAACGGCCCCGTGGGTGGCACCAACACCTCCCACGGGACCGATGTAACTCGTAGGAACTAACCACACAGCCGTAGGTCTTCCGATTTGAGAATACAACGGTAATTTGCATATTTCTTGACTTAGACTTAAAAATATGGCGTTAGAGGGTGAAAACTTGAAACAACCCCCCGAACGTCCTCGTGGGTGGCACTAACACCTCCCAAGGGACCAATGTAACTCGTAGGAACTGACAACGCAGCCACGGGTCTCCCAATTTGAGAATACGATTGTAATTTTCATATTCATAGACTACGGCTTAAAAACATGGCGTTAGAGGGTGAAAACTCGAAACTTCTCTCGAACGGCCCCGTGGGTGGCACCAACACCTCCCACAGGACCAATGTAACTTGCAAGAACTGACCACTAAACCGCGGATCTTCCAGTTTGAGAATACGATGGTAATCGCATATTTCTAGACTTAGGTTTAAAAATATGGAGTTAGAGGGTGAAAACTTAAAACAGCCCCCGAATGGCCCTCTGGATGGCACCAACACCTCCCACGGGACCAATGTAACTCGTAGAAACTGACCCCACAACCACGGGTCTCTCGATTTGAGAATATGATGGTAATTTTCATGCTTCTAGACTTAGGCTTAAAAACATGGTGTTAGAGGGTGAAAACTCGAAACAGCCCCCGAACGGCCTCGTGGGTGGCACCAACACCTCCCACGGGACCGATGTAACTCGTAGGAACTGACCACGTAGCTGCGGGTCTATCAGTTTGATAATATGATGGTAATTTTCATATTTATAGACTTAGGCTTAAAAACATGGTGTTAGAGGGTGAAAACTTAAAATAGCTCCCGAACATCCCCGTGAGTGACACCACCACCTCCCTCGGGACCAATGTAACTTGTAGGAACTGCACACGCAGTCGCGGGTCGCCCGGTTGGAGAATATGAGGGTAATTCACATATTTCTAGACTTAGGCTAAAAAACATGGCGTTAGAGGGTGAAACCTCGAAACAGCCCCCGAGCGGCCCCGTGAGTGACACCAACACCTCCCACGGGACCAATGAAACTCGTAGGAACTGACCACGCTGTCGCGGTTCTCTTGGTTTGAGAATACGACGGTAATTTACATATTCCTAGACTCAGTCTTAAAAACATGGCGTTAAAGGGTGAAAACTCGAAACAGCCTCCGAACGGCCCCGTGAGTGACACCAACACCTCCCACGGGACTAATGTAACTCGTAGGAACTGACGACGCAGCCGCGAGTCTCCCAATTTTAGAATACCATGGTAATTTGCATATTCCTAGACTAAGGCATAAAAAATGGCATGAGAGGGTGAAAACTCGAAACAGCTCCCGAACGGCCCCGTGGGTGGCACCAACACCTCCCACGGGACCAATGTAACTCGTAGGAACTGACCACACAGCCGCGGGTCTCCCGGTTTGAGAATACGATGGTAATTTGCATATACCTAGACTAAGGCTTAAGAACATGGCGTTAGAGGGGGAAAACTCGAAATAACTCCCGAATGGCCCCGTGGGTGGCACCAACACCTATCACGGGACCAATGTTACTCGTAGGAACTGAACACGCAGTCGCGGGTCTCCCGGGTTGAGAATACGACGATAATTTGCATATTCCTAGACAAAGGCTTAAAAACATGGCGTTAGAGGGTGAAAAATCAAACAGCCACCGAACGGCCCCGTGAGTGACACAAACACCTCCCATGGGACCATTGTAACTCGTAGAAACTAACCACGCAGCCGCGGGTCTCCCAGTTTGAGAATACGATGGTAATTTTCATATTTTTAGAATTAGGCTTGAAAACATGGCGTTAGACGGTGAAAAATAGAAATAGCCTCCGAGCGGCCCCGTGGGTGGTACCAACACCTCCCACGGGACCAATGTAACTCGTAGCAACAGACCACACATCCGTCGGACTTCCGGTTATAAAATCGGATGGTAATTTTCATATTTCTAAACTTAGGCTTAAAAACATGGTGTTAAAGGGTGAAAACTAGAAATAGCCCCCGACGAATGGGTGGCACCAACACCTCCCACGGGTCCAATGTAACTCTTAGGAACTGACCACGCATCCGCAGGTCTCTCGATTTGAGAATATGATTGTAATATGTATATTTCTAGAATTAGGGTTAAAAACATGGCGTTAGAGGTTGAAAACTCGAAATAGCCCCCGAACGTCCCCGTAAGTGGTAGCAACACCTCCCACGGGACCAATGTAACTCGTAGGAAGTGACCACGCAGTCGTGGGTCTCCCGATTTGAGAATAAGACGATAATTTCCACATTTCTAGACTTAGCCTTAAAAACATGGCATTAAAGGGTGAAAACTCAAAATAGCCCGCAAACGTCCCTATGGATGGCACCAACACCTCCCATGGGACCAATGTAACTCGTAGGAACTGACCACGCAGCCGCTGGTCTCTCAGGTTGAGAATAGGACGGTAATTTGCATATTTCTAGACTTAGGGATAAAAACATGGCGTTAGAGGATGAAAACTTGAAATAGCCAATGAACGGCCCCGTGAGTGGCACCAACACCTTCTACGAGACCAATGTAACTCGTAGGAACTGACCACGTATCTGCGAATCTCCCGGTGTGAGAATTTGATGGCAGTTTGCATATTTCTAGACTTAGGCTAAAAAACATGGCGTTAAAGGGTGAACACTAGAAACAACACCCGAACGGCTCCATGGGTGGTGCCAGTACCTCCCACTGGACCAATATAACTCGTAGGAACTTACCACGCAGCCTCGGGTCTCCCGATTTGAGAATATGATGTTAATTTGTATATTTCTAGGCTTAGGCTTAAAAACAGGGCGTTAGAGGGTGAGAACTCGAAACAACCCCGAACGGCCCCATGAGTTGCACCAACACCTCCCACGGGACCAATGTAACTAGTAGGAACTCACGACACAGCCGCAGGTCTCTTAATTTGAGAATACGTTGGTAATTTGCATATTTCAAGACTTCAGCTTAAAAACATTTCGTTAGAGGGTGAAAACACAAAACAGCTCCCGAACGGCCCGTAGGTGGCACTAACACCTCCCACGGGACCAATGTAACTCATAGGAACTGACCACGTAGCCGAAGGTCTCTCGGAATGAGAATATGATGGTCATGTGCATATTTCTAGACTAGGGCTTAATATCATGGTGTTAGAGGGTGAAAACTCGAAACAGCTCCCGAGCGGCCCCGTGGGTGGCACCAACACCTCCCATGGGACCAATGTTAATCGTAGGAACTGACAACGTAGCTGCGAATCTCTCGGTTTGAGAATGCGATGGTAATTTGCATATTTATAGGCTTAGTCCTAAAAACATGGCATTAGAGGGTGAAAAATCGAAACATCCCCCGAACGTCTCCGTAGGTGGCACCAATACCTCCCATGGGACCAATGTAACTCGTCGAAACTGACCACGCAGCCGTGGGTCCCCCGATTTGAGAATGAAATGGTAATTTCCATATTTCTATACTAAGGCTTAAAAACATGGCGTTAAAGGGTGAAAACTCAAAAAAGCTCCCAAACGGCCTCGTAGGTGGCACCAACACCTCCCATGGGACCAGTGTAACTCGTAGGAACTGACCACGCGGCCGCGGGTCTCTCAGTTTGAAAATATGATGGTAATTTGAATATTTCTAGACTTAGGTATAAAAATATGGCTTTAGAGGGTGAAAATTCGAAACTGCCAATGAACGGCCCCGTGAGTGGCACCAACACCTCCCACGGGACCAATGTAACTCGTAGGAACTGAGCACGCATCTGCGGGTCTCCTGATTTGAGAATACGATGGTGATTTGCATATTTCTATGCTTAGGTATAAAAATATGGCGTTAGAGGGTGAAAATTCAAAACTGTCGATGAACGGCCCCGTGGCTGGTACCAACACCTCCCACGGGACCAATGTAACTCGTAGGAACTGACCACGCAGCCACGGGTCTCTCGGTTGGAGAATACAATGGTAATTTGCATATACCTAGACTAAGGCTTAAGAACATGGCATTAGAGGGTGAGAACTCGAAATAACCCCCGAACGGCCCCGTGGGTGGCACCAACACCTCCCACGGGACCAATGTAACTCGTATGAACTAACCACGCAGCCGCGGGTCTCTCGGTTTGAGAATATGACGGTAATTTTAATATACCTAGACTTAGGCTTAAGAACATGGTGTTATAGGGGGAAAACTCGAAACAGCTCCCGAACAGCCCCGTGAGTGACACCACCACCTCCCACGGGACCAATGTTACTCGTAGGAACTGAACACGCAGTCGCGGGTCTCCCGGTTGAGAATACGACGGTAATTTGCATATTCCTAGACTAAGGTTTAAAAACATGGCATTATAGGGTGAAAAATCGAACAGCCACCGAACGGCCCCGTGAGTGACACCAACACCTCCCACGGGACCATTGTAACTCGTAGAAACTGACCACGCAGTCGCGGGTCGCCCGGTTGGAGAATATGAGGGTAATTCACATATTTCTAGACCTAGGCTTCAAAACATGGCGTTAGATAGTGAAAACTCGAAACAGCCCCCGAGAAGCCCTGTGAGTGACACCAGCACCTCCCACGGGACCAATGTAACTCATAGGAATAGACCATGCATCCGTGGGACTTCCGGTTTGAGAATCGGCTGGTAATTTTCATATTTCTAGACTTAGGCTTAAAAACATGGTGTTAAAGGGTTAAAACTAGAAACAGCCCCCGAACGAACGAATGGGTGGCACCAACACCTCCCACGGGTCCAATGTAACTCGTAGGTACTGACCACGCAGCCGTAGGTCTCTCGATTTGAGAATACGATGGTAATTTGTATATTTTAGACTTAGGGTTAAAAACATGGCGTTAGAGGTTGAAAATTCGAAATAGCCCCCGAATGTCCCCGTAGGTGGTAGCAACACCTCCCACGGGACCAATGTAACTCGTAGGAACTGACCACGCAGTCGTGGGTCTCCCGATTTGAGAATAAGACAATAATTTCCACATTTCTAGACTTAGCCTTAAAAACATGGCGTTAAAGGGTGAAAACTCAAAATAGCCCGCAAACGGCCTTGTGGATGGCACCAACACCGCCCATGGGACAAATGTAACTCGTAGGAAATGACCACGTATCCGCGGGTCTCTTAGGTTGAGAATAGGACGGTAATTTGCATATTTCTAAACTTAGGGATAAAAACATGGCGTTAGAGGATGAAAACTTGAAATAGCCAATGAACAGCCCCGTGAGTGGCACCAACACCTCCCACGAGACCAATGTAACTCGTAGGAACTGACCACGTATCTGCGGATCTCCTGGTGTGAGAATTTGATGGCAATTTGCATATTTTTAGACTTAGGCTTAAAAACATGGCGTTAAATGGTGAACACTAGAAACAGCACCCGAACGGCCCCGTGGGTGGCGCCAACACCTCCCACTGGACCAATATAACTCGTAGGAACTTACCACGTAGCCACGGGTCTCCCAATTTGAGAATATGATGTTAATTTGTATATTTCTAGGCTTAGGCATAAAAACAGGGCGTTATAGGGTGAGAACTCGAAACAACCCCTGAAAGGCCCCGTGGGTTGCACCAACACCTCCCACGGGACCAATTTAACTAATAGGAACTCACGACGCAGTCGCTGGTCTCTTAATTTGACAATACGCTGGTAATAAGCATATTTCTAGACTTCGGCTTTAAAACATTGCGTTAGAGGGTGAAAACTCGAAACAGCTCCCGAGCAGCCCCGTGGGTGGCACCAACACCTCCCATGGGACCAATGTTAATCGTAGGAACTGACCACGCAGCTGCGGGTCTCTCGATTTGAGAATGCGATGGTAATTTGCTTATTTATAGGCTTAGTCTTAAAAACATGGCATTAGAGGTTGAAAAATCAAAAGATCCCCCAAACGTCTCCGTATGTGGCACCAATACCTCCCATGGGACGAATGTAACTCATCGAAACTGACCACGCAGTCGTGGGTCCCCCGATTTGAGAATAAAATGGTAATTTCCATATTTCTATACTAAGGCTTAAAAACATGGCGTTAAAGGGTGAAAACTCAAAAAAGCTCCCAAACAGCCTCGTAGGTGGCACCAACACATCCCATGGGACCAGTGTAACTCGTAGGAACATACCATGCGGCCGCAGGTCTCTCAGTTTGAGAATAGGATGGTAATTTGAATATTTATAGACTTAGGTATAAAAATATGGCGTTAGAGGGTGAAAATTCAAAACTGCCGATGAACGGCCCCGAGAGTGGCACCAACACGTCCCACGAGACCAATGTAACTCGTAGGAACTGACCACGGAGCCGCGAGTTTCCTGATTTGAGAATACGATGGTGATTTGCATATTTCTAGGCTTAGCCTTAAAAATATGGCGTTAGAGGGTGAGAACTCGAAATAACCCCCGAACGGCCCCGTGGGTGGCACCAACACCTCCCACGGGACCGATGTAACTCGTAGGAACTAACCACACAACCGCGGGTCTTCCGATTTGAGAATACAATGGTAATTTGCATATTTCTTGACATAGGCTTAAAAACATGGCGTTAGAGGGTGAAAACTTGAAACAACCCCCGAACGTCCTCGTGGGTGGCACCAACACCTCCCAAGGGACCAATGTAACTCGTAGGAACTGACCACGCAACCGCGGGTCTCCCAATTTGAGAATACGAAGGTAATTTGCATATTTCTAGACTTAGGCTTAAAATCATGGTGTTGGAGGGTGAAAACTAAAAATAGCCCCCGAACGGCCCCGTGGGTTGCACTAACACCTCCCACGGGACCAATGTAACTCGTAGGAACTCATGACGCGGCCGCGGATCTCTCAGTATGAGAAAACGCCGATATTTTGTATATTTTTAGACATTGGCTTAAAAACATGGCGTTAGAGGGTGAAAACTTGAAACAATCCCCGAACAGACCCGTGGGTGGCACCAACACCTCCCACGGGACCGATGTAACTCGTAGGAACTGACCATGCATCCTTGGGTCATCCGATTTGAGAATATGACTGTAATTTGCATATTCCTAGACTAAGGATTAAAAACATGGCGTTATAGGGGGAAAACTCAAAACAGCCCTCGAACGGCCCCGTGGGTGGCACCAACACCACCCACGGGACCAATGTAACTCGTAGGAACTGACCATGCATCCACGGGTCTCCCGATTTGAGAATACAAGGGTAATTTTGTATATTTCTAGACTTAGGCATAAAAACATGGCGTTAGAGGGTGAAAACCCAAAACTGCCTCCAAACGTCCCCGTGGGTGGCACCAACACCTCCCACTGGACCAATGTAACTCATAAGAACTGACAACGAAGCCGTGGGACTCCCGATTTGAGAATACGATGCTAATTTGCATATTTCTAGACTTGGGCTAAAAAACATTGCGTTAGTGGGTGAAAACTCGAAACATCTCCCGAACGGCCCCGTGGGTGGCACCAACACCTCCCACGGGACCAATGTAACTCGTAGGAACTAACTATGAAGCCGCGGGTCTCCCAGTTTGAGAATACGATTGTAATTTACATATTCCTAGACTAAGAATTAAAAACTTGGCATTAAAGGGTGAAAACTTGAAATAGCCCCGAACGGCCCTTTAAGTGACACCAACACCTCCCACGGGACCAATGTAACTCGTAGAAACTGACCACGCAGCCGTGGGTATCCCGGTTTTAGAATATGATGGAAATTTTCATATTCCTAGATAAAGGTTTAAAAACATGGTGTGAGAGGGTGAAAACTCGAAACAGTTCCTGAACGGCCCCGTTGGTGGAACCAACACCTCCCACGGGACTAATGTAACTCGTAGGAACTGACCACGTAGCCGCGGGTCTCCCGATTTGAGAATATGATGGTAATTCCCATATTCCTAGACTAAGGCTTAAAATCATCGCGTTAGAGGGTGGAAACTCGAAAGAACCCCCGAACGGCCCCGTCAGTGACACCAACACCTCCCACGGGACCTTATAACTCGTAGGAACTGACCACGCAGTCGCGAGTCTCCCAGTTTGAGATTGCGACGGTAATTTGCATATTTCTAGACTTAGGCTGAAAAACATGGCGTTAGAGGGTGAAAACTCAAAACAGCCTCCGAACGGCCCCGTGGGTGGCACCAACACCTCCCACGGGACCAATGTAACTCGTAGGAACTGACCAAGTAGCCGCAGGACACTCGGTTTGAGAATAAGATGGTAATTTTCATATTTCTAGACTTAGGCTTAAAAATATGGCGTTAAAGGGTGAAAACTCGAAACATCCCCCGCACGGCCCCGTAAGTTACACCAACACCTCCCACGGGACCAATGTAACTCGTTGGAACTGAACACGTAGCCGTGGGTCTCCCGATTTGAGAATACAATGGTAATTTGTATATTTCTAGATTTAGGCTTAAAAACATGGCATTAGAGGGTGAAAACTCAAAACTGCCCCCGAACGTCTCCGTAGGTTGCACCAATACCTCCCACGGGACCAATGTAACTCGTCGAAACTGACCACGCAGCCGTGGGTCTCCCAATTCGAGAATAAAATAGTAATCTCCATATTTCTATACTTAGGCTTAAAAACATGGCGTTACAGGGTGAAAACTCAAAACAGTCCCCAAACGGTCCCGTAGGTGGCACCAGCACCTCCCATGGGACGAGTGTAACTCGTAGGAACTAACCACGTAGCCGGGGGTCTATCAGTTTGACAATTGGAGGGTAATTTGCATATTTCTAGACTTAGGTATAAAAAGATGGCGTTAGAGGGTGAAAACTCAAAACAGCCAATGAACGGCCCCGTGAGTGGCACTAACACCTCCCACGGGACCAATGTAACTCGTAGGAACTGACCACGCAGCTGTGGGTCTCCTGATATGAGAATACGATGGTGATTTGCATATTTCTAGGCTTAGGCTTAAAAACATGGCGTTAGAGGGTGAGAACTCGAAACAACCCCCAAAGGGCCCCGTGGGTGGCACCAACACCTCCCACGGGACCGACGTAACTCGTAGGAACTAACCACACAGCCGCGGGACTTCCAATTTGAGAATACAATAGTAATTTGCATATTTCTTCACTTAAGCTTAAAAACATGGTGTTAGAGGGTGAAAACTTGAAACAACCCCCCAACGTCCTCGTGGGTGGCACCAACACCTCCCAAGGGACCAATGTAACTCGTAGGAACTGACCACGCAACCGCGGGTCTTCTAATTTGAGAATACGATGGTAATTTCCATATTTTTCTAGACTTGGGCTTAAAAACATGGTGTTGGTGGGTGAAAACTCAAAATAGCCCCCGAACGGTCCCATGGGTTGCACCAACACCTCCCACGGGACCGATGTAACTCGTAGGAACTAACCACACAGTCGCGGGTCTTCCGATTTGATAATTCAACGGTAATTTGCATATTTCTTGACTTAAGCTTAAAAACATGGCGTTAGAGGGTGAAAACTTGAAACAACCCCTGAACGTCCTCGTGGGTGGCACCAACACCTCCCAAGGGACCAATGTAACTCGTAGGAACTGACCACGCAACCGTGGGTCTCCCAATTTGAGAATACGATGGTAATTTGCATATTTTTCTATACTTAGGCTTAAAAACATGTTGTTGGTGGGTGAAAACTCAAAATAGCTCCCGAACGGCCCCGTGGGTTGCACCAACACCTCCCACGGGACCGATGTTACTCGTAGGAACTAACCAGACAGCCGCGGGTCTTCCGATTTAAGAATTCAACGATAATTTGCATATTTATTAACTTAAGCTTAAAAACATGGCGTTAGAGGGTGAAAACTTGAAACAACACCCGAACGTCCTCGTGGGTGGCACCAACACCTCCCACGGGACCAATGTAACTCGTAGGAACAGACCACGCAACCGCGGGTCTCCCAATTTGAGAATACGATGGTAATTTGCATATATTTAGACTTAGGCTTAAAAACATGGTGTTGGAGAGTGAAAACTCAAAATAGCCCCCGAACGGCCCCGTGGGTTGCACTAACACCTCCCACGGGACCAATGTAACTCGTAGGAACTCATGACGTAGCCGTGGGTCTCTCAGTTTGAGAATACAATGATAATTTGTATATTTCTAGACATAGGCCTAAAAACATGGCGTTAGAGGGTGAAAACCTGAAACAATCCCCGAACAGCCTCGTGGGTGGCACCAACACCTCCCACGGGACCGATGTAACTCGTAGGAACTGACCATGTAGCCGTGGGTCACCCGATTAGAGAATATGACTGTAATTTGCATATTCCTAGACTTAGGCTTAAAAACATGGCGTTAGAGGGGGAAAACTCAAAACATCCCCCGAACGGCCCCGTGGGTGGCACCAACACCACCCACGGGATCAATGTAACTCGTAGGAACTGAACATGGAGCCACGGGTCTCCCGATTTAAGAATAAAATGGTAATTTTGTATATTTCTAGACTTAGGCATAAAAACATGGCGTTAGAGGGTGAAAACCCAAAACTGCCCCCAAACGTCCCCGTGGGTGGCACCAACACCTCCCACTGGACCAATATAACTCATAAGAACTGACAACGAAGACGTGGGTCTCCTGATTTGAGAATACGATGCTAATTTGCATATTTTTAGACTTGGGATAAAAAACATTGTGTTAGTGGGTGAAAACTCGAAACAGCTCCCGAACGGCCCCGTGGGTGGCACCAACACCTCCCACGGGACAAATGTAACTCATAGGAACTAACCACGAAGCCGCGGGTCTACCGATTTGAGAATACGATGGTAATTTACATATTCCTAGGCTAAGACTTAAAAACTTGGCATTAGAGGGTGAAAACTTGAAACAACCCCCGAACTGCCCTGTGAGTGACACCAACACCTCCCTCGGGACTGATGTAACTCGTTGGAACTAACCACACAGCCGCGGGACTTCCGATTTGACAATACAATAGTAATTTGCATATTTCTTGATTTAAGCTTAAAAACATGGCGTTAGAGGGTGAAAACTTGAAACAACCCCCCAACGTCCTCGTGGGTGGCACCAACACCTCCCAAGGGACCAATGTAACTCGTAGGAACTGACCACGCAGCCGTGGGTCTCCCGGTTTTAGAATATGATGGTATTTTCATATTCCAAGATAAAGTCTTAAAAACATGGTGTGAGAGGGTGAAAACTCGAAATAGCTCCCGAACGGCCCCGGGGTGGCACCAACACCTCCCACGGGACTAATGTAACTAATAGGAACTGACCACGTAGCCGCGGGTCTCCCGGTTTGAGAATATGATGGTAATTTACATATTGCTAGACTAAGGCTTAAAATCATGGCGTTAGAGGATGAAAACTCGAAACAGCTCTCAAACGGCCCCGTGGGTGGCACCAACACTTCCCACGGGACCAATGTTAATCATAGGAACTGACCACGCAGCTGCGGGTCTTCCGGTTTGAGAATGCGATGGTAATTTGCTTATTTCTAGACTTAGTCTTAAAAACATGGCATTAGCGGGTGAAAACTCGAAACAGCCCCCGAACGGCCCCGTGAGTGACACCAACACCTCCCACGGGAATGCAACACGTAGGAACTGACCACGCAGTCGCGAGTCTCCCATTTTGAAATTGCGATGATTATTTGCATATTTCTAGACTTTGGCTGAAAAACATGGCGTTAGAGGGTGAAAACTCAAAACAGCCTCCGAACGGCCCCGTGGGTGGCACTAACACCTCCCACGGGACCAATGTAACTCGTAGGAACTGACCAAGTAGCCGAAGGAATCTGGGTTTGATAATAAGATGGTAATTTTCATATTTCTAGACTTAGGCTTAAAAACATGGCGTTAAAGGGTGAAAACTCGAAACATCCCCTGCACGGCCCCGTGAGTGACACAAACACCTCCCACGGGACCAATGTAACTCGTAGGAACTGAACACGTAGCCGCGGGACTCCCGATTTGAGAATATAATGGAAATTTGAATATTTCAAGATTTAGGCTTAAAAACATGGCGTTAGAGGGTGAAAACTCGAAACAGCCCCCGAACGTCTCCGTAGGTGGCACCAATACCTCCCACGGGACCAATGTAACTCGTTGAAACTGACCACGCAGCCGTGGGTCTCCCGATTTGAGAATAAAATGGTAATATCCATATTTCTATACTTAGGCTTAAAAACATGGAGTTAAAGGTTGAAAACTCAAAACGTCCCCCAAACGGCCCCGTAGGTGGCACCAGCACCTCCAAGGGGACCAGTGTAACTCGTAGGAACTGACCACGTAGCCGGGGGTCTCTCAGTTTGAGAATCGGAGGGTAATTTGAGTAATTCTAGACTTAGGTATAAAAACATGGCATTAGAGGGTGAAAACTAAAAACTGCCGATGAACGGCCCCGTGAGTGGCACCAACACCTCCCACGGGACCAATGTAACTCGTAGGAACTACTAACGCAGCTGCGGGTCTCCCGGTTTGAGAATACGATGGTGATTTGCATATTTCAAGGCTTAGGCTTAAAAACATGGCGTTAGAGGGTGAGAACTCGAAACAACCCCCGAACGGCCCCGTGGGTGGCACCAACACCTCCCACGGGACCGATGTAACTCGTAGGAACTAACCACACAGCCGCAGGTCTTCCGATTTGAGAATACAACAGTAATTTTCATATTTCTTGACTTAAGCTTAAAAACATGGCGTTAGAGGGTGAAAACTTGAAACAACACCCGAACGTCCTCGTGGGTGGCACCAACACCTCCCAAGGGACCAATGTAACTCGTAGGAACTGAGCATGCAACCGCGGGACACCCAATTTGAGAATACGACGTTAATTTTCATATTTCTTGACTTAGGCTTAAAAACATGGTGTTGGCGGGTGAAAACTCAAAATAGCCCCTGAACGGCCCCATGGGTTGCACCAACACCTCCCACGGGACCATTGTAAGTCGTAGGAACTCATGACGCCACCTAGGGTCTCTCAGTTTGAGAATATGATGGTAATTTTCATATTTCTATACTTAGGGTTAAAAACATGGTGTTAGAGGGTGAAAACTCAAAATAGCCCCCAAATGTCCCCATGGGTGGTACCAACACCGCCCACGGGACCGATGTAACTCGTAGGGACTGACCATGCAGCCTTGGGTCACCCGATTTGAGAATATGACTATAATTTGCATATTCCTAGACTAAGGCTTAAAAACATGGCGTTAGAGGGTGAAAACTCGAAACAGCCCCCGAACGGCCCCGTGGGTGGCACCAACACCTCCCACGGGACCAATGTAACTCATAGGAACTGACCACGCAGCCGCGGGTCTCCCGATTTGAGAATACGACGGTAATTTGTATATTTTTAGAATTAGTCTTAAAAACATGGCGTTAAAGGGTGAAAACCCAAAACTGCACCTGAACGTCCCCGTGGGTGAAACCAACACCTCCCACTGGACCAATGTAACTCATAGGAGCCGATTTGAGAATACGATGCTAATTTGAATATTTCTAGACTTAGGCTTAAAAACATTGCGTTGGTGGGTGAAAACTCAAAATAGCCCCCCGAATGTCCCCGTGGGTGGTACCAACACCTCCCACGGGACCAATGTAATTCCTATGAACTGATCCCGTAGCCACGGGTCTCCCGATTCGAGAATTTTATGGTAATTTTCATATTTCTATACTTAGGCTTAAAAATATGGCGTTAGAGGGTGAAAACTCGAAATAGCCCCTGAACAACCTCGTGGGTGGTACCAACACCTCCCACGGGACCAATGTAACTGTAGAAACTGACTACATAGCCACGGGTCTCTCAATTTGAGAATATGATTGTAATTTGCATATTTTTAGACTTAGGCTTAAAAACATGGTGTTACGGGTGAATAATCAAAATAGCTCCGGAACGACCCCGTGGGTGGCACCAACACCTCCCATGGGACTGATGTAACTCGTAGGAACAGACCACGCAGTCGCGGGTCTCTCAGTTTGATAATATGAAGGTAATTTGCATATTTCTAGACTTAGGCTTAAAGACATGGCGTTAAAGGGTGAAAACTCGAAATAGCCCCCAAATGTCCCCGTGGGTGGTACCAACACCTCTCACGGGACCAATGTAACTCGTAGGAACTGACCACACAACCGTGGGTCTCTCGGTTTGAGAATACAATGGTAATTTGTATATTTCTAGGCTGAGGCTCAAAAACATGGCGTTAGAGGGTGAAAACTCGAAATAGCCCCCGAACGGCCCCGTGGGTTGCACCAACACCTCCCACAGGACAAATGTAACTCGTAGGAACTGACGAAGATACCGCGGGTCTCCCAATTTGAGAATACGATGAAAATTTGCATATATCTAGACTTATGGTTAAAAATGTGGCATTAGAGGGTTAAAACTGGAAACATCCCTCGAACGGCCCCGTGAGGGAAACTAACACCTCCCACGGGACCAATGTAACTCAAAGGAACTGACCACGCAGCCGCGGGTCACCCGGTTTGAAAATACGATGATAATTTTCATATTCCTAGACTAAGGCTTAAAATCATGGCGTTAGAGAGTGAAAACTCGAAACAGCTCCCGAACGGCCCCGTGGGTGGCACTAACACCTCCTACGGGACCAATGTAACTCGTAGGAACTAACCACACAGCCGCGGGTCTCCCGATTTGAGAATACGACGTAAATTTGCATATTTCTAGACTTAGGCTTAAAAACATGACGTTAGAGGGTGAAAACTGGAAAGAACCCCGAAATGGCCCCGTAGGTGGCACCAACACCTCCCACGGGACCGATGTAACTCGTTGGAACTACTAATGCAGCCGCGGGTCTCCCGATTTGAGAATATGACAGTAACTTGCTTAAGTCTAGACTTAGGCTTAAAAACATGACGTTAGAGGGTGACAACTCAAAACAACCCCTAAATGGCCTCGTAGGTGGCACCAAAACCTCCCACGGGATTGATATAACTCGTAGGAACTACTAACGTAGCTGCGGGTCTCCCGGTTTGAGAATACGACGGTAACTTGCTTATTTATAGACTTTGCGTTAAAAAAATGGCGTTAGAGGGTGACATGTTGAAACAACTTCCGAACGAGCCCGTGAGTGACACCAACACCTCCCATGGGACCAATGTAACTCGTAGGAACTAACCACGCAGCCGTGGGTCTCCTGGTTTGAGAATACGATGGTAATTTGCATATGTCTAGACTTAGGCTTAAATCATGGCATTAGAGTGTGAAAACTCAAAACTGCCCCTGAACGGCCCTCTAGGTGGCACCAACACCTCCCACGAGATCAATGTAACTCGTAGAAACTAACCACACAGCCAGGGGTCTCCCGATTTGATAATACGATGGTAATTTGCATATTTTTAGACTGGGGATTAAAAACATAGCGTTACGGGTGAATACTCGAAACAGCTCCCGAATGACCCCGTGGGTGCCACCAACACCTCCCACGGGACTTATCTAACTCGTAGGAACTGACCACGCAGCCACGGGTCTCTCAGTTTGAGAATACGATGGTAATTTTCATATTTTTAGACTTAGGGTTAAAAACATGGCGTTAGAGGGTGAAAACTCGAAATAGCCCCCAAATGTCCCCGTGGGTGGTACCAACACCTCCCACGGGACCAATTTTACTCGTAGGAATTGACCACACAACCGCGGGTCTCTCGGTTTGAGAATACGATGTTAATTTGCATATTTTTAGACTTAGGATTAAAAACATGGTGTTATGGGTGAATACTCGAAACAGCTCCCGAACGGCCCCGTGGGTCTCACCAACACCTCCCACGGGACCAATGTAACTCGTAGGAACTGAACGCGCATTCGCGACCCTCTCGGTTTGAGAATACGATGGTAATTTGCATATTTCTAGACTTAAAGTTAAAAATATGGCATTAGAGGGTGAAAACTGGAAACAGCCCCCGAACGGCCCCGTGAGTGACACCAACACCTCCCACGGGACCAATATAACTCGTAGGAGCTAACCACGCAGCCGCAGGTCTCCCAGTTTGAGAATACGATGGCAATTTGCATATTTCTAGACTTAGGCTTAAAAACATTGCATTAGAGGGTGAAAACTCGAAACTGCCCCCGAACTGCCCTGTGGGTGGCACCAACACCTCCCGCGGGACCAATGTAACTCGTAGAAACTGACCACATAGCCACGGATCTCCCGATTTGAGAATACGATGGTAATTTGCATATTTTTAGACTTAGGCTTAAAAACATGGTGTTATGGGTGAATACTCAAAACAGCTCCCGAACGGCCCCGTGGGTGGCACCAACACCTCCCACGGGACTGATGTACCTCGTACGAATTGCACACGCAGCCGCGGGTCTCTCAGTTTGAGAATATGATGGTAATTTGCATATTTCTAGACATAAGCTTAAAAACATGGCATTAGAGGGTGAAAGCTCAAAATAGACCCCAAACATCCCTGTGGGTGGTACCAACACCTCCCACGGGACCAATGTAACTCGTAGAAACTGACCACACAGCTGCGGGTCTCTCGGTTTGGGAATATGATGGTAATTTGCATATTTCTAGACTGAGGCTTAAAACATGTTGTTAGAGGGTGAAAACTCGAAATAGCCCTCGAACGGCCCCGTGGGTTGCACCAACACATCCCACGGGAACAATGTAACTTGTAGGAACTGACGAAGCAACCGCGGGTCTCCCGATTTGAGAATACGATGGTAATTTGCATATTTCTAGACTTAATGTTAAAAATATTTCATTATAGGGTGGAAACTGGAAATAGCCTCCGAACGGCCCCCTGAGGGGAAGTAACTTGACACACCCCAACCCAATTACTTATAATTAAGTCTGGAAGTCAAAGTGAGTCAAACCATAATTAATCTAACCAAACCATAAACACAAGTTTTAATTTCAGAGTCATCATTTTAAATCCATATAACTGAAAACCTTTTTACATCATCAATATAGTCATGATCATAAAAACTTTCATGAAGGATAAGTTAACTTAATTACATCATTTACATTTACACAACATCATTGTTTCTCCTATTCCTGGCTAACCCAACCTGACCTCCTAGATTTGGCAGTGACATCGTATTACCTGAAAAATGTGAACATAGGAACCGTGAGCAAAATAGCCCAGTGAATGTATCACTACTATACTACTGCATGAATTAAAATGCAATAAATCATGTCCATATAATTATGTATTAACTTATCCGGCTCATTCATAATGAATGACCAACTTTTCAGAATCATGATTCACATATCCTGTCTAAATAGACAATTCTCCCCCATTCCTGGTCGAGGAGTAACCCCTTGTCATTAATAGACAAATCTCCCCCATTCCTGGTCGAGGAGTAACCCCTCATTTTGGTAAACCGAAATGAAAAATTTTATATTCATAACATTATGATCACATTTGTAACAGTATACAAATACATCATTCCAGTGAGTACACTAACCTTTGTTGACGACTACGTATTCAGGTTTCTTTCTGGTGGAGCTAAACTGGGTTGATTAGACCTTACACCTGTCAATCCAACTACATCATTTCTAAACCTCAATCACAAATATTATTCAAGCATAATTATGTAACTTTCCATGACTATACATCAACAATATAATTCCAATTAACTCACGTTCCATAAAACATAGGTAAAGGCAAAACAATGATATACATGTTGATAAAGTTACGGACATTCAACCGTACGAAATACCTTATGAGGAATTTATAACCAAAGTCAAGTAAACATGAAATTATACTCCTCAATGTATATACACATGAAACACGTACTCAAAGTACCCTTTGTAAGGACGAAATACAAACATTCATTCGAGTGGTATCCAGTATGGCCTGAAATTATTGTCATACATACTTAACCATCCTATATTTCTAAATAGTATAAATGCAGGGGTCAAAAATTATTAATATGAAAACATATATGAATATATTATCGAGTACAAGTGACGGTGTAATTTTTCAAGCTTCCTAGGGCAAGTTATGACCATTTCTCTACAACACAAGAAATCTGCCCTACAAGCTCCTCTATTGATCCTTCGAATTCCCAGAATTTTCATAATTTTTATACAGCATAACTTTCCATGATTTTTAACACACTTTCATCAGACATATTGAATAGTACATAATTAAAGTTTCATAATATTTGGACTTCATTTTCTATCTCAAAATCTTGACCAAACTCAGGGCATACCGAAATCAAGTATACAAACAGTAACTATGTACCAACTTGGAATCATCATTACGGCCTAACCACAAGGAGATAGATTCTAATTTTCATATATTATATGAATATATGAGTCTACTTTCATTTCCAATTGGAATTTCTCAATTCCAATAATCACACAAGGAGATATGCAGATTTGAATACAAGGGGTTTCAACACAAAGCAATTTTAAAGGTTTCTACACTCAACTTAACATAAGCTTGCATCTAACCATACTTATATATAAAGGGCTGAAACTTTCGTAAACTTATGATGATTCATATCATATAAATCATTAATATAATATAAATAACAAGAATTACAATTAGGATTACCTTCAGGGCTTTTACGTAATTTCCACGGATTTTTCTACACTTTTTCTCCTCACTTTTTCTTCCTAATCATCAACTTTCTATTTCCTCAAGCTAACAACACTTGAAACTGAACCTAGGCTTTGTTTTGCTGAAGAAATATGTTAGAGGGAGGGTTTTAAGTCGGCCAAGGCTGCCTCCCAAGCCAACCAATCAATTTAAAACATTTGGTTTAATAAAGGACAAAATACCACTTAAAGGGAATGGACAACTTTTCCCTTTGTTCGTAATTTAGGTATAACTCTTTACTCGGACATCCATTTGATGATCCGTTTGTTGTGTTACAACCCTAAATCTCATGTCTAAAACTAACTAGTTTTCACCTAAAGTCATTTATAATGTTATAAAGGTCAAAACTGGTCTCTAATAGGAACCTTTCCATCGAAAACAACAAAATTTGTGTTTGTAAATAATTCGACCTTTCATCATTTATGAAAGTAGGATTATAATAAACATAATCACTTAACATTAGATATACTAATATCACATTATTCATATCACATAAGATAAGCATGATTTAAATATAATTTATCATAATCATATTCGGGTTGTCACAACTTCCCCCCCTTAGAAAATTTCGTCCCCGAAATTTATTATAAAGGTCACTTACCAAACAAATGGGGATAATATTTCCTCATGCTATCCTCCATTTCCCAAGTTTCTTCTTTAACTCCATGGCTCATCCACATAACCTTAACTAAGGGAATAACTTTATTTCTCAATACGTGCTCCTTACGATCAATAATTTCCATTGGTTCCTCGATGTACGACAAGTCTTCCTTCAGTTCAATTGGTTGAGTTTTCAACTGATGAGATGGATCTGCCAAATACTTACGAAGCATCGATACGTGAAACACATCATGTAAATGGGATAAATCTGGAGGTAATGCTAATCTATAAGCCAGGGTCCCAATTCTTTCCAACACCTCATATGGTCCAATGTATCTTCGACTTAGTTTCCCCTTTTTGCCAAATCTCATAACGCCTTTCCATGGTGAAATACGCAGGAATACAAAATCTCCCTTATGAAATTCTAATGGATACTTCCTCTTATCTGCATAAAATTTATTTCTACTTTGTTCTATCTTTATCCGTTCCCGAATAATTTTGATCTTTTCAGTCATCACATCTATTAATTCAGGACCCAACATTTTCCTTTCACCCACTTCATCCCAACACAAAAGCGTTCTACATTTCTTCCCATACAAAGCTTCATAAGGAGCCATACTAATAGTCGAATGATAACTATTATTATATGAAAATTCCATTAATGGCAAACGATCATCCCAACTACCTTTGAAGTCAAATACACAGGCTCGTAACATGTCTTCTAATATTTGAATCGTCCTTTCTGATTGCCCATCAGTTTGTGGATGAAACGCAGTGCTGAACTTCAAACTTGTGCCCATGTAATTCTGGAGACGAGGCCAAAACTTAGAAGTTAACGTTGGATCTCTATCTGATACAATTGACATCGGTGCCCCATGTAAACGGATAATCTCATCAACGTACATACGTGCATACTTGTCAATAGCGTAGGTGGTCTTAACTGGGAGAAAATGAGCTTACTTCATCAAGGAGTCTACAATCACCCAAATAGAATCATGCCCCTTTGGTGACCGGGGTAATCCTGTAACAAAGTCCATCATTATATTCTCCCACTTCCATTCCGGAATAGGCAAAGACTGCAATAATCTTTTCGGCTTCTGATGCTCTACTTTTACTTGCTGGCATACTAAACATTTAGCTATGAATTCTGCAATCTCACGCTTCATATTGTTCCACCAGTAATACTCCTTCAAATCTCTGTACATTTTGGTACCTCCCGGATGCATAGAGTAAATAAAACTATGTGCCTCTTCTAATATATCCTTCTTTAAGGGTGGGTCATTCGGTACACAAGTTCTATTTTTATAACACAACGATTCATCATTCTTAGTCTTAAAGTCACTCTCTCTACCATCCCGAACTTCTTGTTTCTTCTTCTCAAGGAATGGATCACTAGTCTGCAAATTGCGTATGTGCTCGGCCAATAAAGGTCTCACTGTGACATGTGCTAATAATCCTCCACTTTTTGAAAACTTCAATTCAATCCCCATCGATGCTCAGTCAAGAATATTTCCAACACGGGCACACTGTATGCAACCAAGCATCCCTGATGATTTTCGACTCAAAGCATATGCTACTACATTGGCCTTCCCAGGATGATGATGAATGGTACAGTCATAGTCTTTCATCAGCTCTATCCAACGCCTCTGTCTCAAATTCAGTTCTTTCTGTGTAAACAAGTATTTCAAACTTTGATGATCCGTAAATATCTCACAAGTTTCTCCATACAAGTAATGTCTCCACAACATTAAAGCAAAAATAATGGACGCTAGCTCCAAGTCATGTGTAGGGTAATTTCGTTCATGCGTCTTTAATTGTCTGGAAGCATATGCTATTACCTTCCCATTCTGCATATGAACACATCCTAACCCCTGAAATGAAGCGTTAGTATAGATCACAAAAGACTCATTCCCACATGGAATAGTAAGTATAGGGGATGAAACCAACCGATTCTTTAATTCTTTAAAACTCCTCTCACATTCTTCATCCCATACAAACTTCACTTCTTTACAAGTCAACTTTGTCAGTGGTAATGCTATTGCTGAAAATCCCTTAATGAATCTACGATAGTAACCCGCCAATACTAGTAAACTCCTAATTTATGTCACATTCGTAGGACTTTCCCATTCAACAATTTCTTCCACTTTCTTTGGATCAACATAAATCCCATTTCCCGAGACCACGTGGCCTAAAAACACAATTTCATTCAACCAAAACTCACACTTGCTGAATTTAGCAAACAATCTCTTCTCTCTCAAAATCTGTAATACAAGTCCTAAATGCTTCTCATGTTCCTCCATGCTACGCGAGTAAACCAACACATCGTCTATGAATACTATCACAAATGAATCAATGAAAGGGTGGAATACCCGATTCATCAAATCCATAAAAACTTCCGGAGCATTAGTCAATCCAAAAGGCATCACCAAAAACTCATAGTGCCCATAACGAGTCCGAAAAGATGTTTTGGAAATATCACAATCCTTCACTTTCAGTTGGTGGTAACCCGATCTCAAATCAATCTTCAAAAATATAGTGGCCCCCTGTAATTGGTCAAACAAGTCATCGATATGAGGTAGAGGGTACTTATTTCTAATGGTCACCTTATTAAACTGCCGATAATCAATACATAATCGCATTGTCCCATCTTTCTTTTTCACAAATAACACGGGTGCTCCCCATGGTGAAACACTAGGCCGAATGAAACCTCTGCTTATCAGATCTTGTAATTGCACTTTTAATTCTTTCAACTCCGTTGGTGCCATTATATATGGAGCAAGAGAAATTGGACCAGTACCTGGAACTAATTGAATAGAAAACTCTACTTCCCTATCGGGTGGCAATCCTGGCAATTCTTCTGGGAAGACATCAGAAAACTCTCTAACCACTGGTATATCTTCAACTTTAAGTGCTTCCTTACTAACATCAACCACATACACTAAATAACCTATACAACCCTTAATCAATAACTTTCTTCTCTTTATTGCTGAGATAAGACAATTAGGGACAACATTCCTTTCTCCTATAAATTGGAAGTCGGGTTTACCAGGAAAATGAAATGTAACTTCTTTGCAAAAACAATCAATGGAAGCATGGTATGATGATAACCAATCCATCCCCAATATAATATCAAAATCTCGAATGGCCAACGGTATCAAATCAACATAGAAATCTCATTCCCCCATTCGTAAGATACAATCTTTATAAACATGCTCAACCAGAATCACACTTTCCATTGGGGTAGAAATATATAAGGCAGAATTGAGAAATGAACATGGTCTACCCAAATATGAAACAATATCTAATGCCACAAATAAATGCGTAGATCCAGGATCAATGAGTGCATATAAATCTTTGTTCGCAATAGAGAGTTCACCTGTAACCACTTCAGGTGTAGCATGGGCATCTTGAAGCATCATTGCAAACACTATTCCTCCTTCCTTCGATCCACTTGCTTGTCTTGTACCTCTTCCACTGGTGGCACTTCCTGTAGAGGATCCTTTATGAGGCCCCACACTACTGACTGAAACTGCTCTTTATAGCATAGGGCAATTCTTTCTCAGATGGCCCTTCTGATGACAATTGAAACATTCTATACTCTATAGCTTTGGGCAATTTCTTTTTATAAGGCCCGATGTACCACAAAAGAAACAAACGTTCGAATCTCCTTGCACGGAAGCTCCTGAGCCTCTTCCACTACTAGCCTCACCCCTCTGCAAACCACCTCCCATGCCTCTACCATGCTGAAGTTTCTGCACGGAATCTCCTTGCATGTTGAATATTCCGTATCACTACCTTTTTGATAACTTGGATGGAATCTTCTTCTTTTTACACCTCGTTCTCGATTCCTTCTTGCTTCATTCACGTCATTTTCTACCAGCAGGGCTTTATTCACCAAGGCTGAATAATTAACAGTCTCTAAAGCCGATAGCCTTGATTTAATAACTAACTCCAGTCCATCAAGAAATCGGCTACACATATCTTCCTCATTCCGTATAAACCTCGAAGGAAAACGAGATAAGGCTGTAAGTTTATCTTCATATTCTCTAACTGTCATACTCCCCTGATTCAACATGAAATATTCCTTATCCTTTTGTTTTTGATACATTGGGGTAAAATATTTGTCATACACGGCTTTAACAAAAGCATCCCATGAGATCACATTCCCGCCTCCTGGAGTAATCAAAAATGTTTCGTGGCATCCCACCAGTACTTAGCTTCTACTTTCAGCATATACACTGCCAAGGTTACCTGTTGATTTTCAGGCATCCTCATTACCCCAAAGATAAGTTCAATTTCTTTAACCCATACTTCTGCCTCTGCTAGATCAACTGCTCCTTCAAATGAGGGTGGGTTCATCTTAATAAATTTCTCATGTGAAGTACTTCTTTCTTCCCGGTGTATCACCTCCTCAACCCTAGCCAAGACTTGTGCCTCTAGTTGCCTGGTCTGTTGTTCTTCCATCTGTGCCATAAATCTAGCTTGTTGCTCTGCCATTAGAGTCATAGCACGTGCCATTTTTTGCATATTGTCAGTTATTCTGGCTCGGGTTCCACATTTATCTGAACAGGTTGTTCAATCTCCGCTTCTGCTGGAATATTTGAAGCCTCATCATCTATTCCCACATTCACATTCCCTTGTTCCATTCTCTTATATCTATAATGAATCAAAGATATAACAACATGTAGATATACATATCTTTCCTAACATAATCGTTAATATCAAATAAAATATATTTATAACATTCACTGCCAAATCTAGACTCTTCCCACTCCAGAACCTCTAAAACCTAGGCTCTGATACCAAAATCTGACACACCCTAATCCAATTACTTATAATTAAGTCTGGAAGTCAAAGTGAGTGAAACCATAATTAAACTAACCAAACCATAAACACAAGTTTTAATTTCAGAGTCATCATTTTAAATCCATATAACCGAAAACCTTTTTACAACATCAATATAGTCATGATCATAAAAACTTTCATGAAGGATAAGTTAACTTAATTACATCATTTACATTTACACAACATCATTGTTTCTCCTATTCCTGGCTAACCCAACCTGACCTCCTAGATTTGGCAGTGACATCGTATTACTTGAAAAATGTGAACATAGGAACCGTGAGCAAAATAGCCCAGTGAATGTATCACTACTATACTATTGCATGAATTTAAATGCAATAAATCATGTCCATTTAATTATGTATTAACTTATCCGGCTCATTCATAATGAATGACCAAATTTTCCGAATCATGATTCACATATCCTGTCTAAATAGACAATTCTCCCCCATTCCTGGTCGAGGAGTAACCCCTTGTCATTAATAGACAAATCTCCCCCATTCCTGGTCGAGGATTAACCCCTCATTTCGGTAAAACGAAATGAACAATTTTATATTCATAACATTATGATCACATTTGTAACAGTATACAAATACATCATTCCAGTGAGTACACTAACCTTTGTTGACAACTACGTATTCTGGTTTCTTTCTGGTGGAGCTGAACTGGGTTGATTAGACCTTACACCTATCAATCCAACTAGATCAGTTCTGAACCTCAATCACAAATATTATTCAAGCATAATTATGTAACTTTCCATGACTATACATCAACAATATAATTCCAATTAAGTCACATTCCATAAAACATAGGTAAAGGCAAAACAATGATATACATGTTGATAAAGTTACGGACATTCAACCGTAGGAAATACCTTATGAGGAATTTATAACCAAAGTCAAGTAAAGATTAAATTATACTCCTCAATGTATATACACATGAAACACGTACTCAAACTACCCTTTGTTAGGATGAAATACAAACATTCATTCGAGGGGTATCCGGTATGGCCTGAAATTATTGTCATACATAGTTAACCATCCTATATTTCTAAATTGTATAAATGAAGGGGTCCAAACTTCTTAATATGAAAACATATATGAATATATTATCCAGTACAAGTGAAGGTATGATTTTTCAAGCTTCCTAGGGCAAGTTATGACCATTTCTCTACAACACCAGAAATCTTCCCTACAAGCTCCTCTATTGATCCTTCGAATTCCCAGAATTTTCATAATTTTTATACAGCATAACTTTCCATGATTTTCAACAAACATTCAGTAGACATACTTAATAGTACATAATTAATGTTTCATAATATTTGGACTTCATTTGCTACCTCAAAATCTTGACCAAACTCAGGGTAAACCGAAATCAAGTATACAAACAGCAACTATGTACCAACTTGGAATCATCATTACGGCCTAACCACAAAGAGATAAATTCTAATTTTCAGATATTATATGCATATATGAGTCTACTTTCATTTCCAATAGGAATTTCTCAATTCCCGTAATCACACAAGGAGATATGTAGATTTGAATACAAGGGGTTTCAACACAAAGCAATTTTAAGGGTTTCTACACTCAACTGAACATAAGCTTGCATCTAACCATACATATATATAAAGGGCTGAAACTTTCGTAAACTTATGATGATTTATATCATATAAATCAGTAATATAAGATAAATAACAAGAATTACAATTAGGATTACCTTCAGGGCTTTTATGTAATTTCCACGGATTTTTCTACACTTTTTCTCCTCACTTTTTCTTCCTAAACATCAACTTTCTATTTCGTCAAGCTAACAACACTTGAAACTGTACCTAGGCTTTGTTTTGCTGAAGAAATATGTTAGAGGGAGGGTTTTAAGTCGGCCAAGGCTTCCTCCCAAACCAACCAATCAATTTAAAACATTTGGTTTAATAAAGGACAAAATACCACTTAAAGGGAATGGACAACTTTTCCCTTTGTTCGTAATTTCAGTATAACTCTTTACTCGGACATCCATTTGATGATCCGTTTGTTGTGTTACAACCCGAACTCGCATGTCTACAACTACCTAGTTTTCACCCCAAGTCATTTATAATGTTATAAAGGTGAAAACTAGTCTCTAACAGGAACATTTCCATCGAAAACAACAAAATTTGTGTTTCTAAATAATTCGACCTTTCATCATTTATGAAAGTAGGATTATAATAAACATAATCACTTAACATTAGATATACTAATATCACATTATTCATATCACATAAGATAAGCATGATTTAAATGTAATTTATCATAATTATATTCGGGTTGTCACATAACTCCTCCCATGGGATCAATGTGACATGTAGGAACTGACCACGCAGCCGCGGGCCTCTCGGTTTTAGAATACGATGATAATTTTCATATTCCTAGACTAAGGCTTAAAAACATGGCGTTAGAGGGTGAAAACTCGAAATAGCCCCCGAACGGCCCCGTGAGTGACACTAACACCTCTAACGGGACCAATGTAACTCGTAGGAACTGAATACGCAACCGCGGGTCTCCCAATTTGAGAATACAATGGTAATTTGTATATTTCTAGATTTAGGATTAAAAACATGGTGTTAAAGCGTGAAAACTCGAAACATCCCCCAAACGGCCTCATAGGTCGCACCAACACCTCCCATGGGACCAGTGTAACTGGTAGGAACTGACCACGTAGCCGCGGATCTCTCAGTTTGAGAATAGGACGGTAATTTGCATATTTATAGACTTAAGTATAAAAACATGGTGTTAGAGGGTGAAAACTCGAAACTGCCGATGAACGGCCCCGTGAGTGGCACCAACACCTCCCACGGGACCAATGTAACTCGTAGGAACTGACCACGTAGCCGCGGGTCTCCAAATTTTAGAATATGATGGTGATTTTCATATTTCTAGGCTTAGGCTTAAAAACATGGCGTTTGAGGGTGAGAAATCGAAACATCCCCCGAACGGCCCCGTGGGTGGCACCAACACCTCCCATCGGACCAATGTAATCCGTAGGAACTAACCACATAGCCGCGGGTCCTCCGGTTTGAGAATACAACGGTAATTTGCATATTTCTTGACTTAAGCTTAAAAATATGGGGTTAGAGGGTGAAAACTTGAAACAACCTCCGAACGTCCTCGGGGGTGGAACCAACACCTCCCAAGGGACCAATGTAACTCGTAGGAACTGACAACGCAATCGCGGGTCTCCCAATTTGAGAATACGATGGTAATTTGAATATTTCAAGACTTAGGCTTAAAAACATGGTGTCAGAGGGTGAAAACTCAAAATAGCCATCGAACGGCCCCGTGGGTTGCACCAACACCTCCCATGGGCCCAATGTAACTCGTAGGAACTCACGACGCAGCCGCGGGTCTCTCAGTTTGCGAATACGCTGGTAATTTGTATATTTCTAGACTTAGGCTTAAAAACATGGCGTTAGAGGTTGAAAACTCGAAATAACCCCTGAACGGCCTCGTGGGTGGCACCAACACCTCCCACGGGACCGATGTAACTCGTAGGAACTGACCATGCAGCCACGGGTTACCCAGTTTGAGAGTATGACTATAATTTGCATATTCCTAGACTAAGGCTTAAAAACATGGCGTTAGAGGGTGAAAAATCGAAAAACCCCCGGAACGGCCCTGTGGGTGGCACCAACACCTCCCACAGGACCAATGTAACTCGTAGGAGCTGACCACCCAACCGCGGGAATCCTGATTTGAGTATACAACGGTAATTTGTATATTTCTAGACTTAGGCTTAAAAACATGGCGTTGGAGGGTGAAAACCCGAAACTACCCCCGAACGTCCCCGTGGGTGGCACCAACACCTCCCACTGGACCAATGAAACTCATAAGAACTGACCATGAAGACGCCGGTCTCCCGATTCAAGAATACGATGCTAATTTTCATATTTCAAGACTTAGGCTTAAAAACATTGTGTTAGTGGGTGAAAACTCGAAATAGCCCTCGAACGTCCCCGTGGGTGGCACCAACACCTCCCACAGGACCAATGTAACTCGTATGAACTGATCCCATAGCCACGATTCTTCCGATTTGAGAATTTGGTGGTAATTTACATATTTCTAGACTTAGGCTTAAAACTATGACATTAGAGGATGAAAACTCGAAATAGCCCCTGAACGACCCCGTGGGTGGTACCAACACCTCCCACTGGACCAATGTAACTTATAGGAACTGACCACGCAGCCGTGGGTCTCCCAGTTTGAGAATATGATGGTAATTTTCATATTTCAAGACTTAGTCTTAAAAACATGGCGTTAGAGGGAGAAAACTCGAAACATCCCCCGAAGAGCCCCGTGAGTGACACCAACACCTCCAACGGGACCAATGTAACTCGTAGGAACTGAATACGCAACTGCGGGTCTCCCAATTTGAGAATATGATGGTAATTTGTATATTTCTAGATTTAGGATTAAAAACATGGTGTTAAAGAGAGAAAACTCGAAACAGCCCCCAAACGGCCCCATAGGTGGCACCAACACCTCCCATGGGACCAGTGTAACTCGTAGGAACTGACCACGCAGCCGCGAATATCTCAGTTTGAGAATAGGACAGTAATTTGCATATTTATAGACTTAGGTATAAAAACATGGGGTTAGAGGGTGAAAACTCCAAACTGCCGATGAACGACCCCGTGACTGGCAAAAACACCTCCCACGGGACCAATGTAACTCGTAGGAACTGACCACGTAGCCGCAGGTCTCCTAATTTGAGAATACGATGGTGATTTGCATATTTCTAGGCTTAGGCTTAAAAACATGGCGTTAGAGGGTGAGAACTCGAAACATCCCCCGAACGGACCCGTGGGTGGCACCAACACCTCCCATCGGACCGATGTAATTCGTAGGAACTAACCACATAGCCGCGGGTCTTCCGGTTTGAGAATACAACAGTAATTTGCATATTTCTTAACTTAAGCTTAAAAACATAGAATTAGAGGGTGAAAACTTGAAACAACCTCCGAACGTCCTCGTGGGTGGAACCAACACCTCCCAAGGGACCAATGTATCTCGTAGGAACTGACAACGCAATCGCGGGTCTCCCAATTTGAGAATACGACGGTAATTTGCATATTTCAAGACTTAGGCTTAAAAACATGGTGTCAGAGGGTGAAAACTCAAAATAGCCCCCGAACGGCCCCGTGGGTTGCACCAACACCTCCCATCGGACCAATGTAACTCGTAGGAACTCACGACGCAGTCGCGGGTATCTCAGTTTGAGAATACGCTGGTAATTTGTATATTTCTAGACTTAGGCTTAAAAACATGGCGTTAGAGGGTGAAAACTCAAAATAACCCTCGAACGGCCCCGTGGGTGGCACCAACACCTCCCACGGGACCGATGTAACTCGTAGGAACTGACCATGCAGCCGTGGGTCACTCAGTTTTAGAGTACGACTATAATTTGCATATTCCTAGACTAAGGCTTAAAAACATGGCCTTAGAGGGTGAAAAATCGAAATAGCCCCCGAACGGCCCTATGGGTGGCACCAACACCTCCCATGGGACCAATGTAACTCGTAGGAGCTGACCACGCAACCGTAGGACTCCCAATTGGAGAATACAACAGTAATTTGTATATTTCTAGACTTAGGCTTAAAAACATGGCGTTAGAGGATGAAAACCCAAAACTACCCCCGAACGTCCCCGTGGGTGGCACCAACACCTCCCACTGGACCAATGTAACTCATAAGAACTGACCATGAAGCTGCGGGTCTCCCGATTTGAGAATACGACGCTAATTTTCATATTTCAAGACTTAGGCTTAAAAACATTATGTTAGTGGGTGAAAACTCGAAATAGCCCCCGAACGTCCTCGTGGGGGGCACCAACACCTCCCATAAGACCAATGTAACACGTATTAACTGATCCCGTAGCCACGGTTCTCCCGATTTGAAAATTTGGTGGTAATTTGCATATTTCTAGATTTAGTCTTAAAAACATGACGTTAGAGGGTGAAAAATCGAAATAGCCCCTGAAGGACCCCGTGGGTGGTACCAACACCTCCCACGGGACAAATGTAACTTGTAGGAACTGAACACGCAGCCGCGGGTCTCCGAGTTTTAGAATATGATGGTATTTTGCATATTTCTAGACTTAGGCTTAAAAACATGGCCTTAGATGGTGAAAACTCGAAATAGCCCACGAAAGGCCCCGTGGGGTGCACCAACACCCCCCATGGGACCAATGTAACTCGTAGAAATGACCACACAGTTGTGGGTCTCCCGATTTGAGAATACGATGGTAATTTTCTTATTTCTAGACTTAGTCTTAA
The DNA here is from genome assembly GCA_949130495.1 of Sambucus nigra. Classification (NCBI taxonomy): domain Eukaryota; kingdom Viridiplantae; phylum Streptophyta; class Magnoliopsida; order Dipsacales; family Adoxaceae; genus Sambucus; species Sambucus nigra. Next base: position 182,893,530 of record OX422207.1, read on the forward strand.
GAGCAAGGCGTTAGAGGGTGAAAACTCAAAATATACCCCGAGCGGCCCCGTGAGTGACACTAACACCTCCCACGGGACCAATGTAACTCGTAGGTACTGACCACGCAGTCGCGAGTCTCCCAATTTGAGATTACGACGGTAATTTGCATATTTCTAGACTTAGGCTTAAAAACACGGCGTTAGAGGGTGAAAACTCGAAACAGCCTTCGAACGGCCCCGTGGGTGGCACCAACACCTCCCACGGGACCAATGTAACTCGTACGAACTGACCACGTAGCCGCAGGACTCCCAGTTTGAGAATAAGATGGAAATTTGCATATTTCTAGACTTAGTCTTAAAAACATGGCGTTAAAGGGTGAAAACGAGAAACATCCCCCGAACGGCCCTACGAGTGACCCCAACACCTCCCACGGGACCAATGTAACTCATAGGAACTGAATACGCAACCGCGGGTCTCCCAATTTGAGAATACGATGGTAATTTGTATCTTTCTAGATTTAGGCTTAAAACATGGTGTTAGAGGGTGGAAACTCGAAATAGCCCCCGAACGTCTCCGTAGGTGGCACCAATATCTCCCATGGGACCAATGTAACTCGTCGAAACTGACCACGCATCCATGGATCTCACGATTTGAGAATAATATGGTAATTTCAATATTTCTAGACATAGGCTTAAAAATATGGCATTAAAGGGTGAAAACTCGAAACAGCCCCCAAACGGCCTCGTATGTGGCACCAACACCTCCCATGGGACTAGTGTAACTCGTAGGAACTGACCACGCAGTTGCGGGTCTCTCAGTTTGAGAATAGGACAATAATTTGCATATTTATAGACTTAGGTATAAAAACATGGCGTTAGAGGGTGAAAACTCGAAACTGCCGATGAACGGCCCCGTGAGTGGCACCAACACCGCCCACGGGACCAATGTAACTCGTAGGAACTGACCACACAGCTGCGGGTCTCCTAATTTGAGAATATGATGGTGATTTCCATATTTCTAGGCTTAGGCTTAAAAACATGGTGGTAGAGGGTTAGAACTCGAAACATTCCCCGAACGGCCCCGTGGGTGGCACATACACCTCCCACGGGACCGATGTAACTCGTAGGAACTAACCACACATCCGTGGGTCTTTCGGTTTGAGAGTACAACGGTAATTTACATATTTCTTGACTTAATCTTAAAAACATGGCGTTAGAGGGTGAAAACTTGAAACAACCCCCTAATGTCCTCGTGGGTGGGACCAACACCTCCCAAGGGACCAATGTAACTCATAGGAACTGACCACGCAACCGCGGGTCTCCCAATTTGAGAATACGACGGTAATTTGCATATTTCTAGACTTAGGCTCAAAAACATGGTGTTGGAGGGTGAAAACTCAAAATAGCCCCCAAAAGGCCCCGTGGATTGCACCAACACCTCCCACGGGACCAATGTAACTCGTAGGAACTCATGACGCAGCCGCAGGTCTTTCAGTTTGAGAATACGTCGGTAATTTGTATATTTCTAGACATAGGCTTAAAAACATGGCGTCAGAGGGTGAAAACTCGAAACAACCCCCGAACGGCCCCGTGGGTGGCACCAACACCTCCCACAGGACCGATGTAACTCGTAGGAACTGACCATGTAGCCGCGGGTCACCCGGTTTGAGAATACGACTATAATTTTTAAATTCCTAGACTAAGGCTAAAAAATATGGTGTTAGAGGGTGAAAACTCAAAATAGCCTCCGAACGGCCCCGTGGGTGGCACCAATACCTCCCACTATACCAATGTAACTTATACGAACTGACCACGAAGCCGCAGGTCTCCCGATTTGAGAATATGAGGATAATTTGCATATTTCTAGACTTAGGCTTAAAAATATTGCGTTAGTGGGTGAAAACTCGAAATAGCCCCCGAACGTCCCCGTGGGTGACACTAACACCTCCCACGGGACCAATGTAACTCGTATGAACTGATCCCGCAGCCACGGGTCTACTGATTTGTGAATTTGATGGTAATTAGCATATTTTAAGACTTAGGCTTAAAAACATGGCATTAGAGGGTGAAAACTCGAAATAGCCCTTGAACGACCCCGTGGGTGGTACCAACACCTCCCACGGGACCAATGTAACTTGTAGGAACTGACCATGCAGCCACAGGTCTCCTGGTTTGAGAATATGATGGTATTTTGCATATTTCTAGACTTAGGCTTAAAAACATGGCGTTAGAGGGTGAAAACTCCAAATAGCCCCCGAACAGCCCCGTGGGTTGCACCAACACCTCCCATGGGACCAATGTAACTCGTAGGAACTGACGAAGCAACTACGGGTCTCCCGAATTGAGAATACGACGGTAATTTGCATATTTCTAGACTTAGGGTTAAAAACATGGCAATAGAGGGTGAACACTCGAAGTAGCCCCCGAACGTCCCCGTGGGTGGCACCAACACCTCCCACGGGACCAATGTAACTCATAGGAACTAACCACGCGGCCGTGGGTCTCCCAGTTTGAGAATACGATGGTTATTTGTAAATTTCTAGACTTAGGCTTAAAAACATGACGTTAGGGGGTGAAAACTCGAAATAACGCCTAAACGTCCCCGTAGGTGTCACCAACACTCCCACGGGACCGATGTAACTCGTAGGAACTAGTAACGCAGCCGCGGGTCTCCCAGTTTGAGAATTCGACGGCAACTTGCTTATTTCTAGACTTTGGGTTAAAAAAATGGTGTTAGAGGCTGACAACTCGAAACGACCTCCGAACGAGCCCGTGAGTGACACCAACACCTCCCACGGGACCAATATAAGTCATAGGAACTAACCACGATGCCGCGGGTCTCCCGATTTGAGAATACGATGGAAATTTGCATATTTCTCGACTCAGGCTTAAAAACGTGGTGTTAGAGGGTGAAAACTCAAAACTGCCCCGGAACGACCCAATGGGTGGTACCAACAACTCCCACGGGACCAATGTAACTCGTAGAAACTAACCACAGAGCCAGGGGTCTCCCAATTTGAGAATAGTACGATAATTTGCATATTTTTAGACTTTGGCTTAAAAAATTGGTTTTAGGGGTGAAAACTCAAAACAGCTCCCGAACGGCCCTGTGGGTGGCACCAACACCTCCCACGGGACCGATGTAACTCGTAGCAACTTACCACGCAGTCGCGGGTCTCTCGGTTTGAGAATATGACGGTAATTTGCATATTTCTATACTTAGGCTTAAAAACATAGAGTTAGATGGTGAAAACTTGAAATAGCCCCGAACGTCCCCGTGGGTGGTACCAACACCTCCCACGGGACCAATGTAACTCGTAGGAACTGACGAAGCAACCGCGGGTCTCCCGATTTGAGAATATGATTATAATTTGCATATTTCTAGACTTAAGGTTAAAAATATGGCATTCGAGGGAGAAAACTGGAAACATCCCCCGAACGGCCCCGTGAGGGGAACTAACACCTCCCACGGGATCAATGTAACTTGTACGAACTGACCACGTAGCCACGGGTCTCACGATTTGAGAATATGACGGTAATTTGTATATTCCTAGACTAAGGCTTAAAAATTTGGCGTTAGAGGGTGAAAACCCGAAACTGCCCCCGAACGTCCCCGTGGGTGGCACCAACACCTCCCACTCGACCAATGTATCTCGTAGGAACTGACCACGAAGCCGCGGGTCTCCCGATTTGAGAATACGATGAGAATTCGCATATTTCAAGACTTAGGCTGAAAAACATTACGTTAGTGGGTGAAAACTCGAAATAGCCCCCGAACATCCCCGTGGGTGGCACCAACACCTTCCACGGGACCAATGTAACTCGTATGAACTAACCACGCAGTCGTGGGTCTCCTGGTTTTTGAATACGACGGTAATTTGCATATTTCTAGAATTTGGGTTAAAAAATGGCCTTAGAGGGTGACAATTGAAACAACCTCCGAACGAGCCTGTGAGTGACATCAACACCTCCCACGGGACCAATATAACTCTTAGGAACTAACCACGTAGCCGTGGCTATCCCGGTTTGAGAATACGATGTTAATTTGCACATTTCTTGACTTAGGCTTAAAAACATGGTGTTAGAGGGTGAAAACTAAAAACTTCGCCGAATCGGCCCTGTGGGTGGCAACAACACCTCCTACGGGACCAATGTAACTCGTAGAAACTGACCACACAGCCACGGGACTCCCGATTTGAGAATACGACGGTAATTTGCATATTTTTATATTTAGGCTTAAAAACATGGTGTTACGGGTGGAAACTCGAAATAGCTCCCGAATGGCACGGTGGGTGGCACCAACACCTCCCACGGGACGGATGTAACTCGTAGGAACTAACCACGCAGCCGCGGGACTCTCTGTCTGAGAATATGATGGTAATTTGCATATTTCTACTTAGGCTTAAAAACATGGCGTTAAAGTGTGAAAACTCGAAATAGCCCCTAAACGTCCCCGTGGTTGGTACCAACACCTCCCACGGGACCAATGTAACTCGTAGGAACTGACCACACAACCGTGGCTCTCCCAGTTTGAGAATATAATGGTAATTTGCATATTTCCCGATTGAGGCTTTTAAAGATGGCGTTAGAGGGTGAAAACTTGAAATAGCCCCCGAACGGCCCCGTGGGTTGCACCAACACCTCCCACGTGACCAATGTAACTCGTAGGAACTGACGAAGAATTCGCGGGTCTCCCGATTTAAGAATACGATGGTAATTTGCATATTTCTAGACTTAAGGTTAAAAATATGGCATTAGAGGGTGAAAACTAGAAACAACCCCCGAACGGCCCCGTGAGGGGAACTAACACCTCCTACGGAATTAATGCAACTCGTAGGAACTGACCACGCAGCCGCGGGTCACGCGATTTGAGAATATGATGATAATTTCCATATTTCAAGACTTAGGCATAAAAACATGGCGCTATAGGGTGAAAACTCAAAACAGCCCCCGAACGGCCCTATGGGTGGCACCAACACCTCCCACGGGACCAATGTAACTCGTAGGAACTGACCACGTATCCGTGGGTCTCTCGATTATAGAATACGATGGTAATTTGTATATTTCTAGACTTAGGCTTAAAAGCATGGAGTTAGATGGTGAAAACCCGAAACTGCCCCCGAACGTCCCCTTGAGTGGCACCAACACCTCCCACTCGACCAATGTAACTCGTAGGAACTGACCACGCAGCCGCGGGTCTCCCAATTTGAGGCTAAGACCTTAATTTCCATATTTCAAGACTTAGGAAGAAAAACATGGCGTTAGACGGTGAAAACTAGAAACAGCCTCCAAACGGCCCCATGGGTGGCACCAACACCTCCCACGGGACCAATGTAACTCGTTGGAACTGACCACGCAGCCGTGGGTCTCTCGATTTGATAATAGGATGGTAATTTGTTTATTTCTATACTTAGGCTTAAATACATGGCGTTAGAGGGTGAAAACTCCAAATAGCCCTCGAACGGGCCCGTGGGTTGCACCAACACCTCCCATGGGACCAATGTAACTCGTAGGAACTCACGAAGCAACCACGTGTCTCCCGATTTGAGAATACGACAGTAATTTGCATATTTCTAGACTTAGGCTTAAAAACATGGCAATAGAGGGTGAACACTCGAAATAGCCCCCGAACGGCCCCGTGAGGGAACCAACACCTCCCACGGGACCAATGTAACTCATAGGAACTAACCACGCGGCCGCGGGTCTCCCAGTTTGAGAATACGACGGTTATTTGTAAATTTCTAGACTTAGGCTTAAAAACATGACGTTAGTGGGTGAAAACTCGAAATAACGCCTAAACGGCCCCGTAGGTGTCACCAACACTCCCACGAGACCGATGTAACTCATAGGAACTACTAACGCAGCCGCGGGTCTCCTAGTTTGAGAATACGATGGTCACTTGCTTATTTCTAGACTTTGGGTTAAAAAAATGGCGTTAGAGGCTGACAACTCGAAACGACCTCCGAACGAGCCCGTGAGTGACACCAACACCTCCCACGGGACCAATATAAGTCATAGGAACTAACCACGATGATGCGGGTCTCTCGGTTTGAGAATACGATGGAAATTTTCATATTTCTCGACTTAGGCTTAAAAACATGGTGTTAGAGGGTGAAAACTCAAAAATGCCCATGAACGGCCCTTTGGGTGGTACCAATACCTCCCACGGGACCAATGTAACTCATAGAAACTGACCACACAGCCAGGGGTCTCCCGATTTGAGAATAGTACGGTAATTTGTATATTTTTAGACTTTGGTTTAAAAAATTGGCGTTAGGGGTGAAAAATCGTAACAGCTCCCGAACGGCCCTGTGGGTGGCACCAACACCTCCCACGGGATCGATGTAACTCGTAGCAACTGACCACGCAGTCACGGGTCTCTCGGTTTGAGAATATGACAGTAATTTGCATATTTCTAGACTTAGGCTTAAAAACATGGCGTTAGATGGTGAAAACTCGAAATAGCCCCGAACGTCCCCGTGGGTGGTACCAACACCTCCCACGGGACCAATGTAACTCGTAGGAACTGACGAAGCAACCGCGGGTCTCCCGATTTGAGGATACGATGGTAATTTGCATATTTCTAGACTTAAGGTTAAAAATATGGCATTCGAGGTAGAAAACTGGAAACATCCCCCGAATGACCCCGTGAGGGGAACTAACACCTCCCACGGGATCAATGTAACCTGTACGAACTGACCACGTAGCCACGGGTCTCGCGATTTGAGAATATGACGGTAATTTCCATATTCCTAGACTAAGGCTTAAACATATGGCGTTAGAGGGTGAAAACCCAAAACTGCCCCCGAACGTCCCCGTGGGTGGCACCAACACCTCCCACTGGACCAATGTGTCTCGTAGGAACTGACCACGAAGTCGCGGGTTTCCCAATTTGAGAATACGATGAGAATTTGCATATTTCAAGACTTAGGCTTAAAAACATTGTGTTAGTGGGTGAAAACTCAAAATAGCCCTCGAACGTCCCCGTGGGTGGCACCAACACCTCCCACGAGACCAATGTAACTCGTATGAACTAACCACACAGTCGTGGGTCTCCTGGTTTTAGAATACGATGGTAATTTGCATATTCCTAGACTTAGGCTTAAAAACATGGCGTTAGAGGGTGAAAACCCGAAACTGCCCCCGAACGTCCCCTTGGGTGGCAGCAACACCTCCCACTGGACCAATGTAACTCGTAGGAACTGACCACGCAGCCGCGGGTCTCCCAATTTGAGACTAAGACCGTAATTTCCATATTTCAAGACTTAGGCAGAAAAACATGGTGTTAGAGGGTGAGAACAAGAAACAGCCTCCAAACGGCCCCGTGGGTGGCACCAACACCTCCCACGGGACCAATGTAACTCGTTGGAACTGACCACGCAGCCGTGGGTCTCCCGACTTGAGAATAGGATGGTAATTTGTTTATTTCTAGACTTAGGCTTATATACATGGCGTGAGAGGGTGAAAACTCGAAATAGCCCCCGAACGGCCTCGTGGGTGTTCCCACCACCTCCCACGGGACCAATGTAACTCGTAGGAACTGACCACATTACCGCGGGTCTCCCAGTTTGAGAATATGATGGTAATTTGCATATTCCTAGACTAAGGGTTAAAAACATGGCATTTGAGGGTGAAAACTCAAAACATCTCCTGAACGGCCCTATGGGTGGCACCAAGACCTCCCACGGGACCAGTGTAACTCGTAGGAACTGACCACGCAGCCGCGGGTCTCCTTGTTTGAGATTATGATGGTAATTTTCATATTTCAAGAATTAGTCTTAAAAATATGGCGTTAGAGGGTGAAACCTCAAAACAACCCCCGGACGGCCCCGTGGGTGGAACCAACACCTCCCACGGGACCAATGTAACTCGTAAGAACTGACCACGCAGCCGCGGGTCTCCCTATTTGAGAATACGATGGTAATTTGTATATCTCTAGACTTAGGCTTAAAAACATGGCGTTAGAAGGTAAAAACCTGAAACAACCCCCGAACGTCCCCATGGCTGGCACCAACACCTCCCATAGGACCAATGTAAGTCGTAGGAACTGACCACGCAGCCGTTGGTCTACCGATTAGAGACTAAGACGATAATTTTCATATTTCAAGACTTAGGCATAAAAACATGGCGCTATAGGGTGAAAACTCGAAACAGCCCCCAAACAGGCCCGTGGATGTCACCAACACCTCCCACTCGACCAATGTAACTCGTAGGAACTGACCATGCACCCGTGGGTCTGCCGATTTGAGAATACAATTGTAATGTTTATACTTATAGACTTAGGTTTAAACACATGGCGTTAGAGGGTGATAACTCGAAACAGTCCCCGAAAGTCCCCGTGGGTGCCACCAACACATCCCATGGGACCAATGTAACTCATAGGAACTGACAACGCAGCCGCGGGTAATCTGATTTGATACTAAGAGAGTAATTTCCATATTTCAAGAATTAGGCTTAAAAACATGGCGTTAGAGGGTGAAAATTCGAAACAGCCCCCAAGCAGCTCCGTGGGCGGCACAAACACCTCCCACGGGACCAATGTAACTCGTAGGAACTGACCACGCAGCCATGGGTCACCCAGTTTGAGAATATGATCGTAATATGTATATTTATAGACTTAGGGTTAAAAATATGGCTTTATAGGCTGAAAACTCGAAACAGCCCCCGAACGGCCCCGTGAGTGACACCAACACCTCCCACGGGATCAATGTAACTTGTAGGAACTGACCACGCAGACGCGGGTCTCTCGGTTTGAGAATACAATGATAATTTCCATATTTCTAGACTTAGGGTTAAAAACATGGCATTAGAGGGTGAAAACTCGAAACATCCCCCGAACGGCCCCATGAGGGGAACTAGCACCTCCCACGGGACCAATGTAACTCATAGGAACTAACCACGTAGCCGCGGGTCTCTCGGTTTGAGAATACAATGGTAATTTTCATATTCCTAGACTAAGTGTTAAAAACATGGCGTTAGAGGATGAAAACTCGAAATGGCTCCCGAACGGCCCTGTGGGTGGCACCAACACCTCCCACGGGACCAATGTAACTCGTACAAACTGACCACGCAGCCACGGGTCTGCCGGTTTGAGATTATGATGGAGTTAGAGGTTGAAAACTCAAAACAACCCCCGGACAACCCTGTGTGTGGAACCAACACCTCGCACAGGACCAATGTAACTCGTAGGAACTGACCACGCAACCGCGGGTCTCCCTATTTGATAATACGATGATGATTTGTATATTTCTAGACTTAGGCTTAAAAACATGGCGTTAGAGGGTGAAAACCCGAAACAGCCCCCGAACGTCCCCGTGGGTGGCACCAACACCTCCCACTGGACCAATGTAAGTCGTAGGAACTAACCACGTAGCCGCGGGTCTCCCGATTTGAGAATACGACGATAATTTACATATTTCTAGACTTACGATTAAAAACATGGCATTAAAGGGTGAAAACTCTAAACAGCCCCCGAACGACCCCGTGAGGGGAACCAACACCTCCCACGGGACTAATGTAACTCGTAGGAACTGACCACACAACCGCGGGTCTCCCGATTTGAGAATATAATGGTAATTTGCATATTTCTAGACTGAGGCTTAAAAACATGGAGTTAGAGGGTGAAAACTCGAAATAGCCCCCGAACGGCCCCGTCGGTTGCACCAACACCTCCCACGGGACGAATGTAACTCGTAGGAACTGACGAAGAAACCGCGGGTCTACCGATTTGAGAATACGATGGTAATTTTCATATTTCTAGACTTAAGGTTAAAAATATGGCATTAGAGGGTGAAAACTAGAAACAGCCCCTGAACGGCCCCGTGAGGGGAACTAACACCTCCCACGGGAAAAATGTAACTTGTAGGAACCGACCACGCCACCGCGGGTCTCCCGGTTTGAGAATACGATGATAATTTGCATATTCCTAGACTAAGGCTTAAAATCATGGCGTTAGAGAGTGAAAACCCAAAACAGCTCCATAACGGCCCTGTGGGTGGCACCATCATCTCCCACGGGACCAATGTAACTCGTAGGAACTGACGACGCAGCCGCGGGTCTCCCGATTTGAGAATACGATGGAAATTTACATATTCCTAGACAAAAGCTTAAAAACATTGCGTGAGAGGGTGAAAACTAGAAACAGCTCCCCAACAGCCCCGTCAGGGGAACCAACACCTCCCACAGGACCAATGTAACTCGTAGGAACTAACCACATAGCTGCGGGTCTCCCGGTTTGAGAATACAATGGTAATTTGTATATTCCTAGACTAAGGGTTAAAAACATGGCATTAGAGGGTGAAAACTCAAAACAGCTCCCGAACGGCCCAGTTGGTGGCACCAACACCTCCCACGGGACCAATGTAACTCGTAGGAACTGACCACGCAGCCGCGGGTCTCCCTATTTGAGAATACGATGGTAATTTGTATATTTCTAGACTTAGGCTTAAAAACATGGTGTTAGAGGGTGAAAACCCAAAACAGCCCCCGAATGTCCCCGTGGGTGGCACCAGCACCTCCTAGTGGACCAACGTAAGTCGTACGAACTGACCACGCAGTCGCGGGACTCCGGGTTTGAGAATACGATGATAATTTGCATATTTCTAGACTTTGGATTAAAAACATGGCATTAGAGGGTGAAAACTCGAAACAGCCCCCGAACGGCCCCGTGAGGGGAACCAACACCTCCCATGGGACCAATGTAACTCGTAGGAACTAACCACGTAGCCGCAGGTCTCCCGGTTTGAGAATACAACGGTAATTTTCATATTCCTAGACTGAGGGTTAAAAACATGGCGTTAGAGGGTGAAAACTCAAAAAAGCTTCCGAACGGCCCTGTGGGTGGCACCAACACCTCCCACAGGACCAATGTAACTTGTAGGAACTGACCACGTAGCCACAGGACTCCCGATTTGAGAATAAAATGTTAATTTGCATATTTCTAGACTTTGGCTTAAACACATGGCGTTAAAGGGTGAAAACTCGAAACAGTCCCCAAATGGCCCCGTGAGTGACACCAACACCTCCCACGGGATCAATGTAACTTGTAGGAACTGACCATGCAGTCGCAGGTCTCCCGGTTTGATAATACGATGATAATTTGCATATTTCTAAACTTACGGTTAAAAACATTGCATTAGAGGGTGAAAACTCAAAATAGCCCTCGAACGGCCCCGTGAGGTGAACCAACACCTCCCTCGACACCAATGTAATTCGTAGGAACTAACCACATAGCCGCGGGTCTCCAGGTTTGAGAATACAACTGTAATTTTCATATGCCTAGACTAAGGGTTAAAAATATGGCGTTAGAGGGTGAAAACTCGAAACAGCTCCCGAACGGCCCTATGGGTGTCACTAACACCTCCCACGGGACCAATGTAACTCGTAGGAACTTTCCACGCAGCCGCGGGTCTCCCAGTTATAGATTATGATGGTAATTTGCATATTTTTAGACCTAGTCTTAAAAACATGGCGTTAGAGGGTGAAAACTCAAAACAACCCCCGGACGACCCCGTGGGTGGAACCAACACCTCCCACGGGACCAATGTAACTCGTAGGAACTGACCACGAAGCCGCAGGTCTCCCTATTTGATAATAAGACGGTAATTTGTATATTTCTAGACTTAGGCTTAAAAACATAGCGTTAGAGGGTGAAAACCCGCAACAACCCCCAAACGTCCCAGTGGGTGGCACCAACACCTCCCACTGGACCAATGTAAGTCGTAGGAACTGACCACGCAGCCGCGGGTCTCCCGATTTGATACTAAGATGGTAATTTCCATATTTCAAGACTTCGGCATAAAAATATGGAGTTAGAGGGTGAAAACTCGAAACAGCCCCCAAACGGGCCCGTGGATGTCACCAACACCTCCCAAGGGACCAATGTAACTCGTAGGAACTCACCACGCATCCGCGGGTCTCCTGATTTAAGAATTCAATGGTAATTTGTATATTTCTAGACTTAGGCTTAAACACAAGTCATTAGAGGTAGAAAACATTAAACATCCCCTGAACGCCCTCGTGGGTGCCACCAACACCTCCCATGGGAAGAATGTAACTTGTAGGAACTGACAATGCAGCTGCGGGTCTTTCGATTTGATACTAAGAGAGTAATTTGCATATTTCTATAATTTGTCTTAAAAACATGGCGTTAGAGGGTGAAAACTCAAAATAGCCCCCGAATGGCCCCGTGGGTTGCTCCAACACCTCCCACGGGACCACTGTAACTTGTAGGAACTCACAACACAGCCGCGGGTCTCTCAATTTGAGAATATGCCAGTAATTTGCATATTTATAGACTTAAGCTTAAAAACATTTTGTTAGAGGTTGAAATCTCGAAACAACCCCCGAACGTCCCCGTGGGTAGCACCAACACCTCCCACGGGACCAATGTAAATCGTAGGAACTGGCCATGCATCCACAGATCTCTCGATTTGAGAATATGATGGTAATTTGCATATTTCTAGACTTGGGCTTTAAAACATGGTCTTAGTGGGTGAAAACTCAAAATAGCCCCCGAACGGCCCCGTGGGTGGCACCAACACCTCCCACGTGAACAATGTAACTCGTAGGAACTGAGGATACAGCCGCGGGTCTCCCGGTTTGAGAATACGATGGTAATTTGCATATTTCTAGACTTAGTCTTAAAAACATGGCGTTAGAGGGTGAAAACTCGAAGCAGCCCCCGAATAGCCCCGTGAGTGACACAAACACCTCCCCCGAGACCAAAGTAACTCGTAGAAACTGAAGACACGGTCGCGGGTCTTCCAGTTTGAGAATATGATGGTATTTCACATATTTCTAGACGAAGGCTTAAAAACAGGGCATTAGAGGGTGAAAACTCGAAACAGCTTCCGAACGGCCCCGTGGATGTTACCAAAACCTCCCAAGGGACCAATGTAACTCGTAGGAACTGACCACGCAACCGCGGGTCTCCTAATTTGACAATACGATGGTAATTTGAATATTTCTAGACTTAGGCTTAAAAACAAGGTGTTGGAGGGTGAAAACTCAAAATAGCCCCCGAACGACCCCGTGGGTTGCACCAACACCTCCCACGGACCAATGTAACTCGTAGGGACTCACGACGCAGACGTGGGTCTCTCAGTTTGAGAATACACTGATAATTTATATATTTAAAGACTTATGCTTAAAAACATGGCGTTACAGGGTGAAAACTCAAAACAACCCCCGAACGGCCCAATGGGTCACACCAACACCTCCCACGGGACCGATGTAACACGTAGGAACTGACCATGCAGCCGCAGGTCTCTCAGTTTGAGAATATGACAGTAATTTGCATAGTTCTAGACTTAGACTTAAAAACATGGCGTTAGAGGGTGAAAACTCGAAATAACCCCCGAACGTCCCCGTGGGTGGTACCAACACCTCCCACGGGACCAATGTAACTCGTAGGAACTGACCACACAACCGCGGGTCTCCTGATTTGAGAATATAATGGTAATTTGTAAATTCCTACACTAAGGCTTAAAATCATGGCGTTAGAGGGTGAAAACTCGAAAAATCTCCCGAACGGCCCCATGGGTGGCACCAACACCTCCCACGAAACCAATGTAACTCGTAGGAACTTACCACGCATCTGTGGCTCTCTTGGTTTGAGAATAGGATGGTAATTTTCTTATTTCTAGACTTAGTCTTAAAAACATGGCATTAGAGGGTGAAAACTCAAAACAACCCCGTGAGTGACACCAACAGCTCCCACGGGACTAATGTAACTCGAAGGAACTGACCACGCAGTCGCGAGTTTCCCAGTTTGAGATTGCGATGGTAATTTGCATATTTGTAGACTTAGGTTTAAAAACATGGCATTAGAGGGTTAAAACTCGAAACAGCCCCCGAACGGCCCCGTGAGTGACACCAACACCTCCCACGGGACCAATGTAACTCGTAGGAACTGACCACGCAGTCGCGAGTCTCCCAGTTTGATATTGCGACAGTAATTTTCATATATGTAGATTTAGGCTTAAAAATATTGCGTTAGAGGGTGAAAACTCGAAACAGCCTCCGAACCGCCTCGTGGGTGGCACCAACATCTCCCACAGGACCAATGTAACTCGTAGGAACTGGCTACGTAGCCGCAGGACTCCCGGTTTGAGAATAAGACGATAATTTGCATATTTCTAGACTTAGGCTTAAAAACATGGCGTTAAAGGGTGAAAACTCGAAACAGCCTCTGAACGGCCCCGTGGGTGGTACCAACGCCTCCCACAGGACCAATGTAACTCGTAGGAACTTACCACACAGCCGCGGGTCTCCCGGTTTGAAAATACGATGGTAATTTGCATATTTCTAGACTGAGGCTTAAAAACATGGAGTTAGAGAGTGAAAACTCGAAATAGCCCCCGAACGGCCCCGTGGGTTGCACCAACACCTCCCACGGGACCAATGTAACTCATAGGAATAGAAGAAGCAACTGCGGGTATCCCAATTTGAGAATACGACCGTAATTTTGATATTTCTAGACTTAAGGTTAAAAATATGGCATTAGAGGGTGAAAACTTGAAACAGCCCCCGAACAGCCCCATGAGGGAAACTAACACCTCCCACTGGATCAATGTAACTTGTTGGAACTGACCACATAGCCGCGAGGCTACTGGTTCTAGAATACGATGGTAATTTGCATATTTCTAGACTAAGGATTAAAATCATGGCGTTAGAGGGTGAAAACTCTAAAGAGCTCCCGAACGGCCCTGTGGGTGGCACCAATATCTCCCACTGGACCAATGTAACTCGTAGGAACTGACCACGCAGCCGCGGGTCTCCCGATTTAAGAATATGATGGAAATTTACATATTCCTAGACTAAGGCTTAAATACATGGCGTTAGAGGGTGAAAACTCGAAACAGCCCCCGAACGGCCCTGTGAGTGACACCAACACCTCCCACAGGACCAATGTAACTCTTAGGAACTGACGACGCATCCGCGGGTCTCCCGGTTTTAGAATACGATGGTAATTTTCATATTCCTAGACAAAGTCTTAAAAACATGGCGTGAGAGGGTGAAAACTCAAAACAACTCCCAAACAGCCCCGTGGGTGGCACCAACACTTCCCACGGGACCAATTTAACTCGTAGGAACTAACCACGCATCCGCGGGTCTCTCACTTTGGGAATATGACCGTAATTTTCATATTCCTACACTAAGGCTTGAAATCATGGCGTAAGAAGGTGAAAACTCGAAACAGCTCCCGAACGTCCCCGTGGGTGGCACCAACACCTCCCATGGGACCAATCTAACTCGTAGGAACTTACCACGCATCTGCGGGTCTCCCGATTTGAGAATACGATGGTAATTTACTTATTTCTAGACTTGGGCTTAAAAACATCGCATTAGAGGGTGAAAACTCAAAATAACCCCGTGAGTGACACCAACACCTCCCATGGGACCAATGTAACTCATAGGAACTGACCACGCAGTCGTTAGTCTCCCAGTTTGAGATTACGACGGTAATTTGCATATTTGTAGACTTAGGCTTAAAAACATGGCGTTAGAGGGTGAAAACTCGAAACAGCCCCCGAACGGCCCCGTGAGTGACACCAACACCTCCCACGGGACCAATGTAACTCGTAGGAACTAACCACCCAGTCGCGAGTCTCCCAGTTTGAGATTGCGAAAGTAATTTCCATATATGTAGATTTAGTCTTAAAAACATGGCGTTAGAGGGTGAAAACTCGAAACAGCCTCCAAACGGCCTCAAGGGTGGCACCAACATCTCTCACGGGACCAATGTAACTCGTAGGAACTGACCATGTAGCCGCAGGACTCCCTGTTTGAGAATAAGACGGTAATTTGCATATTTCTAGACTTAGGCTTAAAAACATGGCGTTAAAGGGTGAAAACACGAAACAGTCTCCGAACGGCCCCGTGGGTGGCACCAACACCTCCCTCGGGACCAGTGTAACTCGTAGGAACTGACCACGTAACCGCGGGTCTCTTAGTTTGAGAATAGGACGGTAATTTGAATATTTCTAGACTTAGGCTTAAAATCATGGTGTTGGAGAGTGACAACTCAAAATAGCCCCAGAACGGCCCCGTGGGTTGCACCAACACCTCCCACGGGACCAATGTAACTCGTAGGAACTCACGGCGCAGCTGCGGGTCTCTCAGTTTGAGGATATGATGGTAATTTGCATATTCCTAGACTAAGGCTTAAAATCATGGCGTTAGAGGGTGAAAACTCAAAACAACCCCCGGACGACCCCGTGAGTGGCACCAACACCTCCCACGGGACCAATGTAACTCATAGGAATTGACCACACAACCGCGGGTCTCCTGATTTGACAATACGACGGTGATTTGCATATTTCTAGGCTTGAGCTTAAAAACATGGCGTTAGAGGGTGAGAACTCGAAACAGCCGCCGAACGGCCCTATGGGTGGCACTAACACCTCCCACGAATGCGATGTAACTCGTAGGAACTAACCACACAGCCGCGGGTCTTTCAGTTTTAGAATTCAACGGTAATTTGCATATTTCTTAACTTAAGCTTAAAAACATGGCGTTAAAGGGTGAAAGCTTGAAACAACCCCCGAACGTCCTCGTGGGTGGCACCAACACCGCCCAAGGGACCAATGTAACTCGTAGGAATTGACCATGCAACCGCGGGACTCCCAATTTGAGAATTCGATGGTAATTGGCATATTTCAAGACTTAGGCTTAAAAACATGGTGTTGGAGTGTGAAAACTCAAAATTTCCACCGAACGGCCCCGTGGGATGCACCAACACCTCCCACGAGACCAATGTAACTCGTAGGAACTCACGGCGTAGCCACGGGTCTCCCAATTTGAGAATATGCCGGTATTTTTTTGTATTTCAAGACTTAGGCTTAAAAACATGGCGTTAGAGGGTGGAAACTCGAAACAACCACCGAACGGTCCCCGTGGGTGGCACCAACACCTCCCATGGTACCCATGTAACTCGTAGGAGCTGACCACGCAGTAGCGGGTTCCCGATTATAGAATACGATGATAATTTTTATATTTCTAGACTTAGGCATAAAAACTTGGCGTTAGAGGGTGAAAACTCAAAAATACCCCCGATCGTCCCCGTGGGTGGTACCAACACCTCCCACTGGATAAATGTAACTCATAGGAACTGACCACGAAGCCGCGGGTCTCCCTATTTGAGAATACGATTCTAATTTGCATATTTATAGACTTGGGCTTAAAAACATTGCGTTAGTGGGTGAAAACAGGAAATAGCCCCAGAACGTCCCTGTGGGTGGCACCAACACCTCCCACGGGACGAATGTAGCTCGTATGAGCTGATCCAACAACCATGGGTCTCTCGATTTTAGAATTTGATAATAACTTGCATATTTCTAGACTTATGCTTAAAACATGACGTTAGAGGGTGAAAACACGAAATAGCCCCTGAACGGCCCCGTGGGTTGCACCAACACCTCCCATGCGACCAATGTAACTCGTAGGAATTGATGACACAACTGCGGGTCGCCCAATTTGAGAATATGATGGTAATTTGCATATTTCTAGACTTAGGCTTAAAAACATGGCATTAGAGGGTGAAAACTCGAAACAGCCCCCGAACGGCCCGTTGAGGGGAACAAACACCTCCCACGGGACCAATGTAACTCATAGGAACTAACCATGCAGCTGCGGGTCTCCCGATTTTAGAATACGATGGTAATTTGCATATGTCTAGACTTAGGCTTAAAAACATGAAGTTAGAGGGTGAAAACTCAAAATAACCCCCAAACAGCCCCGTAGGTGGCACCAACACCTCCCACGGGACCGATGTAACTCATAGGAACTACTAACGCAGCCGCGGGTCTCCCGATTAGAGAATACAGTGATAACTTGCTTATTTCTAGACTTTGAATTAAAAAAATGGTGTTAGAGGGTGACAACTCGAAACAACCTCCGGACGAGCCCGTGAGTGACACCAACACCTCCCACGAGACCAATATAACTCGTACGAACTAACCACGTAGCCGCGGGTCTCCCAGTTTGAGAATACTATGGTAATTTGCATATTTCTGGACTTAGTCTTAAAAACATGGTGTTAGAGGGTGAAAACTCAAAACTCCCCCTGAATGGCCCTGTGGGTGGAACTAACACCTCCCACGGGACCAATGTAACTCGTAGAAACTGACCACATAGCCACGGGTCTCCCGATTTGAGAATATGATGGTAATTTGCAGATTTTTAGACTTAGGCTTAAAAACATTGTGTTACGGGTGAAAACTCAAAACAACTCCCGACCGGCCCCGTGGGTGGCACCAACACCTCCCACGGGACCGATGTAACTCGTAGGAACTGACCACGCAGCCGCGGGTCTCTCATTTTGAGAACATGACAGTAATTTGCATATTTCTAGGCTTAGGCTTAATAACATGGCGTTCGAGGGTGAAAACTCGGAATAGCCCCCGAACGTCCCCGTGGGTGTTACCAACACTTCCCATGGGACCAACGTAACTCGTAGGAACTGACCACACAGCCGCGGGTCTCTCGGTTTGAGAATAAGATAGTAATTTTTATATTTCTAGACTGAGGTTTAAAAACATGGTGTTAGAGGGTGAAGACTCGAAATAGCCCCCGAACGGCCCCTTGGGTTGCACCAGCACCTCCCACGGGACCAATGTAACTCGTAGGAACTGATGAAGCAATCGCGGGTCTCCCGATTTGAGAATACGATGGTAATTGGTATATTTTTAGACTTAAGGTTTAAAATATGGCATTAGAGGGTGAAAACTAGAAACAGCCCCCTAACGGCCCCATGAGGGGAACTAACACCTCCCACGGGATCAATGTAACTTGTAGGAACTTACCATGCAGCCGCGGACCTCATGATTTGAGAATATGATGGTAATTTGCATATTCCTAGACTTAGGCTTAAAAACATGGCGTTAGAGGGTGAAAACTCAAAACAGCCCCAGAACGGCCCCGTGGGTTGCACCAACACCTCCCACGGGACTAATGTAAATCGTAGGAAATGACCACACAGCCGTGGGTCTCCCGATTTGAGAATACGTTGGTAATTTGTATATTTACAAACTTAAGCTTAAAAACATGGCGTTAGAGGGAGAAAACCCAAAACTGCACTTGAACGTCCCCGTAGGTGGCACCAACACCTCCCACTAGACCAATGTAACTCGTAGGAACTGACCACGCAGCCGCGGGTCTCCCGGTTTGAGATTATGGTGGTATTTTGCATATTTATAGACTTAGGCTTAAAAACATAGCGTTAGAGGGTGAAAACTTGAAATAGACCCCGAACGGCCCCATGGGTTGCACTAACACCTCCCATGGCACGAATGTAACACGTAGGAACTAACGACGAAACCGTGGGTCTCCCGATTTGAGAATATGATAGTAACTTGCATACTTCTACACTTAAGGTTAAAAATATGGCATTAGAGGGTGGAAACTCAAAACATCCCGCGAATGGCCCCGTGAGGGGAACCAACACCTCCTAAGGGACCAATGTAACTCGTAAGAACTAACCACGCAGCTACGGGTCTCCCGGTTTGAGAATACGACTGTAATTTGCATATTTCTAGACTTAGTCTTAAAAACATGACGTTAGAGGGTGAAAACTCGAAATAATCCCTGAACGGCCCTGTTGGTGGCACCAACACCTGCCACGGGACCGATGTAACTCGTAGGAGCTCCTAATATAGCCGCGGGTCTCTCGGTTTGAGAATACGATGGTAACTTGCATATTTCTAGACTTTGGGTTAAAAAAATGGCCTTAGAGGATGACAACTCTAAACAACCTTCAAACGAGCCCATGAGTGACACCAACACCTCCCACGGGACCAATATAACTCTTAGAAACTAACCACGCAGCCGTGGGTCGCCCGATTTGAGAATACAATGGTAATTTGCACATTTCTAGACCTAGGCTTAGAAACATGGCGTTAGAGGGTGAAAACTCAAAACTGCCCCCGAACGGCCATGTGGATGGCACCAACACCTCCCACGGGACCAATGTAACTCGTAGAAACTAAACACATAGCCACGGGTCTCCCGATTTGAGAATTGGATAATAATTTGAATATTTTTACACTTAGGCTTCAAAACATGGCGTTACGAGTGAAAACTCAAAACAGCTCGCAAACGGCCCCGTGGGTGACACCAACACCTCCCACGGGACCGATGTAACTCGTAGGAACTAACCACGTAGCCGCAGGTCTCTCGGTTTGAGAATATTATGGTAATTTGTATATTTCTAGACTTAGTCTTAAAAACATGGCGTTAGAGGGTGAAAACTCGAAATATCCCCCGAACGTCCCCGTGTGTGGTACCAACACCTCCCACGGGACCAATGTAACTCGTAGGAACGGACCACACAGCCGCGGGTTTCCTGGTTTGAGAATACGATGGTAATTTGCATATTTCAAGAGTAAGGCAAACATGGCGTTAGAGGGTGAAAACTCGAAACAGCCCCCGAACGGCCCCGTGGGCTGCACCAACACCTCCCACGGGACCAATGTAACTCCTAGGAACTGACGAATCAACCGCGGGTCTCCCTACTTGAGAATACAATGGTAATTTTCATATTTCTAGACTTAAGGTTCAAAATATGGCATTATAGGGTGAAAACAAGAAACTGCCCCCAAACGGCCCCGTGAGGGGAACTAACACCTCCCACGGGATCAATGTAACTCATAGGAACTGACCACGCAGCCGCGGGTCTCCCTATTTGAGAATACGACGGTAATTTGTATATTTATATACTTTGGCATAAAAACATGGCGTTAGAGGGTGAAAACCCTAAATAGCACCCGAACGTCCCCGTGGGAGGCACCAACACCTCCCACTGGACCAATGTAAGTCGTAGGAACTGACCACGCAGTCGCGGGTCTCCTGGTTTGAGACTAAGACAGTAATTTCCATATTTCAAGACTTAGGCATAAAAACATGGCGTTAGAGGGTCAAAACTCGAAACATCCCCCAAACGGGCCCGTGGATGTCACCAAAACCACCCACTGGACCAATGTAACTCATTGGGACTAACCACGCAGCTGCGGGTCTCCCGATTTGGGAATACGATGGTAATTTGTATATTTCTATACTTAGGCTTAAATACATGGCGTTAGAGGGTGAAACCCGAAACAGCCACCGAACGATCCCGTGGGTGCCACCAAAACCTCCCACGGGACCAATGTAACTCGTAGGAACTGAACGCATATCCGAGGGTCAATCGGATTGAGAATGCGACTGTAATTTGTATATATATAGACTTAGGGTTAAAAACATAGCGTTAGAGGGTGAAAACTCAAAACAGCCCCGAACGGCCCCGTGAGTGACACCAACATCTCCCACGGGACCAATGTAACTCATAGGAACTGACCACGCAGCCGTGGGTCTCCCGCTGTGAGAATATGATGGTAGTTTGCATATTTCTAGACTTAGGCTTAAAAACGTGGCGTTAGAAGGTGAAAACTCGAAACAACCACCCGGGCGTCCCCCTGGGTGGCACCAATACCTCTCACGGGACCAATGTAACTCGTATGAACTGACCACGAAGCCGCGGGTCTCCCAATTTAAAAATACGACGGTAATTTGCATATTTCTAGACTAAGGCTTAAAATCATGGCTTTAGAGGGTGAAACCTCAAAATAGCCCCCGAACGGCCCCGTGCGTTGCACCAACACATCCCACGGGACCAATGTAACTCGTAGGAACTGACGAAGCAATCGTGGGTCTCTCGATTTGAGAATACGATGGTAATTTTCATATTTCTAGACTTAAGCTTAAAAGTATGGCATTAGAGGGTGAAAACTAGAAACAGTCCCCGAACGGTCCCGTGAGGGGAACTAACACCTCCCACGGGACCAATGTAACTCGTAGGAACTGACCACACAGCCTCGGGTCTCCCAGCTTGAGATTATGATGGTAATTTGCATATTTTTAGACTTAGTCTTAAAAATATGGCGTTAGAGGGTGAAAACTCAAAACAACTCCCGGACGGCCCCGTGGGTGGAACCAACTCCTCCCACGGGACTAATGTAACTCGTAGGAACTAACCACGCAGCTGCGGGTCTCCCAATTTGAGAATACGATGGTAATTTGTATATTTATAGACTTAGGCTTAAAAGCATGGCGTTAGAGGGTGAAAACTTGAAACAGCCCCCAAACGGCCCTGTGGGTGGCACCAACACCTCCCACGAGACCAATGTAACTTGTTGGAACTGACCACACAGTCGTGGGACTTCCGATTTGAGAATACGATGGTAATTTGTATATTTCTAGACTTAGGCTTAAATACATGGCGTTAGAGGGTGAAAACCCGAAATAGCCCCCGAACGTCCCTGTGGGTTCCACCATCACCTCCCACGGGACCAATGTAACTCGTAGGAACTAACAACGTAACGGCGGGTCTCCTGGTTTGAGACTAAGAGAGTAATTTCTATATTTCTTGAATTCGGCTTAAAAATATGGCGTTAGATGGGGGAAAATCAAAATAGCCCCCAAGCAGCCCCGTGGGTGGCACCAACACCTCCCACATGACCAATGTAACTCGTAGGATCTGAACACGTAGCTGCGGGTCAATCGGTTTGTGAATATGACTGTAATTTGTATATATATAGACTTAGGGTTAAGAAAATGGCGTTAGAAGGTGAAAACTAAAAATAGCCCCAAACGACCCCGTGAGTGAAACTAACACCTCCCACGGGGCTGCTTGTAACTCGTAGGAACTGACCACGTAGCCGTGGGTCTCCCGGTGTGAGAATATGATGGTAATTTGCATATTTCTAGACTTAGGCTTAAAAACAAGGTGTTAGAGGGTGAAAACTCAAAACAGCCGCCGGACGTCCCCGTGAGTGGCACCAACACCTATCACGGGAACAATGTAACTCGTAGGAACTGACCACGAAGCCGCGGGTCTCCCGATTTGAGAATACGGCTGTAATTTGCATATTTCTAGACTTAGGCTTAAAAACATTGCGTTAGAGGGTGAAAACTTGAAACAGCCACCGAACGTCCTCGTGGTTGGCATCAACACCTCCCACGGGACAAATGTAACTCGTATGAACTGATCCCGTAGCCACGGGTCTCCCGATTTGATAATTTGATGGTAATTTGCATATTTCTAGACATAGGCTTAATAACATGGTGTTAGAGGGTGAAAACTTGAAATATCCCCCGAACGACCCCGTGGGTGGTACCAACACCTCCCACGGGACAAATGTAACTTGTACGAACTAACCACGTAGCCGTGGGTCTCCCGATTCGAGAATACGATGGTAATTTGCATATTTCTAGACTTAGGATTAAACACATGGCGTTAAAGGGTGAAAACCCAAAACAGCACCCAAACGTCCCCGTGGGTGCCACCAATACCTCCCATGGGACCAATGTAACTCGTAGGCACTGACAACGCAGCCGCGGGTCTCCCAATTTGAGAATACGATGGTAATTTGCATATTTCAAGACTTAGGGTTAAAAACATGGCATAAGAGGGTGAAAACACGAAACAGCCCCCGAACGGCCCCATGAGGGGAACCAACACATCCCACGGGGCCAATGTAACTCGTAGGAATTAACCACCTAGCCATGGGTCTCCCGGTTTGAGAATACAACAGTAATTTGAATATTCCTAGACTAAGGTTTAAAAACATAGCGTTAGAGGGTGAAAACTCAAAACAGCTCCTGAACGGCCCGGTGGGTGGCACCAACACCTCCCTCGGGACCAATATAACTCGTAGAAACTGACCATGCAGTCGCGGGTCTCTCGGTTTGAGATTATGATAGTAATTTGCATATTTCTAGACTTTGTCTTAAAAACATGGCGTTAGAGGGTGAAAACTAAAAACAACCGCCGGATGGCCCCGTGGGTGGAACCAACACCTCCCATGGGACCAATGTAACTTGTAGGAACTGACCACGCAGCCTCGAGTCTCCCTATTTGAGAATACGATGGTAATTTGTATATTTCTAGACTTAGGCATAAAAACATGGCGTTAGAGGGTGAAAACCCGAAATAGACCCCGAACGTCCCCGTGGGTGGCACCAACACCTCCCACTGGACCAATGTGAGTCATAGGAACTGACCACGCAGTCGCGGGTCTCCCGGTTTGAGACTAAGACAGTAATTTCCATATTTCAAGACTTAGGTATAAAAATATGGCGTTAGAGGGTGAAAACTTGAAACAGCCCCCAAACGGGCCCGTGGATGTCACCAAAACCTCCCACTAGACCAATGTAACTCGTAGGAACTAACCATAAATCCGCGGGTCTCCCGATTTGAGAATATAATGGTAATTTGTATATTTCTAGACTTAGGCTTAAACCCATGGCGTTAGAGGGTGAAAACCCGAAACAGCCCCCGAACATCCCCGTGGAGGCCACCAGCACCTCCCATGGGACCAATGTAACCCATAGGAACTGACCATGCAGCCGTGGGTCTCCCGAATTGATACTAAGAGAGTAATTTCCATATTTCTAAAATTAGTCTTAAAAACATGGCATTAGAGGGTGAAAACTCGAAACAGCCCCTAAGCGGCCCCGTGGGTGGCACCAACACCTCCCACGGGACTAATGTAACTCGTAGGAGCTGACCACGCAGCCGTGGGTCACCCGGTATGAGAATATGATGGCAATTTGTATATTTATAGACTTAGGGTTAAAATATGGCTTTAGAGGCTGAAAACTCGAAACAGCCCCTTAACGGCCCCATTGTAACACCAACACCTCCCACGGGACCAATGTAACTCGTAGGAACTGACCACACATCCGTGGGTCTCCCGGTGTGAGAATATAATGGTAATTTGCATATTTCTAGACTTATGCTTAAAAGCATGGCGTTAGAGGGAGAAAATACTAAATAGCCCCGGACATCCCCGTGGGTGGCACCAACACCTCTCACGGGACCAATGTAACTCGTGGGAACTGACCACGAAGTCGCGGGTCTCCCTATTTGAGAATATGATGGTAATTTGCATATTTGTAGACTTAGGCTTAAAAACATTGCATTAGAGGGTGAAAACTCGAAACAGCCCCCGAACGTACCCGTGGGTGGCACCAACGGCTCCCACGGGACCAAACTAACTCATAAGAACTGATCCCGTAGTCATCGGTCTCCCAGTTTGAGAATTTGATTGTAATTTGCATATTTTTAGAATTAGGCTTAGAATATGGTGTTAGAGGGTGAAAACTCGAATGGTCCCCGAACAGCCCCATGGGTGGTACGAACACCTCCCACGGGACCGATGTTAGTCGTAGGAGCTGACCACACAGTTGCGGGTCTCCCAGTTTGAGAATATGACGGTAATTTCCATATTCCTAGACTAAGGGCTAAAAACATGTCATTAGAGGGTGAAAACTCAAAACAGCTCCCGAACGGCCCTGTGGGTGGCACCAACACCTCCCACGGGACCAATGTAACTCGTAGGAAATGACCACATAGCCTCGGGTCTCCCAGTTTGAGATTATGGTGGTAATTTGCATATTTCTAGACTTAGTCTTAAAAACATGGCGTTAGAGGGTGAAAACTCAAAACAACTCCCGGACGGCCCCGTGGGTGGAACCAACTCCTCCCACGGGACTAATGTAACTCATAGGAACTAACCGCGCAGCTGCGGGTCTCCCGATTTGAGAATACGATGGTAATTTGTATATTTATAGACTTAGGCTTAAAAGCATGGCGTTAGAGGGTGAAAACATGAAACATCCCCCAAACGGCCCCGTGGGTGGCACCAACAGCTCCCACGAGACCAATGTAACTTGTTGGAACTGACCACACAGTCGTGGGACTTCCGATTTGAGAATACGATGGTAATTTGTATATTTCTAGACTTAGGCTTAAATACATGGCGTTAGAGGGTGAAAACCCGAAATAGCCCCCTAACGTCCCCCTGGGTTCCACCATCACCTCCCACGGGACCAATGTAACTCGTAGGAACTGACAACGTAACCGCGGGTCTCCTGGTTTGAGACTAAGAGAGTAATTTCTATATTTCTTGAATTCGGCTTAAAAATATGGCGTTAGAGGGGGGAAAATCAAAATAGCCCACAAGCAGCCCCGTGGGTGGCACCAACACCTCCCACGTGACCAATGTAACTCGTAGGATCTGAACACGTAGCTGCGGGTCAATCGGTTTGTGAATATGACTGTAATTTGTATATATATAGACTTAGGGTTAAGAAAATGGCGTTAGAAGGTGAAAACTAAAAATAGCCCCAAACGACCCCGTGAGTGAAACTAACACCTCCCACGGGGCTGCTTGTAACTCGTAGGAACTGACCGCGCAGCTGCGGGTCTCCCGATTTGAGAATACGATGGTAATTTGTATATTTATAGACTTAGGCTTAAAAGCATGGCGTTAGAGGGTGAAAACTTGAAACAGCCCCCAAACGGCCCCGTGGGTGGCACCAACACCTCCCACGAGACCAATGTAACTTGTTGGAACTGACCACACAGTCGTGGGACTTCCGATTTGAGAATACGATGGTAATTTTTATATTTCTAGACTTAGGCTTAAATACATGGCGTTAGAGGGTGAAAACCCGAAATAGCCCCCTAACGTCCCCCTGGGTTCCACCATCACCTCCCACGGGACCAATGTAACTCGTAGGAACTGACAACGTAACCGCGGGTCTCCTGGTTTGAGACTAAGAGAGTAATTTCTATATTTCTTGAATTCGGCTTAAAAATATGGCGTTAGAGGGGGGAAAATCAAAATAGCCCCCAAGCAGCCCCGTGGGTGGCACCAACACCTCCCACGTGACCAATGTAACTCGTAGGATCTGAACACGTAGCTGCGGGTCAATCGGTTTGTGAATATGACTGTAATTTGTATATATATAGACTTAGGGTTAAGAAAATGGCGTTAGAAGGTGAAAACTAAAAATAGCCCCAAACGACCCCGTGAGTGAAACTAACACCTCCCACGGGGCTGCTTGTAACTCGTAGGAACTGACCAGGTAGCCGTGGGTCTCCCGGTGTGAGAATATGATGGTAATTTGCATATTTCTAGACTTAGGCTTAAAAACAAGGTGTTAGAGGGTGAAAACTCAAAACATCCGCCGGACGTCCCCGTGAGTGGCACCAACACCTATCACGGGAACAATGTAACTCGTAGGAACTGACCACGAAGCCGCGGGTCTCCCGATTTGAGAATACGACTGTAATTTGCATATTTCTAGACTTAGGCTTAAAAACATTGCGTTAGAGGGTGAAAACTTGAAACAGCCACCGAACGTCCCCGTGGTTGGCATCAACACCTCCCACGGGACAAATGTAACTCGTATGAACTGATCCCGTAGCCACGGGTCTCCCGATTTGAGAATTTGATGGTAATTTGCATATTTCTAGACTTAGGCTTAATAACATGGCGTTAGAGGGTGAAAACTCGAAATATCCCCCGAATGACACCGTGGGTGGTACCAACACCTCCCACGGGACAAATGTAACTTGTAGGAACTAACCACGTAGCCGTGGGTCTCCCGATTTGAGAATACGATGGTAATTTGCATATTTCTGGACTTAGGCTTAAACACATGGCATTAATGGGTGAAAACCCAAAACAGCACCCAAACTTCCCCGTGGGTGCCACCAACACCTCCCATGGGACCAAGGTAACTCGTAGGCATTGACAACGCAGCCGCAGGTCTCCCAATTTGAGAATACAACGATAATTTGCATATTTCAAGACTTAGGGTTAAAAACATGGCATAACAGGGTGAAAACACGAAACAGCCCCCGAACGGCCCCATGAGGGGAACTAACACATCCCACGGGGCCAATGTAACTCGTAGGAACTAACCACCTAGCCATGGGTCTCCCGATTTGAGAATACAACAGTAATTTGAATATTCCTAGACTAAGGTTTAAAAACATGGCGTTAGAGGGTGAAAACTCAAAACAGCTCCTGAACGGCCCGGTGGGTGGCACCAACACCTCCCTCGGGACCAATATAACTCGTAAAAATTGACCATGCAGTCGCGGGTCTCTCGGTTTGAGATTATGATAGTAATTTGCATATTCCAAACTTTGTCTTAAAAACATGGCGTTAGAGGGTGAAAACTCAAAACAACCCCCGGATGGCCCTGTGGGTGGAACCAACACCTCCCATGGGACCAATGTAACTCGTAGGAACTGACCACGCAGCCTCGAGTCTCCCTATTTGAGAATACGATGGTAATTTGTATATTTCTAGACTTAGGCATAAAAACATGGCGTTAGAGGGTGAAAACCTGAAATAGCCCCCGAACGTCCCCGTGGGTGGCACCAACACCTCCCACTAGACCAATGTGAGTCGTAGGAACTCACCACGCAGTCGCGGGTCTCCCGGTTTGAGACTAAGACAGTAATTTCCATATTTCAAGACTTAGGTATAAAAATATGGTGTTAGAGGGTGAAAACTTGAAACAGCCACCAAACGGGCCCAGTGGATGTCACCAAAACCTCCCACTAGACCAATGTAACTCGTAGGAACTAACCACAAATCCGCGGGTCTCCCGGTTTGAGAATACAATGGTAATTTTTATATTTCTAGACTTAGGCTTAAACCCATGGCGTTAGAGGGTGAAAACCCGAAACAGCCCCCGAACATCCCCGTGGGGGCCACCAGTACCTCCCATGGGACCAATGTAACCCATAGAAACTGACCATGCAGCCGTGGGTCTCCCGAATTGATACTAAGAGAGTAATTTCCATATTTCTAAAATTAGGCTTAAAAACATGGCATTAGAGGGTGAAAACTCGAAACAGCCCCTAAGCGGCCACGTGGGTGGCACCAACACCTCCCACGGGACTAATGTAACTCGTAGGAACTGACCACGCAGCCGTGGGTCACCCGGTATGAGAATATGATGGTAATTTGTATATTTATAGACTTAGGGTTAAAAATATGGCTTTAGAGGCTGAAAACTCGAAACAGCCCCTTAACGGCCCCATGAGTGACACCAACACCTCCCACGGGACCAATGTAACTCGTAGGAACTGACCACGCATCCGTGGGCCTCCCGGTGTGATAATATAATGGTAATTTGCATATTTCTAGACTTAGGCTTAAAAGCGTGGCGTTAGAGGGAGAAAATACTAAACAGCCCCGGACATCCCCGTGGGTGGCACCAACACCTCTCACGGGACCCATGTAACTCGTGGGAACTGACCACGAAGTCGCGGGTCTCCCTATTTGAGAATATGATGGTAATTTTCATATTTGTAGACTTAGGCTTAAAAACATTGCATTAGAGGGTGAAAACTCGAAACAGCCCCCGAACGTCCCCGTGGGTGGCACCAACGGCTCCCACGGGACCAAACTAACTCATAAGAACTGATCCCGTAGTCATCGGTCTCCCAGTTTGAGAATTTGATTGTAATTTGCATATTTTTAGAATTAGGCTTAAAATATGGTGTTAGAGGGTGAAAACTCGAAATGGTCCCCGAACGGCCCCATGGGTGGTACGAACACCTCCCACGGGACCGATGTTACTCGTAGGAGCTGACCACACAGTCGCGGGTCTCCCAGTTTGAGAATACGACAGTAATTTCCATATTCCTAGACTAAGGGCTAAAAACATGGCATTAGAGGGTGAAAACTCAAAACAGCACCCGAACGGCCCTGTGGGTGGCACCAACACCTCCCACGGGACCAATGTAACTCGTAGGAAATGACCACACAGCCTCGGGTCTCCCAGTTTGAGATTATGGTGGTAATTTGCATATTTCTAGACTTAGTCTTAAAAACATGGAATTAGAGGGTGAAAACTCAAAATAACTCCCGGACGGCCCCGTGGGTGGAACCAACACCTCCCACGGGACTAATGTAACTCGTAGGAACTAACCACGTAGCCGCGGGTCTCCCTATTTGAGAATATGATGGTAATTTTTATATTTCAAGACTTAGGCTTAAAAACATGGTGTTAGAGGGTGAAAACCCGAAACAGCCCCCGAACGTCCCCGTGGGTGGCACCAACACCTCCCACGGGACCGATATAACTTGTAGGAATTGACCACCAGCCACGGGTCTCTTGGTTTGAGAATATGACTGTAATTTGCATATTTTTAGACTTTGGATTAAAAACATGGCGTTAGATTGTGAAAACTCGAAACAGCCCCCGAACGGCCCCATGGGTGGTACCAACACCTCCCATGGGACCATTGTAACTTGTAGGAGATGACCACGTAGTCGAGGGTCTCTCGGTTTGAGAATAAAATGGTAATTTGCATATTTCCAGACTTAGGCTTAATAACATGGCGTTAGGGGGAGAAAACTCGAAATAGCCCCCGTACGGCCCCGTGGGTGGACACCAACACCTCCCACGAGGCCGATGTAACTCGTAGGAATTGACCATGCTACCACGGGTCTCTCGGTTTGAGAATACGACTGTAATTTGCATATTTCTAGACTTGTGCTTAAAAACATGGCGTTAGATTGTGAAAACTCGAAAAAGCCCCCGAACGGCCCCAATGGTGGTACCAACACCTCACACGGAACCAATGCAACTTTTAGGAACTGAACACGTGGGCACGGGTCTCCCGATTTGAGAATACGACGGTAATTTGTATATTTCTAGACTTAGGCTTAAAAACATGGCGTTAGAGGGTGAAAACCCGAAACAGCCCCCCGAACGTCCCCGTGCGTGCCACCAACACGTCCCACGGGACAAATGTAACTCGTAGAAACTTGCGACACAGCCGCGGGTCTCACCATTTGAGACTAAGAGAGTAATTTCAATATTTATAGACATCGGCTTAACAATATGGTATTAGGGGGTGAAAACTCAAAACAACCCCCAAGCGGCCCCGTTGGTGGCACCAACACCTACCACGGGACCAATGTAACTCGTAGGAACTGACCATGCAGCCGCGGTTCACCCAATTTGAGAATAGGATGGTAATTTGTATATTTATTGACTTAGGGTTAAAAACATGGCATTAGAGGGTGAAAACTCGAAACAGCCCCTGAACGACCCCGTGAGTGACACCAACACCTCCCACGGGACCTTTGTAACTCCTAGGATTTAACCATGCAGCCGCTGGTCTCCCGGTTTGAGAATACGATGGTAATTTGAATATTTTAGATGTAGGCTTAAAAACATGGCGTTAGAGGTGAAAACTCAAAATAGTCCCCGAACGGCCCCTTGGGTAGTACCAACACCTCCCACGAGGCTGATGTAACTCTTAGGATCTGACCACGCAGTCGCGAGTCTCCCGGTTTGAGAATACGATGGTAATTTGCATTTTTCTATACTTAGGCTTACAAACATGGCTTTAGAGGGTGAAAACTCAAAATAACCCCCGAACGTCCCCGTGGGTGGAACCAACAACTCCCAGGGGACCAATGTAACTCGTAGGAACTGACCACACAGCCGCGGGTCTCCCGGTTTGAGACTAAGACGGTAATTTCCATATTTCTAGACATAGGTTTAAAAACATGGCCTTAGAGGTTAAAAACCCGAAATAGCCCCCGAACGTCCCCGTGGGTGCCACCAACACCTCCCACGGGATCAATGTAACTCGTAGGAACTGACGACACAGTCGCGGGTCTCCCATTTGAGACTAAGAGAGTAATTTCCATATTTATAGACTTAGGCTTCAAAACATTATGTTAGGGGGTGAAACTCGAAATAGTCTCCAAGAGGCCCCGTTAGTGGCACCAACACCTACCACGGGACCAATGTAACTCGTAGGAACTGACCACACTGCGGCGGGTCACCCGATTTGAGAATACGATGTCAATCTGTCTATTTATAGACTTAGGGTTAAAAACATGGCATTAGAGGGTGAAAACTCGAAACAGTCCCCGAACGGCCCTGTGAGTGACACCAACACCTCCCACGTGACCAACGTAACTCGTAGCAGCTGACCACACAGCCGTTGGTCTCCCGGTTTGAGAATATGATGGTAATTTTCATATTTCAAGACTTAGGCTCAAAAAAATGGTTTTAGAGGTGAAAACTAGAAATAGCCCCCGAACGGCCCCTTGGGTGTTACCAACACCTCCCACGGGACCGATGTAACTTGTAGGAATTTACCATGTAGCCACGGGTCTCTTAGTTTCAGAATATGACAGTAATTTGCATATTTCTAGACTTAGGCTTAAAAACTCGGCGTTAGAGGGTGAAAACCCGAAACAGCCCCCGAACGTCCCCATGGGTTGCACCAACACCTCCCACGGGACCAA
Source organism: Sambucus nigra (assembly GCA_949130495.1). Lineage (NCBI taxonomy): Eukaryota > Viridiplantae > Streptophyta > Magnoliopsida > Dipsacales > Adoxaceae > Sambucus > Sambucus nigra. The sequence continues at coordinate 182,925,629 of OX422207.1, forward strand.
TGTAACGCGTAGGAACTGACCACGCAGCCGCGGGTCTCCCGGTTTGAGACTAAGATGGTAATTTCCATATTTCTAAAAACATAGGCTTAAAAACATGGTGTTAGAGGTAAAAACTCGAAATAGCCCTCGAATATCCCCGTGGGTGGTACCAACACCTCCCACTAGACCAATGTAACTCATAGGAACTGAGCACACAACCGAAGGTCTCCAGTTTGACACTATGATGGTAATTTCCATATTTCTAGACTTAGGCTTAAAAACATGGCGTTAGAGGGTGAAAACTCGAAACAGCCCCCGAACGGCCCCGTGGGTGGAACCAACACCTTCCACGGGACCGATGTAACGCCTAGGTACTGACCATGTAGTCGCGGGTCTCCCGATTTGAGAATATGACAGAAATTTCCATATTTCTAGACTTAGGGTTAAAAACATGGCGCTAGAGGGTGAAAACTCGAAACAACCCCCGAACGGCCCCATGGGTGGTACCAACACCTCCCATGAGATCAATGTAACAGCTAGGAACTAACCATGCAGTCGCGGGTCTCCTAGTTTGAGAATACGATGGTAATTTTCATATTTCGAGACATAGGCTTAAAAACATGGCATTAGAGGGTGAAAATACGAAACATCCCCCGAACGGCCCCGTTGGTTTCACCAACACCTCCCACGGGACCAATGTAACTCGTAGGAACTGACCACGCAGTCGCGGGTCTCTCGATTTGAGAATACGATGGTAATTTGCATATTTCTAGACTTAGTCTTCAAAACATGGCGTTAGAGGGTGAAAACTCAAAATAACCCCCGAACGGCCCAGTGGGTGGCACCAAAAATTCCCACGGGATCAATGTAACTCGTAGGAACTGACTACGCAGTTGCGGGTCTCCCGATTTTAGAATACAGTAGTAATTTGTATATTTCTAAACTTAGGCTTAAAAACATGGTGTTAGAGGATGAAAACCCAAAACAGCCCCCGAACGTCCCCGTGGGTGCCACCAACACCTCCCACGGGACCAAAGTAACTCGTAGAAACTGGCGACACAACCGTGGGTCTCCCCATTTGAGACTAAGAGAGTAATGTCCATATTTATAGACTTAGGCTTAAAAACATGACATTAGGGGTTGAAAACTCGAAATAGCCTCCAAGCGGCCCCGTTGGTGGCACCAACACCTACCACGGGACCAATGTAACTCGTAGGAACTAACCACACAGACGTGGGTCGCCCGATTTGAGAATACGATGTTAATTTGTATATTTATAGACTTAGGGTTAAAAACATGGCATTAGAGGTGAAAACTCGAAATATCCCCCAAACGGCCCCTTGGGTGTTACCAACACCTCCCACGGGACCGATGTAACTCGTAGGAATTAACCATGCAGCCACGGGTCTCTCGGTTTGAGAATACGACAGTAATTTGCATATTTCTAGACTTAGGCTTGAAAACTTGGCGTTAGAGGGTGAAAACCCGAACATCCCCGTGGGTTGCACCAACACCTCCCACGGGACAAATGTAACCCATAGGAATTGACCACACCGCCGCGGGAATCCCGGTTTGAGACTAAGATGGTAATTTCCATATTTCTAGACTTAGGCTTAAAAACATGGTGTTAGAGGGTAAAAACTAGAAATAGCCCTCGAACGTCCCCGTGGGTGGTACCAATACCTCCCACTGGACCAATGTAACTCGTAGGAACTGACCACGCAGCCGCGGGTCTCCAGTTTGACACTACGATGGTAATTTTCATATTTCTTGACTTGGGCTTAAAAACATGGCGTTAGAGGGTAAAACTCGAAACAGCCCCCGAACGGCCCTGTGGGTGGAACCAACACCTTCCACGGGACCGATGTAACTCGTAGCAGCTGACCATGCAGTCACGGGTCTCCCGGTTTGAGATTATGACGACAATTTGCATATTTCTAGACTTAAGGTTAAAAACATGGCGCTAGAGGGTGAAAACTCGAAACAGCCCCCGAACGTCCCTGTGGGTGGCACCAACAACTCCCACGAGATCAATGTAACTGCTAGGAACTGACCACGTAGTCGTGGGTCTCCCGGTTTGATAATAAGATGATACTTTGCATATTTCTAGACTTAGGCATAAAAACATGGTGTTAGATAGTGAAAACTCGAAACAACCCCCAAACGGCCCCGTGGGTTTCACCAACACCTCCCACGGGACCAATATAACTCGTAGGAAGTGTTAACGCAGCCACGGGTCTCCCGGTTTGAGAATGTGATGGTAACTTGAAGATTTATAGACTTTGGGTTAGAAAGCTAGCGTTAGAGGGTGAAAACTCGAAACATTCCCCGAAGGGCCTCATGACTGGCATAAATACCTCCCATTGGACCAATGTAACTCGTAGGAACTGACCACGCAGCTGCGGGTCTCCCGGTTTGAGGATACGATTATAATTTGCACATTTGTAGACTTAGGATTGAAAACATGGCATTAGAGGGTGAAAACTCGAAATAGCCCCCGAACGGCCTCGTGAGGGTCACCAACACCTACTACGGGACCAATGGAACTCGTAGGAAGTGACCACGCAGCCGCGGGTCTCCCGATTTGAGAATACGACTGTAATTTTCATATTTCTAGACTTAGGCTTAATAACATTGCGTTAGAGGATGAAAACACATAATAGCCCCCGAACGTCCCCGTGGTGGCACCAACACTCCCACTGGACCAATGTAACTCATAGGAACTAATCCCGCAGCCACGGGTCTCCCGTTTTGAGAATTTGATGATAATTTGCATATTTCTAGACTTAGGCTTAAAAATATGGCGTTAGAGGGTGAAAACTTGAAACAGCTCCCAAAAAGGCCCATGTGTGGTACCAACACCTCCTATGGGACCGGTGTAACTCCTAGGAGCTGACCACGCAGTCGCGGGTCTCCCAGTTTGAGAATACGACGGTAATTTCCATATTTCCAGACTTAGGGTTAAAAATATGACATTAGAGGGTGAAAACTGGAAACAGCCCCCGAACGGCCCCATGAGGGGAACTAACACCTCCCACGGGACAAATGTAACTCGTAGGAACTGACCACCAACCCGCGGGTCTCTCGGTTTGAGAATACGATGGTAATTTGCATATTTTTAGATTTAGGCTTAAAAACATTGCGTTAGAGGGTGAAAACTCGAAACAGCCCCCGAACGTCCCCGTGGGTGGCCTCGACAACTCCCACGGGACCGATGTAACTCGTAGGAACTGACCACGCAGCCATGGGTCCACCGGTTATCCAATATGACGATAATTTGTATACATCTAGACTTACGCTTAAAAACATGGTGTTAGAAGTGAAAACTTAAAACAGCCCCCACACGTCCCCGTGGGTGGCACCAACAACTCCCACAGAACCAATGTAACTCGTAGGAACTGACCACGTAGTCGCGGATCTCCCGGTTTTAGAGTAAGATTGTAATTTGCATATTTCTGGACTTAGGCTTAAAAACATGGCGTTAGAGGTGAAAATAAGAAACAGCCCCCGAACGGCCTCGTGGGTGGCACCAACACCTCCCACGGGACCAATGTAACTCGTAGGAAGTGCTAATGCAGCCGCGGGTCTCCAGGTTTGAGAATACGATGGTAATTTGCATATTTCTAGACTTAGGGTTAAAAACATGGTGTTTGAGGGTGAAAACTCGAAAAATCCCCTGAACGTGCCCATGGGTGTTACCAACAACTCCCGCGTGACCAATGTAACTCATAGGAACTGACCACGTAGTCGCGGGTCTCCCGATTTGAGAATAAGACAATAATTTGCATATTTCTAGATTTAGGCTTACAAACATGGCTCTAGAGAGTGAAAACTCGAAACAACCCCCAAACGGCCCCGTGGGTGGCACTAACACCTCCCACGGGACCAATATAACTCGTAAGAAGAGATAACGCAGCCGCGGGTCTCCCGATTTGAGAATACGATGTTAACTTGCATATTTCTAGACTTTTGGTTAAAAACATGGCGTTAGAGGGTGAAAACTCGAAATAGCCCCCGAACATGCACGTGGGTGGAACCAACAACTCCCACGAGACCAATGTAACTCCTTGAAACTGACCAAGTAGTCGCGGGTCTCCCGGTTTGAGACTAAGATGATAATTTGTATATTTTGAGACTTAGGCTTAAAAACATGGCGTTAGAGGGTGAAAACTCGAAACATCCCCGAACGGCCCAATGGGTGGTACCAACACCTCCCACAGGACCGATGTAACTCGTAGGAGCTGACCATGCAGGCGCGGGTCTCCCGTTTTGAGAATACGATGCTAGTTTGCATATTTCGAGACATAGGCTTCAAAACATGGCGTTATAGGGTGAAAACTCGAAACAGCTCCCACGGGACCTATGTAACTCGTAGGAACTGACCACGTAGCTGCGGGTCTCTCAGTTTGAGAATACGACGATAATTTGCATATTTCTAGACTTAGCCTAAAAAAATGTCATTAGAGGATGAAAACTCAAAAAAAAAACCGAACGGCCCCGTGGGTGGCACTAAACTCCAACGGGACCAATGTAACTCGTAGGAACTGACCACGCAGCTGCGGGTCTCCCAATTTGAGGATACGATGGTAATTGGTATATTTCAAAACTTAGGCTTAAAAACATGGCGTTAGAGGGTGAAAACCCAAAACAGCCCCCAAACGGCCCCAAGGGTGGTACCAACACCTCCCACGGGACCAATGCAACTTTTAGGAACTGACCACGCAGTCGCGGATCTCCCGATTTGAGAATACGACAGTAATTTGTATATTTCTAGACTTAGGCTTAAAAACATGGCGTTAGAGGGTAAAAACCCGAAACAGCCCCCCGAACGTCCCCGTGCGTGCCACCAACACCTCCCACGGGACCAATGTAACTCGTAGAAACTTGCAACACATCCGCGGGTCTCCCCATTTGAGACTAAGAGAGTAATTTCAATATTTATAGACTTCGGCTTAACAACATGGCATTAGGGGGTGAAAACTTGAAACAGCCCCCAAGCGGCCCCGTTGGTGGCACCAACACCTACCACGGGACCAATGTAACTCGTAGGAACTGACCATGCAGCCGCGGTTCACCCAATTTGACAATATGATGGTAATTTGTATATTTATTGACTTAGGGTTAAAAACATGGCATTAGAGGGTGAAAACTCGAAACAGCCCCCGAACGACCCCGTGAGTGACACCAACACCTCCCACAGGACCAATGTAACTCCTAGGATTTGACCATGCAGCCGTTGGTCTCCCGGTTTGAGAATACGATGGTAATTTCATATTTCTAGACGTAGGCTTTAAAACATGGCGTTAGAGGTGAAAACTCGAAATAGCCCCCGAACGGCCCCTTGGGTGGTACCAACACCTCCCACGAGACCAATGTAACTCGTAGGATCTGACCACGCAATTGCGAGTCTCCCAGTTTGAGAATACAATGGTAATTTGCATATTTCTAGACTTAGGCTTACAAACATGGCTTTAGAGGGTGAAAACTCAAAATAACCCCCGAACGTCCCTGTGAGTTGAACCAACAACTCCCAGGGGACCAATGTAACTCGTAGGAACTGACCACACAGCCGCGGGTCTCCCGATTTGAGACTAAGATGGTAATTTCCATATTTCTAGACATAGGTTTAAAAACATGGCGTTAGAGGTTAAAAACCCAAAATAGCCCCCGAACGTCCCCGTGGCTGCCACCAACACCTCCCACGGGACCAATGTAACTCGTAGGAACTGGCGACACAGTCGTGGGTCTCCCCATTTGAGACTAAGAGAGTAATTTCCATATTTATAGACATAGGATTCAAAACATTATGTTAGGGGGTTAAAACTCGAAATAGCCTCCAAGCGGCCCCGTTAGTGGCACCAACACCTACCACGGGACCAATGTAACTCGTAGGAACTGACCACACTGCGGCGGGTCACCCGATTTGAGAATATGATGTTAATTTGTATATTTATAGACTTAGGGTTAAAAACATGGCATTAGAGGGTGAAAACTCGAAACAGTCCCCGAACGGCCCTATGAGTGACACCAACACCTCCCACGTGACCAACGTAACTCGTAGCAGCTGACCACACAGCCGTTGGTCTCCCGGTTTGAGAATATGATGGTAATTTGCATATTTCAGGACTTAGGCTCAAAAACATGGTTTTAGAGGTGAAAACTCGAAATAGCCCCCGAACGGCCCCTTGGGTGTTACCAACACCTCCCACGGGACCGATGTAACTCGTAGGAATTTACCATGCAGCCACGGGTCTCTCGGTTTGAGAATACGATGGTTATTTGCATATTTCTTGACTTAGGCTTAAAAACTCGGTGTTAGAGGTTGAAAACCCGAAACAGCCCCCGAACGTCCCCGTGGGTTGCACCAAAACCTCCCACTGAACCAATGTAACGTGTAGGAACTGACCACGCAGCCGCGGGTCTCCCGCTTTGAGACTAAGATGGTAATTTCCATATTTCTAAAAACTTAGGCTTAAAAACATGGTGTTAGAGGAAAAAACTCGAAATAGCCCTCGAACATCCCCGTGGGTGGTACCAACACCTCCCACTAGACCAATGTAACTCGTAGGAACTGAGCACACAACCGCAGGTCTCCAGTTGGACACTATGATGGTAATTTCCATATTTCTAGACTTAGGCTTAAAAACATGGCGTTAGAGGATGAAAACTCGAAACATACACTGAATGGCCCCTTGGGTGGAACCAACACCTTCCACGGGACCGATGTAACTCCTAGGTACTGACCATGTAGTCGCGGGTCTCCCGGTTTGAGAATATGACGGAAATTTCCATATTTCTAGACTTTGGGTTAAAAACATGGCGCTAGAGGGTGAAAACTCGAAACAACCACCGAACAGCCCCATGGGTGGTACCAACACCTCCCACGAGATCAATGTAACTGCTAGGAACTAACCACGCAGTCGTGGGTCTCCCGGTTTGAGAATACGATGGTAATTTGCATATTTCGAGACATAGGCTTAAAAACATGGCGTTAGAGGGTGAAAACACGAAACATCTCCCGAACGGCCCCATTGGTTTCACCAACACCTCCCACGGGACCAATGTAACTCGTACGAACTGACCACGCAGTCGCGGGTCTCTCGTTTTGAGAATACGATAGTAATTTGCATATTTCTAGACTTAGTCTTCAAAACATGGCGTTAGAGGGTAAAAACTCAAAATAACCCCCGAACGGCCCTGTGGGTGGCACCAAAAACTCCCACGGGATCAATGTAACTCGTAGGAACTGACCACGCAGTTGCGGGTCTCCCGATTTGAGAATACGACGATAATTTGTATATTTCTAAACATAGGCTTAAAAACATGGCGTTAGAGGATGAAAACCCAAAATAACCCCCGAACGTCCCCGTGGGTTGCACCAACACCTCCCACGGGACCAATGTAACCCGTAGGAACTGACCACGCTATCGCGGGTCTCCCGGTTTGAGACTAAGATGGTAATTTCCATATTTCTAGACTTAGGTTTAAAAACATGGCGTTAGAGGGTGAAAACCCCAAACAGCCCCCGAACGTTCTCGTGGGTGCCACCAACACCTCCCACGGGACCAATGTAACTCGTAGAAACTGTCGACACAACCGCGGGTCTCCCCATTTGAGAATAAGAGAGTAATTTCCATATTTATAGACTTAGGCTTAAAAACATGGCGTTAGGGGTTGAAAACTCGAAATAGCCTCCAAGCGGCCCCGTTGGTGGCACCAACACCTACCACGGGACCAATGTAACTCGTAGGAACTGACCACACAGCCGGGGTCACCGGATTTTAGAATACGATGTTAATTTTTATATTTATAGACTTAGGCTTAAAAACATGGCATTGGATGTGAAAACTCGAAATATCCCCCAAACGGCCCCTTGGGTGTTGCTAACACCTCCCACGGGACCGATGTAACTCGTAGGAATTAACCATGCAGCCACGGGTCTCTCGGTTTGAGAATATGACAGTAATTTGCATATTTTTAGACTTGGGCTTGAAAACTTGGCGTTAGAGGGTGAAAACCCGAACATCCCCTTGGGTTGCACCAACACCTCCCACAGGACCAGTGTAACCCGTAGGAATTGACCACGCAGCCGCGGGACTCCCGGTTTGAGACTAAGATGGTAATTTCCATATTTCTAGACTTAGGCTTAAAAACATGGTGTTAGAGGGTAAAAACTAGAAATATCCCTCGAATGTCCCCGTGGGTGGTACCAATACCTCCCACTGGACCAATGTAACTCGTAGGAACTGACCATGCAGCCGCGGGTCTCCAGTTTGACACTACGATGGTAATTTGCATATTTCTAGACTTGGGCTTAAAAACATGGCGTTAGAGGGTGAAAACTCGAAATAGCCCCGAACGGCCCTGTGGGTGGAACCAACACCTTCCACAGGACCGATGTAACTCGTAGGAGCTCACCATGCAGTCACGAGTCTCCCGGTTTGAGAATTTGACGACAATTTGCATATTTCTAGACTTAGGGTTAAAAACATGGCGCTGGAGGGTGAAAACTCGAAACAGCCCCCGAACGTCCCTGTGGGTGGCACCAACAACTCCCACGAGATCAATGTAACTACTAGGAACTGACCACGTAGTCACGGGTCTCCCGATTTGATAATAAGATGATACTTTTCATATTTCTAGACTTAGGCATAAAAACATGGTGTTAGATAGTGAAAACTCGAAACAACCCCCAAACGGCCTCGTGGGTTTCACCAACACCTCCCACGGGACCTATATAACTCATAGGAAGTGCTAACATAGCCACGGGTCTCCCGGTTTGAGAATGCCAGGGTAACTTGCAGATTTCTAGACTTTGGGTTAGAAAGCTAGCGTTAGAGGGTGAAAACTCGAAACATTCCCCGAACGACCTCATGACTGGCATAAACACCTCCCACTGCACCAATGTAACTCGTAGGAACTGACCACGCAGCTGCGGGTCTCCCGGTTTGGGAATATGATGATAATTTGCACGTTTGTAGACTTAGGATTGAAAACATGGCATTAGAGGGTGAAAACTCGAACGGCCTCGTGAGGGTCACCAACACCTCCCACGGGACCAATGGAATTCGTAGGAAGTGACCACGCAGTCGCGGGTCTCCCGATTTGAGAATACGACTATAATTTGTATATTTCTAGACTTAGGCTTAAGAACATTGCGTTAGAGGTTGAAAACACATAATAGCCCACGAACGTCCCCGTGGTGGCACCAACACTCCCACTGGACCAATGTAACTCATAGGAACTGATCCCGCAGCCACGGGTCTCCCGTTTTGAGAATTTGACGATAATTTGCATATTTCTAGACTTAGGCTTATAAATATGGCGTTAGAGGGTGAAAACTTAAAACAGCTCCCAAAAAGCCCCATGTGTGGTACCAACACCTCCTACGGGACCGGTGTAACTCCTAGGAGCTGACCACGCAGTCGCGGGTCTCCCAGTTTGAGAATACGACGGTAATTTCCATATTTCTAGACTTAGGGTTAAAAATATGACATTAGAGGGTGAAAACTAGAAACAGCCCCCGAACGGCCCCATGAGGGGAACTAACACCTCCCACGGGACAAATGTAACTTGTAGGAACTGACCACCAAGCCGCGGGTCTCCCGGTTTGAGAATAAGATGGTAATTTGCATATTTCTAGATTTAGGCTTAAAAACATTACGTTAGAGTGTGAAAACTCGAAACAGCCCCGAACGTCCCCGTGGGTGGCCTCGACACCTCCCACGGGACCGATGTAACTCGTAGGAACTAACCACGCAGCCACGGGTCCACCAGTTATCCAATATGACGATAATTTGTATACATCTAGACTTAGCCTTAAAAACATGGTGTTAGAAGTGAAAACTTGAAACAGCCCCCAAACGTCCCCGTGGCTGGCACCAACAACTCCCACAGAACCAATGTAACTCATAGGAACTGACCACGCAGTCGCGGATCTCTCAATTTGAGAGTAAGATGGTAATTTGCATATTTCTGGACTTAGGCTTAAAAACATGGCGTTAGAGGTGAAAATAAGAAACAGCCCCCAAACGGCCTCGTGGGTGGCACCAACACCTCCCATGGGACCAATGTAACTCGTAGGAAGTGCTAATCCAGCCGCGGGTCTCCAGGCTTGAGAATACGATGGTAATTTGCATATTTCTAGACTTAGGGTTAAAAACATGGTGTTTGATGGTGAAAACTCGAAACAGCCCCCGAACGTCCCCATGGGTGTTAACAACAACTCCCACGAGACCAATGTAACTCATAGGAACTGACCACGTAGTCACGGGTCTCCCCGTTTGAGGATAAGACAATAATTTGCATATTTCAAGATTTAGGCTTAAAAACATGGCTTTAGAGAGTGAAAACTCGAAACAACCGCCAAACGGCCCCGTGGGTGGCACTAACACCTCCCACGGGACCAATGTAACTCGTAAGAAGTGATAACACAGCCGCGGGTCTCCCGATTTGAGAATACGATGTTAACTTGCATATTTCTAGACTTTTGGTTAAAAACATGGCATTAGAGGGTGAAAACTCGAAATATCCCACGAACGTGCCCGTGGGTGGAACCAACAACTCCCACGAGACCAATATAACTCCTCGAAACTGACCAAGTAGTCGCGGGTCTCCCGGTTTGAGACTATGATGATAATTTCTATATTTCGAGACTTAGGCTTAAAAATATGGCGTTAGAGGGTGAAAACTCGAAACATCCCCGAACGGCCCAATGGGTGGTACCAACACCTCCCACAGGACCGATGTAACTCGTAGGAGCTGACCATGCAGGCGCGGGTCTCCCGTTTTAAGAATACGATGGTAATTTGCATATTTTGAGACATAGGCTTCAAAACATGGCATTAGAGGGTGAAAACTCGAAACAGCCCCCGTGGGTGGCACCAACACCACACACGGGACCTATGTAACTCGTAGGAACTGACCACGCAACTGCGGGTCTCTCGGTTTGAGAATACGATGATAATTTGCATATTTCTAGACTTAGTCTTAAAAACATGGCGTTAGAGAGTGAAAACTCAAAATAACCCCCGAACGGCCCCGTGGGTGGCACTAAAAACTCCAACGGGACCAATGTAACTCGTAGGAACTGACCGCGCAGCTCTGGGTCTCCCAATTTGAGGATACGATGGTAATTTGTATATTTCAAAACTTAGGCTTAAAAACATGGCGTTAGAGGGTGAAAACCCAAAACAGCCCCCGAACGTCCCCGTGGGTTGCACCAACACCTCCCACGGGACCAATGTAACTCGTAGGAACTGAGCACGTAGTCGTGGGTCTCTTGGTTTAAGAATACGATGGTAATTTGCATATTTCTAGACTAAGTCTTAAAAATATGGCATTAGAGGGTGAAAACTCAAAATAACCCCCGAACGGCCCCGTGGGTGGCACTAAAAACACCCACGGGACCAATGTTACTCGTAGGAACTAACGACGCAACTGCGGGTCTCCCGATTTGAGAATACGATGGCAATTTGCATTTTCTAGACTTAGGCTTAAATACATGGCATTAGATGGTGAACACTCGAAACATCCCCCGAACGGTCCCATGGATGGCACCAACAACTCCCACGAGACCAATGTAACTCTTAGGAACTGACCACGTAGTCGTGGGTCTCTCGGTTTGAGAATAAGATGATAATTTACATATTTCTAGACATAGTCTTAAAAACATGGCATTAGAGAGTGAAAACTCAAAACATCTCCTAAACGGCCCCGTGGGTGGCACCAACACCTCCCACATGACCAATGCAACTCGTAGGAAGTTCTAACGTTGCTGTGGGTCTCCCAGTTTGAGCATACGATGGTAACTTGCATATTTCTAGACTTTGGGTTAAAAACCTAGCATTAGAGGATGAAAACTCGAAATAACCCCCGAATGGACTTTTGACTGGCACCAACACCTCCCATGGGACCAATATAACTCGTAGGAACTGACCACGCAGCTATGGGTCTCCTGATTTGAGAATACGATGGTAATTTGCATATTTCTAGACTTAGGCTTAAGAACATTACGTTAGAGGGTGAAAACACAAAACAACCCCTGAACGTCCTGGTGGGTGGCACCGATAGCTCCCACGGGACCAATGTAACTCATAGGAACTGATCCCGTAGCCACGGGTCTCCTGGTTTGAGAATTTGATGATAATTTGCATATTTCTAGACTAACGTTTAAAAACATGGCGTTAGAGGGTGAAAACTCGAAAGAGACCCCGAACAGCCCCATGTGTGGTACCAACACCTCCCACGGGACCGATGTAACTCATAGGAGCTGACCACGCAGTCACGGATCTCTCGGTTTGAGAATACGACAGTAATTTGCGTATTTCTAGACTTAGGATTGAAAACATGGCATTAGAGGGTGAAAAATCGAAACACGCCCAGAACGGTCCCTTGAGGGGAACCAACACCTCCCACGGAACCAATATAACTCGTAGGAACTGACCACGTAGCCGCGAGTCTCCCGGTTTGAGAATCCGATGGTAATTTGCGTATTTCTGGAATTAGGCTGAAAAAAATGGCCTTAGAGGGTGAAAACTCGAAACAGTCTTCGAACGGCCCCATGAGTGACACCAACACCTCCCATGGGACCAATGTAACTCGTAGGAAAGGACCACGAAGCCGTGGATCTCCCGATTTGAGAATACGACAGTAATTTGCATATCTTTAGATTTAGGCTTAAAAACATTGTGTTAGAGGGTTAAAACCCCAAAACAGCCCCATGACGGCCCTCTAGGTGGCACCAACACCTCCCACGGGACCTATGTAACTCGTAGGAACTGACCACGCAGCCACGCGTCTTCCGATTTGAGAATACGATGGTAATTTGCATATTTTTAGACTTAGACTAAACATATGGTGTTAGAGGGTGAAAACTCGAAACAACCCCCGAACGGCTCAGTGGGTGGCACCAACACCTCCCACGGGACCGATGTAACTCCTAGGAACTGACGACGCAGCCGTGGGTCTCTCGGTTTGAGAATGTGATGGTAATTTGCATATTTCTAGATTTAGGCTTAAAAACATTGCGTTAGAGGGTGAAAACTCAAAATAGCCCTGTGACGGCCCTGTGGGTTAAACCAACACCTCCAACGTGACCAATGTAACTCGTAGGAACTGACCATGCAGCCGCGGGACTCCCGGTTTGAGAATACGATGGTAATTTGCATATTTCGAGACATAGGCTTAAAAACATGGCGTTAGAGGGTGAAAACTCAAAACAGACCCCGAACGGCCCCATGGGTGGCACCAACACCTCCCATGGGACCAATGTAACTCTTAGGAACTAACCACGCAGCTGCGGGTCTGCCGATTTGAGAATACGACTATAATTTGTATATTTCTAAACTTAGGCTTAAAAACATGGAGTTAGAGGGTGAAAACCTAAAACAGCCCCCGAACGTCCTCGTGGTTCGCACCAACCCCTCGACGGGACCAATGTAACTCATAGGAACTAAGAACGCAGCTGTGGGTCTCCCAGTTTGAGAATACAATGGTAATTTGTATGTTTCCAGACTTAGGCTTAAAAACAAGGCATTAGAGGGTGAAAACTGGAAATAGCCCCCGAACGTCCCCGTGGGTGGTACCAACACCTCCCGCGTGACCAATGTAGCTCATAGGAACTGACCATGCAGTCGCGGGTCTCCCGGTTTGAGAATACGATGGTAATTTGCTTATTTCTAGACTTAGACTTAAAAACATGGTGTTAGAGGGTAAAAACTCGAAACAGCCCCCGAACGGTTCCGTGGGTGGCACCAACACCACCCACGGGACGAATGTTACTCATAGGAACTAACGATGCAACTACGGGTCTCCCGGTTTGATAATACGATGGTAATTTGCATATTTCTAGACTTAGGCTTAAGTACATGGCATTAGATGGTGAAAACTCGAAACAGCCCACGAACGGCCCCGTGGGTGGCACCAACAACTCCCACGAGACCAATGTAACTCCTAGGAACTGACCCCGTAGTCGTGGGTCTCTCGGTTTGAGAATAAGACGATAATTTGCTTATTTCTAGACTTAGTCTTAAAAACATGGCATTAGAGAGTGAAAACTCGAAACATCTCCCAAACGGCTCCGTGGGTGGCACCAACACCTCCTACGGGACCAATGCAACTCGTAGGAAGTTCTAACGTAGCCGTGGGTCTCCCGATTTGAGAATACAGTGGTAACTTGAATATTTCTAGACTTTGGGTTAGAAACCTAGTGTTAGAGGGTCAAAACTCGAAACAACCCCCGAACGGCCTCGTGACTGGCACCAACACCTCCCATGGGACCAATGTAACTCGTCAAAACTGACCACGTAGCTACGGGTCTCCCGGTTTGAGAATACGATGGTAATTTGCATATTTCTAGACTTAAGTTTAAAAATATTGCGTTAGAGGGTGAAAACATGAAACAACCCCCGAACGTCCCGGTGGGTGGCACCAACAACTCCCACGGGACCATTGTAACTCATATTAACCGATCCCGCAGCCACGGGTCTCCTGGTTTGAGAATTTGATGATAATTTGCAAATATCTAGACTTAAGCTTAAAAACATGGCCTTAGAGGGTGAAAACTCGAAAGAGCCCCCGAACAGCCCCATGTGTCGTACCAACACCTCCCTCGGGACCGATGTAACTCGTAGGAGCTGACCACGCAGTCGTGAATCTCTCGGTTTGAGAATATGATGGTAATTTGCGTATTTCTAGGCTTATGATTAAAAACATGGCATTAGAGGGTGAAAACTCGAAACAGCCCCAGAACGGCCCCATAAGGGGAACCAACACCTCCCACAGGACCAATGTAACTCGTAGGAACTGACCACGTAGCCACGGGTCTCCCAGTTTGAGAATACGATGGTAATTTGCGTATTTCTTGAATTAGGCTGAAAAAAATGGCCTTAGAGGGTGAAAACTCAAAACACCCCCTTAACGGCCCCGTGAGTGACACCAACACCTCCCACGGGGCCAATGTAACTCGTAGGAACTGACCACGAAGCCGTGGGTCTCCCAGTTTGAGATTACGATAGTAATTTGCAGATCTATTGATTTAGGTATAAAAACATTGCATTTGAGGGTGAAAACCCAAAACACCCCCGTGACGGCCCTCTAGGTGGCACCAACACCTCCCACGGGACCTATGTAACTTGTAGGAACTGACCACGCAGCCACGCGTCTCTTGATTTGAGAATACGATGGTAATTTGCATATTTTTAGACAAAGACCTAAAAAGATGGTGTTAGAGGGAGAAAACTCGAAACAACCCCCGAACGGCTCCGTGGGTGGCACCAACACCTCCCACGGGATTGATGTAACTCCTAGGAACTGACCACGCAGCCATGGGTCTCCCGGTTTGAGAATACGATGGTAATTTGCATATTTCTAGATTTAGGCTTAAAAACATTGCGTTATAGGGTGAAAACTCGAAATAGCCCCATGAAAGCCCTGTTGGTGGAACCAACACCTCCCACGGGACCTATATAACTCGTAGGAACTGACCACGTAGCCACGGGGCTCTCGATTTGAGAATATGATGGTCATTTACATATTTCGAGACATAGGCTTAAAAACATGGCGTTAGAGAGTGAAAACTCGAAATAACCCCCAAACGGCCCCGTGGGTGGCACCAACACCTCCCACGGGACTAATGTAACTCGTAGGAAGTGATAATGCAGCCGTGGGTCTCCAGGTATGAGAATACGATGGTAACTTTCATATTTCTAGACTTTTGGTTAAAAACATGGCGTTAGAGGGTGAAAACTTGAAATAGCCCACGAACGTCTCCGTGGGTGGAACCAACAACTCCCACGAGACCAATGTAACTCCTAGGAACTAACGATGTGGTCGTGGGTCTCCCGGTGTGAGACTAAAACGATAACTTCCATATTTCGAGACTTACGCTCAAAAACATGGCGTTAGAGGGTGAAAACTCAAAACAGCCCCCGAATGGCTCCGTGGGTGGCACCAACACCTCCCACGGGACCTATGTAACTCGTAGGAACTGACCACGCAACTGCGGGTCTCTCGGTTTGGGAATACAACAGTAATTTTCATATTTCTAGACTTAGTCTTAAAAACATGGCATTAGAGGGTGAAAACTCAAAAATAACACCCGAACGGCCCCGTGGGTGGCACCAAAAACTCCCACGGGACGAATGTAACTTGTAGGAACTGACCACGCAGCTGTGGGTCTCCCGATTTAAGAATATGACGGTAATTTGTATATTTCTAAATTTAATCTTAAAAACATGGCGTTAGAGGGTGAAAACCGAAAATAGCCCCCGAACGTCCCCGTGGGTTGCACCAACACCTCCCACGGGACCAATGTAACTCGTAGGAACTGCGCACGCAGATGTGGGTCGCTCGGTTTAAGAATACGATGGTAATTTGCATATTTCTAGACTTATGCTTAAAAACATGGAGTTAGTGGGTGAAAATTGGAAATAGCCCCCGGACGTCCCTGTGGGTGGTACCAACACCTCCCGCGTGACCAATGTAACTCGTAGGAACTGACCATGCAGCCGCGGATCTCCCGGTTTGAGAATATGATGGTAATTTAGGCTTAAAAACATGGTGTTAGAGGGTAAAAACTCGAAACAGCCCCTGAAAGGTCCTGTGGGTGGTACCAACACCTCCCACGAGACCAATGTAACTCCTAGGAACTGACCACGTAGTCGTGGGTCTCCCGGTTTGAGAATAAGACAATAATTTGCATATTTCTAGACTTAGTCTTAAAAACATGGCATTAGAGAGTGAAAACTCGAAACATCTCCCAAACGGCCCCGTGGGTGGCACCAACACCTCCCACATGACCAATGCAACTCGTAGGAAGTGCTAACGCAGCCATTGGTCTCCCGGTTTTAAAATATGATGGTAACTTGCATATTTCTAGACTTTGGGTTAAAAACCTGGCGTTAGAGGGTGAAAACTCGAAACAACCCCCGAACGGCCTCGTGACTGGAACCAACACCTCCCATGGGACCAATATAACTCGCTGACTACGCAGCTGCGTGTCTCCCGATTTGAGAATACGATGGTAATTTGCATATTTCTAGACTTAGGCTTAAGAACATTACGTTGAGGGTGAAAACACGAAATAGATCCCGAACGTCCCGGTGGGTGGCACCAACATCTCCCACGGGACCAATGTAACTCATAAGAACTTATCCCGCATCCACGGGTCTCCTGGTTTGAGAATTTGACGATAATTTGCATATTTCTAGACTTAGGTATAAAAACATGGCGTTAGAGGGTGAAAACTCGAAAGAGCCCCCGAACAGCCCCATGTATGGTACCAACAACTCCCACGGGACCGATGTAACTCGTAGGAGCTGACCACGCAGTCGCGGGTCTCTCGATTTGAGAATACGACGGTAATTTGCATATTTCTAGACTTAGGATTAAAAACATGGCATTAGAGGGTGAAAACTCGAAACAGCCCCAGAACGGCCCCTTGAGGGGAACCAACACCTCCCACGGGACCAATGTAACTCGTATGAACTGACCAGCGTGTCTCTCGGTTTGAGAATACAATGGCAATTTGTGTATTTCTGTAATTAGGCAAAAAAAATGGCCTTAGAGGGTGAAAACTCGAAACAGCACCTGAACGGCCCCGTGAGTGACACCAACACCTCTCAAGGGACCAATGTAACTCGTAGGAACTGACCACGAAGCCGCGGGTCTCCCAGTTTGAGAATACGACATTAATTTGCATATCGTTGGATTTAGGCTTAAAAACATTGCGTTAGAGGGTGAAAACCATAAATAGCCCCGTGACGGCCCTGTAGGTGGCACCAACACCTCCCACGGGACCTATGTAACTCGTAGGAACTGACCATGCAGCCACGGGTCTCCCGATTTGAGAATACAATGGTAATTTGCATATTTTCAGACTTAGACTTAAAAACATGGCGTTAGAGGGTGAAAACTCAAAACAACCCCCGAACGGCCCCGTGGGTGGCACCAACACCTCCCACGGGACCGATGTAACTCCTAGAAACTGACCACGCAGCCGTGGGTCTCCTGGTTTGAGAATACGACGGTAATTTGCATATTTCTAGATTTAGTCTTAAAAACATTGCGTTAGAGGGTGAAAACTCGAAATAGACCCGTGACGGCCCTGTGGGTGGAACCAACACCTCCCACGGGACCTATATAACTCATAGGAACTGACCACGTAGCAACGGGTCTCTCGTCTTGAGAATACGATGGTAATTTGCATATTTCGATACATAGGCTTAAAAACATGGCGTTAGAGGGTGAAAACTCGAAACAAACCCCGAACGGCCTCGTGGGTGGCACCAACACCTCTCATGGGACCAATGTAACTCGTAGGAACTGACCACGCAGCTGCGGGTCTCCCAATTTGAGAATACGATGGTAATTTGTATATTTCTAAACTTAGACATAAAAACATGGCGTTAGAGGGTGAAAACCGAAAACAGCCCCCGAACATCTCCATGGGTTGCGCCAACACCTCCCACGGGACCGATGTAACTCATAGGAACTGAGCACGCAGCTATGGGTCGCTCGTTTTAAGCATATGATGGTCATTTGCATATTTCTAGACTTAGGCTTAAAAACATAGCGTTAGAGCGTGAAAACTAGAAATAGTCCCCCGAACGTCCCCGTGGGTGGTACCAACACCTTCAGCGTGACCAATGTAACTTGTAGGAACTGACCATGCAGCCGCGGGACTCCCGGTTTGATAATATGATGGTAATTTGCATATTTGTAGACTTAGGCTGAAAAACATGGCGTTAGAGGGTAAAAACTCGAAACAACCCCCGAACGGTCCCGTGGGTGGCACCAACACCTCCCACGGGACCAATGTTACTCGTAGGAACTAACGATGAAAGTGAAGGTCTCCCGATTTGAGAATACGATGGTAATTTGCATATTTCTAGACTTAGGCTTAAATAATTGGCATTAGATGGTGAAAACTCAAAACAACCCCCGAACGGCCCCGTGGGTGGCACCAACAACTCCCACGAGACCAATGTAACGCCTAAGAACTGACCACATAGTCGTGGGTCTCCCGATTTAAGAATAAGATGATAATTTGAATATTTTTAGACTTAGTCTTAAAAACATGGCATTAGAGAGTGAAACTCAAAAATCTCCCAAACGGCCCCGTGGGTGGCACCAACACCTCCTACGGGACCAATGCAACTCGTAGGAAGTGCTAACGCAGTCGTGGGTCTCTCGGTTTAAGAATACGATGGTAACTTCCATATTTCTGGACTTTGGGTTAAAAACCTGGCGTTAGAGGGTGAAAACTCGAAACAACCCCCGAAAGGCCTCGTGACTGGCACCAACACCTCCCATGGGACAAATATAACTCGTAGGAACTGACCACGCAGCTGTGGGTCTCCCAGTTTGAGAATACGATGGTAATTTGCATATTTCTAGACTTAGGCTTAAGAACATTGCGTTAGATGGTGAAAACACAAAACAACCCCAGAACGTCCCGGTGGGTGGCACCAACAGCTCCCACGGGACCAATGTAACTCATAGGAACCGATCCCGCAGCCACGGGTCTCCTGGTTTGAGAATTTGTTGATAATTTGCATATTTCTAGACTTAGGATTAAAAACATGGCGTTAGAGGTTGAAAACTCGAAAGAGCCCCCGAACAGCCCCATGTGTCGTACTAACACCTCCCACGGGACCGATGTAACTCGTAGGAGCTGACCACGCAGTCACGGGTCTCTCGGTTTGAGAATACGATGGTAATTTGCGTATTTCTATGCTTAGGATTAAAAACATGGCATTAGAGGGTGAAAACTCAAAACAGCCCCAGAACGGCCCCTTGAGGGGAACCAACACCTCCCACGGGACCAATGTAACTCGTAGGAACTGACCACATAGCCGCGGGTCTCCCGATTTGAGAATACAATGGTAATTTGCGTATATCTTGAATTAGGCTGAAAAAAATGGCCTCAGAGGGTGAAAACTCGAAACACCCCCGAACGGCCCTGTGAGTGACACCAACACCTCCCATGGGACCAATGTAACTCGTAGGAACTGACCACGAAGCCGCGGGTCTCCCGGTTTGAGAATACGACAGTAATTTGCATATTTATAGCTTTAGGCTAAAAAACATTACGTTAGAGGGTGAAAACCCAAAACAACCCCGTGACGGCCCTGTAGGTGGCACCAACACCTCCCACGGGACCTATGTAACTCGTAGGAACTATCCACGCAGCCACGGGTCTCCCGATTTGAGAATATGATGGTAATTTGCATATTTTTAGACTTATACTTAAAAGCATGGCGTTAGAGGGTGAAAACTCGAAACAACACCCGAACGGCCCCGTGGGTGGAACCAACACCTCCCACAGGACCGGTGTAACTCCTAGGAACTGACCACACAGCCGTGGGTCTCCCGGTTTGAGAATACGATGGTAATTTCCATATTTCTAGATTTATGCAAAAAAAACATTGCGTTAGACGGTGAAAACTCGAAATAGCCCCGTGACGGCCCTGTGGGTGGAACCAACACCTCCCACGGGACCTAAATAACTCGTAGGAACTCACCACGCAGAAACGGGTTTCCTAATTATTAGAATACGATGGTAATTTTCATATTTCAAAACATAGGCTTAAAAACATGGCGTTAGATGATAAAAACTCGAAACAGCCCCCGAACGGCCCCGTGGGTGGCACCAACACCACCCACGGGACCGATGTAACTCCTAGGAACTAACCACGCATCCGCGGGTCTCTTGATTTGAGAATACGACGTATTTCTAGACTTGGGCTTAAAAACAAGGCATTAGAGGATGAAAACTTGAAACAACCCCCGAACGGCCCCATGGGTGGTACCAACACCTCCCACGGGGCCAATTTAACTCGTAGGAGCTGACAACGTAGTCGCGGGTCTCCTAGTTTGAGAATACGATAACAATTTTCATATTTCTAGACTTATTCTGAAAAACATGGCGCTTGATGGTGAAAACTCGAAACAGCCCCTGAACGGCCCCAAGGGTGGAAACAACACCTCCCACGGGACCGATGTAACTCCTAGGAACTAACCACGCAGCCACAGGCCTCCCGGTTATAGAATACGACGGTAATTTTCTTATATCTAGACTTAAGCTTAAAAACATGGCGTTAGAGGTGAAAACTTGAAACAGCCCCCGAACGTCCCCGTGGGTGGCACCAACAACTCCCACGGGACAAATGTAATTCGTAGGAACTGACCACGCAGTCGCGCGTCTCTCAGTTTGAGAATAAGACCGTAATTTGCATACTTCTTAACTTAGGCTTAAAAACATGGCGTTACTGGTGAAAACTCGAAACAACCTGCAAACGGCCCCTTGGGTGGCACCAATAACTCCCACGGACCAATGTAACTCATAGGAAGTGCTAATGCAGCCGCGGGTCTCCTGGTTTGAGAATAGGATGGTGACTTGCATATTTCTAGACTTTGCGTTAAAAACATTGCGTTAGAGGTTGAAAACTCGAAACAACCCTCGAGCGGCCTCGTGATTGGCACCAACACCTCCCACGGGACCAATGTAACTCGTAGGAGCTAACCACGCAGCCGTGGGTCTCCCGGTTTGAGAATATATATGGTAATTTGCATATTTTTAGACTTAGGCTTAAAAACATGGTGTTAAAGGTGGAAAACTCAAAACACCCCCCAAACGGCTCTATGGGTGGAACCAACACCTCTCATGGAACCTATGTCACTCGTAGGAACTGACCATGCAAACTCGGGTTTCCTGATTTGAGAATACGATGGTAACTTGCATATTTCTACACTTTGGGTTAAAAACATGGTGTTAGAGGGTGAAAACTCGAAACAACCCCCGAGCGGCCTCGTGATTGGCACCAACACCTCCCACGGGACCAATGTAACTCGTAGGAACTGACCACGTAGCCGTGGGTCTCCCGGTTTGAGAATACGACAGTAATTTGCATATTTTTATACTTAGGCTTAAAAACATGGTGTTAGAGGGAGAACACAAGAAACAACACCCGAACGGCCCCGTGGTGGCGCCAAAACCTCCCATGGGACCGATGTAACTCGTAGGAACTGACCACGCTGCCACGGGTCTCTCGATTTGAGAATACGATAGTAATTTGCATATTTCTAGAAGAAGGTTTAAAAACATGGTGTTAGAGGGTGAAAACTCGAAATAACTCTCGAACGGCCCCGTGGGTAGCACCAACACCTCCCACGGGACCAATGAAACTCATAGGAACTGACCACACTACCGCGGGTCTCCTGGTTTGAGAATATGACAGTAATTTACATATTCCTAGACTTAGTCTTAAAAACATGGCGTTAAAGGGTGAAAACTCGAAACAGCCCCCGAACGGCCCTGTGAGAGACACCAACACCTCCCACGGGAAGAATGTAACTCATAGGAACTGACCACGCAGCCGCGGGTCTCCTGATTTTAAAATACGATGGTAATTTTCATATTCCTAGACTAAGACTTAAAAAGTGGCGTGAGAATGTGAAAACTCGAAACAGCTCCCGAACGGCCCCGTGGGTGGCACCAACACCTCCCACGGGACTAATGTAACTCGCAGGAACTGACCACGCATCCGAGGGTCTCCCGGTTTCAGAATACGACGGTAATTTTCATATTCCTAGACTAAGGCTTAATAACATGGCGTTAGAGGGTGAAAACTCAAAATAGCCCCGAACGGCCCTGTGTGTGGCACCAACACCTCCCACGGGACCAATGTAACTCGTAGGAACTGACCAGCCAACTGCGAGTCTCCCGATTTTTGAATATGACGGTACTTAGAATATTTCTAGACTTAGGCTTAAAAACATGGTGTTAGAGGGTGAAAACTCGAAATAGCCCCCAAACATCCCCGTGGGTAGCACCAACACCTCCCACGGGACCAATGTAACTCGTCGGAATTGGCCACGCAGCCGCGGGTTTCTCAGTTTGAGACTAAGATGGTAAGTTCCCTATTTCTAGGCTTAAGTTTAAAAACATCGCGTTAGAGGGTGAAAACTGAAAACAGCCCCCAAATGGCCCCATAGGTGGCACCAACACCTTTCACGGGACCAATGTAACTCATAGGAACTGACCACGCAGCCGCGAGTCACTCGGTTCGAGAATACGATGGTAATTCGCATATTTCTAGACTTAGGCTTAAAAACATGGCGTTAGAGGGAGAAAACTCAAAACAGCCCCCGAACGGCCCCATGGGTGGCACCAACACCTCCCACGGGACCAATGTAACTCATAGGAACTGATCCCGTAGACACGGGTCTCCAGGTTTGAGAATTTGATGGTAATTTGCATATTTTTAGACTTAGGTTTAAAAACATGGCGTTAGAGGGTGAAAACTCGAAATAGCCCGCGAATTTCCCCATGGGTGGTACCAACACCTCCCACGGGACCGATGTAACTCGTAGGAGATGACCACGCAGTCACGGTTCTCCTGATTTGTGAATATGATGGTAATTTGGATATTTCTAGACTTAGGCTTAAAAACATGGCGTTAGAGGGTGAAAAATCAAAACAGCACTCGAACGTCCCCGTGGGTGTCACTAATACCTCCCACGGGACCGATGTAACTTGTAGGAACTGAGCACGCAACCGTGGGTCTCCCGGTGTGAGAATATGATGGTAATTTGCATATTTATAGACTTAGGCTTATAAAAATGTCATTAGAGGGTGAAAACTCAAAACAGTCCCCAAACGGCCCCGTGGGCTGCACCAACACCTCCCACGGGACCAATGTAACACGTAGGAAATGCTAACGCAGCCACGGGTCTCCCCGTTTGAGAATACAATGGTAACTTTAATATTTTTAGACTTTGGGTTACAAACATGGCCTTAGACGGTGAAAAATCAAAACAACCCCCGAACGGCCTCGTGAGTGGCACCAACACCTCCCACGGGACCAATGTCACTCATTGGAGCTGACCACACAGCTGCGGGTCTCCCGGTTTGATAATATGATGGTAATTTGCACATTTCTAGGCTTAGGCTTAAAAACATGGCGTTAGAGGGTGAAAATTCAAAGCAGCCCCTGAACGGCCCCATGGGTGGCACCAACACCTCCCACGGGACCAATATAAGTCGTAGGAACTGACCACGCAGCCATGCGTCACCCGATTTGAGAATACGACAATAATTTGTATATTTCTAGACTTAGGCTTAATAACATGGCATTATAAGGTGAAAACTCGAAATATCCCCCGAACGGCCTCACAGGTGGTACCAAAACTTCCGGTTAAAAACATGTATAGAACGGCCGCACGAGTGGTACCACGGGTGGTAGACCTCCCATGGGACCCAGTTAAAAACATGTATATTTATACTCTTTCGGTTATTAACATGGAATTAGAGGGTAAAAACTCGAAACAACCCCCGAACTGACTCGTGAGAGGCACCAACACCTCACACGGGACCAATGTAACTCGTAGGAACTGATCCCGTAGCCACTAGTCTCCCGATTTGAGATTTTGATGGCAATTTGCATATTTCAAGACTTAGACTTAAGAACATGGCGTTAGAGGGAGAAAAATCAAAACAGCCCGCGAATGGCCCCATGGGTGGAACCAACACCTCCCACGGAACCGATGTAACTCGTAGGAGCCGACCACGTAGTTGCGGGTCTCGCGGTTTGAGAAAACGATGGTAATTTGCGTATTTCTAAACTTACGCTTAAAAACATGGTGTTAGAGAGTGAAAACTCAAAACATCCCCCGAATGTCCCCGTGAGTGGCACCAACATCTCCCACGGGACCGATGTAACTCGTACGAACTGAGCACGTAGTCACGGGTCTTCCGATTATATAATACGATGGTAATTTGTATATATCTTGACTTAGGCTTAAAAACATGGCGTTAGATGGTGAAAACTCGAAATAGCCCCCGAACATCCCCGTGGGTGGCACCAACACCTCCCATGGGGCCGATGTAACTCCTAGGAACTAACCACGCATCCGCGGGTCTCTCGGTTTGAGAATTCGATGGTAATTTGCATATTTCTAGACTTATTCTTAAAATCAAGGCAATAGAGGATGAAAACTCGAAACAGCCCCCGAATGGCCCATGGGTGGTACCAACACCTCCCACGGGACCAATTTAACTCGTAGGAGCTGACCACGTAGTCGCGGGTCTCCTGGTTTGAGAATACGATCATAATTTGCATATTTCTGGACTTATGCTTAAAAACATGGTGTTAGATTGTGAAAACTCGAAACAGCCCCCGAACGGCCCCGAGGTTGTCACCAACACCTCCCACAAGATCAATGTAACTCCTAGGAACTGACCACGCAGACATGGGTCTCCCGGTTATAGAATACGACGGTAATTTGCATATATCTTGACTTAAGCTTAAAAACATGGCGTTAGAGGTGAAAACTCGAAACAGCCCCTGACGTCCCCGTGGGTGGCACCAACAACTCCCACGGGACAAATGTAACTCGTAGGAACTAACCACGCAGTCGTGGGTCTCCCGGTTTGAGAATAATACGGTAATTTGCATATTTCTAGACTTAGGCTTAAAAACATGGCGTTAGAGGTGAAAACTCGAAACAACCCACAAACGGCCCCGTGGGTGGCACCAACAACTCCCACGGACCAATGTAACTCGTAGGAAGTGCTAATGCAGTCGGGGGTCTCCCGATTTGAGAATACGACAGTAATTTGTATATTTCTAGACTTAGGATTAATAACATGGCGTTAGAGGGTGAAAACTCAAAACATCCCCCGAACGGCCTCACGGGTGGTACCAAAACTTCCGATTAAAAACATGTATAGAACGACCCCACGAGTGGTACCACGGGTGGTACGCCTCCCACGGGACCCGATTAAAAACATGTATATTTATACTCTTTCGGTTAAGAACATGGAATTAAAGGGTAAAAATTCGAAACAACCCCCGAACGGACTCGTGAGAGGCACCAACACCTCACACGGGACCAATGTAACTCGTAGGAACTGATCCCGCAGCCACTAGTCTCCCAATTTGATAATTTGATGGTAATTTGCATATTTCTAGACTTAGGCTTAAGAACATTGCGTTAGAGGGTGAAAACTCAAAATAGCCCGCGAATGGCCCCATGGGTGGTACCAACACCTCCCACGGGACCGATGTAACTCGTAGGAGCCGACCACGTAGTTGTGGGTCTCTCGGTTTGAGAATACAAAGGTAATTTGCGTATTTCTAAACTTAGGCTTAAAAACATGGTGTTAGAGGGTGAAACTCAAAACATCCCCCGAATGTCCCCGTGAGTGGCACCAACATCTCCCACGGGACCGATGTAACTCGTACGAACTGACCATGTAGCCACGGGACTTCCGGTTATAGAATAAGATGGTAATTTGCATATATCTTGACTTAGGCTTAAAAACATGGCGTTAGATGGTGAAAACTCGAAACAGCCCCCGAACGTCCCCGTGGGTGGCACCAACACCTCACATGGACCGATGTAACTCCTAGGAACTAACCACACATCCGCGGGTCTCTCGGTTTGAGAATACGACGGTAATTTGCATATTTCAAGACTTAGTCTTAAAAAAAGGCAAAAGAGGATGAAAACTCGAAACAGCCCCCGAACGGCCCATGGGTGGTACCAACACCTCCCACGGGACCAATTTAACTCGTAGGAGCTGACCACGTAGTCGCGGGTCTCCTGGTTTGAGAATACGATCATAATTTGCATATTTCTAGAATTATGCTTAAAAACATGGCATTAGATTGTGAAAACTCGAAACATCCCCCGAACGGCCCCAAGGGTGGCACCAACACCTCCCACGGGATCAATGTAACTCCTAGCAACTAACCACGCAGACACGGTCTCCCGGTTATAGAATACGACAATAATTTGCATATATCTAGACTTAAGCTTAAAAACATGGCGTTAGAGGTGAAAACTCGAAACAGCCCCTGAACGTCCCTGTGGGTGGCACCAACAACTCCCACAGGACAAATGTAACTCGTAGGAACTGACCACGCAGTCGCGGGTCTCCCAGTTTGAGAATAAGACGGTAATTTGCATATTTCTAGACTTAGGCTTTAAAACATGGAATTAGAGGTGAAAACTCGAAACAACCCACAAACGGCACCGTGGGTGGCACCAACAACTCCCACAGACCAATGTAACTCGTAGGAAGTTCTAATGCAGTCGCGGGTCTCCCGATTTGAGAATACGATGGCAATTTGCATATTTCTAGACTTTGGGTTAAAAACATGGCGTTAGACGGTGAAAACTCGAACCAACCCCCGAGCGGCCTCGTGATTGGCACCAACACCTCCCACGGGACCAATGTAACTCGTAGGAACTTACCACGTAGTCGCGGATCTCCCGGTTTGAGAATACGATGGTAATTTGCATATTTTTAGACTTAGGCTTAATAACATTGTGTTAGAGGGGTAAAACTCAAAATAGCCCCCGAACGGCTCTGTGGGTGGAACCAACACCTCTCACGGGACCTATGTAACTCGTAGGAACTGACCACGCAGACACGGGTCTCCCGGATTGAGAATACGATGGTAATTTGCACTTTTCTAGACTTAGGCTTAAAAACATGGCGTTAGAGGGTGAAAACTCAAAACAGTCCCCGAACGGCCCTATGGGTGGAACCAACACCTCCCACGGGACCTATGTAACTCGTAGGAATTGACCACACAGACACGGGTCTTCTAATTTGAGAAGACGATGGTAATTTTCATATTTCTAGACTTAGGCATAAAAACTTGGCGTGAGAGGGTGAAAAGTCGAAACAGCACCCGAACGGCCCCGTGGGTGGCACCAACACCTCCCACGGGATCGATGTAACTCGTAAGAACTGACCACGCAGTTGTGGGTCTCTCAGTTTGAGAATACGATGGTAATTTGCATATTTTTTGACTTAGACTTAGAAACATGACGTTAGAGGGTGAAAACTAAAAACAGCCCCGAACGGCCCCGTGTGTGGCACCAACACCTCCCACGAGACCAATGTAACTCGTAGGAACTGACCAGCCAACTGCGAGTATCCCGATTTGTGAATACAATGGTAATTAGTATATTTTTTACACTTAGGCTTAAAAACATGGCGTTAGAGGGTGAAAACTCGAAATATCTCCCAAACATCCCCGTGGGTGGCACCAACACCTCCCACGGGACCAATGTAACTCGTCGGAATTGTCCATGCAGCCGCGGGTCTCTCGGTTTGCGACTAAGATGGTAATTTACCTATTTCTAGTCTTAAGCTTAAAACATCGTGTTAGAGGGTGAAAACTTAAAATAGCCCCCAAACGGCCCCATGAGTGGCACCAACACCATCCACGGGACCAATGTAACTCGTAGGAAGTGACCACGCAGACGCGAGTCACTCGGTTCGAGGATATGATGGTAATTCACATATTTCAAGACTTACTCTTAAAAACATGGCGTTAGAGGGAGAAAACTAAAAACAGCCCTGAACGGCCCCAAGGGTGGCACCAACACCTCCCACGGGACCAATGTAACTCATAGGAACTGATCCCGTAGACACGGGTCTCCAGGTTTGAGAATTTGATAGTAATTTTCATATTTTTAGACTTAGGTTTAAAAACATGGCGTTAGAGGGTGAAAACTCGAAATAGGCCATGAATTGCCCCATGGGTGGTACCAACACCTCCCACGGGACCGATGTAACTCGTAGGAGCTGACCACGCAGTCGCGGGTCTCCCGATTTGTGAATGTGATCGTAATTTGCATATTTCTAGACTTGGGCTTAAAAACATGGCATTAGAGGGTGAAAACTCAAAATAGCCCCCGAACGTCCCCGTGGGTGTCACCAATACCTCCCATGGTACTGATGTAACTCGTAGAACTGAGCACGCAACCGTGGGTCTCCCGGTGTGAGAATATGACGGTAATTTGCATATTTATAGACTTAGGCTTAAAAACATGTCATTAGAGGGTGAAAACTTGAAACAGTCCCCAAACGGCCCCGTGGGCTGCACCAACATCACCCACGGGACCAATGTAACTCGTAGGAAGTGCTAACGCAGCTGCGGGTCTCCCCGTTTGAGAATACAATGGTAACTTGCATATTTTTAGACTTTGGGTTAAAAACATGCCCTTAGATGGTGAAAAATCAAAATAACCCCCAAACGGCCTCGTGAGTGGCACCAACACCTCCCACGGGACCAATGTCACTCGTAGGAGATGACCACGCTGCTGCGGGTCTCCCAGTTTGAGAATATGATGGTAATTTACACATTTCTAGGCTTAGGCTTAAAAACATGGTGTTAGAGGGTGAAAACTCAAAGTAGCCCCTAAACGGCCCCATGGGTGGCACCAACACCTCCCACGGGACCAATATAACTCGTAGGAACTGACCACGCAGCCGTACGTCTCCCGATTTGAGAATATGACAGTAATTTGTATATTTCTAGACTTAGGCTTAATAACATGGCGTTAGAGGGTGAAAACTCAAAACAACCCCCGAACGGCCCCACGGGTGGTACCAAAACTTCCGGTTAAAAACATGTATAGAACGGCCCCACGAGTGGTACACCTCCCACGGGACCCAGTTAAAAACATGTATATTTCTACTCTTTTGATTAAAAACATGGCATTAGAGGGTAAAAACTCGAAACAACCCCCGAACAGACTCGTGAGAGGCACCAACACCTCACACGGGACCAATGTAACTCGTAGGAACTGATCCCGCAGCCACGAGTCTCCCGATTTGAAAATCTTATGGTAATTTGCATATTTCTAGACTTAGGCTTAAAAACATGGCGTTAGAGGGTGAAAACTCAAAATAGCCCACGAATGGCCCCATGGGTGGTACCAACACCTCACACGGGACAAATGTAACTCGTAGGAGCCGATCACGTAGTTGCGGGTCTCCCGGTTTGAGAATACGATGGCAATTTGCGTATTTCTAAACTTAGGCTTAAAAACATTGTGTTAGAGGGTGAAAACTCAAAACATCCCCCGAACATCCCCGTGAGTGGCACCAACACCTCCCACGGGACCGATGTAACTCATACCAACTGACCACGTAGCCACGGGTCTTCTGGTTATAGAATACGATGGTAATTTTCATATATCTTGACTTAGGCTTAAAAACATTGCGTTAGATGGTGAAAACTCGAAACAGCCCCCGAACGTCCTCGTGGGTGGCACCAACAACTCCCATGGGACCGATGTAACTCGTAGGAACTGACCATGCAGCCGCGGGTCTCCTGGTTTAAGAATACGATTATAATTTGCATATTTCTAGACTTAGGCTAAAAATCATGGCGTTAGAGGGTAAAAACTCGAAACAGCCCCCGAACGGTCCCGTGGCTGGCACCAACACCTCCCACGGGACCATTATTACTCGAAGGAACTTATGATGCAACTGCGGGTCTCCCTATTTGAGAATACGATGGTAATTTGCATATTTCTAGACTTAGGCTTAAATACATGGCATTAGATGGTGAAAACTCAAAACAACCCCCGAACGGCCCCGTGGGTGGCACCAACACCTCGCACGAGACCATTGTAACTCGTAGGAACTCATCCCGCAGCCACCGGTCTCCCGATTTGAGAATTTGATGGAAATTTGCATATTTCTAGGCTTAGGCTTAAAAACATGGCGTTAGAGGGTTAAAACTCGAAACAACCCCCGAATGTCCCCATTGGTGGCACTAACACCTCCCACGGGACCAATGTAACTCATAGGAACTGATCACGCAGCCACGGGTCTCATGGTTATAGAATATGATGGTAATTTGCATATATATACTCTTAGGCTTAAAAACATGGCTTTAGAGGGTGAAAACTCGAAACATCCACCGAACGTCCCCGTGGGTGGCACCAATAACTCCCACGGGACAAATATAACTCGTAGGAACTGACAACGCAGTCACGGGTATCCCGGTTCGAGAATAAGATGGTAATTTTCATATTTCTAGACTTAGGCTTGAAAACATGGCATTAGGGGGTGAAAACTCAAAACAGCCCCCACACGGCCCCATGGGTTGCACCAACACCTCCCACGGGACCAATCTAACTCGTAGGAAGTGCTAACGCAACCGCGGGTCTCCCGTTTTGCGAATACGATGGTAACTTCCATATTTCTACTCTTTGGGTTAAAAACATGGCGTTAGAGGGTGAAAACTCGAAACAACCACCGAACGGCCTCGTGAGTGGCATCAACACCTCCCACAGGACCAATGAAACTCTTAGGAACTGACCACGTAGCCGCGGGTCTCCCGATTGGAGAATATGATGGTAGTTTGCACATTTCTACACTTTGACTTAAAAATATGGCATTAGAGCTTGAAAACTCAAAATATCCCCCGAACGGCCCTGTGGGTGGCACCAACACCTCCCAGGGGACCAATGTAACTCGTAGGAACTGGCCACGCAGCCACGGGTCTCCCGATTTGAGAATATGATGGTAATTTGCATATTTCTAGACTTTGGGTTAAAAACATGGCGTTAGAGGGTGAAAACTCAAAACAACCACCGAACAGCCTCGTGATTGGCACCAACACCACCCACGGGACCAATGTAACTCGTCGGAACTAATCCCGCAGCCACGGTTCTCCCGGTTTGAGAATTTGATGGTAATTTGCATATTTCTAGACTTAGGCTTAAAAATATGGCGTTAGAGGGTGAAAACTCGAAACAGCTCGCGAATGGCCCCATGGGTGGTACCAACACATCCCACGGGACCGATGTAACTCGTAGGAGCTGACCACGCAGTCGCAGATCTCCCGGTTTGAGAATTAGACGATAATTTGCATATTTCTAGACTTAGGCTTAAAAACATGGCGTTATAGGTTAAAAACTCAAAACAGCCCCAAAACGTCCCCGTGGGTGGCACCAACACCTCCCACAGGACCGATGAACTCGTAGGAACTGAGAACGCAACCGTGGGTCTCCCAGTGTGATAATATGACGGTAATTTTCTTATTTCTAGACTTAGGCTTAAAAACATGGCGTTAGGGGGTGAAAACTCGAAACATCCCCAGGACGTCCCCGTGGGTGGCACCAACCCCTCTCTCGGGACCAATGTAACTCGTAGGAATAGACCAGGCAGTCGTGGGTCTCCCAGTTAGAGAATAAGACGGTAAATTTCATATTTCTAGACTAAGGCTTAAAAACATGGCGTTAGAGGGTAAAAACTCGAAACAGCCCCCAAACGGCCCCGTGGGTGGCACTAACACCTCCCACAAGACCAATGTAACTCGTAGGAAGTGCCAACGTAGCCGCGGGTCTCCCAGTTTGAGAATACAATGGTAACTTGCATATTTTTAGACTTTGGGTTAAAAACATGGCCTTAGAGGGTGAAAAATCAAAGCAACCCCCGAACGGCCTCGTGAGTGTCACCAACACCTCCCACGGGACCAATGTAACTCGTAGGAGTTGACCACGCAGCCGCGGGTCTCCCGGCTTGATAATATGATGGTAATTTGCACATTTCAAGGCTTAGGCTTAAAAACATGGCGTTAGAGGGTGAAAACTCAAAGCAGCCCCTGAACGGCCCCATGGGAGGCACCAACACCTCCCAGTGGACCGATGAACTCGTAGGAACTGAGAACGCAAGCATGGGTCTCCTAGTGTGATAATATAACGGTAATTTTCATATTTCTAGACTTAGGCTTAAAAACATGGCGTTAGAGGGTGAAAACTCAAAACAACCCTCGGACGTCCCCATAGGTGGCACCAACACCTCTCACGGGACCAATGTAACTCATAGGAACTGACCAGGTAGTTGCGGGTCTCCCAATTAGATAATAAGACGGTAAATTTCATATTTCTAGACTAAGGCTTAAAAACATGGCGTTAGAGGGTAAAAACTCGAAATAGCCCCCAAACGGCCCCGTCGGTGGCACTAACACCTCCCACGGGACCAATGTTACTCGTAGGAAGTGCTAACGTAGCCGCGGGTCTCCCAGCTTGAGAATACAATGGTAACCTGCATATTTTTAGACTTAGGCTTAAAAACATGGTGTTAGAGGGTGAAAACTCAAAACGTCCCCCGAACGTCCCCGTAAGTGGCACCAACACCTCCCACGGGACCGATGTAACTTGTACGAACTGACCACGCAGCCCCGGGTCTTCCGGTTATAGAATACGATGGTAATTTGCATATATCTTGACTTAGGCTTAAAAACATGACGTTAAAGGGTGAAAACTCAAAACTGCCCCTGAATGACCCCGTGGTTGGCACTAACAACTCCCACGGAACCTATGTAACTCGTAGGAACTGACCACGCAGTCGCGGGTCTCCTGGTATGAGAATAAAATGGTAATATGTATATTTCTATACTTAGGCTTAAAAATATGGCGTTGGAGGGTGTAAACTCGAAATAACCCCCGAACGGCCCCGTGGGTGGCACCAACACCTCCCACGGGACTGATATAACTCATAGGAACTGAGCACGTAGCCGTTGGTCGCTTGGTTTAAGAATACGATGGTAATTTGCATATTTCTTGACTTAGGCTTAAAAACATGGCGTTAGAGGGTGAAAACTCGAAATAGCCCCCAAACGTCAACGTGGGTGGTACCAACACCTCCCGCGTGACCAATGTAATTCGTAGGAACTGACCATGCAGACGCGGGTCTCCCGGTTTGAGAATACGATGGTAATTTGCATATTTCTAGACTTAGGCTTAAAAACATGGCGTTAGAGGGTAAAAACTCGAAACAGCCCCTGAACGGTCCCGTGGGTGGCACCAACACCTCCCACAAAACCAATGTTACTCGTAGGAACTTATGACGCAACTGCGGGTCTCCCAATTTGAGAATATGATGGTAATTTGAATATTTATAGACTTAGGCTTAAATACATGGCATTAGATGGGGAAAACTCAAAACAAAACCCGAACGGCCCCGTGAGTGGCACCAACACCCCCCACGGGACCAATGTAACTCGTAGGAACTAACCAGGCAGCCACGGGTCTCCCCGTTTGAGAATACGAAGATAATTTACATATTTCTAGACTTAGGTTTAAAAACATTGCTTTAGAGGGGGAAAACTCGAAACATCCCCCAATCGTCCCCATGGGTGGCACCAACACCTCCCATGGGACCAATGTTACTCGTAGGAACTGATCCCGCAGCCACGGGTCTCCCGATTTGAGAATTTGATGATAATTTTCATATTTCTAGACTTAGGCTTAAAAACATGGCGTTAGAGGGTGAAAACTCGAAACAGCCCGCGAATGGCCCCATGGGTGGTACCAACACCTCCCACGGGACAGATGTAACTCGTAGGAGATGACCATGCAGTCGCGGGTCTCCTGGTTTGAGAATACGACTGTTATATGCATATTTTTAAACTTAGTCTTAAAAACATGGCGTTAGAGGGTCAAAACTCAAAACAACCCCTGAACGTCCATGTGGGTTGCACCAACACCTCCCACGGCACCGATGTAACTCGTAGGAACTGACTACGCAGCCACAGGTCTCTCGGTTATAGAATATGACGGCAATTTGGATATATCTAGACTTAAGCTTAAAAACATGGCGTTACAGGTGAAAACTCGAAATAGCCCTCGAACGTCCCCGTGGGTGGCACCAATAACTCCCACGGGGCCAGTGTTACTTGTAGGAACTGACCACGCAACCGTGGATCTCTCGGTTTGAGAATAAGATGATAATATGCATATTTTTAGACTTAGGCTTAAAAATATGGCATTAGAGGGTTAAAACTCGAAACAGCGCCCAAATGCCCCGGGGTGGCACCAATACCTCCCACGGAACCAACGTAACTCGTAGAAAGTTCTAACGCCGCCGCGGGTCTCCCGGTTTGAGAATACGATGGTAACTTGCATATTTTTGGACTTTGGGTTAAAAACATGGTGTTAGAGGGTGAAAATTTGAAACAACCCCCGAACGGCCTCGTGGGTGGCACCAACACCTCCCACGAGACCAATGTAACTCATAGGAACTGACCACGTAACCGCGGGTATCCCGATTTGAAAATATGATGGTAATGTGCACATTTCTAGACTTAGGCTTAAAACCACGGCGTTAGAGGGTGAAAACTCAAAATAGCCCCCGAACGGCCTTGTGGGTGGCAACAACACCTTCCACGGAACCTATGTAACTCGTAGGAACTGACCACGTAACCATGGGTCTCCCTATTTGAGAAGATGACTGTAATTTGCATATTTCTAGACTTAGGCTTAAAAACATGATGTTAGAGGGTGAAAACTCAAAACAACCCCCGAACGGCCCCGTGGGCGGTACCAACACCTCCCACGGGACTAAAGTAACTCGTAAGAACTGAGCACGCAGCCGTGGGTCTCTCGATTTTATAATACGATGGTAATTTGTATATTTGTATACTTAGGCATAAAAATATGGCGTTGAAGAGTGAAAACTCGAAATAGCCCCCGAACGTCCCCGTGGTTGGTACAAACACCTCCCACGCGACCAATGTAACTCGTAGGAGCTGACCACATTGTCGTGGGTCTCCCGATTTGAGAATATGATGGTAATTTGCATATTTCTAGACTTAGGTTTAAAAACATGGCGTTAAAGGGTGAAAACTCGAAACAACCCCCGAATGTCCCCGTTGGTGGCACCAACACCTCCCACGGGACCGATGTACCTCGTAGAACTGACCACGCAGCCACGGGTCTCCCGATTATAGAATACGATGGTAATTTGCATATATCTAGACTTAGGATTAAAAACATGGCATTAGAGTGTGAAAACTCGAAACAGCCACCGAACATCCCCGTGGGTGGCACCACCAACTCCCACGGGACCAATATAACTCATAGGAACTGACCATGCGGTAGCGGGTCTCTCGATTTTTGAATAAGACGGTAATTTGCATATTTCTAGACTTAGGATTAAAATCATGGCATTAGAGGGTGAAAACTCGAAACAGCCCCCAAACGGCCCCGTGGACTGCACCAACACCTCCCACGGGACCAATGTAACTCGTAGGAAGTACTAACGGAGCCGCGGGTCTCCCTATTTCAAAATACGATGGTAACTTGTATATTTATAATCTTTGGGTTAAGAACATGGCATTAGAAGGTGAAAACTCGAAACAACTTCCGAACGGCCTCGTCAGAGGCACCAACACCTCACACGGGACCAATGTAACTCGTAGGAACTTATCCCACAGCCACGGGTCTCTCGATTTGAGAATTTGACAGTAATTTGCATATTTCTACACTTAGGCTTAAAAACATGGCGCTTGAGGGTGAAAACTCGAAACAGCCCGCGAATGGCCCCATGGGTGGTACCAACACCTCCCACGGGACCCATGTAACTCGTAGTCGCGGGTCTCCCGATTTGAGAATACGACGGTAATTTTCATATTTCTAAACATAGGCTTAAAACCATGGCGTTAGAGGGTGAAAACTCAAAACATCCCCCTAACGTCCCCGTGGGTGGCACTAAAACCTCCCACGGGACCGATGTAACTCGTACGAACTGACCATGCAGCCACGGGTCTTCTGGTTATAGAATACGATGGTAATTTGCATATATCTTGACTTAGGCTTAAAAACATGACGTTAAAGGTAAAAACTTGAAATAGCCCCTGAACGTCGCCGTTGGTGGCACTAACAACTCCCACGGGACCAATGTAACTCGTAGGAACTGACCACGCAGTCGCGGGCCTCCCGATATGAGAATAAAATGGTAATATGTATATTTCTAGACTTAGGCTTAAAAATATGGTGTTAGAGGGTGTAAACTCGAAAAAGCCCCCGAACGGCCCCGGGGGCGGCACCAACACCTCCCACGGGACTGATATAACTCGTAGGAACTTAGCACGCAGCCGTGGGTCACTCGGTTTAAGAATACGATGGTAATTTGCATATTTCTTGACTTGGGCTTAAAAACATGGCGTTAGAGAGTGAAAACTCGAAATAGCCCCCGAACGTCCCCGTGGGTGGTACCAACACCTCCCACATGACCAATGTAACTCGTAGGAACTGACCATCCAGTCGCGGGACTCCCGATTTAAGAATACGATGGTAAATTGCATATTTCTTGACTTAGGCTTAAAAACATGGAGTTTGAGGGTGAAAACTAGAAAAAGTCCCCGAACGTCCCCGTGGTGGTACCAACACCTCCCACGTGACCAATGTAACTCGTAGGATCTGACCATGCAGTCGCGGGCCTCTCAGTTTGAGAATACGATGGTAATTTGCATATTTCTAGACTTAGGCTTAAAAACATGCCGTCAGAGAGTAAAAACTCGAAACAGCCCCCGAACGGTCCCGTGGGTGGCACCAACAACTCCCACGGGACCAACGTTACTTGTAGGAACTTATGAGGCAACTTTGGGTCTCCCAGATTGAGAATATGATGATAATTTGCATATTCCAAGACTAAGGCTTAGAAACATGGCTTTGGAGGGTGAAAAGTCGAAACAACCCCCGAACGGCCCCGTGGGTGGCACCAACACCTCCCACGGGACCAATGTAACTCATAGGAAGTGATCATGTAGCCGTGGGTCTCCCAGTTTGAGTATACGATGGTAATTTACATATTTTTAGACTTCGGCTTAAAAACATGGCGTTAGAGGTAAAAATTCGAAACAACCCCCGAACGGTCCCGTGGGTGGCACCAACACCTCCCATGGGACCAATGTTACTCGTAGGAGTTGACCACGCAGCCGCGGGTCTGCCGGTTTGAGAATATGATTGTAATTTTCACATTTCTAGACTTATGTTTAAAAACATGGCATTAGAGGGTTAAAACTGAAAACAGCCCCGAACGACCCCGTAGGTGGAACCAACACCTCCCACGGGACCAATATAACTCGTAGGAACTGACCATGCAGCCGTGGGTCTCCCAATTTGAGAATACGATGGTAATTTGTATATTTCTAGACTTAGTCTTAATAACATGGCGCTAGAGGGTGAAAACTCAAAACAGCCCCCGAACGGCCCCATGGGTGGTACCAAAACTTCCCACGGGATCGACATAACTCGTAGGAGCTGACCACGTAGTCGCGGGTCTCCCGATTTGATAATACGACGGTGATTTGTATATTTCTAGACTTAGTCTTAAAAACATATCGTTAGAGGGTGAAAACTCGAAACAACCCCCGAATGTCCCCGTTAGTGGCACTAAAACCTCCCACGGGACCGATGTAACTCCTAGGAACTCATCACGCAGCCACGGGTCTCCTGATTATAGAATACGATGGTAATTTGAAGATATCTAGACTCATGCTTAAAAACATGGCATTAGATAGTGAAAACTCGAAACATCCACCGAACGTCCCCGTGAGTGGCACCAATAACTCCCACCGGACCAATATAACTCGTAGTAACTGACCACGCAGTCGCGGGTCTCCCTATTTGAGAATAAGATGGTAATTTTCATATTTCTAGACTTAGGCTTAAAAAGATGACGTTAGAGGGTGATAACTCGAAACAGCCCCCAAATGGCCCCGTGGGTCGCACCAACACCTCCCCCGAGACCAATGTAACTCGTAGGAAGTCCTAACGCATCCGCGAGTCTCTCGATTTGAGCATACGACGGGAACTTGCATATTTATACTCTTGGGGTTAAAAACATGGCGTTAGAGGGTGAAAAATCGAAACAACCCTCGAACGGCCTCGTGAGTGGCACTAACACCTCCCACAGGACCAATGTAACTGATGGTAACTGACCACGCAGCCACAGGTCTCCCAGTTCGAGAATATGATGGTAATTTACACATCTCTAGAGTTAGGCTTAAAAACATGGCGTTAGAGGGTGAAAACTCAAAACAGCCTCCGAACGGCCCTGTGGGTTGCACCAACACCTCCCACGGGACCAATGTAACTCGTAGTAACTGACCACGCAACCATGGGTCTCCCAATTTGAGAATATGATGGTAATTTGCATATTTCTAGACTTAGGCTTAAAAACATGGATTTAGAGGGTGAAGACTGGAAATTACCCCCAAACGTCCCCGTAGGTGGCACCAACACTTCTCACAGGACCAATGTAACTCGTAGGAACTGACCATGCAGTCGCGGGTCTCCCGATTTGAGAATACGATGGTAATTTGCATATTTCTAGACTTAGGCTTAAAATCATTGAGTTAGAGGGTGAAAACTCTAAACAGCCCCCGAACGGTCCCATGGCTGGCACCAACGCCTCCCACGGAACCAATGTAACTCGTAGGAACTGACCACGAAGCCGCGAGTCTCCTAGTTTGAGAATATGATGATA
Source organism: Sambucus nigra (assembly GCA_949130495.1). Classification (NCBI taxonomy): domain Eukaryota; kingdom Viridiplantae; phylum Streptophyta; class Magnoliopsida; order Dipsacales; family Adoxaceae; genus Sambucus; species Sambucus nigra. The sequence continues at coordinate 182,964,705 of OX422207.1, forward strand.
ATTTTCATATTTCTACACTTAGGCTTAAAAACATTGCGTTAGAGGCTGAAAACTCGAAACAGCCCCCGAACGTCCCCGTGGGTGGCACCAACACCTCCCACCGGACCAATGTAACTCGTAGGAACTGACCACGCAGTCGCGGGTCTCCCGATTTGAGAATACAACAGTTATTTACATATTTCTAGACTTAGGCTCAAAAACATGGCATTAGAGGGTGAAAACTCAAAACAGCCCCCGAACGTCCCTGTGGGTAGCACCAACACCTCCCACGGGACCGATGTAACTCGTAGGAACTGACCACGTTGCCACGGGTCTCCCAGTTATAGAATACGATGGTAATTTTCATATATCTAGACTTAGGCTTAAAAACATGATGTTAGAGGGTGAAAACTCGAAACAGCCCCCGAACGTCCCCGTGGGTAGCACCAACAACTCCCACGGGACCAATGTAACTCATAGGAACTGACCAAGCAGTTGTGGGTCTCCCGGTTTGAGAATAAGACGATTATATGAATATTTCTAGACTTAGTCTTAAAATATGGCGTTAGAGGGTGAAAACTTGAAACAGCCCTCAAATGGCCCCGTGGGTGGCACCAATACCTCCCACGGGACCAACGTAACTCGTAGGAAGTGTGAATGCAGCCGCTGGTCTCCCGGTTTGAGAATATGATGATAACTTGCATATTTTTAGACTTTGGATTAAAAATATGGCGTTAGAGGGTGAAAACTCAAAATAGCCCCCGAACGGCCTCGTGAGTGGCACCAACACCTCCTACGGGACCAATGTAACTCATAGGAATTGACCACGCAACCGCGGGTCTCCCGATTTGAAAATACGATGGTAATTTGGACATTTCTAGACTTAGGCTTAAAACCACGGTGGTATAGGCTGAAAACTCAAAATAGCCCCCGAACGGCCATATGGGTGGCAACAACACCTACCACGGAACCTATGTAACTCGTAGGAACTGACCACGTAGCCACGGGTCTCCCTATTTGCATATTTCTACACTTAGGCTTAAAAACATGGCATTAGAAGGTGAAAACTCAAAAAAGCCCCCGAACGGCCCCGTGGGCGGCACCAACACCTCCCACGGGACTGATGTAACTCGTAGGAACTCAGCACGTAGCCTTGGGTCTCTCGATTTGAGAATACGACGGTAATTTTCATATTTCTAAACTTAGGCTTAAAAACATGGCGTTAGAGGGTGAAAACTGGAAATAGACCCCGAACATCCCCGTGGGTGGTACCAACACCTCCCACGGGACTGATGTAACTCGTAGTAGCTGACCACATGGTCGCGTGTCTTCAGATTTGAGAATACGACTGTAATTTGCATATTTCTAGACTTAGGCTTAAAAACATGGCGTTAGAGGGTGAAAACTCGAAACAACCAACGAATGTTCCCGTTTGTGGCACAAACACCTCCCACGGGACCGATGTAACTCGTAAGAATTTACCACGTAGTCGCGGGTCTCTCGATTTGAAAATAAGACGGTATTTTGCATATTTATGGACTTAGGCTTAAAAACACGGCATTAGAGTGTGAAAACTGGAAACAGCCCCTAAACGGCCCCGTGGGCTGCACCAACACGTCCCACGGGACCAATGTAACTAGTAGGAAGTGCTAACACAGCCTCGGGTCTCCCGATTTGAGAACACGGTGGTAACTTGGATATTTCTACTCTTTGGGTTAAAAACATGGCATTAGAGGGTGAAAACTCGAAATAACACCCGAACAGCCTCGTGAGAGGCACCAACACCTCGCACGAGGCCAATGTAACTCCTAGGAACTGATCCCATAGCCATGGGTCTCCCGATTTGAGAATTTGACGGTAATTTGTCTATTTTTAAACTTAGGCTTAAAAACATGGCGTTAGAGGATGAAAACTCAAAACAGCCCGCGAATAGCACCATGGGTGGTACCAACACCTCCCACGGGAACGATGTAACTCGTAGGAGCCGACCACGTAGTCGCGGGTCTCCCGATTGGAGAATATGACGGTAATTTTCGTATTTCTAAACTTAGGCTAAAAAACATGGCGTTAGAGGGTGAACGCTCAAAACAGGCCCTGAACGTCCCCGTGGGTGGCATCAACACCTCTCATGGGACAAATGTAACTCGTAGTAACAGACCACGCCGGCGTGTGTCTCCCGATTTGAGAATACGATGGTAATTTTCATATTTCTACACTTAGGCTTAAAAAAATTGCATTAGAGGACGAAAACTCAAAACAGCCCCAGAACGGCCCCATGGCTGGCACCAACGCCTCCCACGGGACCAATGTAAGTCGTAGGAACTGACCACGAATCCGCGGGTCTCTCGGTTTGAGAATATGATGATAATTTGCATATTTCTAGACTTAGGCTTAAAAACATTGCGTTAGAGGCTGAAAACTCGAAACAACCCCCGAACGTCCCCGTGGGTGTCACTAACACTTCACACGGGACCAATGTAACTCGTAGGAACTGACCACGCAGTTGCGGGTCTCCCGATTTGAGAATACGATAGTTATTTGCATATTTATAGACTTAGGCTTAAAAATATGGCGTTAGAGGGTGAAAACTCGAAACAACCCACGAATGGCCCCATGGGTGGTACAAACACCTCCCACGGGACCGATGTATCTCGTAGGAAGTGACCACCCAGCAACGGGTCTCCCGATTATAGAATATGATTGTAATTTGTATATATCTAGACTTATGCTTAAAAACATGACGTTAGAGGGTGAAAACTCGAAATAGCCCCCAAACGTCTCCGTGGGTGGCACCAACAACTCCCACGGGACCTATGTCACTCTTAATAACTAAGCACGCATTCGTGGGTCTCCCGATTTGAGAATACGATGATAATTTTCATATTTCTATACTTAGGTTTAAAAACATGGCAGTAGAGGGTGAAAACTCGAAATAGCCCCCGAACGTCCCCGTGGGTGGTACCAACACCTCCCACGGGACCAATGTAACTCGTAGGAACTGACCACGCAGCCGCGAGTCTCCAGGTTTGAGAATATGATGGTAATTTGTATATTTCTAGACTTGGTCTTAAAAATATGGCATTAGAGGGAAGAATACTCGAAACAGCCCCCGAACAGTCCCGTGGGTGGCACCAACACCTCCCACGGGACTAATGTTACTCGTAGGAGCTGATGAGGCAACTGTGGATCTCCCAGTTTGAGAATACAATGGTAATTTGCATATTTTTAGACTTAGGCTTAAATACATGGCATTAGAGGGTGAAAACTCGAAACAGCTCCTTAATGGCCCCGTGAGTGGTACCAACACCCCCCACGGGACCAATGTAACTCGCGTGAACTGACCACGCAGCTGCGGGTCTCCCGATTTGAGAATACGACGATAATTTCCATATTCCCAAATTAAGGCTTAAAAACATGGCGTTAGAGGCTGAAAACTCAAAACAGCCCCCGAACGGCCCCATGGATGGCACCAACACCTCCCACGGAACCAACGTCACTCGTAGGAACTGACCATGCAGCCGCGGGTCTCCCGGTTAGAGAATACGATGGTAATTTGCATACTTCTAGACTTAGGCTTAAAAACATGGAGTTAGAGGGGACGAACTCAAAACAACCCCCGAACGGTCCCGTGCATGGCACCAATACCTCCCACAGAACCAATGTAAGTCGTAGGAAATAACCATGCAGTCGCGGGTCTCCCGATTTTAGAATACGATGGTAATTTGTACATTTCTAGACTTAGGCTTAAAAACATGGCATTAGAGGGTGAAAACCTGAAACAGCCCCCGAATGTCTCCGTGGGTGGCACCAACACCTCCCGCGGGACCATTGTAACTTGTAGGAACTGACCACACAGCCATAGGTCTCCCAGTTTGAGACTAGGATGGTAATTTCCATATTTATATACTTAGGCTTAAAAACATGGCGTTAGGGGGTGAAAACTCGAAACAGCCCCCAAACGGCATCGTGGGTGGCATCAACACCTCCCACGGGACCAATGTAACTAGTACGACCTGACCACGTTGCCGCGGGTCACCCAGTTTGAGAATATGATCGTAATTTTCATATTTCTAGACTTTATCTTAAAAATATGGTGTTAGGGGGTGAAAACTCGAAACAGCCTCCGAACGGCCCCCTGGGTGGCATCAACACCTCCCACGGGACCGATGTAACTCGTGGGAACTGACCACGCAGCTGCGGGTCTCCCGATTTGAGAATACGACAGTAATTTTCATATTTCTAGACTTAGCCTTAAAAACATGGCATTAGAGGGTGAAAACCTGAAACAGCCCCCGAACGTCCCCTTGGGTGGCACCAACACCTCCCGCGGGACCATTGTAACTCGTAGGTACTGACCACGCAGCCGTAGTTCTCCCAGTTTCAGACTAAGATGGTAATTTCCATATTTCTATACTTAGGCTTAAAACATGGCGTTAGAGGGTGAAAACAAAAAACATCCCCCAAACGACCCTGTGGGTGGCATCAACACCTCCCACGGGACCAATGTAACTCGTAGGAACTGACCACACTATCGCGGGTCACCCGGTTTGAGAATACGACGGTAATTTGTATATTTCTAAACTTTGGCTTAAAAACATGGCATTAGATGGTGAAAACTCGAAACAGCCCCCGAATAGCCCCGTGGGTGGCACCAACACCTCCCACGGGACCAATGTAACTCGTAGGAACTGATGACACAACTGCGGGCCTCACGATTTGAGAATAAGATGGTAATTTCCATATTACAAGACTTAGGTTTAAAAACATGGCGTTAGAGGGTGAAAACTCAAAACAGCCCCCGAACGGTCCCATGAGTGACACCAACACCTCCCACGGGACAAATGTAACTCGTAGGAACTGACCACGCAGCCGTGGGTCTACCGATGTGAGAATATGATGGTTGTAAGGATATTTTTGTCCATGAGCATTTTATATGTCGTACGCCGTTAGACCGTTGAGAATATTTCAGAATCATACGCTCATCAACGAAATCCGAATATCAAATGCAGAAAAGGAATCAGGGAACAGACCGGACCGATCCGGTTCCTTCGGACTGATTCACCTAAAGAGACCGGATCGATCCGCCTGCTGAGGTGAGGCCAGTGTACCCCGGATCCATAGCGAACCGATGAAGCTAAAAAGCCGAACCGATCCGATGCCAACCGGATTGATCCGCCTTCAGAAAGGAACCGATCCGATGTCACCGGACCGATCCGCCTAAAGAGACCGGACCGATCCGACGAGGAATTTCAAATAGATCGTGTTCAGATCATGTCCCGAATTTTAGGGCTCAAGTTCTCCTATTTAATCCCACTACGGGAAGTGGTTTTTCCAAGACTTCTATACACGATTTTCAGAGTAGAGAAAGCCCCAAGTCTTCACCTATTGAGTACCAATACTCTAGGTATTTTGATTCACATAAAATCCATACACTTGTGAATCCTTTTGGTAACCCAGGAACGCAGTTTTACAGTTTAACCCTTGTGGAGGAGACCGTTCTTCTTGTCCATTGCAGCCCTACTGGAAAGGGATAATTCCAGCCGCGACTACAGAATCCGATACCTGAGGGTAATTCTTAGTCAACTTGTATTTTCATTGTAATCCAATTGTAAGCCGTTTTCTTACAAATTATAGTGAAAATAAATAGTTTTTCCCCTAAGGGGGATTTTTCCTTAATTGCATGTGTTTGAATGTTCTTGCGTAGATTATCAATTTATTCAATCACATACTGCTGCATGTTTAGGGTTTGTTTGTGTTGAAAGGATTTTATATATAATTTGATCATTTGAACGCGAGCACACGTTCTCAAATTGGTATCAGAGCAGGTTACGCTAATCTATCGCGTATTCCTTTTTTCGCAAAATTTTTCTAAGATATCAAGTTTCTAAAAAAATTGATTTTTGAAAAAGTGCGTGTTCAAATGGAGAAGTCATATTATAAAATGCCTGTTTTTGACGGGACAAATTATGCTTATTGGAAAGACCGTATGAGGTTGGCTTTAAAAGCCATTGATGAACGTGTCTGGATTTTGGTTGAACGAGGGTGGACTCCTCCCACCGTGACTGTTGATAATGTGACCAACTTGAAACCTGACATTTCTTGGACTGATGAAGAAATTAAATGGTCATCTTTTAATTCTAAGGGTCTAAGTGCTATTTCTGGGTCTGTCACACCTGATGAGTTCAAACGCATAATGACGTGTGCCACCTCAAAAGAGGCATGGGATGTTTTACATTTCACCCATGAAGGAACTAATGCTGTGAAAGAATCTAAGTTGCAAAACTTGACAACTCAATTTGAAACTATCACCATGCATGATTCTGAATGCTTTGATGAATTTTATGCTAGACTTTCTGACATTGTGAATACTAGTTTTAATCTTGGTGAACATATTCCGAATTGTAGAGTTGTGAAACAGATTCTTCGTTCTTTGCCTAAGCGTTTTATCCCTAAAGTCACTGTGCTAAATTCTATGGGTAATTTAAATACGCTAAAATTGGAAGAACTTGTAGGAGATTTGCAAACTTATGAAATTGATATGTTCCCTAAAAATGCTAAATCTAAAGATAAGGGAATTGCTCTTAAAGCCCAAGAGAGAAGGAGTGAGGGGTCAGCTAGAAAGAGGGTAGAGTCATCTAGAAAGAGAGAGACTGACACGTCAGATTCTGAGTGCGATTTTGACTTAGATGATTTGGCTCTTTTCGCAAAAAATTTCAAGAGGATTCTTAAATTTAAGAAAAATGGCAATTTTAAAGATAAAAAGAAATTTCAGAAAAATAAGTTTGAAAAGAAAAATGAAAAAGTTTCCAAAAATCCTCCTCTGAAAGAAAGTGAGAGATGTTTTGAGTGTGATGGTAGGGGTCATAGAGCTTTTGACTGTGCCAATCGTCTGAATAGAGAGAAAGGGAAAGCTATTCTTAATGCTACCCTTAGTGACGAAAGTGAGGTCGAAACGGTGGATTCTGGAGATGAGTCACCGCATGAGTGTAACTTCACCGCATTCATGGACAGCCAAGTGAGCACTCCTAGTTCTCCTCACGACGTTGAGGATGATGCTTCACAGGGACACCTCGACAGTGAGATCGATGTGAGTGAGGGGGGGGATGACACAAGTGAGAGCGAGAGTGATATACAACGCGCCTACGCTGAGTTATATTCTAAGTCATTTAAAACTAAAAAGCGTAACAAAGAGTTAGTTTTTAAGATCACCTGCTTAGAGGAATATTTAAAGAAAGCAAGAGAAAGAGAGTTCTCCACTTGTACCGCCCTGAGAGAGAGAGAATCTGCATGTGTCGGGAAAGAGATTCTGTTTAGAGAGAGAGAGTGTGTTTTAGAGAAAGAGAGAGGGGACTTGACTAAACAAGTGGCTAGTCTTATGAGTCAGCTCCATTCCTCCGTGGAGACTCGAAAGAAACTTGAAGCCCTTATTGCCCAGCTGACTCATGACCTTGAGAAAGCACGGGAAGTCAAGGTACAAATCGAGGACAGATCTAGGAAGATGGGAAAGATGCTCCTCGGCCCCGCTTTAGGTTTTAGTGATCGTCAAGGAATTGGATATGATGGTGCCTCCACATCCCAAATTGCACCTGGACCAGTTCCTGAGTTTACTACAACTCCTTATGGTCACCGTAAAAAACCTCGAAGGAGAGTTCGACCAAGAAAAGCAAACCAAGGTCCGCCTTTGACTGTGCTCTTTTGTACTTATTGTAAAAGAAAAGTCCACCTTAGGGAATCTTGCTATAGTATGGGTCGAACATGACGTACTACTGCTCCACCACGTCATACTGATAAATTTTCTAGTCTGAGAGAGCGAGTTGAGTTCTTAGCTGCCACGACTCAGAGTTTGATGAAAGAATTCCGACGGATATCTTCGCCGTTAGTGAATGTTTCTCACATTCCAGCTAAAATCAACAACAACAAAGGCAAACAAAAGGTCATCTCTGCTTGGGTGCCTAAGAAAGATAAAAAGGCCTTTGTTGTTCATGTTGCTCTCAAAGCACATAATACCTCACAGTGGTATTTTGATAGTGGGTGCTCCAGACACATGACAGGTGATGCCTCATTTTTTACGACTCTTGAGCACTATCAGGATGGCAGAGTCACCTTTGGAGATGGGAGCAAGTCTAGCATTATAGGACGTGGTACTGTCGAGTTACCTGGTTTTCCTAAGATAGAAAATGTTTTGTACGTCAAAGGTTTGAAAGCCAACCTTCTCAGCATTATCCAGCTGTGCGACACTGACCTTGCAGTAAAGTTTGGTCGAGACACCTGTAAAGTCTACAATCAAACCGGTAAACTATTGATGCAAGGGGTGAGGACCGAGGATAATTTCTATGGGACTGAGCCCACATCCTCACTTGTCTGCAAAAGCGCCACGATCACTGCTATGGATCTGTGGCACCAACGTCTAGGTCACGTGAACGTTAGAGATCTTAATCGTTTATCTAAAAAGGACCTAGTAAGTGGCTTACCATCTCTTGGAAAGTCAACTTCAACCGTTTGTGGACCCTGTTAGTTAGGAAAAAAAATTCGTAGTCCTCATAGGAAGTTGCATTCCATTACCACCTCTCGTGTTCTGGAGTTGATTCACATGGATCTTATGGGTCCCACTCGTACTGATAGTCTAGGTGGTAAGAGGTACATCCTCGTGATGGTAGATGATTTCTCCAGGTACTCCATTGTAGGTTTTCTGAGAGAGAAATCCGATGCTGTAGATTTCTTAACGACTAAGTGTCGTGTCCTGCAAAATCAACACGGTGTCACTATTAACAGAATATGTAGTGACAACGGCACTGAATTTAAGGAAGCAAAGGTGGATTTGTACTGTGATAGCTTGGGATCGAACATGAGTTTTCTGCTATGAGAACTCCTCTGCAAAATGGGATTATTGAGAGAAAGAATAGAACGATCCAAGAGATGGCTAGATCTATGCTTCTAGGTCGTAAAGTTTCTAGGAGATTTTGGGCAGAGGCAGTGTCTACTGAATGCCACACAATGAATAGGGTTTATTTGCGTCCAAACACACTACAGACACCTTATGAGTTGTGGACCGGCAAGAAGCCCAACCTGGCGTATTTCCGTGTTTTTGGGAGTAAATGCTACATCCTACGGGATAGAGAGCAATTAGGAAAGTTCAACTCCCGGAGCGACGAGGGAATATTTCTAGGATATTCATCGAATAGTAGAGCATACTGGGTATTTAACCTGAAGAGCTCTAGGGTTATGGAATCAATAAACGTTACCGTGTAAGATGATGAACCTTCGACGGTTATTGATCCAAACCTTAAGTGTGAGCATGAGGATTGTTCTGACAGTGATTTACCTGTTCCTCTCTCACACTCTGTGGATCCTACTCCTGTGTTAGGGGACACACCTGCTTGGGTTCGCAAGAGTCATGACCCTTCTGCCATTATTGGTGATCCCACTCTAGGGGTCAAGACTCGTGCTCAGCTAGAGAACGTTGTTAGCCATCTTTGCTACACGTTTAAAGTCGAGCCCAAGAACCATAAAGAAGCACTCAAGGATGAACACTGGATATCTGCTATGCAGGATGAGTTGCTTCAGTTTAAAAAGAATGATGTCTGGGAACTTGTCCCCCGACCTAGTGAGATTAATGTGATAGGTACCCGGTGGATTTTTAAGAACAAAATGGATGAAAATGGTACCATAATCCGAAATAAGGATAGGTTGGTCGCTCAAGGCTACACACAGATAGAGGGTGTAGACTTTGGGGAGACATTTGCTCCTGTTGCGAGGCTTGAGTCCGTCCGTCTTCTGCTTGCCATCGCATGTCATCTCCGCTTTAAGGTATATCAGATGGATGTCAAGAGTGCCTTTCTGAATGGCATTCTACAGGAGGAGGTTTACGTGGAACAACCAAAAGGGTTTAAAGACCCTCAGCACCCTGAGCACGTCTACTATCTGAGGAAAGCCTTGTATGGTTTGAAGCAAGCACCTCGTGCTTGGTACGAGAGGCTTACTTCCTATCTCTTAGCTCGAGGCTTCAAGAGAGGGGGAGTAGATATGACGTTGTTCGTCAGGAGAGATGACGGTGCTATTTTGGTTGCCCAGGTCTATGTGGACGACATAGTCTTTGGATCCACATGCTCCCAGCATGCTCACCACTTTGAGGAGGAGATGAAAATGAGTTTGAAATGAGCATGGTTGGTGAGCTTACATTCTTCCTTGGTCTCCAGGTTCGTCAGCTAGAGGATGGGATGTTCATCTCCCAATCCAAGTATGCTAGAGACCTAGTGAATAAATTTGGTTTAGACTCCGCTAAGCATGCACGTACACCTATGAGTACCACTACCAAGCTTAGTAAGGACACTTTAGGCAAGGACGTAGAGCAAACCTTATATCGGAGTATGATAGGTAGTCTTCTCTACTTGACTGCCAGTCGTCCCGACATCGCTTTTAGTGTTGGAGTCTGTGCGCGATATCAGGCGTCCCCAAAAGAGTCACATTTACTTGATCTAAAACGTATTATTAAATACGTGAGTGGGACTCTATCATACGGTATTTGGTATTCCTTTGAGACCGATGACCGTTTGTCCGCCTATTTGGATGCCGATTGGGCTGGGGATGTAGATGGTTGTAGGAGCACTTCTAGTGGGTGTTTCTATTTTGGTTCTGCTCTTGTCTCCTGGCTGAGCAAGAAGCAAAATTCCATCTCTTTGTCCACTGCGAAGGCTGAGTACATTGCATCCGGGAGTTGTTGCACACAACTCTTATGGATGAAGCAAATGTTGGAGGATTATGGGATTTCACAAGACACCATGATCATCTCTTGTGATAACACGAGCGCGATACACATATCTCGTAATCCCGTCCAGCATTCGCGCACAAAACATATCTGGATACGTGAGCACTTTATACGTCAATTAGTTGAATAGAAAGTCGTATCCCTGAGTTTTATTCCCACCGACCGTCAGTTAGCCGATATTTTCACGAAACCTTTAGATGCCCTTAGATTTGAGAGTCTTAGGAAATCTTTAGGGATTTTCACAGTTGACTGAGGGGTTGGTCTATGTCTAGAATAGGATGCTCCTTCATGTTCATATCATATGCTTCCTATTGCTAGTCTGTTTTATATGTACCATTGCTTAGTTGTACAGCTTTGTTTTATCCTTGTTGCTTTTTATATTTCTTTTGAAAAATACAAAAAGATTTTCCTTTAAGAAAATTTTTGAGAAAAAGCAGAAAAAGATTTTTTTTGATAATATTTTTTGAAAAAGGCCAAAAAGATTTTTTTGTTTTTGCACCTTTTATGGATGAGCATTTAAGTTAGCCAAGTCACAACTTCATTCCATATATCCATATGACTGTTTGATAGAGATTTGAGATGCTACATCATTTCATCCATGTGCTTTACATTGGTTGGAGTCTTTGAGATGTAATTAGTGATATCTTCCTACATGTTTGACTCCTATATCCTTTATTGCACACATGCACGGCTATATTTGATTATTGCACTTATCTATCTCATGTTGGCTTGCGTGTTTTCATCTCAATCCTGTCTATACAATGTACAATATGCGATAAAACTTGATAAGATTGGAATGCATGTAAAAACCGTTTTGGTGAGACTGTGTGTTTTTGTATAACAGGGAGGGGCTGCGAAAGGTAATCATATATCCTTTGCGCAAAAGCCACCGTTAAAAAAGGACCTAAAAATGGAGGAATTTTAATATCCGAGGTCCTAAGAGGTTAAAAGAGCCCGAAAAAATTTAAAGGCAATAAAAAGCTATACATGCCAAATATGGGCCACTTAGGTTTCACCATCAATTCTCCAAAGTTTGAGAATTTAGAATGCCTCTATTCAAAATAATATCTGAGGGAGTTTGGTTGGAGCATATAAACGGGTTTGCACTTCCTTGAAAGTCCTGAAAAAGCATAAAATCATTTTGGACGTTATTGGTGTGAAAATCATTTTGAGCTTTGATTTGTTGATTTGATTGAGTCAATATCTTATAAAGTCATTCTTTTACACCAAAGGAAGCATTTGAGTTCATTCGCTAGGAATATCCAATATTCATCGTGCACATATGTCATGTTTGTATGCATTGATTTTCCTATCGAATTTGATCACACCACTTCATTTACGCTATCATTGACTTGGTTACTTTGTGTTCATTCATGGTGTGATATTTTTCGTGTGACCCCCGCTCTTGCTTATTTGATTTATTTCTCTCATTTGTCTATTTGGGGACATCATAAAAAGGGGGAGATTATAATGAATTATCTTATTATGGGGGAGTTTTGAAAGTTTGAGTTTGTTCATAAATTGGTATATATGTTTATCTCACTTCAAACTCGATATGTCACGTGGTATTTTGTTTTTTCCCATGTGTGTAGGTACTACATGGATTATCATTGTATTGCACACCCTGATGAGAAAAGCTTGAGATTCCTGAAGATTTGAAGATCAAACGATGCAGTCTTATTCACTTGTACTCTTTTAGTTTTGGGTTCATGGAAGGGTAGATTTGTATAGGCAACTTTTTATGATTGATAATTCGGATGTTTGTTTTTATGTATGTACCGGCATAGACATAGGGGGAGATTTGTAAGGACATTTTTGTCCATGAACATTTTATATGTCGTACGCCGTTACACCGTTGAGAATATTTCAGAATCTTACGCTCATCAACGGAATCCGAATATCAAAGGCAGAAAAGGAATCAGGGAACAGATCGGACCGATCCGGCCCAGATAAAAGAACCGATCTGGTTCCTTCGAACCGATCAGCCTAAAGAGACCGGACCGATCCGCCTGCTGAGGTGAGGCCAGTGTACCCCGGATCCATAGCGAACCGATGAAGATAAAAAGCCGAACCGATCCGATGCCAACCGGATTGATCCGCCTTCAAAAAGGAACCGATCCGATGTCACCGGACCGATCCGCATAAAGAGACCGGACCGATCCGACGAGGATAATTTCAAACAGATCGTGTTCAGATCATGTCCCGAATTTTAGGTCAAGTTCTCCTATTTAATTCCACTACGGGAAGTGGTTTTTCCAAGACTTCTATACACAATTTTCAGAGTAGAGAAAGCCCCAAGTCTTCACCTATTGAGTACCAATACTCTAGGTATTTTGATTCACACAAAATCCTTACACTTGTGAATCCTTTTGGTAACCCAGGAACGCAGTTTTATAGTTCAACCCTTGTGGAGGAGACCGTTCTTCTTCTCCATGCAGCCCTACTGGAAAGGGATAATTTTAGCCGCGACTACAGAATCCGATACCTTAGGGTAATTCTTAGTCAACTTGTATTTTCATTGTAATCCAATTGTAAGCTGTTTTCTTACAAATTATAGTGAAAATAAATGGTTTTGCCCCTGAGGTGGATTTTTCCTTAATTGCATGTGTTTGAATGTTCTTGCGTAGATTATCAATTTATTCAATCACATACTGCTGCATGTTTAGGGTTTGTTTGTGTTAAAAGGATTTTATATATAATTTGATCATTTGAACGCGAGCACACACGTTCTCAATGGTGATTTGCATATTTGTAGACTTAGGCTTAAAAACATGGCGCTAGAGGATGAAAACTCAAAACAACCCTCGAACGGCCCCGTGGGTGGCATCAACACCTCCGACGGGACCAATGTAACTAGTAGGAACTGATAACGGTACCGCGGGCCACCTGGTTTGAGAATAAGATGGTGCTTTTCATATTTCTAGACTTAGGGTTAATAACATGGCTATAGAGGGTGAAAACTCGAAACAACCCCCTAATGGCCCCGTGAGTGGCACCAAGACCTCCCGCATGACCAATATAACTCGTAGGAACTGACCACGCAACCGCGGGTCCCCCAATTTGAGAATACGACGATAATTTCCATATTCGTAGACTAAGGCTTAAAAACATGGCCTTAGAGGGTGAAAACTCGAAATAACCCCCGAATGGCCTCGTGGGTGGCACCAACACCTCCCACAGGACCAATGAAACTGTTAGGAACTGACCACACAGCCGCGGGTCTCCCGATTTGAGAATACAATGGTAATTTGCATATTTTAAGACTTAGGCTTAAAAACATGGCATTAGAGGGTGAAAACTCAAAACATCCCCCAAACGGCCCCATGGGTGGCACCAACACCTCCCATGGGACCAATGTAACTCGTAGGAACTGACCATGCAGCCGTGGGTCTCCCGAATTGATAATACGATGGTAATTAGTATATTTTTAGACTTAGGCTTAAAAAAATGTCGTTAGAGGGTTAAAACTCAAAATAGCTCCTGAACATCCCCGTGGGTGGTTCCGACACCTCCCACGGGACCAATGTAACTCGTAGGAAGTGCTAACGCAACCGCGGGTCTACCGATTTGAGAATACGATGGTAACTTGCATATTTCTAGACTTTGGGTTTAAAAATGGCGTTAGAGGGTGAAAACTCGAAACAACCCCCAAATGGCCCCGTGGGTGGCACCAACACCTCCCACGGGACCAATGTAACTCGTAGGAACTGACCACATAGCCGCGGGTATCTCGCTTTCAGAATATGACGGTAATTTGAATATTTCATGACTTAGGTTTAAAAACATGGCGTTAGAGGGTGAAAACTCAAAACATCCCCCGAACGGCTCCATGGGTGGCACAAACACCTCCCACGGGACCAATGTAACTCGTAGGACCTGACCACGCAGTCGTGGGTCTCTCGGTTTTAGAATAAGACTGTAATATGCATATTTCTAGACTTAGCCTTAAAAATATGGCGTTAGAGGGTGAAAACTCGAAACAATCCCCAAACCGTCCCGTGGATGGCACCAACACCTCCGATGGGACCAATGTAACTCATAGGAAGTTATAACGCAATCGCTGGTCTCCCGGTTTGAGAATACGATGGTAACTTGGTTATTTTTAGACTTTGGGTTAAAAACATGGCGTTAGAGGGTGAAAACTTGAAATAACCCCTAAACGGCCTCGTGACTGGCACCAACACCTCCCACGAGACCAATGTAACTCATAAGATCTGACCACACAGCCGTGGGTCTCCCGGTGTGAGAATATGATGCTAATTGGTAGATTTCTAGACTCAGGGTTAAAAACATGGCATTAGAGGCTGAAAACACAAAACAACCCTCGAACAGCCACGTGGGTGGCACCAACACCTCCCACGGGACCAATGTAACTTGTAGGAACTGACCATGCAGTCGCGGATCTCCCAGTTTGAGAATACGACGATAATTTGTATATTTTAATAATTATGCTTATAAACATCGCATTAGAGGGTGAAAAATCAAAACTTCCCTCGAACAGCCCCATGGGTGGCACCAACACCTCCTACCGGACCATTGTAACTCGTAGGTACTGACCACGTAGCCGTGGGTCTCCCAGTTTGAGACTAAGAAGCTAATTTCCATATTTCTAGACTTAGGCTTAAAAACATGGTGTTTGAGGGTGAAAGCTCGAAACAGCCCCCAAACGGCCCCGTGGGTGGCATCAACACCTCCCATGGGACCAATGTAACTCGTAAGAACTTACCACGCTGCCGCGGGTCACCCGGTTTTAGAATACGATGGTAATTTGAATATTTATAGACTTAGGGTTAAAACATGGCATTAGAGGGGAAAACTCAAAACAGCCCCCGAACGACCGCGTGAGTGACACCAACACCTCCCACGGGACCAATGTTACTCGCAAGATCTGACCACACAGCCGTGGGTCTCCCGGTGTGAGAATATGATGCTAATTTGTAGATTTCTAGACATAGGGTTAAAAACATGGCGTTAGAGGGAGAAAACTCGAAACAGCCCGCGAATGGCCCCATGGGTGGTACCAACACCTCCCACAGGACCAACCTAACTCGTAGAAACTGACCACGTAGTCGCGGGTCTCCCGATTTGAGAATACGACGGTAGCTTGCATATTTCTAGACGTAGGCTTAAAAACATGGCGTTAGAGGGTGAAAACTCGAAACAACCCCCGAACGGCCCCGTGGGTGGCACCAACACCTCCCACGGGAACAATGTAGCTAATAGGAACTGATAACGCTATCGCGTGCCACCCGCTTTGAGAATAAGACGGTAATTTGTATATTTCTAGACTTAGGGTTAAAAACATGGCATTAGAGGGTGAAAACTTGAAACAGGCCCCAAATGGCCCCGTGAGTGGCACCAACACCTACCGCGGGACCAAAGTAACTCGTAGGAACTGACCACGCAGCCACGGGTCTCCTGGTTTAAGAATACGATGATAATTTGCATATTCGTAGACTAAGGCTTAAAAACATGGCCTTAGAGGGTGAAAACTCGAAACAACCCCCGAACGGCCGCGTGGGTGGCGCCAACACCTCCCACGGGACCAATGAAACTCATAGGAACTAACCACACAGCTGCACGTCTCCCGGTTTGAGAATAAGATGGTAATTTTCATATTTCAAGACTTAGGCTTAAAAAAATGGCGATAGAGGGTGAAAACTCAAAACAGCCCCCGAACGGCCCCAAGGGTGGCACCAACACCTCCCACGGGACCAATGTAACTCGTAGGAACTGACCACATAATCGCGGGTCTCCCGAATTGAGAATACGACGGTAATTTTTATATTTCTCAACATAGGCTTAAAAACATGGCTTTAGATGTTGAAAACTCGAAATAGCCCCCGAACGTCCCCGTGGGTTGCTCCGACACCTCCTACGGGACCAATGCAACTCGTAAGAAGTGCTAACGCATCTGCGGGTCTCTCAGTTTGAGAATACGATGGTAACTTGCATATTTTTAGACATTGGGTTAAGAACATGGCGTTAGAGGGTGAAAACTCGAAATAGCCCCCCGAACGGCCCCGTGGGTGGCACCAACACCTCCCACGTGACCCATGTAACTCGTAGGAACTGACCATGCAACCGCGGGTCTCCCGATTTGAGAATACGATGATAATTTGCATATTTCAAGACTTAGGCTTAAAAACATGGGGTTAGAGGGTGAAAACTCAAAACAGCCCCCGAACGGCCCCATGGGTGGCACCAACACCTCCCACGGGACCAATGTAACTCGTAGGAATTGACCACGCGGTCGCGGGTCTCCGGGTTTGAGAATACGACTGTAATATGCATATTTTTAGACTTAGGCTTAAAAATATGACGTTAGAGGGTGAAAACTCAAAACAACCCCCAAACGGCCCCGTAGGTGGCACCAACACCTCCCAGGGGACCAATGTAACTCATAGGAAGTGATAACGCAGTCGCGGGTCTCCTGGTTTGCGAATATGATGGTAACTTTCTTATTTCTAGACTTTAGGTTAAAAACATGGCGTTAGAGGGTGAAAACTTGAAACAACCCCTGAACGGCCTCATGACTGGCACCAACACCTCCCGCGGAACCAATGTATCTTGTTGGAACTGACCACGTAGTTGTGGGTCTCCCGGTGTGGGAATATGATTATAATTTGCATATTTTTAGACTTAGGCTTTAAAATATGGCGTTAGAGGGTGAAAACTCGAAACAGCCACCAAACATCCCCGTGGGTGGCAGCAACAACTCCCACGGGATGAATATAACACGTAGGAACTGACCACGCAATCGGGGGTCTCTCGGTTTGAGAATAAGATGGTAATTTGCATATTTCTAGACATTGGCTTAAAAAACTGGCGTTAGAGGGTGAAAACATGAAACAGCCCCGTGGGTGGCACCAACACTTCCCACGGGACCGATGTAACTCGTAGGAAGTGCTAACGCAGTCGCGGGTCTCCCAGTTTGATAATACATCGATAACTTGCATATTTCTACTCTTTGGGTTAAAAACATGGCGTTAGAGGGGGGAAATTCGAAACAACCAACGAATGGCCTCGTGAGTGGCACCAACACCTCCCACGAAACCAATGTAACTCTTAGGAACTGACCACGCAGCCGCGGGTCTCCCGGTTCTAGAATATGATGGTAATTTGCACATTTCTAGACTTAGGCTTAAAAACATGGCGTTAGAGGGTGAAAACTCAGGACAGCCCTCGAAACGTCCCTGTGGGTGGCGCTAATACCTCCCACGGGACCAATGTAACTCGTAGGAATTGACCACGCAACCACGGGTCTCCCGATTTGAGAATCTGATGGTAATTTGCATATTTCTAGACTTAGGCTTAAAAACATGGCTTTAGAGGGTGAAAACTCGAAATAACCACCGAACGTCCCAGTGGGTGGCACAAACATCTCTCACGGGACCAATGTAACTCGTAGTAACTGAGCATACAGCCGCGGGTCTCCCGATCTGATAGTAAGATGGTAATTTGCATATTTCTCGACTTAGGCTTAAAAACATGGTGTTAGAGGGTCAAAACTCGAAACATCTCCCGAACGGCCCCTTGGCTGGCACCAACACCTCCCACGGGACCAATGTAACTCATAGGAACTGACCACGAAGTCGCGGGTCTCTCAATTTGAGAATATGACGATAATTTGCATATTTCTAGACTTAGGATTACAAACATTGTGTTAGAGGGTGAAAACTCGAAACAACCCCCGAACTTCCCCGTGGGTGGCACCAACACCCCCCACGGGACCAATGTAACTCGTAGGAACTCATCCCGCAGCCACGGGTCTCTTGGTTTGAGAATTTGAAATTAATTTGCATATTTATAGACTTAGGCTTAAAAACATGGCATTAGAGGGTGAAAACTCAAAACAGCCCCCGAACGGCCCCATGGATGGCACCGACACCTCCCACGGGACCAATGTAACTCGTAGGAATTGACCACGCGGTCGCGGGTCTCCCGGTTTAAGAATAAGACTGTAATATGCATATTTCTAGACTTAGGAATAAAAATATGACGTTAGAGGGTGAAAACACGAAATAACCCAAAAACGGCCCCGTGGGTGGCACCAACACCTCCCACGAGACCAATGTAACTCATAGGAGGTGAGAACGCAGTCAAGGGTCTCCCAGTTTGCAAATATGATGGTAACTTGCTTATTTCTAGACTTTGAGTTAAAAACATGGTGTTAGAGGGAGAAAACTTCAAACAACCCCTGAACGGCCTCGTGACTCGCACCAACACCTCCCGCGGGAATTATGTATCTCGTTGGAACTGACCATGTAGCTGCGGGTCTCCTGGTGTGAGAATATGATTATAATTTGCATATTTGTAGACATAGGCTTCAAAATATGGCGTTTGAGGGTGAAAACTCGGAACAGCCACCGAACGTCCCCGTGGGTGGCAGCAACAACTCCCACGGGATCAATATAACACGTAGGAACTGACCACGCAGTCGGGGGTCTCCCGGTTTGAGAATAAGATGGTAATTTGCATATTTCTAGACATTGGCTTAAAAACATGGCGTTAGAGGGTGCAAACTTGAAATAGCCCCGTGGGTGGCACCAATACCTCCCATGAGACTGATGTAATTCGTAGGAAGTGCTAACGCAGCCGCGGGTCTCCCGGTTTGATAATACATTGATAACTTGCATATTTCTACTCTTTGGATTAAAAACATGGCGTTAGAGGGTGAAAACTCGAAACAACACACGAACGGCCTCGTGAGTGGCACCAACACCTCCCACGGGACCAATGTATCTCGTAAGAACTGACCACGCAGCCGCGGGTATCCCGGTTTGAGAATATGATGGTAATTTGAATATTTCTAGACTTAGGCTTAAAAACATGGCGTTAGAGGGTGAAAACTCAAGACATCCCTCGAAACGTCCCTGTGGGTGGCGCCAATACCTCCCACGGGACCAATGTAACTCGTAGGAATTGACCACGCAGCCACGGGTCTCTCGATTTGAGAATCTGATGGTAATTTTCATATTTCTAGGCATAATCATAAAAACTTAGCTTTAGAGCGTGAAAACTCGAAATAACCCCCGGACGTCCCCGTGGGTGGCACCAACACCTCTCACGGGATCAATGTAACTTGTAGTAACTGACCATACAGCCGCGGGTCTCTCGATCTGAGAGTAAGATGGTAATTTGCATATTTCTGGACTTTAGCTTAAAAACATAGTGTTAGAGGGTGAAAACTCAAAACATCTCCCGAACGGCCCCGTGGCTGGCACCAACACCTCCCACGGGACCAATGTAACTCGTAGGAACTGACCACAAAGCTGCGGGTCTCCCGATTTGAGAATATGATGATAATATGCATATTTCTAGACTTAGGATTAAAAACATTGCGTTAGAGGGTGAACACTCGAAACAGCCCCCGAGCGTCCCCATGGGTGGCACCAATACCTCCCACGGGACCAATGAAACTCGTAGGACCTGATCTCGTAGCCACGGGTCTCTCAGTTTCAGAATTCGACAGTAATTTGTATATTTATAGACCTAGGCTTAAAAACGTGGCGTTAGAAGGTGAAAACTCGAAACAGCCCGCGAATGGGCCCATGGGTGGTACCAACACCTCCCACAGGACTGATGTTAGTCGTAGGAGCTGACCACGCAGCCGCGGGACTCCCGGTTTTAGAATATGATGGAAATTTTCATATTTATATACTTAGGCTTAAAAACATGGTGTTAGAGGGTGAAAACTCGAAATAGCCCCCGAACGTCCCCGTGGGTGGCACCAACACCTCCCACGGGACCGATGTAACTTGTAGGAACTGACCACGCAGCTGCGGGTCTCTCGGTAATAGAATATGATGGTAATTTGCATATACCTAGACTTAGGCTTAAAAACATGGCGTTAGAGGGTGAAAACTCGAAATAGCCCCCGAACGGCCTCATGAGTGGCACCAACACCTCCCACGGGACCAATGTAACTCGTAGGAACTTATCACGCAGCCGCGGGTCTCCCGGTTTGAGAATACGACTTTAATTTGCATATTTCAAGACTTAGGCTTATAAACATGGTGTTAGAGGGTGAAAACTCAAAAGAGCCCCCCGAACGGCCCCATGGGTGGCACCAACACCGCCTACGGGACCATTGTAACTCGTAGGTACTGACCACGCAGCCGCGGGTCTCCCGGTTTGAGACTAAGATGCTAATTTCCTTATTTTTAGACTTACGCTTAAAAACATGACGTTAGCGTGTGAAATCTCGAAACAGCCCCCAAACGGCCCCTTGGGTGGCATCAACACCTACCATGGGACCAATATAACTCGTAGGAACTGACCACGCTGCCGTGGGTCACCTGGTTTGAAAATACGATGGTAATTTCAATATTTATAGACTTAGGGTTAAAAACATTTCATTAGAGGGGAAAACTTAAAACAGTCCCCCAACAGCCGTGTGAGTGACACCAACCCTCCCACGGGACCAATATAACTCGTAAGATCTGACCACACAGCCATGGGTTTCCCGGTGTGAGAATATGATGCTAATTTGTAGATTTCTAGACTTAGGGTTAAAAACATTGCGTTAGAGGGAGAAAACTCGAAACAGTCCGCGAATGGCCCCATGGGTGGTACCAACACCTCCCACGAGACCAACGTAACTCGTAGGAACTGACCACGCAGCCACGGGTCTCCCGATTTGAGAATACGACGGTAATTTGTATATTTCTAGACTTAGGCTTAAAAACATGCCGTTAGCAGGTGAAAACTCGAAACAACCCCCGAACAGCCCCGTGGGTGGCACCAACACCTCCCACGGGACCGATGTAACTCATAGGAACTGATAACGCTACCACGGGCCACCCGCTTTGAGAAATAGATGGTGATTTTCATATTTCTAGACTTAGGGTTAAAAACATGGCATTAGTGGGTGAAAACTCAAAATAGGCTCCGAATGGCCCCGTGAGTGGCACCAACAACTCCCGATGGACCTATGTAACTCGTAGGAACTGACCACGCAGCCGCGGGTCTCCTGGTTTGAGAATATGATGATAATTTTCATATTCGCAGACTAAGGCTTAAAAACATGGACTTAGAGGGTGAAAACTCGAAACAACCCCCGAACGGACCCGTGGGTGGCACCAACACCTCCCACGGGACCAATACAACTCGTAGGAACTAACCACACAGCTGCAGGTCTCCCGGTTTGAGAATACGACAGTAATTTGCATATTTTAAGACTTAGGGTTAAAAAGATGGCATTAGAGGGGAAAACTCGAAACAGCCACCGAACGGCCTCATGAGTGGCAGCAACACCTCCCACGGGACCAATGTAACTCCTAGGAACTGACCACGCAGCCGCGAGTCTCCCGATTTTAACATACGACGGTAATTTGCATATTTTAAGACTTAGTCTTATGAACATGGCGTTAGAGGGTGAAAACTAAAAAAAGCCCCCGAACGGCCCCATGGGTGTCACCAACACCGCCTACGGGACCATTGTAACTCGTAGGTACTAACCATGGAGCCGCGGGTCTCTCGGTTTGAGACGAAGGTGCTAATTTTCATATTTTTAGACTTAGGGTTACAAACATGGCGTTAGAGGGTGAAAACTCAAAAAGCCCCCAAACGGCCCCGTGGTTGGCATCAACACTTCCCATGGGACCAATGTAACTCGTAGTAACTGACCATGCTGCCGCCGGTCACCCGGTTTTTGAATACAATGGTAATTTGAATATTTATAAACTTAGGGTTAAAAACATGGCATTAGAGGGGAAAACTCAAAACATCCCCCGAACGGCCGCGTGAGTGACACCAACACCTCCCAAGGGACAAATGTAACTTGTAAGATCTGACCACACAGCCATGGGTCTCGGTTGTCAGAATATGATGCTAATTTGCAGATTTCTAGACTTAGGGTTACAAATATGGCGTTAGAGGGTGAAAACTCAAAACAGCCCACGAATGGCCCTATGGGTGGTACCAACACCTCCCATGGGACCAACGTAACTCATAGGAACTGACCACACAGCCGCGGGTCTCTCAATTTGAGAATACGATGGTAATTTTCATATTTCTAGACTTAGGCTTAAAAACATGGCGTTAGAGGGTGAAAACTCGAAATAGCCCCCAACGGCCCCATGGGTGGCACCAAAACCTCCCACAGGACCAATGTAACTCATAGGAACTGATAACACTACCGCGAGCCACCCGCTTTGAGAATAAGATGGTGATTTGCATAGTTCTTCACTTAGGGTTAAGAACATAGCATTAGAGGGTGAAAACTTGAAACATCCCCTGAATGGCCCCGTGAGTGGCACCAACACCTCCCATGGGACCAATGTAAGTCGTAGGAACTGACCACACATCCGCGGGTCTCCCGGTTTGAGAATACGATGATAATTTTTCATATTCGTAGAGTAAGGCTTAAAAACATGGCCTTAGAGGGTGAAAACTCAAAACAACCCCCGAACGGCCCCATGGGTGGCACCAACTCCTCCCACGGGACCAATGCAACTCGTAGGAACTAACCACACAGCTGCAGGTCTCCCAGTTTGAGCATACGATGGTAATTTGCATATTTCAAGACTTAGACTAAAAAATATGGCCTTTGTGGTTGAAAACTCAAATCATCCCCCGAACGGCCCCATGGGTGGCACCAACACCTCACACGGGACCAATGTAACTCGTAGGAACTGACCACACAGCCGCGGGTCTCCCGAATTGAGAATACGACGGTATTTTTTATATTTCTAGACTTAGGCTTAAAAACATGGCTTTAGAGGTTGAAAACTCGAAATAGCTACCGAACGTCCCCGTGGGTGGCTCCGGCACCTCCCACGGGAACAATGCAACTCGTAGGAAGTGGTAACGCAGATGCAGGTCTCTCAGTTTCAGAATACGATGGTAACTTGCATATTTATAGACTTTGGGTTAAGAACATGTTGTTAGAGGGTGAAAACTCGAAACAGCCCCGAACGGCCCCGTGCGTGGCACCAACACCTCCCACGGGACCCATGTAACTCATAGGAACTGAACACGCAGTCGCGGGTCTCCCAGTTTGAGAATATGATGGTAATTTGCATATTTCTAGACTTAGGCTTGAAAACATGGCTTTAGAGGATGAAAACTCGAAACAACCCCCGGACGTCCCCGTGGGTGGCGCCAACACCTCTCACGGGACCAATGAAACTCGTAGTAACTGACTATACAGCCGCGGGTGTCCCGATCTGAGAGTAAGATGGTAATTTGCATATTTCTAGACTTAGGCTTAAAAATATGGTGTTAGAGGTTGAAAACTCAAAATAGCTCCCAAACGGCCCCGTGGCTGGCACCAACACCTCCCACGGGACCAATGTAACTCATAGGAACTGACCACGAAGCCACGGGTCTCACGATTTGATAATATGATGATAATTTGCATATTTCTAGACATAGGATTAAAAACATTGCGTTAGAGGGTGAAAACTCGAAATAGCCCCTGAGCGTCCTCGTGGGTGGCACCAATACATCCCACGGGACCAATGTAACTCATATGACCTGATCCCGTAGCCACGGGTCTCTCGGTTTGAGAACTTGACAGTAATTTCTATATATCTAGACTTAGGCTTAAAAACAAGGCGTTAGAGGGTGAAAACTCGAAATAACCCGCGAATGGGCCCATGGGTGGTACCAACACCTCCCACGGGACCGATGTAACTCGTAGGAGCTGACCACACGGTTTTTCAGTTTGAGAATATGATGGTAATTAGCATATTTCTAGACTTAGGCTTAAAAACATGGCGTTATAGGGTGAAAACTTGAAACAGCCCTCGAACGTCCCCGTGGGTGGCACCAACACCTCCCACGGGACCAACGTAACTCATAGGAACTGACCACGCATCCGCGGGTCTCCCGGTAATAAAATATGATGGTAATTTCCATATATCTAGGCTTAGGCTTAAAAACATTATGTTAGAGGGTGAAAACTCAAAACAGCCCCTGAAAGTCCCTATGGGTGGCACCAACACCTCCCACGGGACCAATGTAACTCGTAGGAACTTACCACGCAGCCGCAGGTCTCCTGGTTTGAGAATACGATGGTAATTTGCATATTTTAAGACTTAGGCTTATAAACATGCTGTTAGAGGGTGAAAACTCAAAACAGCCCCCGAACCGCCCCATGGGTGGCACCAACACCGCCTTCGGGACCATTGTAACTCATAGGTACTGACCACGCAGCCGCGGGTCTCCTCGTTTGAGAATACGATTATAATTTGCATATTCATAGACTAAGGCTTAAAAACATGACGTTGGAGGGTGAAAACTCAAAATAGCCCCCAAACGGCCCCGTGGGTGGCATCAACACCTCCCACGGGACCAATGCAACTCGTAGGAACTGACCACACAGCTACAGGTCTCTCGGTTTGAGAATACAACGGTAATTTGCATATTTCAAGACTTAGGGTTAAAAACATGGCTTTAGAGGGGAAAACTCGAAATAGCCTCCGAACGGCCTCGTGAGTGACACCAACACCTCCCACAGGACCAATGTAACTCCTAGGAACTGACCACGCAGCCGCGGGTCTCCCGATTTGAGAATACGACGGTAATTTTCATATTTTAAGACTTAGGCTTATGAACATGGCGTTAGAGGGTGAAAACTAAAAACAGCCCCCGAAGGGCCCCATGGGTGGCACCAACACCGCCTACGGGACCATTGTAACTCGTAGGTACTAACCACGCAGCCGCGGGTCTCCCCGTTTGAGACTAAGATGCTAATTTCCATATTTTTAGACTTAGGGTAAAAAACATGGCGTTAGAGGGTGAAAACTCGAAACAGCCCCAAAACAGCCCCGTGGATGGCATCAACACTTCCCATGGGACCAATGTAACTCGTAGGAACTAACCACGCTGCTGCGGGTCACCCGGTTTGAGAATACGATGGTAATTTGAATATTTATAGACTTAGGGTTAAAAACATGGCATTAGAGGGTGAAAACTCAAAATAACCCGCGAATGGCCCCAGGGGTGGTACCAACACCTCCCACGGGACCAACGTAACTCGTAGGAACTGACCACACAGCCGCGGGTCTCCCGATTTGAGAATATGATGGTAATTTGCATATTTCTAGACTTAGGCTTAAAAACATGGCATTAGAGGGTGAAAACTCAAAATACCCCCCAACGGCCCCGTGGGTGGCACCAAAACCTCCCACGGGACCAATGTAACTCATAGGAACTGATAATGCTACCGCATGCCACCCGCTTTGAGAATAAGACGGTGATTTGCATATTTTTAGACTTTGGTTTCAAAACATGGCATTAGAGGGTGAAAACTCGAAATAGGCCCTGAATGGCCCCGTGAGTGGCACCAACACCTCCCGCGGGACCAATGTAACTCGTAGGAACTGACCACGTAGCCGCGGGTCTCCTGGTTTGAGAATACGATGATAATTTGCATATTCGTAGACTAAGGCTTAAAAACGTGGCCTTAGCGGGTGAAAACTCGAAACAACCCCCGAACGGCCCCATGGGTGGCACCAACACCTCCCACGGGACCAATGCAACTCGTAGGAACTAACCACATAGCTGCAAGTCTCCCGGTTTGAGAATACGACGGTAATTTGCATATTTTAAGACTTAGGCTTATAAACATGCTGTTAGAGGGTGAAAACTCAAAACAGCCCCCGAACCGCCCCATGGGTGGCACCAACACCGCCTTCGGGACCATTGTAACTCATAGGTACTGACCACGCAGCCGCGGGTCTCCTCGTTTGAGAATACGATTATAATTTGCATATTCATAGACTAAGGCTTAAAAACATGACGTTGGAGGGTGAAAACTCAAAATAGCCCCCAAACGGCCCCGTGGGTGGCATCAACACCTCCCACGGGACCAATGCAACTCGTAGGAACTGACCACACAGCTACAGGTCTCTCAGTTTGAGAATACAACGGTAATTTGCATATTTCAAGACTTAGGGTTAAAAACATGGCTTTAGAGGGGAAAACTCGAAATAGCCTCCGAACGGCCTCGTGAGTGACACCAACACCTCCCACGGGACCAATGTAACTCCTAGGAACTGACCACGCAGCCGCGGGTCTCCCGATTTGAGAATACGAAGGTAATTTTCATATTTTAAGACTTAGGCTTATGAACATGGCGTTAGAGGGTGAAAACTAAAAACAGCCCCCGAAGGGCCCCATGGGTGGCACCAACACCGCCTACGGGACCATTGTAACTCGTAGGTACTAACCACGCAGCCGCGGGTCTCCCCGTTTGAGACTAAGATGCTAATTTCCATATTTTTAGACTTAGGGTAAAAAACATGGCGTTAGAGGGTGAAAACTCGAAACAGCCCCAAAACAGCCCCGTGGATGGCATCAACACTTCCCATGGGACCAATGTAACTCGTAGGAACTGACCACGCTGCTGCGGGTCACCCGGTTTGAGAATATGATGGTAATTTGAATATTTATAGACTTAGGGTTAAAAACATGGCATTAGAGGGTGAAAACTCAAAATAACCCGCGAATGGCCCCAGGGGTGGTACCAACACCTCCCATGGGACCAACGTAACTCGTAGGAACTGACCACACAGCCGCGGGTCTCCCGATTTGAGAATATGATGGTAATTTGCATATTTCTAGACTTAGGCTTAAAAACATGGCATTAGAGGGTGAAAACTCAAAATACCCCCCAACGGCCCCGTGGGTGGCACCAAAACCTCCCACAGGACCAATGTAACTCATAGGAACTGATAATGCTACCGCATGCCACCCGCTTTGAGAATAAGACGGTGATTTGCATATTTTTAGACTTTGGTTTCAAAACATGGCATTAGAGGGTGAAAACTCGAAATAGGCCCTGAATGGCCCCGTGAGTGGCACCAACACCTCCCGCGGGACCAATGTAACTCGTAGGAACTGACCACGTAGCCGCGGGTCTCCTGGTTTGAGAATACGATGATAATTTGCATATTCGTAGACTAAGGCTTAAAAACGTGGCCTTAGCGGGTGAAAACTCAAAACAACCCCCGAACGGCCCCATGGGTGGCACCAACACCTCCCACGGGACCAATGCAACTCGTAGGAACTAACCACATAGCTGCAAGTCTCCCGGTTTGAGAATACGACGGTAATTTGCATATTTTAAGACTTAGGCTTATAAACATGCTGTTAGAGGGTGAAAACTCAAAACAGCCCCCGAACCGCCCCATGGGTGGCACCAACACCGCCTTCGGGACCATTGTAACTCATAGGTACTGACCACGCAGCCGCGGGTCTCCTCGTTTGAGAATACGATTATAATTTGCATATTCATAGACTAAGGCTTAAAAACATGACGTTGGAGGGTGAAAACTCAAAATAGCCCCCAAACGGCCCCATGGGTGGCATCAACACCTCCCACGGGACAAATGCAACTCGTAGGAACTGACCACACAGCTACAGGTCTCTCGGTTTGAGAATACAACGGTAATTTGCATATTTCAAGACTTAGGGTTAAAAACATGGCTTTAGAGGGGAAAACTCGAAATAGCCTCCGAACGGCCTCGTGAGTGACACCAACACCTCCCACGGGACCAATGTAACTCCTAGGAACTGACCACGCAGCCGCGGGTCTCCCGATTTGAGAATACGACGGTAATTTTCATATTTTAAGACTTAGGCTTATGAACATGGCGTTAGAGGGTGAAAACTAAAAACAGCCCCCGAAGGGCCCCATGGGTGGCACCAACACCGCCTACGGGACCATTGTAACTCGTAGGTACTAACCACGCAGCCGCGGGTCTCCCCGTTTGAGACTAAGATGCTAATTTCCATATTTTTAGACTTAGGGTAAAAAACATGGCGTTAGAGGGTGAAAACTCGAAACAGCCCCAAAACAGCCCCGTGGATGGCATCAACACTTCCCATGGGACCAATGTAACTCGTAGGAACTGACCACGCTGCTGCGGGTCACCCGGTTTGAGAATACGATGGTAATTTGAATATTTATAGACTTAGGGTTAAAAACATGGCATTAGAGGGTGAAAACTCAAAATAACCCGCGAATGGCCCCAGGGGTGGTACCAACACCTCCCACGGGACCAACGTAACTCGTAGGAACTGACCACACAGCCGCGGGTCTCCCGATTTGAGAATATGATGGTAATTTGCATATTTCTAGACTTAGGCATAAAAACATGGCATTAGAGGGTGAAAACTCAAAATACCCCCCAACGGCCCCGTGGGTGGCACCAAAACCTCCCACAGGACCAATGTAACTCATAGGAACTGATAATGCTACCGCATGCCACCCGCTTTGAGAATAAGACGGTGATTTGCATATTTTTAGACTTTGGTTTCAAAACATGGCATTAGAGGGTGAAAACTCGAAATAGGCCCTGAATGGCCCCGTGAGTGGCACCAACACCTCCCGCGGGACCAATGTAACTCGTAGGAACTGACCACGTAGCCGCGGGTCTCCTGGTTTGAGAATACGATGATAATTTGCATATTCGTAGACTAAGGCTTAAAAACGTGGCCTTAGCGGGTGAAAACTCGAAACAACCCCCGAACGGCCCCATGGGTGGCACCAACACCTCCCACGGGACCAATGCAACTCGTAGGAACTAACCACATAGCTGCAAGTCTCCCGGTTTGAGAATACGACGGTAATTTGCATATTTCAAGACTTAGGCTTAAAAACATGGCGTTAGAGGGTGAAAACACAAAACAGCCCCCGAACGGCCCCATGGGTGGCACCAACACCTCCCACGGAACCAATGTAACTCGTAGGAACTGACCACGCAGCCGTGGGTCTCTCGAATTGAGAATACGACGGTAATTTTTATATTTCTAGACTTAGGTTTAAAAACATGGCTTTAGAGGTTGAAAACTCGAAATATCCCCCGAACGCCCCCGTGGGTGGCTCCGACACTTCCCACGGGACCAATGCAACTCATAGGAAGTGCTAACGCAACTGAGGGTCTCTCGGTTTGAGAATACAACGGTAACTTGCATATTTCTAGACTTTGGGTTAAGAACATGGTGTTAGAAGGTGAAAACTCAAAACAGCCCCCGAACGGCCCCGTGGGTGGCACCAACACCTCCCACGGGACCCATGTAACTCATAGGAACTGACCACGCAGTCACGGGTCTCCCGGTTTGAGAATATGATGGTAATTTTTAAATTTCTAGACTTAGGCTTAAAAACATGGTGTTAGAGGGTGACAACCTTAAACAGCCCCCGTACATCCCCGTGGGGAGCAACCAACACCTCCTGCGGGACCATTGTAACTCGTAGGAACTGACCACGCAGCCGTGGGTCTCCCAGTTTGAGATTAAGATGTTAATTTGCATATTTCAAGACTTAGGCTTAAAAATATGGCGTTAGAGGGGGAAAACTGAAAAATAGCCCCCGAACGGCCCCATGGGTGGCACCAACACCTCCCACGGGACCAATGTAACTCGTAGGAACTGACCACGCAATTGCAAGTCACTCGATTTGAGAATAAGACTGTAATATGCATATTTCTAGACTTAGGCTTAAAAATATGACGTTAGAGGGTGAAAACTCAAAACAACCCCCAAATGGCCTTGTGGGTGGTACCAACACCTCCCAAGGGACCAATGTAACTCATAGGAAGTGATAACACAACCGCGGGTCTCCCAGTTTGCGAATATGATGGTAACTTGCCAATTTCTAGACTCTGGGTTAAAACCATGGCGTTAGAGGGTGAAAAATTGAAACAACCCCTGAACGGCCTCGTGACTAGCACCATCACCTCCCACAGGACCAATGTATCTCATTGGAACTGACCATGTAGCTGTGGGTCTCCCGGTGCGATAATATGATGATAATTTGCATATTTTTAGACTTAGGCTTAAAAACATGGCGTTAGAGGGAGAAAACTCGAAATAACCCCGAACGGCCTCGTGAGTGGCACCAACACCTCCCACCGGATCAATGTAACTCGTAGGAACTGACCACTCATTCGTGGGTCTCCTGGTTTGAGAATATGATGGTAATTTTAACATTTCTAGACTTAGGCTTAAAAACATGGCGTTAGAGGGTGAAAACTCAAGACAGCCCTCGAAACGTCCCTGTGGGTGGCGCCAATACCTCCCACGGAACCAATGTAACTCGTAGGAATTGACCACACATCCACGGGTCTCCCGATTTGAGAATATGATGGTAATTTGCATATTTCTAGACTTAGGCTTAAAAACATGGCTTTAGAGGGTGAAAACTCGATATAACCCTCGGACGTCCCCATGGATGGCACCAACACCTCCCACAGGACCAATGTAACTCGTAGCAACTAACCACGAAGTTGCGGTTCTCCCAATTTGAGAATATTATGATAATTTGCATATTTTTAGACTTAGGATTAAAAACATTACGTTAGAGGGTGAAAACTCGAAACAGCACCCGAAGGTCCCCGTGGGTGGCACCAACACCTCCCACGGGACCAATGTAACTCGTAGGAACTGATCCCGCAGCCACGGGTCTCCCAGTTTGATGGTAATTTGCATATTTCTAGACTTAGGCTTAAAAACATGGTGTTAGAGGGTGAAAACTTGAAACAGCCACCGAACGGCCCTGTGGGCAGCACCAACACCTCTTACGGGACTGATGTAACTCGTGGGAACTGAGCATGCCGTCGTGGGTCTCTCAGTTTAAGAATACGATGGTAATTTGCGTAATTCTAGACTTAGGCTTAAAAACATGACGTTTGAGGGTGAAAACTCGGAACAACCCTCGAGCATCCCCGTGGTTATCATCAAAACCTCCCACGGGACCAACGTAACTCGTAGAAACTGACCACGCAGCCGCGGGTCTCCCGGTTTGAGAATATTATGGTAATTTGCATAATTCTAGACTAAGGCTTAAAAATATCACGTTAGAGGGTGAAAACTTGAAACAGCCCCCGAACGGCCCCGTGGGTGGCACCAACTCCTCCCACGGGACCAATGTAACTCGTAGGAACTGACCTCGCAGTCGTGGGTCTCTCGATTTCAGAATACGACGGTAATTTTTAAATTTCTAGACTTAGGCTTAAAAACATGGTGTTAGAGGGTGAAAACCTTAAACAGCCCCCATACATCCCCGTGGGGAGCAACCAACACCTCCTGCGGGACTATTGTAACTCGTAGGAACTGACCACGCAGCCGTGGGTCTCCCAGTTTGAGATTAAGATGGTAATTTCCAAATTTCTAGACTTAGGCTTAAAAACATGGCGTTAGAGGGTGAAAACTCGAAACAGCCCCTAGACGGCCCCGTGGGTGGCATCAACACGATACGCCACCAATGTAACTCGTAGGAGCTGACCATGTAACTGCGAGTCTCTCGGTTTGTGAATACGATGGTAATTTGCATATTTCTAGACTTAGGCTTAAAAACATGGCGTTAGAGGCTGAAAGCTCGAAACAGCTCCCTAACGGCCTCGTGGGTGCAACCAACATAGCCCACGGGACCAATGTAACTCGTAGGAACTGACCACGCAGCCGTGGGACTGCCGATTTGAGAGTAAGATGGTAAAATCCATATTTCTAGACTTAGGCTTAAAAACATGGCGTTAGAGGGTGAAAACTCGAAACAAATCCCGAACAGCCTTGTGAGTGAACTAACACCTCCCACAGGACCAACGTAACTCATAGGAACTGACCACGCAGCCGTGGGTCTCCCGATGTGAGAATATTAAAGTAATTTGCATATATCTAGACTTAGGCTTAAAAACATGGCGTTAGAGGGTGAAAACTCGAAATAGCCCCCGAACGGCCCCGTGGGTGGCACCAGTACCTCCCACGGGACCCACGTAACTCGTAGGAACTGACCACGCAGCCGCGGGTCTCTTAGTTTGAGAATACGATGGTAATTTGCATATTTCTAGACTAAGGCTTAAAAATATGGCGTTAGAGGATGAAAACTCAAAAAAGCCCACGAACGGCCCGTGAGTGGCCCCAACACCTCCAGCGGGACAAATGTAACTCGTAAGAACTGACCACATAGTTGCGGGTATTCTAGTTAGAGAATATGATGGTAATTTGCATATTTCTAGACTTAGGCTTAAAAACATGGGGTTAGAGGGTAAAAACTAAAAACAGCCCCCGAACGACCCCGTGGGTGGCACCAACACCTCCCACGGGACCAATGTAACTCGTAGGAACTAACCACGCAGTAGCTGGTCTCCCGATTTGAGAATATGATGGTAATTTGTATATTTCTTGAATTATACTTAAAGACATTGCGTTAGAGGGTGAAAACTCGAAACAGCCCCTGAACGTCCCCGTGGGTGGCACCAACACCTCCCACGGGACCAATGTAACTCGTAGGAACTGACCACGCAGTCGCGGGTCGCCCAGTTTCAGAATAAGACGGTAATTTCCATATTTCTTGACTTAGGCTTAAAAACATGGCGTTAGAGGGTGAAAACTCAAAACAGCCCGCAAACGACCCCATGGGTGGCACAAACACCTGCCACCAGACCAATGTAACTCGTAGGAACTAACCACGCAGCCCCGAGTCTCCCAGTTTGAGAATCGTATGGTAATTTGTATATTTGTAGACTTAGGGATAAAAACATGGCGTTAGAGGGTGACAACATGAAACAGCCCCCGAACGGCCCCGTGAGTGGCACCAACACCTCCCACGGGACCAATGTTACTCATAGGAACTGACCACGCAGTCGCGGGTCTCCGTGTGTGAGAATATGATGGTAAATTGCATATTTCTAGACTTAGGAGTAAAAAATGGCGTTAGAGGGTGAAAACTCGAAACAGCCCCCGAACGGCCCCATGGGTGGCACCAACACCTCCCACTGGACCAACGTAACTCATAGGAACTGACCACGTAGCCTCGGGTCTCTCGATTTGAGAATACGATGGTAATTTATATATTTTAAGACTTAGGCTTAAAAAGATGGCATTAGAGGATGAAAACTCGAAACAACCCCCGAACGGCCCCGTGGGTGGCACCAACACCACCCAAGGGACCGATGTAACTCGTAGGAACAGAACACGTAGTCGAGGGTCTCCAAGTCTGAGAATACGATGGTAATTTGTATATTACTAGATTTAAGCTTAAAAACATGGCATTAGAGGGTGAAAACTGGAAACTGCCCCCGAACGTCCCCTGGGTGGCACCAATACCTCCCACGGGACCAACGTAACTCGTAGGAACTGACCACGCAGTCGTGGGTCTCCTGGTTTGAGAATACGATGGCAATTTTCAGTTTTCTAGACTAAGGATTAAAATTATGGCATTAGAGGGTGAAAACTCAAAACAGCCATCGAACGGCCACGTGGGTTGCACCAACACCTCCCACGGGACCAATGTAACTCATAAGAACTGACCACACATTCGTGGGTCTCCCGGTTTGAGAATACGATGGTAATTTGCATATCTCTAGACTTAGGCAAAAAAACATGGGGTTAGAGGGTGAAAACTAAAGACAACCCCCGAACAGCACCGTGCGTGGTACCAACACCTCCCACGGGACCAATGTAACTTGTACGAACTGACCTTGCAGCCGCGGGTCTCCCGATTGAGAATACGACGGAAATTGGTATATTTCTAGACTTAGTCTTAAAAACATGGCGTTAGAGGGTGAAAACTCGAAATTTCCAGCGACCGGCCCTATGGGTGGTATCAACACCTCCCACGGGACCGATGTAACTCGTACGAGGTGACCAAGCAGCCGCGGGTCTCCCGGTTTGAGAATACGATGGTAATTTGCATATTAATAGACTTAGGCTTAAAATCATGGCGTTAGAGGGTGAAAACTCAAAATAGCCCCGTGGGTGGCACCAGCACCTCCCACGGGACCAATGTAAGTCGTAGGAACTGACCACGTAGCTGCGGGTCTCCCAGTTTGATAATAGTATGGTAATTTGTATATTTCTAGACTTACGGATAAAAATATGGCGTTAGAGGGTGAAAACTTGAAACAGCACCCGAATGGCCCCGTCAGTGGCACCAACACCTCCCACGGGACCAATGTTACTCGTAGGAACTGACCACGCAGCCGCGGGTCTCTCGGTTTGAGAATATGACGATAATTTGGATATTTATAGACTTAGGCTTAAAAACATGGGGTTAGAGGGTGAAAATAAAAAACAGCCCCCGAACGGCCCCATGGGTGGCAACAACACCTCCCACGGGACCAATGTAACTCGTAGGAACTGACAACGCAGCAGCGGGTCTCCCAATTTGAGAATACGATGGTTATTTGTATATTTCTAGGCTTAGGCTTAAAAACATTGTGTTAGAGGGTGAAAACTCAAAACAACCCCTGAACGTCCCCGTGGGTGGCACCAACACCTCCCACGGGACCAATGTAACTCGTAGGAACTGACCACGCATCCGTGGGTCTCCCAGTTTGAGAATAGGATGGTAATTTCCATATTTCTGGACTTAGGTTTAAAAACATGGCGTTCGAGGGTGAAAACTCAAAACAGCCCCCAAACGGCCCCATGGGTGGCACCAACACCTGCCACGGGACCAATGTAACTTGTAGGAACTGACCACGCAACCACGGGTCTCCCAGTTTGAGAATAGTATGGTAATTTGCATATTTGTAGACTTAGGGATAAAAACATGGCGTTAGAGGGTGAAAACATGAAATAGCCCCCGAACGGCCCCGTGAGTGGCACCAACACCTCCCACGGGACCAATGTTACTCATAGGAACTGACCATGCAGTCGCAGGTCTCCTGGTGTGAGAATACGATGGTAATTTGCATACTTCTAGAGTTATGCTTAAAAAATGGCGTTAGATGGTGAAAACACGAAAAAGCTCCCGAACGGCCCCATGGGTGGCACCAACACCTCCCATTGGACCAACGTAACTCATAGGAACTGACCACGTAGCCTCGGGTCTCTCGGTTTGAGAATACGACTGTAATTTTCATATTTTAAGACTTAGGCTTAAAAAGATGGCATTAGAGGATGAAAACTAGAAACAGCCCCCGAACGACCCCGTGGGTGGCACCAACACCTCCCACGGGACCGTTGTAACTCGTAGGAACAGACCATGTAGCTGCGGGTCTCCAAGTTTGAGAATACGAAGGTAATTTGTATATTTCTAGACTTAAGCTTAAAAACATGGCGTTAGAGGGTGAAAAATCGAAACAGCCCCAGAACGTCCCCTGCGTGGCACCAATACCTCCCACGGGACCAACGTAACTCGTAGGAACTGACCACGTAGCCGCGAGTCACCTGGTTTGAGAATACGATGGTAATTTGCATATTTCTTGACAAAGGCTTAAAATTAAGGCGTTAGAGGGTGAATACTCAAAATAGCCCCCGAACGGCCCCGTGGGTTGCACCAACACCACCCACGGGACCAATGTAAGTCATAAGAACTGACCACGCAGCCGCGGGTCTCCCGGTTTGAGAATACGACGGTAATTTTCATATCTCTAGACTTAGGCAAAAAAACATGGGGTTAATGGGTGAAAACTAAAAACAACCCCTGAACGGCATCGTGGGTGGTACCAACACCTCCCACGGGAGCAATGTAACTCGTAGGAACTGACCATGCAGCCGCGGGTCTCCTGATTTGAGAATACGACGGTAATTTGTATATTTCTAGACTTAGTCTTAAAAACATGGCGTTAAATGGTGAAAACTCAAAATTGCCCCCGAACGTCCCTATGGGTGGTACCAACACCTCCCACGGGACCGATGTAACTCGTAGGAGCTGACCAAGCAGCCGCGGGTCTCCCGCTTTGAGAATACGATGGTAATTTGCATATTTCTAGACTTAGGCTTAAAATCATGGCGTTAGAGGGTGAAAACTCAAAATAGCCTCCAAACAGCCCCGTGGGTGGCACCAACACCTCCCACGGGACCAATGTAACTCGTAGGAACTGACCACGCATCCGTGGGTCTCCCGGTTTGAGAATAGTATGGTAATTTGCATATTTATAGACTTAGGGCTAAAGATATGGCGTTAGAGGGTGAAAACTCAAAACAGCCCCCGAACGGCCTCGTCAGTGGCACCAACACCTCCCGCGGGACCAATGTTACTTGTAGGAACTGACCACGCAGTCGTGGGTCTCTCGGTGTGAGAATATGATGGTAATTTGGATAATTCTAGACTTAGGATTAAAAAATGGTGTTAGAGGGTGAAAACTCAAAACAGCCCCCGAACGGCTCCGTGGGTGGCACCAACACCTCCCACGGGATCGATGTAACTCGTAGGAACTGACCACGCAGCTGTGGGTCTCCTTATTTGAGAATACGATGGTAATTTTCATATTTTTAGACTTAGCCTTAAAAACATGGTGTTAGAGGGTGAAAACTCAAAACAGCCACCAAACGGCCCCATTGGTGGCATCAACACCTCCCACGAGACCACTGTAACTCGTAGGAACTGACCATGCTGCCGTGATTCACTCGGTTTAAGAATACGATGGAAATTTACATATTTCTAGACTTTGGATTAAAAAATGGCATTAGAGGGTGAAAACTCAAAATAGCACCGAACTGTCCAGTGAGTGACACCAACACCTCCCACGTGACCAATGTAACTCATAGGAACTGACCACGCAGCCTCGGATCTCCGAGTTTGTGAATATGATGGTAATTTTCATATTTTAAGATGTAGACTTAAAAAGATGGCGTTAGAGGATGAAAACTAGAAATAGCCCCCGAACGGCCCCGTGGGTGGCACCAACACCTCCCACGGGACCGATGTAACTTGTAGGAACTGACCATGCAGCTGGGGGTCTCCAAGCTTGAGAATACGATGGTAATTTGCGTATTTTTCTAGACTTAAGCTTAAAAAAATGGCGTTAGAGCGTGAAAACTCGAAACAGCCCCCGAACGTCCCCGTTAGTGGCACCAACACCTCCCAACGGACCAATGTAACTCGTAAGGACTGACCACGCAGCCGCGGGTCTCCTAGTTTGATGATATGATGGTAATTTGCATATTTCTAGACGTAGACTTAAAAACATGGCGTTAGAGGGTGAAAATTCAAAACAGCCCCGAACGTCCCCGTGTGTGGCACCAACACCTCCCACTGGACCAATGTAATTCGTAGGAACTGTCCATTCAGCCGCGGGTCTCCCGATTTGAGAATACGATAGCAATTTGAATATTTGTAGACTTAGGCTTGAAAACATGGGGTTAGAGGGTGAAAACTAAAAACAGCCCCCGAACGGCCCCGTGGGTGGCACCAACAGCTCCCACGGGACTAATGTCACCTGTAGGAACTGACCACGTAGCAGTGGGCCTCCCGATTTGAGAATACTATGGTAATTTGAATATTTCAAGACATGGGCTTAAAAACATTGCATTAGAGGCTGAAAACTCGAAACAGTCCCTGAACGTCCCCATAGGTGGCACCAACACCTCCCATGGGACCAATGTAACTCGTAGGAACTGACCACGTAGCCGTGGGTCTCCCAGTTTGAGAATAAAACGGTAATTTCCATATTTCTGGACTTAGGCTTAAAAACGTGGTGTTAGAGGGTGAAAACTCGAAACAGCCCACAAACGGCCCCGTGGGTGGCCCCAACACCTCCCACGGGACCAATGTAACTCGTAGGAACTGACCACGCAGCCGCGGGTCTCCCGGTTTGAGAAGAAGATGGTAATTTCAATATTTCTAGACTTAGGCTTAAAAACATGGCGTTTTAGCATACGACTGTAATTTGAATATTTCTAGACTTAGTCTTAAAAACATGACGTTGGAGGGTGAAAACTCAAAACAGCCCCAAACGGCCCCATGGGTGGCACCAACACCTCCCGCGGCACCAATGTAATTCGTAGGAACTGACAACGTAGCTGCGGGTCTCCCGATTTGTGAATACGATGGTAATTTGCATATTTATAGACTTAGGATTAAAAACATGGCGTTAGAACTTGAAAACTCAAAACAACCCCTGAACGACCCCGTGGGTGGCAACAACACCTCCCACGGGACCTATGTAACTCGTAGGAACTGACCACGCCGTCACGAGTCTCCCTATTTGAGAATATGATGGTAATTTGAATATTTCTAAACTTAGGCTTAAAATCATGGCGTTAGAGGGTGAAAACTCAAAACAGTCCTCGAACGTTCCCGTGGGTGGCACCAACACATCTCCCGAACGGCCTCATGAGTGGCACCAACTCCTCCCACGGGACCAATGTAACTCGTAGGAACTCACCACGTACCCGCGGGTCTCCCGGAGTGAGAATATGATGGTAATTTGCATATTTCTAGACTTAGGCTGAAAAACATGACGTTAGAGGGCGAAAACTCGAAACAACCCCCGAACGGCCCCATGGGTGGCACCAACACCACCCACGGGACCGATGTAACTCATTACAATTGACCATGCATCCGTGGGTCTTTCGGTTTGAGAATACATTGGTAATTTGCATATTTCTAGACTTATGGTTAAAAACATGACGTTAGTGGGTGAAAACTCGAAACAGCCCCCGAACGGCCCCGTGGCTAGCACCAACATCTCCCACGGGACCAATGTAACTCGTAGGCACTGACCAAGCATCCGCGGGTCTCCCGGTTTTAGAATATGATGGTAGTTCTCATATTTTTAGACCTAGTCTTAAAAACATGGCGTTAGAGGTCAAAAACTCGAAACAGCCCCCGAACGGCCCCTTGAGTGGCACCAACACCTCCCACGGGACCAATGTTACTCGTAGGAACTCACCACGCAGACGCGGCTCTCCCGATGTGAGAATATGATGGTAATTTTCATGTTTTTAGACTTAGGCTTAAAAACATAGCATTAGAGGGTGAAAACTCAAAATAGCCCCCGAACGGCCCCGTCGGTGGCACCAACACCTCCCACGGGACCGATGTAACTCGTGGGAACTGGCCATGTAGCCATGGATCTCTTGGAATGTGAATACGATGGTAATTTGCATATTTCTAGACTTAGGGTTAAAACATGGAGTTAAAGGGAGAATACTTGAAACAGCCCCCGAACGTCCTCGTGAGTGGCACCAACACCTCCCACAGGACCAATGTAACTAGTAGGAACTGACGACGCAGCCGCGGGTCTCTCGGTTTGAGAATACGAATGAAATTTGCCTATTTCTAGACTTAGGGTTAAAAACTTGGCATTAGAGGGTGAAAACTCAAAATAGCCCCGAACGGCCCCGTGACTGGCACCAACACCTCCCACGGGACCAATATAACTCGTAGGAACTGAACATGCAGCCGCAGGTCTCCCGGTTTGAGAATACGACGGTAATTTGAAAATTACTAGACTTAGGCTCAAAAACATGGGGTTAGTGGGTGAAAACTCGAAACAGCCGCCGAACGGCCCCGTGGGTGGCACCAACACCTCCCACGAAACCGATGAAACTCGTAGGAACTGACCTTGCATCCGTGGGTCTCCCGGTTTGAGAATATGATGGTAATTTGCATATTTCTAAACTTAAGCTTAAAAACATGGCATTAGAGGATGAAAACTCGAAACAGCCCCCGAACGTCCCCGAGGGTGGCACTAACACCTCCCACGGGACCAATGTAACTCATAGGAACTGACCACGTAGCCGCAGGTCTCCCGGTTTGAGAATACGACTAAAATTTAAATATATTTAGACTTAGGAATAAAAACATGGCGTTAGAGGGTGAAAACTCAAAACAGCCCCCGAATGGCCCCGTGGGTCGCACAACACATCTCACGGGATCAACAAAACTAGTAGGAACTGACCATGTAGCCGCGGGTCTCTCGGTTTCAGAATAAGTTAGTAATTTGCATATTTATAGACTTAGGGTTAAAACATGGCGTTAGAGGTTGACAACTCGAAACAGCCCCCGAACGGCCCCGTGATTGTCACCAACACCTCCCACAGGACCAATGTAACTCGTTAGAATTGACTACGCATCCGCGGGTCTCCCGATTTGAGCATATGACAATAATTTTCATATTTCTAGACTTAGGGTTAAAAACATGGCATTAGAGGGCGAAAACTCGAAACAGCCACGAACGGCCCCGTGGGTGGCACCAACACCTCCCACGGGACCGATGTAACTCGTAGGAACTGACCATGAAGACGTGGGTCTCCCGGTTTGAGAATACGACGGTAATTTGCATATTTCTAGACTTAAACTTAAAAACATGGTGTTAACGGGTGAAAATTCGAAATAGCACCCGAACGGCCCCGTGGGTGGCACCAACACCTCCCACGGGACTGATGTAACTCGTAGGAACTAACCATGCATCCGTGGGTCTCTCGATTTGAGAATAAGTTGGTAATTTGCATATTTCTAGACTTAGGGTTAAAAACATTGCGTTAGAGGGTGAAAACTCGAAACAGCCCCCCGAATGGCCCCGTGAGTGGCACCAACACCTCCCACAGGACCAATGTAACT
Source organism: Sambucus nigra (assembly GCA_949130495.1). Taxonomy (NCBI): domain Eukaryota; kingdom Viridiplantae; phylum Streptophyta; class Magnoliopsida; order Dipsacales; family Adoxaceae; genus Sambucus; species Sambucus nigra. The sequence goes on from OX422207.1 coordinate 183,005,699, forward strand.
CGTAGGAACTCACCACGCAGCCGTGGGTCTCTCGGTGTGAGAATATGATGGTAATTTGCATATTTCTAGACTTAGGGTTGAAAACATGGCGTTAGAGGGTGAAAACTCGAAACAGCACCCGAACGGCCCCGTGACTGGCACCAACATCTCCCACGGGACCAAAGTAACTCGTACGAACTGACCACGCAGCCGCGGGTCTCCCGGTTTGAGCATATGATGGTAATTCTCATATTTCTAGACTTAGGCTTAAAAGCATGGCGTTAGAGGTTGAAAACTCGAAATAGCCCCTGAATGGCCCCTTGAGTGGCATCAACACCTCCCACGGAACCAATGTTACTCGTAGGAACTCACCACGCAGCCGCGGGTCTCCCGATGTGAGAATCTGATGGTAATTTTCATATTTTTAGGATTAAGCTTAAAAACATGGCGTTAGAGGGTAAAACTCGAAATAGCCCCCAAACGGCCCCGTCGCTGGCACCAACACCTCCCACGGGACCGATGTAACTCGTAGGAACTGACCATGCAGCCGTGGGTCTCTCGGTATGTTAATACGACGGAAATTTTCATATTTCTAGACTTAAGCTTAAAAACATGGCATTAGATGGTAAAAACTCGAAACAGACCCCAAACGTCCCCGTGGGTGGCACCAACACCTCCCACGGGACTAATGTAACTCGTATGAACTGACCACGCAGCCACGGGTTTTCCGATTTGAGAATAAGACGGTAATTTGCATATTTCTTGATTATGCTTAAAAACATGGCGTTAGAGTGTGAAAAATCAAAATAGCCCCCGAACGGCCTCGTGGGTGGCATCAACACCTCCCACGGGACCATTGAAACTAGTAGGAACTGACGACACAGCCGCGGGTCTCTCGGTTTGAGAATACGACGGTAATTTGCCTATTTCTTGACTTAGGGCTAAAAACATGGCGTTAGAGGGTGAAAACTCGAAATAGCCCCCGAACGGCCCCGTGACTGGCACCAACACCTCCCACGGGACCAATATAACTCGTAGGAACTGACCACGCAGCCGCAGGTCTCCCGGTTTGAGCATATGATGTTAATTTGAATATTACTAGACTTAGGCTAAAAAACATGGCGTTAGAGGGTGAAAACTCGAAACAACCCCGAACGGACCCGTGGGTGGCACCAACACCTCCCACGGGACCAATGTAACTCGTAGGAACTGATCCCGTAGTCGCGGGTCTTCCGATTTGAGAATAAGATGGTAATTTGCATATTTTTAGACTTAGGCTTAAAAACATGGCGTTAGAGGGTGAAAACTCAATACAGCCCCCGAACGACACCGTGGGTGGTACCAACACCTCCCACGGGAATAATGTAACTCGTACGAACTGACCACGCTGTCGCGGGTCTCTCGATTTGAGAATATAGTGGTAATTTGAAAATTTCTAGACTTAGGCTTTAAAACATGGCGTTAGAAGGTGAAAACTCCAAACAGTCCTCAAACGTCCCCGTGGGTGGCACCAACACCTCCCGCGGCGCCAATGTACCTCGTAGGAACTGACAACGTAGCCGCGGGTCTCCCGGTTTGAGAATACGATGGCAATTTGAATATTTCTAGACTTAGGCTTAAAAACATGGCATTAGAGGGTGAAAACTACAAACAGCCCCGAACGGTCCAGATGGTGGCACCAACACCTCCCACGGGACCAATGTAACTCGTAGGAACTGCCCACATTGTCGCGGGTCTCCCGATTTGAGAATACGATGGTAATTTGCATATTTATAAACTTAGGCTTAAAAACATGGCGTTAGAGGGTGAAAACTAGAAACAGCCCCGAACGGTCCAGATGGTGGCACCAACACCTCCCACGGGAATAATGTAACTCGTAGGAAGTGAGCACGCCGTCGCAGGTCTCCCGATTTGAGAATAAGATGGTAATTTCAATATTTCTAGACTTAGGCTTAAAACGTGGAGTTAAAGGGTGAATACTCGAAACAACCCCCGAACGGCCTCGTGAGTGGCACCAACACCTCCCACGGGACCAATGTAACTCGTAGGAACTGACCATACAGCTGTGGGTCTCTCGGTTTGAGAATACATTTGAAATTTGCACATTTCTAGACTAAGGGTAAAAATCATGGCGTTAGAGGGTGAAAACTCGAAACAGCCCCCGAACGACCACATGAGTGGCACCAACACCTCCCACGGGAACAATGTATCTCGTAGGAACACACCACACAGCCGTGGGTCTCTCGGTATGATAATATGATGGTAATTTACATATTTCTAGACTTAGGCTAAAAACCATGGCGTTAGAGGGTGAAAACTCGAAACAGCCCCCGAACAGCGCCATGGGTGGCACCAACACCTCCCGTGGGACCAATGTAACTCGTAGGAACTAACCACGCCGTCGCCGGTCTCCCGGTTTAATAATACGACGGTAATTTGAATATTTCTAGACTTAGGCTTAAAAATATGGCGTTAGAGGGTGAAAACTCGAAACAGCCCCGAACGGTCCCGTGGGTGGCACCAACACCTCCCACGGGACCGATGTAACTCGTAGAAACTGACCATGCAGTCGCGGGTCTCCCGATTTGAGAATAAGATGGTAATTTCAATATTTCAAAACGTAGTCGTAAAAACATGGAGTTAGAGGGTGAATACTCGAAACATCCCTCGAACGGCCCCGTGGGTGGCAACAACACATCCCACGGGACCGATGTAACTCGTAGGAACTGACCGCGCATCCGCGGCTATCCCGGTGTGAGAATACTATTGTAATTTGCATATTTCGAGACTTAGGGTTAAAAACATGGCGTTAGAGGTTGAACATTTGAAATAGCCCCCGAATAGCCCCATGAGTGGCACCAACACCTCCCACGGGACGAATGTAACTCGTAGGAACTGACCACCCAGCCGCGGGTCTCCCAGTGTGAGAATAAGACGATAATTTGCATATTTCTAGACTTAGTCGTAAAGGCATGGTGTTAGAGGGTGAAAACTCGAAACAGCCCCCGAACGGCCCCGTGGGTGGCACCAACACCTCCCACGGACCCGATGAAACTTGTAGGAACTGGCCATGCATCCGTGGGTCTCCCGATTTGAGAATACGATGGTAATTTTCATATTTCTAGACTTAAGCTTAAAAACATGGCATTAGATGGTGAAAACTCGAAACAGGCCCCGAACGTCCCCGTGGGTGGCACCAACACCTCGCACGGGACCAATGTAACTCGTAGGAACTGACCACGCAGCAGCAGGTTTTCCGATTTGAGAATACGATGGTAATTTGCATATTTCTAGACTATGCTTAAAAACATGGCGTTAGAGTGCGAAAAATCAAAACAGCCCCCGAACGGCCTTGTGGGTGGCATCAACACCTCCCACGAGACCATTGAAACTAGTAGGAACTGACGACGCAGCCGCGGGTCTCCTGGTTTGAGAATAAGTTGGAAATTTGTATATTTCTAGACTTAGGGATAAAAACATAGCGTTAGAGGTTGAAAACTCGAAACAGCCCCCGAACGGCCCCGTAACTGGCACCAACACCTCCCACAGGACTAATGTAACTCGTAAGAACTGACTATGCAGCCGCGAGTCTCCCGGTTTGAGCATACGGTAGAATTTTTCATATTTCTAGACTTAGGGTTAAAAACATGGCATTAGAGAGTGAAAACTTGAAACAGCCCCGAACGACCCCGTGGTGGCACCAACACCTCCCACGGGACCGATGTAACTCGTAGGAACTGACCATGCAGTGGTGGGTCTCCCGGTTTGAGAATACGACGGTAATTTGCATATTTCTAGACTTAAGCTTAAAAACATGTCGTTAGCGGATGAAAATTCGAAACAGCCCCGAACGGCCCCATGGGTGGCACCAACACCTCCCATGGGACCGATGTAACTCATAGGAACTAACCATGCAGCCGTGGGTCTCTCGGTTTGAGAATAAGTTGGTAATTTGCATATTTCTAGACTTAGGGTTAAAAACATGGCGTTAGAGGGTGAAAACTCAAAACAGCTCCCGAACGGCCCCGTGAGTGGCACCAACACCTCCCACAGGACCAATGTAACTCGTAGGAACTCACCACGCAGTCGTGGGTATCTCGGTGTGAGAATATGATGGTAATTTGCATATTTCTAGACTTAGGGGTAAAAACATGGCGTTAGAGGGTAAAAACTCAAAACATCCCCCGAACGGCCCCGTGACTGGCACCAACATCTCCCACGGGACTAATGTAACTCGTAGGAACTGAACACGCAACCGTTGGTCTCCCGGTTTGTGCATATGATTGTAATTCTCGTATTTCTAGACTTAAGCTTAAAAATATAGCGTTAGAGGTTAAAAACTCGAAATAACCCCGAACGGCCTCGTGGGTGGCACTAACACCTCCCACGGGACTAATGTAACTCGTAGGAACTTACCACATAGCCGCGGGTCTCCCGATTTGAGAATACGATGGTAATTAGCATATTTATAGACTTAGGTTTAAAAACGTGTCGTTTGAGGGTGAAAACTCAAAATAGCCCCTGAATGGCCCCGTGGGTGGCAGAAACACCTCCCACGAGACCAATTTACCTCGTAGGAACTGACCACGCCGTCGTGGGTCTCTCAATTTTAGAATACGATGGTAATTTTAATATTTCTAAACTTAGGCTTAAAAACATGGCGTTAGAGGGTGAAAACTAGAAACAGCCCCCGAACGTCCCCGTGGGTGGCACTAACACCTCCCGCGGGACCAATGTAACTCGTAAAAACTGACCGCGCAGCTGCGGGTCTCCCGGTTTGATAATACGACGATAATTTGCATATTTCTAGACTTAGGGTTAAAAACATAGCGTTAGAGGGTGAAAACTCAAATCACCCACCGAACGGTCCCTTAGGTGGCACCAACACCTCCCATGGGACCAATGTAACTCGTAGGAACTGACCACGCAACCGCGGGACTCCCGATTTGAGAATACGATGGTAATTTGAATATTTCTAGACTTAGTGTTAAAAACATGGCGTTAGAGGGTGAAAACCCGAAACAGCCCCCGAACGGCCCCTTGAGTGGCACCAACACCTCCCATGGGACCAATGTAACTCGTAGGAACTCACCATGCAGTCGCGGGTCTCCCGGTGTCAGAATATGACGGTAATTTTAATATTTCTAGACTTAGGATTAAAAACATGGCGTTAGAGGGTGAAAACTCGAAACAACCCCCGAACGGCCCCGTGGGTGGCACCAACACCTCGCACGGGACCGATATAACTCGTAGGAACGGACCATGTAGCCGTGGGTCTCCCGGTATGAGAATACGATGATGATTTGCATATTTCTAGACTTAAGCTTAAAAACATGGCGTTAGAGGGTGAAAACTCGAAATAGCCCCCGAACGGCCCCGTGACTGGCACAAACACCTCCCACGGGACCATTATAACTCGTAGGCACTTACCACATAGCCTCGGGACTCCCGATTTGAGCATACGACGATAATTTGAATATTACTAGACTTAGGCTTAAAAACATGGCGTTAGAGTGTGAAAACTCGAAACAGCCCCGAACGGCCCCGTGGGTGGCACCAACACTTCCCACGGGACCAATGTAACTCGTAGGAACTGATCCCGTAGCTGCGGGTCTTTCGATTTGAGAATACGATGGTAATTTGCATATTTTTACTTAGGCTTAAAAACATGGCGTTAGAGGGTGAAAACTCAAAACAACCCCCGAACGGCCCCGTGGATTGCACCAACACCTCCCACGGGAATAATCTAACTCGTAGGAACTGACCACGCCGTCGCGGGTCTCCCGATTTGAGAATACGGTGGTAGTTTGAAAACTTCTAGGCTTAGGCTTAAAAACATGGTGTTAGAGGGTAAAAACTCGAAACAGTCCCCGAACGTCCCCGTGGGTGGCACCAACACCTCCCGCGGGACCAATGTACCTCATAGGAACTAACCACGCAGTCGCGGGTCTCCCGGTTTGAGAATACGATGGTAATTTGAATATTTCTAAACTTAGGCTTAAAAACATGGAGTTAGAGGGTGAAAACTAGAACCAGCCCCGAACGGTACCGTGGGTGGCACCAACACCTCCATCGGGACCAATGTAACTCGTAGGAACTGACCACACAGTCGCGGGTCTCCCGGTTTAAGAATAAGATGGTAATTTCAATATTATTAGACTTAGGCTTAAAACATGGAGTTAAAGGGTGAATACTCGAAATAGACCTCGAACGGCCCCGTGGGTGGCACCAACGCCTCCCATGGAACCAATCTAACTCGTAGGAACTGACCACGCATCCGCGGGTCTCCCGAATTGAGAATACTATGGTAATTTGCATATTTCTAGACATAGGGTTAAAAACATGGCGTTAGAGGGTTAAAAACATGGCGTTAGAGGGTGAAAACTCGAAATAGCCCTCGAATGGCCCCGTGAGTGGCACCAACACCTCCCACGAGACCAATGTAACACGTAGGAACTGACCACGCAATCGTGGGTCTCTCGGTGTGAGAATATGATGGTAATTTGCATATTTCTATACTTAGGCTAAAAAACATGGCGTTAGAGGGTGAAAACTCGAAATAGCCCCCGAACGGCCCCGTGGGTGGCACCAACACCTCCCACGGGACCGCTGTAACTCGTAGGAACTGAACATGAAGCCGTGGGTCTCTCGGTTTGAGAATAAGTTGGTAATTTTCATATTTCTAGACTTAGGGTTAAAAACATGGCGTTAGAGGGTGAAAACTTGAAACAGCCCCCGAACGGCCCCGTAAGTGGCACCAATACCTCCCACGGGACCAATGTACCTTGTAGGAACTCACCACGTAGCCGTGGGTCTCTCGGTGTGAGAATATGATGGTAATTTGCATATTTCTAGACTTAGGCTAAAAAACATGGCGTTAGAGGGTGAAAACTTTAAACAGCCCCCAAACGGCCCCGTGGGTGGCACCAACACCTCCCACGGGACCGATGTAACTCGTAGCAAACTGACCACGTAGCCGTGGGTCTCCCGGTATGAGAATATGATGGTAATTTGCATATTTCTTGACTTAAGCTTAAAAACCCAGCATTTGAGGGTAAAAACTCAAAACAGTCCCCGAACGTCCCCGTGGGTGGCACCAACACCTCCCGCGGGAGCAATGTGCCTCGTAGGAACTGGCCACGCCGCAGCGGGTCTCCCGGTTTGAGAATACGACAGTAATTTGAATATTTCTAGACTTAGGCTTAAAAACATGGTGTTAGAGGGTGAAAAATAGAAACAGCCATGAACAGTCCCGTGGGTGGCACCAACACCTCCCACGGGATCAATGTAACTCGTAGGAACTGACCACGCAGTCGCGGGTCTCTCGGTTTAAGAATAAGACGGTAATTTCAATATTTTTAGACTTAGGCTTAAAACATGGAGTTGAAGGGTGAATACTCGAAACAGACCTCGAACGACCCCATGGGTGGCACCAACACCTCCCACAGGACCAATGTAACTCGTAGGAACTGACCACGTAGCCGCGGGTCTCCCGAATTGAGAATACTATGGTAATTTTCATATTTATAGACTTAGGGTTAAAAACATCGCGTTAGAGGGTGAAAACTCAAAACAGCCCCCGAACAGCCCCGTGAGTGGCACTAACACCTCCCACAGGACCAAAGTAACTCGTAGGAACTGACCACGTAGCCGCGGATCTCCCGGTGTGAGAATACGATGATAATTTGCATATTTTCAGACTTATTGTTAAAAACATGGCATTAGATGGTGAAAACTCGAAACATCCCCTGAATGGCCCCGTGAGTGGCACCAACACCTCCCACGAGACCAATGTAACTCGTAGGAACTGACCACGCAACCGTGGGTCTCTTAGTGTAAGAATGCGATGGTAATTTGCATAGGGTTAAAAACATGGCGTTAGAGGGTGAAAACCCAAAACAGCCCTCGAACGGCACCGTGGGTGGCACCAACACCTCCCACGGGACCGATGTAACTCGTAGGAACTCACCATGCAGACGTGGGTCTCTCGATGTGAGAATATGATGGTAATTTGCATATTTGTAGACGTAGGCTAAAAAACATGGCGTTAGAGGGTGAAAACTTGAAACAGCCTCCGAACGTCCCCGAGGGTGGCACTAACACCTCCCTAGGGACCAATGTAACTCGTAGGAACTGACCACGCAGCCGCGGGTCTCCCAGTTTGAGAATACGACTGTAATTTGCATATTTCTAGACTTAGGATTAAAAACATGGCGTGAGAGGGTGAAAACTCAAAACAACCCCCAAACGGCCCCGTGGGTGGCACAACACATCCCACGAGACCAATGAAACTAGTAGGAACTGACCACGATGCCACGGGTCTCTCAGTTTGAGATTAAGTTGGTAATTTGCATATTTCTAGACTTAGGGTTAAAAACATGACGTTAGAGGGTGAAAACTCGAAAAAGCCCCCGAACGGCTTCGTGACTGGCACCAAGACCTCCCACTGGACCAATGTAACTCGTAAGAACTAACTACGAAGCTGCGGGTCTCCCGGTTTGAGCATACAATGGTAATTTTCATATTTCTAGACTTAGGGTTAAAAACATGGCGTTAGAGGGTGAAAACTCGAAACAGTCCCAAATGGCTTCGTGGGTGGCACCAACACCTCCCACGGGACCGATGTAACTCGTCGGAACTGACCTTGCAGCCGTGGGTCTCCCGGTTTGAGCATACGATGATAATTTGAATATTACTAGACTTAGGCTTAAAAACATGGCGTTAGAGTGTAAAAACTCAAAACAACCCCGAACGGCCCCGTGGGTGGCACCAACACTTCCCACGGGACCAATGTAACTCGTAGGAACTGATCCCGTAGCCGTGGGTCTTTCGATTTGAGAATACGATGGTGATTTGCATATTTTGACTTAGGCTTAAAAACATGGCGTTAGAGGGCGAAAACTCAAAACAACCCCCGAACGGCCCCGTGGGTGGCACCAACACCTCCCACGGGAATAATCTAACTCGTAGGAACTGACCACGCCGTCGCGGGTCTACTGATTTGAGAATACGGTGGTAGTTTGAAAATTTCTAGGCTTAGGCTTAAAACCATGGTGTTAGAGGGTAAAAACTCGAAACAGTCCCCGAACGTCCCCATGGGTGGCACCAACACCTCCCGCGGGACCAATGTACCTCATAGGAACTAACCACGCAGCCGCGGGTCTCCCAGTTTGAGAATACGATGGTAATTTGAATATTTCTAAACTTAGGCTTAAAAACATGGAGTTAGAGGGTGAAAACTAGAACCATCCCCGAACGATCCCGTGGGTGGCACCAACACCTCCATCGGGACTAATGTAACTCGTAGGAACTGACCACACAGCCGCGGGTCTCCCGGTTTAAGAATAAGATGGTAATTTCAATATTTCTATACTTAGGCTTAAAACATGGAGTTAAAGGGTGAATACTCGAAATAGACCTCGAACGGCCCCGTGGGTGGCACCAACGTCTCCCATGGAACCAATCTAACTCGTAGGAACTGACCACGCATCTGCGGGTCTCCCGAATTGAGAATACTATGGTAATTTGCATATTTGTAGACATAGGGTTAAAAACATGGCGTTAGAAGGTTAAAAACATGATGTTAGAGGGTTAAAAACATGGCGTTAGAGGGTGAAAACTTGAAATAGCCCTCGAATGGCCCCGTGAGTGGCACCAACACCTCCCATGAGACCAATGTAACACGTAGGAACTGACCACGCAATCATGGGTCTCTCGGTGTGAGAATATGATGGTAATTTGCATATTTCTAGACTTAGGCTAAAAAACATGGCGTTAGAGGGTGAAAACTCGAAACAGCCCCCGAACGGCCCCGTGGGTGGCACCAACACCTCCCACGGGACCGATGTAACTCGTAGGAACTGAACATGCAGCCGTGGGTCTCTCGGTTTGAGAATAAGTTGGTAAGTTTCATATTTCTACACTTAGGGTTAAAAACATGGCGTTAGAGGGTGAAAACTTGAAACAGCCCCTGAACGGCCCCGTGAGTGGCACCAATACCTCCCACGGGACCAATGTACCTTGTAGGAACTCACCACGTAGCCGTGGGTCTCTCGGTGTGAGAATATAATGGTAATTTGCATATTTCTAGACTTAGGCTAAAAAACATGGCGTTAGAGGGTGAAAACTCGAAACAGCCCCCAAACGGCCCCGTGGGTGGCACCAACACCTCCCACGAGATCGATGTAACTCGTAGCAAACTGACCACGCAGTCGTGGGTCTCCCGGTATGAGAATATGATGGTAATTTGCATATTTCTTGACTTAAGCTTAAAAACATGGCATTAGAGGGTAAATACTCGAAACAGTCCACGAATGTCCCCGTGGGTGGCACCAACACCTCCCGCGGGAGCAATGTGCCTCGTAGGAACTGGCCACGCAGCCGCGGGTCTCCCGGTTTGAGAATACGACGGTAATTTGAATATTTCTAGACTTAGGCTTAAAAACATGGCGTTAGAGGGTGAAAACTAGAAACAGCCGCGAACAGTCCCGTGGGTGGCACCAACACCTCCCACGGGATCAATGTAACTTGTAGGAACTGACCACGCAGTCGCAGGTCTCTCGGTTTAAGAATAAGACGGTAATTTCAATATTTTTAGACTTAGGCTTAAAACATGGAGTTGAAGGGTGAATACTCGAAACAGACCTCGAACAACCCCGTGGGTGGCACCAACACCTCCGACAGGACCAATGTAACTCGTAAGAACTGACCCCGCAGCCGCGGGTCTCCCGAATTGAGAATACTATGGTAATTTTCATATTTCTAGACTTAGGGTTAAAAACATCGCGTTAGAGGGTGAAAACTCGAAACAGACCCTGAACAGCCCCGTGAGTGGCACTAACACCTCCCACAGGACCAATGTAACTCGTAGGAACTGACCACGCAGCCGCGGGTCTCCCAGTCTGAGAATACAATGATAATTTGCATATTTTAAGACTTAGGGTTAAAAACACGGCATTAGAGGGTGAAAACTCGAAACAGCCCCCGAATGGCCCCGTGAGTGGCACCAACACCTCCCACGAGACCAATGTAACTCGTAGGAACTGACCACGCAACCGTGGGTCTCTCAGTGTGAGAATACGATGGTAATTTGCATAGGGTTAAAAACATGGCGTTAGAGGGTGAAAACCCAAAACAGCCCCCGAACGGCACCGTGGGTGGCACCAACACCTCCGACGGGACTGATGTAACTCGTAGGAACTCACCATGCAGACGTGGGTCTCTCGATGTGAGAATATGATGGTAATTTTCATATTTGTAGACGTAGGCTAAAAAATATGGCGTTAGAGGGTGAAGACTCGAAACAACCTCCGAACGTCCCCGAGGGTGGCACAAACACCTCCCTAGGGACCAATGTAACTCGTAGGAACTGACCACGCAGCCGCGGGTCTCCCGGTTTGAAAATACGACTGTAATTTGCATATTTCTAGACTTAGGATTAAAAACATGGCATGAGAGGGTGAAAACTCAAAACAGCCACCAAACGGCCCCGTGGGTGGCACAACACATCCCACGAGACCAATGAAACTAGTAAGAACTAACCACGATGCCGCGGGTCTCTCAGTTTGAGAATAAGTTGGTAATTTGCATATTTCTAGACTTAGGATTAAAAACATGGCGTTTGAGGGTGAAAACTCGAAACATCACCCGAACGGCTCCGTGACTGGCACCAAGACCTCCCACTGGACCAATGTAACTCGTAAGAACTGACTACGAAGCTGCGGGTCTCCCGGTTTGAGCATACGATGGTAATTTTCATATTTCTAGACTTAGGGTTAAAAACATGGCGTTAGAGGGTGAAAACTCGAAACAGTCCCGAATGGCTCTGTGGGTGGCACCAACACCTCCCACGGGACCGATGTAACTCGTCGGAACTGACCTTGCAGCCGTGGGTCTCCCGGTTTGAGCATACGATGATAATTTGAATATTACTAGACTTAGGCTTAAAAATATGGCGTTAGAGTGTAAAAACTCAAAACAGCCCCGAACGGCCCCGTGGGTGGCACCAACACTTCCCACGGGACCAATGTAACTCGTAGGAACTGATCCCGTAGCCGCGGGTCTTTCGATTTGAGAATACGATGGTAATTTGCATATTTTGACTTAGGCTTAAAAACACGGCGTTAGAGGGTGAAAACTCAAAACAACCCCCGAACGGCCCCGTGGGTGGCACCAACACCTCCCACGGGAATAATGTAACTCGTAGGAACTGACCACGCCGTCGCGGGTCTCCCGATTTGAGAATACGGTGGTAGTTTGAAAATTTCTAGGCTTAGGATTAAAAACATGGTGTTAGAGGGTAAAAACTCGAAACAGTACCCGAACGTCCCCGTGGATGGCAACAACACCTCCCGCGGGACCAATGTACCTCATAGGAACTAACCACGCAGCCGCGGGTCTCCCAGTTTGAGAATACGATAGTAATTTGAATATTTCTAAACTTAGGCTTAAAAACATGGAGTTAGAGGGTGAAAACTATAACCAGCCATGAACAGTCCCGTGGGTGGCACCAACACCTCCATCTGAACCAATGTAACTCGTAGGAACTGACCACACAGCCGCGGGTCTCCCGGTTTAAGGATAAGATAGTAATTTCAATATTTCAAGACTTAGGCTTAAAACATGGAGTTAAAGGGTGAATACTCGAAATAGACCTCGAACGGCCCCGTGGGAGGCACCAATGCCTCCCATGGAACCAATCAAACTCGTAGGAACTGACCACGCATCTGCGGGTCTCCCGAATTTAGAATAGCTATGGTAATTTGCGTATTTCTTGACATAGGGTTAAAAACATGCCGTTAGAGGGTTAAAAACATGGCGTTAGAGGGCGAAAACTCGAAATAGCCCTCGAATGGCCCCGTGAGTGGCACCAACACCTCCCACGAGACCAATGTAACACGTAGGAACTGACCACGCAATCGTGGGTCTCTCGGTGTGATAATATGATGGTAATTTGCATATTTCTAGACTTGGGCTAAAAAACATGACGTTAGAGGGTGAAAACTCGAAACAGCCCCCAAACGGCCCCGTGGGTGGCACCAACACCTCCCACGGGACCGATGTAACACGTAGGAACTGAACATGCAGCCGTGGGTATCTCGGTTTGAGAATAAGTTGGTAATTTTCATATTGCTAGACTTAGGGTTAAAAACATGGCGTTAGAGGGTGAAAACTTGAAACATCCCCCGAACGGCCCCGTGAGTGGCACCAATACCTCCCACAGGACCAATGTACGTTGTAGGAACTCACCACGTAGCCGTGGGTCTCTCGGTGTGAGAATATGATGGTAATTTGCATATTTCTAGACTTAGGCTAAAAAACATGGCGTTAGAGGGTGAAAACTCAAAACAGCCCCCAAACGACCCCGTGGGTGGCACCAACACCTCCCGCGAGAGCAATGTACCTCGTAGGAACTGGCCACGCAGCCGCGGGTCTTCCGGTTTGAGAATACGACGGTAATTTGAATATTTCTAGACTTAGGCTTAAAAACATGGCATTAGAGGGTGAAAACTAGAAACAGCCACGAACAGTCCCGTGGGTGGCACCAACACCTCCCACGGGATCAATGTAACCCGTAGGAACTAAACACGTAGTCGCGGGTCTCTCGATTTAAGAATAAGACGGTAATTTCAATATTTTTAGACTTAGGCTTAAAACATGGAGTTGAAGGGTGAATACTCTAAACAGACCTCGAACGACCCCGTGGGGGGCACCAACACCTCCCACAGGACCAATGTAACTCGTAGGAACTGACCACGCAGCCGCGGGTCTCCCGAATTGAGAATACTATGGTAATTTTTATATTTCTAGACTTAGGGTTAAAAACATCGCGTTAGAGGGTGAAAACTCGAAACAGCCCCCGAACAGCCCCGTTAGTGGCACTAACACCTCCCGCAGGACCATTGTAACTCGTAGGAACTGACCACGCAGCCGCGGGTCTCCCGGTGTGAGAATACGATGATAATTTGCATATTTCAAGACTTAGGGTTAAAAACATGGCATTAGAGGGTAAAAACTCGAAACAGCCCCCGAATTGCCCCGTGAGTGGCACTAACACCTCCCACGAGACCAATGTAACTCGTAGGAACTGACCACGTAACCGTGGGTCTCTCAGTGTGAGATTAAGATGGTAATTTGCATAGGGTTAAAAACATGGCGTTAGAGAGTGAAAACCCAAAACAGCCCCCGAACGGCACCGTGGGTGGCACCAACACCTCCGACGGGACTGATGTAACTCGTAGGAACTCACCATGCATACGTGGGTCTCTCGATGTGAGAATATGATGGTAATTTGCATATTTGTAGACGTAGGCTAAAAAATATGGCGTTAGAGGGTGAAGACTCGAAACAGCCTCCGAACGTCCCCGAGGGTGGCACTAACACCTCCCAAGGGACCAATGTAACTCGTAGGAACTGACCACGCAGCCGCGGGTCTCCCTGTTTGAGAATAGGACTGTAATTTGCATATTTCTAGACTTATGATTAAAAACATGGCGTGAGAGGGTGAAAACTCAAAACAGCCCCCAAACGGCCCCGTAGGTGGCACAACACATCCCACGAGACCAATGAAACTAGTAGGAACTAACCACAATGCCGCGGGTCTCTCAGTTTGAGAATAAGTTGGTAATTTGCATATTTCTAGACTTAGGGTTAAAAACATGGCGTTAGAGGGTGAAAACTTGAAATAGCCCCCGAACGGCTCCGTGACTGGCACCAAGACCTCCCACTGGACCAATGTAACTCGTAAGAACTGACTACGAAGTTGTGGATCTCCCGGTTTGAGCATACGATGGTAATTTTCATATTTCTAGACTAGGGTTAAAAACATGGCGTTAGAGGGTGAAAACTCGAAACAGTCCCGAACGGCTCCGTGGGTGGCACCAACACCTCCCACGGGACCGATGTAACTAGTCGGAACTGACCTTGCAGCCGTGGGTCTACGGGTTTGAGAATACGACGGTAATTTGCATATTTCTAGACTTAAGCTTAAAAACATGGCGTTAGAGGGTGAAAACTAGAAATAGCCCCTGAACGGCCCCGTGGGTGGCACCAACACCTCCCACGGGACCGATGTAACTCGTAGGAACTGACCATGCAGTCGTGGGTCTCTCGATATTAGAATTAGTTGGTAATTTGCATGTTTCTAGACTTAGGGTTAAAAACATGGCGTTAGAGTGTGAAAACTCGAAACAGCCCCCGAACGGCCCCGTGAGTGGCACCAATACCTCCCACGGTACCAATGTAACTCGTAGGAACTCACCACGCAGTCGTGGGTCTCTCGGTGTGAGAATATGATGGTAATTTGCATATTTCTTAACTTACGGTTAAAAACATGGCGTTAGAGGGTGAAAATTCGAAACAACTGCCAAACGGCCCCGTGACTGGAACCAACACCTTCCACGGGACCTTTGTAACTCATAGGAACTGACCACGCAGGCGCGGGTCTCCCGGTTTGAGCATATGACGGTAATTTTCATATTTCTAGTCTTAGGCTTAAAAACATGGCGTTAGAGGTAAAAAAATTGGAACAGCCCCGAACGGCCCCGTGGGTGGCACCAACACCTCCCATGGAACTAATGTAACTCGTAGGAACTGACCGCATAGCCGCGGGTCTCCCAATTTGAGAATACGATGGTAATTTGCATATTTATAGACTTAGGCTTAAAAACGTGTCGTTAGAGGGTGAAAACTCAAAACAGCCCTCGAACGGCCCTGTGGGTGGTACAAACACCTCCCACGGGACCAATTTAACTCGTAGGAACTGACCACGCTGTCGCGGGTCTCCCGATATGAGAATACGATGGTAATTTGAATATTTCTATACTTAGGCTTAAAAACATGGCATTAGAGGGTGAAAACTCGAAACAGCCCCCGAACGTCCCGTGGGTGGCATCAACACCTCCCACGGGACCAATGTAACTCGTAGGAACTAACCACGCAGCTGCGGGTCTCTCGGTTTGATAATATGATGATAATTTGTATATTTCTAGACTTAGGCTTAAAAACATTGTGTTAGAGGGTGAAAACTCAAAACAGCCACCGAACGGTCCCGTAGGTGGCACCAACACCTCCCACGGGACCAATGTAACTCGTAGGAACTGACCACGCAGCCGCGGGACTCCCGATTTGAGAATACGACAGTAATTTGCATATTTCTAAACTTAGGCTTAAAAACATGGCGTTAGAGGGTGAAAACTCGAACAGCCCTCGAACGGCCCCGTGGGTGGCACAAATACCTCCGACGGGACCAATGTAACTCGGAGGAAATGACCACGCAGCTGTGGGACTCCCGATTTGAGAATTCAGTGGTAATTTGCATATTTCTAGACTTAGGCTTAAAAATATTGATATGTTGATAATTTTAACTCATATATCCAATTTTTCAGCTTGATTAAATTTTTTGTAAAACTATTGGGTTACTGTTAGTTTTTTTATGTATCCTATCATTTGTAGGATTTTTGCACGCGGAGCAAATGAAGGAGGTAATGGTTTACAGCATGAAGATTGTCTACTTGTTGTGGACATTCAGGATTTTGTTTTTGTGTTACAGTCGTGTGGTCTTTTGTTGTTTAGTTTTATGGCCGTGCGGCCTTTTATAATTTGATTGTTGAATTTTATGGTCGTGCGGGCTTTATAATAAGGAGGTTTTACATTTATAGGTTTTGGAATGTCATGAAAATAGAGGAAACTCTGCCCAATTTTTTTTGGTCTGTGAATTATTAAGACGTGTAATATTTTTAAGTTTGTATATATATTTGTATACTAACAACGTTCTCGATTCACAATTTATGATTTTTTTTATTGTTTTGCCAATAATAAATATTTGTAGCACCTCGTACGCGTCAAACGTTACACGTAGCAATCGACGGTGCACTCACAAGACCCCCCATTTTTGGATTCGACAAAAAAAAATACATTTTTTTAAAATTATAGTTAAACATGGTCATGGACTTTGTCCATGACCATTTTTATTTTTTCCATCACGGTTGTGGGTCACGGAGTTGGGCCGCGACCAATTTTTTTGTTTTTTTTTTTGTAAAGGTTGTGGGTCACGGCCAAAGTCCGCGACCATTTTTTTTATGTTTTCTCATGGTAATGGGTCACGGATGAGGGCCGCAACTCATTTTTTTTTAAATTTGTTTGTCGCGGTCGTGGGTCGCGGACTTTAACCGTGACCAATTTGTCACGATTATGGGTCACGGATGAGGGCCGCGACCTATTTTATTTTTATTTTTTTTTGTCACGGTTGTGGGTCGCGGACTTTGGCCGTGACCAATTTGTCACAGTTATGGATCATGGATCAGGGCCGCGATCCGTCACGGCATGGTTCATGATCCAAGTTCGCGACCATTTGCCGTGACCCCCCTCGGCCATGACCATTTTTTGGTCACGAACTTGGGCCGCAACCCACGAAAATGGTCACACCCGAAATGGTCACGAACTAAGTCCGCGAACCACAACTTTGGTCAGGGATTTTGGCCGTGACCAATCTCCAGTTTTAGTGTAGTGCATGGTTTTGAGAAGAATCGCCTAATCTTGTTCTTCCATCAGGGGCTAAGTATAATGTCCAAACAACTCGTTGAAACTATGTGCGATAGACCATTTTGGGAGTTGGATGCAAACGATTCCAAGGCCCATCTCAAGTATGTCGCCGAGACAACTCAAGCATGGGATACAACCGATCCTAACACCCAAAATCGGGTTCGACAGATGTCCACTGCTCCTTTTGCATCATATCTCTATCACGTGGATAACGATGCTGCATGGAACCTTCGATTTAACCAAATTAAGAAAAAAATGGAAGACATACTCGAATCACGGGTAAAAGA
Organism: Sambucus nigra; assembly: GCA_949130495.1. Lineage (NCBI taxonomy): Eukaryota > Viridiplantae > Streptophyta > Magnoliopsida > Dipsacales > Adoxaceae > Sambucus > Sambucus nigra. The sequence continues at coordinate 183,023,506 of OX422207.1, forward strand.
AATAATTGGATCCACCTGAGCTATGAAAAGAAGGTATGTGTCGTCTGTGAGGCGAGTAATTCAATAGAGGAATGTCCGATAATACCCTCATGCAAAGCTATGCTTCAAGAGCAAGTGGAAGTGATAGGAAACCTTCAAGAGCAAGTGGAAGTTGAAGAAGCATCCCGGTTTTAGCTACGGGAAACAACATGCTGCGTTAAATCCTAATTCACACATTGCCCAACCTTCACCTCCACATTTTCAACAAGCACCACATATGCAAGCACCACTTCCCGCACCATATATCACCCCACCGGGGAGAAATATCGAGGATACTATACACCAATTCATCCAGTACCAAAATGCAACCAATGCTATGTATGACCGCATGTTTGCCAAAATTAATGCAAATATCTCTAGGTTGCAATCATCTTTAAGTACCCAAGATAAGGATAAGTTTATCTCCCAAGTTCAAAGACCTCCTCACGATCAAACTAGTGTTAGCTCTACATCCCACGACCATCAAGAGCAATCTAGTGCAATTACCACTCTATGTAGTGGGAGAGTTATTAATTTATCACCTCACCCACACGACGAACACAACGATAAGGAGGTTTCATTTGGAATGAAAGAGGTCGAAGATGCCCCCTTAAATGAGATTGACAATGAGGAAAAAACTACTGTGCCCAAAGTCCTAGTGAATCCCCCCCCCCCCCCCACTGTGGCACCGTTCCCTTAACATTTGGTTCCATCTAAAGTAAAGCTTAATTTTCCTTTTCTCGATGCCATAAAGAAAAATGCCGCTTATTCTAAAGTCCTTAAGGATTTCTTGATGGTGAAGCGAAGGCTAAAGGTAAAGAAAAATGTGTTCCTAGCACAAAATCTCAGCTCAATATTGTCAAACGACCTTCCACTAAAATTCAAAGATTGGTGTGCACCCTTCATTTCATGCATCATGGGGAAATTTTAAATCGAGAGAACGCTAATAGATTTAGGGGAGAGTGTTAAAATTCTCCCCTACCTCGTATATAAGAAATTAGACTTGGGGGGGCCTTAAGCCCACAATGATGACTCTCCAGCTCGCAGATCATTTAATGAAGATACCTTGGGGGGTTATTAAGGATGTGATCGTCCAAGTTGGGACTTTCTACTTCCCGGTATATTTTGTCATTTGGGATGAGGAGCCCTCCTTTGTACCGACCAATTATATTCCCATCATTCTCTAATGTTCAATTTTAGCTACGAATAACGCAATAATCAACACTCGAAATGGTCAAATGCAACTCACGTTTGGGAATATGAGCCTCAAAATAAATATCTACAATGTCACCAAGTGCGAGGCTGATAAGAGCGAGTTGCGAGAGACATATCTTATGGAAGATATAGTAAACGAGCCCGAGAGGAATCATGCATGAGATCTGTTAGGGGTATGCCATGTTAAAGCAAGTGAGAAAGATAATTGGAACGTTCATCTAGAGGCTGCGAAATAGGAGTATTTAGTGACTAAGGTGGAGAATGGGAGAGATCACGTTGTTGAGTGAAAGAGAGAGGAGTTGGAGATTGAGCGAGTGAGAGACAACATTGAAAGTAAGCAAGCGATCCAGGTAAGAGTCATGAACCTAAGATGGAAGATCTCATCTAGGGAAATGGAAGAGCTACGAGGTTCTAACTCGCCAACTATTCCGCGATCTGGTACAAACGTAATAAGTTCAGTTAGGGAAATGGAAGAGCTCTGTGGTGACGTCCAACGAGCATATGTGATTGCTGTTGGGCTTTAAAGGGACGTCACTCGGCAGAGGCATTTATTTAAGAGAGAACCTCGGCAAGCATGGGCCGATGGTTATGACCAAGGTTGGATGGATGCTCCAATGAGGCTAACAGAGTTCAAAGAGCTCGCCTTTATCAGGGGATGGTTGAGTGTCATGAAGGAGCTGCAGGTGCCAAGGAACTCAATGCTCTGGTATCTCCATGAGATCTCTCCTTCCACTCGGATGCCCAATCTTTTTCGGAGGGATGATCAGTGGATCCCTATTGATGCCATCCCCTAGTAGCTATTAGAGTTAGATGCAAATGAAGTCGTGGAGGAGCTAGTTTCCCATTTCGAAGATGGTCAAAGAGCCCTGGTGGCTGATTATCTTATTCAAAGGCCTCGACCTTATTAAGATTTTTCCAATAGTAACTCTGTATATGAAGTAATGTAATGTTGATGTTTTGGGCGAGTTCGCCGACTAAACATAGGTTGTATTTGTTGTAAATATGATGAAGTAATATAAACTTTATGTTTTGGGAAATTTTGCCGATTAAACAAGTGTTGTATACTTTCTACATCTTTTAGACTTTGCTCAATATTCTTGGGCCTCTCTTGGATGACTAAATTTGTAAGTTTGTATTATCAAGTGAGTGTCCTTCCAGTATAGTATGCTTATGTGATACCATTCTTCCCCACATTACCTTGTAGGTCATGTCGTCACACTCCCTTAGGCCTAAGTGTGGCAATTGGCGAGGACACACCTGGTGTTGGATACTTTATCCGATTAGGATTTTATTAACCAAACATTATTTGGCGACTAATTTTGATTTGGCGATATTGCCTAAGGATCTCCTGTAGGGCTTCATATATTGACAGGGGCAATGCTAAGAGGTCTTTCGTGTTTCATAACGAAAACCTGAGGAGGGTGATTTCCCTGCTATAGTGTAATGATTAATGTTCCTATCACTTGTAAAGGGTGTGTGAGTTATAAAGTTCATATACTAGTTAATTGACACTTCGTAGAATGCAACTGCTAAACAACTTTTATTAATGATAAGGGAATGAGTTCCAGTCTCATAACTATAATGCAAAAGAAGAATCTAGAAATAAAATTTCTTAAGGTTAGCTGCATTCCATGCTCGAGGTATCTCTCTACCCTTCAGCGTTTCTAAGTGATAGGCTCCTCGTAAATCATCTCTTGTTATCTTGAATGGTCCTTCCCAGTTTGTCCCCAGCTTTCCATCTGATGGTTTTACTGCGTTGCCCAAGAGTTTCCTTAGGACATAGTCCCCAACTCGAAATGCCCTCGGATTGACCTTTTTATTATATTGCTTTACGAGTTGTTGCTGATAGCTCGCTAGTTTCACCAAGGAAAGATCTCGACGTTTGTCAGCTAGGTCAAGCTCAGTGAGCAATGTTGCATCATTCTAGCCCTGTTCGACAAGGGTGGACCTCATAGTGGGTAAGCCTTCTTCCAATGGGATGACTGCTTCCATTCCGTATGTTAGTGAAAATGGGATTTCCCCCGTTGCTCGGCGTGGGGTAGTATGGTAGGCCCACAGAATATGCGGTAGTTCATTTACCCATGTGCCTTTAGCTCGTTCTAATCATTTATTTAGCCCATCGATCACAGTTTTGTTGGAAGCCTCGGCCTGGACATTACTCTGAGGATAGGCCATCGAGCTGAAATGGTGTCTAATCCTATGGTCATTATAAAATTTTTGAAAGGAGTCGCTCTCGAACTATGTTCCATTGTCAGTGATGATGGTCATAGGGATCCCAAAATGGGTGAGTATATTTTTCAATGTGAATCTTATCATATCCGTGTGTCAGATGTTTGCCAGTGGATCTGCCTCGATCCATTTGGTGAAGTAGTCAGTTGCGACCAACAAATACTTGTGGTTGCCGGTAGTGGTAGGAAGAGGTCCTACGATGTACATTCCCTATTGGGAAAATGTCCATGAGCTGGAAAGTGATTTTAGATCACTGGCGGGTTGATGGACCATGGGAGCATGAGGTTAGCATTTTTCACATTTACAAACATACACTGCAGAGTCTCTTTGAATATATCACCGCCAATAACTTTCCTTCATTGCTCAAAAATCCAATGACCTTCCTCCAATATGGCCTTCACCGATTCCCTCATGGAGTTCATGTAGAATTTATTCGACATCCCTCGGTTGAACACATTGAAGGTAGGGACCGGAAAATGATCTCTTATATAGCTTGCCCTCAGGCGATAAGTGAAAGCGAGAAGCTTTGACTCTTATCTGGTGAGCGATCTTCTTATCATCTGGGAGTGCGCCATCCTTCAAATAGTCCTTTAGAGGGTCCATCCAGTTGGGTTCTGACTCAATTTGGAGCCCCTGCTCCACGCTTGGTAGCTCGTTGTTACGGTTAATGCTCGGATGAGCGAGGAAATAGATGGGGATTGTTCTTTTTAAGTCAGAATCGATTGTCAAACTCAGGGCTTCTAGGGCGTCACCATGGTTATTTTGTCCTCTAGGAAACTACTGGACGCGGACTTCCTAAAAGCTGGCCATTAGACTTTTTGCCAATGCGAGGTAGGCTTATATTCTTTCATCTTTCGCATTGTAGTCTCCATTTATCTGATTAGAGAATAATTATGAGTCGCCAAACACCTGTAACTGCTTTGCCCCCAAAGCTTGTGCCTTATTGAGGCCGGCTATTAAAGCCTCATATTCTGCTTCGTTGTTGCAGGCTTCAAATCTAAGCCTGATTCCTTGTTCGAGGATTGTATCCTCGGGAGTGACAAGCACAATGCCTAATCCTGCCCCTTTTGAATTGGAGGCTCCATCGACAAACAATTTCCAGACACCCTCTGTTGTGTGATTCTCTCTTTGCCTCACGGGTTGGAGTTGATCAAGAGGCTGCTCGCATGTGAATTCGGCTATGAAATCAGCAAGGACTTGCCCTTTCACTACGTTCCTTAGTTGAAAATGGATATCAAATTGCTCGAGCTCGACTGACCATTTAGATAATCTACCCGGCAAATCTGATTTCCTCAGGATTGCTTTAAGGAAGTGTGATGTAAGGATGATGATAGTGTGATCTTCAAAGTAGTGCTTTAAATTCCTCGAAGCCACTACAAGTGCAAAGGCGATCTTCTCTAGTGGTAGGTATCGCTGCTCATCCTCTAATAAGGTCTTGCTCGCGTAGTAAATGGGGTACTAGATTCCTACTTTTTTTCACATCAATGGAGAACTGACAGTGTGGTTGGAAACGGTGAGGTATAAGTACAAGGAATCTGTTTCCTGTCGTATGACGAGTAGTGGTGGGGAGCTAAGGTAAGCCTTGAGCCTGTCCAATGCCCGCGAGCAATGTTGATTCCATTCTACTATTTTGTCTCCCTTTAGGAGCTGGAAGAACGATATGCACTTCTCGGAGGACTTTGAGATAAAACGATTTAAGGCAGCGAGCATGTCGGTGAGCTTCTATACGTCATGGATTTTGTGAGGAGGTTGTACCCTGTTTACTGCATCGATCTGGTCTGGATTAGCCTCGATGCCTCTCTTACAAACCAAGTACCCAAGAAATTTTCCTGACTGGACACCGAAAGAACAGTTACTCGTGTTAGGTTTCATTCGGTACTTCTTGAGGATTTCGAAGGTTCTTGATAGGTCTGAGAGGTGGTATTCTTTCTTCCTACTTTTGATGATCATATCGTCGATGTAAACTTCCATGGTGTCTCCCATTTGATCTTTGAACATCTTGGTGACCAGCCGCTGGTAGGTTTCCCCTGCATTTTTTAGCCCAAAGGGCATGACCTTGTAACAGTATAATCCAACGGTTGTGATGAATGCTGTCTTATCCTAGTCTAGAGAGTACAGAGGGATCTGTTGATACCCTGAATATGCATCCAAAAAACTCGTTTTCTCGTGAGCTGTTGTGGCGTCCACTAGTTGATCGATTTTCAGAAGAGGGAAATTGTCTTTAGGGCACTCCCTATTAAGGTCAGTGAAGTCGATGCAGACTCTCCATTTCCCATTGCTCTTTCGAACTACTACTGGGTTGGATAACCACTTAGGTAATTGGACTTCATGTATGGATCCTGCATCCAGCAGTTTTTCAACTTCTTTTTCCACGGCTTTTTTATTCTCGGGTGCAGTTCACCATGCCTTCTGCGTGATTGGTTTGAAAGTGGGGTCGACGTGTTGCTGATGACAAACCACCCTGGGATCAATTTCAGGCATCTCATATGGTTCCCATGCAAAAACGTCTACATTGCTTCTCAGTAGAATCGTCATCTCCTTCTTTTCCTGATCTGTGAGAGAAGCTACAATTAAGAAGATCATATCATCATCCCTATCTCCATCTATAACTTCCTCCAGGTCCTCGATGACCCGTTCAGAGGGGAGGAGCCTGGTCTCCTCCACTCCGGGTCTCCCGTATTTTAACTGCTATTTTGAAGGTATCATACCTTCTTGTTCTTCAACTTTCTCGATGGGCTTGTCGCCCTTCTTCTATGGTCTTAGGCGGATGGCTGCTATGAAATGCCTTCTTGCCATCGCTTCATCACCATGGATCTCCATTACACCTCGCTCGGTCATATATTTTAGTTTCTGATGGTAGGTCGAGGAGACTGCCTTCATCGCGTGAAACCATCCTTTGCCGAGGATAGCCTAGTATGGTGAGTCAATGTCGACTACTAGAAACTCAATCATTTTAGAGATATTTCCTGCCCTTACTGGTAGCACGATCTTTCCCAAGGGCATAGTAACTTTTCCAGCGAAGCCAACTAAAGGGACAGTAGCTTCTTTTAGGTTGGCGATGCTTAACTTCAATTTCCTCAACAGGTCGAGATACATTACCTCGGATGAGCTTCCTTGGTCGACGAGCAACTTTTTGACGTCATAGTTAGATATCCTGAGAGTTATGATCAAAGCATCATGATATGGGGTTCTCACTCCCACCAGATCTTTATCTGTGAATACGATATGCTTACTATAGTCGACGTCATCTGCTCGTCGATTCTTTCCTGATTGTGTCTTTGCTGGATCGATCTGAAAAGCTTGCATAATCGCTATAAGCTTTTTTACCTCCATTGGAGCTAAATTTCCTTGAATCTTCTTTATGTCAGATGCCCCATGAATTATTGCGAATTCATGGCCGGCATCGTCTTCGAGTACGTTATCAGGCCTTGTTTCTCTATGGGCAGCAACTTTCTCCGCCGGAGTGGGCGGAAGGACGATACATGAAGGCGGAGTGGCCGTAATTGGGGCAAAGTAGTCCCTTAAAGCACGTTCGTTGGCTATGATGGGTGGGGTAACAGAACCTGGTGAAGTGGGAGAACTAGGCGTCTCCGAAGAAGAACACGGATCAAAAAAACGAGGAGCGACGATAAGAACACGATTGCCTAAGAGGGAATTTATAGATGGAGCACTAGGGGAACGTGTTAAGCTTTTTTGGGATTTTTGGGTATTTGAAAAAGAAGAAAATCTTTTTGGATTTTTTTTTAATGAAAAATAAGGAAGAAAAAATGGAAAATATTTTTGGATTTTTTGTGAGAAAAAATGAGGCGAAAAAAAAAGGAAAATATTTTTGGAGTTTTGGGTTTATTTTTTTTATTAAATGCCGAAAAAACGGGAAAAAGGGGTGATGGACTAACGGTGGAAAAACTGACAGGAGGAGCAAAAATTGGACTACCTAAAGGAACAACTTAGACGCGTACACGAATGGAACAAGTCTGAAGGAGCACATAGCCAAATTATTATCTTCAAGTTAAGTGTTTGGGTAGTCAATTTTAATTAGTCCACGGGTGAGAAAATCACGGAATCTTAGGCCTCGCTGATAAAAGTGTGCTCCTACTTTCTTCCCGAGAGACAAAAGGCTTACTAGTCAAGTCTCACCACACTAGCTACTACAACAAACAACTATCCGGTACCACGCTGGGGAAAGCACAACCCATTTTGCTGGGCGACCTCACTTAAAACCCAGTTTCCCTGGACAAAAGTCTTAAGACAGTTGAATGAAGATTGTCAGGTGTGGAAAGGACTCACTAGAGTATCCTACGAGAGTCTCGTTCCGAAAGGGTCCTAACGAACACCGTTCCTACTTGTATTGCTAGTTGATTGATTTTAATTTAAGTGAGAGCACGAGTAACAAGTAATTGGAGATGTGATTGAGTGGGTGATGAAATACCAACTCGTTGCAATGACCGGGTATAGGTCTTAGGTAAATTTATTCATCAAACCATCCAATTTAAGTGCGATACTGAAATAAAAAGCATATAGGAGCAAGTAGCACACAGAAATTTACTCGCTTGCAGGAGATGCGCGAGTGATAAAGAGTTTACCTCCCATGGTTTTTACACACGTGGGGTGAAGACCGAGTTGAGTCGAATGGGGGGAAGTACGCCTACTTCAGTCGTCCTCGAGAGTCCTACCGACCCAAAGTAGAGAGGCTTCTAAATCCTCGCCTTGGACGCCCTCTCTCTACCTTGTCCGGTTTCCCTTTTCGCTATTTTTTTTTAATTATATTTTTTTTAAAATTAATATTACAAAAAATAAATCGGTGTCAAAATGCACCCAAATTAATTACAAGGCCTCAATAATCCTAAACAACCAATCTTAGGAGGGAGAGGAAGGAATAACTATAAAAAAAATGGAAAATTACAAATCTTCACGGGCTTCAATCTTCAAGAAATCAGCAACGGCGCCATTTGGTAACTCATAATTTGTATTCCTTCGGATTTGGATTTGGAATGTCGTTACGGTCAAACTTCGAGTATCAAAATTCCTGAAATTACCTACAAAACTTGTTAAAAACTCAGTATCGTCGCAAATTCAGGTATCAATCCAATTATAGCGTTACAAGTGTAATCGTGAAAACATGCAATTCCAATTTTTATTAAAAAATCTTTTAGTGTTTTTTTTTATATTTTTTTTAATGGAGAAAATGAAAATTCACCCAACTAAAGTAACTACGAAATTTTGAAAAGTAATTTAGTTTGAAATTTATGAGAAGAAACAAGAGATGGGATTACTCAACGTAATTAATTTATTTTAATTTCCAAATTATTCATTTGATATGTTCGAAATAATTTTGAAATTTAAAATTTAACTCTCGTTACAATCCTTAATTCAAAATCATTTTTTTAGCAATTAAATAAGAAAGTGTCACTACAAATATAAAATTTAGATTCATATCCCTTTTTTACAAATTACCCGCTCGGATCAATTCATAAAAAAATGTATGGATCTTTGAATTGAACACACAAGATTAATATTTGAATTCAAGAATGAAACTTATCTCTAAGTTAAATCCAAAATTCAAATATCAATTTTTAAAATTAATTTATTAACTCTCGTTAAATAAATTAATGTGTGATTTTTTTCCAATTTAATTTGCCTAGAACACATCAATTGAACAATTGTTTAATTAATTAAATTAACATACGTGTTTCATCCCACTCCTTGAATGGGGTGTTTAGCCAGATATGATTAAAATTTTAGCACAAACACAATCAACAAACAAGAAATTAAAAAGAAGAGAAAGACATACGATACGCATTAATTCCTTATGTCAATTGTGGCATGAACACGCATCCCAAAGTCGTCACAAAAATTGGACTGGATTTCGAAATTAAAAAGAAAAATTGAACCTACAAATTTTTTGTAAACCTAAACTAATTTTTTTGGAATTTTTTTTCTAACTTTTTTGTACCCTGTACAGTCTCTCTTTTTTTTCTTTTGTCTCTCGGCTGTCTCCTATCTGTGTATCCTCTTTTCTGAGAGAGGTCTTCTTTTTTAAATGAGTTCCCCTCTTTTAAATATACTGTTTTATTGGAGGATCTTTTGGGATTTTCTTAGGATTGGAAAGGGTAAGTCAAAAGAGTATTTGGAAGTTATGCACGTGGATTGGCAGGTGAATATTTGGGGTTTGTTTTGGCCGAAAGTGGTGGAGTTGGGTTTCTTAGTTTTGGATTGCGGGTTCGGTGGAGTTTTGGGTTGAATCCGGGTCTGGCGCGGTTCGAGATCCGTCGGAATGGGGCTGGGGCTGGCGCTGTTCGTGATCCGCAGGTTGTGGACGCTGGTGGGTTTCCAGGTCGCCGGAGCTTGTGTCGGCGGTGAAGGGGTCGGGTTGATTGCTGAGCTTGGTTGAGGTTTGTTGATTGGTTTGAAGTTTTGTGATTGAGGTGGAAGATGGAGGTGTAAGAGAGAGATGAGAGGTGGTGATGGGTTTAATGGTTGATGAGAGAGAAGGAAGAATATGGGTGAATGGTTATGGTGGGAATGGGTTTTGTTGGAGGGAATTGATGAAGACAATGAATAGTGGTGTAGTGTTTTAGTTTCTAAAAAAAATAAAAAGTAAAAAGTAAAAACTAAATAACAATAAGATTCTAAAAAAAATAAATAAATTAAACTAAAAATAATAAACCTAAAAAAAAATCTAAAAAAAACTAAAAACAATAATGATAAAATAAAAAATATTAAAACTAAGAAAAATTAAAATCCTAACTAAAATGAAACAAAAGAATTAAAAATTTTAAATCTAAATGAAAACTAAAGTCCTAAAAAAATATATATTATAATAAACTAAAAATAAACTTCTAAAAACTTATCCTAATAAAACTAAAAACTAATAAAAATCAAAGTAAAATAAACTAATAAAAAAATATAAAAATATGCAAATAAATTCTAAAAATGCTAAATAATTCTAAACTAAATCCTAAAAATAAAATGACTCAAAATAAAAATCTAGAAAAATAATAAAGGTACAAACTCAACACACACCGGGCTCAGGGAATGTTCTAGGCTTGGGTTTAGGTCACAAACTGTTTCGGAGCATCAGATTACATCTGGGAAGCTCAAATTGAACTTCTCACTTCGCGGTCTCTTTGGATTTCTTCGATGTACGCTTTTGACCGCTTCTGCGTCGTAATTGCACTGATTTAGCTTTATTTGTACCGCAACTGCGTATTGACATGAGAAATAAATAAATACGAAAATAAGGTCATTTTTATTTAAAACGAGTGACTAAAATGCATCTATTCGGGGTATAAAATATACACTTTTGGGTGCTTATCAGATACTCTCTACAGTTTTTTCGCATGATTGAAATTATAAGGAAACTTACTTATAAAAGTATTAACTACATCTAATAGTTGATGATTCTTTTCAATTAAGTAAGCACCTGATTTTATAACCCTAATAGTTCCCCAGATTGATCACTATTTAGAGCGTTTTATTGCAATAGCTGGAATTGAAACCACCGATCAAAAACTTGTTAATCTTGATATAAAAAAGAGATACCCTTGTACGAGAATCCGTTATATTAATGAAAATCATGGTGTCCAATTACATTATTAACAACTTAATATGAGTAAACTATCGACTTACTTAGGGATGGTAACGGGTCAGTTCGGGGTCGGGGAAATCATCCCCATCCCCATACCCATTGGAAATATCATCACTCGTACCCACTCTGTTCCCCATTATAACGGGTTCAGGGATCCCCGTCCCCGTTTAAAATAGGTATTTGTTTCCTCGTGGGGAACCCGTTTATTTCATTTAATATAAAAAATCCACCTTCATTCAACTGGATGTCCACTTTTGTACAACCTTATCTGTTTAGTAGATATTATTATGGGTTTTGTAAGCAACAATTATGGCAGTTGTTCCACTATATGTTGCCCTTATCCCCAGATCTAGGTGGTAGGTTCAATCGATCTTATGGTAGGCTAATGTGTCTATTAATAAGATATTTAGTGACAGGATTGTGGAGGTGATTAACGCAGAGGAGGATTTTGTGTGAATCCATGATTACAATCTTATGGTACTTGAGGAAGAGATTCAATGAAGTCAAGCTAGGTTTTTTCCTCCACATCCCCTTTACCTCATTTGAGATTCACAAGACCTTTCCCAGGGAGGAGATTTTGAGAGATAAGTTGAATTCTGGCCTGATTTGGTTCCATACTTTGGATTATACCCGAAATTTTCTCTCGTGTTGTAGCCGAATGCTCGGTTTCTCTTATGAATCAAAACAAGGTTATATCGGCCTAAAATATTATGGGTGGATTATTAGTATCATAAATATTTTATTATGTATTAATAATTCAGGTATCCTCATGGAGACCCGAGGCTATACCCGAACCGACCCAAAAAAATTTGGGGACATTTTTTACTCTCCGAACCCGCCACGATTCCCAAAACTTAACCCCCATAACCAACCCGATAGGGTCGGGTATCCGCGGGGACTCGAATTTTTGAGGAAAATTGCCATCCTTAGATTTACTTGGCCGAACATAAGTAATATTTCCACCTACCTACGATACAAATGATTGTTAAATGCTATTATTATGATATTAATGTTTCAAACCTAGAATATTCTCTTGCCAACACTATATTTAATACAGTTAGATATCGTTATTTCCTGAACTATATACAACCTATGATGATTTCTACCAATACTACCATCTTGATAGTATGAGATTATTGATATATGACCGGACTTCATATAACCAAACGATACGTAAAACTTCATTATGTAAACCTATGCAATGATAGAAAATAACCACAAAGCTTGCAAAAATGCCTACTAATTTGATGAATTGCAAGTTGTTTTTAATCCTAGGCTAAGTCAAGTAATTCTTATACAGTAATGTTGTATAACTTGCAACTAACGAATGAATGATGTGAAGAAAATCGTTGTAACACCCCGTATTTTTGACGATTTAAATAATTATGGGATTAATTATTATTATGGTAATAAATATGCGATTAATTATTGTTGTTGGATTAATTATATTAAAATGTGAGAAATTAATTTGTTATTAATTCGGATTAAAATAATTATTAACCAGTGTGCCAAGGGTTAATACTTATTGTTTTGAACTATTAAATATTACTGTGTGATATGTAATATGGAATTACTATATTTGATAAATTGTCGGAAGTGAGAAATACGACAGTTTGGTAATTTAAATCTGACACGCATGTGAGTCGTGTCGGGACTAATTGAATGGAATAAAAGATAAATTATTTATATTAACTCATATGGTCATTTCAAGTGTGCCATTGAGTCAGGGAGGGTCGAGATAGTCAAAATAGTATACTCGGGTGTTTAGTTTGGGTCCCGGGGCAATTTTAGGCCAAACCGGCATCCCGAGAGGGCATTATGGTAAATTGTATTTTTGGACTAAATTAATGGACGAAAATTAAGAGTAATTATATCATCCTAGGAAATTCCATTAGGGTTAATAGGTTACACAAATCAAGAATGGCCATGGAGGGTGTGAGGGAGAACCAATTTCCAAGAGAGAAGGCTCGATTAGCACCACCTTGCATAACCCTGACCACCAATGCGTAGATCGTGAAGAGAGGAACGCGTATATACCAACATAACCAATGGATCAGACCGTCATATTCGAGGAAAGTGTTTATTACTTGCTTTCTTTTAGCAATAATCATGCGCATGTTAGTATTGGTGGATTTAATCATGATTTATATGTTAATTGGGCGAAAATTGGAGATTTGAATTATCATTTATGATTGGTTTAATTAGTGGTTGGAATTCCTTCATGTATGTAGAGGATTAATCATGGAATTGGATTATATGTTGATGAACGAATCTGGGTTGATTAGGTTCTTGAATTGGAATTTGGAAAACTAGGGTTCATGTGAATTAATTTGGGGGTTTTATAAAATTATGATGATTAATGACGAATTAAGGATCCTACGATATTAGAAATGATCTATAACCTGTTAGGGGTTGATGGGTATTGATGATGAGTTTTTGGGAATTAAATCTTAGTGGTTTTTAGTTTCAAAAATGATGAAAAACATTGAAGTTTAGTGAAGAAGACGAACAGTGCAATCTCGCGCGATCTCGCACGAAGTCGTTCAAATGAGATGGGGATCTTGCGTGAAGTGGTTCAAACGACATGCCATTCTGGTTCGAACGACATGTCAAAGTGGTTAAAATGACATCTCATTTTGGTTCAAACGACATGCATTCTGGTTCGAACGACATGTCATTCTGGTTCAAACCACAGGGTAAATTTCTGGGAATTTGCTTAGAGCCCAGTTTGGAGTTTATTGGTTTATTGGAGTGAGAGAGACTACCATATAGTAAATTCAAATATGAAAGAATTTTGGGAAAAGTATGTGAGAATTAAAACTTTAAATTATTTTGATATAGAGAGAATGTACCTTGGAGATTACGTGAGAGATAGTAATCTAATTATTTATACTATACCTAGTAATGAGGTTAAAATACGTATCGGGAGTATATATGTAATTTGGAGAAATATCAATAAATTATAATAGTATGTGTGTATGCGTGTTATGTGATATTATAGTTAAGAGCACTAATGAGCGATAACTCGGGGGTGCAAAAGCTCTATTGTTAAGTGTACTAATGGGTGATAACCCGGGGGTACAAGGATGATTATTGGTAGGCGCACTAATGGGGGATAACCCGTGGGTGCTGGATTAATATTGATAGGTGCATTAATGGGTGCAAACCTGGGGATGTAATATTCTATTTTTAGGCGCACTAATGGGTGATAACCCGGGGGTGCTGAATTATTATTGATAGGTGCATTAATGGGTACTAACCCGGGGATGCATGATTTTATGGATATGTGCACTAATGGGTCTTAGTCGGGGGTGCATAATTAGTATATATATATATATATATATATATATATATATATATATATATATATATATGGGCTTGTGAATATTGCTACTGTGTGAAATTAGTAGACTTGGTAATAATAATAATTATTACATTGCACCAAGAGGTCTTAACCTAAGGGTGCAGGATTAGTGTATATATATAGGGATGATGAGACTATATATATATATATATTAGTGTACTTGGGTATCTTTCTACTTTGTGAGACTAGTAGATAATGAAAATGAGAAGTAAGATAATCTTAGTGAATAAAAGATTAACGATTCAAACAATGTATAATGAAACTTAGTATGTGAGATAAACGGTCCGAATAGCGTATTGTATGGGCGATACGGGAATACTGCTTGTGAGCATAGTTAGTATTAGTATGGTTTCTGACTAGTTAGACTGGGAGGTATAACTAGGGGAGATTATATGTACGCTAGGCTGCACAATAGACGAGAGGTGAGAAACTCATGTGAGAGTTCGATAAGTAACATGCGTATAAGACTTGTTTTAAGAACCAGTTTTAAATCCTTGCTAAATCATTTTTACACATTGGGCTCCGACCCATTTCTTGTATCTCTTCTCTCTTTTGCTATATATATGTATTATATCAGGTGCTCAACCATAGGAGTATCAGATTTAGAGATTTGGATTTCTTGACGTGCTGTAGCTGCAGTGGAAGTTGTAGGTCCTTGCAGTAGACACATCTATCCTTTCCATTCAGTTTTATCTAGATTTCTTATTTAGGGCATATATCGCCCCCTTGTCGTCCTTTCATCAGAGTTATTGTATTCAGTTTAGTTGATGGTTTGGAGTTTTGAACTGAGCGTTTTACTCAGTCTTATTTATTACAGTACTTGATTCATGTTCAGTATTTATTTACATTCCTATGTGTGGTGAATGGTTTATATTTTGAGATGGAAAGAAATGGATTTACTTTGCTTTGTTAAAATTGGAAATGTTTTGACACCTAGCTTAATTTTATATTCAGGGATTAATATGTTAAAAAAAATTTCGACAGTGATGCTGAGAATGAACCAACTGAATATCCTATTTTAAATTGGTAGATGACTGATCACCCTATATTTAATTGGGTGGGGTGTCATAGGTGGTATCAGAGCATCAGGTTCTAGTGTCCTTAGGATCTGTGCGGCTTATTACGTTTCAGCATATCATTCTTTGATGTAGAGCCTTATGATAGGATTATTGTGTTCCCTTACGTATGCGACTTACGTTCTCCTGCTATGAATTATAACGGATGTGACTCATTATACGAAATTCAGTGTGATTCGAATGTCGAACATTTTAGAATGTCCCGCGAGGGCCGTAAAAAAAAGAACTGCGGGAGGAGAAGCTCAATAGAAGACATAGAGCAATCGGATAAGTGTGATTGGGATAAAAAAAAACCACAATGAGAATTACTTAAGTAAGAGATAGTAAAATTGTCACTCAGGAACTATGGGTTCCCAGGACACAGTCATAGATAATGGTGGAGTGAATTTAAGGACCACCTAGCATAGTCGATAAGGGGGAAATTGGAGGAGATCTTTTGAAAACCCATCGGTGAAGATGCAAAAAAGAAAATGAGAAAGTGTAACAGACCAATGGAGGTAAAAAATACAAAGGCAATTGTGTAGAGTGGGGCGTGACGACACTCAAAATTTAATTTGTAGTTAAAAGCTACAGCTCTTAGGAGCATCGTGTAGTGATTAGAGGCAATCACCATATATGAAGAAGTGTGTTTGAAATTTAGAGAGAAATTTGGGTACGATTTAACCGGGAGGTCTTCCATTCCGTGTGGTAACAAAGTGTGAGTGAAATTTTGATGTTTAGCACAATGGGTAAGATATAAAACGATCGTGAGAGAAAGGTTGAATTGCATAATGAACTTCGTACCTGGAAGAAGGGTATAAATTATCCAAAGGGTTTATAGTTGATAAAGGACCCGTGAGTATAATACCAGTATGAATGAGGAATCCAGCTAGGATGACTAATGTTGATGTCATCAAAGTATACGGTCGCGAGTAATTACAGTCCTTCCAAGAGAAGGGAGTAAAGAGGGTTAATGAACCAGCTGAAGAGCAGAAACTGAATTTAACGGTGTTAGTGAAATCCCACATGAGAGTATACCCAATAGGGAACTCAGTTAGATGATGTTAAGTGATTAACTTCACGAGGACGAGGAAGTCAATCAGGCTGTAGAGGCCAACCATTGTTCCGAATAGCTAGGGTAGCCAAAGGGACAGTGGAAGAATAATTGTGAATTGAGGCTGTCAGTCCGAGAGAAGGACATTCCCAAAATGGTTAGTGGGACTAGTGACAGGAAATAGTTCGTGAAGTTTATCTTATGTAAAAGAAACAGAACTACAAGTGTTGAATGTGTCCACAATTGAGAAGCGAGACCGGAGAGATTAAAAATGGTAAACCGTGCCATTTAGGCATAGCAACTGGAGGAGCGAGACTTCCAGTGAAAGAATTTGGGGTCAAGGTAATTTGGCCTAGGAAATTTATAACCCGAGAGTGATGTGTTCAGGCTGGACCAGCAGAGTCCTTGTTAATAGCAGCATTCGTTATGTCAGAGTCTACGGGACCCGGGATGTAAATGGGAGTTTAATAAAGCTATAATTGAGGCCTGGAGAGCTTGGGCTAACTTTTTAATAATGGGCGCAAAATCCACAAGATGGAATAAATTGTCCATGGTGAGAGGGGACAACCATAGGATGAAATCTTAGGATGTATGATGATTGCAGATGCTCATGGGTTGTGATGGCAGTCACATGCTGAGACCCTATGATTTGGCGAGACTTATGAGGTTTTGCTTCTTCCTTGTGAGTAAAGGATAGATTCTAGTGACATGAGTGTGCCACAACTTTTATGTAAATTGGAAACCCTAAACTTCGTGTTCGGGTCGAGTTTAGTGGGAACGTTAGTTTTAACAGTTTTATGACAAACGTATTTCTCGTTGTTATCAGGGCATTTTGATTATTACCCGTGAATAAATCGGGTGGGCCCTAAGAATATATTTTGTTGTTATAAATTACTACTGCATTGAGTTAGCTTTAGTAGATTTTATTATGGTAATGTGTAGTGATTAATTACTGTATGGTTAAACGATAGTATAAATGTAGTGATAAGACTATCGTGCCAGATACTCCGGGAGGAGTGATCTTACTTTTGTGCGGCGCCACCTGAAATAGGGTTGGGCCCAGATATGTATATATATGAAACTTTTATGGTATTATAGACCTCAACGAGTATAATGTCTAATTATATGCGATTCCCGAGCGTAGGGATTTATTTGTCCGTTAAGACTTAGAATACATTGTGTTCTTATTGAGAGGCGAAATATAGCTCGTTATATATCTATAGCGCCAAGTACTTGGGATAGTCTGGGCGCCATGGTTCATGTTACATTTTTAGGGACATGAGAGTGGATGAGTAAAATTTTATATCACAATACGTAAATTGTGGGAAAGTACATAGTATGTACCCAAGGCTTTACGGACCTCGACAACCGGCTAGGTTACATAGTAATGTATCGGGGGGGTCCTTGTTTGGATTTCTCTTTGCGAGACATCCCACGCATGAAACTAGCGAACGTCGGGAGTTAGAGAGAAGATTAGTCGATAGTACATAAGTTTTGTATGTTGGTTATTGTACCTATAGGAGTATATAATTGAGAGATAATAATTCGTTTATGACTTAAGGCCAATAGAGTCGCCTAGTCTCAGTATCATTCTGAATAGAGAAAAGATACCATTGAAGGATTGATTAAGTTATGGTTAGTGGGGCAGTTGAGTGAACCCCTACCACATCAGCATACCGAGTGTGCAAGAATTGAGGTAAGAAAATTTTATGTCTTTTGTATAATGATGCATGAGGTATAGGATGTATGGGATCCCTAAGGGATTGAATCACGTAGTGGATTGTGATTAGCATGTGAATTAGATAACATGTAGTCGGGTAAGCCGGAGCTTATTCACGACATTTTGTCAGAGACTTACGTTTCAAGATAATTTTAAATTTATTCAAGAAAGTAAGATGTGTCAGAATACAAACAACAGTGGTGATGGGTTTAATGTAGAGTAACCTTCAAAGTTAGTCTGCAGTGGGTCAGCTAACTGTTAGAAAAATGGCGGACAATTCGAAATAGGTAGGGGCTTCTTCCACTCGAGAATGGAAGAGTATCCCCAAGTATCTTCTCATGTAGATGAGATGGGGAGATTATAGGTACTAAGATGAGATTGAGTACGACCTATTACCCACAGAGAGATGGGCAGGACAAGTGGTCTAATCGGCTGCGGGAGAGAAAATTTTATGTGGACCCTGAGATCTTAGGGGAGGACGAGATTAGTACCTTCCACTAGTGGAGTTTGTGTCCAAATAACTCCTATAAATTCACTTTCGGGCAGAGTGCCAGTAGACGTATGGCACGGTAAACTTAGTTGTTGTCCTACATAATAGTTAAAGGTGAGGGACCAGTCATGATTACAAATGTCGGAGAAGAATCGATATTATCGTATATATTATGTGTGAAATATATATTGCACACCGAATTTACTTGTATGAACGACAAGAGACGAAGTCGTATGTATATGAAAAGAGGATAAATCTACTAAGGTGCAAATAGTAGAAGGCTAGATAGTGAATATCTAAAATAAAGTTGAAGTAGTTAAACTTAAGCAGAAAGGCTTGGGCAAGAGCCTATATGACAGGGTAACCTGGAGTTTAAAGTAAAAACATGTGAAGTGTTCATTATTAAGGGTATTTTTTAGCGTACTATATGGGTGGTACGGAGTAGCTTACTTGTGAGCGTCGAGATGCGATGCACAATATTTTTACAGCGTTGTCTGTACCTGGTATACTTTTTTCAAATTTCGGGATGAAATTTCGTTGTAAGGGGGAAAGTATGTAACACCCGGTATTTTTGACGATTTAAATAATTATGAGATTAATTATTATTATTATTATGGTAATAAATATGCGATTAATTATTGTTGTTGAATTAATTAAATTAAAATGTGAGAAATTAATTTGTTATTAATCCGGATTAAAATAATTATTAACTAGCATGCCAAGGGTTAATACTTATTGTTGTGAACTATTAAATATTACTGTGTGATATGTAATATGGAATTACAATATTTTGATAAATTATCGGAAGTGAGAAATACGTTAGTTTGGTAATTTAAGTCTGACACGCGTGTGAGTCGTGTCGGGACTAACTGAATGGAATAAAAAGAGAAATTATTTATATTAACTCATATGGTCATTTCGATTGTTCCATTGAGTCCGGTAGGGTCGATATAGTCAAAATAGTATACCCGGGTGTTTAGTTTGGGTCTTGGGGCGATTTTAGGCCTAGCCGGCACCCCGAGAGGGAATTATGGTAAATTGTATTTTTGGGCTAAATTAATGGACGAAAATTAAGAGTAATTATATCAGCCTAGGAAATTCCATTAGGTTTAATCGGTTACACAAATAAAGATTGACCATGGAGGGTGTGAGGGAGAACCAATTTCCAAGAGACAAGGCTCAATTAGTACCACCTTGCATAACCGTGACCACCAACGCGTAGATTGCGAAGAGAGGAATGCGTATATACCAAAATCACCAATGGATCAGACCGTCATATTTGAGGCAAGTGTTTATTACTTGCTTTATTTTAGCAATAACCATGATCATGTTAGTATAGGTGGATTTAATCATGATTTATATGTTAATTGGGTGAAAATTGGAGATTTAAATTATGATTTAGGATTGGTTTAATTAGTGGTTGGAATTCCTTCATGTATGGAGAGGATTAATCATCAAATTCGATTATATATTGATGAACGAATCTGGGTTGATGAGGTTCTTGAATTGGAATTTGAAAAACTAGGGTTCATGTGAATTAATTTGAGGGTTTTATGAAATTTTGATGATTAATGATGAATTAAGGATCCTAAGATGATAGAAATGATCTATAACCCATTAGGGGTTGATGGGTATTGATGATGAGTTGTTGGGAATTGAATCTTAGAGGTTTTTAAGTTCAAAAATGATGAAAAACGTTGAAGTTTGGTGAAGAAGACGAACAGTGCAATCTCGCACGATCTCGCGCGAAGTGGTTCAAACGACATGTCATTCTGGTTTGAACGACAAGTCAAAGTGGTTCAAATGACATCTCATTCTGGTTTGAATGACATGTATTCTGGTTCGAACGACATGTCATTCTGGTTCAAACCACATGTCATTCTGGTTCAAACCACAGGGTAAATTTATGGGAATTTTCTTGGAGCCCAGTTTGGAGTTTATTGGTTTATTGGAGTGAGAGAGACTACCATATAGTAAATTCAAATAAGAATGAATTTTGGGAAAAGTATGTGAGAATTAATACTTTAAATAATTTTAGTATAGAGAGAATGCACCTTGGAGATTACGAGAGAGATAGTAATCTAATTATTTATACTATACGTAGTATTGAGGTTAAAATACGTATGGGGAGTATATATTTAGGTTGGAGAAATACCTATAAATTATAATAGGATGTGTGTATGCCTATTATGTGATATTATAGTTAAGAGCACTAATGAGTGATAACTCGGTGGTGCAAAAACTCTATTGTTAAGTGTACTAATGGGTGATAGCCCGGGGGTACAAAGACGATTATTGTTAGGCGCACTAATGGGGGATAACCCATGGGTGCTGGATTAATATTGATAGGTGCATTAATGGGTGAAAACCCGGGGATGTAATATTCTATTGTTAGGCGCAGTAATGGGTGATAACCCGGGGGTGCTGAATTATTATTGATAGGTGCATTAATGGGTACTAACCCGAGGATGCATGATTTTATGGATATGTGCACTAATGGGTCTTAGCCGGGGGTGCAGAATTAGTATATATATATATATATATATATATATATATATATATATAAATGTATAGGGATGATGTGACTATATATATATATATATATATATATATATATATATATATATATATATATATATATATATATATATATATAAATGTATAGGGATGATGCGACTATATATATATATATATATATATATATATATATATATATATATATATATATATATATATATATATATATATGGGCTTGTGGATATTGCTACTTTGTGAAATTAGTAGAGTTAGTAATAATAATAATTATTACATGGCACCAAGCGGTCTTAACCTAAGGGTGCAGGATTAGTATATATATATAGGGATGATGAGACTATATATATATTAGTGTACTTCGGTATCTTTTTACTTTGTGAGACTAGTAGATAAAATGAAAATGAGAAGTAAGATAATCTTAGTGAATAAAAGATTAACCATTCAAACAATGTATAATGAAACTTAGTATGTGAGATAAACTGTCTGAATAGCGTACTATATGGGCGATACGGGAATACTGCTAGTGAGTGTAGTTAGTATTAGTATGGTTTATGACTAGTTAGACTGGGAGGTATAACTAGGGGGAGATTATATGTACGTTAGGCGTGCACAATAGACGAGACGTGAGAAACTCATGTGAGAGTTCGATAACCAACATGCGTATATGACTTGTTTTAAGAACCAATTTTAAATAGTTGCTAAATCATTTAGATTTAGAGATTTTGATTGCTGGACGTGCTGCAGTTGCTGTGGAAGCTGTAGGTCCTTGCAGTAGACGCATCTATCCTTTCCATTCAGTTTTATCTAGACTTCTTGTTTAGGGCATATGTCTCCCACTTCTAGACATTTCATCAGAGTTATTGTATTCAGTTTAGTTGATGGTTTGGAGTTTTGAACTGAGAGTTTTACTCCGTCTTATTTATTGCAGTACTTGATTCATGTTCAGTATTTATTTACATTCTTATGTGTGGTGAATGATTTATATTTTAAGATGGAAAGAAATGGATTTACTTGGTTTTATTAAAATTGGAAATGTTTTGACACCTAGCTTAATTTTATATTAGGGAATTAATATGTTAAAAAGTTTTTTGACAGTGATGCTGAGAATGAACCAACTGAATATCCTGTTTTAAATTGGTAAAGGACTGATCACCCTATATTTAATTGGGCGGGGTGTCACAATCGTCGAAATTATATAATAGATTTACAAACTTGAACAAATATATTAGCATATCATATATAATGTGAATATCACGAGTACTTAAAACTCTCAGAATGTAGGAAATTTTAAGGACGAATTTTTTTAAGGTGTGTACAATGTAATACCCTGCCTTTTAATTTTATTTAAATTGAACTATTTATGTATCAAAATGACATTTTACGGACTATTTATATTTTTTGCGACACTTATGACTCCTATGTATGTTTAATAACATGAAAATTGGGTTGCCAAGTTTATTCTCTTGTTCGAAAAAAGTATTTTTCATATAACACAGCTAGCACAACGAGATTAAAGAGAGATTTTTTGAATTATTATTCAAATTACAATGTGTATACAGTAGTGTAATACAAAAGTAATGTCAACGTGAGAAAAACATACAAACGTGGCCTACACGCTCTAATGCTAATTTATAGTTGGATGCAATTTCAAGAATTATAAAAATTATACACGAAACAAAATTATAATTAAGTATAAAAGATACTCAGTTGAATGATTATCCAACAGACTGTGACAAAAAATACTCAGTTGAATGATTATCCAACAGACTGTGTACCTACTATGCAACTTAGGAATACTATAAACAGAGGCTTGTTCCTAATGAAAAAATTGCACCTCGTATCATTTGAAGCCAAATGGGTTCATTCTCTCTCTCTAAGAAAATATAAGAGCCAAAACTCTTCTCTTATCATTTCAACAATCACGAAACCTCAAACCCCTTCTACAAAATTCACAACCCGAAGTTCTTCTTCTCCATAAAAAAAACACAAAGAAAGCAAACATCTATGCAGCATCCCCGGATCTCAACCTCCTTCTCTCCCTCCACTTCCGACTAAACCTCCATTGTCCTCTCTAGTCTTCTCCACCCTCGGTCGAACTAGAGATTACCTTTTCGCCTCTTTATATATCATTTTCATGTTTTTCCGTCTCCTTCTGCGATTAAAGAAGCTCGATGTTTCGAATTCTATATATGTATATGTATACGTGCATGTAATTGAAGCTCCGACCTTGCCATAGCCATGCAGACGATCGGGAGAAAATCCCAAAATAGGGGGTGAGATTGTGTGCCAATTCGTTTTCTTTCTTTCTTTATATATATATACAGGCCGGCTCTAATGCGGACTTAACTTGGGGATTTAACTTGCAAACGGATTTTTTCATATTTTTTTTTAAAAATAGAAAAAAACTTTTTTCCATTTGAGTTTTTCCTGTGGTATTTAAAAATTTTAGGGGACCCCTATAAAAAAATCAGCTCAAAATGAATTGTTTTGCTATTTGTAAAAAATCGGTCAAACATATGTCAGTTTTTAAAGCTCTTTAAAATTGACATATGTTGACCAATTTTTAAAAAATAGTAAAACATTTCATTTTGAGATGATTTATTTTACATGGGTCCCCTGAAATGTTTAAATACCACAAAAAAAAAAATCAAGTCGAAATTTAATATTTTGCTATGTTTAAAAAAATACACAAAAATCCATTCGCAAGTTAAATCCGCAAGTTGCATCCACATTAGAGCCTTACTGTATATATATATATATATATATTGTTTGGTCAAATTTCGTCATGACTCGACTTATTTTAGGGTATTGAAAATTGGATATTGTATTTTCAATTGGTTATTTGTCTAGTATTATTTTATTTTTGTACCCATATATACTCAGTTACGTATAATTTGTCGTAAACTTGAATCCCCAAACACGTACGATGAATCGTATATTTTTCTAAATGGAGTATTTAACTCGGTATCATTTTCTTTTAAAAATATATTTTAATGAGTTATGATACCAAACGACTCTAGGTTATGTCGTCTTTTACGTCGGGACTATATTAAGAGTCATAATTATTAAAATTGTGATTATGCAAGTGTTGGAGTGTTGTGTTGGTTAATTTTGGAAGTGGCATGACCACTAGATTATTGTCCAAATAAGGGGGAATTTTCTAGTTTTTTCTAAATTTTGTTCATGAACAATAAATTATCATGATATATAAACAAAAAACAGTAAATATCAATTTTTGTCACATAAAATGTCATTTTTAATTGGGATGATTTTTTGTTTCAATATATAATATTGTTGTTATTCAAAATGAAATTATATTTAAACAAATTGAATCGTTTGATTTCCTTTAACGATTATTTTCCAAAAAACTCTTACCGAGATACTTGTTATTTAATTATTTTCACCAACAAAGGAAATTATTTCTTCAATAATGTTATTACTGAAATTCTATTATGACTTTACAAATAAAACAAGTTATATCTCTATTTCTCCAAACATTTTGAACATTTTACGTATTAAACCGTCTACATAAATTTAGATTCGTACAAATTATCGCTCATCAGTTAATGTAATATGTTATTCCAACCCATAAACTAGAGATCGTCATTCGAATTATATAGGTGATTCATATCTAATAAGTTTTATTTGTATTTACGTATTGGCGTACGATATCATGCACCTAAACCATTGTTTCCACACCTCGATATAACCACTCTCATTTCGAGCACATATGAGTAAGGGAACTAGAACACACCTATGAAAGATCCATGAATGACAACGTAAATCTCGTAAAGCACATGTAGGTTTTCCCTACCATTTCAATAATATAGTTTGCGTATTTGACATAATGCTATTGATATAAATTTTTGATATCTCCTATTTACTCTTAGCGTGTGCATGTTATTATACTTCCACAACATATATTTTTATTACACATCATCGTTATTTGAATTTTTCATCAGTATTTAAACTTAAACTAAGGATCAACTTTAACCCCTCTCATCTAATAACTGGTATAATGTTTCAAATTGATTCAGTTTCCCTTGCACATTTGTGCCATTTTACTATAAACATCAATATTAAATAGGAAGTAGACTAATGTGTTATCCCACAAAACTTTTGACTTGGCCTAACGTTCTCAGATGATTGAGAGCCTTGATTATTGCTGCATATGTATGGCTGCCACTTAGCTAGTGTACCTAGACGATTACTTTTCCCCAAAAGATTTGGGTTGATTATTATTTGTTTTTTCTAAAGGTTTACTTATTTCTATACTCCTTAGTGAACTGGTATGTATGGGATTATTAGTTCAAGACTTTTTGACTTTCTTTACATAATCATAAATAAACTTATAATGAACTTTATTTCTTAAACGAACTAGTAAGTAAGGGATTATCAGTTCAAATTTCTTTATATGACCTTTACTGATATGGTAAGTATGGGATTATCAGTTTAGACTCCTTAATTTTAGTTAAGGGTTATTGTGAAAAAAAGAAATTGCTACCGCTCTATTTATTTGATAAACACTTGATTCTATACACATTCCAAAACTCTCTTCATATGTATACTTGTTATAGAAATGTGGAGCCTATTCATAAATTTTACTCATTCGTTTCCTTCAAGTTATTTTGCCCAGGAACCAATAGGAAATGACAAAAAAAATTAGAATTATACTATAAAAATTTGAGATATGAAGAGAAATCATAATATAATAAGCCTCTTGCACCATAATGCAAGACAATTTAACTTTTATAAATTCTTAATTAGCGTAGTATGCATGGCTCAATTTTGATTTAGTATTATTTCAAGATATCATTCGCCCCCAAGAAATCATGGTGTGACATAATATGAGAGAATACGATAGATTCTTCTACACTACAAACTTAGAACACACTAATCTTCTCAAAGCCCTCTGCCTCAAAATAGGGAACAAGTCAATAACATAAAAAGTTCACAAAAATGCCAATTAGGGTCTCAATAAGAAATCACTATGAAAATCAATAAATATTAACGAAAGTAGAGATAGCAAGTTGCTCAATTTATGGCATTGAAATCATTAAAATTATTGTTCAGTCACCATGCGCCCAATAAGGCTAAATAATATCCCACATTAAACTATATTAACACCTACATCATCAAGATATATCAAATAGGTAATCATTCCATCATTCCTTTGTTATGCTGATACTAACACAATGAAGTGATTCATGGAAGCTCAAGATTGAATATAAAGAGAAACCTAATAGATAACAAGAGAAATACACTCTAAAATAAAAGTGATAAGAAAGTATTGGGAAATCACCCATTCCAATAAATCACAAAAGACAAGATGTATGCGGTTCACCAATCTGGCTACATCCACAAATGATGGCTTCCTTTCGTTTACATTACAACATGGATTAGAACTCTCTTAAGAAATACAATCATCTCAAAGTGTATTCAAGATCACTAAATGATGAAAATAGAAACTATCTTCTATTTATGTGTGTTTTGAACCATGGATAAAACTCTCCTTAAATAAAGAGTAAAAGTGAACAATAAATCGCGTATGAACAGTATACTGCGTTTAAACAGTAACCACGTAATTCACAAATCTCCACTTGGCGAAATAAATTTGTAACCCCCATACATCAATTCAACCATTTAGTAACACCATAACCAATCAACCCCAAAAGGCCTCAATAATATAGAATATTGATCAAGTTTGAACAATGATCAAACTTGACCACCAGTACCACCTTCGTCAACATGTCGATCGGATTATCTTTGATGCCAATTTTCTTCAAAACAAAAATAACCCCATCGATAACCTCTCGCATGAAATGAGACCGAACATTAATATGATTGGTCCTGCAATGATGAACTTGGTTCTTAGCCACATGGATAGTGCTTTGTCTATCAAAATGCACCTCCAAACAATCCTGCATAATCCTAAGTCACTAGTAAGACCTTAAAGCCATAGGTTCTCCTTCATGACATTCATTGCCGCTATATACTCTGCCTCCACAGTAGAGAAAGAAATCGTGGCCTGCAACATGGACCTCTAACTCACCATACCATTAGCTAATGTAAACAAATACCCCATAGTTGACCAACACTTGTCCAAATCATCTGCATAGTATGAATCCACTTACCCACATACATGTGACTTCTCCACCTATTGGTACACAATTCCTACATCAAGTGAAACCCGTAGATATCACAAAATCTACTTCACCTCATTCCAATGCCCTTTTTCCAAACTTTCCATATACGTACTCACAAAGCTCACCCCTTGAGCTATATTCGATCGATTACAAACCATTGAATACATCAGGATACCCAATGCACTTTCATATGGAAGTTGAGCCTGAGCCATCGCAATTAATAGTCTAAATTGTATAGCCAATGTATTATCCAAAGGCTTTGCATCCTGCATCCCAAACTGTACAATAATTTTTTATAGGTATTGCCTTTGAGTAAGACTCAATCTTACCGTATTCCATTCTCTACTAATATCCATTTCTAGAATATTCTTGGCTTTATACAAATCTTTCATCTCAAACTCTTAGATCGATTGAGCCTTTGTCTTTATAATTTTTTGTGTCATGATCGAACAAACAATGAGCGTATCATCAATGTATAAGAGTTAATAGATGAAAGTACCTTCCTTAAGCCACTTGAAATATGCTTAATTGATCAAAATCACTGTGTGAATTTTTGGTCATACATAAACATGTCAAATTGCTTATAGCGCTGTTGAGATGATTGCTTCAACCCATACAAATACTTTCGCAATTTCCACACATGATCATCCTTATCAATAACTTTAAAACCCTCCAACCGAGACATGTAAATATCCTACTCTAGATTCCCACGCAATAATTCAGTTTTGACATCGAGTTGTTCAAGCTTAAAGTGCAAATGCACGATCATAGTTAGTATCACCTGAATGGAAGTGTGTTTCACCACTGGAGAGAATAATCCATTATAATCAACAACTTTCTTTTGTGAAAAATACTTGGCCACAAATTTCGCGTTGTAACGAACATCAAAATATGTATCCCCATATTTTTATCATATACCCACGGACTCCCAATAGTCTTCTTCCCCTTAAGAAACTTCACAATCTCCCAAGTTTGGTTTTTATGAAGATAATCAATCTCCTCACATATCGCAACCTTTCACTCATCATAATGAGTATCACTCATCACCTCACGATACATAGATGGACCAAAACCATAAACAAATAATGCATAAACAACAATGTCATCATTGAAGCCATATATTTTTGTTGTTTTTTTGAATCCTTGGTTCTCTTTCGCTTGCTAAATATAGTTGTTCTTGTCATTGTAGACTATGTCCCTCACTCTGAACCTCCAACCATTCACTTGAAGAATCGATGTGAGTAGTCACCTCCAATTCAACCTTTTTATTCTTATTTTCCACCTTAGAATCTTCTTTCTCTACCTTTGGCATCTTGAGCATGGACTCCTTATAAAAAAGTTCCACCCATACTCACCACCTTTTTCTTATCTTTCAGGGACCATAACTTGTATCCCTTGACCCTATTTCTTGAACCCCGTGAAAATTACATTTCAAGTTCTTGTATAAATTTTTCCTTCACTAAAGACATACACCATCTCATAATTAGGATGTGTACCTCACCAAGCCTTCATAGGCATTTTATAAGCAATTGCATTAAATGGAAAGTGGTTAATAATGAAGCAATCATAGAATAAAGCCTCTATCCAAAATTGCTTCAATAAGGCCGCATTAGACAAGATACACCTCATCTTTTAGAGTAATGCTCAGTTCATCCTCTCTGCTACTCCATTTTATTGTGGTGTTCTTCGGATTGGAAAGTTCCTAAAATACCTTCTTCCTTGCGATACTTCAAATAAGGATCATATCGGTAATCCCCACCATTATCCACCTAAGAATCTTAATCTTCTTACCGGTATTATTCTCCACCATCTTCTCCCATTTAAGAAACACCCTAAAGACCTCATCTTTGTGCTTCATAGTGTAAAACTAATTCCATTGAGAGTAGTCATCGATGAACATCACGAAATAGTGACTAACCACCAAATATGGTGTCTTGAAAGGACCCTAAATATCCATGTGAGCGTAATCAAGTATTCCCATTGCTTAATGAATTATTGTGCCAAACTTAACCCGTGTTTGCTTCCCAAGCACGCAATGCTCATAAAAGGCCATCTTGTATCTCTTCACACCCTTTAGCAATCCCTTTTTACATAACACTATCATGGCCTTCTCCTTGACATGTCTTATACACATATGTTAAATCCTAGTGGAATTTGGCTTTTCATTTTCTTTGTTATCAACAATCTAGGCATGACATGCTACCATGTTACCTTGAAGAAAATAGATGTTTCCCTCCTTTTTTCCTGTCATCACCACTAAGGCACCCAAGACAACCTTTAGACTTCCTCCCTCAAGTAAAATCTTGTACCCATTGGAATCTAATCACCTAAAGAAATCAAATTCTTCATTAAATCCAGAATATTCCAAACATTCGTAAGAGTCGAGTCACTCCATGATACATCTTCAATTTGATCGTGCTAATACCCTTATACCGATAAATATGTTCATTACCCATAAAGACTTTACCTCCATCCACATATTTAATGTATGGGATAAATCTCTATCGGGGCAAATGTGGTAAGAACATCCCGAGTCAAGTATCCACTCATTTGAAAAGCTTTCCCATAAATAAACTATCAACATAATCTCGAATTTATCATCCTTCGAAGTGACAGAATTTGCGGACTCCAGCACGGTTTCTTATTGTCTCTTGACTTTAGCTTAGGGAAATCCTCTTTGAAATGCCATATCTTCTTGCACTTGTAACACACAACATTTGACCATCCCTTGGACCTAGAGATTCCTCTTCCAATTTTCCTTTTAGTATCAGTCCTACCCCACGCAACCAACGCATGAAACTGAGAATAACACTTCTCCTTTTCTATTTATCGCTGCCCAACAATGACGAAGAGATATAATCATACTTCACCTCCTCCTTCCCATATAGAAATATGGTTCTCAAATGCTCACATGAGTCTGAAAGTGAATTTAGAAGCAAGAAAGATTTATCTTTATTGTCAATATCAACATCTAATCTTAATAAATCAGATAAGTAGCAGAGTTATTTATAAACAATTTCTCCTTCGTTCTAAATCTTGCAAAGGAAGTAAAACACATTTTTAGTGTCAAGTATAGAGAAAATGAGATAACCCATTAGTACATTACCGATTTTAATATTGGGAAGTGGAAAATTGTGGATTACATTGAAAATATAGTTTTTGCATCTATTATAATAGCAATTTAGCATGAAAATTATAATGGGAACTGAAAAAAGAACAGCCAACAATAATTTTTGGGCTCAAAGACAAGGTTGGGCATACTATGAATGCAAAAAGGAGATGGAAAACGAATAGAATAGTCATATCAAGACCAGTGGAGTAAGCAGCTCAGATAAAAAACATAAATTAAGGAAGCATGTTGAGTAGAAGCATGATAGAAAGTATGGAAGAAATACACTAGCAATCCAAACTCAAGTATCCCGATTGTTAGGATAATAAGAAAAAATGGGGTGAATTTTTTGGCCATCCCTTGAGAAAAAATCTATCCACCTCCTCCCTTGGGTATTTTTTTTTGAGGGGGGGGGGGGGGGGGGGGGAGAGGCAAAGGTTCCACTCCCCTAGCTACATCGTGGGGTGCTTCAGATATTGTCGGTGTTGGATTGATGAAAAGAGATAGAGTCGCCAGACTGTTTTGTACAAAATGGGAAAAAGAACATGTTTCTTCCTCGAGAGAGAAACATCAAAGACAAACTAATTCTTGTGAAACCAATTAGATCACGGGGTTCGGGGGATAAGTTACCGAATAAGAAGGTGTTAGGAACCCATTCCTCCCTTTTTGATCACTTATGAGCTTGTGTTACAATTTTTCTTAATTTCTCCATGAAGTGTGTGTGTGTGTGTGTGTATGTGTGTGTGTGTGTGTGTGTGTGTGTGTGCGTGTGTAAGTGGATATCGGAATCTCTCAACTCGCACCATGGAAATGATGGAGTGAGGTCATCCATAGGAATGTTTCTAAAATAATAATTAGAAAATATGATGCACGGGCTTGTCAAGATATTTATTGGTATGATGAAACGATAATATGTGTTAGATAAGACATAAGTGTGAATCACAACTATGGTATATATGAATAATATATGTATAGAATAAAAAAAATAGGGAGATATGAAAATAGGACTCGAGTATTGGGTTTTAGCTAGAGATGCCTATGTATCCTATAAAGGTGCCAAAGTCCACGTAGTTCGATGCGACACATGGGTGGTGTTTATCCCATTGCTTCAAATGGGAATGTTATTATATATAGGTGTATAGAAAAGATATTTTTAGTTTTGAGAAAACGTGATGAAGAATCCCGTCGAAATTTATGGATGTAACCCTATTATTGTTTTTTTTTCTTGTAGAATATAAAGTATGTGCACTATGACTAATAAATGATGATATATTAATGTGTATGATCTAAAGTAAAAGATAAATTAAGAATTTATATAACTAACGAGAGAATAATGAAATTTAAAGAGAGAAGGATGTTTGGACCTTCTTTGGAAACTTGAGGCTTGATCTTGATCCTTGATGAGCTAAATCGCAAGTTAGAATGGATGCTGGATGAGGGAGAAGGAAATTTTTGCTAAATTGGGTATGAGAATGATGGGAATGAAAGGTGGAAAGGAATTTCACTCAAGGAAACTTTGTTGGTGGTAGAAGAACGTTGATGTCATTACTAATATTGATGGATAGGTGTTGCCATCCGAAGTGAGATCATGCCGTCATTATATAGGGTGGGGGGACTAATGATCGGCATAGTCCTTTCCCTGCCTATCGGTAGGTAACCTAAGACACACTCCTAATAGGCAGGGAAATGGGTCTGCCAATTGGCAGTATCGTGCAGATTTCCCCAAAAAAGGTTGTAAAACAAAATTCATAAGTCCAAATTGCGCATAGGGTAGACCAGTAGAAAGCTAATTCAGATACCTTTAAGAATCCTTTAGACACTCCTAGGTCCAGGAGTTGAATTTAGGTCAAACAGGGCTTGAGAGAGCCCATCGATCCTTTGGACAAAATATCTTCGGACGATAATGGTTCGTTCATCCGAATCATGTACGGGATAGACCATTAGAAAGGTTGTGCAAGGTACTTCGATGTTCCAAAGATCGTCCTTTGGTTTGATGAGTTGACTTTTGTCAAACGGGGCTCGAAAGCATCGGGTGACCTTTCAAAGTGAAACGGATCATTCGTATGTACCATAAGGTCGATACGCACACGGGGTAGATAGTTTGAAAGGGTTTTCAATGCCCTTTAAACATTCATTCAGTCTCGTTCACGATTAAGAGTTGACTTTGGTCATATAAAGCTCGAGAGCGCCTGGTGGCCCCCGAATAAGTTTTTAGGGGAAAAGGAATTGTTCGTCCAAATGGTTATGCCATTTTGAGCACTTGGATGACCGTTGAAAAGGGGTTTTAGTGACCTTTGAAGATTGATTGATATTTATATCTGATGGTGAAGTTGATAGGGGTCAGATCGGGGCTCGGGAGTGCTCAGTTGCCTCCAGATTTATTTTCGGTTGTAAAATGGTCTGATCATCTGAATCGTTGTGCCTATTAGTGCATGGGTCATACCATTCGAAAAGGAATTCATATCCATGCTAAGATTCATTGAGCTTTCTCTCTTACGATCAAGTTGACATGAGTGAAACTGGTCTCGAGAGCGCCCCATGGCCTCTAGATCAGTTCTCGGAGTATGACCTAGGGTTTTTAGTGAATTAGGGAGGTTCTACGGATATAAGGTGAGACTTGGGGGGGTCCTAGAATGTGGTGTTTCCAAATTTCATAAAGACCATGGTCACACAAAAGACAAAGATATTACATTGAAACATGAGATCAAATCGTAAATGAAAATGGAATACCGAAAAAATATTTCTAGTGGAATAAGATGAGAACAAAAGCCAAAGGAATGTGAAAAATGTCAGTACAAGTCCCGTTATCGAAGAGAAGAAGGGGAAAATATTAATGGGACAATGACGAGTCTGGATATAATGGAGGCGTTAACTCCCACAGAACCTTGGGTAACCAAACAAAACAATTGGCAATATTATTCTTATATAAAATTCATTACAATATGTGTAGTAGGTGGTGGTGAGGATCCTATCCAAAGAATACCGTAATTAAATGAGACTGATTCCTTCATTGGTCGAGGTTGGGCAGAGGTAAACCTGGTAGAGAGGAATTCCCCCCCCCCCCCCCCCCAAAAAAAAAAAAAAAAAAAAATCAATGGAGATTGTCTTATCAAGAGCTTTTCAAAAGGCTAACCTTTATGGCCTGTTGTACCCCGACGAAGATTTGATGGTTATAATATTATTGTTTCATAAGAGCATTATAGATAAAATGTTATTTGACAAAGTCAGATCGACCAACATAATCTTTTACAATTGCTACAAAAGATTAGATCTCTAAGAAATTAAGTTTCAACCTCACAACCATCCCATGATTGATGTTTTCGAGTATAAAGTATACATGTTGGGTACAATTGTGTTATGGGATATACTAAAATCCAACTGACCCACAACACCAAAAGGATGAATTTCTTCCAGCTTGATCAAGATTTGATGTATACGTATAATATTATTTTTGGCTTATGGGATTGAAGAAATTTAAGGTCAAGAATTCAATAGTGCATTAAGTGATGAAGCATTCACTATCTCGTTCTACCCAATCTCGGTTGAGGAAAGTGACGCTTATGAAAAGTTTAATTTAATTTACCAGATTGAAATGCTAGAGCCTCGTGGCGAGGAAACAATTAAGAATGCTAAGGTAGTAGAGGAAGTTGAACTAGTCATATTGGACGATGAAAACTTATAAATAACTGCTCAATTTGGGTCATATATATAAAGATAAAAAAGAACAAGACAATTTCCTTATGAAATGATGTGATGTGGTTGTGTAGAGACAAAACAACATGTCTAGAAATAAACTCGAGGTATTGTGTGATGATATCGATGTCATATTGAAGGTGAAACTAATGAAATACTAGATAATTGACTTTGCACTTGAGATATACACAACCATCGAGGTTGAGGAGATTATATAGGCTATATTTATCAAGATTATTAAATATTTCTTCAGGTTTTCTAAAATAATAATGGTTCTTTAGACACCCCATTATAGTACCTTAGTGCACCTCCATAAGGTTTACAAAAAGTCCCTTTAAACCCCAGATTTGTGGACTTCTTTTAAACCCTAATCGGAGGTCAATGAATAATCCTCGAGCTCCATTTTAATTTTTCTCTTTGACCCCAGAATATTTGAACACACCTTCGTAGGGATCTTAATTCCATTTCTATTGGTCCATATAGTGCGAAAATTGGACATATGGTTCACATTTATGAACCTTTTTATTCAAAAACCCTAACTACTGGTCACCAGATGCTTCTCAAGATCCACATGATGTTGGTAGGGTATCTCAATGCGCTTCCATAGTACACTTAATCCTCTTTCCAACTTCACTGATCGTGCGCAAAATGGTCTCACTCTCTAACATCCTAATGGTCTCAAACCGTGTAGTGAGATTTTGAAGTTTTGACTCCCAAACTGTTCTAGTTCCCTTGTGAGTGAGTGACAAAATATCCCAAGCCTCTTTCGATGTTTCACAAGTCATAATTCTATAATATTCTTCCTGTGTGACATGTGAAGCAATAACATGCAGATCCTTAGAATTATATTGTGCAAGTCTTTGTTCAGTTTCGGTCCATTACTCAACAGGCTTTAACTAGTGACCTCACCTACAATAGTGACAGGGGGTGTATAATCTTTCTCAACTGCAAGCCAAACACGCTCATCAATAGATTTTAAAGCACATCTCATTCTCATCTTCCAATAGGTGTAATTAGTGCCATAAAAAATAGGAGTTAGAGAAAATTCATTTGATCCAGAATTCATCTTTGAAAACACATGGGATCACAAAAAAAAATAAAAATTTTTTCTAGCTCTGATACCAATTTGAAGAGTGCCCAATATTTTTGTTTTAAACAAAACCAAATTTTCTCTGAAAAAGATCCAATTTTTAATTATGCACCAAACCAAGTTGTGAAAACCCCAATTCTTACATTAAACCAATTTTATCTTGATTAATCCTAAACATGCATCTAGTGATTAAAGCAAGTAAAGTAAAGTAAAGAATACTCACAATGACGGATGTACGAGGAAAAAAACAAAAATGGGAAAATAACCTCGAACGGCCCAAGCATGTCGAACAAGAAGTCCTTCTCTTTTTTTCACCACAAAACCCTTTGTGTTCAATGTGTAGAACAAACAACTTTGGTGCAGCAAGATCACATAAGCATATAAGAATGATAACTCAGATCTTTGCAAAATTATAAGGATGTGTTTATGCTTTGTAAACCTTTGAAAACATGTGCAAACAAGGTTCTGGTTCATAAAACTGTTTTCCAGAAAGCACACCTACAAAATTATGATGCACACACTGTTTAAATTGTATTTAAATGCTTCCTTGAAATATGTGTCATTCGAATGACTTGAGGAACTCGTTCGAGCAACATCCCATCTCGCTCGAACGAGATTGGATGTTATTTGAATGACAACGCGAATGTTTGACTTTTTATTTAAAACGTCTCTTCTAATTAGAGATCCAAAAACGTCAAATTCTTTTACGAGCTCATCATCATAAAACGTAGTTTAGACCTTTTAAAACACTATAAAACATTTTAAAACATTTTTCTTTATAAAAAATACATCCTTATCGTTTATAAAAAATAATTCTGAGCACCATTAATTATATGCATGCATACCTGAGTGATCTCGGAATGCAAGTAACTTTGAAGACGAATAAACATGCACCAATTTAAACAATGGCATGATTAAATCTTTGAAGCTTTGTCGGAAAGTCTTCAATTTCTTCAATACGTCATAGACCGAGTGGGATCGTGACAAAATAAAAATCTCCCTATAACATATTACAAACACAGTTTTGTTCACGAAATTAAGTCAAAACAATTCAAGGACTCAATTGGAAATTTATGTCCTTACAAATCTCCCCCTTGACTATTTCGGGATAAAACTAAACCAGTGAAATGCCTAACTGGGTTGTCTAGACGTATGATGCCTAAATCCCATCCCATAAACCCAAAATTAAAAATTATAGGACACGAACTAGAATATCTAGCACCGACAAGCATGAACTGTCTGAATGTGATGTAGACTTGAAATCTCGAATCGCTGAAGCATACCTACACACATGAAACAGGCAAAAAATACCTAGTGAAGTATGGAGGAACAAATGAAACCAATACATTTATCCAAATGATACCAAACAATAATAGATACCAATATGAATAATCTCTGAAAACAACTCATTTGTTAAACAACTTGAGCAACAAAATGATACCAATTTGATGAGTTAGAAAATGATACCAGTGTGATCTACTAACATCAATCAGAGATACCAATTTGTATAATATGAAATAAAAACATGCTCAAATCTCCCCCTACATCACATACATATCTCCCCCTTTTTGTCTCGAATAGACAATTCGGTGAAAAGATAAACCAATATGAAATATTTAGCATGAGAAAATGAAACCAATTTAAATCAATTGGATAAAATTTGAGAAGTGAAAATGCTAGATAATCATGAAACAACCAGATAAATATGATTATGTATTGGCAGATCAGTAGCTAGTAAACTAAGGAATCACATAAAGAATATAGAAAATTAATCAGGTGTGATAAACACACCATATGCAAAATACCAATTTTAAAATAAAAGAACATGCATATCAACTAGACAGTCTTTTAGCCTGTCGTTCAAACGAGCCAGGGACATCGCTCAAACGAGATGAGGATATCGCTTGAACAATGTACATATGTCGTTCGCGCAAGATGAGTTGTCGTTTGAACGACTTCGCGTGACCTGCCAAAATTTCCCACTTTCCCAAAAATTTTATAAAATATTGCCAAGTGAAAAAATTTCCACAAAAGAATTCCAGGAAGGGCCTGACAGATGCAAAACAGTGCAAAAACAGTAGGCTTTTAACACAAAACTCAAAACCCATAAAAATTTAAAATGCGAGTTACATGCAAACAAGGTACCGATGTACTCAAACATGGACATGGAATGAATGGGCATGAAACTACAACAAATGAGTCACAATTCCAACACATCGAAATGATCAAGAAGCTCTAATTGATAGCGATAAATGATCAAACTTTATTATAGTCATATGATAATTAAAGAGTTAGATTAATGAACTAAACATACTACATGCACACAAATACAAAATTTTGACGATTCTGCACATAATAGCATCAAATTGCAATGTTTCAACATTAGGATTAGTTGCGCAAACCCGTTTAAATTTTCTCCAACCAAAACACCCTCAGAAATATAGACTTCTTCAAGTTATTTTGTGGTTTTTAGCATTCTCAACATAGAGAAAATCGTATTGGCCCTTTTCTTAGCATTTTGCCTTTTCTTTTGGGCTCTTTTAAACGGTGGCTTTCACGACGAGTTAATTTTGAACTATCGCATCCCTTTCCCGTGAATCACTCATCATTTTTTCAATTCAAATCCTCACGGTAAATGGTTATTACCTTCACACTTCTCCTTAAGTTTACTTACACATAGATGACAATATTGAGATAAGAACGCCTCATGAAATTCAAATATGCAAGAGAAGTCAAACATCCATATAACTTCGTGCATGTGTGCGATGTTGGAATATATAAAAGTTGAATCAAAATGCATATCAACTTCGAAACAACCCCATATAAACAATGGTTAAGATCGTTCTAAGCATCGATAATAATGACCAAATGTCCTAGCCACATGTATATGAAATGATGAGGGGAATCCAAGCACACCAATATGCCACATCAAACATGTAAACTCAAAAACAAAAACTGAATGTCTTTTTGGCTTTTCAAACATATTTTGACTCAAAGAAAAGAAAATTCTTTTTGGATTTTTTTATGTTTTCTCAAATATTTTTATTTATTTTTCAAATAGGACTCAAATAAATGAAAACTATAATAAAAAATAATACACATGTCATAATACTAGCAATGAAAATAACATGAATAAAACTAGCATATGACAAACATGACAACACTATCATCCTTTAGATTTAGCATGGGAATAATCAAGTCCACCCAAACAAGAATCATGAAGTTTAATTCCCAAAGCCACTAAATCCTATTTCCTAACCCAAGTAGGTGTAAAACGACGCATGGGGGATTGGGTAACCAGAGCAACTTTATTCTTAAACTTCCTAGGAGCTTGTCTAAGGTCGTAACAATAATGCCTAAGGTGACCTTTCCTACCAAAAAACGTGCAAGAGTAGCGGTGGTGGGAATGGTTACCTTTATGTGGACATTTTCCAACCATCCTAGTGTTTCTCACATGTGCTGGGGGGGGGGGGAGGGGAACAACTCTCTCATAAAAACCTATACCTCCCCTATCTTCCTTAATTTGGACGGTGCCTAAGATCTTATCTAACTTCTCCGACCTAGACTCCAAATCAAAATTGACTCTAGATGAGTCTATTAATCTTTCCTTCAACCCGTGAATCCTAGACTCGAGCAAACTCCTAGACTCCTCAAACACTAAAATATCCCTTCTTTAAAGACTCCATCAAACCATGGAGATTATCTCTCTCTTTCTCCACAAACTCTAATTTCTCCCTAAACTTCTCCTCTCGTGCCCTAAGATCCTCAATCAAACTATCATTATTTTATATGGGACGCTCATTCAACTTAGCTTGCAATTTTGAGTTAGCCTTTTTCACCTTCATCGTTTTGGCATACAACTCATTAAATGCATTTTGCAACTCTTTCACATCTACCTCCTCCTCGTCACTCTCTTTTCCCTCAGTAACATGGGGTTGACTCAAAACCTCCTCGAAAGTGTTATTAACATGAGTAGTGTCGTCATCGCTCATATGACATGCCATAAACGCAGCAAAGTTACGCTCAATGGGGGAACTCTCTCCCTCTTTCGATTCACTATCACTTAAGGTGGCATTATAGACAATGGGTTGCTTGACTTCTTTCTTAAGTCTAGTGGGACACTCCTTAACTTTGTGACCATACCCCTCACACCCAAAACACTTATCCGAATGATATCTCTTAGGCTTCTCAAACTTATCCTTATAGGTGGGATCTACTCTTTGTTGTTCTTGAATTTTTTAAATTTCTTGGCATGTTTCGATTGCTTTTGAAACATAATATATTTTTTAAATTTCTTTGCCAAAAAAGTAACATCCTCAAAATCTGAATCGGAATCGGAATCTAAAATGTTAATTTCCTCCTTCCGGGTTTCCCATGCAATACCCTTTTCTTTCTTAGGCACTTGCTTGGAGGTAATCATGTCGATTTCATAGGTTTGTAAGTCACCTACAATCTCTTCTAGTTTCCTTGACTCTAACCTACCCAAGGAGTTTAAAATGGTCACTTTCACATCAAACCTACTAGGCAATGACCTAAGGATTTTCTTAATGACACGGCTATCGAGAATTCTCTCACCTTGGTTAAACGACAAGTTGAAAATATTGGACAACCTAGCATAAAACTCATCAAAGGTCTCACTCTCTAACATCCTAATGGTCTCAAACTGTGTAGTGAGATTTTGAAGTTTTGACGCCCTAACTGTGCTAGTGCCCTCGTGAGTGAGTGCCAAAATAACCCAAGCCTCTTTTGATGTTTCACAAGTCATAATTATATTATATTCTTCCTGTGTGACATGTGAAGCAATAACATGCAGACCCTTAGAATTATATTGTGCAAGTCTTTGTTCAGTTTCGATCCATGACTCAACAGGCTTTAAACTAGTGACCTCACCTACAATAGTGACATGGGGTGTCCAACCTTTCCCAACTGCAGGACAAACACGCTCATCAATATATTTTAAAGCACATCTCATTCTCATTTTCTAATAGGTTTAATTAGTGCCATAAAAAACAGGAGTTAGAGAAAATTCATTATATCCAGAATTCATCTTTGAAAACACATGGGATCACAAAATAAATAAAAATGTTTTCTAGCTCTAATACAAATTTGAAGAGTGCCCAATATGTGTGTTTTAAACAAAACCAATTTTTCTCTGAAAAAGATCCAATTTTTAATTATGCACCAAACCAAGTTGTGAAAAAATCAATTCTTAATTTAAACCAATTTTATCTTGATTAATCCTAAGCATGCATCTAGTGATTAAAGCAAGTAAAGTAAAGTAAAGAATACTCACAATGCCAGATGTACGAGGAAAAAAACCAAAAATGGGAAAACAACCTCGGATGGCCCAAGCCAGAGAACCACTATGAACAATGGTTTTACAAAGACAGATTAGACTTACACTAAGACTCGATCCCCACGGGTCTTGACGCACTTTCTGATCTTCAACCGTTCTTCAATAGTGCCCACGTAGAAATTTCATCTTCCACGATACCTATCCACAACACACGCGTCCACATATGTCTCGGTGTCCACCGAATGGCTTTGATTCGTCTACGATGTCGAACAAGAAGTCCTTCTCTTTTCTTCACCACAAAACCCTTTGTGTCCAATGTGTAGAACAAACAACTTTGGTGAAGCAAGATCACATAAGCATATATGAATGATAACTCAGATCTTTGCAAAATTATAAGGATGTGTTTATGTTTGTAAACCTTTGAAAACATGTGCAAACAAGGTTCTGGTTCATAAAACTGTTTTCCAGAAAGCACACCTACAAAATTATGATGCACACACTGTTTAAATAGGATTTAAATGCCGCCTTGAAAAACGTGTCATTCGAACGACTTGAGGAACTCATTTGAGCGACATCCCATCTCGTTCGAACGAGATTGGATGTTATTTGAACGACAGCGCGAAAGTTTGACTTTTTATTTTTTGTTTAAAACGTCTCTTCAAATTAGAGATC
Source organism: Sambucus nigra (assembly GCA_949130495.1). Taxonomy (NCBI): domain Eukaryota; kingdom Viridiplantae; phylum Streptophyta; class Magnoliopsida; order Dipsacales; family Adoxaceae; genus Sambucus; species Sambucus nigra. The sequence continues at coordinate 183,064,780 of OX422207.1, forward strand.
CAAAAATGTCAAACTCTTTTACGAGCTTATCATCATAAAACGTAGTTTAAACCTTTTAAATACTACAAAACATTTTAAAACATTTTTCTTTATAAAAATGCATCCTTATCTTTTATAAAAAATAATTCCGAGCACCATTAATTATATGGATTCATACCTGAGTGTTCTCGGAATGCATTTGAAGACGAATAAACATGCCCCAATTTAAACAACGACATGATTAAATCTAGGAAGCTTTGCCGCAACGTCTTCAATTTCTTCAATACGTCTTAGATTGAGTGGGATCGTGGTAAATAAAAATCTCCCTATGACATATTACAAACACAGTTTTGTTCACGAAATTAATTCAAAACAATACAGGGACTCAATTGGAAATTTATGTCCTTACAACCATTACATCACCACCCAAAGTAAGCTTAAACTTCTACAACGAATCATAACTCAACTAATTTAGAAGGTTCAAACTATATTCACCTTTTCTAACCACTAATCACCTTTTTATTATTGATGCACTTACAACCTTATTTTTACAAATTCAAAAACCCCAGAAGAGCGTTTAACTCACAAACCCTAAATTAGTGTTTTTTTCCCTACTTTTCTACATTTCATAACTTGTGCACACTTCTCAAAAATAAAAATAGAAAACTCAAGTTTTTTATTTATGGTTTAGAACTGACGTAAGGCGATTTGGGATTGATATATTCTAGATCATTGCGTTAACTGCCTTTTGATCAAAACCTAAACTCCAATGATTATGTATAGTGGCAGTTAAAGGATTATATCCATATGGAAGCGTATTTTAGAGACAATATTGATTTTTTATTTGAATTCAAATAAGGGGAAAGAATATGAGCACGATTAGAGTAAAATAATCTAAACTAATTAAATAAAATTAAAAAGTAACTAAAATATTTTGAAGAGATAGTGTGGGAGAGTTTAATGAGAAATATTCAACTTTCACTATCTTGAATAAAATTTAAAATATTAGTTTTAAAATTTCAAAATGCCCCATTAATAAGGTACTATTGAATACTAACACTAGCTATTAAAAGATAATAATTTACTCATTAATAAATTTCTTTAAACTCTTGATGATATATTATTTCAAAATTTGACATACAATAACAATTAAAATAACCCACTTTCGGGGCGTAATTAATAAATTATCATTTAAATTATTTTATAATTTAACAAAAGAAGTGAGATTTAGAAAACCTATTTGGCTTAAGATAAGCCTATCTCTAGTCTGATTATTAAGATAAATCTGAGTTTCAACACTGGGTTCGTTCTCAATGATTACATTACCCGATCTCTCATGGGAGGGAAATGTTTTGAATCATAAAAATTAATCACCCTCTCTCAAGGCGTGACTATAACCCGCTGGCTTCTCTCGAAGAGCAACATTAATCATAAATAATTCCATGAAGTTTATTAACATGAATTAAAGAATAATAAGTATATAAAATAAATGAAAATTTAATGCAGGCTTAATTTCTCTAGTTAAAATGGAGAGTCGCCCAATTTCAAATTATGTGAACACATTTTATGACTTGAAAATGGTCCCATTAAAATTACTATAAATTATAGAATAATGAGAGAATAAATAATAAAAAATTATGTTAAAAATCACTCTCAAATAAACTGTAATTTCTCACCATATATTACCCACTCCAAAATAATAAAAAAAATTAAATGAAGAAAGAAAAAATGGGGTCCCAACTCTAATGCACTATTGACTTCTCTAACTGTGTAAAATAATATAATCATCTTCCATTTTTATTTTGCTGTCCTCTCTTGTATAAATATGTGAGTGGGAATTAGGATTTATTTAGAAGGAAAATGGAGAATAAGGTGTATCGGTGAGTGAGGGGAGCTTGGGGGACATAGTGAGTTGGGGAAGAGATAAATGATTTTGTATAGGATAGTTTAAGTGATGGTTGTCGGTTGGAGAGGTGTTTGGATAGGATAGTTTAAGTGATGGTTGTTGGTTGGAGAGGTGTAGGCATGCAAGGGTTTATGGGGGTATGAGATTTGTTTTAAATGTTTGTGTGTTGGGGAATGTGATAGGAATAGGGTGAGTTTATTTGTTTGGCTATAGAAAGAAGTGAGAGAAGGTGAGATGGAAATGCCAAGGTGGTAAAATAATCGGATCATGAAGACCACCTTCTAGAGAGATGGGCTTGTAGAAAAGTTTAGGTCGATTTAAATGTGAGAGTTGAATATGAGATGTGTGTGCGTGTGTTAGTATATATAAAATGTACACACACACCAACACTCACTGTGTGTGTGTGTGTGTGTGTGTGTGTGCGTGTGTGTTTGCATTAAAATATTAAAAATAAAAACACACATACATACTCTAATAAAAAGTAATATATACACATATATAAAAAAAATAAAACAACACATAATAAAAAAAGACACACACATATAATAATAATAATAATAATAATAATAATAATAATAATAATAATAATAAAAACAACAATAATAATAATTGTGAGGGGGGCCTAAAGCTAATCCATGGATTAGAGGGAGATTCCCTAAATAGCATAAGATACTCAAGAGAAGGAACCAGCGAGGCAACTCAGCGATGCAGCTCAGTGAGCAAGCTCAGTTTATTTCCATTCTTACTTAATCATGCTGTAACCTTTGTTTATATTGAATAGTCGCTATAACGATTGTAATGATGTAATGCTTATAACTATTCAGTGTGAGGTCAAACGATATTCGTGAGAGACCATGCCTGTCAGGGTCTAGGAGAGCTTTCATGCCCTATCGAATGACCTTGCCGTGGAAATCTTAGAGGGATTTGGTTTGGAGGATTGAGAAGGGAGGCATCGTTGGGGCTTATCCTGACCATCTTAGATACACTTGGTATAACATCGAGAGAACTTTCACCGTGGAAACTTATGCAGAGCAGCCTTGAGTTCCTTCGTATGTTGAGTTGTAAACCACATAACCCTCTACCTAAATGTCACATCTACCTTAGGTGATGTCACTAACTAGCTAAGCACTGTCCAATCAGTACTCGAGCAAACCACTGTGGTATTGGGGCTGTCAGATGGTTTGGTGAGCCACCTCTGTGGTGACTGTCCTCTAACGCACAGTGGTTAAGCAAAAGGCATGTCTTGACATTTAATATTTATGAAGTAGAGATGAGTAGTTCATCCGATATTTAATGTTTGTAACATAAAGCATGGGGGATGTCTGTTCACAGCTGTAAGGGACTAAGGCATCTCGGGAGTGGTGTGGGGGCTATTTATTGGCCTCAACCACCTCTGACAGAGGGGGTTCTTTCTAGAGATTATTGGGTAGAGAGAGAATATACTAGAGAGAAGTTATTGTAAACCAGAGCTCTTACTAACCCACCATTGTCATTTATTGTGAAGCTTTTTACAATTAACTAGATATCTTTCAGGGGTTATTAGTGTGTTTGGCTGCCTGCCAAGGTGTATCTAGGGTGCTTACTTGTCTCTCTCTTTGACTGAGTTACTTATGAGTTTCCTTTGTCATTGTTTGAGTTATATACGAATGTCATGTGAGTTCAATCTGAGTGTTGATCAAATACAATATTGTGTGTTAACTTGTATTTTTTGAAGAGTTCTTGGGTTACGATTCATCGCCATACCTATAGGGGTTACGCCTCAATTAGTATTACCACACTCCCAGGCTACAAAGGGTATCACCCTCTTACAATAATAATAATAATAATAGTAGTAGTAGTAGTAGTAGTAGTAGTAGTAGTAGTAGTAGTAGTAGTAGTAGTAGTAGTAGTAGTAGTAGTAATAATAATAATAATAATAATAATAATAATAATAATAATAATAATAATAATAATAATAATAATAATAATAATAATAATAATAATAATAACAATAATAATAATAATAATAGTAGTAGTAGTAGTAATAATAATAATAGTAATAATAATAATAATAACACTAATAATAATAACAAAAAGAAAAACGATAAACACTAGGACAAACATACACATACTATGACATTATATATATATATATATATATATATATATATATATATATATATATATATATATATATATATATATATATATATATATATATAGACAACACATGCACTTATATAGAACACATTAATAATATAAATAATGGACACATATATATAACATACAAATATTTACATATGAAATAACACACACACACACACACACACACACACACACACACACACACATGAGATATGAGAAAATGGAGGACTAAGAAATACTGATGGATGGAAACTATTGGGAACTTGGTGTCTTGGGTCGCATGAAATCATGACCTGACGCATTTGACTTCATTTCGCCACATTTGTTAATATTTAAGCGTTTAAACCACAATCATAAACATTGACCTACTGATGCCGTGAAAACCGCACATCCGTGTAGATACACAAATCATTGTTATATGTTTCCAAGCGCAATACAAAACACCTAAACTATGACTACACTCAACAAACGGAGGATAGCATCCCATTCGGGTATCAAAAATTTGCGTGGAGTGTTCGACATAATTTAATTTATTTATAACTTCTAAAACAAAAGTGTAAAAGGTCATGGGTTTAAAACGGGAAAAATGGGAAAGATAAGAAGTTAGAAAAAAAACAAGAATTAATAAAACGAGAGTTAGGATCACATCCCTACCAAGGGCTAAACAACATATAATTAGAATTTTGGTTCGAAAGCTTTCAACTGAGCATATTCAATTAATCATAAACATTACCCATGATGTAAATTAATCCAAAAATTCGAAATAAATCATTCAATCAAAAATGGGCACATGCGGACTAAATTCTATCGCTTTAAACACTAACGTTGCATGAAAAAGAAAGTTAAATGCATAATATTCCAACTTTAATACACAAGGTTTCAATTAAACGCAATTTTATACAAAACCTAACTTTCGGAGCTTCAGACCCATTAATGGAGGAAACATGACCGCATACCTTAAACTAAGGACATTACATAATAAAAGATATATATAAACGTAACTAATCAAAACAAAAAATAAGTAATCAACTATAAACTAACTTCAAAGTAAGAACGTTAACTGATAAAGCATAAACAAAGGAAAGAGGCAATATATAGTAATTAAACTTACATAAATGGGTATCAACCAAAGAGAAATGAGGAGAGGGAATCTCCGTAAATGAAATCACAAAATGTATTTTATCCATAAAAATAAACTAAATTAAAGATTTCTTTTCAAAATGAAGAGAAGAACTATATATACAAAAATTGTAGTGGCAAACTAGTAAATAAAGGAAATAGGAAAAATAGGGGAGAATCGATTAGGATTTGAGTCGAATTGATTCGGAAAGGAAAATCTTCGAAGATGTTGCAAAATCGTAATGATTCATGTGAAGGAAGAATCGATTTGGGAATGGAGGTCTGGGAAATGGTTGAAAGCAAATCAATTCGGCAAAGGGACGAATCGGTTCAGACCTTCTTCACTTGGATTCTTTGCCTTGATTGATTTTGGTGTAGAACCTCCTCCACTTAAAGTCTCGTAACTTATTCGTTATGATTCGGAATTGCTCACCATAAATGACCACTCAAAGAGGACTCAGAGGGCTGCAATGGGTACCGGTCCCATGAGCATAATACCCACTATTGTCCCAATAGTGGGTATCCTAGGTGTGATACACGTTCCACCTGGGGTAGGTACTACAAATGCAACGAGTATTCCACCAGTGATCCCCCAACCTATGCTCCAATGGTCAAGAAAATGCCATTATCTACCTTGGAACATATGAGGAAAGAGATGCAGAAAGAGATATTGAAAATGATAACAGCTTCCTCCTAATCAACCAACGTGGTAGCATCGGTGTATGGCAATTTTCGTACTCCTTATCCCCAGGAATACAATGATGAGCCTTACCCAAAGGACAACATTCTTCACATCTTTGACAAGTACACAAAAAAGGGGAAACCCAAAGGAATGTATAAAACGCTTCATCAAACATATTGGGGCTCATTGCAACAACAAGAAGCTTAGGTTGCGATAATTTTACAAATCCCTAATCGATAAGGCTTACACCTGGTACTCCCACTTGGCACTTAAAAGTGTCTCACTATAGGAGGAAATGCACGTGCTATTTGTGCAAAAAAATTTCTTAGAAGAAGATGAGTCCACGTTGGCTCAGCGAAGCACGAAAAAATAACTGGGAGAGGATGTGGTAGCATATGTTCGAAGGTTTAGGGAGATGTCTATACATCTAAAAGAAGAAGCGAAGGAATCTAAAATGTTGCAGCTTTGTGATGAAGGTTTGCTCCGAGAGTACATTTTCCATCTCATCAACGAAACGCACGAATGCACTTTTGCGGCATTTCTAAAAGCGGCAAGAAATATATCACTAGTTATTGGGATAAATCTCGTCATTGTTCATGTGTTGTTTAAGCAGCCAATACAACCTATCACAACACGTGGCCAGACCCTACGGGTAGGGTACGCCAATGGAGGAAAAGGGGGAAAGCAGCCAAAGAAGGAGAATAAGATAAGGTTTGGCAGGGATAGAGAGGACCCATCGCCACTACATTGAACTGTCAAAGAGGCTGCCAATTGTTATAATGACATGGTCCAAAGAGGAGCAATGTATGAACCCAAGGGCATTTAAGTCATTGAACTAGATGCAACAATGAGAGTTGATCCTAAATACTGCCAGATCCATCAAAAGGTGGGTCATCGAATCGAAACCTATTTCACACTAAGAAAGATCTTAAGCAAACATATAAAGCCGAGGACTCTGAGTATCCCTAAGGAGAATGTAAACTCCACCCCTACCAGCAGACGGGGCGAACCTTATAGTTGCTTATGATAGGGATACTGAGTAGGAAGCCAGAGGACTAGAGATCCAACGGGAATAATTTAAGGATGCGTCGAAGGACTGGACAAGGGGGATGGCCAATATGGTGATAGTTTTTGATGAAGCTAGTGCAAGGGATGTGGAAGATGTGTACAACTTGGAAGGAGAAGACATATACCAAGGGTAGGAGTACCAGGCTATATCGTAGTCACCCAAGTCGTCATGGTTCTTTGACCAAGTTGGGATGCCAAAGGAGAGCCAATTAGAGATAATGCAAGTGATTCTAGACATTACACATAAGATCACATTACCATCGTTGAGGTGGAGGGGGCCCATGGCCAGGTTGGTAAGGAAGTTTTTGCCTGAATTAACCATTGATGTCTCTGACAGAGCTGTAAGGTTCCCACATAATAGGCCCCTGTAGGTAACTACTAGCATTAACGAAGTGAGTTTTATAAGGTCCTTGATGGACAGAGGAGTATCGATACACATCATGTCGATTAGTTCTTTCTAGACAACCAACATTATAGAAGAAAGGTTGATACCAATATCTCTAGTTATTTCTAGCTATGATAACTAATAATCTAAGTCATTTGGATATGAGAACGTTGGGATTGTGATGGGGAATCTCACTTCATACATCAAATTCAACATGATTGAGAGGGATACTTCGTACCACCTTATGAGAGCAAGGGTATGGATGCACAATCATGGCTTAGTCCCTTCGACATTCCACCAATATGCGAACGTCAATGTGAAGGGGACTGAAATAGTCATACGAGCAACGAAAAAGCCCTTCGCCATCGAAGAAGCTCATCTCGTGGATGAAACTTTTTACACATATTTATAGGAAAATGCCATGGTCTTGATAAAAAGTATAAAGGGGGAAAGAGTTCCCTCTATTAGAGAATGGATGGGTCCTGTGAATGGTTAGAAAAATGAAGGATCAAAAGGAAAGGAAGTGGCCAAGGAAGTTCACTATGTTGATCCTAGACTTCATAATATCTCAAAACATCTCAGAGATACAATGAGTCTTGGGATGGATTCAATGGATGAAGAGGCCTAACGATAAAGTGTGTTAAGGAGGTCTTCGAGAAGCAGGATGGCAGAAATAAAGAGGAAGGTGGTAATACCAGCAAGTAGGCAATGCAAAAAAAAAAATCATAGAGTATGGAAGAGTGATTTACCTCCTCTAAGTGTGTGAGCAGGCAATCGAAAGAGTTTATCTAGAGGTTGGTGAAGAGGCTGACCTGCTGTATGAATGTTTCTTAATAAACCAAGACGGGAAATGTATGGTCATTAACAACTCTAACATACAAGACTTTGTAGAAGAAGTGGAAGAAGATCTAGAGTATATAGTAGATCGACTAAATACATACGTACAAGAAGTAGAATAATTGGACATAGCTGATAAAGGAGAAGATCCAAGGCCAATCTTTATTTCGAAAGATCTGAGCGAGGAGAAAAAAGGGGCCCTAATTGAGTTAATTTGGGAGTGTATGGATGTTTTTACATGGGAATACATGTAAATGAAGGGACTAGATGAAGAAGTAAGTTACCACAATCTTAACGTTATGACTTTAGCCATACCAGTAAAGAAAGCCACAAGAAGTTACAAACTCAATTATGATTTATAGATCAAAGAGGATGTGGAACGACTGCTAGTAGAAGGGTTTATTGAACGGATACAACACCCACGTTTGCTATCAAGCATTGTCTTAGTGGGAAAGAAGGAAAAAAGTCAGAATAGGATCTGTGTAGACTTCAAATATTTGAATAGATCTTGCCCAAAGGATGAGTCCCTCTGTCCTCCATTGATAGCTTTATCGATGCAACTACTAGTCAAGAGATGTATAATTTTATGGATGGGTATGTGGGATACAACCAGATCAAGATGTATCCAACACATGTATTAAAACAACATGCATGACCCCATTGGGCAACTTCATGTATAATGTAACACCCTCTAGGTTATAGAATGCTGTGAAAATGTATTAAAGGACAATGATGGCCATTTTCCATCACTTCTTTCACAACTATTTGGAATTTTATATGGATGATTTGGTCATCAAGTCAAAGAAGTAGGAGTCCCATCTAGATGACTTGATGAGGGTATTCATTAGCTTTAGAAAATAAAAAGTAAAGATAAACCCTCTAAAGTGTGCTTTCGAGGTTACAAAAGGAAAGTTCCTTGGTTTTGTGATAGATTGGCCGGGAGTGCAGATGGACCAGGATAGGCAACAAGAAATATTGGATATGCTATGTCCAAGAATGATGAAGTAGCTCAAGAGTTTCCTTAATGAAGTCTCCTACCGTAAGAGATTTATACCAGGGCTAGCCGAAATAACTCATCCCCTTATGGAACTACTACAAAAGAGAACGAAATTCAAATGGGAAGAAGCTCACCAGGAGTCTTTGACTAAGTTAAAGAAGCTTCTCACTTCTCCACAAATGATGATTCCTACAAAACAAGGGATATTATTGCATCTCGACCTCACATCTACTACAAGGTCCATCAGATCTCTCTTGGCGCATGAAGTTAATGGGCAAGAAAGGCCAGTCTACTACTTCAGCAGGATTATACATAGACCAGAGGCAAGGCACAGTAGTTTAGAAAGACATTTTTTAGCCTTAGTATTTGTAGCATAAATACATATGCATTACATGCTATCTTTCACAATTCACATTCTTACAAGATGCGACCCAATTAAGTTTTTATTGGCAAGAACCATTTTTATTGGAAGAGAAATAAGGTGGTTCCTCATATTTTCAGATTTTGATTTAAAATGTTCGGTCCCTCAAGCGATCAAGAGCCAAGCATATGCGGATTTATTGGCAATTTTCCCATTTGGGTCATTTGAGCCACCTCGAGAGAGCATCTCAGGGGATGACTGGTAGGAAATTTTTTTGGATACAAACTTTGAATAATAGATGATTCAGTTCGATGGTTCTTCAGAGAAAAATAAAGGAGGGGCAGGGGTTATTTTTCTAAAGGCAAGGAAGAATTTTTCCTTTCCTATAAATTGGATTTCCCTTGTTTTAACAACGAATCAGAGTATGAAGTGTTGGTACTGGGATTGTTAAAGGACCTCTGAAGGGGAATTTATTTCCTATGAATCAAAGGTGATTCAAAATTAGTGGTCCAATAAGTGAATGCTGAATATGCATTGAAGCACCTCAGCCTGACACCCTATAGGACAATCATCCAATGCCTAGTCAACCAGTTCCATTAGGTCAAGCTAAGGAGGCATCCCCAAACGATGAATAGTCATGCTAACACCTATGCCATCATTGCCTAAAAATTGGATATAAAACCCACAAAACTACCATGGTGATACAATAGAGAACAACACTATTGATTGTGTGATCGATCCTACCATTGGAAGGTTATTCAGATTAGAGGGGCGAAATTAGGAAGCAGTTGGAGTCTGGGGAAGGGAAGATGGAACTAAAAGAACTGAACAATACTTTGCCAATCATGGAAACCATTACTTTAGGAACGTGGAAGGATGATTGTCAAGATGAGTCGGCGTAGAAGAAAAAGAATAGAGATTGAAAAAGACACATGTTGAACGCTGTTAAACAACTGATATCCCTCTATTTTGAAGAATTCAGGGGGAGGGATACTCCTAGCCCACGATGAAGAAGGATGAAACAAAGTTGCAATAAAGATGCGATACGTGTCAAACCTTATTTTAGGCAAATCAATGACACTTATTTGAAACTCAAGATGAATGGAGGCAGCCTTACATCGATTTTATCAGAGATGAAGTGGCTCATCTGGGAAAAATAGATATGATGGGACTGAAGAGAAAGGCCCTATGATTTTACGTCTAAAAGGACCAGCTCTATCCAAGAGGGTACTTCAATTGACCATTGGGATGCATTATGAAGACGGAGGAATCAAAAGTTTTGAAACAAGCTCGTGATCCATCTCACATTGGAGGAGCAAAGCTATATGACCAACTGATGACCTTAGGTTATTATTGGCCAACTATGGAGAAGGATTCTGTCGAATTTGTATGAAAATGCAAGGCATCCCAGTTGCATGGAAACATGATCCATGCCCCTTCGGTGGACTTACATTCTTTGGACACTCCTTACCTATTCCACACTTGGGCATTTGAACTCGTAGGGGAAATACACCCAATTTCGAGGGGAAAGATTTGGATACTGATGGAAACAAAATGTTTTACGAAGTGGGTTGAAGCGATACCACTCGAAAAAGAAGCTGCAAGAATGGTGGCTAACTTTATTATGGAGTACATTATTTACAAGTTTGGGATTCCAAAGACTATCGTCTCTGATAACCGAACCCTATTTGTTAACAAAGGAGTCACGATGCTTAGAGACAAATACTCCATTACCCATCATACCTTGATGGTGTCATATTCTAAGGGAAGTGGTCAAGCCGAAGAAACTAACAATACTTTGGTTAAAATTTTGGCCAAAATAATGGAAGACTTCCTAGGAATGTGGGATGATAATATTCCAACATTCTCGTGTGCCTATCAAATGACTAAAAGGAAGCCTACAAGGTATACTCCATTATATTTGGAGCCAAAGTAATTTTGTGAGTAGAATTGTAAGTCCCCTCTACCCAATACACCTTATGAAACATCTTCCTCCCCCAGAGTAGGTACATACAATTGGAAGAGCTAGATGAGAACAGAGATAATGCAATGCAAAATTTACAAATTTACACAAAGCAACTCTTAAGATCATATGATAACTTGGCGAGGACCAGGAAATTTGTGAAAGGGGATTTAATCTTGAAGGCAGCAGTGAAGCACATTAGGGGGTCCCATTGCCTAAATTCTACGTGAATTGGGAGGGACCTTTCATTGTGAAGGAGGCTCATGACTCAGGTTACTACTTAGTTTCTAGAGTTGAAGAGGATAAACCATTCAAGATTAACAACAAATGGTTAAATTTTTATCATATGTAGGCTAGTAACCTCAGTTAGAGATTGTTTGTTTTTGTTATGGTGCAATTTGTTGTATGAGTTATTTCTTTTGTAATGATATGAAAAGAAAGAGTTGGTTTGTAAATTGTAAAGGTTTGAACTTTGCGATAAATAAAGATATTGCAACAAAATAACAAATGATGACAAAATACTATATCTTTTTCATTAATATGACTTATAGCGATTAAAAAAAAATTAGGAACTAATTCCCAAGGTTTGCATATAAAAAAAAGATAAGTGGGGTGCCAGCCCAAGAGGAACCCCAGATCTGGGGAAAAAAAGAAATCCCTAGGTAAGACCGATGAAGCTGTAAGGAATGTTTATTATGAAGAAATGGAACCCTCAAGTATGGCATGGGCTTGAGCCCGTTCAATGACTAGGGCCTCACATGCCTGCATCACCTTAAGCAAATCCTCTTCAATAACTTTGACTCTGATATCAGTAGACTCCATCAAAGGCACCAACTCTAGCAATTTGGCCTCCCAACTCATTAGGTATCCACCTATTTCTGGAATAGTTCCCTGTGGTTGGTCATTTGGGTGGATTTCACAACGTTCAAGTATTCAATGAGGTAAGAAATTGGAAGCCATTCCTACCCAACTCCCTAAAGTTTCCCAAATGTTGACTTATAACGGGCCTTAATAAAGTTGAATTGGGAGTATTAATGACCTCAGCCACTATAGTCTCCATACCTTGCAACCTATAACCCATCAAGATAATGTTCGAATGAAGGAACTCTATAGTAAAGGTCTCCGGGTGATGGGTGGATAGTCGCTCAGTAATGGATCGAGGGCAGGAGGAAAATTAAGGGGTTAGTCGAAGAACCTGCAAGCAAAAGGCATGAGGGGACACATTAGGAAGTGACACTTCATGGTCGAATTCCCTGTCAGCCTGAATATTTATCGTTGAACCTTGGTAATTATGGCTTGACTCATCCGGGGCTAATGGTTCCTGATGGGGCGAAGTGACAGGTGAAGGACTTCATTGGGTTTGGTCTTTAGAAGGAATAGGCTCTCTTGCAAACTGAAAAAAGATAAAGAGATATGAGTTTGAGGAAAAATCTTAATAAGTGGTTTACATTGTTAAGTCATCATTACTGGTGGAGTTTGACAAAAAATCTTAACAAGTGTTTTTTCATTGTTAAGTGACCATTACTAGTGGAGTTTTGACAAAAATATTAAGAACTTGTTTTCATTGTTAAGTCATCGTTACTGGTGGAGTTTGACGAAAAATCTTAACAATCATTTTTTCATTGTTAAGTCACCGTTACTGGTGGTGTTTGACAAAAATCTTAACAAATGGTTTTCATTGTTAAGTCACCGTTACTGGTGGAGTTTAAATGAAAAATCTTAGCAAGTGGTTTTCATTATTAAGTCACCATTACTAGTTGAGTTTGACAAAGAACCTGAACATACGGTTTTTCATTGTTAAGTAACAGATTAAGTTGTTTCCTATTCCTCGTTATAACATGCATAATGATAACACTTATACAAAATAAGGGGAGAAAGTAACAATTACATCTTGGGTAATTGCGAAAGGAACAACGACAAGAATGGCAGTCTCGATTTCAACAGAGGAACCTGAATTCGAGCCAAAGCACCATCTCCTTCAAAAGGCCCAAGGGCTAAAACTGGAGTTGTCCCCACTAGAGTAGCTCCCATTGGGGAAGCACCCATGGATGATATCAGAACTAGCGAGGGAACATGCCCTATAGAATAAGAAGGAATACTAGAACTGGATGCACCAATAGAAACCATAAAAACCTGTGCAACCACAGGATGGAACAGGGGAGTCAAAGATGGAGAAAACTATAGACATCAAGATAAGTATCATATGCCATAAATATCATACAAAAAAGGGTCAAGGAAAGCATTTAGCTTACCCTAGTGACATTATTAAAGGGGGAAATCCAATGATTAGCTTCAATAGAGGAATTTATAAAAGAGCGTTAATGAGGGATGAGACCAATGAGGAGCCAACATCAACCTAAAATATATCAGGTTATTTAGAAGACATGTCAACAAAAGAAAGGAATAGATGAGAGATAAAAAATTCATGACCTTAGTAATACTTGGCAAAACTGGAATGATGTCTAGAGGAACCAAAACTAATGGGGATGACTCAAAAGAAGCTGGGGCAGTCTCCCCTGGTTGAGAGGAAACTCCCTTGGATTACATGAAAGAATTAGCCCTTCTAGAGGCCTCCTTTACACGTCGAGAGGGAGAATGACAGGAATATGTGAGTCCGATCATGGGAGAACGGGGAGGAGAGGGAACGATCACATGCCGATCGAAGTGTCATCCCACAAATCGACTCACTAGAAGCGAATCCTTTTTTTCAACAACCTCCTAAAAATATAAGCAAATTGGAACAAGAGTTAAGAATATACTGTCACTAAGATAAAAATGGCTAAGTGTTGGAAAATTTACCTCTTGATCTAGAGAGGAGTGTGACGATATGACCACATGCAAGACATGAGGAGAGTAGTTTCCAAAAGACCTTTCTATGGGGCTAGGCTTAACCTGGGGACTATCATCTGCAGAAATGAGCTGAATGGTAGAAGGGGGAGGAGAAGTCTTAGGAATAGAAGTAGTTATTATTAGACACACATAAAATGCTCGATTTTTGTAAGATTTTTTCCCAATGTTTTTTATATTGCCAGAGGCACCAACAACAGTTTGAGCTTTAGATCCACTCTTTCTCTTTGAAGACTCCCTAGATGGATCCCCCACGATTGAAGGAAATGAAGAAGGTGGAGGAACTAGAGGGTTGGCTTCGTTAACTAAACGTTGCAACTGTGCTAGCTCAGCATGTCACTTCAAACATATGTCCTCATTTATCTCGATGTTTAGGGGCACGTAAGCAATGTGGAAAGGATCCATAGGAGCCTAGGACTTGGATTTTGATTTATAAGCAACCCCACTCATGGACACCTTCACTTTCTTAGCCTCTGGTTATGGAGGACCCTCACCAGAAGCTATAACAATAGAATCACCTTCGGAGGGGGAGTTTAGGCATAGGATATTTTTTGGACTTGGATGCAGTAATAGGTACCATTGAATAATAATTAGGAAGCTCATAGGGAGGGTCTTTGGGATTTTTGCTTAGAGGGAACTCAACCCTAAGAATATATTTTTCATTGAGGCCTAATTCCAAAGATGGAAATGAAAGGACTAGAGGATACTGAGAAGGAGTTTCAAAAAATTCTTGAATTTTGGCCCATTTCATCAGCCAAAATTTGGTCCTAAACAAAGTACTAACATCCCCTACTTTAGTGGCACTAGGGATTGTGACACGGCCTGCAAGTATCTCACTGATAGACTAGGATGCACAATGAGTGTACCAACTGAATGCCTCAGTAAAAATGCCCTTTTAGTGGGATAATTGGAACACTAGCTGAGGATCCCCTTGGTCAAAACCTAACCATTGGCTGCAATAATTGGGGTTGTAATGTTCTGATGTATAGCCCCACTCAGTGTAGGAGGGTAAATATCCAGGAGAGAACAGAAGCACTACGTCCTGTGAGGGATCTTTGGTAATAAGGGCGTGAGTGGTGGTTTTGACCACTCTTGATTTATACTAAAAACATTCCCAAGAATGGGCAGAGACTTATTCTTCATAAGGCCTCATAACAAAGGAGTAAAATTTGCCAAAAATGCCCATTATCTCCTTTCAACTCCGTTTCTTATGAAAACGCAAAAGGGGATGGTAGCTTAATGGCTTGGCCTGGAGGATAAGGGACGAAGTTGGCAAATAAGGCTGGAAAACAGGTGTAGAGGAAACCTTCCAGAAGAATGGTGTCAGAAAAATTGGCTAGGTTATAACGACCAAGAGACCATTCCATGTCAAGATGGGTCCGATCCAACTAAGTATATAGGGATCCCAAGGCAATAACATCCAGAGGGAGATTAAAGCCTCTGGCCAAACGGATGGAGATATTTATAACCTCCCCCCGGGGTTGGTTATTGGGCTTCTCAGTCAACAGAATATGTGAAAGTATAATTGGAAGGTACTCTAGTAGCTCCAGAGATGTACCTTTGCCAGTGGTAGAAGAAACATCCTTCTCAGTGGGAGATTCAAAGAAGTATCTAATGAGGGGAGTGAAAATGGCTTTATTGGAAGATCGAGTGGAACTTTGGTAGATCCGATCCAATTTTGAATGATCGACAGCCTTTTTGGCTTCCAGACCCTCATTAGTGTAAGGTGTATCACCTATGGGCTCAAGCCCTAGCATCCACATACGTCTTCTAACAAAATGGTGAAATAGCCCTAGGAGGCAATAAAATTATGAGTGGTGATGTTCCAGCGGGAGAATAACACTTGAAGAGTAGCATTGTGCTTAGAGAGGGCGAACTCCCTAAGCCACTTGGACCATTGAAGCCTTACCTGGGAAAGAACGTGAGTGTGGGAACTCTGAATGTGAGTGTTTTAGGCTGGAAAATGAGCTGGAGAGCCCCCAGGTGCTTCGAAGTCAATCTGAGAGCAAGGGAAGTCATCCTGATAAAGTCTAAAATGTAGAGTCCCCTCGGGGGGGGGGGGGGGGGGGGGGAGGAAACCCCATTTAGCTGAGGCTTCGTCTTCATTACCTAGCAATAAAGGGTCACACTTAGCTTTGAAACTGCAAGATTTGTAGGCACTGTCAAAGGCATAATCCTTACCAATGATGGCAGAGCGATGATAGAATCAAAGTTTATTTTGACATGCAACCACCAAGGTAGTGGCTTCTGAAGGAGGAGTAGCAGTAGGAGCTTTAGCAGTCGCAAACGGAGTTTTGGTGGTAGAGACGACAGAAGCTCTTGTGGAAGCCATGTCAGAAGTGACTAAGAGTGGAGCATTTGAAGAATAGTGGGAAAGGGTTTAAAATTATCCGAATACGGACATTAGAGGTGGCAAGGAAGGAGAAGAACCGAGTGGAAGCTTGGCAACAATGGAGGTTTTTCTCTTTCTCTCTCTATCAAAGCTCTGAGTTTGGAGAAGATGGAGTAAGTGTGAATGAAAAAAATGGATGAGTGTTTTGATAATAGCCGTTTGATTTTTCGATTTCTTGTTTCAGTTTCCCACCCCCACACATGCCAAGACACCCATAATAATTTCAAATGGACACATGGCACTTCGAGGAGTGCTCTAATAGTTGAAAAGACATTCCCACATCATTAATGAAGTGATGCCTGGGGAGGAGAGAGGCCTTATTTTCAAAAGAAGTTATAATTTTGGCGCCAAAATTTATCAGACATATAGAAAACCCTAGAAGCTCAAACGATGATACAACAGATTAGCGGGGGAAGGACATAAATCATTTCATTTCAAACCCACAATGTAGAAGTTGCTACCAAGTTTAAAAAATCTATGATGTCCCCTCGCCATACGTCCAAATGGTGATAACTTAGACTTGGGTACATCAGGGAGAATTTTGATTTTCAAACAAGATGAAATGGTGTTGGCCAAACTACAACTGTCTCAGGGAGAATTTACTTACAAGCACAGTTATCACAAGGGCACCTCGTAAATAACCCAAATGCAATTAACTTTGAACTAAAAGCAACGGGAAGAATGCTAATCACTAAGGGGCAGTCCCTATGAGGCAGTAACTCTAACTTGAGAGAATTTACAAAGGAGAATCCAACTCTGAGTCGAAAAAATGACCACGATATCCAAAAAGTAATGATGTACCCTTGCCATAAGCCCATGGCATGAAGATCTTTGGTTCAAGTACATTAGGGAGAATTTTACGTTTTGATAGCAGAGATAACGATTGAAGTTGCAACGAATATGCCAATGGAAGAAATTTTTAACGCAATAGAACAGGGAATATCAGATTGATAAGTATTTAATGCAGACATTTCTTATTTTCCACAGAAAATCTCTACACGAAGGGGAAAATGTAGCGGGCCTAAAGATAATCCAAGGATTAAAGGGAGCTTCCCTAAATAACATAAGAGACTCAAGAGAAGGGACCATTGGGGAAACTCAGTGATGTACCTTAGTGTGCAAGCTCAATTTATTTTTGTTCTTACTCAATCATGCTATAACGTTTATTTATATTGACTAGTTGCTATACCTATTGTAATGATGTAATGATTATAACTACTCAGTGTGAGGTCAAATGATACTCGCGAGAGAACATGCCTGGGAGAGCTTTCATACTCTATCAAATGACCTTATCATGGGAACTTCAGAGGGAATTGGTTTGGAGGATTGAGAAATGATACATCGTTGGGGCTTGTCTAGACCATCTTAGATACACATGGTAAAATATCGAGAGACCTTTCACCTTAGAATCTTGTGCAGAACAACCTTGAGTTCCTTAGTATGTTGAGTTTTAAACCATACAATTCTCTACCTAGATGTCACATCTACCTTAGGTGATGTCACTCACCAACTAAGCATTGTCCAATCAGTACTCAAGCAAACCACTGTGGTATTAGGGCTGTCATACGGTTTGTTAAGCCACCTATGTGGTGACAGTCCTCTGACGCACAATAGTTAGGCAAAAGGCATGTCTTGGAATTTAATGTTTATGATGTAGAGCTGACTAGTCCATAAGGTATTTAATGTTCGTGACATAAAGCATCGGGGACATATGCTCACAACTGTATGGGACTAAGGCATCTTGAAAGTGGTGTGGGGGCTATTTATTGGCCTCAACCACATCTGGGAGAGGGATTCTTTCTAGAGATTATTGGGTAGGGATAGAATATACTAAAGAGAAGTTATTACAAACCAAAGTTCTTACTCCCCCACCACTGTCATTTATTTTGAAGGTTTTTACAATTTACTTGATATCTTTCAGCGGTTGTTGGTGTGTTTGGCTACCTGCCAAGGTGTATCTAGGGTTCTTATTTATCTCTCTCTCTTTAACTGGGTTACTTCTGAGTTTCCTTTATTATTTTTTAGTTATAGATGAGTGTTTTGTGAGTTCAATCTGAGTGTTGATAAAATATAATATTGTTTGTTAACTTGTATTTTTTAAAGAGTTCTTGGGTTACTATTCATCGCCATACCTTTAGGGGTTACACCTCAGTTAGTATTAACACACTCCAGGTTACAAAGGGGATCACTTTCTTACAACAACAACAACAACAACAATAATAATAATAATAATAATAATAATAACAAAAAATGAAAATAATAAACATTAAAACACGCACACACACACACACACACACACACACACACACACACACACACACACACACACATATATATATATATATATACAAATGACACATGCACTTATATAAAACATATTAATAATTAAAACAATGGTCAATATTTAAGCGTTTGAACTCCAGTCACACACATTGACCTACTGATATGGCGAAAACTGTGCATCCGTGCAGATACACAAATCGTTATTATCTGCTTCCCAACGTAATATAAAAAACCTAAACTATGACTGCTAACGACCAGTTCTGTTATCAAAAATCCGTGGGGAGTGTTCGACAGACTTTAATTGATTTATTACATCTAAAACAAAAGTGCAAAAGGTCATGGTTTGAAAACAGGGAAAATGGGAAAATATAAGAAGTTAGAACAAAAGAAGAGTTAATAAAACGAGAGTGAGGTTCACATTCCTGCCAAGGGCAAAACAACGTATAATTAGAATTTCGATTCGAAAGCATTCAACCGAGCATATTCAATTAATTATAAACATAACCCATGGTGTAAATTCATCCAAAAATGAGAAATCAAACATTTAATAAAAAATCATCACATGTGGATTAAATTCAAAATGTCGCTTCAAACACAAACACTATGTGACAAAAAAATTAAAACGCATAATATTCAAACTTTAATACACAGGGTTTCAATTGAATGCAATTTAACACAAAACCTAACTTTCGGAGCTCAAGACCCATTAATGGTGGAAACATGAACCCAACCCTTAAACTAAGGACTGTGACACCCCGACTAATTAAATACCGGGTAGCTACTCCTTTATTAAATTAATTCAAAATGCCAAGTTGGCTCAGTTAATAGCATCACTGTTGAAAACATTTTAATTTTACTAACCACCTAGTATTTAAAAAGTAAGTTGCCAAATATTAATTAAAGTCTGATTAACATGCAACATGTGTAAAGAAGAAATAAGTAACACCATTCACCATACTGAAGTAAAACGAATAACCATCACAGAGTGTAAATAAAGTCTGGAGGAAAACTCCTCACTACAAACCCGTACTGAAATAAATAACCGAATGCTAAAACAATACAAATCAATGTCTGAAAACTGTAATGTAAAAGATGTCTCTAATAGAAATGGGCAACATGCCCTACAACTGATAGATAGTGACTCTGGAATCCAAAAGATAGAAGCGTCTATAAGCAAATCCCTGTAGCTTCCACAAACAGCTACAGCTCTTCACCTGAATGAGAATCCTATGCTTGGTGTCCCTGTGGCTGGGAACCTAAAATGGTTTTACAAGAAAAGAGATTTGAAAAGCAAACGGGTCAGAGCCCGAATGTGGAGTTATATTTTAAAAACCTGCAAGTGCTTTAAAAACATTTAAAACATTAAATGCAAAGTACATGTTAGGACGTGCACTCACATGATATTCTCACCTCTCGTTTAACTGTGCACTCCTAACGTAAGTACCCATCTAGAGTGATACAGACTACTAGCTACGTGACAACATATCTAGCTAGACTCTCATAGGTCCTACCCTTATTACTTGGTTCTCTTAACATAATAACGCTCGTAATTAAGTAGGGGTTTAACGTAACTCAGATGTTCGATATGCAATATATATAACTATCAGTTAACTCGTTATATTTCTCGAAACAATACCGTAATTATATTCACATCATTAACATGAAGGTTCTCATTAATTAAGTGTATATTATTCACATCATAAATATACAATACAAGCACCCCGAGAACTAAGCTGTGGTGCACACATACTCTGCTATCCATCCCGGTACATCACGTACATAAGGATCACATATTCCGAATCTCTCAGGAATAGTCCAGATAATAACATCACAAATAATGGAGGCGAACACAGTCACATCACATAGGTCTCGCACATACCTACGCTCCTACGATCAGCGGACTTATTAATATCCCAATAAGTCTTTCTATGACCTATGTTCATCAAGGTAACCAGTCTAAATCCGGGCAACACAAGGATTAGAGGGCCGTAAGCGAACGCAAACCTCCCGTGATAGCAAGTATGGTAGGTATGTCATACACACAATTCATATACCAATACTAAGTAAACACAGGTCTTAGTAATACCGTAGTTTAATCGTAGTACATATCGCATTCTCGTACTAACTTATAATATCTACACTTATATTATTCCGGTTCATCATCATACGCGCCATAATCTATTCTCACGTCGTAGTAGACACTCACGTCTCAACCCAAAGTTCATTGAATTAAATCTCTCGTATATAAATTTACTCCTCGTAATAACCCAAAAGTCCCAAATCTATCCTTACCTCATCAAAGGAAGGTTATCTATATCCTCGAACAAGTTTACGGGACTCCAAAAATCAAAACAGTCCAAGAAGGCCCAAACTATCAACTCGTTAGAAGTCTCGTTCGAATGAGACTGTTCGAACGAGATCCCTCTGTTAGCTCGTTAGAAGTCTCGTTCGAACGAGGCTGTTCGAACGAGATCCAGTTCGTTCGAACGAACTGTCCCTTCTAACGAGATCTCGTTCGAACGAAGTTTTCGAACGAGGCTCCCTTTTGTTAGAACGACTGGTCATTTCGTTAGAAGCTCGTTCGAATGAGTTCGTTCGAACGACCTGGGTAGGGGCTTCTAACGACCTGCCAGTTTCGTCCCAGATTTTCTTAGTTACGTTTCTCACCATTTTTAACACCTCAAGTCTTCTCCAAAGTTCGTTCTAACAATGTTTTAAGTCCTCTAATCATACTAAAACATGCTTAGGTCATAAACTAACATCTTTTAAGGCATTAATGCATCCTAAACATCATTAAATCACAAGATTTTATACTTTTCCCCAATTTTATCAAGAACAAGAACCCTAGATTTATATCATCATCAAATCCCAGAATTTAATCCGTTTTAATTTCTTCTAATCACAATTATCATGAGATAAATCATCTACCTATCATTCTACATGCAATTCTCTTCAAAATTTTCAAGTTCTAAACTCCAAACTACATGGGTTTTCATTCATCTTTCAAGAACAATTAAAATTCCTCAATTTCTAACATGGAAGAGACATTCTCTGAAATTAAATGGAATAAAGTCACTTGCCTTGGTTCGATTTCTAATTTTTGGTGTAGGTTTGGTAGAACTTTTATGCAGAATTTCTTCTCTCCAAGCTTCCTCTCCAATGGTGGCTTAAGGTGGCTAGGGTTTTGATTTGGGAACTTAGAAAACTCTTCTAATAACCTACGTAGCCTTCTAGGTTAATATGGTTTGGTTAATGGGCTTAGTGGGTTTAATCCACATCAGATTTACATCTCTAATTTTCGTCACTTTTAATTCCTCAAAATGTAAAATTACCAAAATACCCTTTAAGTTGCCGGTATGGCCTAAAAATACCCCGGGACCCAAACTACACCCCTGGGTAGTGTTTTCGGACTATCTCGACCCTTCCGGACGCGTTTCCACACTCAAAACGACCATACGGTTTATAGGTTTTAAATTCACTTTTTATAAGTAAAATATTACACCGTGACGCGGCGGTCCCACGCGTCTCAACAAAATTTCTAAAATGCCGTATATAAATCTCACGACAACTTTTATAATACCAAATACATATATCAAAACATGTATGCACATAATCAAATACCAACTCGCATCTCGTTAGTATTTATAACCCGGATTAATTTCCAATTAATACGCATTTAATTAATTATTCCCAAAAATAAATATAGCCAAAAGTACGGGATATTACAAGGACAATACGTAATAAAAGACATAAATAAACGTAACTAACAAACACACATAATAAATAATCAACAATCAACTAACTACAAAGAAATAACATTAACTAATAAAGCTTAAACAAAGGAAATATGCAATGAATAGTAATTAAACTTACGTAAATGGGTATCACCCAATGATAAATGAGGAGAGGGAAGCTCCATAAATGAAATCCCCTAACGTATTCTAACCCTAAAACTAAACTACATTAAAGATGTCTCTTCAAAATGAAGGGAAAACTATATATACAAAAACCCTAGTGGCAAACTAGTAAATAAAAAAAATAGGGAAAATTGGGGCGAATCGATTCGGATTTGAGCCGAATTGATTCGGAAAGGAAAATCTTAGAAGCTATGGCAGAAGTCCGAATCAATTCAGGAATGGAGGTATGGGAACTGGTTTCAAGCGAATCATTTCGGCAAAGGTCCGAATCGATTTGGACCTTCTTTACTTGGATTATTTGCCTTGATTGATTTTAGTGTAGAACCTCCTCCACTTAAAGTCATGTAAATTCTGCTTTAGGATTCGAAATTGCTCACTATTAATGGATACACGAAGATGACTCAGAGAGAATCAACTTGCGTGAAGACATTGGGCTAGAAACCAAAATTGTGAAATTAATAAAATGCCCTTGCGCGTGCAATTTTCAATGGAACTTCCCCAGAATGCTACCGAACTTCACACTAAGCACCATAATACCAGAAAATGATAAATTATACCTTTCATAACATGTAAACATATAAAATAACGGTTTTTTGGTTAACAAACATTAATATAGGAATTAAAGTACCCGAGGAGGCTAAAATGCATAAGTATATTAGGTGAATAAATGCAATATTCGTGCCAAATCACCACCTAACTTACATATTGCTAGTCACTAGCAATGAAATAGAAACCAAGAAGATCTAGAAGTAAACCACAAGACATGATATGTATACAAAAGAGATATAATCCATTTTTGCAGGTGAACGATTGTGTTTAAGATATGCAATAAGTCGTTAAACCCCTAGGTTACCCTAGTGGATGAGTGTTGTCTCGTGAGGGTTTAAGGGATGAAAACTACAAACATAAATGTTTCCTCAAAATATTCCCAATTAACATGTGACAAGCCTATCAATAACGAAAAATATTTCAAACACATTTTTATCATAGTGAACAAATTCACATAAAAGTCCGTTGTTAGTAACATTATAGAACAAACTCCATAGAATTAAAACATTAAAAGTCAGAAGGGTGGGAGCATATGCAAATTATGATTTGGAAAAAAATTATATGAATCTGATAATGAACATTAAATCATGCATAAGTAGTCAATTCTCACCGAATATTACACTCAACAAATGAAATCACTCAGAACAACAGGTAATGCACGAGACATGTGATCATAAAGAGTAAATGTAAAGGGAAAGACGGTCGCGCACATGTCAGTGATAAAGAATGCTATATAAAAATGAAAAACATGTAATATCAATGACAAATACCATCACTAAAGGAGGCGAAATGCATTTTCACAGATCATCACAATTATTTGAAAACATTTGAATTGAATTCACCCTAGGATCACATACGACTTGTATATGGTTGTTATGTAAGTTTAGGGTTAAGGTTATAAAATGAAAGGTATATGTACGGATTCAAAGGTGTTCGGAGAAGAAAACTCAGAATAATGGAAAATGTGGACACAATCAAAATTGAAATAAAATATAAAAAGCATTGAATATAACAAGTGAGAGAGTGAACAAAGGTTATTGAACACTATATACAATATATACATCTTTATCTTTCTTTTATTTTCTTATTTTTCTAAACTTTTGTTTTGCTTTCTTATTTTTATTTTTCTCCTTTTCTTTCCTTTTTCACTTCACATTTTTCTTCCCTTTTTTTTCATTCTCACATGCTTAATTGCAACTACAGAACACTAACATCATTAAATCCTAAGTATCATTGCAAACAAAGGTATGGGAGGTGATATATATATATATATATATGACTTATAACTCCAATGTGGAGTTGGTTATGGGATTTAGGTAATGAAACGAGAGTCTATATTAATGGTTAAAGATGTTGATTATGGAAATAAATAATGTGTGGTCAAGGTCAATATGAGTGATATAACAAAGATGGCCTATGATCATTTTCAAAAGTTTACATAATTCTTGAGTCAAAACAACTTTGAAAATCATACAGAAGTAACACATTTCATAAATGAACTCAATTAATGATCGATCAAATGAAAGAATAGAGAGATTAAAAACGAATTTAACATTTTCAAGGAGAAAAGAGTAGTGTATTAGAACTCATAAACAAAGAAAATCTCGAAGCTCACTAGGTGCAAGTTGATACAATAGAACAATAGATTACCAAGTTATATAAATCTTAAACCAAAGCAATAAAATAAGGGAAGCACATGTGCTCATGGGATTAAAGTTTAATTCATGAAGTTATTCATAATATCAATGATATGAGGACTAATGTCTAATGAATTCTAAAATCGAGAACATATATCACTGAATGTCTATTGGATTGGACATTTATTAAAATTTATCATCGGAAAAAAAGGCAAAAAAGCCCATTAACGGAAAAAAAATAAAGAATATATTTTTTTATTTTTTAACAAAATCATTCTTAGTAACTAACATGTTATCAAATCAATGGAACAACACAAAATAATGGGAAGAATAACCCACAACCGTAACTTAAATGTCACATTGTCCTCAATGCAAATCAAGAACACAACATAAAAGGATGGAAATAAAGATATTACCCACAATGGAGTGATCCTTGATAAATATATAAGTCCATTGAATCTACAAAACATGTTAGTAACAAGCATAAAAAAAGAAAAATAAAAAGTTTAACTAATTACACAAGACTAGAATTAAAAAAAAGAAAAAAAATAAGAAAGAAAAACTAATTATCTACGACCTACAATCTTAACTTCTAACTAACTATACACTAGAAGTCAAAAATTTTGAGCGTCCACCCAAAATACGATTTGTCTTTGAAGGATAATCAGTGTACCCTCCTTTGAAAGCATGCCTCCTGAAAAATTATTATTCAATTTTAACAATAGAAGACGTATTTATGGCGTAAGAAACTAACTATCACCAATTATAAATTTGAGAGGGGTGATGGGGCATTTGGATGCTAAGGGTGAAAATATCACATTGATTTGAGAAACTTAAAATCACATCCCCAAGTTTTTTCAATTGGCAGGGGAGTTAGGGAAAGTACAAGCGAATAGCCCATAAGATGAAGCATCTCAAAATAAGATTCCCGTTCAAGAATCAGGTCAAAGTCCTCAAGATTTTCAATCGATTATTATGTTAAATCTAATGGTTAAAAATTGTAGGGAATAAAGGAAAGGGAGGGACATCAACCTTAATAAAATTAGAAGAATTAATAAGTGGTTGAAATTTGAAAGTGCTTGGATCACCCTCGATTATTTCTTCCTTAAAATGGGGTGGAGGTGAAATGCAAGTTTCAACCTCAACCGGGCTTTCTGAAGAAGAAATAATCACATCGAGTTGGGAACCTTTATCTAAAAACCAAGCTTTGGAACTCTCAAATTGAATATTCAATTCCTTAAAAGCTAAATCGTTATCAAACCAACAAGAAGTCATAACATCTTCTTGAGAGGTTTTCTCATAGTTATACGATTCCCCTCTTTTAAAAGTTTCCTCACAAGGCAATGAGGGATTACTTATAAATTCTTGAATTTCACATTCAATGTACTCATTTTCAAGAATTTGTAGGCATTCTCGCACAGTCTAGGGAGTGTGACTTGAAAAACTATTCTAATAACAATTAAGGTTATCTAAGTAGTTATAGCGAGGCATTTCAAATTAGGCAATTCAAAAATGCAACAAGCACCAAAATTTCCATGTTATAGAAACAATCAAGCGCAAGTCAAAAAGAAAGGAGAAAATAAAGAATACAAATATAACCAAAACAATACTACGAAATAATAAAAGAATTACAATCTATAATAAACACTCCCCGATAATGGCACCATTTTGATGTGGTAAAAACCATGCATCCTTGTAGATACGCAAATCGTTGTTATTGGCTTCCGACCACGGTACAAAAAACCTAAACTATGACTACACTCAACAATTGGAGGATAACGGCCAGTCTGGGTATCAAAAATCCACAGGAAGTGTTCGATAGACTTTAATTCATATATTACTTCTAAAATAAAAGTGTAAAAGGTGATGAGTTTAAAACAAGGAAAATGGAAAAATATAAGACGTTAAAACTAAAGAAGAATTAATAAACGAGAGTCAGGATTACATCCCCGCCAAGGGATAAAAAGAGCATAATTAGAATTTCGGTTCGAAGGCATTCAACCGAGCATATTCAATTAATCGTAAATATTACCTATGAAGGAAATTAATCCAAATATGCGAAATAAAACATTTAATAAAAAATTGTCACGCATGGATTTAATTCGAAATATTGCTCTAAACACTAACGTTGGGCAACAAACAAAGTTAAACGCATAATGTTCCAACTTTAATACATGAGGTTTCAATTAAATGCAATTTTACACAAAACTTAATTTTCAAATGTCAAGACCCATTAATGGTGAAAACATGAACCCAACAATTAAACTAAGGACAATGCATAATAAAAGACATAAATAAACCTAATTAACCAACACAAACAATGAATAATCAACAAAAAATTAACTACAAAGCAATAACACTATACATAGGAAATTGGCAATTAATAATAAATAAACTTACATTTTCTGTGAGATTAACTTTCAAGATGCCAAACCTATAGATTATATATCTTTAAATGAATTACATCACTACTTAAGCTGTAACCCTCCTTAGAGGCATCACTTCTGTCAACTTAGTGTACAACTTTGTGTCAATAATAATACAGGATTTTCCATGAGAAGACGTGCTAATCTTTCCTACTAGATCGAAAACCCAAGTATGGAATGGCTACGGCATTCTAAACTATGCAAGGTCATTGAGGGGGCATGGACCATGTTACCATGCACCTGGCACGCTCTACACTTCTTTATGAAGCTGATATGATTCACTTTAATTATTGGCCAATAATACCCCATTGTCATCAAATAATTGTATAATTTAGCACCACCCATGTGGAAAGGTTCATGAGCTTCCTTCACACCTTCTGAATGTCTCCCCCAACCATGCACCATAGTGTCTTCTCATTTATCCTTTCTTGTAAATCCCCCCTCTAACAAGTAAAATTGGGCAGGCCCTTTCTTCAAATATATCTGATCAGTTTTCTCAGTTAGAAATTCTCCATCTTTGAGGTATGCTATCTCGGGCTTCCTCCATTCCTCAAAATTCTATTCAAATTTAGCTTTGATCGGTTGATTGAACTGTGTATGGAATTTTAAGTAGCCCTACTGCAGATGAGTAACATTTGTGCTCATAGTAGGCTAACAATACCTACCCAACTGCAATTGTCGATAAAGAGGAATATCTATACCCAATAATGCCTCTCATCCATTGCTTCTAGTCTTCATTTGGCTTCTTCATATCTTACAAATCTAACTATAAATCCCCCTAATCTTTTAAACTAGAGTGTTACTTGGAGCTGATGGTAGTTAACCACCTTAGACATATTTATTTTTCCTTATCTTGTCTCTAGTTATTTTAATACAGGGCACCTCCAATCCTCTAACTCCTCACATGGGAATAATGACTTCATTGTTGTTAGCACTATCCTTCGTTGGACCGTAATGGTGGCCAACTGCTCGTCCATCACCAACTTATGGGTTATCATTGCAAATGCATTTGGATGTCTATTCATTGTTCGATTTTTACTTTATATTTTCACTT
The DNA here is from genome assembly GCA_949130495.1 of Sambucus nigra. NCBI lineage: Eukaryota > Viridiplantae > Streptophyta > Magnoliopsida > Dipsacales > Adoxaceae > Sambucus > Sambucus nigra. The sequence goes on from OX422207.1 coordinate 183,093,306, forward strand.
TAATAAATTGGATAAGTAACCTTTGAATGATTGATCTAGGTTTTTATGTTTGTGGGAAACTCTCTATTAACTTGATTTAGGACCAAACTATTTCCCCCATATGCATAACACCATAATTCCACTCCTCTGTGACTCCAAAAGACCGAGAATGAGGGCCTCATACTCTGACTTATTATAAGGACACAAATTTTCAATTGAGTCCTTTGTAGTTTCGGCTCAATTCCGGACAAAAATAATTGAGTGAAAAGATAGAGTTAATTGATCATCCTTCAATTCTATGACGTGTTTGTTGAAGACGTAGTGACCAAGAGTATAAAACTTCATCAAATTGTCGAGTTTAAAGTGCCTCGTTTCTACATCATCAACATGGTTCCATTACTCCTAAGGTATGAATGCATTTGAATATATATATATAGGAGCTTAGAACATTTTATATTGGGTGTACATTTATTTAAAACTGTTGTTTAAACTTCGAAATGATTTTATTAAAACTTTAATAAAAAATATATAAAGTTTTTGGGAAAAAATAAAAATTTTACTACTTTCTGGAAGTTCATTCGAGATGTCATTCGAACGATTCTGTCGTTCGAACCACAATGTCGTTTGAACAAGTTTCCCAATGAGTTCCCACTGATGCCACTGGAATGTCGTTCGAAGTGTCGTTCGAACGAACGTGATGTTCGAACGAGATATCCAATGAGGTTTCTAACGAGTTCACACTGGAACTTCGTTAGAAGATCATTCGAATGAGACTTCGTTCGAACGACAAATCTCGTTCAAACGAGACTTGGCGGGAACAGGTATTTGGTAGTTTTGAGCAGTTTTTTTCATGTTTCCCACTTCCTTACCCCACTAACTTTTGACAGAACTTAATAGTGCAGGAACCAACCTTTTTGGTTCAACTTTTCCATATCCTACAACCTCTAAGAGAGTGTTTGATAGAGAAATTAAAAGTAGAAAAAGTTCTTTGTTTTGAGTGTTCATTTTTCAAAGATAAAATCATTTGACACTCTAGTTTACACCCATATTGTTTATTCCAAGTCTTCTTTATATATATATATACATTGTTTGGAGTTTGGCAACGATTTTTCATCTCTACCATTTTGAAGATACGTTTAGGTTTGCTTCTACATCCCACAGAGAAGAAGAAGTTTTCATTGATTTACCCACTTGGAGTAAGGCTCCTAGTTTGGGTGACAATGACCATATAAAGTCCGATCGGTAGATTTCGAGACTGCGGTAGAGCTCCATGGTTATTCGCTAGGCGGAGGTGGATACAAGAAGACACGTCTGGGCTTGAGAGGGATCGAGTCGAGTTTTGTAAGTCTACTGTCTTGTATTTGTAAAACCATACTTAGTGGATTTGAGGCTAGGTTTGTCCGAAGTTTTTTCCCGTTGTGGGTTTTTCCTCGTACATTGCGGCGTAGTGGTTTCATTATTTATTTTATCTTCTGCAAACTCACCTAGAACGCATGCTTAGGTAATTAATGATAAAACTGGGTTTTAATCACTACATGTTTAATTTGATGCTAAATTAAATATTGTGTAATGTTTAGTTAATTTAATTCAACTCATTTAATTTGGTAAAATTTGGTTCTGCAAAAATGGAAAATATGACTTAGGAAAATTCTAGGACTTGGGTTAAATTAAATTGGTTTATGTGAAATTTGAGTTGTGTGTATGTTTAAGTTAATTTCGCTTGGTTTAAATTATAATTTAAAAAAGAAATTAAAATTTGGGTATTCGTTTTAATCGAACCATCATCTTACGCTTTCGCATATTGCAAAATGAAATTATTTAAGTTTTGAAGTAAAAAGATTTTTTGTAAAAATTGGGGGCCTCATGTTCCAACAAGTGGTATCAGAGCATTGATTGAGATAATCTCTCGCATTCAAATTGGTATCAGAGCCGGAGCGCTAATTTATAGCGTTAAAGATCCATTTTTCGTCTTTTATAATTTTTGTGCTCCTTGTATTTTTAGGTGGTTAATTTTTTACTCACTCTAATTTTTATATATATCTTGATGGGACGTCTTAATGATAATTTGTCATTTTCTAATGATAATGAAATTTTTGCTATTCGCGAGGAAATTAATGGGCTTAACAAGTGTAGTGAAAAATTAAGAGAATTAAATTTGAGATTTGTAAAAAGAATTAAATTTCTTGAAGATGAAAATTGTTGTTTTAAAGCTAAAGTTGAATTTTTACAAGCCTCGCTATCTCAAAAATATAGTTTTCGTGAAAATCTCATGGACATAAATCAAAATTATACTATTTCATAAATGTCCAAGAAAGAGAGTGATAATCGAGAAAAGACTCTTAGGGACAAGTTTTCTCACATTGAGGGAGGGTGTGATAACCTTCTAGGTGTAATTGAAAATTTAAAGAAGGAGTCCCATAAAATTGAGGATTTTAATTTATTGCTTGAGTCTGATATTTTAAAAATAAAAATTGACTTACAAGACTTGACTAGTAGTTGTGATGGTTCTAGATCATCTAGTTCAAATACTTCCATTACTAAAGCTAAAACCATTGTTTGTTTTAGACGGTCTACTTTATCCAAGGACTTTAGAAAAGGTTACACCTTAGGTAACATTCCTTGTGTTTACACATGCTTGCATTGTGGTAGGAAAGGTCACCTTAGGTCATTTTGTTTTGATCTTAAAATAAGTCCTAGGAAGTCTATGACTAGCATTTCATTAATTTCCAAATCCCATCATTTTAAATATACATCTATATGGGTTTGGAAATAATTTTTAGATGAGCTATATATTAGATGTGTTGATTATCATTTGCTTTCACATGAAACCTCCGTTGCTAAATTCAAAGGTTGAATGTGTTAGTTGTTTGCATACTCTAGCTTTTTGTGCTTCATATTATATATCATTGTTAGGTGTATGCATGTTTAGTCATTTTCTAGTCATTGCTTTATTTCAAATCTTATGCTAGAAATCATGACTTGTTTATCTTTTGTATTATATTTCTTCTGTTTGCATTAAATGAAAAATACAAAAAGATTTTTGTTTGTCATTTGGATTTTTATCTCTTGGTAATTTAAGCTTAATGAAAAATTCAAATTATTTTTTATTTGTCTTTGGAGTATATATTTTTATTTTTGGTTAAAAATTTGAAAAACTCAAAAAGATTCTATTTTGTTTGTATTAATAGTTTGACACACTTTATGTGGCGTGTACTTGTGTTTGAATCCCATCTTTTACCCTCCCATGTGGCTGGAACTTTGGGTTTTAGATTGTCAATCCTTATTATGTTCTTTATCATGCTTACATGGAGTAGTTGGATTTTGTGTTGATATAATTGATTCTATTTTTTATATGCCTCAATTCACACATGAACGGGCTCTTTTGAAATTTAACTATATTTGAGCTTTGTGAGATGTTCTCCTACCAATCTTGTCATCTACATACTTGTGACCTAGGAGGACTAGTGCATGTCAAAATTTGTTGCAGGTGAGATTTGTGAGAAATAAAAAATATTAAATATAAATGTGCATGGGGAAGGTCTCCGAAAGGATTTATTATCCTTTGTGAATAGTAAGCCATTGTTTGTTTGAACCTAAAAGAAATACGTGGTCCAAAGGCCTAAAAACAGACTAATGGCATTAAAAGAAAATATTTTCCAAGGCCTATGTTTGATTGATATATTCATTCAAAATTAATACATATGCGCTTTGAGGGAGATTGGATGGTATATCAATGGTTTGCACAATGTACGTTTATCCTAGTTGTACTTTCAATGTCGTGACTCTGTTGGTTTGTAGAATCATTTACATGGTAGGCTTATATGCATTGTGTATGTTTGTTTCTTGAGTTCAATCTATATTGTCAAATGAGGTTATATTCAAATGTGATGAAGTTTGCAATCATTTGAGAACTCTGTGAACATGTTTAGGTGATTGGGTCTAAATTTAATTGTTACTAGTTCACACCCCAACACCACTATTTTCATATGACACATTTTTTCCATACGAGTGTGAAAAGCTTATCTTATTTTGTGTCGTTTATATGTTTATATCTATATATGTGTACTTGAGTCTATTAGTTATATATTATGTACACATATATTTGATATTTTTGTTTAGTTTTGCCTTACTTTCTAGTCCATATATGCTTTAATTCATAATTGGTATCCATATTTTTCATTATTTATTGATATCACATGCTTAATACTTATGTATCATATTGGTATCTGTTTCTTGCATCTTAGTTGGCATCCATTATTATTTGTTGGATTAGTTATGATTTTGTTGCCCATGTGCTTAAATGTTCTCATCATATTATGCGCAATTACATGTTTTTAGCTTGTTATCCCATTCTATTTATCCCTTTCTTAGTTTAGAGGGTGTATAGGCTTTAATTGGGGAAGATAGGTTAATGTTTAATTCTTTAGCCTTTGTCTATTCCTGAACAAAAAGGGGGAGAATGATAGGGGGAGAAATGGTATCTAAGCCTATTATTATTGTATCTTAGTTTGAGGGAGATTTATCTTTAGGGAAAACATCTTTCTAAGTTGATCATAGTTGATAAAGTGAGAGAATTAATTTAGGGGGAGTACCTACTTTAATTTCATTAAGTATTTTGATATTTCCTATGCGTGTAATGTGTTTGCTTAAGTGTGAGGGAATTTTATTCCATGTGACAACTTTCACCGGTAAAGATTTTGATCCTTTGGGTTGTTTGAGTCAAGCATTGTAATTTTCTTTTGAGTGGGACATTTTGTGTCAGTCTAGTAGAGCTTAATGGCCCATTAGGATTTTTTTTTTGGTTTTTGTCCCGGAATAGCCAAAGGGGGAGATTTGTAAAGACACAAATTTCCAATTGAGTCCTTTGTAGTTTTGGCTCAATTCCGGATAAAAGCATTTGAGCCATAGGATAGAGTTAATTCATCATCCTTCAATTCTATGATGTGTTTGATGAATAAGTAGTTGTAGACACCTCATTCTATTACCCCCTAACTCTCCCTAGGTCCCTAGTACCTCCACTCATCACCGCAAACCCAGGTCATGTCCCGAGCACTAACCTGGAAGCCATCGGGCCCTCCTCGGCTCGGTTTGACCAAAAGTCAAACTCTTCAACTCGATCGAGACTCAATGAATCTTCTAAGGGAACTTAATACCCTTTCCAACGGTCCATCCTGTGTGCTATTCTGACTTACCATGCGGATAAACGGTCCGTTTGCGTTCAAAACCCGACCTAGAGGCCACCGGGCGCTCCCGGACTCTGTTTGACCTAAATCAACTCTTCAGCTCAACCAATGCGGAATGAATCTTCAAAGGGCATAGAATACCCTTTCCAACGGTCCGTCTCGTGTGCGATTCTGACTTTTCATGCAAACGAACGATCCGTTTGACTCCGAGAGGTCACCGAATGCTTCTCGAGCCCGATTGACCAAAGTCAACTCCCCGAACTGGGTCAAACTCTTTGTAATGTCAAAGTACATCTCCTAACCTTTCTAATGATCCGCCCCGTGCGCAATTCGGACTTACCATGCGGACGAACGATCCATTTGCGTCCGAATGATTCCCGTCTAATGGACCGATAAACGCTTTCGAGCCATATTTGACCCAACGTCAACTCCCGAACTCGGGAGCGGTCGAAAGGACATTCGAAGGTATCTGAATTTACTTTACAACGGTATGCCTCGTGCATAATTCTGACCAACGATTTTCCCGCGGCGGACGATTTTCTAAAAAATCTTGAAACACACTGCCAAACGGCAGGTTCCAGAACCTGCCTGCCGAGAGGCAGGAAGGGCTCTATGACGATCGGCAGACCCCTGGGACTATAAAAGGAGGCCTTGGCCTCATTTTTAAGGAGCCCAGGTCAGAAGGAAATCACTCTCAATGAATCCCAGAAACCTCTCTCGAAGGCAGTGTGATTTCAACTTCCAAATCCTCCCTTTACCCCCACTTTTCTTCATCCTTTTCATCAACATGATGAATTAACCACCCTCCATCATCATCCAAGTATAAGGGCTTCTTTTCAACATTTAAGATCAAGCTCAAGATCTTCAAGAAGGTCCAACTTTCTCAAACTCTCTCTTAAATTCCCAATAACTTGTTTTCTTACTTAGCACTTTTATTATCTCGTCTCACACATCCTAATATACTTTTTATTTAGTATTATTGCACATATCTTATTTTCATATAAATAAAAAACCCAAAAAAAACAAGAAAAAGAGGGCTTGCTCATAAATTCCAAGTAGGGATTCTCACACTTTTCCCACACTTTTCTCGCAACTAAAACACTTTTTCTACACACACATACACACCCACAAATAAGAGATCCTAATTTGGATTTATGGGATAAACCCCACCCCTCATTTTGTATGCGAACTACGTGGACTTTGATGCCTTTATAGGCTACGTAGGCATCTCGGGGTAAAACCCAAGGCTCGAGTCCTTTCTCTCCCTTTTTCTCTTATTTTCTATCTTCTCTAAATCCATTTTCCTTATATTCTATATACTTGCTCTTAGTGACGTATTACTCCATATGCGTTATCGTTCCATTATAACGATCAACGTAAGGGTAATCGCGTAAATCCCATTATTCTAATATTATTCTTATACCTTCCTACGGATGACTTGCTTTATCCTTTCCATGATACAAGTCGAGGATTCCTACCCCCATTTATATATATACACATACACACATATTACGGGGGGAAACATAAAGGAAAATAGCAAATATTCATGAGAGACCGAAAGGGCGGAATGGGTGCCTAATACCTTCCCATTTAGTAACTAAGCCTCCGAACCCTTCTCGAATCATTTTGGTTTCTCACGCACCATTATGTCTTTGGATGCCATCCTTCGGGGTGGCTTCCCCTTTTTCTTTTGTCTGTTTTGAGTAAAATTGACTGGCGACTCTGAATCTCTCTACATTTTTCACACCTCACAAATCGAAGTCGGCCGAAGCGCTCTCCCGAGAGGGACGTGCGGTGCCCGAAGGATCCTTTTCCTCCACGGAGGGGATCGGGGATGGCCACAGTGGCGACTCTGCTGGGGATTAATATATTTTGAGGGCTTGCCTCTATTTACATGAATGCTATATTTTCTTATGTTTCCCTCCATACCTGCATGTTCCCCTTTATCATATGTACCCTATTCTTATGCTTCTATTCAGACACTTATAGAAAAGTCTCCATGTACACCTTACACCACGTGCACCTGGGATCACATGTATATCCCCATGTCGCACGCATCACCCATCCATACTTGGTGTACCTTTTGGGTACTCGTACTTTGCTCCCTATTTGGCATAATCAAGAAAGGCATTCTCATCATAAGATAATAATAAGATAATCATCCATGATTCACACGACATCACCAAAGAGCATTGCTATTGACCAAATTTTTCCCAGTAACTGGAGGGTCACTTCGTGATGGGCGCTGGTTCGGCAGGTCGCAGTTAGCCTAAGCGATATGATTCTCACCTTCCATTGTCCTAGTACCTTCGACGTATATCGAACGGTTCCCCCGCATCGTACCGCTTGATCGAAGTTATGACGGGAGGTATATCGCAGGGAATTCGTTCACGTACGTCGAGTATATCTAATTCTCTCTCACACGTACCGTCCCCACAAGGTATATGGTGAGGCAATTCACGTACACTCAGGTATATCAAATGACTTGTCCACACGTACCGATTTCCCGTAAGAGCAAGAAGTATATCGTGGAAGTCACGCCAAAGGGGGGAACCCATGCCGATTCACCCAACCAACTGCATACCCACATATAGGTGTCGAACCTATGACACGCACTTTAGATTTTCGGTTTCAACTTGAAACTCTGCCAAAATTCCGGGTCGGCCTGCCACCCAATTTTCGCGCATTTTTTTTAAACAGGACCCTATTCGCAAGCCTGGTTACAAGTCCAAACGTAGCTCGACATATATTAGGACCCCCACTTTTCCAGGCTCGGATCCCATCCGGCATTGCATTTAAGAGAATTAAATACAAGTGAGAACATAATAATTATAATAATCATGCTGAGTTCCGTCTCCAAAAACATTTCTCCCTTCTTTATTAAAAATCCAAAAACATTTCTCCCCTCTTTATTAAAAATCCAAAAACATTTATCCCTTCTTTATCAAAAAATCCAAAAACATTTCTCCCTTCTTTATAAAAAAATCCAAAACATTTCTCCCTCTTTATCAAAAATCCAAAAATAGTTTCTTCACTTTTCCTCAAAAATAAATCTTATCCTACGCCTTCTCAGGTCGATCGTATGCCCTTGGCCTGGCTCCTTATTGGCTTCGGCTTTCAGCCAAATCACCCCGGAGTTTCATCCGCTCCTCTACTACATCTTCCAAGTCTGGAATCCATCCATCTTCCATGGAGAATGCAGATCAAGCACCAGTCATACAACCGAATATGTCGACAGTCCTGGCTCAGCTCGGGGCCAAGATTGACAACCTCCAAGCCGAGGTCCAAGAAATGCAATGAAACCAAATTCCTATTCCTCAAGAGCCCGATGCCCTATTCCCTCGTGCTATGGGTCCACCCGAGCCTATCTGGGTCCCGGAAGAATATCAGCACGCTCCACGCGCCCCTCCTGCCAATGGGCCGCCGCTTGCCCAGCTTCTAATGCCAAACATTGCCCAGCCTATTGCTAACCTGCCTGTGGTCGTTGATCCAAAGGAGGAGGAGTTGAATAAAGTCAAAGAGGATCTCAAGATGCTCACCAAGAAGTTTGACCAAGTCAGGGTCTCTGGGAATTACATGGACTACACCCACATGTCTCCTTATCCTAAAACGAGGTTACCCAAGAAGTTCAAGATGCCAAATATCGAGAAGTTCGGGGGGAGCAAACCCCCGATTGTCCATCTTCGCAGTTATCATCGTTCCATGACTCTCTTAGGGGCTTCCGAAGAGGTAATGGCCCAACTGTTTCAGCAAACTTTGAAGGATGGTGCCCTCCGATGGTTTTTATCTCTTGAGGAATACAGAATCCGTAGCTGGGAGGATGTAGCCCGAGAATTCATATCGTAGTACAAATACAATAAAGAGCTCGAGGTCACCCGCTGTGATTTAGAGCTGCTCAAACAAGACTCTGGAGAATCAGTCAGTAACTTCATAGCCCGATGGAGGGAAAAAGCAGCTACCATTACCAATCGTCCATCTGAGGAAGAACAAGTCAACATAGTGAAGAAGAATTTCTTGCCCCATGATCGAGAAACCATGGGAGGACAGTACTAACCCCACTTTCAAGCTCTCAGAGAAGCAGGAGTAGAAATCGAGGAAGGTCTTGCCAAAACATAAGTAGAATCGAAGAAGGTGTTCGGATAGTTCACCCCCAGAAAATATGATAAACCTGTCAGTGCTGCAGTCTCAACCATCAATAACATCTCTCAACCAACCACATCATGGGCACCAGAAAGTCGACCTGCCTCCATCCGTAGGGAATACACTAAGCTCCATGCTCCCCTCTCCAAAGTCTACCAAGCCCTATTAAGTCGAAACCTTATAAAACCCTTGGATCCTCGTCCATTACCCAATCCACTTCCTAGAAATTTCAAGACCGATGTTCATTGTGCCTTTCACCAAACAACTGGCCATACCACTTACTAGTTCTTCCACCTTCGAAACATAATCTAAGATCTCATCGATCGGGGTACCATCACCCCACCAGCCAATCCTAGGCCAACACTATGCACAACCCACTTCCAAATCACACCAATGGCATCTTCTTGAAAGAAACCCGAATTTCGATCCATCAACCCAAATCACACCCCTATACCCTCCTAAATCTCTTAAAATTTGCCCATATTTCCTCCTACACCCTACTAGCCCCGCTGATCAGGCACTGTCACTCCTTACCAGAGCATGCATCGTTGTTCGTACCCGTTCTGAAAATAGAGGTATGGAATTATCAGAGGTGTTAAACCAACTCCTAGAGTTCGGGTTGAAATTGCCCTCACAGATGAATATCGATTGCTAGAAGTTCAGTGCGTTGTTTTTGGAAGCGCGAAAATGGGCTCGAGAATCAGATAGTTGGGTGATACCCACCGATGAAGTCATCTTAGATGATGTTGTCCAGATCATGGCGGAGGCATTCAGGAAAACCAACAACATTTGCAGTATCACCGGGTTACTTGACACTTTAAAGCTACAAGGGCACCTGTTCCCTTCACCCTTACACATCCACACAAAATGGGAAGACCTATATGAGGAAGCCATTGAAGTTATGGAATGCATTGACCTTACAAGGGAAAACATAATTGTTGCCACCGGGTGGGGTAAAGAATTCCAAAATTTGAATGAAAAGCAAGCTTCAGGAAGAATTGGCCTAGTAACCCACTTATGTGGGATGATATCATTTGAAGAACTCCTCAGATAAATAAATAGGGTGGCAAAGTAGCCTGAGATCGATGAAGAAATAGGATTCATGTTTTTCTCTTCTTCGATAAATCACATGACCAGATCAGGGTGACATCACTAGATTTCGAGATCACTACCAGCAAATGACAAGGGGCAGGGCGTTGAAAACCTTCCTATGCCAGAAATGATCATCGACAAGAGAAAGATCCTCACTCAACTGAAGAAAACTCAAGCTAACAGCACTCTATGGGGGCTTTTCATGTCTTCCCAGTTGCACAGAAATGCTTTAATCAAGTTGCTCACAGGACCCACAGTTCCTCCTTCTACCACACCAGAAGAAGCAGTAAATTTGGTTGGATCCTTGACCTCCACCCGCATGCTGTCATTTTCTGAAGAAAAAATCCCCAGAATTGGGTTGAATCACAATCATGCACTCAACATCTCTGTCGAAGTAATGGGAAAGGCCGTGCCACTCTCTCTTGTCGATAACGGATCCGCCTTGAATGTTTTCCCGTTGAGAACCTTCAAATGTTTAGGTCTGAAAGAAAGCGACCTCACTCCAACCTCCGTCGCGGCGGGTGCCTACAATAACACCCGTCGTGAGGTGATGGGATCCATAAAACTCGCAATAGGGGTTGGACCTATAAACCCTGTCATCGAATTCCAAGTCATTAATATCCCGACCTGTTTTAACCTGTTGCTCGGACGACCCTGGCTCCACAGTATAAAGGGTGTCTCTTCCTCATTCCATCATAAATTGAAGTTCTTCGCCGATGGGGGAGTCATCACCATTTTGGGTAACGACGACAATGCCGAGGGTGCAAGCACCAGCAGTCCAATTCTTGATATACAGCAAGGGTTAAATGATATGCTCCTATCAGGATTCCGAGTCGAGCCATCCCTACTCCCGATAGGGGACGATTTCAAAGAAAGAGTTCATCCAGAATATAACTCTCATGGAAATTTCAATGTGATTCATATGTTCAGAAACATACACTTCATGCCCGGACTGGGGCTAGGGTAAAGGCAGCAAGGGATACTTGAGCCCATCGAACTGAAAAAAGCTTTCCCTCCTTGCGTCTTGGGGTATCAACCATCAGAACAAGATCTCAAAATGATCCGCCAGACTCGATCAAAAAGAGGGTTAGACTACGTCCGAACCATCTCAGGAAATTCCTTAAATGGATGATCCATCAAAGAAGGCGAGGATTTCCCCTTTTGCGGTTTTCCAGAACCATGGTATGACCACACAGACAAGAAGATGAAGCCTGAAATGGGGATTTTTTTCCAAGATAGCTACCCATGGGCCAAAAGTCCCCACACCGCGTACAATCTCTCATCAAAGATACCGAAGAGACTGAGGAAAGTGATCCCAGAGATTCCTTCAACTTGCAGACACTAGGGCTGGCACTCTGCATGGTTCATTCAGGCACTACATCAATGGACCCATCCCGTCTAATTAAAGCTACTAATACACCTCTACTCAAGTGGCATGCTGCGCCAGTTCTACCTCTTGAAATCTCTCTTAACCCCAATGTTTACCCTATTTCTTCAACTATTGTCTATCCTGCCTCAAATGTAATAGAGACCTCTTTTGATGAGGTTCTCAATGCTATTTTTCCTATCAATAAAATAAACGAAGATTTTGAGTATCTTGTTGTGCCTTACATTAATTGTTTATATTTTAATCAATCTTTTGATGATGATGATTTTGCAAATGAACAATTCTTAACTAATCTAAATAAGGTTAATAACAAACAACATAACCGCGTTCAAGTTAATGAAGAAAAGACTCTTATTATTAAACTCGGTTCTAGTAGCCAACTATGCGAGATTAGGATAGGGGCTACCCTTGACGAGCATGAGCGCGCACAACTCGAAGAATTGCTAAAGGAGTTTGTGGATGTCTTCGCATGGTCCTACGACGATATGCCCGGTATTGATCCTGAAATAGCTCAGCATGAGATCCTTACACTCCCAGATTACAAGCCAGTAACAAAAGTTGAGAAAGCTCCTTACTGAATGGTCGCTCAAGGTCAAGGAAGATGTGGTCAAACAGTTAAATGTAGGCTCCATTCGAGTGATCGAATATCCCACATGGATAGCTAACATAGTACGGGTGCCGAAATTAGGAGGAAAGGTTCGAATGTGTGTGGATTACTGAGATTTAAAGAAAGCCTCTTCAAAGGATGATTATCCACTACCCAATATTGACATGATCATGGACAACACAGTCGGTCATGCTCTTAAGTCATTCGTTGACATTTTTGTCGGATACAACCAAATCAAGATGCACCCCGACCACCAAGAAAAACCGCATTCATCACCCCATGGGGAACCTTTTGCTACACCGTTATGCCATTTGTCTCAAGAATGCTGGGGCTACCTACCAAAGGGCTTCCACAACCATCCTGCACGATCTGATTCATAAAGAGGTCGAGGTTTATGTGGATGATATGATAATCAAGTCAAAAACTAGAGAAGGTCATGCTTCTGCTCTTATAAAGTTCTTCGAACGACTGCGGTAGTATCAGATGACACTCAATCCATAGAAATGCGTCTTCGGTGTTACAAAGGGAAAACTCTTAGGATTCATGGTCAGTGAGAAGGGGATAGAAGCAGATCTCGCCAAGATGAAGGCCATATTTGAATGCCACCTCCCCGAATAGAGAAGGAAGTCCGAGGTTTCCTTGGGAAATTACAATATATCAGTCGTTTCATCAGCCAGCTAACCTCCATCTGTGAACAAATCTTCAAGCTCCTCCGAAAGGATTCAACTAAGGTTTGGAATGGGGCCTGCCAAGAAGCTTTTGACCGAATCAAACAATATCTGACCCAACCTCCAATTCTCATGCAACCACAGCCTGGTCTCCCTTTGCTCCTATACCTAACCATAACCGACACTGCAGCCGGGGCTTTGCTAGCCCAATACCTTGAAGACTCCCGCAAAGAAAGATCCATCTATTATTCCAGTCACAAATTGGCCGGGTACGAGGTTAACTACACTGCTTTAGAAAAAGCATGTGTCGCACATGTCCGGGTCAACCAAAAGTTGTGACACTACATGCTCGCCTTCCCCATCAAACTCGTATCCCGAATGGATCCCATTAAATACCTGCTTGAGAAACTTGCCTTATCCAGCCGAATGGCCCGATGGTTGATGCTCTTAACCGAGTTTAATATCGTGTACATCACACAAAAAGCTGTTAAAAGAAGAGCCATTTCTGACTACCTCGCGGATTACCCCATAGAAGAAGCTAATGTCTGGATCTTCGAATTACCAGATGAGAATATTCTTTACACTGCCCAAGACAACCTCCGATGGAAAATGTTCTTTGATGGAACTGCCAACAAAAAGGGATATGGCATTGGGATACTCATGGTTGCCCCAGATGACTCTCATACTCCCATCGCCATCAAATTGGATTTCCCCTGCACCAATAACATGACGAATTACGAGGCATGCACGGTGGGCCTCAAGTTCGCTCTCAAGAAAGGTATTCAATACCTTGACGTATATGGGGATTCTTCCCTCATCATCAGTCAAGTGCTCAGAAAGTGGAAAGTCAAGGACGAAAAGCTCCAACCCTTTGACGCCCAATTAGAAGAGTTAGCCTCCCAATTCCGAGATATCACCTTCCATTACTTACCCCGATCAAAGAATAACCTAGAAGATACTCTCTCTACCTTGGCCTCCATGGTCGACATGCCCGAGGGAATATCAATAACCCCCTTCCTAGTTCAAAAGCAAGACAAACCAACCACTGATACCACATTGAGCTCATCACCACCGAAGATCCTGAGCTAGTCAACTACTAGTATTATGATATTTGGTGCCTCCTCAGGTACGGTAGGTATCCCTAGGGTTCCAATAAGAACGACCGAGCTACCCTCTGAAGGCTGGCCGCCCGGTACATCATCTATCATAAAGTACCACTCAAGAGGAATTTCGATGAAACTCATTTGCACTGTCTCGCAGGGGCTGACATTGAAAAGATAATGGAAAAAATCCACAGCGAGGAATGTGGGCCCCACATGAATGGTCACATGCTTGCCGAAAAGATCATCTGATAGGGCTACTACTGGACCACCATGGCCTAGGATTGCACTGCCTATGTTCGGAGATGCCCTAAATGCCAACAGTTCTCCAATCTTCAACACTTGCCTCCGCGAGAATTATACAACATGACCTCTCCCTGGCCATTCTCCGCCTGGGGTATCGACACCATAGGGAAGGTTACACCAAAAGCTTCAAACGGACATGACTTCATCCTGGTTGCCATCGATTACTTCACCAAATGGGTCAAAGACGAATCATATGCAGTATTGAATGCCAAGAAGGTGGCCAAATCTATCAAGAAAAATATCATCTGCCGATATGGAGTCCCGCACGAGCAAGTGTCAGATAATGGTTTACACTTCGAGGCAGAAGTCACAGAAGTAGTCAACAAGTATGGGATTCAAAGACACAAATCTTATCCCTACCGACCTCAGACCAATGGTACAGTTAAGGCGGCCAAGTAAAACCTCAAAGCCATCATCAGTAAGATGACCGAAAGTTGTAGGGATTGGGCTGACCAGATCTCGTACGCCCTCTGGGGCTATCGAACCTCAATCCGAAATTCTACTGGGGCTACCCCTTACTCTCTGGTCTACGACATGGAAGTAGTCCTACATGTGGAGCTGGAAATACCCTCGCTACGCGTCATGCTCGAAGGCAAGGTTAGTGAAGAATACTAGTGACAAATTTGTCTTGACCAGCTGACCCTCCTGGACGAAAGAAGGTTGAAGGATCTATACCACATACAAGGGTACCATCGTCGAATAGCGCGATCATTCAATAAGAGAGTCAAATATCACGGTGTTCGAGAGGGGGATTTAGCCCTCAAGGAGATAATAGAACCCATATGAGACCTCAGAGGAAAATTCAAGCCCAATTGGAGAGGCCCTTACATTGTGAAGAAAATCATATTTGGCGGTGTCGCCATGCTCACTGACCTGGATGGGGAAGAGATGGCTCGTCCAGTCAATCTGGATCGTCTCAAGAAATTCTACCCTAGTCCGAAATCTCAGCGCGCTACGACTCTTCTCACCCCCCTTCTATTCTAAGAAACAAAAAAAAAACTCTTCATTTCCCTCTGCTCAGAACTACGTGGGCCTGATCCTCTACAAAAAACTATTTTAAAATTTTTCAAAAACCTCGGAGGTACGTAGGCAGCTCATACATCTCACGTGAGCGCGACCCCTTCTTTTTCACAAAAATATATTATTTTCTTATCACCGAGAACGATAGTTCATTCTAAACATCTACTTGAACAAAAGGATTATGTATGCCTTAGCGATCGGTATAGATAATTCAAAATACAAAATTCATCGAAAGGAACAGCTGGATGATCAGAAACTTGTTTATTTCATTAATAAGGAATTGCAGAATGGATTACATAAGAAAAATGAGCAGATAACTACCTTCCCCCTATTACCATAAAAAGATAGATAAAATCCCCCACATCTGTTACACAAATAAACTCCCCTAGGAGTCCTACCCACAGCTAGCAGAAGAGCCTGCACCCTCATCATCTACATCCTGAGGACCCCAAGTTTCCCCTGCCTGAATAGAGTGTCACAAACATTCCATGGATAGATGAGCCTTAACCATCTTTGAAAAGACCGCAACACCCCCTTCCATAGAGTCAGATAAAATAAACCACCTTTGACCAGTCTCTACTGCCAACATCTTGTTGACTACTTTCCTCGACAACCACTTCATATAATCTTTGGAGACATGCCAAACCTTCCCGATAGACTGAGAGGGACGAGTTGACATACGCTAATTTTTTCATAGATATCCAAGCAACAAACGCAGACGCTTAGTCAAATCCTCTACTGGAAAGAAATTTGAGGTCCGAGGGGGCCCGACCTGCGCCCAGCCAAATTGGCGCAGAAGCCGCCAAGGGAAATAAAAAGAGGTCTGGCTGAGACCAACCAGCCGCACATATGAATACTCTACTAGCTCTAGAACAGACTGCAGCTGTCCCCACCAAGGCACTGTCTAATACAGCCCACGAGCCCCGTGCTCCACAAACTAATTCTCCCAGTTCTCAAACATACAGGTCAATGCTGATGACGTAGTGAAAAAAGAAGTTGGCTATGGACGACAAAGGATATTCTGAAGTAGTCGACAGCGGAATCTTTCAGACAACCACATGAACAGCATCACAGGGCTACCCCTCAAAAAGTCAGAACGACCCTCTCTCCAGGCATCCAGGCCATTCAGAGTCTCCGTCAATATCACCGCCGCATGATTACGACGGTATGACATCCATGAAGTAATGGCTTCAAGTAAAGGGTCCACGCGCACCTCCCCAGTCACCAACAACAATTTTAAAACAAGTCCCAGAACAACGGCTCTAGTATAGTCGGCATCACCTACTTCTCGTAAATGCACGGATTGTAGCATCGCCAGGAGGGAGATCATACCTCCAGCAACCAATGACATGGCCACCGACGGTGAGATATGAAGAAGCCCGGCCAACAAATCCCTAGGAGAGCGGGAAAATTCGGGTGAAGCCACAGCAACACTCGGATTCACACCTAGTATGGCAGAAAATCCCTCGTAGGTAGGATAAACTTCTTCCAACCCAGAGCGAAATACATGGTCTTCGGGGTACCAGAATTGTACCGCCGCTATCCGCATATTCCACTCAAAAGACCGATTGCGCCACAAGGAAACTCGACGCATGTTGAAGGCCTCATAGTCGACATTATAAGAGCACATAACTTCCAAAGCTTCTAGGTAATTGACAAACTCAATGCTACCAGGGAAAGCCATCTTGCAAGACTAAAAGATAATGGATAGGCAGATGAGGATGCAAAGGTGTGATGAGAACACTCCACCCTTCTCCATTTTTATACTTAAAAATCCTCACAAGGGATATATTCCCTACAGAAATCAGAGGGAATCCTACCCCACAAGGTACCAAGGGCTGAAGAGGGTACCAATCAAATCCTTCAAATGATGGGACTGGAATAAGCTGTCGATAGGCAGGTCAGGGTGCTTGCCGATCGGCAACCCCCCATTTTTGGAAATTTCCTCCTTTCCTCTTTTGTCAAATCAAAAAACTCAATGAAAATAAATTGATATTCTCAAAAAAAATTCAAGAATCCTATTTTCTCCTTATAGGATCCCCCTTTTTTTTAAATTAAAAAAAAAGAGCTTTCCTTTGAAAAATTCCAAAAATATTCCTTTTTATGATCTCAGCAGCAAATTAAAAAGTGCATGAATTCATTCATCATTAAAATAAAAGATAGCCAAAAAACTACATTGCATTGCATATATCTGTTTTCTGTGTTACATCATTTTGCAGGAAATAGAAAGAAAAGCCAAAAACAACGGGACTCAACCCAAACCTACATTCTCTCTCTTTCTCTCTCTCTCTCTCTCTCTCTCTCAAGGGCTTCCACCCCTATGACGTGATCTCTTCCCCCTACGGCGAGACGACACACACCCACTACCAGAGCCAGAGTCTTCCCCGTACGAGGCTAAAAGTACCAGGCATGAAGGAATAGGGACAGCATCCCAAATGTGGGCAGTCATCGATGATATCCAATCTCTAATGTCTCTCAGCCAAGTGGTCGACACCCGGACTTGCTGTAAGGAAAAGGCATATTCAGTATAAATCAAAATAAATCAAAAGAGGAAAAGGACCAAAAGGTTTACCGTAGGACGAAGGACCTACTCTGTCAAACCCAGCTCCTTTGGATCCATTGCAAGAGGACGGTGCAGCATCGGTACTATCCCTCCATCATCTCGCCGGATGTTGTACGAAGGAGTGTGCAACCGCACGAAAGGAACTTCTGAAGTCATCGCCACAGATGTCAACGGACCGCCATCGCTATGAGAGGACCCCACTGGTCGACTCGAACTCGTAGGAAGGAAAGGCAAGGCATCATGTATGATGGGCTCTATCAACTAACTCATCACAAAGTCCATGTAGTCATACGGCGCAGCCGTATCAGTGTACAACGAGTAGGATTCTCTGATCATCACCGCGATCCTCTCCTCCCCCAACAACTATCGTTCCCACCTTATAGACGTAGAAGGCTACGCAGTTGGCACCACCACCTCCTCCTCAGTAATTTGGCAAACCACCATCTCCCTAAGATACCAGGAATGGCCGAACTCATGCGCCAAAAAATGCCTCATCTGCTCGTTCACCCCAGTCATCCCTGTATCCTAAATGGTTGTTCCTCGAGGATAAAAGGTCACCTAAAAATCCCCAAGCAAGTATGAGTCAATACAAGATCAGAAGGTGCAAAAACCAAGACCGAAAAAGAAAGGACCTTACCCGGCCACTAGTCAGGTCATTGAAAACCTGATGCACCGCCTCCAAGGAGAGAGTTCCCTTAGACTGCCGGTTGGCCTTATGCCATCGATAAAAACGACAGAAGTCCCCAATAGTGTTGTCCTTTAGAGCAATCAGCGGAGTGTTGCACCCGATTAGCTCATAGAACCACGTCTGAATTCACAAGCAAAAAGTGATGCATAAGGAAAATGCGAATGCATGAAAGGAAAATGCGAATGCATGAAATGAAAAAGAACAAAGTAAAGAATACCTCAAGGAGATACATGGATCTAGTAAAAGTTTATCGGCAGCACCGGCTGAATGCATCCAAAGAAGAGTAAAGGGTCGCTAATGTCAGACTCCCCCAATCATAGAAAGGGATGTTCGAAAACATCCTCAGGTACGGCAGAAACCACAAATGGACGACGTCGCCGCTCGACGCCACCATGAAACCTCCCAACACCAGAAAAATAAATAACCGGGCCATCTCACTCACCTACAGCCCATCCTCCACATCAATCACTCTGCTTAGCAGGGACAGTCGGATAGAATCTCCAGAAACTATCCTCCTCACAACACCAAGTGCCGCATGCACCGCCTCCCACCTCACCCGCAAGGAGTGATCCACCTCTATCTGCTCCCCATCACAATCCAGCCCCAGCAGTTTCTACACATCTATGGGAGTCACCGTCATCTCCCTGAAGACAAAATGGAAGGTGTGGGTAGTGTCCCACCACCTCTCACCCAAATCACATACGACTGCTATCGAACGAGGCGTCTCATCCAGCGAATCTGTCAACCTCCCAAAACCCACTGATGATACCATCCAGCACACCACGGGTGGAAGATGCTCCCAAACATCCTTAATCCCCGTCATCCGGCGGGCACGCATGTTCCTTAAGGAAATATCAGACTGGTAAAAGGAAAAATCTCATCAAAAGTCAAGAAAGAAAGAAAAAATCACCCAAAAAGAAAGGAATGCCTAGGGTCAGGTTACTTACATAACCACTGGGAATCACTCTCGAAGAGCGATGATGCGATGGCTCCCGCAACAAGGTTCGCTCATCCGCAACCGGCTCAAATGCATCGAAAGCATTCTCGCTCATCAAAGCAAGGGGCACCCTGTCCCTCCAATCCACATTCGCCCAGTCATCAACGGTCAACTACTCCCGATGGACAGCGGTGCTCACAACGGGTGCCATTTCTTGAAGATCGAAACATTAAAACAATTCTCAGAGAGAAATTACAGAAAGAGAGAAGGCAAGAAGCTGTGAAAAATGAAAGGGATTCGCCCCCTTTATATAGGAAGCCAAGTGACATGCCAATCGGCACCTCCCCCTTCCATACCGATCGGCACTTACTCCTCACCTTCCCGAGGTAGTCTAAAAGTCTGTGCCACTGCCGAATGGAACCCCTCAGTCTATGCCGATCGGCACCCCCCTTAAAATTTCGTACATCAATTCTTGGAAAATGCCAGAGAACCCTAAAAAATCCTCAAAAAATTCCTAAAAGTCTCAAGAAGGATTTAGAACGTTTTCATCAAGGAAATTTTGCACTCCCTCAGGTGAAACCTCCTTTTCCCCAACGGAACCCTCAAAATCCAAGTGAATGACCTCTTAAGTAATCACCTCCTCAGTAGAGTTTACAACCCCAAACCGATTATCTCTCCAACAATAAGCTCCTGCGCTCAAATCAAAGACACAAAGCCTCCCCAGCCATCGGCTACCCGGTGTGAAACAATATCGCATGGTACTTTTCCCAGCGGAATTCAGAAGAATCACTCGCCCCAGGCGATCTCTCCCAAAGGACGATCCAAAATCTTCCCCAGCTCATTCATCGTTCCCCAGCGGAACCTCAAATCCAATTCTTATCCCTAGTGGAACCCCTCTTCCCTAATGGAACCTCAAATCCAATTCTTATCCGCATCGGAACCCCTCTTCCCCAACGGAATCCTCAAAAGCTAAGTAAAAACTCCTCCCGACAAAGCTCAAAAAAATCCCTAAGGATCACTTGATCACTTCCTCAGTGAAATTCTCTTACAACACGCAAAATAGGTTGTTCCCCCTGCGAGGTCTCCTAAAGATCTTCCCAGCTATCAACTCCCCATCTCAGATCGAAATCACAAATCTCTTTCCCCAGTAAAACCAAAATCTAATCCTCAACCACTCTTAAGTCAGAATTGACCCCGGTCTTGGATCGTCACCTAAGTTAGGTCAAAATTGACCTCGGTCCTCGCTCGTCAATACTCTTAAGTCAGAATTGACCCCGGTCTTGGATCGTCACCTAAGTTAGGTCAGAATTGACCTCGGTCCTCGGTCGTCAACACTCTTGGGTTAGAATTGGCCCCGGTCTTGGATTGTCACCTAAGTTAGGTCAGAATTAACCTCGGTCCTCGATCGTCACCACTTTTGGGTCAGAATTGACCCCGATCTTGGATCGTCACCTAAGTTAGGTCAAAATTGACCTCAGTCCTCGGTCGTCACCACTCTTGGGTCAAAATTGACCCCGATCTTGGATCATCACCTGAGTTAGGTTAGAATTTACCTCGGTCCTCAATCATCACCACTCTTGGGTCAGAATTGACCCTCGTCTTGGATCATCACCCAAGTAGGTCATAATTGACCTCGGTACTCGGTTGTCACCACTCTTGGGTCAGAATTGACCTCGGTCTTGGATTGTCACCTGAGTTAGGTCAGAATTGACCTCGGTCCTCGATCATCACCACTCTTGGGTCAGAATTGGCCCCGATCTTAGATCGTCACCTAAGTTATGTCAAGATTGACCTCGATCCTCGGTCGTCACCACTCTTGGGTCAGAATTAGTCCCGATCTTGGATCGTCACCTAAGTTAGGTCAGAATTGACCTCAGTCTTCGGTCGTCACCACTTTTGGGTCAGAATTGGCCCCGATCTTGGATCGTCACCTAAGTTAGGTCAGAATTGACCTCGATCCTCGGTTGTCACCACTTTTGGGTCAAAATTGTCCCCGATCTTGGATCGTGACCTAAGTTAGGTTAGAATTGACCTCGGTCCTCAGTCGTCACCACTCTTGGGTCAGACTTGACCCCGGTCTTGGATCATCACCTAAGTTAGGTCAGAATTAATCTCGTTCCTCGATCGTCACCACTCTTAGGTCAGATTTGGCCCCGGTCTTGGATCGTCACCTAAGTTAGGTCAGAATTGATGTCGGACCTCGATCGTCACCACTCTTTAGGTTAGAATTTACCTTGCTAAACCTTTAACCTAAGCCCACAAATTCATCTTTGATCTGCATAATTGATCATCCCCAGCACACTCCTTAGGTCCTTAGAATCGATTTGACCAAAAGTCAAACTCTTCATCTCGATTGAGACTCAATGAATGTTTTAAGGGCACTTAATACCCTTTCCAAAGGTCCATCCCATGCGCGATTCTAACTTACCATGCGGACAAACGGTGCATTTGCATCTGAAACCCGACCTAGAGGCCACCGGGAGCTCCCGGACTCTGTTTGACCTAAATCAACTCTTCAGCTCAACCGAGGCTGAATGAATCTTTGAAGGGAACTAAATACCCATTCCAAAGGTCCATCTCATGCGTGATTTCAACTTTCCATGCAGACGAATGATCCGTTTGACTCCGAGAGGTCACCTAATGCTTCTTGAGCCCGGTTGACCAAAGTCAACTCCCCAAATCGGGTCAAACTCTTTGGAATGTCTAATCTCATCTCCTAACATTTCTAAAGATCCACCCCATGCGTGATTCATACTTACCATGTGGACGAACGATCCGTTTGTGTCCGAATGATTCTCGTCCAATGGACCGACATACGCTTCCGAGCCATATTTGACCCAAAGTCAACTAACGAACCCGGGAGAGGTCCAAAGGACTTTTGAAGGTCTCTAAATTAAATTTCCAACAGTATGCCCTGTGCACAATTCTGACCAACGGTTTGCCAGCGGCGATCGATTTTCCAAAAAAGCCTGAAACACACTACCAAACGGCAGGTTCCAGAACCTTCCTATCGGCACCTGCCTGGCGAGAGGCAGGAAGGGATCTATGCCGATCGGCAGACCCCTGGGCTTGTAAAAGGAGGCCTTGGCCTCATTTTCAAGGAGCCCAGATCAGAAGGAAATCACTCTCAGCGAATCCCAGAAACCTGTCTTGAAGGCAGCGTGATTTCAACTTCCAAATCCTCCCTTTACCCCAACTTTTCTTCATCCCTTTCATCAACATGATGAATTCACCACCCTCCATCATCATCCAAGTATAAGGGATGCTTTTCAACATTCAAGATCAAGCTCAAGATCTTCAAGAAGGTCCAACTTTCTCAAACTCTCTCTTAAATTCTCTTAAATTCCCAATAACTTGTTTTCTTACTTTGCACTTTTATTATCTCGTCTCACACAGCCTAATATACTTTTTATTTTGTATTATTGCACATCTCTTATTTTCATATAAATAAAAAACCCAAAAAAACAAGAAAAAGAGGGTTTGATCATAAATTCCAAGTAGGGATTCTCACACTTTTCCACACCTTTCTCACTACTAAAACACTTTTTCTACACACACATACACACCCACAAATAAGATATCCTAATTTGGATTTATGGGATAAACCCCACCCCTCATTTTGTATGTGAACTACGTGGACTTTGATGCCTTTATAGGCTACGTAGGCGTCTCGGGGTAAAACCCGAGGCTCGAGTCATTTCTCTTCCTTTTTCTTTTATTTTCTATCTTCTCTAAATCCATTTTCCTTATATTCTATATACTTGCTCTTAGTGACGTATTACTCCATATGCGTTATCGTTTTGTTATAATGATCAATGTAAGGGTAATCGCGTAAATCCTATTATTCTAATATTATTCTTATACCTTCCTACGGATGACTCGCTTTATCCTTTCCATGATACAAGTCGAGGATTACTACCTCCATTTCTATATATACACATGCACACTTATCACGGGGGGAAACATAAAGGAAAATAGCAAATATTCATGAGAGACCGAAAGGGCGGAAAGGGTGCCTAACACCTTCCCATTTCGTAACTAAGCCTCCGAACCCTTCTCGAATCATTTTGGTTTCGCACGCACAAATATGTCTTTGGATGCCATCCTTCGGGGTGGCTTCCCCTTTTTCTTTTTTCTGTTTTGAGTAAAATAGACTGGTGACTCTGAATCTCTCTACATTTTTCACACCTCACAAATCGATGCCGATCGAAGCGCTCTCATGAGAGGGACGCGCGGGACCTGAAGGATCCTTTTCCTCCATCACGGGGATCGAGGATGGCCACAGTAGCGGCCAATAATATAAAGCTTCATCAAATTGTCGAGTTTAAAGTGCCTCTTTTCTACGTTATCAACATGGTTCCATTGCTCCTAAGCTATGAATGCATTTGAATATATATATATATATATATATATATAGGAGCTTAGAACATTTTATATTGGGTGTACGTTTACTTAAAACTGTTGTTTAAACTTCAAAAAGATTTTATTAAAACTTTAATAAAAAATATATAAAGTTTCTTCGAAAAAATCGAAATTTTACAACTTTCTAGAAGTTCGTTCGAAATGTTGTTCGAACGAGTTTGTCATTCGAACCACAATGTCGCTCTAATGAGTTTGCCAACGAGTTCCCACTGAGGCCACTGGAATGTCGTTCGAAGTGTCGTTCGAACGAACATGATGTTCGAACGAGATATCCAACGAGGTTTCTAACGTTTCCACACTAGAACTTCGTTAGAATCTCGTTCGAACGAGACTTCGTTTGAACGATGAATCTCGTTCGAACGAGATTTGGCGGGAACAAGTATTTGGCAGTTTTGAGCAGTTTTTTTCATGTTTCCCAATTCCTTACCCCACTAACTTTTAACAGAACTTAATAGTGAGGGAACCAACCTTTTTGGTTCAACTTTTTCATATCCTACAACATCTAAGAGAGTGCTTGATAGAGAAATTAAAAGTAGAAAAAATTCTTTGTTTTGAGTGTTCATTTTTCAAAGAGAAAATCATTTGACACTTTAGTTTACGCCCATATTATTTATTCCAAGTCTTCTTTATATATATATATACATTGTTTGGAGTTTGGCAACGATTTTTCATCTCTACCATTTTGAAGAGACGTTTAGGTTTTCTTCTACGTCCCACAGAGAAGAAGAAGTTTTCATTGATTTACCCACTTGGAGTAAGGCTCGTAGTTTGGGTGACGGTGACCATAGAAAGTCCGATCGGTAGATTCCGAGACCGCGATGGAGCTCCGTGGTTATTCGCTAGGTGGAGGTGGATATAAGAAGAAGCGTCGGGTCATGAGAGGAATCGAGTCGAGTGTTGTAAGTCTAATGTCTTGTATTTGTAAAACCGTACTTAGTGGATTTGAGTCTAGGGTCATGCGAGGTTTTTTCCCGTTATGGGTTTTTCCTCATGCATCACGGCGTAGTGGTTTAAGTGTTTATTTATCTTGTACAAACTCACCTAGAATGCAGGCTTAGGTAATTCTAGATAAAATTGGGTTTTAATCACTACATGTTTAATTTGGTGCTAAATTAAATATTGGGTAATGTTTAGTTAATTTAATTCAAGTCATTTAATTTAATTTGGTAAAATTTGGTTTGGCCTAATTTGCAAAAATGGAAAATATGACTTAGGAAAAGTCTAGGACTTGGGTTAATTAAATTGGTTTAAGTGAAATTTAAGTTATGTGTGTGTTTAAGTTAACTTCACTTGGTTTAAATTTTAATTTAGAAAAGAAATTAAAATTTGGGTATTCGTTTTAATCAAACCATCATCTTATGCTTTTGCATATTGTAAAAGGAAATTTAAGTTTTGAAGTAAAAAGATTTTTTTGTAAAAATTGGGGGACTCACGTTGCAACAAGTGGTATCAGAGCATTGATTGATATAAGCTCTCGCTTTCACTTATTTTTGGAGTATTTGAAATCGATCTTAAAGAAATTAGTGAATTTTTCCTTTCCATTTGAGAATGATGCCACCCCCGCCTGTCAATGGCCATAAAACTCCAAATGTTCATTCTTTTATGTCCTCCGTTAGGCATGCTTGAAAATTATCACTTGGAAATTCCTCCCTAGTAGGCTCAAAATTTTAACTTGGAAAGTTAGTTAATATGGAAGATACTTCATGGATCTTCATCGCCTTCTAGACGACGCACTTCAAGTCGCATTCAGACAATATAAAAAACAACCTAGCTGCTCTTCCTACCAGGAAGGTTCGTGTCAGTAGATATTTTATAGGATCTCATTTGGTGAAAATTTCCATTGTGAATGTGAACAGATAGCATCTTAGATTACGTGCAAATAATACCAACACCAAAAAATTCCTCTCTATACTGGTGTATTTGGATTTTGTGCCTGAAATTACTCATGACAGATAGTACATAGTCTTCTCTATTCCTGTCGTCAACTAGGTGAGCAAAGCTCATATTAACTGCTAGATAAAGAAGAAAAGGATCACCTGCATTCAGTGGTATCCTTGTCAAGGGGGAAGTTATTGTTGACTTTATCTTCTCAAATTCCCTCTTATGTTGCTCCCCTAAAATCCAATTGGATTTTTCTTTCATGAAGAGGGGTGGGGGGGAGGCATGAGTGACCTCCGCTAAAATTTGTATGAGCCTTCTCAAGTTGGAAACTTCACCCAATAAGCTCTTGAGTTGTCTTTGGCTCTTCGGTGGTGGCATCAATATAATGGGTTTCTATTTCTCCACATCGACTTTCACCCTTGTCTGTTTACTACAAGCCTAGAAACTTTCATGCAGTCACTCTGAAAGAGCATTTATAGGGATTCATCCTCATATTGTAGTTTTAGCATCTCTCAAAGACACTCCTTAGATCCTGTAATTTTTTTCTCTCATTCTTGTGTTTTACCACCAAGTCATCTACATACAATTCTAATATGTCATGAAATATTGCCATCATGGTACATTGGTAGGTTGCACCTGCATTTTCTATCCAACGGGCATGATTGTATAATGGAATTCTCTTAAAGTAATTTTGAAGGTTATCTTTTCCACATCTTCCGTATCCATTTTAATCTAGTTATAACCCACATATTCATCCATGATGTATTAACAAATTTCTAAGAGATTCAATTTGTAGTAATCATTATTTCTACTAGGCAAAACATTTAGGGTCTTTTAGTGTCATGCTACTCTATTCGATAAAGAATTTAAGCATCTCGTTGTTAAACATACAACAAGTCTTAACCTTATCCTCCAATTGCTCATTTTTCGAAAAGGTACCCGAATACTTTTTTACTTTGTATGAGAAAAACGTTTAATTATTACATGCTTCTTGGTGAACCTTTTCAAACTCTTTTTTCCCTTTAAAGTTAAATTTCTTTTTTCTAAAATTAAAAAGGTCATTCAAATGATTTCGTTTTAAATTGTGTGTTCGAACGACATCAGTCGAATTCCTTCTTGGAATTCACTGTAATGCAGTTTGATATCTCGTTCAAATGATCCATCTCTCTTAGTCATTGAAATGACTTCCTTCATTGGTTTTTCCCGAGCTATCATTTAAATGATTCATTCCAATGACATCCAGTTAGGTCATTCGAACGAGCCAGTGGTTTATTTTTTTGAAAAATATAGGTTTCCCTCTGAACTCCCATGCCCACTACTTGAATCCTTTAAACAACTTTGGAGCTTGGTAAAAACATAACTTTTAATCCTTGCACTTAAGAAGAAAACATATTTTCTCCAATCTTTAGGATCAATTTTCTAGAACCAAAAACCAAAAATTCAACATCACATACATTTATCCAAGTTTGGGTGTGATGGAACTCAACAAGAGTTATTTTTGGAGACGGTGCTTGGCTTTCGGCGTATACCGTGACACATTAGTGATGTGAAGCATGTTGGATTTACACGTGCTGCGGACGGAGGTATTGAGGATGGCATCAACGGGTGTTGAAATGTAAAGTTTGTAACTATTGTGTGTCTTCTTGTAAAAACCATATTCATAGTGGATTTGGTCTAGGCATGACCATCTGAGGCTTTTCCCATTCGTGTTTTCCTCATACTTCGGGGAGTTGTTTGGTTTTACTTTCTTCTTAAGTTCTACTTGATATCTCTCATGCTCACGTAGTAATTTATTTATCAAGACTAAAATTTGGAAAGTATCAACCTGTTGGCCTAATTGCTATTGGTATCCCGTGTTAATTTGTTTAAAGGAGTCTATTTCACGAATTGAACTGAATTCGTATAACCCTACAACTTGAAATTGGTATCAGAGATTATTTCAAAAAGTTATTTAGATGATACTAGAGGCTATATGGATAGTTATTCATAAAATTGGCCACCTAAGTTTGATGGAACTAAATACGCCCTATTGGAAAGCACAGATGGGATCTTCTTTAAAATCAATTGATGAATGTGTTTGGCAGGGTGTTGAAAAAGGGGGTTCCCCTCCTAGTTTTTTTGCTAAAGAAAATAATTTTTTATAACAAGTAAAACAATGGAGTGATGATGGTTTAAAATTATGTAACTTTAATTCTAAAGGTTTAAAAGCTATGTTTAGTACCATCAGTCTTGAGAAGTTTCATTGTACCCTGACTTGTGAAACTTCAAAGGAGGCATGCGACATTATTCAAGTTAATCATGAGGGAATGAGTGAGGTTAAGGTTTATAAACTTCAAAATTTGAACAAACAGTTTAAATCTATGACCATGAAAGAGAGTGAAACATTTGATGAGTTTTATGCACGTATTTTTGATACTATCAACTCATGTTTCAACCTAGGTCATAAGATCCTTGAAACTCCTGTAGTCAAGAAGAGTTTCAGATCTCTCCCTAGTCATTTAATCATAAAAGTTATAATTCTTAATTCTCTAGGAGTTTTAGATTCACTAAAACTTAAAGAGCTTCTAGGTCATCTCCAATATTACGAATTCGAAGAGTTTGATATAGATACTGATGATATGGACTTATTTCCTAAAAAATTTAAAAGTTTCTCAAGTTTAAAAAGCAAAACTCAAAATTTGAACAATTAGGATCAAAAGTAGTTGATAAATGCAAACTCTAAAAGGGATAACTTTAAAAAGGGTGATTTAGAAAGATGTTTTGAGTGTGAAGGACAAGGTCATAGATCATATGAGTGACCCACCAAGATTAAGAGGCAAGGTAAGTATAAAGCCATTTATAATGAGACTTTTAATGATAGTGGGAATAAGTCTTAGGACTCCGATGATTCTTGTCCTTTTGGAAACAACTTCTCCATTTTTATGGAGAGTCATGATAGTGCTTAAAGTGAGTCACATCCTAATGTTGACATGTTTGAGTGTGATATCGAGGTTGCATTTACTCATTCACAAGGTAATGATGAAAAAGGAAGTGAGAGTTATGTTGATGAAAATGAATTTCAGTTCCCTTATTCTGAGTTGTACACCGAGTTTATGGGAATTCAGAAGATAAACAAAAGGTTAACTTTTAAAGTGTTGACGTTAAAAAAGGAGTTGAATAGCTTGAATTAGAAGGAGGCTTTAGTTATTCAACATGAGGTGATCAAGATTTCTCTCTTTTAGAAACTTATTTTTGTAGGTAAAGAAAAATGTGATTTTACGAACTCTCTAGCTCGTGTTAATAATGATCTTTTTCAGTCCTTGAAGATTCAAAAAACACTTGAAGAAAAAATTGTAAAACTTGAGAAAGATCTCGATATGCTCAAGAAGTCAAAGTCACACTTGAGGATGATTCCGAAAGAAAGCGGAAGGTATTTCTCGATCGAGTTGTATCTTATTAGTATAAAGTATATCAACAGGGAAATGGTATATTATATGAAGATGGTCAGTTATCCAATGTAAAATATGAACCTTTAGCTAAGTTTGTTACAAAAAAATCCCTCATAAACCTAACCCACCTAAGGGAAATCTACCAAAGCAACCCATGAAACTCACTCCAAATCGACCCTCTGTCTATAGTTTTTGGCACAAAAGTGGTCATCATAGATATTTTGTTACAAGATTAGGAAGAATTCTTATCCCAATACTCCTAAGCCACACTATAGCTCCTTAGCTAGCCTTAAAAACTAAGTTGAATATCTAGTAAATACATCCAAAGAATTAATGGAAGAGTTTCTAGGGTATTCTATGGCCCATGAAAATAATTCCAACCAAAATACTAGAATCAACAAAGGGAAGAACGCAACTCAATATTGGGTTGAAAAAGAAAAGACCAAGAAGGATTTTATTGTTCATGTTTCTCTTAAGGCTAAAAATACCTCCCAATGGTGATATATCTCTTTTCAACACTTTGGAAGATCACAATAATGGTAAAGTTAGCTTTAGTCGTGGGAGTAAATCTAGAATTATGGGTAGAGGCACCATTGAAGTTTTCGATTATACAAAACTAGAAAATGATCTTTATGTTGATCGACTCAAAGTTAATTTGATAAGTATCGGTAGGTTATGCAATCAAAACCTAGCAGTTAAGTTTAGCCAGACGGAGTGCACGATTTATGATAAATCTGGTGAGACCGTTTTACAAGGTGTGAGGACTAGTAACAATTGTTCTGGAATCATTTAAAGGTCATACTTGATTTAGAATAGTGCCGAGGTATCCCCTACCAATATTTGGCATCGACGTCTATGTCATGTAAACTTTAGAGATCTTAATCGTCTAGTGAAGAGTGACCTAGTTCGAGTCTTGCCATCCTTAGGAAAACTAACCCCCTCAATTTGTGGACCTTGTCAACTTAGAAGGAAAATTAAGAGTTCTCATAAGAAGGTTAAGTCTATAACCACTTCTCGTAACTTAGAAATAATTCACATGGACCTTATGGTACCCAGTCGTATCGAGAGTATAAGAGGAAGGGGATATATCCTAGTAATGGTATATGACTTTTTAAGATATTCAATAGTTGGATTTCTTATGGAAGAGTAGGATACAATTGAGTTTCTAACAGTTAAATGTCGAGTTCTTCAAATAAACATAGTGCAACCATTAACTGATTTAGAAGTGATAATGGACTCAAATTTAAGGAATATGGTGTTAATAATTTTTGTGATGAAGTTGGAATTAAGCATGAGTTTTCGACCATTTGAATGCACTGACAAAATGGTATAGTAGAGAGGAAGAATGGTGCCCTATAGGTTTTGGGCAGAAGAAGTAAATACCACATCTCATACGATGAATGGGGTATACTTGTGTCCCCATGCTTATAAAAATCCTTATGAATTATGGACAGGTAAACAACCCAACCTAGCCTGTTTTTGAGTCTTTGGAAGCCCTTGTTACATCCTTAGGGAAAGAGAGATATTAGGAAAATTTGACTCGAGGTGTGATAAAGGTAAATATCTAGGCTATTCACCAAATATTAGAGCTTGTAGGGTTTACATCTTTGCCAACTCTAAAATTATGGAATAAATATATGTTACAATAAAAAATAATGCTCCAGCAAAATTTGTTGATATTTAGGATGATTCCTCATATGAGAGTGATGTACCCCCATGATGTTGATCATAGTGAGACTCAAAATGATTTGGTGGACCCCTCACTTGAGAAAAGTTATCCAACCCTTGGGTTCGTAAAAGTCACGGCCCTTCCAAAAGTATTAGAAATCCCAAATTAGGTGTCAAGACTAGTGTGAAACTAGAAAATAAGGTTACTTATTTGTGTTATACCTATAAAATTTCAAAGAAGCACTAAAATATGAATATTGGATAAAAGTCATTCAAGAAGAGTTTCTTTAATTTCGAAAGAATGATGTTTGAGAGTTATTTCCCCCACCCAGTGATACTATCATCATTTATATCAAATGGATTTTTAAAAATAAAATGGATGAATATGATGTCATTTTTAGTAATAAAGCTATGTTAGTTTGCCAAGGATATACCAAAATAGCGATAATTGACTTTAATGAGATGTTTGCTCTTATTGCTAGGTTAGAGATAGTTACCCTTTTACTATAGCCATAACATGTCACCTAAATTTCAAACTATATCAAATGGATGTCAAGAGAGACTTCCAAAATGGAATTCTTCAATAGGAAGTTAATGTGGAAAAAATGAAAGGGTTTGAAGTCCCTAAGTACTCGAATCAGGCCTTTACTTGAAGAGAGTTTGATATTATTTGAATCGAGCACCTCATTCTTAGTATGAGAGGCCTATTTCCTATCTCCTTAGTTGTGGATTTTCGAGAGGGGGAGTAGATATGACGTTATTTTATTATTGAGATGAGAAATATATTTTGCACAAGTCTGGTTTGATGACATAGTTTGTAGATCCACATGTGATAAACATACATAAATCTTTGCAAAATAAATGCAAAGTGAGTCTGAGATGAGTATGATCAACGAACTCACATACTTCCTAGGTCTTCAAGTGCGTCAACTGGATAGTGGGATATTTTTGTCCTAATCTAAGTATGTAAAAGGTCTTGTGAACAAATTTAATCTAGACTCCGCTAAGCATGCATGTACTTCCATGAGTTCATTCATTAATCTTAGTAATGACATAAATGGAAAAATGTAGAGAACACTATTTTCATGAGCATGATAGGTAGTTTACTCTACTTAACCTCTATTCGTATGAATATTTTCTTTAGTGTAGGAGTTTGTTCTCGTTATCAGGATTCTCCAAAAGAGTCCCATTTACTTGCCTTTAAAAGTATTATTAAATATCTTAGAGGGACCCTATCGTTTGGAATTCGGTACTTTTTTGACACTAATGAATGCTTGAGACATTGATGGTTGTAAGAGCACTTCAAGCGGTTGTTTCTATTTTGGTAGTGCACTTGTGTCGTGGATGAGCAAGAAATAAAATTTTATTTCTTTGTCCATGAAGGAGGCCGAATTCATAGTCGTCGAAAGTTGTTGCACTCAACTCATTTTCATGAAGAGAGTGTTAGAGGTTTACGATATTTCACAATGAACAATTTCTATTTGATGTAATAATACATGTGCAATCCATATTTCTCGAAATACCATAAAACATTTTAGACAAAGCACATTAGGATTCGAGACGAAGTAATTGCTGACCTACTGGAATAGTCAACCGGGATGCAGGAGATGACTAAGAAATATGATGAGGCAACAAAGAAGATATTCCATTATAGGACATGGTTAGACCATGGTTTTGACAACAGTATCAAAGTATGGAACTTATATTTGGACGGATCTTCATGTGTGACATGAAGTGGAGCTAGTATTATACTCAATACCCTGATGGGATCGATTTTGAGTACGCACTTAGATTCCAGTTCTAGGCCTCAAACAATGAAGCAGAGTAATAAGAATTAATTGTGGGATTAAGTTTAGCTCATTCACTAAATGTCGAGCAAGTTGTGGCGCACAGTGATTCTCAATTAGTGGTCAATCAGATCTTATATTTGTGTGAAGCCAAAGGTAAATTGATGACAAGGTACCTCGCTAAAGAATTGGAGGTTATATCCAAATTGTCCACTGCTCAGATGAGTAGAATTCCAAGATTAGAGAATGCCTGAACTGATGCACTTACACGATTAGCGTCAGCAGCCAGTATTGAAATCAGGAGAACAATCCCCATTGATATTCTAGAAGTGGGTACCTGAATTTGGCATTACAGGCCCGGACGAGTAGCCTAACTAAAACGGCCCAAAGATCAAGCCCTGCGCACCTTAATTTAATTCGGTTTTGACTTAGTCTTTCCCTGGAGTCTCGGACAAAGATATTTCAGGAGATAAATGTGTATGTGGGGGAGTCCAACACCCCCACTCCCTGAAGATAGACATGTATATAATAAATCCTAGGTCTGGGGCAAAAGGCACGCACTATATCTCTGTAATCACTCCCTTGAGTATATAGAAATAATACCGACTGCACCACCATAGACGTAGGCATTCTTACCGAACCACGTACATCTTTTGTTGTGTGATTAGCATTTACGTTATTTATTTTTCTTGGTGATTGCGCTTCTTTTATCTATTTGTGTTGAAAATAATTGGCGCCGTCTATGGGAAGAGTTTATCTTCCCTGAGAAAGCTCACACTAACAAAGAAGTTCGAAATGTTTGATCACAGTAGTAATGCTCCTCAGGCAGGAGATATCCAAGAACATCCTGCTCCTCATAGTATCAGGTCTGAAGTTCGACATTCAGATCAGAGGGCTCTCCCAGAGAGGCCAGCCTCCGAAGAAAGCCAAGGACCAGCAAGGTACACACAAATCTCCAGATTGATGGATGCATATGAGGCGAGGCTCCAAGAGCATAGGGAGTCTTCTCACACGCACGAGGCTGAGAATGCTCACCTCAAAAGAAGGTTAGAAAGAATAGAGAGAGAGCTCCATAGTGGCACCAGGAGACGTCCGTACGACACTCCTAGTCCTTAGATGCGGATCCCAATAATTTGAGGGAAACGAGCAAGAGGATGACCTGCTCGAGTAACTATGACTAGCTCGCCACTACAGGAGCCCAGCTCGCAGCAACGAGAACATACAAACTTTGATCTGAAGGGAGATGGACCAACACCCTGCGAATCGTGGCGCTAGATCGACCCGAGAGCTCGCTAGATGATCCCTCAAAACTCAGATGAAATCCCCTTTCTCAAGGGAAATAGAAGATGAGGAAGCCCCCAAGAAATTTGCTATTCTAAGATTCAAGATTTATGATGGTAAAACTGATCCCATTGATCACGTTAGGCAGTACAGGCAGGCCATGACCCTATGGAACCATCGGGATTCACTGATGTGCCGAATTTTTCCCTCGAGCCTGCATGATGTGGTGCAAAAATGGTTCGAAAGGCTCCCCAACAGGTCTATCAGGAGCTTGAGTCCCTGGTCGAGCTCTTTATGGCCCGTTTCATTACTAGTAGCTCCCATCCCAAAAGTATGGATGCCTTGCTAATAATGAAAAAGACACCTGGAGAGACCCTCCGAGACTACGCAAAGAGTAAATAGGAGCTATTCAACAAAGTCGAGGACTGCTCGGAACAGGTAGCGGTGGCCTCTTTTAAAAGTGGGCTACCCAGTTCTTCTCTCCTGTACCAGTCCTTAACGAAGAAAGAGGCCACGACCATTAACGATCTGATGGCCCGCATCGAGAAATACGCCAAGGTGGAAGACGTCACTTTCCTTAGCACGGGATAGAACAGCCTAACCAAGCTCGCTACAAAAGGCAGCGATAAAACTAAGAACCAGAAGAAAGGAGGAAAGAATGGGGGAAAGAATCACTCCAAAAACGGAGGCAAGAATGATGTGTCGAAAGCATTTTAGGCAGTCAATACTGTCTTCAGAGAATCGATTTACAAGATTCTCGCGAAGATCAAAGACGAGCCATTTATTAAGTGGCCTAGAAAGATGGGACGGGATCCCTCGAAGAGAAACAACGCGCTAAGATGCGCTTTTCATAAAGAGGGTGGACATAAGACCGAGCATTGCAAGGATATTTAATCTCACCTCGAAGAACTGGCCTAGTTTGGGCATCTGAACGAGTTTGTGGAAAAGAAGGTAGAGAAAGTTGCTGCCAATGGAGAAACAAGGCCTGACAATATGCTCGAGGATGATGCTAGCCATAAATTCGCAGTAATTCATGGGGCATCTGATGTGAAGCATATTTAAGGAAATTCAGCTCAAATGGAGGTAAAAAAGCTTATAGTGGTGATGCAAGTTTTTCAGATCGATCCAGCAAAAATGCAATCAGGAAAGCATCGACGAGCAGATGACGACAATTATAGTAGTCATATCGTATTCACAGATGAAGATCTGGTGGGAGTGAGAACCTTGCATCATGATGCTTTGATCATTACTCTCAGGATAGCTAACTATGCCGTCGATAAGTTGTTCGTCGACCAAGGAAGCTCTTTCGAGGTAATGTATCTCGACCTATTTAGAAGATTGAAGTTAAGCATTGTCGACTTAAAGTAAGCCATTATCCCTTTAGTTGGCTTCATTGGAAAAGTGACTACGCCCTTGGGAAAGATCGTGCGGCCAATAAGGGCAGGAAATGTCTCCAAGATGATTGAGTTCCTGGTAGTTGATATTGACACGCCATACCAAGCTATCCTTAGTTGAGGATGGCTGCACGCGATGAAGGCAGTCTCCTCGACCTACCATCAGAAGCTCAAATATGTGACCGAACGAGGAGTAATGGATATCAATGGCGATCAAGCGATGGCAAAAAGGTGCTTTATAGCATCCATCCGCCCAAGACCAGAGAAGAAGGCCGACAGGCCCAGCGAGAAAGTTGAGGAAAAAGAAGGTCTGATGCCTTCAAAATAGCAATTAAAGTACGAAAGACCTGGAGTGGAGGAGACCAGGCTCCTCCCCTCTGAAAGGGTCATCAAAAACCTCAAAGAAGTTACAGCTGAAGGTAGCGGCGATGATAGGGTCTTCTTGATTGGAACTTCTCTCACAGATCAAGAAACGAAGGAGTTAATGATTCTACTGAGAAGCAATGTAGACGTTTTCGCATGGGAACCATACGAGCTGCCTGGGATTTATCCTAGTGTGGTTTGTCATCAGCTACATGTCGACCCTACTTTCAAACCAATCGCCCAGAAGGCACGACGAACTACAATCGAGAAGGCAAAAGTCATGGAAGAAGAACTTGAAAAACTGTTGGATGAAGGATGCATACAAGAGGTCTAATTGCCCAAATTATTATCCAACCCAGTAGTAGTTCCAAAGAATAACAGGAAATGGAGAGTCTGCATCGACTTCACTGACCTTAACAGAGCGTTTCCTAAAGATAGTTTCCCTCTCCCAAAAATAGATTAATTAGTGGACGCCACAGCAGCTCATGAGAGAATGAGTTTTCTGGATGCATACTCGGGGTATCATCAAATCCCTCTGTACACTCCAGACCAAGACAAGACAGCATTCATCACCACCATTGGATTGTACTGCTCAAAAACGCAGGGGTAACCTACCAACGGCTGGTCACCAAGATGTTCAAGGACCAAATGGGAGACACCATGCAAGTCTATATTGATGATATCCTCGTCAAAAGCAGGAAGAAATAAGACCACCTCTCCGACCTATCAAGAACCTTCGAAATCCTCAGGAAGTACCGAATGAAACTTAACGCAAGCAAGTGTTCTTTTGGTGTCCAGTCAGGAAAATTTCTTGGGTACTTGGTAAGTAAGAGAGGCATCGAGGCTAATCCAGACCAGATTGATGCAGTGAATAGGGTAAAACCCCCTCACACAATCTGAGACATACAGAAGCTCACCGACATGCTCGCAGCATTGCACCATTTTATCTCAAAGTTCTCCAAGAAGTGCAAGCCGTTCCTCCAGATCCTAAAAGGAAACAAAAATGTAGAATGGAATCAAGATTTCTTGAGGGCATTGGACGAGCTCAAGGCTTACCTTAGCTCACCATCACTGCTCGTCATACCCTAGGAAATAGATTCTTTGTACTTATACCTCGCCGTTTCAAACCACACTGTCAGTTCTCCATTAATGTGCGAAATAGAAGGAATCCAGTACTCCATTTATTACGCGAGTAAGACCTTATTAGAGGCCGAGCAGTGGTGCCTACCACTAGAAAAGCTCACTTTTGCACTAGTAGTGGTTTCAAGGAAGTTGAAGCACTATTTTTAAGCTCACACTATCATCGTACTTACATCGCATCCCCTTAAAGCAATCCTAAGGAAAACGAATTTGTCGGGCAAATGTCTAAATGGTTAGTTGATCTCGGAAGATTTGGTATCCAATTTCAACCAAGGAATGCAATCAAAGGGCTGGTCCTCGCTGATTTCATAGCCGAATTCACAAGCAAGCAGCCTCTCGACCAATTACAACCTCTGAAGAAAAGAGAGAATCACACAACAGAGGGAGTCTAGAAATTATTTGTTGATGGAGCCTTCAATTCAAAGGGGGCAGAAGTAGGCTTTGTGCTTATCACTCCAGAAGATACAATCCTCGAATAAGGAATAAGGCTTGGATTTGAAGCGTCCAACAATGAAGCAGAATATGAGGCTTTAATAGACGACCTCCAGAAGGCACAAACTTTGGGGGCAAAGCAGTTACAGGTGTTCGGCGACTCACAATTAGTCTGCAATCAGATAAGTGGAGACTACAATGCGAAAGATGAAAGAATGGAAGCCTACCTTGCATTGGCAAAGAGTCTAATGGCCAGTTTTGAGGAGGTCCACTTCCAGAAGTTTCCCAGAGGACCGAACATCCATGCCGACGCCCTAGCAGCCCTGAGTTCGATAATTGATTTCGACTTAAAAAGAACCATCCCCATCGATTTCCTCGCTCATCCGAGAATAAATCGTAGCAGTGAGCTGCCAAGCATGGAGCATGTGCTCCACATTGAGTCAGCACCCAATTGGATGGACCCCTTAAGGGACTATTCGAAGGATGGCGCACTCCCAAGTGATAAGAAGACCGCTCATCAGATAAGAGTCAAAGCTCCTCGCTTTCACTTATCTCCTGAGGACAAGCTATATAAGAGATCGTTCTCTGGTCCTTACCTTCAGTGTGTTCACCCGAAGGATGTCGAACGAATTTTACACGAACTCCACGAGGGAATTTATGGAGTCCATATTGGAGGAAGGTCATCGACTTTTCGAGAAGTGAAGGAAGGCTATTGGTGGCCATATACGCAAAGAGACTTTGAAATGTATGTTCGTAAATGTGAGAAATGCCAACTTCATCCTCCTATGGTCCATCAACCCACCAGCGACCTAAAATTACTTTCTAACCCATGGCTATTCGCCCAATGGGGAATGGACATAGTAGGACCTCTTCCTACTACCACCGGTAATCATAAGTATCTGTTGGTCGAAACTGACTACTTTACCAAATGGATCGAGGTAGAGCCACTAGCAAACATCCGAGACACGAATATGATAAGATTCACATGGAGAAATATAATCACCCATTTTGGGATCCCTAGGACCATCATCACTGACAATGGAACGCAGTTCGAGAGTGGCTTCTTTTAGAATTTTTGTATTGACCACAGAATCAGATACCATTTTAGCTTGATGGCTGATCCTCAAAGTAATGGCCAAGCCGAGGCTTCCAACAAAGCAGTGATCTATGGGCTAAAAACGATTAGAATGAGCCAAAGGTGCATGGGTGAATGAGCTGCCACATATTCTGTGGGCCTACTGTACTACCCCATGTAGAGCAACGGGGAAAACCCCATTCTCACTAACGTATGGAATGGAAGAAGCCATCCCATTAGAAGCAGGCTTACCCACTATGAGGTTCCCCTTTGTCGACCAAGGCCATAATGATGCAGCATTGCTCACTGAACTTGACCTAGATGACGAACGCCGAGAGCTTGCCTTGGTGAAACTAGCGAGCTATCAGCAACAGCTCACGAAGCACTATAACAAGAAGGTCAATCCAAGGGCATTCTGAGTTAGGGATTATATCCTAAGAAAAGTCTTGGGCAGCGCAGTAAAACCATCAAACGTCAAGTTAAGGCCAAACTGGGAAGGACCATTCAAGATAACAAGAGATGATCTGCGAGGATCCAATCACTTAGAAACAATGGAAGGCAGAGAGATACCCCAAGCATGGAATGCATCCAATCTTAAGAAATTCTATTTCTAGATTCTTCTTTTGCATTATACTTGTGAGACTGTAAGCTCATTTCCTTATCATTAATAAAAGTTGTTTAGCAGTTGCATTCTACTAAGTGTCAGTTAACTAGTATATGAACTTTATAACTCACACACTTTTTCCAAGTGACAGGCACACTAATTATTACACTATAGCAGGGAAATAACCCTCCTCGGGTTTTCCTTATGAAACAGAAAAAAACCTCTTAGCATTGCCTCTGACAATATATGAAGCCCTATAGGAGATCCCTAGGCAATATGTCCAAGTCAAAATTTGTTGCCAAACAATGTTTGGTTAATAAAATCTTAATCGGATAGAGCATCCAACACCATGTGTCTCCTCGCCAATTGCCACACTTAGGCCTAAGGGAGTGTGACGACACGACCTAAAAGGTAAAGTGGGGTAGAATGGTATCGCATAAGCATACTGGGCTGGAGGGACACTCACTTGACAATGCAAACCTATAAATCTAGTCAGCTAAGAGAGGCCCAAGATTATTGAGCAAAGTTTGAAAGATGTGAAA
This sequence comes from Sambucus nigra, assembly GCA_949130495.1. NCBI lineage: Eukaryota > Viridiplantae > Streptophyta > Magnoliopsida > Dipsacales > Adoxaceae > Sambucus > Sambucus nigra. Next base: position 183,132,993 of record OX422207.1, read on the forward strand.
AATATGCAACATTTTTTTAATCGGCAAATTCGCCCAGAATATAAACCTTATATTACTCCATCATGTTTAAAACAAATAAAACCCATGTTTAGTCGGCGAGCTTGCCCAAAACATCAACATTATATTACTTCATTATAAAATATACAGAGTTACTACTGGCAAAATCTTAATGAGGTCGAGGCCTCTGAACGAGATAATCAGCCACTTGGGATCTTCGATCGTCGTCGGGATGGGGAATTAGCTCCTCCTCAACTTCATTCGCATTCGATTCCATTATCTTCCAAGGGATGACATCAATAGGGATCCACTGATCATCTCTTCGTAAGGGATTGGGCATTATAGTGGAAGGAGAGATCTCATGAAGATACCAGAGCATTGATCTCCTTGGGACTTACATCTCCTTCAGGGAACTCAACCATCCCGTAATAAAGGCGAGATATTTAAACTCTGTTAGTGTCGTCGGGGCATCTGGCCAACCCTAGTCATAACCATCGGCCCATACTTGTCGAAGTCCTCTCTTAAATAGATGCCTTAACGAAGTGACATCCCTTTGAAGCCCGGCAACAATCACATATGCTCATTGGACGTCACCACGAAGCTCTTCCATATCCTTAGCTAAACTTTTTGCATTTGTACCAGCTCGCAGAATAGTCAGCGGGGTAGAACCTTGTAGCACCGGAGGAACATCGCTTGGTCCAGCTCTAGCTCGTGATGAGAAGGAACCTCGTAATACTGCAGGAGCGATGCTCGATGCATGCTCCCTGAGTTGTGAGACTTACCTCCTCAAAGCCTCATTCTCTAGCTAAAGAATTTCTCCAACCTGGTTGATCTCAGAAGCATCTAGAGGCCTTGCTCTTAGAGTATTCACATCTTCTTGCACTGAGGAACCAACTTCTTCCATCTCTTGGAGCCTGTCTTTTAGTTTAAGGACGACCTCGGTCTGCTCTATGAAACGCTTGTTCCTCATTTAGAGTGATTTGAAAATCCTCACAAAGGTATGACGAACTTCAGAACATACATCAAAACTAAGCATTCTTCCCAATTGAGAAGTGGCAGGTATATAATCATCAACATCAATCAACTACAAGTAATAAAAGAGCAATGAAAGATAGAGTTATTCAGTACACTAAAAGAAAAAGTCTTCACATTTCATTCATACGAGAAAGATCAGAGTACATTGCGGAATCAGAAGAGAATATTACAAATAAAAATATAAAAACAGTCCTAAGGATAGATCAGCTGGCGACCTCAGGTTTATCAGAGGAGGCTGGCTGCTTCCCCTTATCTGTAGCGGTGGGAGCATCACCCTCAGTAGGGACAGTATTTGTCGCTCGAGCAGGAAGGGCAGTAACAGGAATTGACTGAGGAACATAGCCAACACCTTTGATGGATGGGGCAAGAACTTCATCCACGACAGTCTTTGGGCCTAGATCGTGCTCATCAAACAGAGGAGAGGCAACATCCACACCAGTAGCTAAAAGGTCCTTATTCCAGCCCTTCTTAAAGTTCAGATAGCTGATGTAGCCTATCTGAACCTCAGGATCTTCATACGCAGCATCCCACCTGGAGTTATATGAATCCTCCTTAATAGTGGCTGCCTGAGACTCTTTATCCTTAAGCTGCTTGATCATCACTTTGTTCTGCTCCATGATAGCTAACTTGCTCGAGCAGACCATATCATAGGCTTGTCGTAATTCATTCAGTTCTTTAACTGCTACTTCCCTCTCTCTATTGGCATTAGCAAGTGCCAGGTCGAAAGACATCTGAACAGCATTAGCGGCCTTCAGACTGGCATGCAGCTCTGTACCCTTCACTTTCAAGGCATCATTTTGTTGCTCCAGCTCGTCGTTCTTATTCACCCGCTTGTCATGAGAGCGATAGAGCACGAAAAAGTTAGTCATAAACTACAAGTGGAAGATATTAAAAGAAAGAAATAACCAGAAATTGTCAAACATTAGAAAAGAGAAATGGTCTTACCAAGGCTAGCCTCTTACTAGCTTGCAAGGCTAACTGATCAGACCCTGTCGTTCTTCGGTGATCTACAGGAAGGACTGCCCTCTCGAGCAGTGCAGGGGCCAGTTGAGGAGAAATGTCAACTGAGGCCCCCTCTGGCAATGCGGACACAGTCACTAAGACCTGCCTAGCCTTCGTCTTCACTTCCATTTTCCTCCTCTCTTCCTCCTCCTTTTCCTCTTCTCTTCCATCCTCTTCTTCTCTTCAAACTTCTTTCTCTCCTCCTCCCTTTTCCTTTCTCTCTCTCTCGTCTGCTCTTCTTCTTTTCTCTTCTTTTCCTGCTCCTGAGTAGCAGACTGAGAAATAGTAGCAATAGCCCCAGTATTAGACTTTTGCTTCTTTAACCTCTGGGAGAGAAGCACATCATTATCGTCATCATCTCGGATTAAGTTCTTCCTGGGAGGAACCATTTCCTCACTAGAGCTGCTAGACGTACTTAAGGATTCTTGGGCTTCAGAAACTTCTCCCGATCTTGAAGAACTGTCACCCCTAGAGCTCTCCTCGCCAAGGTCACCTTCAACACCTCCTCTGATATCAATCTCAGAACTTGTCTCCTCCTCATCTAATTGAATGGGATCGATAGCATCTTCTTTAGAGGTATCAAATTCAAGAATGATGTTCACGAGCCTCGCTATAAAACTAGTCCCAATGTGTTTGTACTAGAGCAGGAAAGCAACAGACCGGGGATGTTCATCGTCAGCCAAGGGCTCCCTGATATTCCAAGCTTTGACCAACTCCGAAAGTCGAACTTAGCTGAGAGCAGGTTCCAAGTTCTTTGACCTCGGTAAAAGGAAAACAGGAAAAAGTTAGAAAAATCACGCATTAACAAAGAAATTGAAAGTACAGAGCAAAGACTACCTATGTACTCTTCCCCATAAAAGGGAACAGTAAGTGTATGAGACCTCGACCCCTTAGTCTGGGGGGAGAATTGCCAGTTTCTAACAAGAACGCCATCTTGCCAGTAGTTCTTATGGGAATCAAGAAAGTTTACTACCAATACCCTATCAGGACTCCTGGCCTTTAGATAAAGAACACCAGAGCTAGTTCGAGAAAAGTAATAGCAAAAACAAACTTCGCCAAGCCCTAAATTGGTGCCATAAAGTTGATTTATTTTATGGACGCCATTGATTATCTTCCATACATTGGGAGAACACTGTGCAGGAACAATGTTGAAATAACTAAAGAAATGCAAGAATAAATTATTTGGAGGAAAAGTAAGCCCCCTTGGGAGAGCAATAAGACTTGAATCCAATGATCGCCCTCTATCTCTCTAACATTTTTAGGGAGAGAGGCGCACTCAATCTCTACCTATTCTGGGATATTATAAAACTTCCTAAACTCGGACACTGATCTATTACCTATCTTTGCCATTTGAAACCCTAAGCTACAAATTCATAGAAAACATAGAGAGAAGGCAAAGAAGACTTACGAGATGAAAGTTTTACTTGGACGATGAAGAATCACAAGCCCAAATGATGAGGAAGATCGAAATCAAAGAAAATAAAGACCTAGAGAAGAGGGCACAAATCGCTAACACTCGCAAAAGATAGAAGACCACTAAGAAGCTTCAAACGGCAACTATAAAATGTTGCTCAGAATAACTTTTAAATGTTACTAATCATCACGCACAAGACACGAAGCAACTGTCGCATAAATCAGTCCTCAAACTTTGGGAAGAGTTACACGATATGCAAAAGAGCCATTATGGCAATCCTTAAATTTTATTGAGCACAAATTGTGGCCCAATAAATTTAGGGGCAATTGTGGGTACCCGTATTTGGCATTATGGTCCCGGACGAGTAGCCTAACTTAAATGGCCCAAAGCCCAAGCCCTACGCACCTTAATTTAATTCAATTATGACTTAGTCTTTTCCTGGAATGTCGGACAGAGATATTCCAGGAGAGAAATGTGGACGTGGGGGAGTCCAACACCCCCACTCCCTGAACATAGACATGTATATAATAAACCCTAGGCCTGGGGCAAAAGGCACGCACTGTATTCTCTGTAATCACTACCCTAAGTATATAGAAATAATATCGACTGCACCACTATGGACGTAGGCATTCTTGCTGAACCATGTACATCTTTTGTGTGTGATTGGCATTTATGTTATTTATTTTTCTCGGTGATTGCGCTTCTCTTATCTATTTGTGTTGAAAATAATTGTCACCACATTAGCTAGTAAAAGTCTTGATGAAGATTTGATGATTAATTTCATTTTGGTAGATAAGGTACCTTCCTGGATGGATCCCATTAGATCTTACATTAGAGAAGGAATTCTTCCAATAGATCAACTTTAAGCCAAAAGGCTTAAGTATAAAGCAGTAAGGTACGTGTTAGACCAAGGAGTGTCATACCGTAGAGGGCTAACAACTACTCTACAGGGTTGTGTTTACGCAATGGAGGTTAGATATTTGATAGAAGAAGTTTATGAGGGGTCTTTTGGAGCTCATTTAGTAGGAAGATCATTAATACATCAAATAAATACTCAGGGATACTTGTGGCCGGCCATAAGGGAATAATGTACATTTTTTGAAAAGAAGTGGAACAAGTGTCAATAGTTCTCCAACATTCGCAAAACTCCACATGTAGTTTTGATTCCCATTACTTCACCTTATCCATTTGATATTTAGGGAATAGATTTGTTTGGTCCACTACCGACAAACCGAGGAAGATTCAAGTACTTGGTTGTAGTTATTGATTACTTCACTAAATGGGTTGAAGCATAACCACTAGTGGATATGCCCTCTGAGAAGGTATACCAGTTCATCTGGAAAAACATTAATTATAGATATAATTTGCCATATGCCTTCATTACTTACCATGATACACAGTTCAACAATGATGAGTTTGCTTCATATTGTGCCCAATCCAAGATCCAGAAGTTTCATTCTACTTCAGGTCATCCTCAAAGAAATGGGCAGACAGAGGTGATGATCATGACTTTGCTCAATGTACTGAAGAAGAGACTTCACGATGCAAAGTGGAACTGAATAAATGAATTTCGCTTAGTATTATGAGCCTACCGAATAACTCATAGGGTTACAATAGGGGAAATGTTATACATTCTAGCGTTTGGGATAGAAGCAGTGGTGCCAACTGAGATAAGTTGGCTAACTCATAGAGTGTTGAACTTTGATTCTCCCGTTAGTGTTTTAATGCGAAGGCTAGACATAGATATGTTGGAAGAGGTGTGAGAAAATGCAGCCATAAGGAATGTTGCTTATTAAAATTGCACAATGAACTTTTACAACAAGAGGTTGAAGCCGACCAACTTAAAAGAGAGGGGATTATGTACTTAAGAAGGTGATCCAGAAGACCAATAATCTTGAAGACAATTGGCATGGGCCTTATCGTGTCTCAATAGTTGTTCGACTAGGAACTTGTCAAATTGAAACTTTGAAATGGGAAGAATTCAAGAATCCTTAGATTGTCGAGCATCTTTGGAAATATTACTAGTAATGTAATGAGAAAAAACTCTTGTAATCATTTTGATTCAGTATTTAATAACAAGTTTTCTCCTCCCATTTTCATTTTTTTATTTTTGTAGGAAACAAGTGATGTGTATCCCTATAAACATTTGGTCGGCAAAAAACTCAGTACTTGGTCGACAAGTCAGAAGAAATTCAATACTTGATAAGCAAAGCACATAAACACAAGTTAAAATAGGATTTCAAGTCCTCAATACTTGGTCAAGAAAAATTAGGGATAAAACTCTGTATAAAAAATCAAAAAGTTTATCCAAACTGAGAAAAATGGGGGAAGACCGTTATAAAGATTCCTAAATAGGAATGTAGACACATATTCCACATACGATTTCTCACCACAAATGACAAATGCTAAACCTAAAAATTTAGGTGCGTTAGTAGATCCTATGGCAATACCAAGAGTGACTAGTGCTAAACTTAGATTTTAATCTAGATGCACTAGTGAAACCTATGAACACATAACTTGTAACTGGTATTAAACTTAGAAATCTAAGAATATCAGTAGAATCTATGATAATCTTATGGTAACTCGTACTAAATGTAGGCAAATGTCTGTGTATTAGTAGAACTAATGAAACAAACAATAAAGTTATTTAACCAACCAAAAATAAACAAGATCGGTTGATAAAATTTCATTGCATTTATAGTAATGATGATTATATGAAAATAATGTGTATAAATGAAATCATGGAACAAGTTGTTCTAAAAATAACTACGCGGGGCGCTTTCCATCAGCCTTTGAGGAGCTCGGCACTATCTCCATGCCTACTAGAGGATCACCTAAACTGTATGGAGAATCGATGAAGTTGAAATCTCGAGGCATTCTTCTATTAGTATTGCTCGGACTATCTAGTAACTGAGGAGGTTGAACTATTTCTAGCTCATCATGCAAATCATAATCTCCTAAATACTTAGAAATTAAGCACTAAGGAATGGACTCTATAGGGATCCAATTTACATCCATCTTGAAAAGGCAGTCGTTACAATCTAAGAGTCCGTGATCAGCCCAGTACCATATTTTGTTGTCCCGATCAACCTTTATCATTGTTAGATAATTGGTTCAGCCCCACTTGTAACCTTCAAGTTGAGCTTGACTAAAATGAACATCTAAACAACCAAGGGCTTCGTTGTAACCTTCCATCCAGACTTCCCTGGGCTACTTATGAAACTGGAAAATTAATCACTTAACTTGGTGTTGCAACTTCTTCAGCACTCCATCTTTAGTTTGCAATTGAGAAGACTGGGTTAGAAGTTCATCATCTTGAGTCTTTATTTTTTTAGAAATTTCATATATGGATAAGTTTTTAGCTTTTATCTGAGTAGCTTTATTGATAAGAGTTTTCTGAGTTCTAGCTTCATTAGTTGTAGGTCGGTTGGATCTTGGTTGGAAAGAAGAGGCAAGCATGGATTTCTTCAAGGTTTCTAGTTCATTTTTAAAAATTATATGTATCGTAATTTGGGGTTGAGATTGGTTAATTTTAGTAAAATGACTCGGACGATGATTTCGAGTGCACAGTTGATTCCAAATAGGTCGAGATAGTAAAAAAAGAGTACCCAAGGGTAGTAATTGAGTCTTGGGGCATTTTTAGGCATGACGGACCCACACGTGGGTGTTTTGGGCATTGTAATTTAGCCTACAAGTTTAATTTAGGGATTCACAAGCTTTCATGTAAATTGTACCCAAGCTTTTAGAAAAGAGTACCCAAGCTTTCATGTAAATTGTGGTATTGCGATGCATATCCTAGTGGGTGTAAACCATATTCATTTTTAGGGTGGGAAATTGCTATATAAAATGGGTTTGAGTAATTTGAGGGTATTATGGAAATTAAATCTGTAATTGATGAGGTTTTATAACCTAGTGAGGGTGGAGTTAGAATTATGGTGGATATCCAGTAACAAACATGGAAGAATTGGAATTTTTTAAATCGAGATGGCTAGAGCAATTAACTGGAATCGTCAAAAACCCATTTCGGGAATTTAGTCATTCTCGATGAAAACTAAGATTGTTGTAGGTTGTTATAATTAGTGCCAAACATATTATATGAGGGTATTGAGATATTATCATTGGGATGCTTTCAAGGAAGCTGAACCGAAGACTTCATGGTTCATCAATGGAGGAATGGCGTAGGAAAGAAGGAGAAGACAACAACACAGCAGGTCATTTAAATGACCTGGGGCGTCTCTCGAACGAAGCTGCTAAGACCCCCAGTTTAATTTTCTTTTTTGGTCTGAGGTTTGGGATTTTCTCTCTCTAGTTGCACTTTTGGGCGCTTATCTGATTTCCTTAGCCTCGGAGTTTGTCGGGAAAAATTCTTATATCAGTTAGTGTATGGGAGAATAGTAGAAGAAATAATTAAATGGAAATTTTTTGATTTAGTTATAATGTTTAGAGCCTTGAAAATGGGGTTATCGGATATTTTTACTCAAATGGAGGGCCGGTCTAAATAACTAGAAATTGCTGACATAAAATCAAAGTTTCAAATATGGGTCAAGTGAGGGAGTCCTGGATTTTTTGTTGGGTGACACTACGTGAAAAAAATTAATGGAGATGAAATTAATTTAATTAAGAGTCGGGGATTGGGACTCGAATATTTTCAGGGTAGTGCATCGAGAGTTGGACATGGAATTGCCAGTTTAATTTATCATTGGAGACGTATAATAAATTATCGAATATTGAATATAATGAAAAGTGTCAAACTAACTAGTGGGATTTTGTGTAACAAATACTGGGAAATAAAGTTACTCACCGAACGAGTGAGTCGGGGTATTATAGTTTGTTGACACAACATTAATGACAATTTAATTATTGTGTGATTAATTAAGTTACAAGTCGGGATATAGAGTTGGGTATTCTTTGAAAAGTGATACGGGTGTTAGGCACGGGTTAACTGGACCTTTATTAAATATATGTATATGGTAGTGTGATAGTATATATATATATATATATATTTGTGTGCTTTATAGATATCGGTGTGAATGATATTTATAGGAACATGTACCCCTCTAGTGCTATCACCAGAGGTTGCGCGATATGGGTAAATCCCTTGACTAGTGAATGCAGGGAGAGTATAATCCCCGGGTCATAGACGTTCAGTATACATATGTTGTGATTTATTTTCAGAGTGAGACACTTTGGGTATGATTAGGTCTCACATCCGGAGAACTATGGCTTCTTCTGCTATGTTTATTTTTAATTTAGTGATTCTTTGAGCTAACCGTATCCAGATGTTCAGGTGGATGAGTATACCTGGGGTGAATACATTTAACAGAAGCATGCGGTGAGTCCTTACTCGGTAGGATTGATATTATACTTAACATTTGTGTGAATGTTGTAGTATACTAGAACGTATATAATATGAGCTGATAATTTTTTACACGATGTATTTCTTATATAACTAGTGCAGAAGTATAATGTTTAAAAGGGGGATTTCCTATATATAACTAGTGTGAACGTTTCATGATTTGAAATAATTGAACCGATTAATAAGTTAATGAGTAAATAACTTAATAATCAAAGAAATAATACTAGGCTTAGAGTAGTGTTGTGAAATGAGGTGTTGATGAGTGCATTATTTTGTATATTTTATACCCAAATTCATACCTTGTTAGTCCCATTTTGTTTTATTTAATAATTTCTTAGGATCATTTTATTAAAAAGGAAAAAAAATGCAAGACTGCTTGAATTCATAGTTAAAATGGCAATTCCAAGTCATAAATGGGCACTTTGATAATTTTATAATATTCTTGTGCTAATTTGTGAAAAAGGTTGCCTAGTGAAATTTTTGCAGGTAATTATGGAATTTTGTGCAAATTGATGATCAACTTGAAAAATGCACGAAAAAGTTGAATTTTACGATCATTCGAAAAAATGTTGTTTTACTTTTCGAGTGGGGGGAAATTAAAGTGGTGGAAATTGAAGAGTTCCACCAAAACCCTAAAGCGTCACCCTAAGCCTATAAATAGAATCCTTGGAGGCTCATTATTTCCTATGTAGAACAAGGAGAGAATTGTAGAGAGAGTTTGGGAAATAGTTTTTGGTCCTCTTATCTTGACAGTTTTATTTATATTTGAGGGCCAAGAATTGTATCTTTGTGGAAGGAATTCTATCAACGTCAATTGTAAGACACCTCATTTGTAATTTGTTTTATTAATGAAAATTTATATTCATTCTTGCAATTTTATGATGTATTTCATTATGCTAGCGTAATTTCGTTACTAAGACTAGGTGAAATTTATCATGTCTAGTTAATATTGTGCGTGATTTAAATTTGTCTTTGTTCCCGATATGTGCTAAAGGTCTTAAAAATTTGGTATTCATTTAAAATGACACTAGAGTGTGTTTTAAACCTTCGACTTTATTTAAGAAAAATCATATTTTTATTTTTAAGTGTGAGTAGTTTTTGATGGATTATTCTTGCACTCGATTGTTTTGATAGTCCATGCTTAAAGACTATACATTGAAATCTAAAAGCGAACTTTTAAGGGAATAGGGATTTTACCCATCTTATATTAGAAACGTTAAATTTTATTGGGAACTTAACCATGTTATCCTGCGAATCAAATACGACGAGATTTGTTTTAATTTGAGTATGAAATCAGGACTATCGAGTTTAAATTAATACATAATACTAGTTGAATGTGATAAATGGATCCAACATCCTAGTCTTCACCCTCCCTTGGTTATATCTCTCGTACTCCTCATTCTTGTTTGTGTTGCTTAGTTTAATATTACTTCTCATCTTTAAACCCAATTAATCTAGTTGGACAATCACAACTATTTTGAACGAAAAAAATTTGACAAATCCTCGTGGGTTCGACATGTACTTACACACACTATTCTATAATAGCCCCTGCACTTGCAGTATAAAATTGACAACAGATGTGATTCGGCAAGTTAGGTGGGGGGTAGCTTAACTAGGAAGGTTAGCAAGAAAGTGATAGGTGTTCCCATTAGATGAGGATTGGGCTATATCCCAAGAGAGTGCGAAACTTTCTTAAATATGAAAAGTGTGCATGCATATTTAATTATTGAAATTTAACTGCTTGCTAAATATTTTCTAAATTTTTTACTTGGGCTCTGACCTATGTAAAAATATTTTCCAAAACATTTTAGGTGTTCAACCACAGGGATGCCTAATTTGAGGGTTCTATCCAGGTATGCGTAGCTGCAGCAATGTGGAAGTTGTAGGACTTTAATAGACACTTGATTCATTCATTCCTGGTGTAGGGACTTTATTTTAGTACTTATATGGCCATTTTTTATTCAAAAAAATATTCATCTACATGAACCACTCCAGGGATACCGACCAATACCATGGATGCCGACCAACAATGACAGGCAAACTCTAACAGTTGTATACATTAATGACTATACAGATGTAAATGTCTATAATATAAGGACATTTTATCCTTTGATATTCCAACTCTTATACATCCCATGGGGGCTATAAATACATTGTAAACCCTACATACAATGAGACACGAAAAGAGAGGCAATTGAACAACCCCCAAAACAATACACAACAGTGGAAATAAGCTCTTCTATCAAGCCATACCACTTTAAAAATCTCTTGCCTCTTTTATTTTTATTTATTTGCGATCAATTAATTAGCCTAGTTTAGTTTTTTGCATCAATAGATTGGCCCCGTCTATGAAAATGTTATTTCTAATCGATCTCACTTAGTTAAACACCTAAATGGCTAAAGTTACTGACTCAAGTCTTAGGAACGAAGGTATTCTTCCTACTCAGTCTTCTCTTCCATCTCTAAATGATTTAATCGGGATTCTGGCTAAGAGGCCATGCAATATACTATCAGGAAACTTGCACAAACCCTCCAATCTGGAGCACCTGCTCTATTTGCTCAAGGAAATATTCCCCCACCCCCACCAAGAGGTGGTCGGCGCAACCCCTCGATATCAGTAAGAGATGTCTCCAAACATCCAACGGTAGCTTCATTACTCTGGACATCAGAATCTTTTCGTACGCAATCTTATTCTCCATAAAGTCTAAGAGCCTTAGAAAGATTAAGTCATGTATCTCCCTTTGATTGTTTAGGACCCAGGGTAACGAAATGTTCCTATGCAATATCTGGTAATACTAGATGGCCATTTTATCGAAGGTAAAGAATGGTTCAATCTAGATCAAACGCCTGACGAATTACTACTCGGACTGAGGAGCGATTTCAGGAAGAAATCTCAATAACTAATAAAGTTACAATCCATAAATCCGGTGCTGCTAATGATGAATAGAAATGCTCCATACATAGATTGGAAGACATATTAAGAGAAATGAAAAAGACAACAAACCCACTACAAAGAAGTTTTATAAAATGCTCCCCATTTGTGAAAGAAATTGTGGATTTCCTTACTCTAGAAAAGTTCAAGGCTCCAGTAGCAATGCCCATATATGATGGAAAAATTGATCCAGTCCTCCATATAGAACAATACCAGGTAGCTACTGATCTTTAGTCCATCCCCGACGAAATGAGGTGTAGAGAATTTTCTGGAACCAATACCGGACGAGCTTGTCTTCCTTGGGGACAAATTAATAGCTTCAACTAACTGGATGAGCTATTCAATAACAACTTTGGCTTTGGAGCATAGCCTGTGAAAAGGGTGGCACACTTACTTAGTGTGAGACAGAAAGAAGGAGAGAGAACCAGAGATTACATCACTCCTTTTAATAACGAGAAATTGGAAGTAGTACATTAAGAGGAGAATATTGCAATAATTGTCCTCGTGAGTGGATTGCTGATTAGGCATAAATTCTTCCAAATTTACCCCTTAATTCTGAGGCTTTTATTACATTGGACAACGTAAAATTAATTAGTTTACCTCATATATTTGCTAACGATTTCGTCTAAAAAGTATCCCGAGTTTCGTGTATTTCTTTCTAATTTTACAGGTATTTAATACACTAAAGAAAGAAAGAAACCGAAAGAAGTAAGAGAAAACAAAGAGGACGAATTAAAAGGGAAAAAGCGTAATTTCTACTAGGAATCTGGTTGAAGACCCATAATAAAATTCAAAGATCTCGAGTTTATGAACACGTAGGAAGAAATGGTGTCCCAATCCGAGCTCTGGATTACAAGTTATGAAGACCTAAAGATGTGAGATATTCAAGAGATTTTGAAGAAATGTTCAAGAGAAATTGAGAAGCCAATCTGGACCAATTCGGTGTATTTAAAAAACGAATCAATCCGGGTACTCAAAATCACTGCATAAAAATATGTCTACTGGACCAATCCGGTCTTCCAAAAAATTGGATCTGTTTTAAATGATGACCCACAATTTTGATTTTACAAAAATTAATTTCCTCTTAGATGCGGAATAGAGATGGATCAACTAAACAATTACATAAACCAAATTTTAATTTCTTTCGAATTAAAATTAAATGAAACTAGAAGTGACATTAAATTAAACAACAAATTAATTTTCACTTAAACAACATAATTCAATCCAAGTCCTAGAAATTTTGCCTAAAAATAAATATTCAATTTTGCAATTTAGGCCAAACCAAATTTTATCCAACAAAATTAACGACTTGAATTAAATTAACATTTACCCAAATTCAATTTTCACCAAATTAAATATACCAATTTTATATTTTTACCTAAGCATGCATCTAATGTTATTTGCAAAAGATAAAATAAATAAACAACAACTACACTGCGATGTGCGAGGAAAAACCCACAATGGGAAAAAATCTCGGACGTCCCTAGCCTCAAATCCACTAAGTACGATTTTACAAGTACAAGACACAAAGACTTACAAACACTCGACTTGACTCCGTCCAAGCCCCTAAGCTTCTTCTTGTACACACTTCTGCCTAGAGAATAACCACGGAGGTCCACCGCAGTCTCGGAATCCACCGGTCGGACTTTTAGGAACCCATCAACCACACACAGTGCCTTTAACCGTATGAGAATGTCGCAGCCAAAAACAATGAACTTCTTCTTTGTGGGATATAGAAGTAAACCCAAACACTCTTCCAATGGTAGAGATAAAACCAATGCCAAAACTCCAAGCATAGTATATATATATTAGGGAACTTGGATAAACTAAACAATTGGGTGTAAACAAAAGTGTTTAAGGCTTTTCTTAAAAGACAAACCCTCAAACTTGAACCTTTTCATTTGTAATTGAAACTCTCTAAAACTCACTCTAGGAGATAAAGAAATATGAAAAAGTTACTTGGAAAAGGTTGGTTCCCGCACATGATAATTCTTTCAAAAAGTAGTGGGGAAAAGGTAGTGGGAACATGAAGAAAACTGCAAAAAACTGCCAAAAAAATGTTCCCGCCAAAGTCGTTCGAACGACTTTTCGTTCGAGTTTCCAGAAGCGAAAAAGGAAATTCGTTTGAACTCTCGTTCGAACGACCTAGAAATCTCATTTAAACGAGATGCCAGTTCGTTCGAATGACATGACAATCTCATTCGAACGAGATCCCATATGCTTCGAACGACGTGTCAAGAAAATAAAATATTATTTTTGAGCTCAATTTTTTTATAAAAATTTCTAAAAAATATTTTCTGAGAAAAACAAAGTCATAAAAAACTATTTTATAAAAATTTTAAAAAATACACCCAATAAATTTTCGAGCTCTTATATATATAAATTGCATTCATACTTTAGTAGCATTAGAACAATGTTGTTGATGACGTAGAAACGAGGCACACTAAACTTGGCATATGATGAAGCTTTATAAACTTGGTCGCTACGTCTTCAACTAACATGTCATAGGCTTGGATGGATACACTTGAACACTATCCTCTGACTCAAATGTTTTTGTCCAGAATTGAGTCAACACTACATTAAGACTGAATCAGAGACTTGTGTCCTTACAGGATCAATACCCCAAATTTTACTACAAAGAGATCTCTCTAGCAGACCAATCCGGGTGTTTAGAAAAATGGATCAATCCGATTGTTACTCAGACCAGTCCAATATGTCTTGACCGAATCAATTTGGTGTTCGGGATTTGGGAAGATCTTCTTCTTTATAGAGTTTTGTATGCATCCAACTCTAGTAATTTCCGCAGGATATAAATTTAAAATAGCTCCCAGACATTGAGAAGGCTTCTAATCCACGTAGAGAAGCTTTGTAATCATCTTATAAGAGAAAATAACAAGAACCCTAGTTTTTATACCTTTAATTTCAGTTCTATAATTCAAGTAATTTTATTCCAAATTCTTATTTTCATTATTGCAATAGCTAATTCTTTAGTAGTAATTTCATTCTTCTGCTTCACCTTCTATTGCTAGTAAAAATGCTTTCTTTCATTCAAAATGTGTTCTCTTCAAGATTTAATATATCCGGCTATGTTTTCAAGGGTTAGGGTGCATGAACCCTACCCGATGTAATTCGTGATAGTGAAAATAGAAGATGAAATTAAAATCTTAGGTGAATTGTATCATAGTAATACGATACCGCTTTAATTCATCCTTTGCTTATGTACTGTGCGGGCTATGATCCCTCGTATATATAATACTTAGGAGTGCTAAAGACCGAGTTTTAATTCGTCCTTTGGTTACATACTGTACGGGCTACGATCCCTCATATATGTAATACTTAGGAGCATTAAGAAGTCGGATTCATTTCAAGTTTTAATTTTGAATCTAGTATCGTACGAAGTGAATTACTAGGGTGTGAGGGATTGTAACCCGACCTATATTTCTCCTTTCATAGTTAAAAGTTTTGGTCAAATCATCATTAGTCCTTTTGTCAATTAGACTAATTGCATTTCATTTATTCATAATTTAATTAGTTACTCAGTTTCATATTTGCATCTAGTTGTAGTCATTTAACAATCCAAATCACCTTTATCTTCTTTTTAGAGTCAGAGTTTGGTTACCTTCGTCTTTCAAACGTCATTAAGACTTCGTCGTGTTGTTTCCCTAAGGATCGATACCCGACTTATCGAATTATTACTTGAGCAAAAGTCTTATACTTGAGCCTAAATAGCACGTGCACTAGACTCATTTGTGGTTGCATCAAGTTTTCAGAGCCGTTGCCAGGGAATTAGGTAGACTTCGATTAGATCGAGTAAATCTAAAACTTTGACCAAAAATCCAAAAACAAAAATAAAATACAAATTCATATCTCAAAAGCCTTTAATTCATAATCCTTAACATACTCAGACTCCTCATAATACTCCAGCCAGAATCCACGAAAATCCAATTGTTGAATACAACTCTGAAGGCCCCCACACACCTCGCATTCCATAATTCTGGGTTCCAATTCCTACTCCTGAGCACTCTGTCGGTAGTTACACCCTGAGTCAAACTTCGAGTCACACATATAGGACACCGAGTGAGTACACAGACTCATTGGAAGAGACCACGAGTGCATGTCTGACTCAACGAGTTATGGTACTGTAGAGGGAGATATCCCCTATCGTCCCATGAAAGACTTACTCTTTCCTGAACGGATTGTCACCCCTGGTTGCATTTTACTTCCATATAATGCCGGCCAGTTCCACTTTCATAGTGGGATGATACGTATTTTCCCTCTGTTTCATGGCATGGATTCGGAGAAACCATACCTGCATATTCCAGAATTCGAAGATGCGTGTGACATATTTAGTGATCAAGCGTGCATGAAGGATACCATTCGCCTAAATATTTTTCCTTTTTCCTTAAAGGATAAAACCAAGACCTGACTATGGTATTTACCCCCAAACTCCATCACTTCTTGGAAAAATATGCAGTCTAAGTTTATCTCAAAATTTTATCCACAATACAACATTAACTCTGCCAAAACTCAAATTTATGCTTTTCGACAACACGATAATGAGTCTTTTGACCGATGTTAGGAAAGTTTCCAAGAGTTATTAAGTGCTTGCCCCCATCATGGCTTTGAAAAACACCTAGTGATATCTTTATTCCATAATGGGTTGACATTAGCTTCAAAACAACTTGTGAAAACAATGTGTGAGACACCTTTTTGGGATTTACACTCATGTGATGCCGAGGCTCATCTTAAGTATGTCACAAAGACTACTCAAGCATGGGACACATATGATCCTAACCAAGCTCGACATAGACAACCATCTATCCATTAGACTACATTCGGTCTATACCATTTGGATAACAATACCTTAATAGACCATCGATTCGACTAGTTTCAAAGAGATATGCAAGAGTGGTTGATGGTCAGTGGAGAAACATCTCCGGATCAAGCCATGGTTCGAAGGAAAAAGTGTGTGCTATCTGTGAGGTGGACCACTCCCCAAAGGCATACTCGGCAATTTCTGCCTACAAGGCCACGCACACCGAGTAGGTGGATGCTATAGGAGTATTCAAGGGGAATTTTAATGCCCCACATGGGAACTCTTACAACCCTTCATGGAGAAACCACCCTGGTTTGAACTACAGACAAACACAAGCTGCGATGAACACACATTCATAGGTTGCTCGACCTCCACCACATACTCAATACCAACAAGCCCCACCACCTCCAGCTCCATATGTAGCTCCACCGTGGAGGAGCCTCGAGGATATAATAAACCAATTCATAAATTCTCAAGGTTAAAATAATGCTCGATATGAACGCATGTTCGCCAAAATAAATGCAAACATCTCCAAGATGCAATCCGCATTGAGCATCCACGAGAAGAGCAAGTTTCCTTCCCAAGACCAAAGACCTCCCCAAGGTCAACCTAATGTTAGTTCCATCTCTACAGAATAGCAGGAGCACTGCCAAGATGTAACCACTCTTCGTAGTGGGAGAGTTGTTGATTTATCACCCCCCCTCACACGATATTTCAAAAGACAAGGAGAATTCGTCCGGCACAAAAGAGGCTGAATATATTTCCTTAAACGAGAGTGAAAAGGAAAACACTAGTGATCCCTAGGTAGTTGTAAAACCACCCTCCGCTGCACCATTCCTAAAAGATTGGTTCCTTCCCATAAAAGGACCATAAGTGAAGAAATGCTAGAAGTTCTTTAGAACGTGAAGTTGAACTTACCTTTCCTCGATGCAATAAGGAAAATTCCATGCTATGCTGAAGTCATAAAAGACTTATTGACAGTCAAGAGGAGGATGAAGATAAAGAAGAACATGTTTCTAGCACAAAATGTGAGCTCAATCCTTCTTAATGACCTCCCACCTAAATATAAAGATCCCGGTGCACCCATTATTTCCTTCACCATTGGAGAGAACAAATTTTAAAAAGCCTTACTCTATTTGGGGGCAAGTGTCAACATCGTCCCTTATTCAATTTATAGGAAACTTGATCTGGGTGATCTTAAGCCCACAAGGATCACTCTCTAGTTAGCAAATCGAATCGTGAAGATACCAAGGGGTATAGTTGAGGACATGATAGTCCAAGTAGACACTTTATACTTTTCAGTAGATTTTGTCATTTGGGACACAGATTTCTCATTCGCCTAAAAAAATCATGTTCCCATCATACTTGAACGCCCATTCTTAGCTATGGATAATGCAGTGATCAATAATAGAAATGGGAAGATGCAACTCACTTTTGGAAATATGACTTTAGAAATAAACATCTTCAACATAGCCCAACAAGCAGGGGAAGAAGATGACCGTCACGAGGTGAGCCTAATTGATGAGATTGTAGAAGAATAATTTGAGGAAAATTACTGTAGCAACGCCTTAGAAGCTTGCCTAGCTTCTAGTCATGAGAGTGAGGGAGCCTACACCGAGTTTGAGAGGGAGATATAGGAGTTGAGAGTCTTACTCCATGAGAGATCATCGGACGAGGACGTGAAAGATGTTTATTGGTTTTCTTGATTCGAAGATTTACCGCCAAGGGAAGAACGTATGGTGCCCTCTAGCGACACATTTTGAACTCGTGAATTGAAGAAACTACCCTCCAATATTAAATATGCTTTCCTATGTGAAAGTGAAACATTTCCTGTAATTGTCTCCTCTAGCCTAGATGAAGAGTATGAGGGTAAATTTTTAAAGATTTTAAGGAATCACCAAAGTGTTTTTAGTTTGTGTATATCCGATTTAAAGGGGATAAGCCCTCCAATTTGCACCCATAAGATTCACCTCGAATAGGATATTAAGCCTTGGAGAGAAATGCAAAGACGGCTAAACCCCACAATGAAGGATGTGGTGAGGACTGAAATTATAAAACTATTGGATGCCGAGATTATCTACCCAATCTCAGATAGCAAGTGGTTGATCCCCATTCAATTCGTCTCAAAGAATTCAGGCATGACTGTGATTGAAAATTCCAATGGAGAGTTAGTTTCCCAATGGACCACCACTCAGTGGCGCGTTTGCATTGATTATCAGAAACTCAATGCGAAAACTAGGAAAGATCATTTCCCCTTGCCATTTATCGATCAAATGCTTGAAAGATTAGCGAGAAACCCCTATTATTGCTTTGTATATGGTTATTCCTAATATAACCAAATTGAGGTATATATACTTGATCTAGAAAAAACAACCTTAACTTGCCCCTTTGGAACGTTTGCCAAAAAATGTATGCCATTTGGTTTGTGTAATGCACCGGAAACCTTTCAAAGGTGTATGTTGAGCTTATTTAGTGACATGGCTGAGAGAGGACTAGAGGTGTTTATGGATGACTTTAGTGTTTTTGGCACCTCCTCTGACCTATGTTTAGCCAATCTTGAGAAAGTACTAGCCTGATGTGTGGAAAAGAACTTAGTGCTGAAATGGGAAAAATGCCATTTCATTGTAACTGAGGGTATAGTTCTTAGACACATCGTGTCATCCAAAGGGATCGAGGTTGATAGAGAAAAAATGATGTCATAGCTGACCTACCCCCACCTAAATTGCTGAAAGACGTGCACTCCTTCTTGGGACACACAGGGTTTTATAGAAGGTTTATTAAGGACTTTAGCGCCATCGCTAGACCCTTAAGCAATCTTCTCATGAAGAACAACCCATTTGAGTGGACGATTACATGCCAAAGTACGTTTGAAAAATTGAAAAATATGCTTGCGTCTGCTCCCAATATGCAAGATCCGGATTGGTTCTTACCGTTCGAGCTTATGTGTGATGCTAGCGATTATGCGATAGGGGCTATTTTAGGCCAACGAAAAGATAATAAGGCTCATGTCATCTACTATGATATCCAGGCCCTTATCGGACCACAACTTAATTATCCTACCATAGAGAAGGATTTTCAAGAGGTAGTATTTGCTCTTGACAAATTTTGGTCCTATCTTATCGGTTCTCCCATCATCCGTTTTACCGACCATGTGACTTTAAAATATCTACCTGCAAAGAAAGACACAAATTCGTGCCTCATAAGGTGGATCCTACTCCTACAAGAGTTTAATCTCTCCATTAAATACAAAAAAGGAGTAATAAACGTCGTTACCGATCACTTATCACGGATTTTGTCTGAAGTAAGTAGTGATCCTACACCCATAGATATATATTTTTCGGATGAGCAACTATTTTCCACATATTCTTTGCCCTGGTTTGTGGATATAGTGAACTATATTGTCACGGGAGCCGTCCTTCCCGATTGGACACCCCAAGATAAGAAGAGATTCATCACTTGGTCACACATGTTTTTCTACGATGACCCATTCCTTTTTAAATATTGCGCCAATCAAATCATATGACGTTGCATATCGAATAACGAAATTCCAAAAGTCATCCAATTATTTTATTCAGAAGCATTTAGAGGGAAATTTTTCGTGAAAAAGACAACCCTAAAGTTCTCCAATGCGGTTTGTACTGGCCCACAATGTTTCAGGATGTGAACAATTGTTGAAAATCTTGTGAAAAGTGTCAACGGATGGGAGCGATTACCCAACGAGACATGATACCATTAATCCTGATTTTCATCATTGAGATTTTCGATTGCTGGGGTATTGACTTCATGGGCCCTTTTCCCCCACACTTTGGATACCTATACATCCTAGTCACAGTAGACTATGTTTCTAAATGGGTGGAAGCTATAGCTACCAAGACTAGTGACAATAAAGTGGTGGTAAATTTCCTGCATGAACACATACTTTCTCGCTTCGGTGCACCTAAAGCGATAATCAGTGATAACGACACCCACTTTTGCAACAAGCCATTTCAAAGACTTAAAAAGTATGGTGTCATTCATAAGGTTGGAACGACATATCACCCACAAAAGAATGGGCAGGCCAAGTTGGCTAATCGTAAAATCAAGCACAAACTAGAGAAGACAGTCAATCCCGATCGAAAAAGATTGGTCCCTTCGATTGAACGATTTTCTATGGGCCTACCACACCGCATACAAGAACCCACTGAGAATGTCCCCACTCGGAATGTCCCCATTCCGCTTTGTGTATGGAAAACCTTGACATCTTCCCGTTGAGTTAGAGCACAAAGTGTATTGGGCAATTAAGAGGTTAAATTACATTATCAACAAAGTTGATGAAGCTCGCAAGCTTCAACTAAATGAGTTAGAGGACATACGCAATGATGCGTATGAGAATGCCAAGATTTCAAAATCTCGAATGAAACTTGCACATGATAAGATTATTCGACGAAAAGTGTTTCAACCGGGACAAAAGGTACTCCTCTACAACTCCCGGCTTCATTTATTTCCAAGTAAATTGCGGTCCTGATAGACTGGCCCATTCATTATGAAAAGAGTATTCCCCCATGGAGCAGTAGAATTAGAAGATATAAAAGGGGGGAACGCGTTCAAAGTAAATGGGCAGCACCTAAATCTATATGTTGAGGCGTGCGTAGAAGAGATTGACAATATTTGGTTATAGGACCCCGTTTACGGGGTAGAGTGAGCTTAAATTGAGAGATCGTCGCACCCCTAACATGTATGGGGTGAATTCTTGTGTATAGTAGTTGCACGTAGGTTAATATAGTGAGTCCGTAGGATCACATCATAAGCGAAGAGGAATTCGAGCACTAACACGCTTTACGAAACGACCATTTTATAGCCACAATATCGAGGTGAGAGGTAATAAAGTGATACGGGTGTAGGATCGTAGGTAGGAGCAACCAGATATCATAGGAAGAGAGTATACCATCCCATAGGAGGACTGGAGACATTCTGGGGACCGGATTGGTTCGGTTTGCAAAATATTGAAATAAAAAAAATACAAGACCGTATCGATTTGGCCCTGTGGACTCAAATTAGTCCGGTGTTTGTAACTCTTTGACTTCCCTAGGTTCACCCCCTTTTCCCCCAATCCCTCAAATTCCCTCCATTTTCGTCCACTCCCTTCCCAACATCCATTTTTCGTTCAAATCCTACCCTATCCTCTCCCCTCATCACCTATAAATTCTACACCTTCCCCACCCCATTTCCCCCACCACTACTCACTTTCCTCCTCTCTTTCACTTATTCTTCCCAAAACTCTTACTCAATCCCATAACCATGGCCAGCCAACCACCTCCCCAAAAATACGATTCCATTACCATTCTCGGTGATGGAGCCACCGGCTACCGCTCCAGTCGCGAGCAACGGTAGTGTGAACATTTCTTCGGCCAACCTCGCAAACGACAAATCGAGCGCGAAGTCATTTGGAATGACATGCCTAATTCTGTCACCACTCTTTTCATGCCCCGGGGCTGGTGTCGTTTCCTCAACGAACCTCATGATGCGGTATGGCCCAACGCGGTGCGCACCTTCTATGGTTCCCTTGTTCGCACCGACCACCACAATACTGAAGCTTACATTATCGGCGTTCGCATCCATTTCTCTTTGGAAATTCTATCCCAGAAGTTGGCTACCAAAGATGTCCCAACCCAACAGCAATACATACCACTTGAAAAAGATGTTTGCATGTCTCGCATCGACCCCAATGCTAATTGGAATACTGAAACCTACCCGGTGGTCCAGCTAAGCGACAAAGTGAGCCTCACTTTCAAAATAGTGTGCGCTAACATTCTTCCCATAAGCAATAAATCGACGATGCGCCCACGTCAATCCACCCTCGTCTACCACCTCTACCATCATAACACCCCCATTATCCTAGCTGCATGCTTTTTTAATGATATATTATTCATCGCAACGGACAAAAAGGGCATCACCCCTCTCCCCTTCCCCCGACTCATCACATCCATGTTATCCCACACCGGCATTGCACCCCCGCAAGATTTCTTGCGCCTCCCTGCTACTTTTGCGTCCATCACCTGGACCAAACGAGAAAGACAACAAGCCCGCATCCAAGCCCGATTGGCACAAGTGGCTAGTGACGAAAAAGCAGAAGAGAGCGGTGATGACTAGAGCAGCGATGAAGAGGAGAAGGACATTGTGATGACCGAGGGAGACTCAGATTATGACAATGATGAAGATTCTGATTTTTCACTCGCCAGTGCATAAATTAATCGGCATCTCTCGGCGATCGAAGCCTGAGTTGACGGATTCATCACACAATACAATAAGGACCAAGGGGCATATCAATGGAATCAAACGGCCTACCGAAGGGATACGAGCATGATGCATCGTCTACAAACTCATATATACGAACTCAACTTTGGTGGACCCCCACCAAGCTTCTTCTATGACCCGTATGACCCCATCACGCCCGGAACCTCCAACCCCCCACCACAGTGATTTATTTTTTCTTCTGAAAATTGGTTGTTTAATTGTTGGCTATTTTCACATGGTTGTTTTCTTTCCTTTCTGTTTGTAACACATGTTATTCCGTTATATAAAATTCTGCATTTTTTATATTTGTTCGTTTTATTTATTCGCACTTTTAATTCGCTTTGAGTTAGATTTTAGTGTTTTTTACTTGAGGACAATGCAAAAGTCCAAGTTTTTTTTTTTTGGGGGGGGGGGGGGGGGGGGGGGGAGGGGGAGGGGAGGGTCACAAGTGCGTCTTTCTAAAGCTTCACAAATTTTCCAAAATTCTCAGAAATTTAAAAAAAATGATTTTTTTTTAAAGTCCAAAAATATTTTTCTTTGAAATAAATAAAAATTGGAATTAAAAATTTTCAAAAATATCATTAAAATTCGGTTTAAAGTCTCAAATTGTAAAAACATGATACACAAATTTGAAATGGATCAAAGATTAAAATTGAGTGAACGTAGACAACTTAACAAATAAATGTGGAGATTAACAAACCCGGTGAGATCCAAGCCTTTCATTATTGTGAATTTATAAATCAATCTGAGTTAATTGTTAACTCAAGATTCTTTTCAGCATTCTAATAACTCGTCGAGGATCTCAATTCTTTCACTTTGAACGGTTATGGAAAATGTGTGTGATATTGCCTTGAAAAACATGTTAAATAGACCTCTGAACTAAATTAATCTCGAGGCGCATATGGTAACCCAATTAGTATTTCGGACAATGAAGTAGGCCCTCATTTGTCAGCTAAAAATATTGCCCAGAAAAAGTAGAAAAAAAAATTATCCCTTTTGTAAACCAAAATTGAGCCGAATTAAATTTTCCCTTTTGTTTGACAACCCAAAAAACCCCAACTGGCCCGGAATTGTGAAAGTTAATAATCCCAGAAATTAAGTCAGGAAAGTGCATAAAAAGGGGTAAGAAAAGAATATATATGCTCAACAAGAATAGCAAGAAAAGAAAAGCGTGGAACATAGAAAAAAATAGAAAAATAAGAAAAAAAAATAAACAAAAGCCCGGAAAAGCACTAATGGACATCATAAGAATATTTTACAATTTCGAAGTTGTCAACCATTACCATATTACCCAATACACGTTTAACCCGAAAAAGTCCTAATCGAGTCCAAATTGCGAAATTGGTTACCGCATGAGATTTAAAACACCAAAAGATAATAAACGAGATTAAAGATATGAATTGGAGGCAATGTTCACGTTTTCTTATAACCATAATCCGATGATGAGATCGAGTTACCATAAATTTCGTCTTTCTATTTGTGTGCGTGAATTTGGTTCCAATACATTTACTCTTATAAATCATGCATACCAAGAGAAAATAGTTTCCATTCCGAGAGATTCATTTGTGAGAGCATCCCATGAGATTTTGAAATCAAAACGAATTTATGAATAAAGAACGTAATGGTCAGTCGGTGGAAATTCGTGGTTAAATTTCTGGCTCCACACACACGCACTATGATTTGAGACTCTTGAATATGAATTGATGATGACTATTTTTTAGAAAAGTTTGAGTTATAAAATTTTTGCGTATTTTGAATTTTGTTTGAGTCGAATTTTGTGAGTATATTCGCTACAAACCCTCACGAGACACCACTCGTCCTATTAGGGTAACCTAGGGGTTTAAAGGCTTGTTGAATACTCTAAATGCAATCGCTTTCCCAGGAAAGAGGTATTATATCCCATCTTAGAGTTGGATCATGTTTTTATTCTTTTACATTGCTAGGGACGATCAAAGTTCTAAGTTAGGGGGTTTGATTAGGCATAAATTCTTCCAAATTTACCCCTTAATTTAGAGGCTTTTATTACCTCAGAGAACGTAAAATGAATTATTTTATCTCATATCTTTGCTAACGATTTCACCTAACAAGTATCCCGAGTTTTCTACATTTCTTGCTAATTTTACAGGTATTTAATACATTAAAGAAAGAAAGAAACCGAAAGAAGCAAGAGAAATGAAAGATGGCGAATTAAAAGGTCAAAAGCGTAATTTCCACTAGGAATCCTATTAAGGACACAAAATAAAAGTCGAATATCTTGAGTTTATGAACACTTAGGAAGAAAAGACATCCCAATCCTGTGTATTTGAAAAACGAATCAATCCGGGTACTCAAAATCACTGCATAAAAATACGTCTACCGGACCAATCCGGTCTTCCAAAACAACGGATCGATCCGACCCTAAATTTCACTGGAAGAGATATGTCTAGCTGACCAATTCGGATGTTTAGAAAATGGATCAATCCGATTGATACTTGGACCAGTCCGATTTGTCATGATCAGATCAATCCGGTGTTGGAGATTTAGGAAGATCTTCTTCTTGATAGAGTTTTGTATGCATCCAACTCTTGTAATTTCTGTAAGGTATAAATTTAAATAGCTCCCAGACATTGAGAAGGCTACTAATTCGTGTAGAGAAGCTTTGTAATTAGCTATGAAGAGAAAACAATAAGAACCCTAGTTTTTATACCTTTGATTCGATTTCTGCAATTCAAGTAATTTTATTCCAATTCTTGTTTTCATTAGAGCAGTAGTTAATTCTTTAGTAGTAATTTCATTCTTCTTCTTCACCTTCAATCGTTAGTAAAAATGCTTTCTTTCATTTAAAACGCATTCTCTTTTAGTTTTAATATGTCCGGCTAAGTTTTCAAGGGTTGGGGTTCATGAACCCCACCCGATGTAATTCATGATAGTGGAAACAGTAGTTGTAATGAAAATCTTAGGTGAATTGTATCGTTGTAATACCATACCACTTTAATTCATCCTTGTCTTATATACTGTGCGGGCTACGATCCCGCATATATGTAATGCTTAGGAGTGTTAAAGACCTAGTTTTAATTCGTCCTTTGCTTACATAATGTGCGGTCTATGATCCCTCATATATGTAATACTTAGGAGCATTAACAACCCGGATTCATTTAAAGTTTTAATTTTGAATCTAGTATCCTATGAAGTGAATTACTAGGGTGTGGGGGATTATAACCTGACCTATCTTTCTCCTTTAATAGTTAAAAGCTTTAATCAAATCATCATTAGTCCTTTAGTTAATTAGAGTAATTGAATTTCATTTATTCATAATTTCATTAGTTACTCAGTTTCATATTTGCATCTAGTTGTAGTCATTTCATAATCCAAATCACATTTTCCTTCTTTTTAGAGTCACGGTTAGGTTACCTTCATCTTTCCAATGTCGTTACAACTTCGTCATCCTGTTTTCTTGAGGATCGATACCCGACTTATCGAATTATTACTTGAGCGACAGGCTTGAAATTGAGGCTAAATAGCACGCACACTAAATACATTTGTGGTCGCATCAATTGCTTCCCAAAAAATTGTATTACACTCTTGCTGAGGATCCTTGGAAGAAAACGACATATTTTATGGCTAAAGAAGTAAAGATCATGAATGCTGAGGTAGCAATGATAGCCAATCATAGCTCGAGAAAAAAAGTGGATAGAAAAAATGATAAGAAATATCATAAAGAACCCATAGAATACAGGGAATCAAGACAAAAAAAGTTTTGGACCGAATCAAGAAGTACAACGAATACACTCTACTAACTATAGGAATTCACCATATTTTGGAGGAAATGAATCATAATAAATATATGTGTTAGCCTGATAAGTTGAGAAGTTCTCCGACCAAGAAAGACAAAACTAAGTACAATGAATTTCACAGGTATCACGCTCACATGACGGAACGTTGCATAACTCTTCAAAATTAGATTAAAACTTTCATTCGAAGGGGAAACTGACTTAGTACGTTGATCGAGAGAACAACGTAAGAGGTCGTCATAGATCAAAATCTTCTTACAAGCCCAAAAAGGAGAAGAAAAAAAATATGAAGATGATTGAGATGATGATGTCGATCTCCCTAAAAAACTCTGAGAACCAGAATGTGAGGTATTTTGTATCAATTTTGGTTCTTTTGATAGCCAAATGAGTACAAGTGGAGACACGAGAGGAGGAGATCATATAGCTGAGCGAAAAGCTTACCTCTATGAGGCATAAACTTGCTCGTACATAGAAAGGATCAACCTTGCAGAGGAGGATCGATCAAGGAAGGTTAACAAATACAAACTTGTAACTGGTTTCTCTAAAAATGGCCTTTCAGAAGTATTGTATCCTCATGACGACCCACTGGTAATGAAAGTGAAAAAATAAGAAATCATTGTCTCTAGAGTATTAGTAGATAATGGTAACTTTGCGGATATCATGTTCTGTTCTTGTTTTAACAACTTGGATTTTAAACTCATCCAATTAGAACCATATCATTGACCACTAATACTCTTTGCAGGTGAGAAATTCTTCCCTTTGGGAACCATTAAAATGTAAGTGATGATAGTCACCTTTCCAGCTAGTTGAATAGAGAAGATATTTCTCTTTGTAATGGATAAAAACATTAATTTAGCTTACAGTATATAATCATGGGAAGAGTAGGGCTAAAGAAGTTCGAAGAAGTACCATCCATTGTTCATCAGTGTATAAAATTCCCAACTAATTTTTGTGTGGGAATTATGAAAGGTGATCAGAAAGTAGCTCGGGAGTGTTAGCATTCTTTTGCCGAGCAAGAAGATTTGGAAGAAAAAAGAAGAAAACAACTTACCTACGCAGTGGCTACACTTGAGATTGATGAAAAATGTGAGGTTAAAATCTTAGATCCAAGGGAGGAAACAGATCTGGTAAAGGGACAGATTATGGAAGCTGATAAGCACCCAAAACTGCACAATTTATACCCCGAATAGATGTATTTTAGGTTCTAATTCTCGACAATATGGGTCTTATGTGCTTAAATGTTTATTTTGTAGGCTGAATGCACGTTGCGATGTTCAAACGCGTATTTCAAGGCAATTGTGCATTTTATGGAGCTAAATACCCTTGCCCCGTAACCTCATCCTACCCAAACCTAGCCTAAACTGTCCCAAACCCTCTGTGTGTTTAGTTTGTGTCCTTTTTAATATTTTTTTTAGATTTTTAGTTTGAGTCATTTCTATTTTTAGAATTTATTTTAGATTTATTTAGAATTTTTTAAGTTTTATTTTCTATTTTTCTATTTTATTTTTATTAATATAATTTTATTTTATTTTGATTTTATTAAGTTTTTAGTTTTAGTTTTTATTTTATTTTATCTTATTTTATTAGGATTAGAATTTTTAGGATTTTATGTATTTTTAGTTTTATTAGATTTTGCATTTTCTTTTTAGGATTTTAATTTTAAATTTTATTAGATTTTATTTTTATTTTTTATTTTTATTTTTATTTCAATTTTTATTTCAATTTTTATTTGAGTCTTTGTTGATTTTTAGAATAGGATTTTATTTTTTAGGCTTTTATTTTATTTTATTATTTTCTAGTATTATATTTAG
The DNA here is from genome assembly GCA_949130495.1 of Sambucus nigra. Lineage (NCBI taxonomy): Eukaryota > Viridiplantae > Streptophyta > Magnoliopsida > Dipsacales > Adoxaceae > Sambucus > Sambucus nigra. Next base: position 183,161,399 of record OX422207.1, read on the forward strand.
GTGTCCCAATTAAATACACACTCACCCACATCCTAAATCCCATACACTACCCACATACACACAAGTCACCCTACCTCACCCTCACTCATCTAATCATATACCCCCACACACACTCAACCTAACCCACTCATCTTCAACCTCCAACTTCACACTCTCTATCCTAAAACACCAAACCCACCATTAACATAGCCCCTTTCCTTACCTCATTCACATTCTTCCTTAACCCATACCACCCCTAACACCTATACCCACCTCACAACACCTCAAACCACCAGCAACCCGCCGTCGCCCCCATGCCGGAGTAACACTGCCTTCGACTGAGACTAAACCCGGCGACGCCCCCTCTTTCTCCTCGTGACCCACCTCCATCCCCGGCGACTCCAGCCACGTCCGAGCCCGACTGAGATTCTAGCCTAGCCCTCGATCCCACGTCCGGCGGCGCTGTTTCACCACCTCCAGCGCAGGAACCTCGCCGGCGAAACTCTGACCACCTCTCCGGTCCGTGAACCCCAACAGCTCCGACCCAGCCTTGACCTTTCCAACCTCAAACCCATGTTCAACGCATTTCCTCTCCAAGCCAATACCCATTTCAAACCATACGAAGACCCACTTCCCATTTCATCCCAAATGCCTTCTACGATTTCCTCATCTGCTCAAATTCCCAAAAGCCACCAAAGGCATTTTCATCCAAGGCCCATTTCACCTTGTAAGCCCATTTCCCTTTTCTTCTAGCTTTGCACGACTTCTACCTGCTAATTGCAAAACCAAAGCCAAATACCCATGTGCCACTTAAACCATTTAATTCCTTTTACCCAAATCCCCCAATTACCTACTTATCCGCTTTTTCCCAAAATTACCCCCATGTGCACACAAATCAGATTTTTATTCTCACTCACTTATCCTCATACCTCACCATTTCTATGCACACCCAAGCAATACCCAAAATACCCCTTAGCCCCATGTGTGCCATGCCTACTACGTAATGAAGACTCAAGACCCCATTTGAGGGGAGAAAGCTTTTAGATAGGAATTTTTAGAGAGAGAATTGTAGAGAGATAAACACCATTTTGTAAATAATTTTTCCATTTTATTTTTTATTTAGATATTTGTTGAGAATTAATTGTGAGTAAATGAATTGAATGGAAGATGATAGAGTTCAAATTGCCAATTTCAAGGAGACTTGTTGAAGATTTGTTCTCTTTCTCTAATCTTTTATTATATATGCCTTTGATTATTAATTTGTCATATTTTATACCATGTTAGGCTAAAACCCCTTTCAAGGGGTGGGGTAAAACCCTTATTTGATGATATTTTATTTTAATTAGTTTAATTACTTGAAAGTCCCTTTGAATGTTAATTTTGATCCCTCACCCTTAGATTTACGCCTCGAGAGGGGGTAAATGATTTTCGAGAGAAAATGGAAATTCTAGTGAAAATACCCATTTTAGATTCGAACTAGAGATAGGGGTTTCTTAAATGGGTATTATCACTTGAATTTCAACTCTAAATTTATTTTATAAGATTGACATAAATTCTAAGTGATCGATCTTAGCGGGTGATTAATTAAAATGAGTGTGGATCTATTTTTCTAGAGTTGTGGGATGTTAAACTTAATATTCTAAAATGTTATTATTCAAATTACATTTGCAACAAGAGTTTATTTGTAGTTTTGATATTAATTTGGGAGAATTCAAATAATTAAATTAATTAATTAGAATAACTAAAATTTGTGGTGTAATCCCATTCCTTGATTGTTCTCACAATTATTTACCTCACTTTATCTTTTATTTTAGTATTAGACTTTAATTTTCATTTTAGTGACTTCTAGTTAGTTATTTTCATCTTAGTTTAGTTTAGTTTAAAATCTCACCTCGCCCTATTGTTTTAATATTGAAAAAGCTAAACAAAAGTACAAAAGTGAAAAAGCACAAAAAGAAAATAAAAAGTGAATTACAATTGAATTTGTCTCTAGCTTACTACCTAGGAAGTGGATTGATACCCTTACTTACCGCTACACTTGAGTTGTTATATTTTGTAGGTAATTGAGAATTTTGACTAACTTGGCTTTCAATAACAACGATGCGCAAAAGGCAAGTTATCAAATGGCGTCATTGCCATTCTTGGGATTGTGAAGCTCGGAGCGGATTTCAACTTTTAGTTCATTCATTTTTTTGCACTTTATTATTTTTTGTACCATTTTTATATTTTTAGAAGACATATTTAGGATTATTTTATCCTTGGCTTGTATTGAGGTACATAGGACACCATTTTATTTTTCATTTTAAAATTTGTAATAAATCAAAGACAAGCGTGATAGGGAAACCGGACAAGGTAGAGAGAGGGCGTCCATTGGCGAGGATTCATAAGCCTCTCTACCTTGGGTCGGTAGGAATCCCGGGGACGATTGAGAATCTTCCCCCGGTCGACTCAAATTTTTTGGCACCCCACGGCGTAAAAATCGTGAGAGGTACATTTCTAAACACTCGCGCCTCTCATGTTAGTGAGTTCATTATTGTATGTGATTTGTGTGCTCTTATTTGCTTCTATTCTCGCATTTATTTTCGAATGGTGTGATGAATTAAATTGCTAAGACCTACACCCGGTCACTCACGAGAAGGGATTTCATCACCCGACTCACTCGCTTACCATTGTGTGCTACCCTATCCATCACTAAATTTAAAATCAATCAACTAGGTAGCCCACTAGGAGAATTTTTTATAACGGCGATCACTAATATTATTCCGTGAATTTTTTTATCGCCCATGGACTTAATTAAAATTTGACTACCCTCTCACTAATTTTGAAGATAAAAATTGGCTATGTGCTAGTTAGCAAATTTTCTTGACTTCTGTGTGTGTCCAATTCATTTTTCGGTAGTCGATTTTAGTTAGTCCGTCCAATTCAAAGAGTCCATATTTTTCCCCCACCTTTTCTTCCAAAAAAATCCAAAAATATTTTCTTTCATTTTTATAACAAAAAAATCAAAAAAAATATATTCTTTCTTTCATTTTACAAAAATCCAAAAATATTTTCTTTCTTTCTTTTTTCTAGAAAAATTCAAAAAAAAAATAATTTTTCTCATTTTTCAAAAAAATCCAAAAATATTTTCTTTCCTTTTAAAAAAACTTACAAAATCCCAAAAAAAAATATATTCTCCTCATGACCGAAGAACGTCCTTTACGGGACTACTTTGGTCATTTTCCATTGACACGCGACACGTGTGAGAGTGATCCTGAGCCGTCTCTTTATGAGGTTTTTCATGGTTTTGGATCTCTCACGAGTACCCTTGATACTCTTGATCCGGCCTTGCACGCAACTCCTATTACAGCACCCTCGGTGTCATGTGTCGGCATGTCGAATCCTTGTGCACCAACTCACTATCAGTCCCCTCACTACGCACCCCATGAGTATCAACCATTTGTCCATCACGAAAGCAATCCTTTCGTGTATGATGCACTTGGCCCCACCCCACCCACTTCATTTGAGTATTCTCTGTATAGTCATGATCATAGCAAGTTGTGTCCACCTCACCCACCACCAACACCTTCATCCACATCCGCTCTCGAAACCCTCTTGAAAAAGTTCATCCTTGAGCAAGAGCGAGCCACTCAAATTCAAACTCAAGCTCTCCAAAGGCTTGAACAACGTTTAAATGAATTGGAGTGTGAGCGAGCATTGGATATTCCCATGGCCCCACCCATCGCTGCCACCGAGTGTGACGATGCTATGTCCTCTTGTGACATGGATTCTGAGTGTGACCAACCCTACCACCCCGAGAATCTTGAAGTTGAGACCATTCCATGGTCCGAGTCCCAAGTCGACAATTGTGTTGACTTCCCCTTCATTAGTTAACCTGATCCAATCCCACCATATCCATATGAACCCCACTTTGCGGTTCCCATTCACCTTTTCACTCCCGTAATATCCAAAACAGTGCCCGAGTCTATACATATTGTGCTTCACCCTTGTGTTCCCGGGGAACCAATTTATCATAGGTTAGCTCCGGCTACGAGTTCTCACCATTTTCCCGAGATAGAATCCGTGATAGTTTCTAACTATTCAGATTTGGATGATATCCCACCATGCATGGCTCCCTTTGAGCCCGATATTTCTATCGATTCCTCTATCTCCAATCTTGGTGCCTCATCTGACCCACCCACCACATTCACCGATGATACTCTTGGGGAGAAGTTGATCACTCCATCTTTAGATACCACACTTCCTCCTGCGAGTTCCCTTGTGGATCACTCCGCGCCTCATGATGAGTGTGTGTCTCCCATGCTTGAGTTGGATCATCTTCCTCCACCATTTATCCCACCCGATACACCATTTATCCCACCCGACCCACCCATTATCATTTCCACCCCACCACCTGGTTTGGATCTTGATTTTGCACATTTCAAGTTTCCATCTCCATATTTAGATCCTAACCTAAAACCATCCTCCATCTACGAGAGTATTTGTGCTGCTACTCTCCACCGTGACACCGAGCTTGTTCCTCCATGCCCGCCACTCTCTTTTGGTGTTGATTTTTCTCAATAGCTCCCTGGCGTGTCACGGCGTGACCATTATCATCGCCCATTCATAGAACGGTCGTGTGATTTTTATGAGGCCCAACCCATTCCACTGTCTACACCATTTCCCCTTCCTCACCAACTTGAGCACCATGCTTATAAGACCCTAGTTACCCTCACCTTTTGGCTCAACAAGGCCCGTGATCGATGCTTAATCACGCATGCCTTTCTCACCTTTACCCTCATTCCCACCCACCCATGGACCACCGATGCTTTGCATCGCGTGATGCTTTTTTCTATACAAGTGCATTGACCCTTTTAGCCTGTTTCCAACAAGACTGGTGATTCAGTCTTGTTTGGGGGTGATTCCAATCACCCATTTTTATGTCACCCTACGCTTTCATTGATCTTATCATTAGGGTGAGAATTGTTCGGTCTGGCTTAAGACATTAAACTTAGCGCTACCGGGAGGCATCCCGCGTTTCTTGTACTAGTCTCATCCTGTTTGGGGGTGGTGTTTCACATCACCTTTGCTTTATCATTCTTATAGACTTGTACATTTTATTTTATTTTATCTTTTTCTCTTATCACTTATTCAGGTGTATTATTCGCTTCATCTTTCCATTTCATTAGCGGTTCATTCTGTTAATCTCTTTCCTACCTTATGCTCTCAATTTAAAAATCATTTTACCTAACATCGAGGACGATGTTCCTTTTTATTTGGGGGTGGGGAATTTTATCAAAATCGTACCTCTTTTGAAAAATTACGATTTTTAAACCTGATTTTTAAAATATCGTGCAGTTTTTTCATCTCACTCATTGATGTGAATTTTCAATCATCCAACTTTTCAAGTCGAGGAATCAAGCTAGAGAATATTTTTTTAAAAATAGCTTATGTAATACATAACAAGGCATTTTGCCCCATGAATTTCTAGTCTCAACAAAATTTGCGCACTTATCACATCAATACGGTTTAGAGTTGAGGAGTACTACAATTCTAAAGAGAACCTTTATGATCATTAGTAGAGACTTTTAACTTGTGAGATTTGTGCCTTTCATCCTTTCAGAGCGTTTTACGCAATCTTCGAGTCACAAGTTGATTCAACTTGGTTTGGGTCCGCACTTTAATTGTTGTATGATCTCATTATCCTTCATTAAAATTTGTCTTGATCACTGAGAATGACATCTTTTTCGAGTTGTAAGAAACGCGTGTCTTGAAGTTTGTCCCGATCACTAGGTTTTCATCCATACACCTACCACTTTTTCATATACCATTTACCATCCACTTCACCCATTATATTCCCATGCTTTTCTATATTCCCCACATCATATATTCCCCACACCATCACCTATCACATTCATTTCAAATATCTTCCATCATTTCAAATAAAAGAGTGTTGTTCAAAATGTTAAATGTCTTCAGTGTTGGTTTGAAAAGAGAGAGAAAAAATGAAAAAAAAGAAAAAAAGAGAGAAACATAAAAATAGCAAAAATAGAAGGGAAAAAAAGAAAAGAAAAGAAAAATAGCAAGAAAAAGAAAGAGAGAAAAGAAAAAGAAAGAGAGTTTGTAGTTAATTTTTGTGTAATAAAGACATTTGTTCCTAAAGTGCTATACACTCTTCTCACACATCCATCCATTTCCCATCGCATTACACATCCATCATATCATCCATCCATCCTACCTCATCCCACATGTCCCATCTCATTTCCCCTCACCCATTATCATTCATATTCCCCTAGGTGTTCGGGCAAATAATAGTCAACGTGGTGAATAACTCGACGTTCTCACTATAGTGATTAGCATTCTTTCATGAGATCATTTTTCTTTCAATTGTTCGTTCTTACTTATATGTGTGTGAGACGTTTGAACGTGCTTACATTTACTCACCTCCTCACACACAGGAGCGATACACTAACCCATATCTCGAGAGTTCATTTGAGAGAGTTATATCTAGTGAGATTTGAAGTTGAAGCGTTGATTCCGACAAGGCAATCTAGGAATTACTCTTATGATTTTCGACCCGTTTTGACTGATTCACACTACACACATTGAGTTCTAGGAAGGATGTGCCTTAAGTATTTACTTAGCTAAAATTTTTACATTCTAGCTTGTATTTCTCAAATTATTTCTCTCATGTGATGGATTGTTCGATTATTCTACATCTAATAAGATATTGACTGCCCTTCAATAAATTTTTGCAAATAAGAATTTTGTGGGTATATTCCTTGCAAACCCTCACGAGACATAACTCGTCCTGTAGGGCAACCTATAGGTTTAAAGGCTTGTTGCACATGCTAAGTGCAATCGCAAGTGCCCGCGAAAGTGGTACACTTTTGGTTTCTTATCTCTCTCTTTCTCTCTATGTTATTGCTCGAGGACTAGCAACACTCTGTTTGGGGGTGGTGTGATAAGCACCCAAAACTGTAAAATTTATTCCCCGAATAGATGTATTTTAGTTGCTAATTCTCGACAATATGGGTCTTATATGCTTAAATGTTTATTTTGTAGGCCGAATGCATATTGCGGTGTTCAAACACGTATTTCAAGGCAACTGTGCATTTTATGGAGCTAAATACCTTGCCCCGTAACCTCATCCTACTTAAACCTAGCCTAAACTGTCCCAAACCCTCTGTGTGTTTTGTTTGTGTCCTTTTTAATATTTTTTTTAGATTTTTAGTTTGAGTCATTTCTATTTTTAGAATTTATTTTAGATGTATTTAGAATTTTTTAAGTTTTATTTTATAATTTTATATTTTATTTTTATTAATATAATTTTATTTTATTTTGATTTTATTAAGTTTTTAGTTTTAGTTTTTATTTTATTTTATCTTATTTTATTAGGATTAGAATTTTTAGGATTTCATGTATTTTTAGTTTTATTAGATTTTGCATTTTCTTTTTAGGATTTTAATTTTAAGTTTTATTAGATTTTATTTTAATTTTTTATTTTAATTTTTATTTTTATTTCAATTTTTATTTGAGTCTTTGTTTTATTTTAGAATAGGATTTTACTTTTTAGGCTTTTATTTTATTTTATTATTTTCTAGTATTATTTTTAGGTGTCCCAATTAAATACACACTCACCCACATCCTAAATCCCATACACTACCCACATACACACAACTCAGTCTACCTCACCCTCACTCATCTAATCATACACCCCCACACACACTCAACCTAACCCACTCATCTTCAACCTCCAACTTCACACTCTCTCTCCTAAAACACCAAAACCACCATTAACATAGCCCCTTTCCTCAACTCATTCACATTCTTCCTCAACCCATACCACCCCTAACACCTATACCCACCTCACAACACCTCAAACCACCAGCAACCCACCGTCGCCCCCATGCCGGAGTAACACTGCCTTCGGCCGAGACTAAACCCGGCGACGCCCCATCTCTCTCCTCGCAAACCACCTCCGGCCCTGGCGACTCCAGCCCCGTTCGAGCCCGACTGCGGTTCCAGCCTAGCCCCCGATCCCACGTCCGGCGGCGCTGTTTCACCACCTCCAGCACCGTAACCTTGTCGGCGAAACTCCGACCACCTCTCCAGTCCGTGAACCCCAGCAGCTCCGACCCATCCTTGACCTTTCCAACCTCAAACCCATGTTCAACCCATTTCCTCTTTAATCCAATACCCATTTCAAACCATACAAAGACCCACTTCCCATTTCATCCCAAATGCCTTCTACGATTTCCTCATCTGCTCAAACTCCCAAAAGCCACCAAAGCCATTTTCATCCAAGGCCCATTTCCTTTTTCTTCTAGCTTTGCACGAGTTCTACCTTCCAATTGAAAAACCAAAGCCAAATACCCATGTGCCACTTAAATCATTTAATTTCTTTTACTCTTTTACCCAAATACCTCCAACTACCTACTTATCCCCTTTTTCCCAAAATTACCCCCATGTGCACACAAATCAGATTTTTATTCTCACTAACTTATCCTCACACCTCACCATTCCCATGCACACCCAAGCCAATACCCAAAATACCCCTTAGCCCCATGTGTTCCATGCCTACTATATAATGAAGACTCAAGACCCCATTTGAGGGGAGAAAGCTTTTAGAGAGAGAATTGTAGAGAGATAAACACCATTTTGTAAATAGTTTTTCCTTTTTTTTTAGATATTTGTTGAGAATTAATTGTGAGTAATTGAATTGAATGGAAGATGATAGAGTTCAAATTGCCAATTTCAAGGAGACTTGTTGAAGATTTGTTCTCTTTCTCTACTCTTTTATTATATATGCCTTTGATTATTAATTTGTCATATTTTATACCCTGTTAGGCTAAAACCCATTTCAAGGGTAGGGGTAAAACCCTTATTTGATGTTATTTTATTTTAATTAGTTTAATTACTTGAAAAGTCCCTTTGAATGTTAATTTTGATCCCTCACCCTTAGATTTACGCCTCAAGAGAGGGTAAATGATTTTCGGGAGAAAATCGAAATCCTAGTGATAATACCCATTTTAGATTCGAACTAGAGATAGGGGTTTCTTAAGTGGGGGATTTATCACTTGAATTTCAACTCTAAATTTATTTTATAAGATTGACATAAATTCTAATTGATCGATCTTAGCGGGTGATTAATTAAAAGGAGTGTGGATCTATTTTTCTAGAGTTGTGGGGTGTTAAACTTAATATTCTAAAATGTTATTATTCAAATTACATTTGCAACGAGAGTTGATTTGTAGTTTTGATATTAATTTGGGAGAATTCAAATAATTAAATTAATTAATTAGAATAACTAAAATTTGTGGTGTAATCCCATTCCTTAATTGTTCTCACAATTATTTACCTCACTTTATCTTTTATTTTAGTATTAGACTTTAATTTTCATTTTAGTGACTTCTAGTTAGTTATTTTCATCTTAGTTTAGTTTAGTTTAAAATCTAACCTCAACCTATTGTGTTAATATTGAAAAAGCTAAACAAAAGTAGAAAAGTGAAAAAGCACAAAAAGAAAATAAAAAGTGAATTACAATTGAATTTGTCTCTAGCTTACTCCCTAGGAAGTGGAATGATACCCTTACTTACTGCTACACTTGAGTTGTTAGATTTTGTAGGTAATTGAGGATTTTGACTAACTTGGCTTTCAATACCAACGATACGGAAAAAGAAAGTTATTAGAAGCAACTGAAAGCATTGTGTTAGATCATATTAAATGGGCATGCATTCTTAAACAGGAACTAGTGAGCTTCCTTAAACAGAGAAAGCATGTGTTTTCCTAGAGTCATGAAGATATTCCTAGGATAGATTCCAATTTACTTTGTCATGAGCTCAACATAAACAAAGAAGTCAAACCAGTCAAACAAATGTGAAGAGTGTTTAGCCCCAAGAAGAATCAAGCCATACAGGAAAAGGTCGAAAAGCTTCAAAAAATAGCTTTTATTAATGAAGTGAAATAGCCGGTCTAGTAGGCCAATGTAGTTATAGTCAAAAAGAAAAAAAAGTGGATAATGTGTGTAGACTTCATGAATTTAAATAAAGCATGCCCAAAGGATCACTTTCCCTTGCCCTGAATAGATCAGCTCGTGGATGCCACATCATGACATAAGCTTCTCATCTTTATGGATGCTTATTCTGGTTATAACCAGATAAAAATGAAACCCGAGGACAGGAAAATAACTTCTTTCATCACTCCCCGGGGATCATACTATTGTAATGTTATGCTGTTTGGTTTAAAAAGTGCAGGTTCTACATATCAAAGGCTGGTCAATAAGGTTTTCGAGGAATAGATAGGCAAAAATATGTAAGTCTATGTAGATGATATGCTTACAAAAATCAAAAAGGCATCCGATCACATTATCGATCTGAGCCAGACTTTTAATCAGCTTGAGAAGCACCACATGAAGCTGAATCTGACCAAATGTGTTTTTGGAGTGTGAGAGGGAATATTCCTCAGGTACATAACAAATCAAAAGGGAATTGAAGCAAATTCAGAAAAGATCAAGGCACTAATTGAAATGCAATCTCCAACTTGCAAAAAAGGATGTGCAAGGACTGACTAGACGAGGAGAAGCCTTTAATAGATTCGTGTCCTGAGCTACAAATAGATGCCTGCTGTTGTTCAAGGTGCTTAGAAAAAGCTTTGAATATAATGAAGAATGAGAAAAACAATTTGGGGAATTGAAAAAGTATTTGGGATCCCCTTCATTGCCCTCCCGACCAATCATAGGTGAAAAGTTATGCTTGTACTTAGCCTTTTCGGAATCGGTAGTAAGTTTTACATTGATTCAAGAAGAGAATGGAGTTCAAAAACCCTTTTACTATACCAGTAAGGCTTTTCGAGGAGCAGAAATCAGATACCCTCATTTGGAGAAATTATAATTTGCATTAATTGAATCCTCTAGACGTATGAAACCCTATTTCAAAGCCCATACAATTACACTTTACATTGATATGCCTCTAAGGTAGGCTTTGCATAAACTAGAGAAATATGGTAGATTAATATACTGGGTTGTTAAATTAGGGAGTATTATATCATATATGAACTAAGTTCTTCTCTGAAAGGCCAAGCAGTGGAAGATTTCATTGCAGAGTTCACTTACTTTGAGATACCCGAGAAACAAAGTGATCAGACAGATCAAGAATCAGGAGAAAGTAATGTTACCAAGAAAGCTCTCGAACTCGAACAACTTTCTTCAGAAGAAGTGAGTGCATACCTACCAAACTCCTCTTCCCGAACGCTGGAGATGACCAGGAAGTATGAAGACGAAAAGAGAAAATTATTCCACTATGGGAGTTTGACATATCAAGCATTTGACAACAACGTCCCCATATGGAACTTATATGTTGATGGATCATCTTATTCAACCAGTAGTGGAGCAGGTATAATACTTAATACTCCCGATGGTATTGATATTGAGTATGCACTATGTTTTTAATTCAATGCTTCAAATAATGAAGCAAATCACGAAGCTCTTATTGCAGGTCAAATTTTAGCCCACTCATTGAGTGCCGAGCAAGTTGTGGTACACAGTGACTTTCAGCTGGTAGTAAACAAAAGACTGGGTTTATATAGAGCCAAGGGAGAATTGACAACCAGGTATTTATCCAAGGCGATGGAACTCATTGAAAAATTATCGACCGTTCATATGGGTAGAATCCTAAGGTTAGAAAATACCTGAGCTCAGCTAGCCTTTGCTACCAGAATTGAACTCCGAAGAACTATCCCTATTGAGATTTTGGCTAAAAGGAGCATAGATAAAGATATGATGATTGATTTCATTTCTATAGATATGGTGCCATCCTGGATGGATCCCATCAAAGCATATATTGAAAAAGGAACTCTACCAACAGATATGGTGGAAGCAAAGAAGTTAAAATATAAAGTAACTCGGTATTTATTAGATAAGGGTGTTCTATACATGAGAGGACAACTGGTCAATTTGTACTTTTGTGTGCATCCATCAGAGGTCCAAGATCTAATTCCGGAGGTGCATGAAGAGTCATGTGGATCTCACATAGTAGGGATAACACTTCTACAAAGAATCAGCACTTAAGGATATTACTGGCCAACAATGCGAGCAGATTGTGTAACTTTTGCCAAGACGTGTGATAAATGTTAGCGATTTTCACAATGAGCAAAACTCCACAAGCATCTCTCACTCCAATTACTTCACAATGACCATTTTCCATGTGGGGTATAGACCTGGTCGAGCCACTGTCAACCACCCGATGAAGATTTAAATACTTTGTGGTCACCGTGCATTATTTTACAAAATGGGTGGAGGCAGAGCCTTTGATAGATATTCCTTATGAAAAGGTATATCAATTCATATGGAATAATATCATTTGTAGGTATGGGTTGTCCTATGCTTTAATTACCGACCATGGAACACTTTATGACAATGATGAGTTCATAAATTACTATGCTCAATCCAATGTTTAAAAAGTACAGTATGCTCCAGGACATCCTCAGAGTAATGGACAAAATGAATTGAAGACCTTTTCATTTGTAGGTATGGGTTGCCCTATGCTTTCATTACCGACCATGGAACACTTTTTGACAATGATGAGTTAGCAAAGTATTATGCTTAATCCAATGTTCAAAAAGTATAGTATGCTCCAGGACATCCTCAGAGTAATGGAAAAATTGAAGTTATGAACATAACCTTGCTTAATGGGTTGAAGAAAAGGCTTGATGACGTCAAGAGAAATTGGAGAATTTAGCTACACTTTGTCTTATGGGCATACAGAACAGCAATGTGAACAACAACTGGAGAATCCCCATATATGTTAGCATTTGGGACTGAAGTTGTCATTCCTGCCGAGCTAGGCTTACCATCCCATAGAGTTATAAATTTTAACTCTCCTGTAAGCAACGTAATTAGATGGTTGGATCTAGACATGCTGTAAGAAGTAAGAGAAGATGCTTCCCTACACGATGGGGCTTATCAGAAAAGAACAACACATTTTTACAATAAAAATTTGAAACCGACCAACTTGAAAGAAGGATATTATATGTTGAAGAAAGTGATGTAGAAAAATAACAATCTTGAATCCAATTGGCATGTGGCCTACCGTGTTTTAGAAGTGATCTGACCTGAAACCTCTCAAATTAAAACCATAGAAGGTGAAGAATTAAAAAATCCTTGGCATGCATAGCATATCAGAATGTATTATCAATGATGTTGTAATCCGTTTTAAACTTGCAATATTAATAAAATCTTGAGTTTCTTTCCATTTTTGTTGTTCATTTTTTCTAGAATACTCGTGATGTGCACTACAATAGCCATTAGCTTGATAAAATGTTATAAGTTATCGCTCAGTTCAGAAAGTTATAGCTCAGTTTCGTAAACATTGCCATGAAAGTTGCTTGGCAGAAGCAATAAGTTGCTCGAAGTAGCCACAAACTTAATCGTTGATACACGAATTCAAGTCAACAGGATGTTAAATCCTTAAGAAACTTGGTTCACAAATATAAATGTAGAACAAGATCTTTATCGTACTGGACAAAGTACAGGAAGAACGTTGCAAAGGTTCCTCAAAAGGAACGTAAGCACATATTCCACAAACGCGTGGTCACACCACAGGTATTTAAAGAAAAAATCCAATACTTGGGTGCATTAGTAAAAACTTTGGAGACACATGGGTAACTAGATCTAAATTTATATTTTAATCTATGTATGCTATTAGAACCCATGTATTCATCTAATTAGCTCTAAATTTAGATTTTAATCTAAGTATGCTAATATAACATTTGCACTCATTGATCATTGATACTCAACTTAATCAAAGTATATCAATAGAATTAATGATAAAGAAATGATTAACATTCAACCAAAGATATGTTAATAAAATTTCCATTTCATTCAATCAAAGTAGTTACATGATTGTGTTAACAAAATAAAGGACAAAGCTTCATTCTGTAGGATGTTTCCATTCAACTTTTGAAAAAGGATTCATTCCAGTAGGAGGATCATCTAAAGTATAAGGAGAGTTGATGAAGTTAAAATCTTGAATCATTCTGGTATTACTTCTACTAGGACAATCAACCAGGTGAGGAAGTCGGATGATCTCTAATTCATCATGAATCTCATAATCTCCCAAGTATTTTAAAATCAAGCATTGAGGAATACAATGAACAAGAATCCATTTGAAAACTAATTTAAAATGAGGATTGTCAAGATTAAGCAAGCTTGGATCATACCATTCCCACAATAAGATGTTTTGATCCACTTCCATCACTGTCAAAGAATTTATCTAACCCCATTTATAACTCTCATTCTTAGCTTATTGAAGCTTATCATCAAGATGCTCCAGAGCTTCATTATACCTTTCCATCCAGAATTTCCTGAGTTGTTTATGAAATTTAAAGGTTAATTTGTCAACCTGAGAATGCATTTTCTTCAACACTCCATCCTTAGCTTGTAATTTAGAAGATTTAGTGGATAGTTGTTCAGACAAGGTCTGCAGATTTTGGGATATCTCAGTAATAGTTTGCTCTTTAGCTTTTAATTTCACATCTTAATTGGCAAGGGCGTGTTGGGTCCTGACTTCCTCTATAATACCTCAAATAGTACCTCTGGCAGGTTTGACTCTAGCTCAGGAAGATGAAGAATATAGTTTAATTTTCTTCAGAGTCTCCAACTCCTCACTTAGCCTTGCATTTTTTGCCTCTAATAAGGAATGACCCTCACTATAGTAGCAACAACAGCAGTGGATGACTTCAAGGCATCAAGTTCATCTCTTATGTTATTATTTTCTTCCTCTAAAAGCTTGGCAATTTCCCTTACTTCATCTACTTCGCATTTTAGCATGTATTATTATCTTAAAAAATGAGATGCAAATTTATCCACCTTTTGCTCAAAGCCCCAACCTTCACTAAGGGCTTGGAATTTCTTCTCATAAACCCATGAAAAAGTTCCCTAACTTCATTATCCTCCTCCTGAAGCCCTTAAATCATTTCATAATAGGTGACATTATTGTCCATTTCACGATCAAGAAGACACTTCAGTTGAACATAGACCTCTTTGGATTGCTCGAATACCCCTTCCTCGAGCAACTTTAGTAGGTCGGCATCAGTGAAAGATAAGTGACCGGTTTTAAAAATCTCATTACACCTCTGGAGTAGCTCGGAGTTAGTAGATAATAAGTATTCTAATTTATCCATAAAATATTAAGAAGAAGATAGTCATCAATCAATAAGGTGCAAAGTATTGAGAAAACACAAGCAGCTGAACAAAAACATCTCTCTTTTTATAAATAAAAAGAGGAGTATAAATACATCTTAAAAAAAAGTACAGGTATTGAAAAAAGGAAAACAAAAGCTACTTGGTTTTACACCTTTTTCTTATATGCCTCAGGATTAGCTAAAGAAGAAGTAGGAGCTGAATGAAGAGGAGGATTAACTTTGGAGGGCGCAGTAAAATTGAAATCTTGGTGTTGATCTGTAGACTCCACCATTATCAACGATTCACTGGAACCCCCATCATTAACTTCTTCATTTATATTTGGAGTCCTAAGATCATAATATGAGAATAACTCAGAATACTTTGGAGTGTCGACCTACACCAAAGTAGTAAATGAGCCAGCTTTGAAGAATTTTATCTTCGCAAACTCATTTGAGAAGAAGCTTCACCAAAGGACTTATCCCAGCATCTATTGAAGCTATCATCTCTGGCCTTAGCCCTCTTCACCTTCTCAACACCCAGGTCCTTCTATAGTTGAGCAGACTTAACTTTCTCAGCATCTAAGTCATTATGTAACTTATCAGCCAAACCCTGAGTAGTCTCAGTAGCTTCTTCAGCAGTTTTCATCTTGTCCTCCCATTTCTTTTGTTCATTGAACAATGCTTGTTGGGAATCAAGAAATGAATTTTTTAACTCGTTGAAAGCTTCTTAAACTTTACTAGAGGAATTAGATCTTAAAGCCTCATATTTTTCCAATATATTATTGAAGTCAACGAGGAACTCCACAAGAATAACAAGTAAAGTCAGTATTATGAAGAACAAATCAAGAGATAGTAATTAAATAAGGTAAAAAGAATATACTAGAGCAAGGATTTGAGTAGCCCTATCAGAACTCATGGAGCGAGATAGTTCAGCATCATCACTCCTATGATCTACCAAAGTCCCAACCTTTATTAATTATTTTTCAAATCCATGTCACACCCCGCCCAATTAAAAATAGGGTGATCAGTCCTCTATCAATTTAAAACAGGATATTCAGTTGGTTCATTCTCAGCATCATTGTCGAAATTTTTTTTAACATATTAATCACCTAATATGAAATTAAGCTAGGTGTAAAAACATTTCCAATTTAGTAAAACCAAGTAAATCCATTTCTTTCCATCTTAAAATATAAACCATTCACCACACATAGGAATGTAAATAAATACTGAACATGAATCGAGTACTGAAATAAATAAGACTGAGTAAAACTCTCAGTTCCAAAACTACAAACCATCAACTAAACTGAATAGAATATATGTGATGAAAGATCTAGAAGTCGGTGACATATGCCCTAAACAAGAAGTCTATATAAAATTGAATGGAAAGGTTAGATGCGTCTACTGCAAGGACCTACATCTTCCACAACAGCTGCAGCACGTCAAGCAATCCAAATCTCTAAATCCGATACTCCTGTGGCTGAGCACCTAATATAATACATATATATAGAAAAAGAGAGAAGAGATACAAGAAACGGGTCAGAGCCCGATGTGTAAAAATGATTTAGCAA
Organism: Sambucus nigra; assembly: GCA_949130495.1. Taxonomy (NCBI): domain Eukaryota; kingdom Viridiplantae; phylum Streptophyta; class Magnoliopsida; order Dipsacales; family Adoxaceae; genus Sambucus; species Sambucus nigra. The sequence goes on from OX422207.1 coordinate 183,178,105, forward strand.
GTATTTAAAACTGGTTCTTAAAAAAGTCTTATACGCATGTTAGTTATCGAACTCTCACATGAGTTTCTCACCTCTCGTCTATTGTGCACGCCTAACGTACATCTAATATCCCCCTAGTTATACCTCCCAGTCTAACTAGTCAGAAACCATACTAATACTAACTATGCTCACAAGTAGTATTCCCGTATCGCCCATACAATACGCTATTCAGATAGTTTATCTCACATACTGAATTACATTATTCACCATTTAAATGGTTAATCTTTTATTCACTAAGATCATTTTACTTCTCATTTACATTTTATCTACTAGTCTCACAAAGTAGAAAGTTACCCAAGTACACTCATACATATATATAGTCTCATCATCCCTATATATATACACTAATCCTGTACCCTTAGGTTAAGAGCGCTTGGTGCAACGTAAGAATTATTATTATTACCAAGTCTACTAATTTCACATAGTAGCAATATTCACAAGTTCATATATATATATATATATATATAGTCACATCATCCCTACACATATATATACTAACCCTACACCCCCGGCTAAGACCCATTAGTGCACATATTCTGGAAATCATGCATCCCTCGGTTAGCACCCATTAATGCACCTATGCCCCGGGTTATCACCCATTAGTGCGCCTAACAATAAAATATTGCATCCTCGGGTTAGCACCCATTAATGCACCTATCAATATTAATCCAGCACCCCCCGAGTTATCACCCATTAGTGCGCCAAACAATAATCATCTATGTACCCTCGGGTTATCACCCATTAGTACACTTTATAATTGAGTTTCTTCACCCCTGAGTTATCACTCATTAGTGCTATTAACTATAAGGTTCTTGCACCCCCGGGTTATCACCCATTAGTGCTCTTACAATAATATCACATAATAGGAATACACACACCCTATTATAAATTATAGGTATTTCACCAACCTACATATATACTCTTCATACGTATTTTAATCTCATCTCTATGTATAGTATAAATATTTAGATTACTATCTCTCTCGTAATTTCCAAGGTATACTCTCTCTCTATACCGAAATAATTAAAGTATTTATTCTCACATACTTTCCCAAAATTCCATCTTATTTAAATTTACTATTTGGTAGTTTCTCTCACTCCAATAAACCGGCAAACTCAAAACTAGACTTTGAGAAAAATCCCCAAAAATTCCCTATGTCGCTCGAACCAGAAGGGTTGTCATTTGAACGACTTCCACGTGTCGTTTGAGCGTCTTCGCGCGAGATGCCATCTCGCTCGAACTACTTCGCGCGAGATCTCCATCTCGTTTGAATCACTTCGTGCGACTTCGCGCGAGATTACACTGTTCGTCTTCTTCACCAAACATCAACGTTTTTCACCATTTTAAAACCCAAAAACCTCTAAGATTCGATTCCCAACAACTCATCATCAATACTCATCAACACCTAACAGGTTATAAATCATTCCTAACCTCCTAGGATAATTAATTCGTCATAAATCATCATAAATATGTAAAATCCCCAAATTAATTCATATGAACCCTAGTTCCCAAAATTTTCAATTACAGAACCTAATCCACCCAGATTCGTTCATCAATATATAATCAAATTCCGTGATTAATCCTCTACATACATGAAGGAATTCTAGCGACTAATTAAACCAATCCTTAATCATAATTTAAATCTCCAATTTTCTCCAATGAACATATAAATCATGATTAAGTCCACCTATACTAACATGAGCATGATTATTGCTAAAAGAAAGAAAGTAATAAACACTTGCTTGGAATATGACGGTCTGATCCATTGGCGATGTTTGTATATACGCGTTCTCTCTTCGCGATCTACGCGTTAGTGGTCACGGTTGTGCAAGGTGGTGCCAAATGAGTCTTCTCTCTTGGAATTTGGTTCTCCCTCACACCCTCCATGGCCGTTCTAACTTCCTGTCACTTCTTAACCCTAATGGAGTTTCCTTAGCTGATATAATCAATCCCAATTTTCGTCCATTAGTTTAGCCCAAAAATTCAAATTACAAAACTACCCCTACGGGGTGCCGGTTATGCCAAAAATCGCCCCAGGACCCAAACTAAACACACGGGTATACTGTTGTGACTATCTCGACCCTTTTGGACTCAATGGTGCACTCGAAATGACCATACGATTTAATAAAAACAAATTCTCTTTTTATTCCATTCAATTAGTTCCGACACGACTCACACGCGTGACAGACTTAAATTACCAAACTGGCGTATTTCTCACTTCCGACAATTTATCAAATATCATAATTCCATATTACATATCATACAGTATTATTTAATAGTTCACAACAATAAGTATTAACCCTTGGAACGCTAGTTAATAATTATTTTAATCCGGATTAATAACAAATTAATATCTCACATTTTAATTTAATTAATCCAGCAACAATAAATAAATCGCATATTTATTCCCACAAAAATACAGGGCGTTACAATCCCGGGCCAAAGACCACTAGAGAGGCAGAAAAAGATATATTGATCAACTATAATTGGTTCGGATGAACAGAAGAACATTCTGCTAACATAGAAGGCAGCCCTTTCTTTATTCTAATTAGGGAGCTCTATTCAATTTGCTTGGTTGGGGGCTTCTCACCAGTCTCATTTTTATTTCCCACCCCTATATCATCTCGTTTAGAAGGGGGATTGATAGCTATGTCTCCCAAAATGTTGGGAATCTTCCTCTTCCCTATGGATATAGCAAGGGGAAAATTTAAATCTAAGGAAGAAGGGGAAAGGAAAACAAGATCACCACTGCCAGATGCAGTGGCTGAGGAAGTAGAAGGAAGTTCTTGTTCAAGGTCAATTACAGGGAAAGGAGTAAGACAAGAAACAAAGGAAGAGATTGTGTTCTTGTACTGCAACAAATAAGATGAAGACCTGACGTTCTCCTCACCAATCCTTTAATGAAGTCCCTAAATAAACTTCAACTACCTCAAATTCACTTCAGTTTCCTTCGGGCACCTTCTCTTCTGATCAACTACAATAAAAATTTACAGAGAAATAATTAGTGTAACATTTAAACATATGTGTACAAGGCAAAGTAGTTAAATAAGGAATAACATATCCCATTGCCAAAAAGAGGGCACCTAGGCCCCTGGTAATCAGAATTTCCAATGAAAGGGGGGTATTTCCAATTTTTTACAACAACCCCACTCTCAAAATAATCCATGTTGGAGTCTGGAAGATTAACTACTAACTCTTTACTTACATACCTAGTTTTAAAATAAAAAATGTTGTCACTAGTCACCGACATATAACAAAACATTATTTCTGGAATCGTTAGATGGGTTCCATGAATTTGATTCAACCTATACACTCGATTAACAACCCTACAAGTATTGGGGGCTACCCTAGAAGAAACAACATCAAAATATTGACAAAATTCAAGGCACAGTGGGTTGGAAGGAAAATTAAACCCGCATTCAGCTATAAAAGTCGATGGAAACCAGTGACCCTCAACAAGTGAGAAAAAATCATCAGGTAAAATAGCGTGTTCAAAAATAACCAAAGAAGGAATCCTAAATTCATTTCTGAATTCATCAAGAGAATCAACAGAGTAAACCATGATGAAGAATAGAAGAAAAAAGAAAGAATTCTTACAGGAAGTAAGGATTCGGCAACAACTGAAGAATAAAAAAAGATCGTTCGAGAAAGAAAAAGAAAGCTTGAAGACACTGTAACCTAGAAACACTCAAAAGATTTGAGGTAGAGAAAGTTTGTGGATTTTCTCGCTCTTTATAAGTTGCCTAAAAACGAGAAAAATAATAATTAAAAAGAAGCGTCGATTGAACTGGGGGCGGCTAAAAGACATAAAAGATGGATTTACCCAAAAATGATTCGTTAAAGTCGGGGATAATTTCAAAAATACCATGCACATTATATTGTCATAATTAAACTATAAATTTTTACAAGTAGGGGAAATCGGCAACCAACCATGCCTAAAATTAATGCCTGAGCAACTTTAAGAGCCAAATGCTCCATACTCTTGTAAAAACTTCGGGCATGAAACATTGGGGGCTTCTGTTGATACCAAAAATTATTCATCTAAACGAACAACTCCAGGGATACCGACCAACACTAGGGATGCCGACCAATGATGATAGGGAAAATCCAATAATTGTATACATTAATGATTGTATAGATGTAAATGTCTATGTATAAAGACATTCCATCCTTTGATATTACATCTCTTGTACTCCCCATGGGGGCTATAAATACATTATAAACCCTATATTCAGGGAGACGCAAAAAGAGAGGAAATTGAACAATCCCCCAAAGCCATACACAACAGTGGACGTAGTCTCTTCTATCATGACGAACCACTTTAAAAATCTCTTATCTCTTTTATTTTTATTTATCAGTGATCAATTAATTAGCCTAGTCTATTTTTTGAATCAACAATCATGTCGCCCTCAGATTTAGTATTCAGTTATTTATTAGACTCTGTGTATTTGGGTTATTATTTCAATTATTGTTGGATTGTATTTTGAATGTAAAGTTTATTCGGTCATCTTTATTTATATTATTTAACTGTGTTGAATTTAGTTATTAGTTTGTGTGGATGATTTAATTATTATTTTATTTCTACATGTTATTAATTAATGAATAATAAAATTTGGCACCAGTATATTTAAATCACTAGGTTGTTAGTAACTTTGAAAATGTTTTCGATGGTGATGCTAAGAATGAGCCATATGATACCAACATTTTATTTTGATCACGGGTTGGACACCCGGTATTTTATTAGGCGGGGTGTCACAGATGGTATCAGAGCATCAGGTTCTAGAGTCCTTAGGATCTCTATGACTTATTACATCTCATTTTAGTGTTCTTTGATATAAAGCCTTATTATAGGATTGTTGTATTCCTTTACGTCTGCGACTTATGTTCTCTTTCTATTAAGTATAGTTAAAATTTTGGACTGATATTTTGAGGATTATAAGAGACATTAAACTCAGGCATCTCTGCATCAGAGTTTTCTACTGAATCAGGTTTCAATAAACCAACCAGCATCCTAATGAGCATTGTCTTTCCAGTTCCATTCTCACCCAACATTACAATGATTTGCAATAGATTTACAATGGAAATTCGTATATGTTTGTTTGAAAATCAAAATTCTGTATACGATCTGCAATGGAAATTTATAACCATCAGAATTTTGTTTTGAATTATCCTTAGTAACCATTAGAATTTTGCAATTATATACTTATGAAATTTTTTTTGTTTTGCAATTATCTACTTTGGAAAGATTTCCTTCCAAAATGTGTTCGGAGACAAAAGCAGAAATACTTATGTCTGCGATACCATCGATGTTCTCACCATCCGTCACATTTTCTTGAGCATTGTTCTTTTTGGAATTCTTTGGTTTGCGACACTCGCTTGAGCATTGTCCTGGCTTGCCACAATCTAGCATTTTCCTTTGAACTTATTTATTTGTTTAGATGTGCCTTCCCCATCATGCTTACATTTGGATTTAGGACCTTCAACCACATGAGCTTTGGACTCCGTGATGTTCTTACTACTTTTCTTTTGAGATTCACGATTCTCTTCTTCAACCTACAGTCGCACTACCAATTCTTAAACATTCATCTCCTTGCGTTTGTGCTTGAGATAATTTTTGAACAAATTCCAAGATGGAAGCAATTTTTCAATTATCACTGCCACTTGAAAGGTGTCATTGACTAAAACTCCTTCTGTATGAATGTCATGAAGAATAACCTGAAGTTCTTGAACTTGTGCAATAATCGTCTTGGAGTCAACCATTTTGAAGTCTAGAAAATGGCCTATGATGAATTTCTTCATACATGCATCTTCAGTTTTGTACTTATTCTCCAAAGAATTCCCCAATTCCTTAGCGGTTTTCATGGTTATGTACACATGGTACAACGTCCTGTTGAAGTATGTTAGGATGTAGTTTAGGCACAGAAAATCAAAATGTTTCCATGCTTCCATGTCAGTAACTTTTCAATTTTATCTCCATCTTACAAAGGGGGACGATCCTCATAAACGAACCTTGCCAATTGGAAGGTTGTGAGATGAAAATACATTTTTCCTTGCCATCGCTTGAAATCGGCCCCAAAATCCTCAAAATGTTTGTTTGTGTTAATTAATTCATGTCCTTTGGAAGTAGTTTATGCCATTAATTTGATTTACTATGTGATATGTATTTATTTTGTGATATATGTGATGGACCTAATTACTTCAAATATGCATCACCATTGAAAAAATTGTCAATGTTATCCAAGTATTTCATAGGAATATGAAGCACGGACATGGATACAGGTGTCGTTTCCGATGTGACTCGGACACACCGACACAACAAGCCTTTAAAAAAATAGGACACGACACATCGACATAAATATATTTTTATACTTGTGTGTGTGTGTGTATATATATATATATACTTTTATCTACTCTACATTTCAAAAACAAAAAATAGTTGTGAAACTAATTTATTAAAATCAACATGGTTCAGTATTTCATAATGATAGTAAAATCGTAAGTCAAATATATGCATTTAAATTAAGCGAGATGATAACTTCATTCTTTTAACTTTTCTTATTATTATTAATACACCCTTAAACTATTTAATTTTACAAGATGACATTATAATTTCTTAGTTTTGTTTAATTTTGTCACCCCGTTGTGTCCACGAAATGACCGGGCCATGTTCGTCAAGTGTCCGACTTTTTTTTTAAATGCCAAACAAGTCTGCCAAGCCACGCGGAGTGTCATACGAGTAGCGGGGTGTCTGACAAGGGTACGTCACCTTCGGAGAAGTGTTTGTGCTTCTTAGGTGGGAAATGTCCTTTTTTTCTCATTGGACTTGATTTTTAAATTTATTAGTAAACGTTCATTTTGGGTGGGGACAAACTTAAATGAAGTGGCATGGAAATAGTCACATTTAACTCCAAAGGTATTAAAGTTACCTGAGGGAAGGATCGTGTCCTCACTGGGTTTCTGGTTGCTGAAGTTAACTAGTATACACTTTTTATAGGGTTGAAAATGAAATTTACGGGTCAAAACTCAAAATAAGAACGTGGAGGCTTAATAAGAGACACGAACACCTTCAAAGGTATTAACATATCCTGTGGAAGATACGGTTTTGTCATTGGTCACCTGGTTTTAGAAATTGGTTAGTAAATGTTCTTTTGCATATTAAAATGGACTTTTGCAGGCGAAAACTCAAAACATTAATCGAGTATCCTTAAAAGATGCACATACACCCTAAGACTCACAAAGGAAATATGTGGGAAGTGTCTGCTTCCTAATTGAACTCTAGTTTTCGAAATTGACATGTATATGCTCGTTTTTTGGTATAAAATAGACTTTAGGGAGTGAATTGACTAGTACTGATCAGAACTTTGTTCAAGTCTGCTTTGGTTTCACTCATTTTGGAAATGTTCTATTTTTTATTATCAGTTGTAGCAGAAGTTATTCTCGCCCTAAAATTCCATGACGTCGCTGACCCCAACACGTCACTTTATAAGTTGCTATCACTTTCTCTTACTATTTTCATTCCCACAAAATACATTTTTTGGGGGGAAGAGGCACAGTACCCCCACAAATATTATTAAAACAAGCCTTAAAAGGCAATAGCTCAAACAAAATGAAAACTAGAGGCTGAGCCCAATGCTCTAGCTTGAAAGCAATAAATAAGGGGATTAATATACATCCCCTTTACAAGAAGCTAAAAAACGCAAAAAAATTGGGATTATGTAAATAAACCCATTACAATTTCACTTTTCTAATTTGAGAAATACCTACTTCGTATGCATATAAGTCTCATCCACACATTGATCATAACCAAAATATTTGATTGTTTAATCAAATAGGATGTTCTAATATCTTAACTCATGCATAAGTCCATAAAGAGATCTCTTAATCTTGCACACTTGTGAATGTTAAAATCATAAGTGACTTCAGATCGATAGGGTTCCCCTTTGGACCTTTGACGAGTAAGAGGAGAGATGTGTCAAAGTAATAGACACAAGTTTAAAGTGGTTCAAAACTCAGTTGGGGGTCCTACGTCCACTCTTAAAGGTGTTCCACTCGTATATTAGAAAGTAAAGGAAGTGTTACAGTCTAAAAGACCTTAATCTTTGATCAATAGAGTCTAAGGCTTGGTGGACTTTTTTAATAGCGGAGATGACATTAGGAAATAACTAAATGACTTCTCTAAGGGTACCAAGGTGTTGTTTTAGGGCTCGACAAGGTGTACAAAGTGTATAAGTAATGTAATAGGCCCAATTTACAAATATATGCTCATAAAAAAAAGGTTATGAATATGGAGTGAAGTGTGAAACACTTGTAAAATGTGAGAACTCATATGATTTTGATTGTTTGGATGCCTTAATATTTTTCAATGTTTGAGATCAATTCCCCCTCAACGTCCACCAGATTCCTATTTATAAGCAATCTCTTGGAACGAGAACGAGTGAACTATCATGGTATGGCTTTGACAGTGCTAAGGTCTGAAGGTGCCAGAGGAAGTTGGAGTGTTGGACAAAGTATTCATAGGTGGTGCCAGAGGAAATATCTGACACAAGGCCTCTTTCTACTTTAGGCCTTAATATTTCCCTTACTTCGATCGAAGAGGATGGCACTGGAACCCTTGAGAGGGCGTACTTATGGATGAATGACCCGAACTTCACTGTGCGGTCCCACTTCACTATCGAATTATTGACCAGGATGCCTCAATTGCATCTATTTTCATAAAGGGGGAGGACTTGAAGAGGGGTGTTAAAACCCTTAGCCATTCTGAAGGGATGGTCGCAATTGAAAACTATTTTCGACCTCCATCTAGTGAGGATCTTAACTCGTATGCTTATTTGGTAAATGCCCTCCATTCAATTGCCAAGACGAAATTTTTTGATGTTATGGACAAACTGAGTACACGGGAGACCTCGATTAATGCAGAAGAGTTGCTCCACTTATTGGGCAATGTACCTTTACAGTTATTCTAATTTTCTCATGATAACTTTTTGGCTTTTGTTCTTTGATCTTACCTCTACTTGTCCTTTTGTATTTTTAGCACTTGACATAGGTTGTTCTGGCTAACACCCTTATTGGTAGTAGATGATAGAACAAGGCTATTGGGATGGCGAGATTGATGGACCTTTATTCAGATGCAACTGGATTGAACGATCGATGACCTGAGTGTGAAGAAAAATGTCCTTAGGAAGGATAAAGAGGCGTTGAGATCTTGAGTCATTGTTCTTAAGAAAGATAAACTTTTGGATACCAAGAATATGAGGGATAGTGCTTTTTCAATAGCTGTTGTGAGGGAATCCCTGAAAAAGTTAGTGAAACTTCACACCCTGGCAAAGACTCTTTGGGGTTAGAAAGTTAACGTACAAGCCTTGCAGGATAAACTCCTTCATGTAAATGATGAGGTGGGAATACTAAAGCAGTCTCTGAGTGATCTCACTACTGTGAAGGAGGACCTGACCTCCAGGGGTCAGGAACTATAGAAAGAGCATGATAGGGTCTCCTTACTTCATTCCACTCTTCAAGGGGAGATTCATTATGCTATAAAAAAGAATGTGGATGCCTATACCAGGTGTGAGACATTTCAGAGGTACCTCTTTCATAATTATAGCTCTAGATTTCATGCTTTCAAAGAGAAGGTCCAAAGGTTATTCCTTAAAGTGGAAGCCACTAACCTATTTGTTGAGGCCCTTGAATATGGTGTAGAGAGTTCAAATGATGAGGGTGACCATGTTGGGGGAATAATCTTAAGAAAGATGCCTCTTCCTCTGTCCCACCAGTAAAACCCTTGTGGAATCCCAATATACCAAACCTTGATTGGGATTTTATACAATTCATTATTTTGAATTCATGATTGGCCGTGGGTCATTGATATAGTTTCTCATCCTTTCATATTTAATGAGAGTAATATTTTGAATGGAAATGTGTTGTTCTTTCATCTTTACTTTGTACTTTATTTTTTGCTTTTCTAAGTAATAGTTTGCACTTCTTGAGGGAGGTCTTCGTAAGGCATTTCGAGCATGTAGTAAGCTCTTATCCCCCAAGATTACTTGGTAAATCAAGATAACTGTAACAACCCTCGATTTTTGGAGACTGAGAAGTTAAATTTTGGGAAAATAAAATTTAATTGAATTGGAGAATTTCAAAATTTGGGACTTGAGGCCCAAAAATAGAGAATATTTCAAAGTATTCCGGATGATATTTTTGAGGGTACCATCGATCCCGGAAGGGTCGAGATAGTCGAAATGACTGTCATTGGGTCTTATTTCGGCTCCGAAATGTTTTTAAGTTATTTTGGCTCGAATTGGAGTAAACGAGTCATTTAAAGTGTGTATTAACTTTTAAAACTGGGATTTTTGTTTTAAAGGTTTATGTGGCTTACGGATCAAGCCATTCTCATTTGAGAGAAAGAGAGAAAAGCCCTAGAGAGAGGAAGAGAAGGAAAGAAGGAGAAAAGAAGAGAGACGGGAAGAAAGTTTGGAGATTTCTGGCCCAACCGCGATTTCGAGGACGATCCAACCTTTACAAATCTGAGGCAAGTGTTTAATCTTGCTAAATAGCTATTGTGTATCTTCATTTCATAATTTGTGGGGTAAAGAAATGGATTTTTGGGTATAAATACCCAAACCTAGATTTTTGGGTTTAAATCTTGAAATGAATGTTTAAATATGGATTTAATGGAATAGAAATGGTTGGGATGAGATGTAGGATGGGTTTTCTTGCTAATAACATTATTGGGTTAAAGATTTTGGTATTGGAATGAGAATTTTAGGGTTTAAATTCATGGGGTTTGCTGAAAATGGAAAATCAGCCAAGGCAACTGGTATGGCCGGTCGACCGCGGTCTGGGGACCGATCGACCGCGCCTTAAGGGAAAAGCCTACTGTATTTCTTCGTAGGCAAAATTTTGGACCCGCGGTCGACCGGGGGTCAGGGTCCAGTCGACCGGTCCCCTGTTTTTAGCCCAAAATTTGGATTTCTTCTTCCCCTTTTCTTTTGGAGTTTATTCTTAGGGGCTTCCTTAATGGGCTGTTTTATGGGTTTCCTAAGATGACTTCTAGCCCTTTTTAGTTGGGTTTATTGATTTGGGGTTCTCTCTTATAAAGTAAGAGATATCTTTTGGTGACTTATGGGAGGGTTTATCACTTAGTATACGATAGTGGGGACTTCTTGGAATCATTGGATAAGAAATATCCATGTATGTGGTGAAATTTCTAGGCCGACATTTATGTCAAATCCTTATAAGGATAGGATATGGTTAAGATATAATTTGGGGCCAAATGAAAGAGAGTGGTTGCATACTCTTTAAGAGTGAGGGGTCTTATATCCTTAGAAATGTTTAGGCTAAGGAACAATTGATAACTCTATAGGAGTAAGGGTTACCGAGATTTATTCGAACCATAGGTGACTTTGAGAACGTCTTAGGATCGTACTATCGACTAGAATAAGCGGTAGCATAAATTCTAGTTAGGGTAGTTTTCACGTATTATGGGGATATGACCTGTGAGATTCCAATACTTGAAATGAGGTTGGAATAAATTAAGGCTTTAGACTATTAAGTCATGTGTGTGCCTATGGTTAAATAGTACAAAGGTAAATATTATACTTTTGGTTATGGATGAAACGTGTAGTGATGGATTCCTACACATACTCTTGGGTGATAACCCTAATGTTGAATATGTATGTATATATATATACATATGGTTTTGGGAGACTATTCATCATAGGAAAAATGATTGAATATGTTTCAAGTGAGGGATTGTATTCACATATCGAGGTATATTTATTGGAAATTGTGGTGACGGCTTGTATATTGAGGATTATGTATACTTATAGCCGGGTTTATATATCTTATACTTATGAACGGGAATTAGTTTGTATATATATTGATATAGCGATGTGTGAATTTATGTACATATATCTATGTATGAATATGAATATATGGATATATTTATGTTGTGGTCATACGTGGTATGGATATTTAAACCGTATATGATGGTTTATTATATTGGATCATATGATGGGATCATATGATTGTATGTATATTGCGTATATGAGCAATATATATATACTTATGTGGTTAGGCATACCCCGCTCATGCTATCATTGGGAAGTTTCCGCGCAGAGGGTGAGCATCCTGGCATATAGAGCAGGGTGTGGATATTCCCCAGGTCATAGTCGTCCCTTGTGTTATTATACGATATAGATATATATTTTCGGGATGAGACGTGGTGGGTATGTTTCGTCTCATTGCCGGTTGGAACTATGACCGCTTCCCAGGACGTCGTGTGTGTGTGTTACCACGAGGTGGGTGTAGTTGATCCCCACCAGGTGGTCCCCAGTTGTTACGTGAGCCGGACACTGGGAAGATGATAGCATTGATGCAGTTTTATCGGCGCTACATATAGCCGGGTATTATATTTGCATGGCCATTGTACATCATATATGGTATGTGCACTTGGTCATGGGTATATGGATGATTGGTATATGTATATATATGGTGAGCATAAAATACCAATATATATGTATTTATATATCCTATATAGGAAAGGATATAGAGTTTTGGTAAAGTACATCTTAGATGATTATGGTGTACTAGATTGATGGGGGTTGATGTATCTCACATAAGGTATAATTTGGTTACATCATCCCAAGGATATTATTGGAGATTCTTTTATTTTTTATTTTTTATTTTTTCTTTTCTTTCTTTCTTTCTTTCTTTCTTTCTTTCTTTCTTTCTTTCTTTGATAGTTAGTTTAGCAATAATGGTAGTACTATATAGTATGTTAAGAATTATGGATCTCTAGGATCGACATTGCCCAGGAGTAGTATAACGAGGGGGTTCCTTGTTTGGATTTCGCTTTGCGAGATGCCTCACGCACGAAACGCAGTGCTATGTCGAGAGTTGAGAGAAGTAATTCTATTTGTGGCATCTCGGATCTCTAGTCTTGACCTTGTCAGGAGTAGTGTAACGGGGCGGTTCCTTGTTTGGATTTCGCTTTGCGAGACTCCCCACGCATGAAACGTAGTACAAGTTTGAGATTAGAGAGAGGTTTTGCCAATATTCCATGTGCATGATATTAAGAAAATAAATTCTTATGTTTTAGCCTATATATATGTATATATATATATAGATATATGTATATATATATAGGGGTAACGTATTAAGACTTATAATTCATTATTATTATGAATCGGAATCCATTAAGCCTTTGATGGCATAATTGTTGTAATCGTAATCTAGTAGGATTAGAAAGGGTGGATCCTTAGATTATGTCGGGAAAGTAGCTATCGTGGGTATGGGCTAGGCCTATGATAAGTTAGGTTGTCCTTACACTGGGGTAATTTAACTAAAACTTGAGGACGCGAATAGATGCGCGCCTTTAGATGAGAGGTGAGATGGGGTTCCACGAGAGAGCGGTCTCACTTTAATTATGAAATAAGTGCACCGGTAATTATTATGCACGGTTAACTCACTTGCTAAATATTTTTCACATTCGGGGCTCTGACCCGTTTACTTTTCTATCCTCCTTGTATATATATATATATATATTATCATAGGTATCCTACCGCATGGATGCCGGATGACTTTCTATCCAGAGTCTTGGGAGCCGTGACAGGTGCGGACTGTTGCAGGATGTTTCATGTAGTCGCTTCCTACTTCTTTAAAATTTAAGGTAGGATTCATGTTGTATATCGGGTTTGTACCCAAGGGATATTTATATACATGTTTATATTTATTCCATTTCAGTTATTGTATTGGCTGTGACCCGACAGCTTATTCGGGTCTACTTTGTGTAGTACATTCGGTTGTATTTATTTAGTTCATTTTATTTCTATCGTTTCATTTATCCTAGTTCTTGCATGCATCTTTCTTTTTCTTTAGTTGTAGTGTTAGTGTTGGTTTGTTGTCTGTTGCGTTTTTTTTTTTAATTTTTCATACCCCGCTTATGTGATTTCGGGTAGTTAGTCCTATATTGTATAGTACCACCAGTTGATGTTGAGACTGGACCATCTGAAACTCCTGATTTAATATAGTATAGGGCTGGCCACCTGTTATTATTTTAGGCGGGTTGTGACAATAACATGCAAACTTATTGAAGTAGAATTAAAGGCCCTGAGACCTCTGCTTTATACTTATGAAGTTTGCTTAAGTCAAGACCGAGGTTCTGAAGTTTAGCGTTAAGCTTTGAAACCTTAGCATGCATGATGCTCGTGCCTTTGTGAGACTGGAAGCCTATAGTTTTTGTTTTAAACACATAGCCTCCCAATAAAATTTTGGGATTAAAGACTTAAGATTAAGTCTGTAAAGGATCCTATGACCTTAAATTTAAAAAATGATTTTGAAAGTCCTTAAAAGGGTCTTGAGACCTCCGAACATACAAAAATTATAACCTAAAGTCCCACAAAGGGTTCTAAGACCTGTGAACTTAGTTAAAATTAAATCTGAAGTCTCACAAAGCATCATAAGACCACTAAACTTGGAAAGTTTAAAATTTCAAAGTCCTTATGAGCATCTAAGGGTCATAAGATGTCTGTACTTTGATAAATTTGAAATTTTAAAGTCCTTATAAGGGTATAAGACCTCGAACTGCAAAATTAGTAACCTAAAGTCCCACAAAGGGACATAAGACCTCTGGACTTTGATAAATTTGAAAATTTTAAAGATCTTATAAGGGTTTAAAGATCTTAGGGAGATTAGAGAAAATGAAATCTTGGTGATCTCTATTAGGCATGAGCAGCCACCATGACTTCAGAAAATTTCTACAAGATTGAAACTTCAAGGAGATACTAAGTCTAGTCCCAAAAAATTACCACACTTCTTGAGCTATAACACATTTTTTAAAGCATGTGATCTATAGTTTCAATATGAGCTTCACAATTCCTGCATCTAGAGGCCATTCTTATGCCCATGGATTGGATATTCTCATCAGTTGGAATGACATTATGCATAAATTTCCAATTGAATATATAGATTTTATTAGGACAGTGTTTACTCCATATGTATTTCCAGATCTAAGCTAATGGTCTAACTTTTCTGATGCAGTTGTAAGCAGACTTGATATTAAATTCTCCTGAAGATGTAGGCTTCCATATTTGTCTATCTTCATTAATAATCTCAGATGCTTCTTCTTTGACAACAGCTATCCTCTTAAAGGCTTAGGAGCCTTTCGAACGACCTGAAATATCCCCAAATTTGTTTCTCATAAAGTTCCCCCATTATCAAATTTCCACTTCCAATAAAGTTTGAGACCTGAAGCTTTAATAATATCTTCCATATTTCTGATATTAAGACCCCCTTCCTCTATGGGAAAACATACCTTATCCCATCATAACCAATGGTGGTGCTTTTCAGAGGAGTGGCCACCCCACCAAAATTTGTTTAGCTTATCTTTGAACCTTTTTAAAACAGCTTTGGGAGTTTGATCTCATCTTGAGTAGCATTAAATTCCACTTCATTCCCCCCAAATTTTTCTTCTTCATGAGCCACCACATCAAAATCCCCTATCACTAATAGAGGAATAGAATTGAATTGGATAGCAATATCTTCAAACATATCCCAAAGAATTTTCCTTTCTACTGTTGTGCACTTAGCATACACTATAACAATGATTTGGATATAATTAAAGGAAGACCCTTGAACTTTCATTACTAAAATTTTCTTTTCATCTCTAATCACACTTACCAAAATATCAACAGACCACAAAAACCATATTTTATTTGAACAATTATGAACATTGTTAGAGAATCCCCATTTTCTTTGGAATTTGGTGATTTTACTTGAGTCCACTTTGGGTTCTAAAAGGGCAATAGAAGGCATAAGGTAGTTTTTTTAAGTCTCTTAACTCTTTGGAATATGCACTTCAGCTGTGAGAAATCTTTAAAGATATATTTAATTTCTTCAAGACCTTGTTTCTTACCATATTCACAATAAGATGGGATCTTTTCATAACTAACTTATTGCCAGAAACATTGTGAACCACAACCAATCCACACGCTATGGGGTATGTCCTGCTGAAGATTTAGTTCAACACAGATCTATTTATAGGATTGGCCTTTTTATATGATGGGATGGCTAACCCACTGATTCAGGTGGAGCATGGTTCTCTCATTTGAATTTTGATATTGGCCTTTTTATTCTTCTTTTTGCAAATTTAGCATGACTTTAGTGAAATCCATATCATTATTCTCGTCCCTTACTGAATTAATGATGTTAATATCATGTTAGATAGGATTAATTTTCTCACTAATAGCATTAGAGTCAGCAACCATCCAGTTGGCATGTCTAGTTTCATTACTATTTTGAGAATGAGTAATATTAATCACATAGTCATGATTGGAAACTTCTTTCTAGGATTTGGGGGTAGTCTGTCTCCCCATTTTAAGTGACTTTTTTTGTAGCCAATAACTTCCTCCCTTTGACAGGAAATATTGAGTTTTGCTCTAGTTTCAAATAACTCTTTTCTTGAGTTTTCATTAGGATCAATTTCGAATTGTGTTCTTTTATAAGGATAATATCTTCAAAATCTTTTCTGGATTGAAATATGTTTTTGAAACATTCTTTATTCCATGTTCTCAATTTAGTTTTTAGTTTTTTGAGCTTAAGACCAAAAGCTACCATAGGAGGAGCATTGAACGATTAGATGATGCTAAACACCCCGTGCGTAACTCCGCTAGGTTCCTTTTCTCAACTCTCATGGAGGTACTCACACATCACTATCACTTTATACGTGAATCCATGTAATCATTCTACTTTTCCCCCTCCTTCTTTTGGAGAATCAACTGTCAACAGGCAAAGCTATAAAGAATAGGTTCACTGTGTGCTAGTTTCATTATGTAGTTGCAAATCAGTTGTAGCTGTGACTGATTAGTGTAAATAAGTTAGTGTAAATTTAATACAATGAGTTGTAAAATTTTCAATGGGGTGAAAGGATAAAAGGAATTAATTTAATGTCTTTATGTATTTGATTGGCATAAATCAGTTAGTGTAAACTCTGTTCACTTGCTTAGCTTCAACAGGTACTTGATTGAGTATTAGACAAAGAAAGTGAATACAAGAGCTCTGCAATTAGGATTCACTTGTACAAGCTGTACTTGGTTGAGTATTTAATGAGGTTTGATGTGATTCTATCTCATATAATAATTTTTTTTCAATTAGTCCTCCCAAAGTATCAAGTGAAACCAGTCCTAGCACCTGCCATTTTATTTAGGCACAACCCTTATTTTTAATGTCTCTAGATTTGCATTTTGCAAGAATATGTTGGTTCTTAATTTGTTTGGTTTCACCGTTTCAATAATGAGGCTGTCAATTAATGGAGATATCATATTTGGTTTTGAATCAGCCATTTTATTTAGGACCTGCCATTTTAACACTACCTATTTACTGCATAAACAGTTCAAATGGAGCTAACACGAAAATGGAGTAGACTTTGCTGCATAAACACTAGTGATATGTATTGAACATTGATTTCATGAAATAGGTTTAATACAATTTATTCAATATAATTTATGTTTGCAAATTCCATGATAATGAAAAGTAGAGAAAAATGTAAATATTCAGTTTCACCATCATATACTAATAGTTCTCATCATATACTAATTATTTCAGTCTTTAAGTCAGATTATTAGTTCAGTTTGTAATTAGTCTGTTAAGTGTTAAATAGTTAAATCAGCTCGGTTTTTAGTGTTTGTTCTTATTTTATATTTATGTAATCATGAGTACTTTGGAGCTTATTTTTGTATTAGGTTTTAAACAAGTATTGTCCAAGAATCTAAACCAAGTTAATGTTTCTTGACTTTTTCAGAACCATAGCTAATTGCGTTTTGTATCCCATTTGTTGCAGGAAGTTTACTATCCCACGAGGACTTGTTATACGTTTACTTGAGCCTTTTATCGTTGGAGCTTTTGCATTTATTTTCTCGATCAAAGACCTTGTCGCTTAAGTCCTCTTTAGCCTTGCTCTCAACCACAAGCAGGGGTGAGACATATTCAAGTTAAATTTTGTTCATTATGTTGTCCAACGGTAAAAAGAATCGTAATGTGTATTTTTATTTATATTAGATGTTTAGAAAGTTGTGTCTATTTCTGTCGTTGTTTTTGAGTTAATTTTTATTTTTAAACAAATTGGTTTTCATGAATAAATAAATGAGACTCTGTCGAATTTTTTAAAAAATATTAAGTATTTTTAAAAGTAAATAATGCGAAGATATTCAAACTTGATAAGGTTTTTAGAGATTGTCATCTATAGGAACTATTAAAAACAATTACTTCTTTGTTTAAGGTAACTGACACTTAATAAATTTATTGCAGGTGAAAACCTTTTGTGGACAAGGCAAGATATTGGAGTCATTTTGTTGGAGGTCGTATGCTTGAAGATTGCGAGTTTACTTTGCGTAACATCATTTAATGTTAGGGATAGATGATTTTTTATGTATTTTTTCTAATGAGATGAGTGAAATTGTATAGAGAGATCTATGTTGGACACAATGTTTAAATTGTGTATTTTTTCTTTGTATGAATTTTAATTATAATTGAATGGAAAATTATATGTTATATGTTGAAATGGGATGCAAAATATGTCATATTATTTTTAAGAGGTTTTGTTCATAATTATATAGAGTATATTAAGAAATGGATGAAATTTTAATTTTGGTGCCAAAATTATTAAAGACGGCTTCTTTGCTGTCTCAAAAGGGTTCCATAAATGGAGACTTTTTTGAGACGGATAAGTTATCGTCTCAAAAAACTCTTTGGGGACGTATATTGGCGTCTCTAAAAAAACATTAAAAGATGGAATTTTTGCCGTCTCAAAAGGGTCCTGTAAGCAATGACCTTTTGAGACAGCGTATTTTCCGTCTCAAAAGAACTTTTTGAGATGGCTTCGGTCGTCTCAAAAAGCTTTTAAAGCGGGGGTCTAATACTACACTCCTTTGCCGTCTCAAATGGCGTCACAAAAGGCTTTTGAGACGGCTATAAGACTTTTTGGGACGGTTGGAGCACTGTAGTAAAAAACAATTTTTT
This sequence comes from Sambucus nigra, assembly GCA_949130495.1. Taxonomy (NCBI): domain Eukaryota; kingdom Viridiplantae; phylum Streptophyta; class Magnoliopsida; order Dipsacales; family Adoxaceae; genus Sambucus; species Sambucus nigra. The sequence continues at coordinate 183,197,152 of OX422207.1, forward strand.
TTGTAGTGCTGCGGTTATTCGAGTGTCAAATAATATTTCATTATAATCAGGTGTATGTTGCGATTTACAATTATAGTGAAATAAAAAGATTTTGCCCTGAGGGGATTTTCATGAACTTTGTGTCGCATATTTTACTTATGTTGGTTTGACACTTGCACGCACGTGGTTATTTGAGTTTAAGGGCTGAATTAATTTGATTAATAAATTGTCTCTAATTAAATAAGTTTTGATTGTAATTTGCGGATCTAGTTGAATCTTTATCACACGTAGGGCTTTCTCAAATTGTTATCAGAGCGGGTTACGCTAATTTATCGCGTATTCATATTTTCCTCAAAAATTGTGTGATATTGATTTTTTTTTAATCCAATTTTTGTCACAATGTTTCCAAATGAAAACTTATATAGTCGGTTGTCAATTTTTGATGGGTCCAATTATGCTTACTGAAAAGTCCAAACGAAATCCCATTTAAAAGAAATCGATTAAAGAGTTTGGGTCATTTATGAAAGAGGTTGGATTCCTCCCACATGTGTCAGACTGGACTGAGGATGAGTTTAGGTGGAGCTCTTACAATTCGCGAGGGCTTAGTGCCATTTTCGGACACATCACCCCTGGCGAGTTCTGACGTATTATGAAGTGAACCACATCTAAAGAAGCGTGGGATATTTTGTATCTCACCCACGAGGGCACTAATGAGGTAAAAAAGTCTAAAATTCAAAATCTGACCACTCAATTTGAGACATTCACTATGTTAGAGACTGAGTGTTTTGACGAGTTTTATGTACGTTTGTCTTATATTGTAGACGCCAGTTTTAATCTAGGTGAGCCTATACCTGATGCAAGAGTTGTTAAAAATATTTTAAGATCGCTACCTAAACATTTTATCCCAAAATTGACTGTTTTAATTACCTTAGGAAATTTGATTAGTCTGAAATTAGAAGAGTTGGTAGGAGACCTCTAGACATATGAAATTGGCATGTTTTCCGACACTGTCAAACCTAAAGATAGAGGGATAGTGTTTAAAGCTCAAGATAAAAAAAAAAAGAAAGTGAGTTTTTGTAAGTATGGGTTTGAGGACGATATGGCCTACTTGCAAAGAATTTAAAAAAAATTCTCTAGCTTTTAAAACAAAAATTTTCCAATAAAAGATTTTCGAAGAAAAATAAAAAGAAAGACAAGGCCAAAGAAAGAAGTGAGAAAGAGAAAGAGGGTGACGTAAAGTTTGAAAATTTAAAATGTTTTGAGTTTGAGGGGAAAGGGAAAAAGTCATTTGAATGTCCCACTAGGCTTAAGAGAGAGGGGAAGAAGATCGCTATGCCAGCCACCCTTAGTGATAACGAGGGAGAAGAAGAATATGAGGATGATGAGTCTGGTAAAGGTTTATGACATAGTATGTGTGTTGACTTTTTAGCCAGTTACGAGAGACCACCCACTTTGCCCTATGTCGATGAGGACACTTGTGCACGTGATTCCCCCGAGGATGTTTTGAGTGTTTCTAGCGAGTCTGAGAGCGATTGCGCTGGTGATGATGAGAGTGAGCTCCATATTGCATTTTGAGAGTTGTACGTCGAGAACTTAAATATTAAAAAATTGAATAAAAAGTTGGTTCTCAAGGTGAAAGATCTGGAGAGAGAGATTGAGAGTTTGAAGGAGTTTGAGGCAAAAGCAAGTCAACTCGAGAAAGTGAAGGTTTCTTTAAGTGAGCAGCTGATTTCTTTGAATAAGAAAAAGAGTGAGCTTATAGCCCGCATATCACAGTTAGAGATAGATCTTAATCACGTTCTGGAGGCTAAACTCACTTTGGAGAACGCATATAAGAAGGTGGGAAAGATGGTTCCCAATATTTTTTTGAGGAGTGGTGAGAGTTTATAAATAAGTAATGACGATGCGTCTACTTCTTTTGTTGCACCTGAGTCGGTTCCTACTGTTGAGTTAGATTCACATGACTCTTTAACCAACCCACCTATGCGTCCAGGACCTATTAGAAGAGCAGGTCCTAGAGTTTTTGAGAGAGGTGTACCTAGGTCGGTTTATTTTTGCTTCCATTACAAAAAGAGAGGACACATCAGGGAGTTTTTATTTCAATTGGGTTATGTGTCACACTTTGCTCATACACATGTTTGCACACATGAGCCCACCCATAATACGTTGCTTGCACATAATGATAGAGAGTTTGCACATATTTAAGAGCAAGTGAAGTTTTTGCTCAAGGCTTCACATGATTTGATGTAGTTGTTTCAAAAGATATCACTATCTTTGGAAAACTCCACCGCACCTAATGGATGAGGTCTATACATGTTTTCTAGCATAGGTTGTTATGCATGATATTATCTTATGCATATTACTAGTATGTACCATTTGTTTTATATTTTGTTAACATTTTTTGGTACTATTTTAGTACTGTTTTGGATCTGTTTGCCCATTCCAGGAACTATTTTCCCAAACTTTTTTCACTAGACAAAATTGCATGTCATTTTGGGAATCCTGTGAATTTTTTTTCTCGTTCGAGCAAGATAAGTTCTCTTTAAGCGACATCAGTTGTCGCGTGAAGTTGTCGTTCTAATGACATGCACTTTCGTTCGAGCGACATTGATTCTTGTTTGAACGACCTATGTGGTTTTCGGGAAATTTATGTTTGCAGTCCTCTCGTTCATATTGTTATTTTATTTGATTCTGCTGGGTAGTTTCTGAGCAGTGTTAGAAAATTCAAAAATATTTTCTTTGTTTTGAAAAATCTGAAAATCCAAAAAGAGTTCTATATTTTGTTTGCACCTTATATGAATTGACATTTAGGATGACCAAGCCACAACTTCATGCCATATCCATGTGACTATTTAATAGTGTTTTTGAGACAATATGTTTTGTCATTCATGTTCTTTAAAATGTTTGGAGTCTTTGAGATGACATAGTGTTACATCCTACATGATTAACTCATTTTGTCCTTTATTCCACACATGCACGGATTTGTTTGACTTTTGTTCTTGTCTATCACATGGTAGTTGAGTGTTTCCATCTCAGTTTTGTCTATACAACGAACAAAATGAGATAAAACATGACAAAAAGTAGTGCATGTTATAAACCGTTTGTGAGAGTATGTGTTTTGAAAAAATAGGGAAGGACTATGAAAGGTACTCATTTATCCTTTGCGCTTAAGCCGCCGATTAAATAGACCTAACAAAGTGAGGAATTGAAAATTATCTGCGGTCCAATAAGGTTTAAAAGAGCTAAAAAAAATGGAAAGGAAATAAAAAGAAAATTATGCCAAAAATGGCCAATAGTTCTTTTGTTTCATCACCTCATAAGAAAAAATAAAAAGCATTATCTTTTAAATAGGGAGTTTGGATGGAATTTTCAACGGCTTGCACATCCTCGAAATTCATGAAAAAACATTACATAGTTTTGGACGTTATTCGTGTAAAAATCATTCATAATTTGATTTGTTGATATGATAAAGACGATGTCATCTAAATTTAACAATTCTACACATAACGACCTTTTTTATGTTCATTCGTTAGGAGTACACTTATGTATCTTGCACATATGATATGATTGAGTTGATTTTCCTATCGACTGTGTTCACACCCATCCATTTCGTTTCCACGATTTGGTTGTCTTAGTGTAAATTCATGGTGTGTGATTTTTGTATCATCATTTTTTGCATTTTGGTATAAAAATTTGAAAAATTGAAAATTAGTTTGTTTGCTTGGTTTACCGTGACACCCCGATTTGCTTTATGTGGTTTATTCTTTTCCTTGTCTATTTCGAAAAAATAAAAAGGGGGAGAACGAATTATGATATTATGTGGGAGTTTATGTGGTGGTGGGGGGGGGGGATTTGATTATGCTTACATGTTTTATGTTTATATCATTTCAAACTCGATATGTCACGAGATTTTTGCTTTGTCTCATGTGTATAGGTACAATTGAAGAACATTATGTTGCACACCCTGATGAGAAAAGCTTGGAGTTTTTATTTGAAGAATCGATTTTTGAAGCATCATTTGAAATGTTTGACGACTTATCAGTTTATCTTTTCACGTTTGAGTTTTTGGGAAGGTAGATTTGTGGAGTTCATTTTGAGTTTGACAATTCAGATATTTTTTTATTTTGTACCAGCATAGACATAGGGGGTGATTTGTAAGAACAAGGTCCGTCACAAGTTGCTACAAACTCGTTGAATGATTGAGAAGATTACATCTACACAAGATGAATCCGAATTACAAGAAAACTTCAATATTCAAGCCCAAGAAGGATGAATTTGGTAAAATGTGTTGATGTTTTATTTACAATTTACGTTAAAAGTGTTGAGATATTTATTTTGATTTTTGAGATAATTTTAAAATGATTTTTAATTTTTCAAAAACATAAAAGGTTTGGATAAATACTCCCGATCCCGTAAACAGTTTCGGATTTTAAATAATCCAAGTTATTTAATATTTAAAACCTTTTTTAGGACTATCATTCAAACGACGTCACATCTCGTTCAAACGAGATGGACTCTCGCTCAAACAACGTCGTCCGTCATTCGAACGACAGAGTATTTTCACCTGACACGTCACCACCTTGATTTTTATTATAAATAAGGGTGTCAGGCTTCTGATTTTCGTGTGCAGAAACACTGGTTGTAAACACAATACGTTTTTGAGTGTTTTGGTTTATTCTCCAACAAAATTTGAGGGTTCATAACTTTTTTTTTACAATTCACAATCCCAATTTCTTTTGTGTGAGTTGTTTTGTGAAACTCAAAAGCATAGTTTTGTTGTTGTTTATACTTTATGGGAAGATCTCTACAACCGAGCGCTGCGTGTTATTGTGGAGTGAGTCTCGACGAATTTTTTTGACTGCGTGTCATTAGGGAGTGATGCGGTGTTCCTGGGTTGATGACTGGACTGCGGTTCATGTAGATTCGCTGAGTGTAGATTTATTACTGACGACATCGACAGACGTCTGCGGGTATTCGAGTGTCAAACAGTATTTCATTGTAATCCGGTGTAAGTTGCAATTTAAAATTGTAGTGAAATAAAAATGTTTTGCCTTGAGGGAATTTTTCCTGAAATTCGTGTCGCATATTTTACTTATGTTGGTTTGACACTTGCACGCACGTGATTATTTGAGTTTAAAGGATGAATTGATTCGATTCATAAATTGAGTCTAACTAAATAATTTTGTAATTAAAATTTGCGAATCTATATGAATCTTCGTCACACGGAGGGCTTTCTCAGTTGTAGAATTGGCGAGTAACCTTCCTGCAGTTGTAAGACTTTACCCTCCTTTGTAAAAGATATAACGACTTTATCCAGCTCCTACACTTTGAAAAAGGACATACCCATTAATGGACACCAAGACTCCTTCACCCCATGTTCTGTCGTGGCCTGTTCTTATAACTGAAATGAATCTTCGTAAGACCAAAAAATGCAAAACCAACCTCTCAAAACTGACAGGTCAAAATCTCTCTGTATACGCTGGCCACAAAAAAGACACCTCAACCTTGGGTGTGGGAACCTCCTTGAACTTGTCACCCACCAAAATAAGTATAGACTGTTTTTTATCTTATAAGCGGCTCAAGAGTCACAATATACTGCCCAATGTAAAGCTCCACGATGTCCCCACCAGTCTGGGAACAAAGACGTAGGGTAACATCCTGATATCTCTCCAATTGTTTGTTATGTCTACTATTTATAAATAACAATTTGTACAGAATTATGAAAATAATATAATTACAGAATTAAAACAGAATTACAGAAATGAAACACTTACTTGAATTTGCAGAAATTAAACAAGAATAAAAGAAATAATCCGAGCCCTGTGAATCTCACAGTTTCCTTAAGACAATTTATTCCCTCCAATGTGCTCCGAGGTTGATGAATATTGTCTCCCAAGATAGAACGGATTTTCCAATTAATTATGTAGCACGACAATAATTAATTACAACGAACTCAAATCTGTGGCTTTTACTCAACTCAATAACAAACAGTATAGATATGTTATGCAGGAGAAGGACAGAAATTTTCTGGGATAAAATTGACAGCAATTCTGGAAGGAGGGAAATTTTTTCAGTAGTAAATTCTGTAGGGGGAATGTTTAATTTATAGCTTTTGTGTTGACTGTTGGAACAGTCAACCGAAATTAACTGTCAAAACAGTTAATCAGTTAAACGAAATTAACTGTTGACTGTTGGCAATAACTGCCAACTAATTAATTAATTTCGTAATTAATTAATAATTAAACCCAGAAAGTTAAATAAATTCGGCCCAAAAATGTAGGAGATTTTTATAAGCCCAAGCCCAAGCCCGAACCGAACCGAACCGAGCCGAGCCGAGCCGGCCGGAAGCGCGCGCGCGCGCGTGTGGACTTTTGACCGAAAGTCAACCCGTGCATAGCTTAGGTCATCTCCCCTTCAAAGAGTTGGGATACCCCCTAGGCATCCAAGCCTTAGTCCATACTTGGGGTGTTATTAACTCATCAAAATTCCACTACTCTTCCAATGTGGGACAAGAGTTAAAACACACCCAATTCATTTACTTTCATTGCTTTGTGAGTCACTTTGGGGACATATTTATCATTCATAACTTATTGAAATTGGACATATGAATATACTACGTTAATCTCCTTGCGGAGGTGAACGCGTTCGTATATGGTCCCACAATTTTCGTAGTGTGGGTCCCACCTAAATTTGAGCTCAAAGTTGCTCAAAATTCTGGACAGCTTTCTTAAAAACCCATTTAAGTCCAATTTTTCCAACAATCCCCCACATGAATGATATATCGCTATAAATAAAACAAATCAGATGCTAATGCAGATGCAGACACAAGTTGAGTAAAACTGAAGACTTATTGCATTAGGAGAAGTAGCCTAGTGGCTTTGAACTTTCCTTAGTGATATACTATCGGATTTACTTGGTTAATCAGTAGACTTCACGTCCTTGAACCGTCAACCGTTATTGTAAACCTAGACAACAGTATTCACACAACAATTCTTCAACACAGTTGGTTCTCACGTTTGTGTTCATTTTGGCCGTGAACACCACTTGGTTCCGCAAGTATTTTAGAGAATATGCCTTTCATTATTCTCATAGAAGTGGCCCCCTTCTTACTCACGTAGGTGACTTCCATAAAGAGTATTCTGCAATACCCCACTTAGACGTACTAAGATATAGATGTCATTAAAAGCATAACTTATCCTAATTTCTCGGCAGATATGCACTGTCTCATCTTTGGAATGGATAGGATTAAATATCCTCCAGTGCTTACTGAATACAATGTAGTTCGGTTTGCCCATTGAACCTAGATCTTGGGATCTCCAGTCAGCTAGGTTGGGTTGCCACTATATTGATTCTTATTTATTTATAGGCTTTAGACCCATTCCTCTCGATGATCTTTCAACTTGCTCTCGGTTTAAACCTTTCGTTAGTGGATCCGATATATTATCTTTTGACTTTACATAGTCAATTGTGATAATTCCGTTTGAGAGAAGTTGTCTAACGGTATTGTGTCTACGACGAATATGTCGTGACTTTTCGTTATACATGTGATTTTGTGCCCTTCCAATCGCTGATTGGCTATCGCAATGTATACATATTGCGGGCACAGGTTTAGACCAATTTCGAACATCCTCTAAAAAATTTCGAAGCCATTCAGCTTCTTCTCCAGCTTTGTCTAGTGCAATGAATTCAGATTCCATTGTCGATCTAGCAATGCACGTTTGTTTTGAGGATTTCCAAGATACGGCTGCACCTCCGAGGGTAAACACATACCCACTTGTAGACTTAGAGTCTTTTGTATCAGATATCCAATTTGCATCGCAATGTCCTTCAAGAACAGGTGGATATTTTGAGTAATGCAATCCATAGTTTTGAGTATATTTTAAATAACCCAAAACTCTCAATATTGCTTTCCAGTGATCTCTTCCTGGATTACTCGTAAATCGACTTAGCTTACTTATTGAGTATGCTATGTCCGGTCGCGTACAGTTCATGACATACATTAAACTGCCGATAATTCTAGAATATTCTAGTTGAGATATGCTTTCACCATTATTTCTTGCTAGATGTAAATTTACATCTACAGGTGTCTTGGTAGGACTAATATCATACTTCTTGAATTTTTCAAGTACTTTCTCAATGTAATGAGATTGAGATAATATAAGTCCATCCGATGTTCTAGAAATTTTAATTCCTAATATAACATCGGCGATTCCCATATCTTTCATGTCAAATCTACTACTCAACATTTGTTTTGTAGTTTTGACAATTTCCAAGTTACTACCCATGATAAGCATATCATCAACATAGAGGCATACAATGACATATCCATTTTGAATGTATTTAAAGTAAACACATTTATCGCATTCATTGATTTTGAAACCATTTGATAACATTGCATTATCAAATTTTTCATGCCATTGTTTAGGTGCTTGTTTTAATCCATATAGTGATTTAACAAGCTTACATACTTTTCCTTCTTGCCCGGGAGCTTTGAACCCTTCAGGTTGCTCCATATAAATTTCCTCGTCTAGTTCACCGTTTAAGAATGCAGTTTTTACATCCATTTGATGTATTTCAAGTCCATTAATAGCAGCTATTGCTATTAACATCCGAATGGACGTTATTCTTGTTACCGGTGAATATGTGTCGAAGTAATCCAACCCTTCCTTTTGCCTATAGCCTTTAGCTACAAGTCTAGCTTTATATTTGTCAATTGATCCATCGGCCTTCAATTTCTTTTTGAAGATCCATTTATAACCTAACGGTTTTGAACCTGGTGGAAGATCCACTAGTTCCCATGTATGATTTTGTAATATGGATTCAATTTCACTATTAATTGCTTCTTTCCAATTGGAAGCATCGGGTAAGGATATAGCTTCTTTATACGATTGAGGTTCATTTTCTAACAAATATGTTAGAAAATCCGGACCAAAAGAAGTCGAGGTTTTTGCTCTTTTACTACGTCTTGGTTCATCCTCTATTGATTCAATAGGTTGATGAGTACCACTTGTAGTAGCTTGATTTGTCCTTTTAGGAGGACCAGATTCTCGGGTCATGTTATACGGGAATTCATTTTCAAAAAATGAAGCATCCCTCGATTCAATAACCGTATTTACATGAATGTCCGAAATCTCAGATTTACAAACTAGAAATCGATATGCACTGCTATTAGTAGCATAACCGATGAATACACAATCCACGGTTTTTGGCCCTATTCTTACCTTTTTAGGTTTAGGAACCATCACTTTGGCTAAGCACCCCCCACACTCGTAAATATTTATAGGAAGGTTTTCGACCTTTCCATAATTCATAAGGTGTCTTATGAGTCTTTTTGTGAGGTACTTTATTGAGAATGTAATTAGCAGAAAGTAAGGCTTCCCCCCACAAATTTTGTGGAGCTCCTGAACTTAATAACATTGAGTTCATCATTTCTTTCAAAGTACGGTTTTTGCGTTCAGCAACACCATTCGATTGAGGAGAATAAGGAGCGGTTGTTTGATGAATAATCCCATTTTCAGAACAAAATTCCTCAAATGGATATTCATATTCACCTCCTCTATCACTTCTAATAGCCTTTATCGTTTTGCTTAATTGATTCTCAACTTCATTTTTATATTGTTTAAATGCATTAATAGCCTCATCTTTACTATGTAACAAATATACATAGCAATATTTTGTGCAATCGTCAATAAAAGTAATAAAATACTTTTTCCCACCTCTAGTTTGAACAAATTTTAAATCACAAATATCGGTGTGAATTAAATCTAAAGGTTCAGTTATCCTTTCAATAGAATGGAAAGGTAATCTAGCTAATTTAGATTCCACACAAATTTCACATTTATGATTTTTATCTATATTGAATTTTGGCAAAAAATCCAAGTTAATTAATCTACGCAATGTATCAAAATTAACATGTCCCAATCTAGCATGCCAAATATTAAATGACTCAATCAAATAAGAAGAACTAGCAACTTCATTCATAGAAACAGATGTTTTAGGGGTTACAGTAAGAACATTCAATTTAAAGAGCCCCTCATTTAGGTAGCCCTTTCCTACATACATGTCATTTTTAGACAACACAAAGCGATCCGACACAAACACAAGCTTGAAACCATTCTTAGTAAGGAGAGATCCCGAAATCAGATTCTTTCGGATATCAGGCACGTGAAGAACATTGTTGAGAGTAAGTTCCTTTCCAGAAGTCATTTTCAAAGCAATCTTTCCTTGTCCCACCACCTTAGAAGTGGAAGAATTTCCCATAAAAAGGTTCTCCTCATTTTCCAAAGGCTTATAGGTGGAGAACATCCATTTGTTTGCACAAATGTGTCGTGTGGCTCCAGTGTCCCTCCACCATTCCTTGGTATTTCCAACCAAGTTACATTCAGAGACAACGGCAGAAAGATTCATATCCGCCAAATCATTGGTGATATGGTCACCCTCAGTCACATTTGTTTGAGAGTTATTTTTATTTTGCTTCTTAGGCTTACGACACTCACTTGAGCGGTGTCCCGGTTTACCACAATTGTAGCATTTGCCTTTGAACTTTTTCTTGTTATGTTTAGAAGTGCCTTCCCCATCATATTTTCGTTTGTTCTTTTTAGGACCTTTAACGACATGGACCTTTGTTTCCATCGGATTCTTCCCACTTTTCTTTTGAGATTCACGGTTGTCTTCTTCGATTCTTAGCCGGACCACCAACTCCTCCACATTCATCTCCTTACGCTTGTGCTTGAGATAGTTTTTGAACAAAGTCCAAGAAGGTGGCAACTTTTCAACAATTGCAGCAACTTGGAAAGTTTCACTGATTGACATTCCTTCAGCATGAATGTCGTGGAGGATCACTTGGAATTCTTGCACTTGCGAGATCATAGATTTAGAATCAACCATTTTGAAGTCCAGAAAACGCCCAACGATAAATTTCTTCATCCCAGCATCTTCAGTTTTATACTTCTTTTCCAAAGAATTCCATAATTCCTTGGAAGTTTTGATAGTGCAATAGACATGGTACAAAGTCTTGTCCAAGTAGGCCAAAATATAATTTCGGCATAGGTAGTCCGAGTGCTTCCAAGCATCGACAGCAGCAACCTTTTCAGCATCATCTCCCTCTTGAATAGAGGGGCAATCTTCATATACAAACCTGCCCAGTTGGCAGGTAGTGAGATAGAAGTACATTTGTCCTTGCCAACGTTTGAAGTCAGCCCCAATGAACTTTTCAGGTTTCTCCCCGTGTGGCATAGATACGGGTGCAGTCACACTTGTGTTGGTGACAATCAGTTTCGTAGGAGTAGTGTTCGTACTTTGTGATTCCATTTCTGTTACAAAAACAGAATTTTTATCAATGATAAAATTCATATTTAATGAATTAATCAAAACAGAATACAAAATTCTGTGCAACAATTTCCTCCAAATATGATTCACAATAAATGAATTCCAAAAGAATTCAAATAATAATTCAGAATAAAAGTGAAATATAAACAGAATTCCGTACAAAACAGAATTAAATTATAAAATCTGTGTCACACTAATTTTTAATAATAAAAAGAATTCCGTACAAAACAGAATTATAATTTTTTAAAGAAATTGATAAACATATTTTAACAAGAGTACACAAATAAAATTTATTTTCTAAAACAGAATATAAAAACAGTATAGAAACTAATTTCTATATTAAAACTGTTTTACTAATTTCTACAATAAAGCAGTAAATTAATTCATTTTTCTGTCAAAACAGATTTTATTTCAAACAAATAAATTTCTGTAATAAAAAAAAATTCTGTACACAAAAAACAGTAGAACTAAATCTGTGGCTTTTACTCAACTCAATAACAAACAGTATAGATATGTTATGCAGGAGAAGGACAGAAATTTTCTGGGATAAAATTGACATCCAAGCCTTAGTCCCAAAGAGTTGGGATACCCCCAAGGCATCCAAGCCTTAGTCCATACTTGGGGTGTTATTAACTCATCAAAATTCCACTACTCTTCCAATGTGGGACAAGAGTTAAAACACACCCAATTCATTTACTTTCATTGCTTTGTGAGTCACTTTGGGGACATATTTATCATTCATAACTTATTGAAATTGGACATATGAATATACTACGTTAATCTCCTTGCGGAGGTGAACGCGTTCGTATATGGTCCCACAATTTTCGTAGTGTGGGTCCCACCTAAATTTGAGCTCAAAGTTGCTCAAAATTCTGTCCAGAAAATTCTGGACAGCTTTCTTAAAAACCCATTTAAGTCCAATTTTTCCAACATTGTTTTCTTAAAGAAGTCGCAATGCTCCCCGCTAGTTGCAATAGGAAAATACCACCTTGTAATCATCAGCAAATGGATCACAACAAAGCTCGCAGATACTCCTGTTGTGCGCAAACGTGCGGATGCGTCGCCCAAACAAATATACCCACAATAATGGCAAATCCCAAAATAAAGTGATGTGAAAAGTGACTGAAAAATAACACACCACAACACATGATGCACGTGGTTCACCCCTAAAAACGGAGCTACGTCCATAGGCGATGATGATCCGTATCACTAAATAGCAAAGAAGACTACAAATTAAAAGAACTTTTTATTCCTTCCCGACATAGAATAATGTCTCTTCTTTCACAATAAATTACCGTCCCACAACTAATTAATGACCCTCTTAAATTGATCCCCAAAAATAGTATATGGTTCTCTCTTAAGAATAAAACACACCCCAAAAACAAACTTTAAATACCCTTATTTAAAGTTGTACATAATAATTTTTCTCTACTTGTAATGTCTCTCTAAACTAATAAACTCTCTCACTCTTTTCTCTACTTGTTTCTCTCTTTCCCTTTAATTCTCTGCAATGCTGAATTCTCATCTCTATATATATCTAAGGAGAGGCTCCACCATTCCATATTATATACAAGGTGGAGGAGCCATTGAAGAAATAATGAAGATGGTGGTGAGAACATTTGTGAAGTGGTATACGCATTATAGATGGGGGCGGGGTGGCAAATTTCTGCCAAAATCAACAACCCTGACCACCTAGGGCTTGGGATTTCCCTATATGCTTTCACGGAAGGGTTCCACAAAAGAATGATTTTGCATATATAACCGAACAATACAGTACAAGTCCGTGGCATGAACCAATGATGACGGAATGTCTAGGTGATAACTGTTAAGCAAGGGTAGGTAATTCTTTTCAACAAAATTATTCTCACTGTCACCATCACAGCAGACAGATTCGTAGTCTATGGATTCTGAAATTTCACTCACAGAACATAAGCTGATGATTCTGTTGTGGTCGCCTGTTGAGATGCAATTTAACCAAATGTCACCCTAGCCCGAGATCATTGACCACCATTGCTTGCAAAAGCACTTTAATCGCATTAGAAACATGACTGTTAATCGGGAGAGCACGTCAGCTATGATATGTACTGGAATCTCTCCCATGGTTATAGTCGGGAATTGTGTTGTAAATCGAAAGCTCTGTTTAAGTAACTTTCCAAAAGATAAATAATGCAACAGCAACGTACGTTAAAAAATAATCGTGAACTACAAAAACCTACAATAAAAAATAGTTACTTTATGATACACGTATACATCATGACCTAATGTTATATGCTAGAATGACTAGAAAGATACAAGAAATAACATTGTATGATGTTTTTAAGACACATATGTTTGTTGTTCTAAGTTTGATGTTATATCTTCTTAATTGTTAAGGTAAACGTGTTGAAGCATATTCAAAATTTATATATCATAGCCGTAGAGTATTGTGTTGAAGCATATTCAAAATTTATATATCATAGCCGTACTTTTTTCCAATACTCTAGAAAAACTCAAACTCATCAACTGTTAGATTGAACGTCATTATATATTTACCTTCTGCTTTTCTAAAAATATTTCTTTGCCACAGACAACAAAGATTAGGGTAGATTGAGGAAATTATTGTCAAAATTGTGAACTTTACCGTAGTGGAACAAAATTTGGAACTTGCGTACTAATATGTAAATAACTAGGGCATTAGCCTTTCCTAGTAACTCTACACCAAACACATAGGAAATCAACCAAAAAAAAAGAACAAAAAAAGGTAGCATTAACAATGAGACACAATTACGTGGTATATATGTTGGAAACATCTATTATACGTATTAATTTTGAATTAACTAAATACGTTAGAGCAATAGCCAAGTGATAAGTTTGTGAGTGTGTGCATGAAGTCTCCAGCTCTTGGGAACATCTAGTATGCCTTAAAATTTTAATATTTTCAGATTCGTTTTAATTTTTAATTAACTCATTTTTATTAGTTTGACTGTTTCTCCGAGCAGTTAAAATATAGTTGTTAGTGGAGAAATTAGTTGGTTAGTTGCCTAAAACCATTACTCATATTTTTGACCAATTTGTGAATAAAACAAAGGCTACATCTTTGGAAAACAACAAAAAAAATTCTATCTCCCTCACTTTCTCTCCAAAAAATATTATTTGCTATTTTTTGCAATAAATTTTATATTCGTTATTTATTTAGGATTTAACATTAAGCTAGTATTTAAGTCTGATCACGAGGCTGACAGTCACAACCATCAGCGGTTAATTTTACCTTTAGGACTTTATGTTTAACACAAATCTCGATCGATAAGTCCTTCTAAATTTATTTGTTTTTCGTTTATTTTGCATATTTATATCTTAAAATATAAAAAATTACATGGCATATACAAATTAGAAAGAAAAAAAATCAGAGGTTTGCCTCTATAGCTATTACAAGTAAGATCTAAATCAACTCTCTACTAAAAGTAGATAAAATAATATCTATTCTTTAAATAATTGCAAAAAACAACATAACTGTTTTTTCTTTGACTTAATTTTTTTCTTGTCCAAAAATCGATTCCCCACAAAATTCTATTATAGTTTCACTCCTTCAAACAAGTTTTATATCAAAATAAGATGAATCATTTTGTTCCTACCACAGACATAAATGACAACACAATAGGAAATACCAAACTCATTATAAGTACATCTCGGTGCCTCACAGTTATTGAAGGTACAAGGCGAACCCAGGCATTCATGGTGACCCTATCCCAATTGGTTGAAACTTTAAAGCCATTAGTAGACACAGAATCTGGGTACCGCAGTTTGTAATAATTCAACCAATACAATGAAAGGGTCACCACGATCCTTTTTTGAAGAGGTCAGCAAATTTAAATTCCGAGCGTATAGTTTTTGAAGATGTGACATCATTATTTTAATTTTAGTTTCCTTAGTTTGCCAGTGTTATATGCAGCGGATCTTCCAGACTTAACTTTATATGGTAGTTGCATTAATTAGTCCCTTGATTTTAGGGATATTCTAATTCTATTGTAAATGAGGAGCAGTTCGTAGAAATATATTTTACTTTTTTCTCTTGTAAAGTCTCCCAGCTTCACTATGTATACTAGTAAAAGATCTACATATTATTACGGAAATACAAATTTCTTCTTGCTCCCTACTTTGCTCTCAACATGGTATCAATAAAACGAAGTCTTGAAAACTAGGGCCCGTTTGTTTGCGCATTTGAAGTTTGAATTTAAGCCATTCAGATTTCAGAAGCAACAAAAATACGTTTGTTTTGGGGGATTTTCAGATAGCAATTCAGATGTTCTGAAGCGTCTGAATGTAGAAACTAATATCTGAACTGATATATGTTTCCTATACTACCCTTATTCTATCTATAAAATCACAAAAACATAGATAAGTCGTAATAGAATCGTGAATGAAAGAAAATAAAGAGTTCAAGACACAATAAAACTTTTTCTAAACAAAATCTATATATAATCACAGAACACACACAAAAAAATGCATAGAAGAATTCAACATCTCCACAATCTTCAACAGTTATATTCATCCTTCCTTCTTCTTCTTCCTTTTTCCAACATTTCTTCTTCGTCGTCTTTTTTCTTTCTAGAAGCTTTCTTCTTCTCTTAAAATATGTGCGATGTGTAATCAATGAAGTATCAATTATGTGTATAGTCACAGTTTCTATGTTAACTTTTAAAAGAGAAAGGAGGTGACATCCTTTATTTACTAGGGGAGAGGAGTTTACATATGTCAACGTATGTCAATTGCAGTGGACATATATATGACATATGTCATAGACTTCTATGAACTAAAAATCCCAGATATGAATGGGCCGTGTCTTTTATTTTCATATAAGTAATGAAGACTCTATGAAATAAGCCAAGATATGAGATATGGTGATATATACTCAGCTTTTTATAAAAAAAAAAGAAGAAGTATTTGTTGACCGTTTTCCTTTCTTAAAAAGATGTGTAATCTATGACCACAACTTCGAGGCCGGAATCATGCCTCTTTCCACAGGTCAATATATTTCTTCGTGTATGATTTTTTTTTTCAAGAAAGCAAAGGGCACAGGGGACGTTTGGCTTTATTGCTTCTTTCTTATGACTAATGTATGTTTTTTCCTTTCTTAAAAACAACTTTTTATAAATAAAATAAAAAAGTATTTTTTAAAATGAAAAAATGAAAAACTATCTCTTAAAACCTGGCGCGGTCCCACATCATTGCGATTGATTAGTGCTTGGCGCGAACTCATATCATCTAATAATGTGAGTCCAAGCCACCCAAATGCTTTTATATATAATTTTTTTTTATTACAAAAAAAATTCTACATTATTAGGTTAATTTTTTTGTCAAAAAAACTGTGCCATTAATTTTTTAACAAACTGTTTTTCTCTTTTTTAATAAAAAATTTTTTTAGAAGAAATTACTTTCAAGAAATAAAAAACAGTTTTTTAACTGTTTTTAAAATTATTTAACATTCTTTTGTAATGGTGTTAACGTATTTGCATTAGGCTTGCTCAACATCATTATAAAACATTTCATGCACTATATTTTCTATTTGTTTAATAAACATCTTGTTTTTATAAAAAAAAAATTCACCAAATAACCTAATTGCTTTAAATTAATGGCCAGTTAATTATAAACATCTATTTCTTCTTTATAATTGAATATCTTTTTGATTTACAATCTATTTCTTTAATCCAATAACTTAATTACTTTAAATAATTTTAGTTAGGGCTCCAAAAGAATCGAAAGTAACTCCACGGTTGAAATTTACGGGCACGAGTTTAGGTAAAGATTTATAGATATATGTCTGAAAAAAGTTAGCAGGGAAGGATATAGTGTAACTTCGTTGAAGACTGTATCCTCGAATAGGATCATCCAAGAATTGAAAACGAAATACAATCATAAATTTGAAAAAAAAAATTAAAGAATCAGGGGACTTTCTTTGAAAATCTTATTCCACTTGGAGAGTGCTTGTGAATAGGACTGGTCATGGGTACAATACAGAAACAGTGACTTTCGATTGTCCAGATGATGTTTGGGATGATATTATAAAGGAAAGAATTAAACATTTGTTTTATTTATATAGTAGTTTATTGTAAGCTATATATTATTTTAACTTTTTGTTCTTAATTTGATTGTAATCAACAGAAGTACCCTGACACAAAAAAGTTTAGAAACAAGACACATGAAGATAGAGACTTGCTTACGACGTTGTTTGAGTCCACCATGGCAACTTGGGATGAGGCGTTTAGCCCTATGCATTCTTTACCTCAATAGAACCCCCGCAATCAATTCTCACTAGAAGATGATGACGTACATGTTTTCGAAGAGAATGAAACATTTGATACTCAAGGAGAACAACCAATATATAATACCAATTTCACTAATTATACCTTTTGAGATGTAGGTACCAATGCTACTTCAGAACAAAGATGAAGAAATTCTTTAGAGCCAAAATAAGGAAGGAGAAGTGGCGTAGGATCCTCATGTCAATCAAAAAAGCGTACTAGATGAGAGAATGTTGATGACCCCTTAATGAAAAAAGTTGATGATGTTATTGATATTATCAAATGTTATCGTGCTTACGATAAAAAAACCTTAAGTGACTGTGTCACATTATGAAGGAATTGATGGTCTTAGGTTTACGGACAACAATCTTTATATTGCGGCCATGAAAGCATTTTAGGACGATGTGGAGTATAGAAAGTTATTTTTTTCTTAGGATGACATTTAAAGCAATTGTTTAGTTATTTTACTTTTTACATATTGATTTAGTTATCTCTCAATTATTATTTTACAGCTTACATTTTTTTTCATGCAGTAAAATAACTCCAAAGCAAAGGTTGTTAGTGTGCATTATTGCAATAACTATAATGTTTAAACTTATTAAACAGCGTACACCGGTGAGACAAAAGTTGTGTACATCATTGATGGTAAAGGCATATTTACAAGAACTTCTAAATGGATCTCCCAAACAAATGTTAGATTTATTCAGGATGAGGGAAAAGGCATTTCTTGGAGCTATACGATCACTTCTCCGAAAGATGGTGGCTTAGTGATATTAGACGTATAGACGTTAAAGAGAAAATGGCTTTTCTTAGACATTATTTGTCACAATCAACGAAATTGAGTAATAAAATTTCGATTCCAAAATTTCGAACAAACTATAAAAAAAGTGTTTTCATGAAGTATTGTGGGCAATGCTTCATTTTTCCAAAGATGTTATAGTGCCTCCTACATTTGATGGATCTATTGGAGAAATTTTATCGCATTGACATCTTAGGGAAGGACCATTCAAAGGGGCTATTGGAGCACTTGATGGTACACTAATTAATGCACATATTTCATTGGATAAACAAATCCCTTTCAGGGGACGAGGTGGAAATGAATGTTTTCAAACTATTATGATCGTGCATGATTTTAATAGGAAATTTATATATGTTATGGACGAATGGGAGGGGATAGTGCACGATTCACGAGTGTTAAATGAGACTTTGCACCATCCAAGCAACAAATTTCCATTACCACTTAAAGGTGATATTTGTTGTTGTTGTTGTTATTATTATTATTATTATTATTATTATTATTATTATTATTATTATTATTATTATTATTATTATTATTATTATTATTATTATTATTATTATTATTATTATTATTATTTTTCTACAATTATTATATTTATTTATTACTATTTGTCTTATTGAATTTCTGTATTGTTGTAGGTAAATATTATTTATGTGATGCTGCATACACCCACACTAGGGGGCTTTATGTGTCCTAAAAAAGGCATACGATACTTGTTGTTGGATTTTAGTTGCAATGGTCAAACTAAAGATTAAAAAAAAAGAAATTCAACCATGCAGATGTTAGATTAAGAAATGTTATTGAGAGGACATACTCTGTTTTGAAGAATATAATCACGATACTGTATAGAATGACTCATTATAGTGATCAAATTGCAATTCAATTATTTAGTACAACTTATTATTTATAATTTAGTCTTATTAGTATTGTGTGACTTTTAATAGCTACTTAATCGATCTTTACATATTTTTAAACATTTTATACTACACAAATTCCTTATACTTTGAATGAGTAATATTATTTACGTATTAAATTTTATATTATGTGTAATAATATTTATTTATGGTCATGAATGTTTTAACTATACATTTTGTATATAAAATAAATATTAGGGTAAAATGGTCCAAATAATCTGCATTCATATTTCAGACATAAATCTACAAACAAACAGTGTATATTCAGAAGTTTCATTCAGACAACAAACAAACAAGTTTTTGGGATTCAAAGTTCAGATTCAGACTTCAGACCCCAGATTCTAACAAAAAAACATACGCAACCATAATCCTTACTCTTTTTTCTTCTTATTTTTCCTTGCTTTGTTATACGGTCTTATACCCTCTCGTATTATTTATTGGATTTATGTTAAATAAATCAATTAGCAGTTTTTATGGATCAATAATACAATACATGAACATATAAACTAGTATGTAAATATAGGACCTTAATCTACGTAATTATCACATGTGTCCAAAAATAGAGTTGACAAAAACATATCTAAGTGAGCATTAGATTTGATAAATGAAGAGGTTGCCATGGGTGCCTCGAACTTGAGATCCAAAATTTATATGGATTATAGGTTTCTCTCCCCTAGGCTTTCTATATTTTGTTGCTCATTATCACTGCCAAAATGATGGAGTGTGGGCCACTATTTATAGGCAAGGAGAGGTCCTAAATCCAAAAAGTCATTTCATCTTGACCGTCTGTCACGGTTAACACGAGAGTTTACTTTAATTTATTTTTAAACAATACTTGGTTAATATAATTAACCAAAAATAAAATTAACCCTTGGCTAGACTTTGGTGACCTTTTATTTATTTTTATATGACTTATTACTTAATTTAATAATGAACCGCATAAATGGGTAATTGATTATTTGATAATTCCAACATTCTCCCGGTTGGTTCATAATTAACATAAGACGCGCTTTCAAATAGTCATCTTTAATGGTTTTTAATGAACACCTTAATTAAATAAAATATCAATGCGAGTCATAGTGGGTTCATACTTATTCATTAGTAATGCTCCCTCTATGTACTACGCCATTAACGGTTAATTTAACAAGTTATGTAATAAGGTCAATAAAAATGGACCAATAATTATCTTTTACAGACTATTCCTGTCACTTTAATCAATCAATATGCATATAAACAAATATTGCAAGACTTAATTAAAAATTTAGATTATAATTTTATTGATATCAAAATCATGTCAAATATATAAGAATCACTCTGAAAATCATTATTTCATTGACTACTTTTCAAGACCCGTCCGTTTAACATGTTGTAAATAGGTCTTTACAGCTAGTTGTTTAGTCAATGGATTTGCCACATTATTATTTATACTAATGTGTTCTATTGACACTCATTTTTCCTAAAATTCTTCTTTGATGGATATGTATTTTATCTTGACATGCTTTGTCGCTTTAGCATACTAAACATTCTTTCAAAAGAAGACTGCTCTGATATTATCATAATAAATTTTCAACGACTTATATACAAAATAAATAACTCTATGTCCTGAAATAAAATTTCACATCCATAACCCATCATTTGTAGCTTTAAAACATGCTACAAACTCAGATTCCATGGTGAATGGTACCACAACACTTTCCTTGTAATTTCTCCATGAAATTGTTGCTCCAATGAGAAGTAACACATAACCAGAAGTGCTCTTCCTACTATCTCCACAACCTCCGTTGTCTGAGTTTGTGAACCCAATAACTTTGAGATGATCAAACATCTTAAATGCAATCATACAATATTGAGTCCCTCATAGATATCTTAAAACTTTCTTCGCATCTTTGCAATGCATTAGACCCGAGTTACTTTGATATCTTTCTAGCATCCCAACAACAAAAAAAAAAATATCTGGCCTTGTGCATACATTAAACTTCTCACAATGGATGCATAGGGAATGTTTTTCATACTCTATCGTTCTGATTCATTTTGAGGACACTGCTTGAGGCTAAACTTATCACCTTTCTGAATTAGAACTACATTAGGGCAACAACTTTGCATGCTAAACCTTTCCAAAACTTTGTTGATGTACGATTTATGATACATTCCTAGTAATCCATGTGATCTGTTATGAAATATTTCTATCCCTATCACATAGGATGCCTCTCCCATATCTTTCATTTCAAAGTTTTGAGAGAGAAACTCTTTGGTCTTCTTTAATAAACCTTGATCATTCCTTGCAATGACAAAGTCTTCAACATATAAATCCAAAAATACTAACTTACTCCCACTGATCTTTAGGTATATACACCGATCAACAGTGTTTTTCGTAAACCTAAATGAAGTAATGGTATGATGAAACTTAAAATTCCATTGCCAAGAAGCGTGCTTAAGTCCATATATTGATTTCTTCAAAAGGCACACTATATCTTATTTCCCCTTTTCAATAAAGCCTTTTGGTTGGGCCACGTATACTTATTCTTCCAAACTCCAATTTAGAAAAGTTGTTTTAACATCCATCTGATGCAACTCTAAGTCATAATGAGCCACAAGTGCAAGAATAATTCATAAAGGATCTTTCTTAGAAACAATTGAGAAAGTTGTGTTATAATCAATGCCTTCTTGTTTATTAAATCCTTTGGCTACAAGTCTAGCTTTCTGTCATTCAATATTGACTTTAGAATCGTATTTGGTCTTATAGACCCATTTACATCTGATTCTGTTGTGTCCTTGAGGCAAGTTAACCAACTCCCAGACTTCATTAAAGCTCATGGATTTTATTTCATCATTCATGGCATCAATCCATTTAGAAGAATTATGACTATTCAAAGGTTGTTTATATGAAATCGAATCATCAATATTTCCAATATTAAATTCTGACTCTTGTAAATACACCACATAATCATCCGAGATGATTTTCTAGTCTTGTGAGACCTTCTTATTGTGACTTCTTATGGTGTTTCTGTAATGTGTTCATTAGTGATGACTCCTCATTGGGTTCATTCTATGGTCCTTCATTGGTTTGTTGATTATTCATTTGTTGTTCATTATTGTCATTTGGGGAAACTTCTTGAGGAATAACAATATTATTATGAATTTGAGATGTGCGAATTCTCACTTCTCTAATTTTATGAATAATAACATCTCTATTTTCATCACTCCCACTAATTACACCATTCTCAATGAATTTAGCATTATTGGTTTCTACAATTCGAGTTCCATGGTTAGCACACTAAAACATATATCCTTTTGATTTTTTTGGATATACAATAAAGAAACCACTAATGGTTTTTGGATCTCATTTCCTTTCTCGTGGATTATAAACTCTTGCTTCGATTGGGCATCTCCAAATGTGCAAGTGTCTTAAACTAGGTTTCCTACCCGTCCATAATTCAAAAGGAGTCTTTGGAACTACCTTACTAGGAACGCTATTTAAGATGTACACAACAGTTTTAAGAGAATATAACCATAATGATTTAGGTAAATTAGTTATACTTATCATACTCCTAACCATATCTTTAAAAGTACGGTTACACCTTTCAGCTAAACCATTCTGCTGGGGCATACCAGGCATTGTGTATTGCGCACACATACCTAAGTGCTCTAAGAGTTTAGCAAAAGGATTGGGGTGTTGTCTTATTTCGTCATAACTACCATATAATTCACCACCTTTATCAGACCTAATGACTTTTACCTTCTTTCATATTTGTCTTTTGACTTCAGTTATGTATATTTCAAAAAAATCTACAAATTGGGATTTATCTTTTAATGTATAAAGGTAATAATAATGGAAAAAAATCAACTATGAAGGTGATGAAATACCATTCTCCACCAAATTATGAAACATCTAAATGTCCACAAATATCAGTATAAATAATTTCAAGAAGCTTTTTACTTCGTGTAGCTCCTCTTTTGGACTGTTTGGTTTGTTTTACTTTAATACCATCCAAACGAATTTCAAAATCATTATAATCCAAGTCAGGGAGACTCCCTTCTTTTACAAGTCTTTGGAGTCGTTCCTTGGATATTTGACCCAATCTTTTATGCCACAAAAATGAAAAATTCTAGTTGACTAAACTACGTATGATACCATCATTATGATGCAGAGAAATAAGGGATTCAATGAAATTATAATATAAATTAATATGGTATAATACATTCTCATTAATTCTATAATCAATAATATTAGAATCTTTAAGCAAATCCAACTAGTTATTGCCAAAATTCCAACAAAAACCTTCTAAATCCAGTTTTGAAATTGAAATTAAACTATGAGAAAAGGAAGGGACATAAAAAGTTTTATTAAGATATCAGAAAAATCGAGTGTCCAGGATTAGGCGATAAGTCCCTGCTGTAGAAAGTGGTGCTTGTCCTCCATTTCCCGTATCTATAAAGCCTTCACTATTTTTTGTGTTCTGGATGGTAAGGTATCCCTGCATCGAATTAGATATATGAGTGCTAGATCCAGAATCAATCCACCAAGTATTAGAAGATACATTAACTAGATTTTCTCAAAACATACGAAGGGTAAAAACTTACCCTTCTTTTCGAACCAAGCATTGCGCTTCACGCAATCTTTCTGAAAATTCCCAGGTTTCTTATAGAAATGGCATTTTTCTACCTTCTTTTCCTTATTCTTAGTAGCCTGATTCACATTATCTTGCTTCAGTGAACCACGCTTGATTCCCTTACCATATTTCTTGTAGGAGCTACCCTTGCCAGTTGCTTGAGTAACTAAATTAGCTACTGAGCTCGTGCCCTTCTTGTTAAGACTTTCTTCCTCTTGAATCAATTTTGAGGTAACTTCATTCAAATTCTAGTTGTCTCTAATTGCATTATAATTAACGACAAAAGGGAAATATAGATTCGGTAAGGTGTTGAGGGCAAATTGGACAAGGAATGAATCTTCGACTTTTAAGACAAGATTTCCTAGATTCGTGGCCATGCAAGTCATCTCAGTGATATGTTCATCCATGGTGAGGGTTCCATCAAAACTCATTGTGGTTATCTTAGACATAAGGGCCCGAGCAACAGATTTGTCTACTTTTTAAAATCGTTCTTTAAGATTTGTCAAATTTTTTTACCCTTATTAGTTTTGGCTAAGGAGTTCCTAATGTTGGGAACTATGGTTAACATGATGAAGGAAAGACTTAGTTTGTTTGCCCTATGCCAAGCTTCATAAAATGCTACTTCAGTCTTATTACTTTTATCAATGGGTTAGGAAGGTAGGTCACATTCCAAAGCTATGCCAAGGTTCAGAAGGCCAAATTGCAAACTTATATGCATCTCCCATTCTTTTAGGTTTGTTCCATTAAATTATGAAACATCAGATGCCTTGAGACTCACACCATTGGACAAACATAATGCATTGGCATAAACTATACTCACAAATTAGCTCGATAAGTGCAACATATCATTACTTTTAAAGGGATATTTTCGATTGTTAATATTTTTGTATTTATGACCTTATTGGGACAAAATGTTCTTAAAAAAAATTAGGATCTTTGGATGGCCAATGCTTTCTTTATTCAAACATTTCATCAGCCCTTAATATTTATTTAATCATGAAAATTATACCTTTGGGCGACTAATTTAGAATGACTAAATGAGCATCTTAATAAATATTGACTGTTAAGCAATTATAATAATATTTGTACCTTCGAATAACAAAATATTTATCTACTTTGATCTAATATACGCTAACATAGGGTAGGGAACTTTTGTGGATACGTATCCTATCTTTATGAGAAAATTAATACATGAGATTATTAACATGAGAAATGTCCATATAATGATTTGGAATGATATAAAGTACATAAGGACATCTAAACAGTATAAACATCATATACGTAGTAGTAAAAAAAATCTTGTAAAATATAGACCACTACAAAATGTCCAAAAATGGAAAAATAAGTTTTCACCATAAATATGTTTAGAATTGCAAAATAATCACTCTCAAATTCACGGAATCGAAAGTATATTTTCCATAAGAGAGATATATAAATAAATGTTATTTCCAAATTATTTTTTTTTATTGGTGACAAAAAATAGTCGATTGAAATACAAAGTCCATATGTAATAAGAGTTATGGGGACAAAAATGTCCGTAATAGGCAATAAGAGTTATAGGGACGAATATATTCAAAACATCACAGAAATAAACCTAGACAGATTTAGTGACAAAAAATAGAAATATCACATAAGATTTTCATACATAAACATTAAAAAATCCAGCGACAGAAAACTAAAACATCGTAGAAAGTTTCATACTCAAATCTTTACAATTTCAACGACAGAATATAAAACATTGAAGAAAGTTTATACATAAATCCTAACAGATTATGCAACAAAAACTAAAACGTCGTAGTATGTTTTATACATCAATATAAACAGATTTAGTGACGAAAAATCAGAATGTCGCAGAAATTTGTATAAAACATAGTAGAAAGTTTTATACATAATTCCTAGAAGATTTTGTGACAAAAAACTCAAACGTCACAGTAAGTTTTGTACATCAATATGAACAGATTCAGCGACGGAAAATCAGAATGTCATAGAAAGTTTTATTCATAAAGATAAGCATTTTTTTATTTCAATCCGAATTTTAGTCATAAATCAAAATGCTCAAAATTCAAGACACAATATAATGTTTAGCTATAATGTTCATATTTAGAGATAAGGATAATTATGTGATCTAAACCAATGCTCTGATACAACATGTTGGATTTATGTTCAATAAATCAATTAATGATTTTTATTGATCAATAATACAATATATGAACATATATACTATGTTGTAAATTCAAGACCTTCATCTACATAATTATCACATGTGTACAAATGTAGAGTAAAAAAAAAATACCTAAGTTAGAATTAGATTTGCCGAATGAAGAGGTTGTCATGGGTGCCTCGAACTTGATATCCAAAATTGATCTGGAGTTTAGGTTTCTCTCTATTTATAGGCAGGGAGAGGTCCTAAATCCCCAAAGTCATGCAATCTTGACTATCCGTTACGGTTAACACAAGAGTTTACGTTAATTTATTTTTGAACAATGCTTGGTTAATATAATTAACCAAAAACAAAATTGACCCTTGGATAGACTTTGCTGACCTTTTATTTATCCAATATGACTTATTACTTAATTTAATAATGAACCATTTAAATGGGTGATTGATTAGTTGATAATTCCAACATTCTCCCACTTGGTTCATAATTAACATAAGACGCGCTTTCAAATAGTCATCTTTAATGGTTTTTAGTGAATACCTTAATTAAATAAAGCATCAATGTTAGTCATGGTGGGTTCATACTAATTCATTAGTAAGGTTACTTCTACATACTACGCCACTAACGGTTAATTTAACAAGGTGTGTAATAAAGTCTATCAAAATGGACTAATAATTGTCTTATACAAACTATTCCTGTCACTTTAATCAATCAATATGCATGTAAACAAATATTTCAAGAGATAATTGAAAATTTACATTATAATTTTGATGATATCAAAATCATGTCAAATATATAAGAAGCACTTTGAAAATCATTATTTCATTGACTACTTTTCAAGACCAGTCCTTTCAACAGGTTGTAAAAAGGTCTTTACAGCTAGTGGTTTAGTTAATAGATCTGTCACATTGTCATTTGTACTGATGTGTTCTGTTGACACTCATTTTTCCTAAACATCTTCTTTGATGGATAGGTATTTTATCTCGATGTGCTTTGTCGCTTTAGTATACCTAACATTCTCTGAAAATAACACTGTTGCGACATTATCATAATAAATTTTCAATGGCTTAGATACAGAATAAATAACTCCAAGTCCTAAAATAAAATTTCACAGCCATAACCCATGATTTATAGCTTCAAAACATGCTGCGAACTCAACTACCATGGTGGACGGTGCTAGAACACTTTGATTGGAACTTCTCCATGAAATTGCTCATCAAGCGAGAGGAACATATAACCAAAAGTGCTCTTCCTACTATCTTCACACCCTCCGTAGTCTGAGTCTGTGAACCCAATCACTTCAAGATGATCGAACTTCTTAAATGTGAGCATATAATCTTTAGTTCCTTATAAATAACTGAAAATTTTCTTCGCAGCTTTGCAATGCATTAGTCCTGGGTTACTTTGATATCTTCCTAACATCCCAATAACAAAACTAATATCTTGGAATCGAACTGTTGTAATTAGAAAATTCTACCCTCTAGCTAGGGAGAGAACTAAAAAAAATATTTTCATTTTTGAATGATTTTTTTTATTATTTAATCATTTATCTGATTTCATAAATTTAAAACAAAAAATTCCTTTTATCAATGAACACAAAATAAACCCTATTTTTTATTACTTAAAATTGACACATTATACGTACATAACATTCCAACTAACAACTTTTGTCGATTGTGTTCAAAGAAGGAGTATAGATCAGAGATATATGGGAGATTCATAGAGTAATTCAGCAAAATAAGAGGTGATAAAGTTACACAAAAGGTTTTAAAAAATTAATAAATTCGTTTCCCAAATTCTTGAATTTTAACTACATGTGCAGACATTAAACTTCCCACAATGGATCCATAAGGAATGTTTTTCACACTCGTTCTGATTCATTTTGAAGACACTACTTGAGGCTAATGTTATCACCCTAAAAATTGGAACTACACTAGGGCCACAACTTTGCATACTAAACCTTTCCAAAACATTGTTGATCTACAATTTTTGAGACATTCCTAGCCATCCACGTGATCTGGTAACGAACGTGTCTATCCCTATCATGTAGGATGCCTCTCCCATATCTTTCATTTCAAAGTTTTGAGAAGGAAACTCTTTGGTCTTCTTTCATAGACCTTGATCACTACTTGCAATGGCAAAGTCATCAACATATAAAACCAAAAATGCAAACTTACTCCCACTGACCTTTAGGTATTTGCAACGATCAATAGTGTTTTTCTTAAACCCAAATGAATTAATGGTATGATGATACTTAAAATGGCATTGCCAAGAAGCGTGCTTAAGTCCATATATTGATTTATTCAAAAGGCACACTATATCTTCTTTCCCCTTTTCAATAAAGCATTCTGGTTGGGCCATCTATACTTATTCTTCCAAACTCCAATTTAGAAAAGTTATTTTAGCATCCATCTCATGCAACTCTAAGTCATAATGAGCCAGAAGTGCAAGAATCTTTCTTAGAAATAGGTGAGAAAGTTGTGTTATAATCAATGCCTTCCGGTTGATTAAATCCTTTGGCTACAAGTCTAGCTTTATGTCATTCAATACTTCCTTTAGAATCGTATTTGGTCTTATAGACCAATTTACATATGATTCTGTTGTGTCCTTGAGGGAAGTTAACCAGCTCCCAGACTTCATTAAAGCTCATGGATTTTATTTCATCATTCATGGAATCAATCCATTTAGAAGAATTATGACTATTCAAAGGTTGTTTATATGAAATCGGATCATCAATATTTCTAATATTAAATTCTGACTCTTGTAAATACACCACATAATCATCCAAGATGATTTTGTAGTCCCGTGAGACGTTCTTGTTGTGACTTCTTATGGTGTTTATATAATATGTTCATTAGCGATGACTTCCTCATTGGGTTCATTATGTGATCATGTATTGGTTTGTTGATTATTCATTTTTTGTTCATTGTTGTCATATGGGGAAACTTCTTGTGGAACCCCAATATTATTATGAATTTGAGATGTGGGAATTCTCACTTCTCGAAGTTTTTGAATAATAACATCCATATTTTCATCACTCCCACTAATTATACCATTCTCAATGAATTTTGCATTATTGGTTTCTACTATTCGAGTTCTGTGGTTAGGACACTAAAAGATATACCCTTTTGATTTTTTTGGATATCTAATAAAGAAACCATTAATGGTTTTAAGTTCTCGTTTTCTTTCTTATGGATTATAAACTCTTGCCTCTGTTGCGCAGCTCTAAATGTGCAAGTGTCTTAAACTAGGTTTCATGTCCGTCCATAGTAAAAAAGGAGTCTTTGGAACTGCCTTACTAAAAACTCTATTTAAGATGTACACAACAATTTTAAGAGCATATAACCATAATGATTTATGTAAATTAGTTCTACTTATCATACTCCTAACCATATCCATAAGAGTAAGGTTACACCTTTCATCTACACCATTCTACTGGGGCGTACCAGGCATTGTGCATTGCGTATAAATTCCCAAACACTCTAGGAGTTTAACAAAAGGATTGGGGTATTGTCCTGTTTCATCAAATCTACCGTAGTATTCACCACCTTTATTAGACCTAATGATTTTTTCCTATTTGTCTTTCAACTTCCGTTATGTATATTTAACAAAATTTACAAATTGGGATTTATCTTTTATTATAAAAAGGTAACAATATTGGGAAAAAATTATCTATGAAGGTGATGAAATACTATTCTCCACCAAATGAAGAAACATCAAAATGTCCACAAATATCAGTATAAATAATTTCAAAAAGCTCTTTACTTCGTGTGGATCCTCTTTTGGATTGTTTGGTTTGTTTTCCTTTAATACAATCCAAACGAATTTCAAAATCATTAAAATCCAAGTTAAGGAGAATCCCTTCTTTTACAAGTCTTTGGAGTCATTCTTTGGATATATGTCCCAATAATTTTTTATCACAAAAATGACATTTTCTAATTGACTACAGTACATATAATACCTAAATTATGATGTAGAGAAATTAGGGATTCAACGAAATTATAATATAAATTAATATGGTATAATCCATTATCATAAACCGTATTACCCATAATATTATAATATTTAAGCAAACCAAACCTGTTATTGCCAAAATTCCAACAAAAACCTTCTAAATTTAGTTTTGAAACAGAAATAAATTATGAAAAAGTAAGGGACATAAAGAGTTCTATTAAGATATTAGAAAAATCTAGTGTCTAGAATTAGGCGATAAGTGCCTACTGTAGAAAGTGGTGCTTGTCCTCCATTTACCGTATATATAAAGCCTTAACTATTTTTTTTTTGTTCTCGATGGTAAGGTGTCCCTACATCGAATTAGATATATGAGTGCTAGATCCAAAATTAATCCACCAAGTATTAGAAGATAAATTAAATAGATTTTACTCAAACTTACGAAGGGTAAAGACTTACCCATCTTTTTGAACCATGCTTTACGCTTCACACAATCTTTCTGAAAATGCTCATGTTTCTTGTAGAAATTTCATTTTTCTACCTTATTTTCCTTATTCTTAGTAGCCTGATTCTGATTATCTTGCTTCAGTGGACCACACTTGATTCCCTTGCCATTTTTCTTGTAGCATCTACCCTTGCAAGTTGCTTGAGTGGCCAAATTAGCTACTAAATATGTGCCCTTCTTCTTAATCCTTTTCTCCTCTTGAGTTAATTTTGAGGTAACTTCATTAAAATTTCACTTGTCTTTAATTGCATCATAATTAACGAGAAAAGGTAAATATAGATTCGGTAAGGTGTTGAGGACAAATTGGACAAGGAATGGCTCTTCGAATTTTAAGCTAAGATTTCCTAGCTTTGTGGCCATGCGAGTCATCTCAGTGACATGTTCATTCATGGTGTGGGTGCCATCAAAACTCATTGTGGTGAGTTTCGACATAAGGGCCCCGATAAGATATTTTTCTACTTCTTGAAATCGTTCTTTAAGATTTGTCAATTATTTTTAGCCATATTAGTTTTGGCAAAGGAGTTCCTACTGTTGGGAACTATGGTTAACATGATGAAGGAAAGACTTAGTTTGTTGGCCCTATGCCAAGCTTTATCAAATTCTACTCCATTCATATTACTTTCACTAGTGAATTCGGAAGGTTGGTCATATTTCAAAGCTATGTCAAGGTTCAGAAGGCCTAATTGCAAACTTACATGCATCTCCCATTCTTTTAGGTTTGCTCTATTAAATTTTGAAACATCAGATGCCTTGAGATTGACACCATTGGAGAAACCTAATGCATTGGTGTAAATTATACTAAAAAATTATCTCGATAAGTGCAACATATCATTACTTTTCAAGGGATATTTTCGACTGTTAATATTTTTGCATTTATGGCCTTATTAGGAAAAATTATTTTTAAAGAAAACTAGGATCTTTGGATGGCCAATGCTTTCTTTATTCAAACATTTCATCAGCCCTTAATATTTATTTAGTCATTAAAATTATACCTTTTGGCGACTAATTTAGAATGATTAAATGAACATCTTAATAAATATTGACTGTTAAGCAATTATTATAAAATTTGTACCTTTGGGCAACCAAATATTTATCTATTTTAATCTATTATACGCTAACATAGGGTAGGGAACTTTGGTGGATACGTACCCTATCTTTATGAGAATATTAATACATGAGATTATTAACATGAGAAAAATCCATATAATGATTTGGAATGATATAAAGTACATTAGGACATCTAAACAATATAAACATTATATATGTAGCAAAAAAATCCGTATTGATACGATGCGAATATTGCATATTTCACCCGTTAACCTATGCGTTATTATCCCCCTCGGGTTTCTTAATCCCTATATTTATGCTCGTTAACTAGACAACCTCAAATTTCTATGTTAACATGTTTTGCAGGGGTTAATTGAGCTTTTATAAGTACTTGGATGCTTAGTATGAAGTTTGGATGCATTCCGGCAAAGTTCCGTACACAATCGCACGCGCAAGGGCATTTTATTCATTTCATAATTTGGGCAACGGGCCCAATATCTTCACAAAAGTTGAATCCCTCTGAAGAAGCTTCACGTGTTCGCAAACGGTGCATGGATCCGGTCCCTAACGAATAAGTTACGTAAGTTCAAGCGGAAAAGAAAGGCATCTCAACCAAAATAGGAGAAATTAGGAAAAACAGGGGACTGAATCGATTCTCCCTTCTCAAATCAATTCGCTATAGTCAAAGTGTCAGGTCTCCAACTGCCGAATCGATTCGCACTATGCGAATCGACTTGCCCCGAGACAGTAGAAACATTTCCATGCAGCAAATCGATTCAGACTATGTGAATCGAATCGCCCCTTTTGAAGCTTCGAAGATATTTATCAACGAATCGATTCGCACCATGCGAATCGATTCGGCTCTGCAGTTTTTCTTCTTCTTTCTATTTACAAGTTTGCCATTGGGATATTTTTGTATAAGTACCAACTTCCTCTCATTTTGAGATATATACATATTCTTACTTAGATATCTTAGTTTAGGGTTTGGTTTTTGGAGAGCTCTTCTTCTTCCCCATTTGGTTTGACAACTTTTGGGTGTGGTAAGTTGGATTTTTCATTACCCCTACCATTAATATAGTTGATTTCTTATTTTATTTCCATTTATGTCATTTATATCTCTTTCTTAGATTAATTTATTTCTTGCTTAGCTTAGTTTATTTATTTGTTAATTAGTTTCATTTATGTCTTGCCCTTAGATAAATAGGGTCGGGGTTGTGTTCCGCCATTTACGGGTTTGGACCTCTGAAGTTAGGTTTTGTTTAAAATTGCATTTAATTAAAACCGCGTGTATTATAGTTGAATTATTATGCGTTTAACTTTATTTGTCATGCAACTTTAGTGTTTATAGCGACAATCCGAATTTAATCCGCGTGTGATCATTTTTTATTAAATGTTTAATCAAGCAACTTTGGGTTAAATTCCTTATTGCGTGAAGTTTATGCTTAATTGAAAATGCTCGATTAAATTTCTTTCGAGCCTTAACTCTAATTAGTAGTTGTTTCGATCCGTGTGGTAGAATGAGATCCCGATCATCACTTTACTTTTGTGTACCG
The DNA here is from genome assembly GCA_949130495.1 of Sambucus nigra. Lineage (NCBI taxonomy): Eukaryota > Viridiplantae > Streptophyta > Magnoliopsida > Dipsacales > Adoxaceae > Sambucus > Sambucus nigra. The sequence continues at coordinate 183,230,274 of OX422207.1, forward strand.
TAACTTATTCTTTTCTTTTGTCACCTTTCTCAACCATCAACTTTTCTTTTATTTATTTTACAATTTTATTCCTGAAGTTTTAAATCAATTAACATCTAAAATTTAATCACTCCCTGTGGATTTCTTAAAATACCCGACTTACCGTTGTGATTGCCTCGCAAGTGTAGTAGTAGCTTAGGTTTTTGCATGTAGAGCGGGAGCCGAAATCAATGACAGTGTCCTCACACGAACACTCGGTTTCCCTTGCATCAAAATGGCTCCATTGTTGGGGAGTGTGTTTTAGATTGTAATTGTTTTATTATTTCGTAGTATTTCTTTCATTCATATTTGTATTCTTTGTTTTCCCCTCTTTTTTGACTTGTGCTAGATTGTTTCAAGAAATTGAAATTTTGGTACTTGTCGCTTTATTGAATAGCTTATTTTGAAATGTCTCGCTATTACGCTTTAGATAACCTTAATTGTTATTAGAATTGTTTTTCAAGTTATACTCCCAAAAGAATCAGAGAATGCCTACAAATTGTTAAAGATGAGCGCATTGAGCGTTAAATTCAAGAGAATGTAAGTGATCCCTCATCGCCTTGTGAGGGCAATTTGGATTGCGGGGAATCCATTAGCTATGAGCAACCCGCACAAGAAGATGTAATGTCTTCTTATTCATTTGATTATGAGTTAGTGATTAAGGAAATCAATGACCAATCCGAACTTTCCGAAGCTTGATTATTGGAAAATGATACCATGCTCGATGAGATTATTTCTTTACAAAACCGAGTCGAGGTTGAAACTTGTGTTTCATCTCCACCCCTTTTTGTTGAAGAAATAATTGAAAGTCATCCAAGTTTTAGCACTTTCGGATTTCAACCTCTTATTAATTCTTCCAATTGTATTAAGGTTGTTGGTCCTTCCTTTTCTTTATTCCCTACTATTCCCAAAAAATTAAATGTATCACAAGAATTGATTGAAAGTCTTGAGGACTTCGACCCGATTCTTGAACGAGAATGTTATTTTGAGATGGTTCATCTCATGGTCTATTCACTTGCACTAGCCCCACCTCCCCTTCCAATTGAAGAAACTTGGGGATGTGATTTCCATTTTCTCGAGATCAATGTGGTCTTGTCCCCCATTTTATCCAAATCCCCCATCATCCCTCTCAAATTTTTAATTAACAATGGTTCATTTCTTACGCCTTACACATGCCTTCCGTTTTTCAAATGGAATTATTATTTTCAGGGAGGCATGTTTTCTTTGGAGGGTTCACCATTGTTATTTCAAAGTCAAATCCATTTTTGGGGGGACCCTCAACTATTTAGACTTCTAGTGTATAGTTAGTGTGAAGTCTAAATAGTAGGTTGTAAATAGCTAGCTTTTTCATTTTCTCTATTTCATTTTTTTTTTCTTTCCTTTTTATTTAGTATAATGTAATTAGTTAACTTTTTGTTATTTGTTTTTCTATACTCGGTACTAACTTGTTTTGTAGATTTCATTGGACTCGCGCTTATGGATATCGCTCCAATTTTGGTTAATATCGTTCTTTTCCTCTCTTTATGTTGTGTTCTTAATGCGTATTGAGGACAATCCAACATTGAACTTAGGGGGTGTAGGATATTCTATCCACTTCATTTGTAGTCCATTGATTTGCTTACTTGTTAGTTACTAAGTATACCTTTTTGTGAAAATTTGAAAATTTTCAAAAATATTTTCTTTCTTTTTTCTCATTTGTTGGGCATTTTGCCTTGTTTCCGATGATAAATTGTAATAATTGCCCGATCCAATAGACAACTCAGTGATGCATGTTCTCGATTTTAGAAGTTATTAGACTTTAGTCCTCAAATCATTGATTTTGTGAATAACTTCATGAATTAAACTTTATCCCTTGAGCGCGTGCGTTTTTCCTGCTTTATTTATTTGGTTTAAGATTTTTATGACTCGATAATCTTTTGTTGCATTGTATATACTTGCACTGAGTAAGCTTTGTACTTTTCTTCATTTGTGAGTGTTGTTCACTATTCTTTCTTCTTTGAAAACGTTACTTTCATTGGTAATCTCACTATTCTTTCACTGATCGTTAATTAATTGAGTTTATATCTTGAAATGTGTTACTTGAGCATTATTTTCATATATTGTTTTGACTCGAGAATTGCGTAAACTTTATGAAATGATCATAGGCCATCTTTGTTATATCATCAATATTAGCCTTGACCTCACCTTATATGTTTCCCTAGTCAACCCATTTGAGCCTAAATATTAGCCTTTCATTTCATTACCAAAAATTCCATAACAAACTCCAAATTGGAGTTTTAAACCATTCATATTACCTTCCATACCTTTGTTTGGAATGTTTCTTAGGATTGAATGGTGTTCATGTTGTGGTTGCAATTTAAGCATAGAAGAGTGAGAAAAGTGAAGAAAGAAAGTAGTGAAAAAGAAAAAAAATGCAAAATGCAAAAGAAAACAAAAGAAACCATGAGAAAACAAAGAAAAGAAAAAGAAAAGAGAAAGTTTGTATATATGTTGTGTATGTATAGTCAATAATCCTTGTTACTCTCCCATTGCACATTTAATGCTTGTTTTGGAACTTATTTTCCAATTTTGGAATTTTCTGCATTCTTCTCATTATCCCGAGTTTTTATCCCCGAACACTTTGAATCCGTATATATTTACCTTTCATTTCGTACCCTAGCCTAGCCTACATTACAACCCTATAAAGTCCTATGTGATCTTAGGGTGAATTTAGTTTAAAAGTCATAATAGTTTTGATAATCTGTGAAAATGCATTTCACCTCCTTTAATGAGCGGTATCTTTCATTGAGATTACATGTTTTTATTTCATATATAGCGTTCTTCATTTGTGACATGTGCGCGGCCTAGTTTCCATTTCCATTTACTCTTTATTCCTGCATGTTCCGTGTGCTACCTCCCTGTTTTGAGTGAATTCATTTGATAAGTGTAATGCCCGTGAGGATTGAATACATGCTTGCTTTAATCTTTATCCGATTTATTTAAGTTTTTCCCAAATCATATTATGCATGTGCTCTCCACCCTTCCACTTTTAAAGTTTCAATTCTGTGAGGTGCATTAATAACAACGGACTTTAGCTTGAATTCGTTCAATATGCTAATAACATGTTTGAAATTGTTTTTGTTGTTATTGAGTTTGTCGCATGTTGGGTTGGGCATATTTTGTGGAAACCATATGATGTTTGTGGGTTTCAGCCCTCAAAACTCTTACGAGATGACACTCGTCCACTAGGGCAACCTAGGGGTTTAACGGCTTATTGCATACGCTAAATGAAATCGTTCGCCCGCGAAATTAGCCTTATCTTTTTATTGATTTTTCATTTCATTTTGTGCTTGTATCCTGTTTTTGGTTGACTTGTAGTTCTTTTTGTTCCCTATTTCATTGCTAGGGACTAGAATTGTGTAAGTTATGGGGTGTGGTATGACGCAAATATTGCGTATTTCACCCGTTAACCTATGCTCTATTAGCCCCCTCGGGTATCTTAATCCCTATATTTATGCTCGTTAACCAGACAACCTCATATTTCTATGTTAACATGTTTTGCAGGGGTTAATTGAGCTTTTATAGGTATTTGGATGCTTAGTATGAAGTTTGGATGCATTCCGGCGAAGTTTCGTACACAATCACACGTACAAGGGCATTTTCGTCATTTCATAATTTGGGCAACTGGCCTAATGTCTTCATGGAAGTTGAAGACCTCCGAACAAGATTCGCATGGATGTAAACGGTGCATGAACCTTATCCCTAACGAAGAAGTTACGGAAGTTCAAGCAGAAGAGAAAGACATCTCAACCAAAACAGGAGAAAGAAGGCAAAAACAAGGGAGCGAATCGATTCGCTGTAGTGAAAGTGTCAGGTCTCCAACTTCCGAATCGATTCTCACCATGTGAATAGATTCTCCCCAAGAGAGTAGCAACATTTCCAATCAGCGAATCGATTCGGACTATGCACATCGATTCACCCCTTTTGCAGCTTCGAAGGTATTTATCAGCGAATCGATTCGCACCATGCGAATCGATTCGGCTCAGCAGTTTTTCTTCTTCTGTCTTTTTACAAGTTTACCATTGGGATATTTTTGTATAAATACCAACTTCCTCTCATTTTGAGATATATACATATTCTTACTTAGATAGCTTAGTTTGGGGTTTGGTTTTTGGAGAGCTCTTCTTCTTCCCCATTTGGTTTGAAAAATTTTGGGTGTTGTAAGTTGGATTTTTCATTACCCCTACCATTAATATAGTTTATTTCTTTCTTTATTTCCATTAATGTCATTTATATTTGTTGCCTAGATTAATTTATTTCTTGGTTAGGTTAGTTTATTCATTTGTTAATTAGTTTCATTTATGTCTTGCCCTTAGATAAATAGGGTCAGGGTTGTGTTCTGCCGTTTACGGGTTTGGACCTCGAAAGTTAGGGTTTGTGTAAAATTGCGTTTAATTGAAACTGCGTGTATTAAATTTGGATTATTGCGCGTTTAACTTTATTTGTCACGCAACTTTAGTGTTTATAGCGACAATCCGAATTTAATCCGCGTGTGATCATTTTTTATTAATTGTTAATTCAAGCAACTTTAGGTTAAATTCTTTATTGCGTGAAGTTTGTGCTTAGTAGAAAATGCTCGATTAAATTGCTTTCGAGCCTTAACACTAACTAGTAGTTGTTTCGATTCGTGTGGTATAATGCGATCCCTATCCTCGCTTTACTTTTGTGTAGCGTAACTTATTCTTTTCTTTTGTCACCTTTCCCAACCATCACCTTTTCTTTTGTTTATTTTACAATTTTATTCCTGAAGTTTTAAATCAATTAACATCTAAAATTTAATCACTCCCTCTGGATTTCTTATGATACCTGACTTACCAATGTGCTTGCCTTGCAAGTATAGTAGTAGCTTAGATTTTTGCATATAGAGGAGGAACCGAAATCAACGACAGTGTCCCCTACACGAACACTCGGTTTCCCTTGCATCACATATAATGATTTTATTAATAAACACTTGCTTGATCATATTTTAAAAAACAGGAATTTCATAAATAACACCACATGATTTGATAATATGGTACCACAAACATGCACTGACCCCATTTCAAATGAGAATCAAATGACAGAAATTTAACAAACTACTAACCAATAATCAAATGTTATTTAAACATTTCAAGGGAATCCAAAAAAAATCAACTCATAATTCCACCCTGATACACGAACACACACATACACTTTGAAATTAATTGCAATCTAAAACATCACACACTGAAATTAATTATAATCTAGAACACTGAACATCAAGGCTGATACACACATAATGACGGATGAAGGATTTTAATTCAAGACAGGGCGGAACTGTAAGACTAAATTTTTTTCACAACTCAGGCAAAACATTTTTTAACATGATAAAATTAGCTAGTCTGACTCGAAAGAAACCCTAATATGACAGGTATGACTCAAAAGAAACTCGAATATTGAAGGAAATAAGAGAGATACTACACAATTACGTATTAAGAACTAAAAATCTTAACCAAAATTCAAGTACTAAGCACTAAATGAATTACCCGACATTTGTAAACATCTACATATTATGCATTAAGGATAACATTTTGCATTACATCAAAAACTAGATATTTTAAGTCAACCGGGACAATTAATGTTTAGTTTCTAGGAGCTAAGTATATTTTACATTTAGTCCACCTTTTTTTTTATTTTGCAAAAACTCCCTTGTTTACTTTTTTATAGTTATTTTTTAAAGTTTAGGATAAGATAAAAAAAAGTTTGTAAGTGTTTTATGAGGCGAGGGATTTTTTGGAACAAAATAAAAAAGTTTGGACTATATATTAATTAAAAAATTATCGAGGGAATTTTCTTCGAATGACCCTACTTTTTTTTGGCGACAAGTCATTAACCAAAATTATTAAACATTGAACATATAAACTCAAAAGAAAATAAAATTATGCTTGAAACTCATGACCCTCAACTATTTCTTTAATGTGTAGTTTAAAAAAATGACAATATATAAACTAATTTTATAACACACACAATTCTTTAAAGAGTATTATTGCTAATAGTTGTAATAAATTTAAAAAAATAAAGGCCTGAACAATGATTGGCACAAACATAACTATTCACTAATGTAAAAACAATTGGTAAAGCAACATACCTAAATTCTCTATGTGCAGACTGGGCCGGAGTAGAAAACATGAGAAGAGGGAAGGCGTCCCAGCTGCGAGTCTGATAAAAGACACAAAATGAAAAGGAAGAGAAGTCAATTAGGTTTTCAAACAATATAAAAACATATACATAAATCAAGAACAATCGCATGTACACAAATCATACACACGCAAATCAACAAATCGCACACTCATATGAAGAACAAATCGCATATACACAACACATATACACAAATCGAATCCATATATATACACAAACCCTTGAAAATCCATATTAGGGATTTTTGTACCCGATTGATTGAATCTCTTTGGTGCCAGAGGTGATGAGATGTGAGAGAGCCGGAGGTGATGTGAGATGTGAGAGAGTTTTACGTGTGTGGGAGAGAGAGAGAGAGAGACCGAGAATTTTTTAGCAACCAATTTTTGGAGCGGGAATGAAAAAAATAATCCTGCTTTTTTTTTCATTTATCTCAATTTTTACTTAAAGGCCAAAATAATTAAGGTGTATTTATGTCATCTATATATAAATATGAGATAAATGGTTTATTTTTTTATGTCACTTTTACTTAAATTAACATAAAAAATTACTTTAAAAGCCAAATTGACATAAGTGAATATTATTTATAGATTATGTATTTTTAGGACTTAAAATAATATTGATTATCGATATAGGACAACAAATATTTCGCTTTCATTTTTAGTCCCTATTTTTAAATTAAAGGGATACGTTGCATGCTGTGACTGGTTGACATCTTATGAATAATGGTCCACGCCAGCGACTTTATTCAAAAATAGGGACTAAAACTATAAATAAAATGTTTGTTGTCCTATTTCCAAATTACATATTACAATAGGTCCTAAATTTACAAAGCCCCTATTATTTATGTCAATTTACATTTGTCTCACATAATATTAATTTTTAAACTAACATAAATAATGTTTTTTCTTGTAGTGCAAAAAGATGTCCAGGACCCTATCTTCTTTAGCTCATTAACCAATATAAAATTGAAGGGTTCCAATTACCTTCAATGGCCAAGGGAAGCATTCGTATCTATTGAAGTCATTCAAAGTTCTCTTATATCAAGTCATTGAAACCTATCGATAATAAATCAGTGGAAGCATGGGAACAAAAAGACGCTAACATCATCACCTTGTTATGGAATAGTATAGAGCAGGAGTCTTCAACAATGTTTACTTTCTCGAAAGATCATAAGAAATTTGGAATAATCGGAAAGAAATGTATTCGTCTGAGAAAAATATATTGTGCATGTATATGTTGTACGAGGACTTTTTTTCTCTCCGATAAGAAGATCATATGTTGAAGAGTACTAATCAGAATTGAGAAACTAAAAAAAAAATACAGTGAACGTGAAGACTTACCCCTATCAGCACTCATAACTAATTAATTTCGAGTTGCCAAATTCTTTCTTGGTCCACAGGGAAAAATTACCCTTATCAGCTCTTAGATTCTCTCTAGAAAAGAACTGTCGAATGTTAATGAGGCCTTTTCCTATGTTGAGCGAGCATTTGTCCATCATTCTGCTCCGTTCTTCCCTTGCTATTCGTGTGAGAAATTTTCATACCTTAAGTGGCTATCGTGGGGGCTGACATTTTGATTCCATAGGTGGGAGTTGTGGAGGACGAGGCCCTCCCACTCCTGGTAGTGGGAATTAATGTGGCCGAGGTAGACGTGGAACCAAGAGATGTACACATTGTGACTACGTTAATCATACTCTCGATTTTTATTGAAAGCTTCAAAGCACCTTCTTGGGCTAATGAGGCCACTAGTGAGGGGGAGATTTCTACTCCGATTTGTAAGGACCTAGAGCAGAATATGATTCAATGGTAAATCATTCCAAATTTCCATCTTCCTCCACAACCACCATGGGTGTTTCAGGTAATAATTATCTCCGTTCCTCCTCTAGTGCCTTGGATCATATCATATGGTAAGTGATTCTTTAATTCTTTCAGAAATTTATGTTCCTTCTTTTCCATTATCACAATAGCTAATGGTTTGAAATATCAAATTCAAGAAATTTATACCATTAAGGCACCCGTTATTACTTTTTTTGCCGCCTTGTACATTCCGCAATTTCCTCTCCTTCAGTTTATTATTCGTTCGTAAACTTACCTCCTCCCTAAATTGTTCAGTAATGCTTTCTCTCCCCCCAAAATGGCTGGTGAATAAAGTGTGTGAAGAGAATATTGGCAAAAACATTGAGGTATATGTGGACAACATGCTCACTAAGAGCAAGCTTACTACTGACCACATTAAATACATGGTTTAGACTTTTGACTAGTTAAAAAAGCATTAGATGAAACTCAACCCAACCAAATGCATATTAGGGGTACAAGATGGAATGATCTTGGGTTATATTATAAACCGGAGGGGAATCGAATCCAATCCTAATAGATAAAGGCTTTGATGGAGATGCAATCACCCACATACAAGAAAGCGGTGAAAAAATTGACTGAACCTATAGCAACCCTCAACCATTTTTTGTCCCGAGTAACAAACAAGTGTCTTCTATTTTTAAGGGTTCTCAAAAAGACCTTCGAATGGATCGAAAAATGTGAGAGCTTTCTTGAAGTTGAATAAATATATGAGATCTCCACCATTACTCTCCCGACTGGTTTTTGGGGGAAAAGTTGTATTTGTACTTGGGTGTTTCAGAGTCAGTTGTTACTTTAGTTTCGATCCAACTAGAAGGAAGAGTTCAGATGCCTATTTACTACACCAACAAAGCACTTTAAGGAGTAGAAACCAGGTATCCACGCTTGAAAAAGCTAGCACTTACACTTATTGAAGCCTCCAGGAGAATCCAATCGTATTTCTAGGAACACACTATTGTAGTGTACACTTATTTGCCTCTGAGGCAAGCTTTTCACAAACCAGAAAAGTCAAGAAGGTTGATATCCTGGGCAATTTAACTAGGGGAATATGAGTTTGTCTACGAAGTAAGGACTATATTGAAGGGGGTAAGATGTAACTGATTTTATTTCAGAATTCATATACCCAGAGATGACCAATAATCCAAGTCTGCCTGCTGAGCATACTTATTTAGAGGAAAGATGAATTCATAATTGAACTGATATTATCGTTAACCAACTAAAAACATTAGCTGCTCAAGAAAGAGCTTAGGGATTCGCTGAATAGAGCAAGAATATATTCAGACAAGGAGTATTATCAGCAAAAGTCTTATGGAACTACCTTCCAGTTTGAAATTATTTGTGGATGGATCCTTATGCTCTATTAGTAGTGGATAAGGATTAATTATCAACCCTTCAGGTGACATAGATGTGGAATATGTTTTACGTTTTTAGTTTCAGGTTCCCAACATTGAGGCCGAGTATGAGGCATTGATCATGGATTTAGAACTAGCTTTATCATTGGGTGTCGAGTAGGTGATAACATATAGTGATTCTTAACTCATTGTTAATCCAATTCTTATGATATATGGAGTGAAATGAGAACTTATGGTAACGTATTTAAATAAAGTTATGTAGGTTCTCTCTCTACTTCATATAGTTAAGATGGTTCGGATCCCTAGGGTGAAAAATTCTCGAGTAGATGCACTTACTCGGCTAGCCTCAGCAACTCAGATAGAACTCAGACGAACTATTCCAGTAGACATCCTCACAAATAGAAGCATCAATGTGGAAGCTGTCAACGTTATCAGTGTGGAATTAAGGCCATCTTGGATGGATGTAATCAAAGACTACTTTGGCAAAGTAGTGTTGCCATCCGACCAGATTAAAGCTAGGAAGTTGACATACAAAGAAGGAAATTATGTTTTATAGAAAAAGGCATTTTGTATAGAAGGGGATACACTGTCTATGTACTTTGATATGTTTATTTCGCCGAAGTACATGACTTGATCAAGGAGGTGCATTAAATCTCGTGCGGAGAAAATTTAGCCGACCAATCATTAGTACAAAAAATAGCCATGAAAGTCTACTACTGGCCAATGATGAAGGCAGATTGTGTTTCTTTGGCTAATAAGTGTGATAAGTGCTAGAGGTTTTCCACTATTCACATAAGACCTGGGGCTAGCATAACTCCCATAACTTCTCTCTAGATATTTTCTATTTGGGAGATTGACCTAGTCCGCCAGCCACCAAAGGAAGGTCCAAGTATTTGGTTGTAGCGGTGGATTACTTCACCAAATGGGTGGAGGTTGAGCCCTGGATTGATATGACTTATGAGAGAGTTTTTCATTTCATATAGAAGTAGTTCATATGTCTTTTTGAGATTCCCTATACTTTCATCATTATTCATGGTACACAGTTTGACAATGAGGAGTTTGGAAACTTCATTCAGCACTGGACATCCACAATGCAATGGCCAAAAAGCGATCACTGATAAATTTTTTTGATGGGTTGAATAAAAGGTTGGATGATGCTAACGGGAACTGGATCAATGAGCTACATAGTGTACTTTGGGCTTATAGGACAACACCAAGAACATGGACAAGGGAGACTCCATAAATGCTCACTTTTGGCACTGAGGCAGTAGTACCAAATGAAATAGGTTTGCCGACTCACAGGGTATTGAATTTTGATTCCCCTAAGAGTGATCTCAAGAGAAAATTAGATCTAAACATGGTGAAAAAGGTCAAAGAGGATTTCACAATTTGAATTGATTTTTATCAACAAAGGACTGCTAGATCTACAATAGGAGGATCAAGTCGACCAACTTGAAAGAAGGAGATTATTTCCTTAATAAAGTGATTGAGAAAGGCAACGAGTTAGAGCCCAACTGGAATGGTCCTTATCGCATCTCAACAGTTATCCGACCAGTCACCTATCACATAGAAATAATTGAAGGGGAAGAATTCAATAATCCATGGAATGCCAACCACCTACGAAAGTATTATTAGTAATTTTGATTTTACGTAATCTTTTATTCAACTTAATAAAGTTGCGAGTTTCTATCAATTATGCTTCCTTTTTATTTTATTTTCGGGGTATGATGATATACATCCACTATTAACAAACTTTTCCAGCTACAACAAAAAAGTCTAACTTTTTTAACTTCAAAAAAGTTTAGTTTGGAAATTTCTTTTAAACTTCATGTATGAGAATTTTTTTTTCCAACTTCAAAAAAGTTTAGTTTGAAAATTTCTTCTAGACTTCATGTATGATTTCGTCTTTAACAAGCCAAGAACAAGAAGTCAGTAAAACTTCATGTATCACTTAAAGTTAAACACAAGAAGTTTTACCTGACTGATATACGTTCCTAACATACTTGGTTGCCAATGATAATTAATACAAACACTTAGCTCAACAAAACTACTGACAATTTTATCTAAGTGCATTAGTAGAATCTAAGACATTATAAATCAGGTTCAACACTGGACCAAACACATATCATCTTACCAGATTACCGAGCCGGCAAGATGATTAAACTAATCACAAGATTAGATAAAGACAAAAATGTATTAAACACATACATATTAGAAAACAAAGTCTAATTTATTCCCAACACATCTTATTTTACAATACAGAAATAAAAAAGTAAGAAATACAAGTTTATTATACTAGACATTTTCCTTCAGCATTACTTACCCCAGCAGGAGGCTCATCAAGGGTTCTAAGCAGGGTTGTAGCTCTGAAATCTCTTATCCTATTACCTCAGTTGTTTCTCATCCGATGTAATAGATATGGGGGTGAATATATTCATCCTCTCCTTAAAGACCTTAATCCCCTATGTATTTTATCACTATGCTTTGAGGAATGTCATCAGTTGGAATCCACTTAATATCAATCTTAAAGGTGGATAAGGGTAATTCAACATCTCTGGATGATGTCAGTACCATAATTCATTATTTTTGGATATCTTCAGCATCCCTAACAAATTTAACTAACTCCATTTATATCCTTCCGATTGTGCTTTCTTTATGCATTTATCCAGATGAGTTAAGGCTTCATCATACCCATCCATTACCAAAACCTTGGGTTGCTTATGGAAGTGGAAATCTAGTTGATCCACCCTTTCTTGGAGATTTTTAATGGATTTATTCTTCTCCGGTAGTAAAATTTCTTGGTCGACCAAGGTATTACTAGTTCTCTTCTTCAAGTTCTCTAGTTCCTCCAGAAGTTTTGCATTCTCCACCTTTAAAAAATATACACCTTCATTCGACCGACTGTGAGTTATCTTCTTTAGATTATCCATCTCATTCCTTAAGGCATTCTTTTCTTTTTCAGGAGTGCAATAATTTCCCGAGAAGTTTACACTTCTTTATTTAGCACAATTTCCCTATTCTTCAAGGCAGATGTGATTTCTTGTAACTTCTTATCAAACCCCCCAACTTATGCTTAGCTTCATAGTGAGAGTCTAGCAATGCATGAGAAAGATTATGTTCTTCTTGTAGTTAGTCGATCATCTCATAGTAGGAAACATTGTTTGTTACAACCCTATTAAGAAGAAAATGAAGATGAACATAGGCATATTTCACTTGGTTAGACGCATCTGTGCCGAGCAACCCTACTAAAAACTAGCTAAAGGAGTTAAATCTTCTCATTGTCCTTGGCTACTGATTCAGAAGGAAGACTCAGTGATAGGAACCATTGATGATTCCAATAACCCTCCTCATCGTCAAATTCCTCATTTAGTTTAGGAGGAGTTCCTTGGTCATGCATTTAAAATAAATCAGTCAGCCTAGAGCTGGCAATTTTTGACCCGATAACCCGTTTATGGTAATAACCCGAACATGACCCGATTAACTTGTATAGATTAAAGAGTACCCAAAACTTATACTAAAAAAAAATCAACGCGATACGAAAATGACACGACTAACCCGAATTGCCACCCCTAAGTCAACCTATGTATCCACCTCGTGCAGGGCATACGACCAACCATCCTTGTAAGAAATTTTTCTAGCATATTCAATATGATAGGCTGCTACAACGAAGGCCTTATCCCATCCGTTGTTGCTGGCACCTTCCCTTTCAGACTTACTCTTGGCCTTCATCTCCAAGTATTGTTTCTCCTTCATGACCACCTCAGCGATTAAGGTGCTGATCTTTTCTTTAATATTTTTAGCCTTATTCTTGACTTTTCAACTTCCCATTAGTATAACTAGCTCTCTCTTTGGATGCCTGAATTTTATCTGCCCAGTATTTTCTCTCATTCCCAAAAGCTTTTTGAGAATCCTTTAAATACTTCTATAGACCTTTAAAGGTTTCATCCACGTCTACCAATGAAGCTTTTAGCTGGTCTTCCTTCTTCAGCATTTGGTTATAAACAACCAAGAACTACAGAAGAATAAATATGAAAAATTAATACAAACAAATACCATGCAGACATTATCAAAAACAGACAAACACGTAAAATATTTACCAAGGCTATGTTTTGTGTAACCCTCTCAATCAACCAAGCTCTGGACATCAATGCTACTACCGACCTATTTGCTGAAAGATTTACAGCCTTTACCAAACACCTAGCCAATCTAGGGTTGGTTTCCATAATGCCATCTTCAATGATTCCTTAGTCGTCAAAAGTTTTTTGGGCTAACTCTTGGTGTCTAGGCAGACTTTTCTTTAACCTCTTGAATTGAGGCTCAATAGTTCTTACTTCTTGGCATTGAGGACTTGAGGCCTCTTTTCAATAACCAAAGGCTTCTTTTCGACAATAATATTTTTCTTGATAGAAGGAGGTGATCCAGATCCAATCTATAAGTTAAGATTATTCTCTTCACCATTTTAGCAGTGGGAGAAGTGGGGATGGTTGTAGGCTTAAGATATTCAAAGGAAGATGAAGTTATTCCTTGTGCATGATCTCTCACTACTCCAGTTGACTCGACTACAGATGAGGTAGAGGTTGGTTCCTCTTCAACATTTATGGGGGAATAAGGCATAATGACTGTTGGTCGGGCAACAAAAGAAGTTACAGAACTTCTATATTCTAGCAGGACAGAAGTTGCTCGGGGATGATCCTATCCTTCTCTTTGGTGAATCAACCACAAATATTTAAGATTGTAAATATTAACCTCACATTCCTTTGGGAACTTCGTTTTATGTTCATCTTCATAAAAATAAGACGAAACTTAGTTGGGAAAACATCAAACACTTAGTAAATACAGGCAGAAATTGAAATTAAAATAAATGTACGACCTATTCTACGCCCTTCCTGGGGCACCTGGGTCAAGTGTATGTTTCCCCTTAGGAAGGGGCATATTGCCAATTCTTCACCATAACACCATTTTTCCAAATAATCTTTGTTTGAATCTAGAAAGTTAACCAACAATGCCCTATTGTCTTTCCTAGACTTCATATAATAGGTATTATCACTAGCGGTTTCCCACTTGTAACATAACATCAACTTTGAATCCCAGTATAAGTCCCATGGATTTTGTTTAACCTATTCACCCCATTAATAACCCTCTATGTATTGGGGGCTACTCTGGCTGGGACTACATCAAAATACTGGCAAAATTGAAGAAAAAGTGGATTTTACAAAAAGGTGATGCCACACTCAGCAATGAACAAAGTTAGAACCTAGTGACCCTCATCCAATGACAACACATTAATAGGGCCATTAGCAATATCTAAACCTACCAAACTGGGAAGCTTTTTTCTTTCCCGAAATTCCTCTAAACAATGTCCGTCTATAATATACACCATGTTCGAAATAAAAAGAAAAGAGGTGACATGAAAGAGAGCTTATAGAGTTTGAAAAATGACAAAAAATAGCAAGCAACGAAAGCAGAAGGAAAGCTTGAGGAGAAAGGGAGAGACTAATTTCAAAAACTTTGAGGTAAAGAGAAATGAAGGTAAACAGTCGTCGTTTATATGTTACTTTAAAATAAGAAATGAAATGATTTAACTGAACGGACGATTGAACAACTAGTGGACGCACAGTTTCCAAATATGCAAAAGGACCAACATACCCTTTTGCAGTTCATTATTTTTCAAATTATTTACAAAATACCATCGCTTGCTAAACGGGTAAAAAACGTTACCAGTCTAGGAGGTCAGTTTACGACCAACTCCCAAATAGCACGCCGAGTAAGATTTTTGAACAATACTCCATACTTTCGATGAATCATCAAGCATTGGTGAATTTTGCTGTATGTAAAAATTACTCATTTACGTAAACCAATGAGAAATGGACACCTGTCCTCCTACCTGGCAGCTCTCACAATACTTACTTCTTGGTTGTCTCCAGAGACACTTGGTCAGCGAATCGGGCACCATCCTCAAGAATACTAACCATAAAGAATAGCTAAAGTCACTAGGGGTGAACAACTAATAGCTCTTATACATGTACCTGTGGATGTCAATGGTTTTATTTATTGTATACAAATGTAAATATATAAAGGAATTCAATCTCTTGGGTTCTGGATGACTATAAATGCATGATTTCCCTTATCTCAAATTGACGATCCAATCAGGCACAACCATACAAAACCTTGAGCTGTTCTAACCACCCAAAATAATAAAATAGTGGACGTAGGTTTTTCTCATAGCTAAACCACTTTAAAAACCTTGTGTATTGGGTGTTGTCCTGGTTTGGTTACCTTTATTTTAACTGTGATTATCAATTTGGACCCACTCAATTTTTAGACATCAAAGATCCTTTCTCCCCCATTTTTTTCGGGAATAGACAAAGCAAGATAGCATAAAGCGGTTACTTCCTATAAAAACCAAATCTCCCCCTAAATATGTGATCATAAGATATTAATTTTAAATAATTGGATAAAATAATAAATCATGCAACGATGTAAAGTGAAACAACCACACAGCATGGAACCTCAAGAAAAAATAATCTAGACTATGATCAAATACTCTCACTATCGATGCAAAATGGTATCAATATGAGTAAGCAATGAAATATGATACTAATTTTGAAATTACCAATTTGAGAAAAGGAATTTTAATGCACATAATAAGTGATATTAATATGATCATATAGCATGCCAAATAAAATCCAATAACAAAGCATATGGCAAGAGTGGACTAAATTCAAACCGTAAAGACTCAAAATAGATGATACCTAATATATTAATATGCAAAATATATAACAAAAATTACCCGACCTATGTATATATGGTATAAACAACCATAAAAACTGGACAACGAACACATAAGCAAGCTTTACATACTAACATAATATCGATGTGTCTAAACATGTGGGGTGGAATGAATGGGCATGAACTAGATACAAATGAATTGTGACCCAAACACTCAAATATATTCAAGAATTTCTAATTAACTTCTAAACTTTAACAAACTAAGATTTAGGCTCAAGCGACAAGATAAAGTAACTTTATGAACAAATAAGCACTTAGCACACAAGCCTAGAATATTGATGATTCTACAAATCAATGGAATCTTAACAAAATAAGCATAACTAGGATTTATTGTGCAAACCCGTTGATCTTCAACTAAACTCTTTCAAAAGATAAACATATATCATATTTTCTTTTATGTGTTTTTCTCAATTCATTTGAAGATATTTCTTTCGAAAGATTAAACAAAGTAAACTATGTTGGCCATTAGAAATTTTTGTATTTATATTAACTTGAAATCCTTCATTAGGATCTTGCCAATGGTGACTTTCCTACAAAAGAGATTTTCTCCATTCCCGCAACTTATATGCATAAATTCCTGCAGTAAAAAAACATGTTGATGAAAATATTGATGGGACAACATCTCATAAAACTCAAATATACACGTGAAGTTAACGTTTAAAAAGATCATGTATGTGTGTGTGGAGGCATATACAAATTCTAATCCATTAAGGAAATCAAGTTCGAAACAAATCCATGCAAGCATAATTAAGAACAATCTAAACATCAAATATCATAACAAAATTTCCCAACCACATGAAAAGCATGTAATGAATTGGATTCAAACACATCAATATGCCACACCTAATGTGTAAAACAAAAATATAGAAAATCAAGAATCGTTTTGATTTTTTCTTTAAATTTTCAAAATAAAATACTAGTTTTTCAATTTTTGAAAGAAAACTCTAACTCAAAAGACACACAAAATCTTTTTGTATTTTTCAATATGACTCAAAAAAATGGAAAATCAAAATACAAAAGTTACACATATCATAACACTATCAAACTTATATCATTAAGCACAAACTAGAGTATGACAAACAAGATAACCCAATCAACCATTAAATACACAACATCGAAAGTATGATGTCCAAGAAAACGAGAATCAGCAAGTCCAATATGTATATCTTCCAAATATGATTTCCTAACCCAAGTAGGTAATAACATGACACTTAAGGGCTTTAGGAACCATGGTGACTCTATTCTTAGACTTTTTAGGACCGTTCTTAAGATCATAACAAAAAAGCCTAAGGTGACATTTTCCACCACAATGACTGCTAGTGTAAACACAACAAGGGGTGTTACCTAAGGATTGACCTTTCCTAACATTTATAGTCGACTCTCTACTCAAATATCTCAATCTCTCCCTAGGCTCAACTATCCTCGACTCGAATCACACCTGAACTCCTCAAACTCTAGAAGATCTTTCTTCATATCCTCCATAAAACCATGAAGACTGTATCTCTCACCCTCAATGTACTCCAGCTTCTCTTGAAGAAGCATCTCACATGACCTAATATCCTCAATCAAAACACTATCGTCATTCACTATGTCATGTTCATTGAACATGGCTTCTAAGTTTAATATATCCTTCTTTACTTTCAATGTTTTTGCATACGATTCATGGAAGGAAACTTGGTGTTAACTTTCCTCCTCATCTTCTTCATTCTCTCTCCCATCTCCACTCACTCTACCATCACTCACTTAGGGTCGATAAACTATAGCCTCTGAAGTTTCATGCAAAGAAATATCTCCTTGGAAATATTTCTTATAAAAGCTAACATGACTAGCCATGAATGCGATAAAGTTGCACTCAATGGGGGAATCGTTTCCCTCATCTTGATCAATATCACTAAGGGTGGAATTAACTAGTATTGGTTTCTTGCCCTCCTTCCTTAGCTTAGTGTGGCAGTCAGCTACCCTATGGACATAACCCTCACAACCATGACATATTTCCAACTTATCCCTCTTACAGTTCTCACTACAATTCTTAAGGAAGTGATCGACCTTATTGTGCCCATTATTCTCAAAAATTTTAGCATGTTTTGATTGCTTTTGGAGTTTGAGAAATTTCTTAAATTTCTTTGTCAACAAGGATAAATTCTCAAAATCTAAGTCAGACCCATCATTTGAAATGGTTGTTTCCTCCTTCCAGTCTTTCAAAGAAATGCCATTTTCTTTGTTCATCACATTCCTGGTGGTAAACATTTCAAGATCTTCAAGTTTATAAGACACAAACAAGCTATTCAAGTTTCTTAGATTGAAGAGTAACCAAAGAATTCAAAACGGTCACCTTTGGATTATATCTTTTAGGCAACAACCTCAAGACTTTCTTGATAACTCAATTTTGGGGTATCTTATCTCCCAAGTTAAATGACGAGTTAACTATGCCGAGCAATCTAGCATAAAAGTCATCAAAGGTCTTACTCTCCAACATCTTAATCATTTCAAACTTTAGCGGTGAGGTGTTGGAGTTTTGAATCCTTAACAACATTAGTTCCTTCATGGCTGGGTAGGAGTATGTCCCAAGGCTATTCAAATCTCTCACAAGTCATAAAACAACGGAACTAATAAGGGTGAAAAAATAAAACAAAGCATTTAAACCTCTAGTATTAAAATCTACCTATGCTTAGCCTCACTCAATGATTCTATGGGTTATACATGAATTGCTTCACATTCTCTAGTGACATGTGGAAACCAACCTTTAACAACAGCTATCCACATCCACTAATCTATATCCATAAGTGTTGAATTCATATGAATTTTCCATTATGCGTAGTTTGGCCCATCAAACATAAGAGTTATAATACAATCAAACCCCCAAAAAATCTTGCCTAAAGAGATGGGATCAAAACATAATAACTAACTGCAACTGGATCTGATACCAATTTGAGAACACCCTTTAAAAGTGCGTTCTTAGGCAAAGATGTTCCGACTAAACACAAGTCCAATTTTTATATATTTCAAATTTTAAAGATTGAAACTTTAAATAATTTAACCCAATTAAACTTTGCACCAATCAAAATCGATTTGTTTTGCAAAATAGATTTACCCACTTTTATTTTTTAATCCTAAAACATGCATCTAAGTAATAAGAAGATAAAATAAGGAAATCATCCAAAAGACATCGATGTATAAGGAAAACACAAAGGGAAAAACCTTGGACGACCTAGACAAAAACTTCACTATGATACAGAATTACCAAAGTTAACAGTAAACTTAGTCAGCGACTTGATCCCCATAAGCCCTGATGCTCTTCAATCTTTAACCACTCCTCCAAAGTGCAATGTAGGAGTCCACCAACGCAAGCTGTCACAATGCATGAGTCCACATACAATTTAATATCCACCAATGAGGCTCAACAACCTTCTACACCTCAAACAACATGCACGAAGTCCACAACACAAAACAAGTTCTCTTAAGATAAAGATAAATAAACTTTGGTGCCGAAACTCAAGATCTCAAAGCATGGGAAATATGGATCTTGGATTTTCAAATGTAAAGGGTGAAACAAGGGTTTTGGAGCTTTGTTAAATAGATAGGAAAATGTTTTTTTACCAAAAGTTCTAGAATATTCTAAGTCCAACATGACTTAAATAGTAAAAAGATAAATTTTGAGGTGGCAAACTCTTTTGAATGAAAATGCAAGGTCATTTGAACGAGATTAGCATTTTTTTTCTAATGAAATTCTATTTTGTTCAAAATAAATTTATTTCCTGTACAAACATCCTTCCAATGAGATGCACAATCCTTGGAAGAGGAATCTCCTTCGATCGTCATTCAAACGAGATATTAATTTCATTATAGTGAGATCAAATATCATTCAAATGAAAATTAAACTTTGTTCAAATAATGTCGATTCTCGTTCTAATGAGATTAAAATGAAAAAAATTAAAAATGTTTAAAGAACTATTCCAAATGAATTTAAGTTAAAAATAAGCACACTTAAAATGATATTTGATTAGTAGATTAGACTTTATGTTGTTCATCCAATAAGCCTACATGACATGTTTAATGAAGACATAGCCAAAAGGGTTCAAATATTGGATACATTGCGTCGTGTGTATCGTGACAAGTCTTCACGTTTACTAAGGATCTCCCATGTATGAATGCATATAGTCTTATGGGATCATTAAAACACGTCAAAGGCTTGAATGGAAAAAATCAACCCTAACCTATGAATTAAAATGTTTTATCCGGAATTAAGCTAATAGATACAAATTGACTCAATTGAAAATTTATCCTTATAAATCTACCCATTTGGCTATTCCATTACAATATAAAAATAAAAATCCTATGGGCGTTTAAGCTCTCTAAAAAACTCAAACCCAACCCCAAAAGAGAAAAGTACAGATGCTCGACAGACACATACTCTAAGTAACTTTGCTCCCTTAAAAACATTATCGACTTAAACAAACCTTTAAATGCAAAGAGAATATAACAAATATAAATCCACGTAATAATAAGATTCTCCCTACGTCTAACAATATTCAATATTGACCAAGGTATGACGTCTCTCCTTAAGATAAAGATATCCTAATCATGAAAGGAAAGATATGTTTTCTCCACTTTTTTGTTCAGTAATAGACAAATAAAGAAAGCATAAAACTATTTATCCCCCATAAACCAAACCTCCCCTAAATGTGTGAACATATGATACCAAGAGAAATAAGGAGGAAGTAATAAAATCATGCAATGGTGTGAAGTGAAACAAACACAACATGGTAACACAATCACATATAATCCAAATAATGATGAAATAATATCAATATTGATGCAAAAAAATACCAATATGAATAATCAATGAAGTGTGATACCAATTTGAAAGTTCGTTGCACATATTGAGAGATACCAATATTATCATATAGCATGCCAAATATAATCAAAAGATAAATCATATGAAAAATGTGGACCAAATGCAAACATAAAGACTCAAAATAAAACGATGCCTTATATATCAATATGCAAAAAATATACCAAAGATTACTCGACACCCTGATATATATGTGTGGTATAAACAACCACAAAAACTCGACACAAAACACCTAAGTTTTACTCATTAGCATAGTATCGATGTGTCTAAACATGTTGAATGAAATGAATGGGCATGAACATGATACAAATGAAATACGACCCACTCAAATATGTTCAAAAAGTTTTATTTTATTGCAAAATTTTATCAAACTAAGATTTATCCTTAAGTGACAATATAATGTGAACTCTATGAAGAAATAAACACAATACACACATTTTCTTTGATAACTAGGATTCATTGTGAAATCCCGTTGATCTTCATCTATAATGCCCTCAAAACATAAACGTATATCATATTTTCTTTTTTCTCAATTATTTTGAAACTATCACCTTTGAAAATCAAACAAACTAAACATATTGGCCCTGGATTTTTTTTTTGTTTTTTATTGCCTTTAATCTTGTCATTAGGATATTTCCAATGGCGGCTTTACCGTAAAGGAGATTTTCTCTTTTAGTAGCCCTTTTCCCGTGCACGCTCATATTTTTCAAAAATATAATATAATCTCACGAGCAACAGTTCTCACATTCACAAATCCTCTATATTCACAAAATATGTAAATGAAAATATTAATGGAAGAACATATCATATAGCTGAAATATAACATGTGAAGTTACAATTCAAAAGAGTTCGTGCATGTGAAGGAAGACACATATACCTAGAGAATCCATTAAGAGAATCAATTTCGAAACAAATTCATGCAAGCATGATTAAGAACGATCTAAGTATAAAAAATCATAACCAAATGTCCTAGTCATATAGGAAGCATGGAATGAATTCGATTCAAACACATCAATTTTCCACAACAAATGTGTAAACCGAAACTACACAAAACAAAAAATCTATTTTAGTGTTTAAACATATTTAAAAAATACCAATATGGAACAAAACAACCTCAAAAGACAAAATAAATATTTTTGTATTTTTTTAATATGACTCAATAAATGAAAAATCAAAATACAAAAGATTTGAACAACATACAACTAGCCTGCATATATATCATGAAGCACAAACGCTAGTGTATGCAAATATGCAAGCAATGACTCATAAGATATAGCATGTGAAAAGTCATGTGCAAGCATACGAGAATAAACTAGTCTAATATCTAGTGCCTCTAAAAAGGATTTCCTATCCCAAGAAGATAAATACTTAACTCATAGGGTTTTCGGAACCACGGGGACACTAGTCTTCAACTTTTCGGGGTCTTTTCTATGATTATATGAAAAATGCCTGAGGTGACCTTTCTTACTACAACGTGTGCATGTGAGGAGGAACAAGTCCCTTAGGTTGACCTTTTCTAACAATATGGGATGCAGTTGACCCTTTAAAACAAATAGTGGTCTTGGTTTTAACAATGGGATCGTTAGAATCATTGAATCCAGTACAATTATAACAAACGTTACTTGAGTCTCTTAGATCATATTTTAACCTCAAAATCCTAGACTCAAGAAAAGAATTAAACTCTTTAAACATTAGGGACACCATATACAAATTTTCAATCATTCTTGGAAGGTTATCTCGCTCCCACTAAATACAAGTGACCTCATCCCTAAGAGTTTTCTCATGCGCCCTCATATCATTAATCAATTTAATATTATCCTTAATGACAAGTTCATTAACCCTAGATATTTTACAGTCCTCTAATTCTTTCTCTAAAAACAGGACTCTATCATCATTCTCTTTCTTGGATACTTCTAAAATTTTAAAAGTCATGATTTGTGTTCCTGAGATTTTCACATCAAAAATCTCTTTGAGTTTGAACAATTTCCAAAAAATCAATCGTAGCTTTAAAAAGAGAATTTTATTTTTCAAGAATTTTAAATTTTTTTGAGAACTTCAAATTTATAAGAGATAATATTTCATCACGATTATGAAGCTTAATAAATTAATCTCAAATATCAAAGTCATCATCATCGCTAAAATCATCGGATAACTTATCACAATGATGACTCATTGAGGGAAAATAACCAAACAAACATATACGAGAGAGAGGGAAGGGGGGGGGGGGGGGGGAGACCACCCTAAACAACATGAACAAACTGATCTGTACGATAACTTAGTGTACCAACTATGGTACCAATTTGAGAAGTCCTGACAGTGCGTAGGCAGGGATGGTCACAAATAAAAATTCTTTTTTTATATTTTTCAAATTTAGAGATCAAATGTGAAAACATAATTAAAACCAATAAAACTTTCTCACCAAAATTAAATTATTTGTTATGTTGAACTGATTTACCCAATTTTATCTTTTTAACTTAAAACAAGCATCTAGGTGATGAGTAGATAAAATAAATAAATAATTGCACAACAAACTAATGTACGAGGAAAACCCACAACGGGAAAAATCTCAAACGAATGATTACGCATAAATTCTTCATAATTATCCCCGTAATTTAGAAGCTTTTATCACCTCATACGATGTATATTGAGTTAATTTTTCTCATATCCTTACTACTGACATTTTATGTATTGTTCATTGAGTTTCGTGTATTTCTCTGACATTATGCAAGTATTTTATACACGTAAAGAAAAGATAAAACTCAAAACCAAGATAGAAAGAAAATGAGGAAAGTTAAGGACAAAAGAGTAATTTTACACCCTAAATTTAGATACGTAACCTAAGAAGAAGTTGAAGCCCGTCATCCCATAAAATCATAGGAAGAAATGACATCCAAATCTGAAGCCCGAGTGAAAAGTTATGAAGCTTAAAAGTTGAGAAGAAATCATGACAAAATAAAGAAAAAGAGTTAGAAATTTTTTTAGATTTAGTCATTGCGTTGCTACTGGAATTCTGAACCGGTTCGCCCCAGGGAAAAAGAAAAACCCGAACTGGTTCGGCGTGATGCAATAAAAAAATTTCATGTTAAAATAAGAGTTGTGCATGAGTCAAACACTAGAAAAAACATAGGAGTTTAATTGTAGTGCAACATCAGACATTAGGGGACGACTTTTGACAAAGTTTGGGGAGAATTTTAGAGCCAAAAACTTGGGAATTATTGTTCTTCAACATTTATTCATCTTTCGGCTTTGAATTCAAGGGTTTCCATGAATTCAAGAAAAATTACTCTATGTATTTCATGTTCTTGCATCTCTTTGATTGATAATTTAGTAATTCTTAGATAGAGATTGATTTCATATGTTTGTTAACACTTTTACGTAGAGATGGTTTCATGAAACGTATTTTTCAAGACTAATTGTCCTTTTACGACGTTCGGATAGACTTTCAAAGGTTGGGATGCATTAAACTAACCCTAAATGGTTCGCATGGATATAAAAACATGTTCTTGAATTAAATAATTAATTGGAATGTGTTGATTCGTTACTACAAACATCGCAGGACTTTTAACCTCGTTTGCCTTAGGAAACCAGGGTGTTTAAGAATGCGATGTTCATGATAACTAATTGACCTTGTACTTTGTTTATATTATTGATTAGGTATGATGAGGGTATGTTGCCTCATATATGTAATGCTTGAATTAAATAACGTCATTGTTTCAAATTAAATATTTAATTCAAGACGAGTTTCATAACCCTTGACCTCATTAGGGGTTGGAGATTGTATTTTGACCTTATCTCTCATTCATATTAATTAATCTGTGTTTTGTTAAGTTTTGAATGCGTAGTTAATTTATTAAGTTTTTCTCTCTTATTTAGTAGAAATTCAT
This sequence comes from Sambucus nigra, assembly GCA_949130495.1. Lineage (NCBI taxonomy): Eukaryota > Viridiplantae > Streptophyta > Magnoliopsida > Dipsacales > Adoxaceae > Sambucus > Sambucus nigra. The sequence continues at coordinate 183,255,217 of OX422207.1, forward strand.
AACCTCATCACAATCAACTTTTTTTCTTATTTTCATGAGTAAATCCTTTGGGTTAATTGTCTTCCCTATTCATTGTCATGATTCTTCATCTTAGTCCCTATCTTCGATACCTGGTTTAGCATTTTATTAATTGAGAGACCGACTCACACTTGAGTCGATAGAAGCATGCCCTAAAAACACTTTTAAAGTTGTGTCAAGTTTTTGGCATCGTTGTCAGGGACTAGTTAGACTTTTAGGCTAGGTTGATTAAATCCAAAATTTGACTCTAATTCTTAAAAAGAAAAAAAAGAAAATATAAAATCCAAAAAAATTCAGAAAAGTAAAAAGAAATAATTAGAGCATCTCTCAAGTTATTTTATGCAAAATCCTCAACAAACTCCTCAATCTACTTCTACCCAAATTCACAAAAATCCTCTAAGAGGGTATGATCCCGATAGTCCACACACTCCTAACACTCCCCAGTTTTGGGTTCCACCTCCTACACCACCGCTATCTATCGTGAGCCACACTCCTAGCACGTCAAGTGAGGATTTTGAGTCTATTGGAGAGAGAGACATGTCAGAACACGGTAGTGTATGTGCAAGTGAGGGTTAAGTGTCATAACGTCCCATGAGAGACCTCTTATATCCTGAGCGAACCGTGACTCTAGGATGCATTTTACTTCGGTATAATGAAGGACGATTTTACTTTCGCAATGGGATTATCTAGATTCTTCCCACCTTTCACGGTATGGTTTTGAAAAAACCTTACCTCCACATTTTTTAGTTCGAAAAGGCATGTGATACATTTAGCGATCAAGGTTTCACTTAAGATGTCCTTTTCCCAAAAAATTTCCCTTTCTTTTTGAAGTATAAAGCAAAGACATGGATACGTTCTTTATCACCGAACTCAATTTGTTCATGGAGGGACATGCAAGCCAAGTTTCATTTAAAAAAATTTCCTCAACATCGAACAAATTACATTAAAGCTCAAATTCAAACTTTTAAACAACAAGAAAATGAGCCTTTTGATCGGTGTTACGAATGTTTCAACGAGTTAGTTACCACATGCGCCCATCACGGTTTTGAGAAGTATAGGCTCATATCTTTCTTCCACCAAGGGATAAGAATAAATTCTAAATAACTTATCGAGACAATGTGCAAGGGACCATTTTGAGGATTAGGTAAAGATGATGTAGAGGCCCACCTTCAATTTGTGGCCGAGACCACTCCAGCATAGAACACATACGATCTTAACGCCCAAACCTGGTTTTGACAACCTCCCACAACTCCTTCTGTGTTCGATCTCTATCAATTGGACAAAGAAGCAAGGATGAAACTTCAATTAAACCAACTTACTAAATAATTGGGAGAAGTATTCCGATCAAGGGTAAGAGAACCAACCAAATCCACTCGAGAAATGAAAGATAAGGCGTGTTCTATTTATGACGTGGGCCATTCAACGAAGGAATTCCTGACATTACCTTCCTACATATTAATGCTACATGGGAAAGTGGAAGCGATAGGAGGATTTAAGTGTAATTTTAATGTCTCGCATGAAAATTCTAACAACCCTTCATGGAAGAACAATTCTGGTTTTAGATACGGGAAATAACATGCCACGTCGAATCCTAATTCACAAATTGCCCCACCTCTATGTGACAGCCTACCTAATCAACCTCGAGTGATCAGTCCTAAATCAAATTAGAACAAGTTTCTCAGTTGGTTAATTCTTAGCATCACTGTCGCCTTTTTAATTACTAACCACCTAAATGAGAAAATAAGACTGGTGCCAAGTTTTATCTTCCATTAACTAAGATGAAATACTCATGCAGAAACAAAACAATATAAATAATCACAATTAAGTTAAATCAACTGTTCATAATTAATTAACAGACCGAATAGACCATCGGTTCAAAATCCAAAGTGAAGATAAGAAATAAATCTCAACAGGTCTGACATAAGTACTGGATAAACTGTGAACAACATGCTCGAATAACTGATAGGAAGTCTCTAAACTAAGAATGAATATAATGAGACGCCTATCAAACTCCCTCAACATCCACACATTGCATCAACGAATTCCTGGAATGATTCAAGCCTCGCGTCCCTGTGGCTGGACACCTGAAATGTTTTTAAAAGTTTTTATAGCAAGGGTTAGTACCAAAAGATTTTGAAAAAATTTAGCAAAAGATTAACTTGTAGTAATATTTATATATGCATGCTCTTCATATTTTAGTTAGTGCCGCACTCCCTTGAGAACATCCCCACCCCTTCTCTAATGTGCTCTACTAACGCCTCAATTAATTTACCTAGTTATTTACCCCAGGACCAGATAACTAATATAACCCCTTCCAACCACCCCACTCTAACCGAATGTGCCATAATTATGATTTCTAGGTTATTATTAACATTAACTTAATTGATCATTTTCCCTTTTAAATTCATATAACTTTCACACCCATAATATATGTAATACAATTCACGGTCTGTATTAATTTACCCGTATATAATTATTTACCTCATTATATACGTATAGTTATATTACAACATTCACAAACATGCCAAAATAATAATTAATACTAAACATCCTCCCGAGTAATAATTCACCGGATGTAAATTTTTTAAAGTGCTATCCCACTAGGTAAATTCACATAACCTAGTTATCCCAAGTCAGAATTAGTCACTAACTTGATTAATACATAAATATTTGGAGGTGGTCATATTCCTTTCCTGAAAGTGAGATGCCCCTCACCCATATAATGGACGTTATGACCTGGGAATATACTCGCCCTAATCCTCAAGATAGGGATTCATCCACTACGCGCAACCTCCCTCTTATAGCACTAATGTCGATATAATAATAACAGCTAGCCACCGATATTAATGTACACACCATATATATATATATATATATATATATATATATATATACACTATCGCACACCGTATATATATATAAAATTAAAATAAACTATCCCGGGTATATCGTGTACTAAGTCCGTAACACAAGCCTGCTCAAATTATTATGAGTTTATGGCCCAACTCTATTTATTAATTAATTCGCACATTAATTAATTAAATAAATTACTTTTGGTGTCACTCCAACCAATATATTCAGACTTACTCTCGTGGCCCGAAATAAAACAATACCTGAGTTTAAATTCTCGACTCCAAATTATTTAGCTTTCACTCTAAATAATTTATCGCCTTGGTATCACTCAACCAGTATACCTGGACACGCCCACCAGGTCCATATTTAATTATTTCTAAATATACTTCCCAAAAGTTTAACCATTTTGTGTCACACATACAACCCTCCAATCCAAATTATTTTTCCCTCAATAATAATTAGATTGTACGTCCCATATTTCTCTCTCATTGAATCAGGTATGGGAAATAGTTTTAATTAAATTCACCTTACATAAATAAACTGGCCGAATTGCCGCAAATTCCAGACCATCGATCGATCGATCCCCAACCCTCGATCGATCGTACAAGTCATTGTCTTCTCCTGGTCTTTGTTTCATCCATGGATGAAAACTCAAAACTCCAACTTCTTATATAGTCTATCCCAAGTCCTCCCATTAATAAAATACATCAAGACCCTTATTAGGAACCCCCATAAAGTCCCCAAACTCCATTTAATTTACGTTCTCTACTGTTTTCATCAATTAGAAAAAAAATTGTTTTATTCGTTAACCCATTTCATCATCAAATCCTTATCTCAAATTAATTTCTAATTCATCTGGGTTTACATATCTTACCATATATATACTAATCTCAGATTATACATGAATTTCTACACAATTCAGAAATCAGAATATTGATTTACAAAAATCCCATGTTTGTACCATTTAAATCCCAAAACGAATTTTATTTTCTCACATCACATAAATATGAATCAAAATGCAAATGAAGTGTTATAGCAAGTTAACCACTTGCCTTATGATTCGTAGGGTCTGATTTGGAGTTGTGAATTCCCAAGTATGCAGATGAGATTCTCTCTTTTTGGCTCTTTCCTTTGTTCCCCAATTTGCCTTTAATGCCTCTTAGGTTTTCCTCTCCCACTAAGCATTTCCTAAACTTGAATCATCCATTTCCATTTTCTTTAAATAGGTAATTAGGCTAAATACGGTTTTTGGCCTAATGGGTCAAGCCCGAGTGACCCAAATACCCCCGTGTGGGCCCGGCTATGCCTAGAAACGTCCCGTGACCCGTTTACTACCCCCAGGTACACTTTTTCGACTATCTCGACCCATCTGGACTCAACCGTACACTAATAATTGGCATCCAAATCAATTTATAAAAATCCTTATCTCACACCCAAATTAGTCTATACCGACTCCCGGTTGAGATAAGTACATACCCCGTCATTAATACCCGAAATGACGTAATTAAATTATCACTATTCACTTAGTAATTTAATTTCCATAAATATTAACCATTCATTCCCCGATTAATATTTGAATATATGTATATATTGCCATATTTATTTCAATTAAAATTATGAAACGCAAGTAATTTTGAATTCTCGAATTAATTAAATATTAAATGCACAAAAATATGGGGTGTTACATACTCCGCCCCTTACAAAGGAATTTCGTCCTCGACATTAGGTAGTACCTATGGTGAATAGCTCTAGATATTATTCCCGCATATCCTCCTCCCGCTCCCAGGTAAACTCGTCATCGTTGTGATGACCCCACTGTACTCCAACTAGTGGAATAACCTTGGATCGTAACTTCTGCCCACTACGGTCCAGAATAGAAACCGGTCTCTCCTCATATGAAATGTCTATCTATAAATCGATTTCCTCGAGTGAAGTGTGCCAGAAGGCTCTCTCGCTCCTTCGATATTTCTTCAGCGATGCCACATAAAACACGTCGTGTATCCGCTGAAGATTCTCGGGAAATCCCAGTCTATATGCTACCGGTTCTACCCTCTCAATAATAGGGAGAGGTCCCACGTACCTCGGTGCTAACTTACCCGTCTGGCCAGACCTCATCACCCCTTTCATAGGGGACACCTGGACTAATACCTGGTCCCCAACCTCTAACTCCATATGTCTTCGTGAAGCATCAGCATAACTCTTCTGCCTATCCTAAGCTATTCGAATCCACCCTCAGATCAGATCTATCTTGACAGATGTCTCCTGGACGATCTCCGGCCCCAATAGCTTGTTGTCCCCCACCTCTAACCCACAAGAGGGCAAACGGCAAGGTCTCCCGTATAGTGCCTCGAACGGTGCCATGCCGATCGTGAATTGGTAAGAGTTGTTTTACGCGAACTCTACTAAAGGAAGATATCTCTCCCATCCTCCCCCAAAGTCTAGAATGCACATCCTTAGCATGTCTTCCAGCATCTGATTAACTCTCTCAGTCTTCCCGTTGGTCTGTGGGTGATAGTCGGTACTCAAACGTAAATTCGTGCCCCTATCCTCTTGAAAGCTCTGCCAAAAGTGGACCTCTGTCAGACACAATATTTAACAGCACCCCGTGCAGCTTAACAATCTTCGCTATAAATAGTTGTGCATAATGCATCGTCTCAAAGTCTGTGCGGACCGGCAGGAAATGGGCCACCTTGGTCAACCAATCCACAATGATCGATATGGAATCGTGACCTCTCTGCGATGCAGGTAGCCCTGTAATATAGTCCATGGAGATGCTCTCCCACTTCCATACGAGAATCTCTAGTGGCTGTAGCATCCCTGGTGGTCTCTGATGGTCAAAGCTGACACATGGAATATTTCGAGACAAACTCTGCTATGTCCCGGTTCATTCCTACCCACCAATACTGCATTTGCATATCCTGGTACATTTATCCCCGTCGGGATGTACCACAAATCTTGAACCATGGGACTCTGTCATAATAGCGTTCCTCAACTCCTCATCTTATAGCACAACTAACCTCCCATTAAGGCGTAAGCCTCATTTCGAGCTGATCGAGTGACCCTATGCTCCCTTGGCTAACAACTGGCTCACCCTATCCCGATAGATCTGATCCTCTACCTGGGCCCTCACAACCCGCATAATGATCTCAGGTGTGATGGATAATTTTAACATGCAGGCCCTAGCTACATCATCCTCATATCGAAGCTCGCTCCACTTCGCTTTCCAGACTTCTGACATTTCCCCAGTTAGTCTCCGACTCAATGTGTCTGCCACCACATTAGCCTTACCAGGATGACACTGAATATCAAACTAGTAGTCTTTCACGAATCTAGCCACCACCTCTGCCTCATATTCAGATCCTTAAGTGTGAAGAGATACTGAAGTGACTTGTGATCCGTGAATAAGGTGAACTGTTCCCCCAGTAGATAGTGTCTCCATATCCGCAAGGAAAAAATGATCGCTACTAGCTCTAGGTCATGAGTGGGATAATTCCTCTCATGGGGATTTAGCTTTCTGGACGCATAAGCTATAGCCCTTTCCTCCTGCTAAAGCACACCCTCAAGTCCCTGTAAGGATGTGTCGGTATAAACCTAATACTCTAGTCCTCCCTTCAATAAAGTAAGTACGGCTGCAGATGTCAACTTGTCCTTTAGCTCGTCAAAAGCTAATTGACAATGGTCAATCCAAGTGAAAGGAACCCCTTTCCGAGTTAGATTCGTCAAAGGGCCCACAATCTTTGAGAATACTTTAATGAACCGCCTGTAATAACCCACCAATCTTAGAAAAGTGCACACCTCAATCAGTGTCGTGGGCTGTCCCCACTATCTCACCGCCGACACCTTACTCGGATCTGCCACAATACTCCTTTCTGACACCATGTGGATAAGAAACTGCACCTCCCTTAGCTAAAATCCACACTTCCCGAATTTGGCATAAAGCTGGTTATCCCGCAGTGTCTGTAAAACCATACGCAAATGCTCTGCGTGCTCTTCCTTAGTGCAAGAGTAGATAAGGATATCATCAATGAACACGATGGCAAATTGATTGAGATACTCCCTAAAAACCCTGTTCATGAGGTCCATGAACACTGTTGGTGCATTAGTGAGCCCAAATGGCATCACCCTAAACTCGTAAGATCCATACCGCGACAGGAAAGCGGTCTTAGGAACATCATCCTCTCGAATATGCGGTTGATGATACCCTGACCTCAAGTCGACCTTGGAAAAGTAAGATGCCCCTCTTAAATTTTGCAAATAAATCGTCAATCCTAGGTAATGGATACTTATTCCGTATCGTCACCTTGTTCAACTCCTTATAGTCCACGCATAACCGTAGTGAACCATCTCGCTTCTTCACAAACAACACTAGTACGGCCCATGGCGGTGTACTCCGCCGAATGAAACCCTGACCCAGGAGCTGTTGAATCTGCTCTCTCAACTCACGCATCTCTTAAGGGGCCATACGGTATGGCGCTCGAGTAATCGGCCTCATTCCCATTGCTAAATCGATTACAAATTCGATTTCCCTACTGGGTAGCAACCCTGGTATTTCGTGGAACACATCCTAAAAGTCCCTCACTACCGGAATTGAATCCAATGGGACTGTGAGGTTTCCTCCTCAATATAGTATAAGTGTGTGCATGACCCTCCCTCGGGTAGCGACATCGCTATTAGGAACATCTCCAATCCCCAAATGGAGAACACGATTGTCCTCTCATAACAATCCACAGTTGCCCGATAACCTGCCAACCAATCCATACCCAGGATGAAATCATACCCCTCCATATCTAACACTAAGAGGTCAGCTGCTAAACTAAGACTCCCAATCAAAATGTCCACCCCCCAACAAATCGAGTGAATCAGAGCCCCATTGCCTACTGGTGACTTTACACACATAAAAAGACTACCGCGGTCTCTAGTAACTCAGGTTGTTTAGCAAAATTAGATTTAATGAATAAATGCGATGCTCCCATGTCAAAAAGTATACTACCTTCACGTCCATTAATGAGAAACATATCCATAACTGCTGGCGGCGCCTGCTGTGATGAAGGATTAGGAACATACTGGACGTTATACACATGCCCGTAGTGCATTTGCCCCTGCTACAGTGGGGAGGGTGGAGTTGGTGCTGCTGGCGGCATCTTCCCCTATTGCCCCTGCTGGGCACCCTGCTGATGACCTCTGCCCCTCTATGGGCACTCCCTCTTGAAGTGTCCTAGCTTTCCAATGACAAAACAGTGTTTCTGACCGTCCCCTATCGTTGGCCCTGTTGGCCCTGACCTGGCTGGCCCTATTGGCCTCCCCCATTATTCCCTTGGCACTAACGGCCCTGAAGAACCTGCTACTGTTGATTTGGGCCCGGCTGCCCCTGTCTGAACCCCTATCCTCCCTGTCGAAACCAATTAGGCCTAAATTTCTTATCCTAACTCCCCTGCTGACTGCTACTGAGTACCACTCATGTCACCACCAGTAGTTGCCTTGCCCTGCAATCTCAGCTCCCCTGCTCTCTTGCTTCCCTTCGCATGGAAGAGATGATCCTAGCAATGTACAAGGTGGCATTAACGACATCTGTATACGTCACTAACTTCAGATTCCCAATCAAATGTTGCCTGATCCTCTAGGCTAAGCCATCCTTGAATCTCGACTTATTTCGCTCCTCATCGCTCACATCATTTGGCACAACATTTGCCAGACATGTTAAGTCTTCCTCATAATGTGCCACTGACCGGTCACCCTGTAGTAACTCGCTGAACTTCTTCCCCATTTTAGCCTCTACAGCTGGTGGGAAGTATTTGCAATCGAACCACACCCATAATTCGGATATTGTCATCAAATCTCGCTCCTCAATGGTGGTAACTGACTCCCGCCACTGTAAGGCTACCCCCGACAGACGAAAGGTAGTAAGCATCTATTTCTTCACATCAGTACACTCCAGCATGCGTAGATGGTGCTGAATATTCTTCTTCCAGTCATAAGCCTCTACCACATCGAAACTAACCCGAAACTCTGGTGGGTGACCCTTTTGAAAGGTCTCCCTAACTCTCTGCCAAGACGGTGGCCCCACTGGAGCCTGAGTTGCTGGTGCCATTGGAGGTGGTGCCTGGGGCTGTGGAAAATAAGATCTCATAGCTCGCATCGCTGTCTCAATTACCTGTTCCACTATCACTGCCACCTAAGTAGTGGAGATCAATTCGGGTGGTGGTGGTGGTGGCGGTACCTGTGGCTCCTGATGAGCCTCCCAGAGCTAATCCCTAGCCTCAGCCCCCTCCTCTCTCTGCCTCTTCAGTGACATCTGAAAATAGATTGAATTGTATAAGTACACAATTTATACAAAAGCTAATAGAAGAAATACGATATCTCACAAGCGGAAAATGAATCAACAGTCCCAATAACAGGTCTCTATAACAACCGAAAGCTACGCTGAAACGTTGTAAGCCACACAGATCCTAAGGATACTAGAATCTGATGCTCTGATACCATCTATGACACCCTGCCTAATCAACCCCTGGTTATCAGTCCTAAATCAAATTAGAACAGGTTTCTCAGTTGGTTCATTCTTAGCATCACTGTCGCCTTTTTAATTACTAACCACCTAAGTGAGAAAATTAGACTGGTGCCAAGTTTTATCTTTCATTACCTAAGATGAAATACTCATGAAGAAACATAATAATATAAACAATCACAATTAACTGAAATAAACCATTCACAAATAATTAACAGACCGAATAAACCATCGGTTCAAAATCCAACAAAAGTAAAGATAAGTAATAAATCTCAACAGGTCTAACGTAAGTACTGAATAAAATGTGAGCAACATGCTCGAATAACTGATAGGAAGAATCTACATTAAGAATAAAAAGAATGAGACGCCTATCAAACCCCCGCAACATCCACACATGGTGCAGCAACGGATCCCTGGAATGAGTCAAGACTGGCGTCCCTGTGGCTGGACACCTAAAAGGTTTTTTAAAGTTTTTGTAGGAAGGGTTAGTACCCAAAACATTTGGAAAATATTTAGCAAATGATTAACTTGATGTAATAATTATGTATGCACGCTCTTCATATTTTAGTTAATGTCGCACTACCTTGAGAACATCCTCACCCATTCTCTAATGTGCTCTACTAACGCCTCAATTAATTTACCAAGTTATTTATCCCATGACTAGATAACTAATATAACCCCTGGAAACCTCCCCACTCTAATCGAGTGTGCCATAATTATGATTTCTAAGTTATTATTAACAATAACTTAATTAATCATTTCCCTTTTTAAATTCATATAACTTTCACACCCATAATATATGTAATACAATTCATGGTCTGTATTAATTTACCCTTATATAATTTTTTACCTCATTATATACATATAGTTATATTACAACATTGACAAACATGCTGAAATAATAATTAATACTAAATATCCTCCCGAGTAATAACTCACCAGATGTAAATTCTTTAAAGTTCTATCCCACTAGCTAAATTCACATAACCTAGTTATCTCAAGTCAGAATTTCTTACTAACTTGATTAATATATAAATATTTCGAGGGGGTCATATTCCTTCCCTTAAAGTGAGATGCCCCTCACCTATATAATGGACGCTATGACCTGGGAATATACTCGCCCTAATCCTCAAGCTAGGGATTCATCCACTACGTCCAACCTCCCTCCTATAGCACTAGAGTCGATATAATAATAACATCTAGCCACCGATATTAATTGACACACACACACACACACACACACACACACACAGATATATATATATATATATATATATATATATATATATATATATATATATATATATATATATATATATATATATATATATAATTAAAATAAACTATCCCGGCTATATCGTGTACTAAGTCCATAACACAAGCCTATTGAAATTATTATGAGTTCATGGCCCAACTCTAATTATTAATTAATTCGCACATTAATTAATTAAATAACTTTTGGTGTCGCTCTAACCAATATATTCGGACTTACTCTCGTGGCCCGAAATAAATCAATACCCGAGTCTGAATTCTCGACTCCAAATTATTTAGCTTTTACTCTAAATTAATTTAACGCCTTGGTATCACTCAACCAATATACCCGAACTCGCTTAATAGGTCCGTATTTAATTATTTCAAAATGTAGTTCCCAAAATTTTAACCGTTTTGTGTCACACATAAATACCCTCCAATCCTAATTATTTTTGCCTCAATAATAATTAGATTACATGTCCCATATTTCTCTCCCATTGAATCAAGTGTGGGAAGTAATTTTAATTAAATTCACCTTATATAAATAAACTGGCCGAATTGCCAGAAATTCCAGACCATCGATCGATCGATCCCCAACCCTCGATGGATCGATCCTACATGTTATTATCTTCTGCAGGTCTCTGTTTCAGCCATGGACGAAAACTCAAAACTCCAACTTCTTCTACAGTCTATCCCAAGTCCTCCCATCAATAAAATACATCAAGACCCTTATTAGGAACCCCCATAAAGTCCCCAAACTCCATTTAATTTACGTTCTCTATTGTTTTCATCAATTGGAGAAAAATCCATTTTATTTGTTAACCCATTTTGACATCAAATCCTTATCTCAAATTAGTTTCTAATTCGTCGGGGTTTACACATCTTACCAGATATATACTAATCTCAGATTATACATGAATTTCTACACAATTCAGAAATCATAATATTGATTTACAAAAACCCCATGTTTGTACCCTTTAAATCCCAAAACGAATTTTATTTTCTCACATCACATAAATATGAATCAAAATGCAAATTAAATGTTACAGAAAGTTAACCACTTGCCTTATGATTCGTAGGTTCTGATTTGGAGTTTTGAATTCCCAAGGTTGAAGATGAGATTCCCTCTTTCTGGCTCTTTCCTTTGTCCCCCAATTTGCCTTTAACTGCCTCTTAGGTTTTCCTCTCCCACTAAGCATTTCCTAAGCATTTCCTCTCCCAATAAGTCGTTTCCCTTTTCTTTTAATTAGGTAATTAGGCTAAATCCCGTTTTTGGCCTAATGGGCCAAGCCTAAGTGACCCAAATACCCCCTTGTGGAACCGAATATGCCTATAAACGTCCCGTGACCCGTTTACTACCCTCAGGTACACTTTTTCGACTATCTTAGCCCATCCGGACTCAACCGTACACTCAAAATTTGCATCCGAATTAATTTATAAAAATCCTTATCTCACACCCAAATTAGTTTATACCGTCTCCGAGCTGAGATAAGTACATACCCCATCATTAATACCCAAAATGAAGTAATTAAATTATCACTGTTCGCTTAGTAATTTAATTTCCCTAAATATTTACAATTCACTCCCCGATTAATATATATATATATATATATATATATATATATATATATATATATATATATATATATATATATTGCCATAATTAATTCAATTAAAATTACGACACACAAGTAATTTTGAATTATCAAATTAATTAAATATTAAATGCATAAAAATACGGTGAACGAATTCATCCATGCCCAAAATGCAACCAATGCTTAAAGTGTCCGCTTATTTATCAAAATGAATATGAACATATAAAAGTGGCCCTCATCCTTAAGTATCTAATAGAAGGATAAGTTTTCAGCTCAAGGATGAAGACCTCCTCAATGTCAAACTAGTTTTATCCCTACCACTCTACGTAGTGGGAGAGTTGTTGATTTATCACTCCCCCACACGACGCACCTAAAGGCAAAGAGGTTTTACCCAGAATAAAAGAGGACGAAGATGACCCCTTCAATGAGAGTGAAAATGATGAAATTAGTGAACCTAAAGTCATAGTGAAATGACCCACCACCGTGCCTTTCCCTCAACGGCTGGTTCCCCCCAAATAGGATCCTCTCGAGATGATGTGCTATACGTATTTAAGAAAGTAAAGATGAATTTACCTTTTCTCGATGCCATAAAGAAAATTCCTGCCTATGCTAAAGTCCTTAAGGACTTATTAATGGTGAAAAGAAAGCTAAAGGTGAAAAATAATGTCTTTCTTTCACAAAATGTGAGATCATTTCTACTTAATGACCTCCCACCTAAGTTTATATATCCCGGCGCACCAACCATATCGTGTATCATGGGAGATAACAAAATAGAAAAATCATTGTTTGGTTTGAGGGCGAGTGTCAACATTATCCCCTATTCTATATATAGGCAGTTAGAGTTGGGCGATCTCAAGCCCACTAAGATCACTCTCCAAATCTCGGATCATTTCATGAAGATACCTCGAGGGATTATTGAGGAGGTGATATTCCAAGTTAACACTTTATACTTTCAAGTAGATTTTGTCATTTAGGACACAAAGCCCTCCATCAACTCGAGCAATCATGTTCCCGTCATTCTCGGCGGCCCATTCTTAGCTATGGCCAACACCTTAATCAACACTCGAAATGGTGGAATGCAACTCACATTCGGGAACATGACTCCTGAGACGAATATTTTCAATATCTCTAGGCAAGTGGGTGAGGAGGATGATTTTCACTAGGTAGATCTTATCGAGGAGATAGTAGAGGATCACGTAGAGGGAAAATTCAGCGGGGATGCCTTAGGAGCATGTCTTATTTCAGGTAATGAGAGTGATGAGACGTACACCGATTTGGAGAGGGAGGTGGGAAAGTTGAGAGAGATATTAGACGAGAGAGCATCGGATGAGGACATTAGAGATGTGAGTTGGGTTTCTAGATTTGACAAATTATCACCGAGGGAGTCGCGCATAGTTACCTTCATTGAAAAATTTCCCACCCTCGAATTAAAGAAACTATCCTCCAATGTAAAATATGCTTATTTAGGAAAGGGTGAGACATTTCCTGTTTTTGACTCCTCTAGCCTAGATAAAGAGTAAGAGGGTAAATTGTTAGCTATTTTGAGGTAGCACCGAAGTTATTTTGGTTGGAGAAATGAGGATCTAAAAGGTATAAGTCCCTTGATTTGTACTCACAAAATCCATCTCTGGGAGGACATGAATCCCTCGAGAGAGATGAAAAGGCAATTGAACCCCACTATGAAAGATGTAGTGCGAGAAGAAATCGTTAATCTATTGGACACGGGCATAATTTATTCTATCTCAGATAGAAAATGGGTGAGTCTTATCAACGTCGTCCCGAAGAAGTCGGGCATGACTATGGTCGAAAATGCTAAAGGTGACATAATTCCCCAACGTACCACCATCGGGTGAAACATTTGCATTGATTACCGAAAACTCAATGAGAGCAATAGGAAGGATCATTTTCCCTTACCATTCATCAACCAAATACTAGGGAGAGTAGCAGAACACCCATAATATTGCTTCATTGACGGTTATTCCAGATATAACTAAATTGAGGTGGATGTGCTTGATTAAGAGAAGATGACTTTAACATGTCCCTTTGTCATGTTTGCCTATAAACGTATGCCATTTGGATTGTGTAATGAGCTCTCATCCTTTCAAAGGTTCATTCTTAGTCTCTTTAGAGACATGGTTGAAAGAAATCTTGAGGTCTTTATGGATGAATTTAGCATTTTCGACCCATCTTTTGACCTTTGTCTTGTGAATCTTGAAATGGTGTTAGCCCATTATGTGGAAAATAAATTTGTACTAAATTGGGAGAAATGCCATTTTATGGTTACCAAAGGAATAGTTCTTGGCCGCATAGTGTCGTCCAATGGAATTGAAGTTGATGGGGAAAAAAATATATGTCATAGTCAAGCTTCCCCCACCTAAATCACTAATGGATGTGCACTCTTTCATAGTCCACGCGGGTTTTTATTAATGCTTTAGTAAGGACTTTAGTGCCATTTCTAGTCCCTTGAGTAAGATCCTTGTGAAGGATTCCCCCTTTGAGTGGAATGAAGCATGTCAAAGTGCTTTTGATAAAATGAAAAGTATGCTTGTTTCCTCCCCCATTATGTAAGCTCCGAATTAGTCCCTTCCATTCGAGCTCATATGTGATGCGAGTGATTATGCGATAGGGGTTGTTTTAGGAGAATGAAAGGATAAGAAGGCTTATTTCATCTATTATGCTAGACGAATGTTAAGCGGACTACAACTCAATTACTCCACCATGAAGAAATAATTGTTAGTTATAGTTTTTGTCCTAGATAAATTCATCTCTTACCTCGTTGGGTCACCAATCACTTGCTTTACTAACCACGCGGTGCTTAAATATCTACTTTACAAAAAAGATGTTAAGCCGCACCTCATAAGGTTGATCCTACTCCAATAAGAGTTCAATATCTCCATTAAAGATAAGAAAGGAGTAGAAAACGTTGTTGTCGATCATTTGTCCAGGCTTTCGTCAGGCGTTACAAGTGATTCCATACCCATAGATGAATATTTTTTGGATGAGCAATTATTTACCACTTTTTCTCTCCCTTGGTTTTCAAACATAGTTAACTATCTTGTCACGGGTGCCATGCCACCTAATTGGACACCACAAGAGAGAAATAAGTTCGTTACTTGGTCTTACTTGGTCCTGCATGTTCTTTTACGATGATCTATATTTTTTCAAATATTTTGTGGACCAAATCATCCGACATTGTGTACCAGATGATGAGATACCTAATGTAATCTATTTTTGTCATACGGAGCATGTGGAAGCCATTTTTTGACGAATAAGATGGATGCTAAGATTCTTCAAAGCAGTCTCTATTGGCCCACGATCTTTCGAGATATAAACACTTGTTGCAAATCATGCGATAAATATCAAAGGATGGGATCCATTACCGATCGAGACATGATGTCATTCACCCCAATAGTCGTCATTTAGACAACTGATTGTTGGGGTATTGACTTCATGGGCCCTTTCCCTACCTCTTTTGTTTTATAATACATCCTTATTGTGATAGATTACGTGTCGAAATGGGTAGAGACCATAGCTACCAAGACTAATGACAATAAGGTGGCGATTAAGTTCTTGCAAGAACACATACTTTCTCGCTTCGGTGCTCTGAAGGCAATTATTATTGATAATGGTAAGAACTTTTTCAATCGTCCATTCCAAAAGCTTATGAGAAATTATGGAGTCATTCACAAGGTTCGGAGGACGTATCACCCCCAAAGAATTTGGCAATCCGATCTAGCAAATTGTGAAATCAAGAATATTATCGAAAAGACCCTCGATCCTAATCGAAAATATTGGTGCCTTTGATTAAACGAAGCGCTATGGGCTTATAGAACTACTTACAAGAATCCCCTTAGGATGTCCCCATTTCTATTTTTATAAGTAAATCCTTGCCATCTCTCCTTGGATCTCGAACACAAAGGTTATTGGGCAATCAAGAGGTTAAACTATAATTTGGAAAATGCTGGTGAAGCACACAAGCTTCAATTAAATGAGATGGAAGAGATGCTCAATGATGCGTATGAGAATGCCAAAATATTCAAAGAAAGGATGAACCTCACACATGATAGAATTATCCGATGCAAAGAGTTTTATTTGGGGAAAAAAAATTCTCTGCAACTCTCGTTTACATTTGTTTCCCAAAAAATTGCATTCCCGGTGGAGAGGCCCATTTGTTGAGAGAGAGGTGTTCCCAACGGAGCTGTTAAAATGGAAAATCCAAGGGGACACATTCAAAGTTAATGGACAATGCCTAAAGCTATATTTAGAGGCGTGTGTTGAAGAACCCGACATCATTTGGTTGTCGGATCCCATTTACGGGGCAGATTAAGAGAGGTATGGGTCGTCGCACCCCCCACACATATGGGGTGATTTTTATGTATCATAGTAAATCGTGTTGGTATGTTAGTTAGAAGTTCGTAGGGTACGAGTCGAGACTGGCTAGGATCACAAATGCACATTTCGGGAGAGTTTCATATGAGACAAGGTGAGTTTTTGGGGTTTTCCAATCTAAAATGAGAGCAGGAGTGTTTTTGGAAATTTTTGGAAAAGTGAATTTCGGAGTTCGAACACTTTGTTTTTTTTTTCGATGTCAAGTTAGGAGGCCATACTGTAAATCTGAACCGGTTCGCCCTTGTCGCACTACCAGCTCCAAACCGGTTCAACCTACTAATTAGAAAAAAGTATTAATTGGATCTAACTGGTTTGCCCAGGCCCGAATTGGTTCGATCATAGCAGGAGCAGAAATTTTGACCATTCACAATGCCTTTATTCAATGTACACCCCACTTTGATTTCCTCCCAATCCATTCCCTCCAATTTTTCCCTCCAAATTCATTCCCTCCCCTTCCTATAAATACACACCCAATTCCCCCATTGGATTTCACCCCTTCAATCTCTCTTTACTCTTCTTCTACCCAAATATCTCTTCCATATGGCTAATAAGGAATTGCATATGAAGTACGAGTCCATCGAAATTTGCCAATATGGAAATGACGGCTACCACTCACTTCAAGAGAGCTTAAGGGTCAATTTTTTTTCTCTACTACCCACATCGTACACATTGAGTAGGAAATCAACGGGAACAAGTTGCCTCAAGCCGTGTCCACTATCTTTCGGCGACAAAGGTGGATTCAATTCTTAATCAACACTGGAGATGATGTATGGCTCGTTAAAGTGTTCTCCTTTTATGGCACTCTCATCAAGGTTAATGAAAATTTGTACCAAGAATATGTTGATGAGGTATTAATACCTTTTCTATCACTATTGTCACCCAAATAATGCACGTCGATCAATTCCTAAATCCCCAAAATTTCGATTACCCCACTATGGGTAATCCCATTCCTAAGCACCAATGTATTGAGCGTATCAACCCCAATCACATTTGAGATTGCGACACCTTCCCAGTGGCCAATCTTGACGAAACAACCCATTTTTCCTTCTTAGGCCCATCCCCCAAACATATAACAACTTTACGATCTGCATACACCATGGAAATTATCTCTACCATCTCCTTGGTGAGGCGAGATAAATTAATCTCCCATGAGTATTTCACCAGGAAATTATACATGATGCCATGGAAAGTAAAGGAAAAATTTCCCTACCCTATGCCTAGTTCATAACATCACTCCTAAAGAATTTCGAGATTCGACCACCAACATTGCAGGCTCGACTCCCCAAGCATATTGGGCAAGAATCACTTACAAGGAGCGTGCGACGAATGGAGGTAGTGCGCCCACCTCCGTCAACGACGATAGATGTGGAAATGGGGAAGAAGAGACCGAGTTTAATGAGGATGATGAATCCAACTACGAGTCGGAAGGAGAGAGCATAACTCGCCACATTGAAAATTTAGAGGAAAGTTTCAATAGGTATTTGACGGACTACCAAGCAGATCAATAATCTTATCGTCGTGATACGAGCATGATGATCTCCTTACAAGAAGAAATGTACAAGCTCCAAGTGGGGTCCAATGTCACCCTGCCAACATACTTCTATGATCCATATAACCCCAGCGCTCCTGACCCGTCACACCCACCCCCAAAGTAGCCCCGATGTTGAGTTTGGTTGTTTAAAATAAGTAGTTATTCACTTTTGGGTCCTTATTTGCTTTTACATTTTGTTTATGAAGAACTATGTATTCTCTATCCTTGCATTTACTTGTACTTGGTCATTATTAATACAATGTTGCATTTTGTCCTTTGTTTATTTTTTTTGGCACTCTTCTCTTTTGTTTGGATTTTAGTGTTTCTTTGCATGAGGACATTGCAAAATTCTATGTTAGGGAGGGTACATGTGCATTTCAAAATTTTCCCAAATTTCAAAAGGCCCAAAAAAAAAATAGAAAATTTCAACAAAAAAAAAATTAAAATTTTTTGAAAAAGCCAAAAATATCTTTTTTCTTATTTTCCCCTCAAAGTAAAAAAAAATTGGAATTTAAAAGCTTTAAAAATGTAATGAAATTTTGTTTAAAATCTCAAATTATAAAAATCCAAATGCACAAAGTCACAAATTAACCAAAGATGGAAATTGAGCAATAGTTGACGACTTTATGAATAAGTCTGGAGATTAATTAACCTGGTGAGATTTCCGGCCTATCAATCAATGTGAGTTTTTAAAATCAATCCGAGTTTATGGTCAACTAAATGTTCAATTTAGCTCCAAATAAGTCATTGATGATCTCAACTCCAGTATTTTGATCGGTTACTGGAAACGTGTGAGATATTGTCTTTAAAATCGTGCTAAAAATATCTCTCAAATAAAATTCATCTCGAGACACATATGGTAAAATAATTAGGCCATCGTTTGTGTAACCTAAAAACATTAGCCATAAAAAATTGTAAAACATTATCCCTTTGCAACCCAATTGAGTCGATTAAATTTTCAACTTATTTGATTAACCAAGATAAACCCATGAAAGTATGTCCAAAAAGTGCAACAAAAATAGCAAGAAAAGAAAAATGTGAAAAAATGGAAAAAGATAAGAAAAATTAGAAAAAGCCCGAAAAAGCACTAACGGGCATCATAAGAACATTTTCCAATTATGAATTTCCTAACCATTCCAAATTTTACCTAATACACCTCAAATACCGAGAAAGTCATAATCGAGTCTGAATTGCAAAATTAATTACCGCATGGAGAGCTAAGACATGAAAAGAAAAGATGAGAGATTAATTGGTGTGAATAAGAGATGATGTTTCCCATTTTCCAATGATCGTATTCCGATGATGAGATCTTTTCACCATAAAAATTCCATCTTTCAAAAGTTGTGTGCGTGAATTTGTGTCCAATTTATTTAATATTATAAATCATGCATACTGAGAGAAATAAGCCACATTCCATGCGATTCATTTATTAGAGTATCCCATGAGTATTTGAATCAAAACGAATTTTCAAAAAAAGAACGTAATGATCAATCAGTGCTAATTAGCGGTTAAATTTTTTGCTTCGCACACACAAACTACAAATTGAGACTAGTGAATATGAATTTAAGGTGACTATTTTTGGTGAGATTAAATTGTACAATTTTTTAGGTATTTTGATTTTTCTTTGAGTTAAAAATGAATTTTGTGGGTATATTCACTACAAACCCTCACGAGACACAACCAGTCCTACTAGGGTAACCTAGGGGTTTAAAAGCTTGTTTCATACGTTAAATGCAATTGCTTGACCGTGAAAGAGGTATTTCATCCCAATAACATATTTGGTATGTGTTGTGACCGTGCTTTAATTCTTTGACATTGTTGAGGACGATCAAAGTCCAAAGTTATGGGGGTTTGATTAGCCATAAATTCTTCGTATTTATCCCTGTAGTTTAGAAGATTTTTTCACATCGTACAATGTAAATCGAGTTGATTTATCTCATATTATTTCTACTGACATTCTCTTTATAGTGCATCGAGTTTTGTGCATTTCCCTTACATTGTCCAGGTATTTAATACACGTAAAGAAAAGAGAAAACTCAAAACCAAGATAGAAAGGAAAAAAGGAAAGTAAAGGGTAGAAGAGTAATCTTACACCCAAAATTCAGATGCAGAACCCGAAGAAGTTAAAGCCCGTGAGCCCATAAGAGCATAGGAAGAAGAGATATCCAATTCCGAAGATCGAGTGAAAAGTTACGAATCTTCAAAGTTGAGAAGAAATCATGGAAAAAACAAGAGAAAGAGTTAGAAAAATTTTCAGATTTTGTTTTCGCTTCGCTACTAGAATTCTGAACCGCTTCGCCCTAGGGAAGAAGAAAAATTTGAACCAGTTTGTTGTGACACAATCATAATTTTTTTAAGTTAAAATAAAATAAGAGTTGTGCATTAGTCAAACACTGAAAAAAAACATGGGAGTTTTTTTGTAGAGCTACATCAGACATTAGGGGACGATTTTGTGCAGAGTTTGGAGAGAATTTTTTAGCCAAGAACTTGGGAATTATTGTTCTTCAACATTTATTCATCTTTTGGCTTTTAATTCAAGGGCTTATTTCAATTCAAGTAGAATTCCTCTATTGCTTTCATGTTCTTTCATTTGTTTGATTGATAATTTAGTAATTCTTAGATAAAGATCGATTTCATATGTTTATTGGCACTTTTTACATAAAGATGGTTTCATGGAATGTATTTATCATGATTAATTATCCTTTTACCATGTATGGATAGACTTTCAAAGGTTGGGATTCATGAACCCAACCCAAAATGGTTCGCATGGATATAAAACCATGTTTAAATAATTAATTTGAACCTGTCGGTTCGTTACTACCACCAGCGTAGGGCTTTTAACCTCATTTTCCCTAGGTAACCAGGGTGTTTAAGAATACGACGTGCGTGATAAATAATTGACCTCGTACTTTAATTATATTCTTGATTAGATACAATGCAGGTTCGTTCCCTCATATATGTAATGCTTGAATTAAATAACGTCGTTGTTTCAAATTAAACATTTAATTGTGACCTAGTTTTGTAACGGGTGACCTCATTAGGGGTTGGGGGGTTGTATTTCAACCTTATCTCTCATTTATATTAATTAATTCATGTTTTGTTAAGTTTTGCATGCGTAGTTAATTTAGTTAAGTTTTTTTGGCTTATTTAGTATAAATTCATAACCTCATCACAATCACCTTTTCTTCTTATTTGCGTGAGTCAATCTGTTAGGTTAGTACTTCCCGATTCATTGTCACCATTCTATATCTTAGTCCCGGTGTTTGATACTCGATTTATCGGTTTATTACTTAAGCGATCCACTTAGACTTGATTCGATAGAACCACACACTAGAAACAGTTTTAAAGTCACGTCAACGACCCATCCACGTAATTCACTATTATAAAGAATTACACAAGTAGATAGATAATTTACTCAATAACTCGATCCCCACAAGACTTAACACGTATTCAATCTTCAACCACTCCTTTACAGGGGCAATGAAGAAATCCACCCATGCAAGTGCCACAACCTGTGAGTCCAAACACACCTCAATATCCATCGATCGAGGCTCAACGACCATATACGAGTTAGAACACATAATCCATTGCTTCTTCACCACAACATCACAAATACAGAGTCAACCGTGTGTAAATATTAAATACGAAATTCACCGCAACAAATTAATTCTCATAAATATGTGGAGAATAAACTTGATGCTCAAAATAGGTTTTTCAATCCATATATAAGATGGATCTTGGATCCTAAACTACTTGGATGTGAGCCAGGGTTTTGGAGATATTTTTCGGATGAGTTTGGGAACTCAAAATATAAGAATTTATCTCTTAATACAATGTTTCCCAAAAGTCCTTTATATGGTAGAAATCAATTTAGAAGGATAAGGATCAAATAGTTATGCAAAAAAACTTCAGAAAAAGTTTTCCAACTCATTAGATCTCATTGAAATGAGTTACCTTCTCTCATTAGAATATCATCTAATGAGATATGTAATGAGAAAATCAAAAAGTCAAAAAATAGGTCATTAGATACCTCGTTGGATCTTGTTATAACAACATCTAATGAGATATCTAACGAGAAAACAACAAAGTCTAATTTTGACTCGTTTGAAGTTTCATTATATCCTGGTTCTAACAAGGTGCTGTAAAATAATTTTAACACCCAATAATCAAATCTCCAAGTCTTAAAATATATACACAATCATACTGTGACACCCGACCCATTCTAATCTTGGGTGATCAGTCCATTATTAAATTAAACAGGAATCATTAATGGTTTCATTCGCATCACTCTCGAAACACAATTATACTACTAATACCCTAATGGCCCCATGTCAAAATTTTAATCTTTTTATTGACATGCAGGAATATAAATTACTAAATCACATTCACGATTCCATATAAAAACATAGTACATACTCAAACATCATAATAAATAAATGTTAATGGAATAAACACTCCAGACTAAAGTCCAACATACAATAGTAGATAAATTAAACCAAATCCAACAACTGCAAATAAAGTAGAAGTAAAAAGTCTCTGAAATACCTACTAGATTAAAATGGGTGACATGATCAACCCATATCTCTAAATGATGGAATAGAACTGATAGAAGTGGAAGCGTCTACTATCGAGATCCTGCAACGTCCATAGTAGCTGCGTCACGTCAAATATCAATGGACTCCTGATCTTGGCATCCCTGTGGCTGGGCACCTAAAAGGTTTTCACAAAAATAGATTTGAAATGGGTCAGAACCCAAGTAAAATAATTTGAAAATATTTGTAAGTGTTTAAAATGCAGTAAGAGTGGATATTGTTTACATGTTAACTTCACATGCCCTCACTTGAGATTCTCACCTCTCAACTATTGCGCACGCCTAATGTATCATTCTAAGGTATCCTAGTTAAGCAACCCCACCTAACTAGTTCGACTAATGCACTACATGTACACGTACTCATTGTGCCCACTCGTATTGCCCATATAATACGTTACAAATTGCCAAAGTTCCATTATAAAGTAAAGTTCTCTAATTAAGTATTAAGTTTCACATACTTCGATTAATTTAAATATCACTCTTCGTTGAACTCGTAGTAGAATAATTCACACACACACACACACACACACACACACATATATATATATACATATATATATATATACACATATATATATACATATATATATATATATATATATATATATATATATATATATATATATATATATATATATATATATATATATATATATATATATATATATATATATATATATATTTACATCACTCTAATAATATATACGAATATGGCCTCCCTAGGTGGAGACCTACAATGCGGGCATACTCTGTTGTCATGTCCTGGTATTTCACGTACTAAATAAAGGACATCGGGTTTAGAATCACTCTCGAACCATGCATTCACAATTCACTCAATTTGGAGGCGAGCATTATCCTAAGCCTTTAGGTTGCGCACACACTTAATGCACCCAAATGACTGGTCACACTCTCATTCAAACAAGTAATGTTCAATCCCTAAGTTTTATGTTCGGAGGTACAAGTCAAAATCCCCCCAATGGGCTCATCAGGATAAGAATTTCCACGATGCGGATGCTCCCCTGATAACATATAGCTTAGGTATGTTCACATATATATAACAGAAATCATATAATAGTTATTCCCATAACCTATACACATATATCATTAGGTATACACACATCCTAATATACTCTGTACGTAGTATAACTCTCGAATATCCTACATATTATCGATTTATCATTATACTTCTCATTGTATATTCCCGAGTGTTTCCCACTAACCGAAGTGTGCCAATTATCACTCAAATTATTTCAGAATGTATTTCACTAAAACTCTAATGCTTTAAGTCATATGTTTTCTCAGCGTCCATAACTCGTTTTCATTCTTCCGAATTCATTACATTATAAATCATGCTTAACGAGTCATAGTCCCATATTCTTCTCATATGACCAATTCTCAATACTAACATTTGCCAATTAGAAATCAATACATCGCAAATTATATTTTAAAGGTAACCCAAAATTTCCCCGATCATCATTTATGAGTTTAAGGAAAAAATAGGGAAATTTCCAAATTATTGCCTTGCCGAATCGATTCGCCTTGAGGCCGAATTGATTCGAACAGCAGCAGTTCGTCTTATTCGTTCAGTTTTTGCATTTTTACCCATTTCTGACTCTCCAAAACACCATTATACAGTCCCAAACTCCCAATCAACTATACGAAACAATAAACTAACATGTATAAATGATTTCTAATATAACTAAATCATCAAGAAAATCCTTTAAACCTAATTAATTCAACCTTAATCACCAAAACCCCTAGATTATCCCTTTTATTCAAGAACTTCAACAAGAATCCCGATTTCTTCACATGTTCATAATTTTAATTCATCAGATTTGTTTTACATGCATAAGAGGATTAAACTTGTCATGATTCCTACCTAAGAACATGAATTAAATCTTCCTAAATCAAAGCTAACATTTATATACTCATGAGATTAATTATCCTACACTAACATGGATGCTATATGTGCTCAAAATTAGCAATATTAATACTTTCTTGATATGGCAGGTCTCATTTCTGGTAAAAAGATGTCAAAATTGCCTTTCTCTCCTCCCGGTCTACATTCCAGTGGTGGTGGTTGTGCCAAAATGGCATGGGAAGGCTTTGGAAATCGTCTCCTTCGTCCTCTAATGGTCTCTCTGTATTTTGTAACTTCTAACCCTAATTGCATAAACCTTCCAGATGATATTCACTTGGAATTTTTGTAGGTCTCTTTTCCCAAAAAAAATCAAAAAGACCAAAATACCTCTATGGGGTATCGGTTTGTCCTAAAAATGCCTCGGGATACAATACAAACCCCCGAGTACACTTTTCTCATAATTTTAATCCTTATGGGCACATTAGTGCACTTGAAATGACCATTTAGATGACCCGTATTTAAATTACATTTTACCTTATCATTTTAAGTCCCGACACGACTGACATGCGCATCCCGACTAAATTATCCCAAATGTCGTACTTCTCACTCACGATAATCATAATATGTTCTTATAAATTTATTACTCATTCACTAATGAAGCACCTTATACTCTTGACTCACTTGAGTTTACATTGTATAAGTGCTCATCTAGTTTGGAAATAGTAACAAAATTGTGTCCATTCCCTAGAATCCAAAAAGCCTCAGACAGTACTCTACTCTTCATTCCTCTTATTTGATTGACTAAAAGTATATTCACAATCATTCACACACATTAGGATTGCATTCATTACATATATATTGCATAAATTGAATGTGTGTGAGTTGTGTGTGTTTAATGCCATTTAAAATTGGTTTTAATAATTTTTGGGAATTTTTAAATGTTTTTTTTAAATTAAAATATGTATTAAAAAGCTTTTGGGGTCATTCTGTAATTTTTGGTATTATGGTTTTAAACCTGAAAGTTGATTTGGGTTGGATACATAAGCGCTAAACACCATAGGGTGCTTGTGTAATTATTTTTTAACACGCATGTAAAGCTTAATCGCAACCCTACACCTGTCACCCTTATACCGATTGGATTTGTGTTTGTTTAAAGACTCAAAACCGGTGTCCATTGTCGGCCCTTGGATCGTTGTTATCAATGCTTTGCATGCGCTTGAGGTCAATCTATTTGGAACCCTTCTCAACCAATCAAAATCCTTTTAACTCACCGTTGTTATCTCACCGTTGGATCAAAGTCAATATGACTACACCAAATCTCAGCCATTGATTTTGAACTGACTTCTCGAATCTTCACCCCTCAGTATAAAATGAGGCTTAGCCTTTGCATCTGAGAACTTTTGCCACCTTTTCTAACCAGAGAGAGAAGAGAGAAAAGAGAGAAGAGAGAAAAAGAAAGAGAGATAAAACCAAAGATAGAGAGTGAAACCCTAATCGTCCTAACCCTGTCTTTAAAACCCTAACCTATTTCAAACCCTAACTCATATCTCATAAACAGTTTGACTAAACACTATTCCTGTGTGTTTGAGTGTGTTGTTGGAGGTGGTTTTGAAGGGTATTGGAAGTTTTATTCCTCTAAGTTTAAGATCTTATTTCCAACTTAGACTTTGCGTGTTAGATCAATATTTCTCTTTAATAGAAACTATAAATCTGACTATTGCATGTCATATTACACCTAGATCTGCATATTTAGTTTCTCATCTTGAGAAATGTGTTTGTTGATTTATTTTCTATAAATGTTTTTTAATTCTAGAATCAACAAATCATTTTCTGTTTCTAGTTCTTTTGACACAAGCTTTTTTGACCTGGTTGGAATCATAATCGGTGGTTTTTAATTTCAAAAATATTTGTAAACCCTCTGAAATTGATTAAGACCATGAACCGTCTTCCGAACAAGGTAACCTCGGATTTTAGGATTGATTAAAAGGTCAAACAAATTTTTTGTTTCCTAAGAATAGAGAAACTGAAAATCACAGCATATAGATTTGATTTGTAATTTGATAGGACTATTTGTGTAAAATAAGTGTGTGTGTGTGTGTGTGCATGTATGTTATTAGTAGCACGTTCACAAACACTTGACACACTACAACATAGAAGTGTTGGTTATAAGACCTTGAATCAACAAGAGTCTATGTAAAGACTGAAACAAAGTGGAAGTTAGCAAACTAGGAATGTTACATCAATAATCAGAACTGCAGAGAAGTTAGAAGTAAAACCAGTGGGTAGATTTCTAAACTTGTATAGGACTGATTTGTGTGCATGTGTGTTATATAGTTTGTAACTTGAATATTTTTTTTAGTGGATTTTTGGTTTGTGACTTAGAAGTCACCTTGTATGTTTCCTCAGTTGGCTGAGGTTTTACCACGTTAAAAATCTCTTGTATGTAAAATTTCTACATCTCCTCATCTCATTCTTGTGGTTGTGCTGAGTTCAATTATTTTAAACTATTTTACTAAACCTGTTAACAAATCTTGAACTGATCGCGTACATATTTTATTAAACACATCTTGTGATTAAACTGATTTAATTTAAAGAAAAGAGTTTCCTTAAAAAACAATTCGGAGTTACTTCAATAGTTTAATCTTGTATTAAATGGCATAAGTAACAGCTTTTTCAACTAAGTATTATCCAATATCAATAAATATTAACCCTTGTCTCGTTAATTAATATTTATTTTAACCCAGATTAATTTTCCTTTTTTAATTTAATTAAACCCAATACAAAAATCATTAAAAATACGTGGTGTTACATACTTCCCCCCTAATAACGGAATTTCGTCCCGAAATTTGGAAACAAAGTACCTCGTATGAACACATATGGATATTTTTCGTGCATCTCATCCTCGCACTCCCAAGTAGACTCATCGGCATTATAGTACCCCCATTGAATTTATTCAAGTGAAACTACCTACGAACTCAATCTCCTCGCACAGTGGTCTAGGATAGCAATTGGCCTCTCCTCGTATGAAACATTGATATGCAAATCAATGTCCTCCAATGCAATATAAGTGTGAGCTAACTCGTCCCAGAGATATTGCCTCACCAAAGGAAAGTGAAATACATCAGAAATATTATGCAAATGCTCCGACAACCCGAGTCTATATGAACTGGCCCAATTCGTTCAATGATAAGGAATGGATGCAAATACCTTGGTGCCAACTTCCCTTTCATCCCGAACCTAATTATCCCCTTCATTGGAGATAAATGTAATAACGCCTGGTCCCCCACATTAAATTTTAGGAAGAACTTATTAGCATTGTCATAACTCTTATGTCTATCCAGTGATGCCCATATACGACTTCTAATTAATTCATTTTCAGTCGAAGTATCCTGAATTAAATCTGGTCCCAAAAGCTTGTTATCCCCAACCTCCAACCAATAAGCGGAAGAACGATAAGGTCTATCGTACAATTCCTCCATTGGTTCCATGCCAATCGTAAACTAATAGGAGTTATTATACACAAACTCTACTAGTGGAAGATACTGCTACCAACCTCCCCTAAAATCAAGGATACACATCCGTAGCATATCTTCCAATATTTGGTTCCTCCTCTTTGTCTGACCATCCATCTGTGGGTGATAGGTCTTACTTAACCGTAACTTGGTACCCATGGACTCTTAAGAACTCTCCCCAAAATGAGACACAAAGATTTTCTCCCTTTCGGACATAATATCAATTGGCGCCCTATGAAATCTCACTATCTCGGCAATGAAAATATGGGCATACTATCCCATAGTATAATCCGTCTGGACTAGAAGAAAGTGAGCTACCTTGTTCAACCGATCCACTATCACCCAAATGGAATAGTGGCCCCTTTGTGAAGTAGGCAACCCAATTATGAAATCCATGAAAATGATCTCCCATGTCCACATCAGAATCTCTAATGGATGTAGGACCCCTACGAGCTTTCGATGGTCCACCTTAACCAACTAATAAGTGGTACACCTCGAGAAAAATTCGACAATGTCTCTATTCATCCCACTCCACACTTACATTCATCTCATATATCAGTAATCTTATCCCCTCTAGTATGTACCACAAACCATGACTCGTACGACTCTACCATCACCATGTGTTGAAAGTTCTCCCCCTCCGAAACAATTAACCTCCCTTTTAAGCATAAGCCTACCTCTTAACTCATGGAGTATGATTCTTCTCCTGTAGCTAAAAGTTGTGAAATTTGATCCTGACAAAACAAATTCATTTCCTGGGCCTATACCACCCTCGTGGAAATCTTGGGGGTGACGGTCCTAACCAACATAATTGAGCTGGCTACAGAATCTTAATGTCCTAGATCCTTTTATTTTTCCTCCAAAACATCAGCTACATCCGCCGCTAGCATGTGGCTCAACGCGTCAACCACCCTATTGGCCATCCTCGGGTGATACTGGATGTCAAACTGATAATC
This sequence comes from Sambucus nigra, assembly GCA_949130495.1. Classification (NCBI taxonomy): domain Eukaryota; kingdom Viridiplantae; phylum Streptophyta; class Magnoliopsida; order Dipsacales; family Adoxaceae; genus Sambucus; species Sambucus nigra. The sequence goes on from OX422207.1 coordinate 183,284,276, forward strand.
TTTAACAAATTCCAGCCACCTGCGCTGATGCGTATTCAACTCTCTCTAAGTGAACAAGTACTATATTAACTTATGATCTATGAATAGGCAAAATCTCTCCCCCAATAGGTTATGTCTCCAAATCCCCAGTGCAAACAAGAATACAACTAGCTCTAAGTCATGGGTGTGGTAATTCCTCTCCTGAGGCTTCAGTTTTCAGGAAGCATAATCTATTGTCTGGTCCTCCTGTTGTAGCACAACCCTAAGTCCCTATAGGGATGCATCAGTAAAAACAAAATACTCCACTCCAACCCTAGGAATTGAAAGTACGGGTGCTAAAGTCAACTTATCCTTTAGCTCATCAAAAGCCAACTAACAAGAGGCATCCCAGATAAACGGTACCCCTTTTCGAGTCAAACTCGTCAACGGACCGGCAATCTTTGAAAATCCTTGAAAAAAACATCGATAGTACCTGACTAACCCCAAGAAACTGCGCACCTCCGTTGGTGTCGTGGGATGTCCCCACCCCCTTACCACTAACACCTTATTGGGATCCACTGATATCCCCATGTCAGATATAATATGCCCTAAGAACTGTACCTCACACAACCTGAACCCACATTTCTCAAACTTAGCATACAACTAATGCTCGTGCAAAGTCTGCAAAACCATACGTAGATGCTTTGCATTCTCCTCCTCTGTTTGGGAATAAATCAAGATGTCATCAATAAATACAATGAAAAACTGACCCAACAACTCTCTGAACACCCTATTCATAAAATCCATAAACATAGCTGGTGCGTTGGTTATCCTAAATGGCATAACCCCAAATTCGTAAGACCAATATCTCGTTAGAGAGGCCTTCTTATATATATCTTACTCCCGAATGAGCAACTGGAGGTATCCTCACCTCAAGTATGTCTTAGAAAAGTAGGTGGCTCCTCTCAACTAGTCAAATAAGTCATTGATTATGGGCAAAGAATATTTCTTACGTATCACGACTTTATTCAACACCCGATAATCCACAGATAGGCATAGAGATCCATTTCTATTCTTCACAAACAGCCCTCGGGCACTCCTAGGAGAGGTACTCCTATGAATAAAACACTTCCCTAAAATATTCTCAATTTGATCTCATAGCTCCCTCATATCCATAGGAGCCATATGTTAAGGCGCACGAGCTACTGGCCTAGTGCCCCGTGCTAAATCAATAACAAACTCTATCTCCCTACTAGGACGTAATTCTGGCATCTCCTTAAACACATCGGCGAACTCACATACAATTTGAATCTAATCGAGGGACATTACCACCTCGTAGAGGTATCCTCCTCTATATAGTATAAGTGGGCTGACGATCGCCCTTCGGGACGGGGCATCTCCACTAAGAACATCTCGTGGACCGAAATTGCAAACAAAATGATCCTGGAATTGCAAACAAAATGATCCTACTATAACAATTAATCACGTATCTATATGTTTCTAGCCAATCCATGGAAATAATGGTATCATACTCCGACATATCTAACACTAGCATATCAGCGGGCAAAACTAGTCTCGTAATTTCTATAATCACACCACGATAAATAAAGATGATAAATATCCCGCTAATCAGTGGTGGGTCCACACACGTGATTGTACTATCGATCATATCTAACAATCATGCGACTCTTGAAAATCTAGTGGATATGATCGAGTGTGAAATCCTAGTGTCAAATAAAATGCACCCCAAAGTCTCATGTATAATAAACATATCCTCAACTATGAGTGGAGCCGGTGCAACTGCGGCCTGGTGGATGTTGTACACACTCCCATACTGTAACTATTCCTACTGAGGTGGGGCTACTGGGACGACTCGTACGATAGGAAGTGCTGGTGCTGGTGATGGTCTTTAGAGGTCGACAGGAAAATATGCCTTTGGGCTCCTGGAGAGCATCCTGATGCTGCGAAACTCTTCCTTTATGAGGGCAATCCGGACGTTTATGGCCCTTCTTGCCACATTTGAAAAATCTACCCGTGAAATTTCTTCCCCTCTGGACTGCTGGCCACTACCACCTCTCTTTGGTCCTGTTGGCCCTGCTGAAAATGTTGTTGGTCCTACTGACAGTGATGGACATACATGAATCCACCCTCCCCCTGACAAAAATCTCCAGATCAGAAATGCTTAGTAGCATCCCACTAATGGGAACCCTTCTCACCCTGTCTAATATGGGTCTAAGTCTCTTATGCCCCACTGGTACTCCTACCCCATGTCCTGCCCTGCAGGCTGGACTCTTCTGAGCGCTTACTTCCTTTCATGTGGAAGAGGAAGTCCTAACAGTGCAGTAAAGCGACATTCAACACATCCATATACGTCTTTAAAGCAAGATTACCCAAAAAAAGTTGTTGGATTCTCCAGGTAAGACAATCCACAAACATTTATACCCTATTTTCCTCCTGCTCACCTCACCGAGTATGAAATTGGACAACCTAGTGAATTTTTCCTCATATTCAGCCGTTGTCCTTCCCACCTCGAAAAGGTCTTAGAATGTATTCCTCATCTCTGTCTTGATGGAGGATGGAAAGTACTTGCAATCGAAACGCTCCCAAAACTCCTGAATAAGCATGGTATATCTCTCATGTGCGGTGGTAAAATACTTCCACCACTACAAGGTAGGCCGCACTAGCTTAAAAGTAGCTAATATCTATCCCTGAACATTTGTTCATTCGTACATCCATAAATGTTATTGGATATCTTTCTTCCATTGGCAAGAAGCAACGACATCTGAGCTTCCCAAAAACTTAGGAGGATGATCCTTCAAAAAGGCATATCTGACTCGCTCCTAGGTATGAGGAAATGAGTGTACCTGGCCTAGTGCCACAACCCACAGTTTGGGTGGAACCTGTGATGCGTATTGAGCAACGTTAATCAAAGGTATGTTAACAACCTTGTCCATAATTGTGGTGACTTCAGCAGCTTTTGTAGTCCCATGTGCCTGAGCTGGCTACAACTCAGGATATGCATCTGAGGTAGCTCATGGTGCATGTCAGAAGGCATCCAAAATTAAAGAGAATTTACATATTCATGAATGCAACAATCCTAATAGTAAGGCTCAATATCTCAAAATATATCTCAAAATAGATGAAGACGTAAATTCATATTCATGAATGCAACAATCCTAATAGTAAGGCTCAATATCTTAAAACACTATGCTGGAAAAGTAACAAATCCATATAGATCCTAAGGACACTAGAACTGATGCTCTTATACCATCTGTGACACCCCGTCCATTCTAATCCTAGGTTATAAGTCCATTATTAAATTAAACAGGGATCATTAATGGTTTCATTCTTAGCATCATAGTGGAAACACAATTATATTACTAATACCCTAATGGCTTGGTGTAAACTTTTTAATCTCTTTATTAACATGCAGGAATATAAATTACTAAATTGCATTCACCATTCCAAATAACAACATAATACGTACCAAAACATTTGTATAAATAAATGTGACTGGAATAAACACTCCAAACTGAAGTCCAATATACAATAGTCCATAAAACAAACCAAATCCAATAACTGGAAATAAAGTAGAAGTACAAAGTCTCCTAAAGAAATACTAGCTAAAAATGGGCGAAATGCCCTACCGAGATCACTAAATTATGGAAAAGAATTTATAGAAGTGCAAGTGTCTACAAACGGGATCCTGCATCATCCACCGTAGCAGCAGAATGTCAAATATGAATGGACTCCTAAGCTTGGCATCCCTGTGGCTGGGCACCTAAAAGGTTTTTACAAAAATAGATTTGAAATGGGTCAGATCCCAAGTAAAATAGTTTGAAAATATTTGCAAGTATGCAGTAAGAGAAGATATTTTATACACGTTAACTTCACGTGCCCTCACTTGAGATTCTTACCTCTCAACTATTGTGCAAGCCTAATGTATCCTTCTAATCTATTGTAGTTACTCTACACCGCCTAACTAGATTGACTAATGCACTACCTGTATACTAACTCGTTGTTCCCACTCGTATTGCCCATACAATATGTTACCAAATGCCCAAGTTTAGTTATATAGTAAAGTTCTCTAATTAGTATTAACTTTCCACATACGTATATTACTTTAAATATAACTCTTTGTCTTATCCACTAATGCACTCTTAGTAGAATAATTCACACGTATATATTATAATATATATAATACTGCATTCCTGGGTGGAGACCTGCGATGCGGGCATACTCTAGTATCAAGTCCTAGTTCATAATGTACTAAGTAAAGGACATCGGTTTTTGAATAACTCTCGAACCATAAATTCACAATTAACACAATTTGGAGCCAAACATAGTCCTAACCCTTTGGGCTACGCACCCAAATGACCGATCACACTCTCATTCACATAACTAGTGTTCAATCCCTAAGTTCTTTGTTCTAAGGTACAAGTCAAAACCCCCCTAATGGTCTCATAAGGATAAGACTGTCCACGATACAAAACCTCCCGTGATAGTAGGTAGCCTTGGTATGTTCACATATATATAAGAAATCATACAATAGGTATTCACACAACCTATACACATATATCATTTTACATACACAGATCGTAATATACTTCATACATAGTATAACTCTTGAATATTCAACGTATTACCGATTTATCATTATATTTCTCATTGTATATTCCCGAGTGTTTCCCACTAACTGAAGTGTGCCAATTATCACTTATATTATTTTGGTATGTTTTTCACTAAAACTCTAATGGTCTAAGTCATACGTTTTCTTTCCGTCCGTAACTCATTCTCATTCTTTCTAATTGATTACATTATAAATCATGCCCAACTAGTCTTATCCCCAAATTCTTCTCATATGACAAACTCTCAATAATAACATTGGCCTATTAGAAATCAAGGCATCACTAATTATATTTTACAGGTATCCCAAAAGTTTCCTTGATCATCGTTTACGAGTTCAAGACTAAAATAGAGAAATTTCAAAATTCTGGGCAAAACGAATCGATTCTCCATTTGGCCGAATTGATTCAAACAATAACATTTCGTTTTCTTCGTTCAGTTTTTGCATTTTTCTCCATTTCTAGTTCTCCAAAACTCCATTACACAGTCCCGAACTCCTAACCAAATATACGAAACCATTAACTAACACAAACACACACACACATACAGACACACACACACACATACATATATATATATATATATATATATATATATATATATATATATATATATATATATATATATATATATATGTATGTGTGTGTGTGTGTGTGTGTGTGTGTGAGAGTTCTAACACAATTAAATCATTAAATAATCAAGGAAATCCTTTAAATCGAATTAATTCAACATTAATCACCAAAAACACTATATTATCCTTTTTATTCAAGAACTTCAACAAGAACCCATATTTCTTCACATGTTCATAATGTATACTCATTAGATTCATTCTACATGTGTAAAGGGAATAAACCTATCACAATTCCTACCTAACAACATGAATTAAATCTTCCAAAATCAAAGCCAATATTTATATACTCATGAGATTAATCATCATATGCTAACATGGATGGTATATGTGCGCAAAATTAGAAAGATAAATGCTTTCCTGATATGGTAGGCCTTATTTCAGCTAAAAAGATGTCGAAATTATTTTTCTCTCCCTCGATCTACGCTCCGATAGTTGGTGCAAAAATGGCATGGGAGGGCTTTGGAACTCCTCTCCTTCCTCATATAATGGACTCTTTGTATTTTATGACTTCTAAACATAATATCATCAACCTACCATATGATATTCACTTAGAATTTTCATAGGTCTCTTTTCCCCAAAAGTCCAAAAGACCAAAATACCCCTCTGGGGTGCCAGTTTGTCTTTAAAATGTCTCGGGACCCAATCCAAACTACCGAGTACACTTTTCTAACTATTTTGACCCTTATGGACCCAATGGGACACTCAAAATTGCTATTTGGATGATCCATATTTAAATTACATTTTAACTCTTTCTTTTAAGTCCCGATGCGATTGACACCCGCTTCCTGACTAAATTACCGTAACTGCCATATTTCTCACCCACGACAATCATGATACGTTCTTATTAATTTATTACTCAGTCACTAAGTAATATCCCATATAAATAAATATTAAACATTGTCTCCCTAATTAATATTTATTTTAACATGGATTAATTTTCCTTTTTTAATTTAATTAAATCCAAAATAAAAATCATTAAAAATAGAGGCTGTTACACATACCTGAAAGACTCTTGAAGTTTAATGATGAAAGCAATAATGGTGATATAATATTTAAATCTTTGTCGCAACGTCTTCATCCAAACATGTCAAAGGTTATAAGGGAAAACACCAACCCCAACCTATGACACAAAATGTTTTGTCCGAAATTGAGCCAATACATAAAGATTGACAAAATTGGAAATTCGTCCTTAAAGATGTTATATAATAATTTTATTCCCTTAATACATAAGGGAATTAGATAATAAATACCTTAAAAGTCTATTTATATATGATTATTTGAAGCGATAATTTTGTTGGTATCTATAGCATCCCGTATTTTTGGGAATATATAAAGTGACGAGTGGACATGATCTTATTTGGGACGTGCGTGTGGGGTCGTGTTAGTAATAAGATGGTAAGTTGATGGTAAGTGACTCGAAAGATGATTTCGAGTGCACAAATGATTCCGGATGGGTCGAGAGAGTTGTAATTAGGTATCGAGGGACTCTAATCGAGTTTCGAAGACTTTTTAAGCTTAGGGGACATGTACAGGAGTACTCATGTCATTTTAATATTATAACTAAGCCTAATTTCGGGATTAGGGGAAGATAAAAGGGTGCTAGATGAGTGATTCATCCAATTAACCATTCTAAATCAATTAAGGTTAATAGAGAGACAAATAGAGTTGGTGAAATCAAGAGAAAACTCAAGAACACCATTCTGGGAGGAGATTTAATAATTTCGAGGTTTGGATCACTACGTATAGAGAATCTGAAGGAGAAAATTCCAAAATCTTTGTGGTTTAAGGAAAGTCTTTATCTTTCTTTGATATCATATGTTGTGTTTTAGTTCATATCATAATTGGTGAAAAATAAATATGAACTTTGGGGTGGGATTTACATGTTAAAATGGGGTTTGGGTAATGATTTCACAAAATTTGATTGAGAATTAAACCCTATGAAATCTGAGCATTGAGCCTTATATGAAAGATACATTCTTGATAAAAAAAATCTGATATGAAATTATGAAAATAGGTGATCATGATTAAAAATATGGAAATTGTATTAGAATTCAGGTGATTATTAATTCTACGTAATTAACGCTAAATGCCCTGAATTGGATTGATATTAGGGAAAGTAAATCATAGAAACATGCATTGTTATGATTGACATTGATATGGTAGTATTATTGTGTTCGTGTGATATTTGGGACTGATTTTGGTTGATTAATTGGGTAAAACTTCATAAGATTTAAAGCCACCCCGTTTATGCCAAACCTAGGGGCGAACTGATTCGTACCATAACCAAACTAGTTTGGCTACCCTTCTTTGCCAGGTTTGGTCATTTAGATGTTTGGTTGATTGAGTTGGTTTCGAGTTGTTCAGGATGTCCGTAAATGATATTAGAAATTTTGAAAAAATAATTAGAGATATTATTAATTACCTTGGGATAGTCGAGATAATTTGAGGTGTGAAATTAAGGGTGTTTAGGACGAACGACACTCGAAAAATAATTAATGGATCCAAATGGGAATATTGGATGGAATTGGAATGCGAGATGGATTGTGATAGGTTTAATGTCCAGAATAAAATATAATCGTGAAATTAAAATACGTTAGTGATTAATTATGGATTCGGGAGTCGGGGAGTTAGACTCAGGAAAGTTAGGCTAATGCTATGAATCATATGTGCACAGTTAGCCGATTTTATTGTATATATATATATATATATATATATATATATATATATATATATATATATATATATATATATATATATATGTTTGTGTGTGTGTGTGTGTGTGTGTGTGTGTTATTGATATATGTGAAACATATCTACTCTAGTGCATGCTATGGGTGGAGATTATACGTAGTGGGCAGTCTACCTTTGCAAATCCCTATAGGAATAGTATTGAAACCCCGGGTCATAGGTCTGGGTACGACCACCCTATGTGAGTTTGTAGTCCAGTGGAGTAGTGTGGTAGGGATATGATCCACGGACTTAAGACTATGACCGCCTCCGATTTACATTACGATTTGGGTTCGATGGTGAGATTTCAGCTTTGTGACTCCGATAGAAGTACATATCCCTGGTGCCCGATAACATGCTGGAGATTTGCATCCGGAGAGTTAATTCTCAAAGGGATTGCGGTTATAGATTTACATCTAGCGACGTAATGCTCGGAGGGATGGTTGAAATCCAGCGAGGTAGTGCTCGAAAGGATTGTGGTTATACGTATATAGTGAGCGATATATATGTATGTATAATTGATTTGATGTGTGTGTGTGTTGGGGGGATAATTAATTTATATGCCTCCCGTAGAACAACTCATGGATGTTATGTGGAAATACATATATAAGTGAGAAATAAATATATATATGGTTACGTGACAATATTGTGTGAATATTGAATTAATAACTAAGCATATGCTAAAGCTTAATGTGCAATGAATTGTTAACATTATAAATGAGATTGATAATAAATAAGCATATGCTAAAGCTTAATGTGTTGTCAAGTTAAATAAAGATATATGTGGGGTATAAGATAGTGTATTGGATAGTGATACTAGTTAGGCTGGGTAGCATAACTAGGGTGTTTTAAATGCATGCATTAGTGAGAATGTGCTTGCAATGCTAATGGAATATTCATATAATGAAATTTCCAACACCCAGAAATCCAAAATATATTTTTTTATCCTAAGACATGCATCTAGGTGACAAAACAAATAAATTAAAGCATCCAAACAAACAAGGCAATTGGAGATAAAATCCCTTGCGGGCAAAACCTATTTCAACACTTTAGAATTTTACATGACACTACTTACAAAACCTCTAAAGAATATGGCTATCTCTCGAGTCATCCATAGGTTGCAATACACCCTCGGTATCCACCGACCAACCATTATCTTCCTCCAGTAGTGATCCCCTTGAGAACCACAAGGTCATCAGTAAAGAAGATCTCTCCACAAGAGTAACTCGGATATGAAACTATTTATGGTTTCAAATGGATTCATATATATATGGGAGTGATCATTTTGTGAATCAAATTTTTTTTAGCCCAAAAGTATTAAGGACCTTTTTAACAGGTATCCAAAAATCGTTTTAATAAAAGTCTCTTTGAAAAACTGTACAAAACAGGTATTTATAAGATGTCACAAAATTCGAGGATACATCATTTGTTCAAATGAAAAAATCTTTGTTCGAAAGGGAATAGCATCTCAAAAGAAAGATCAAGGTCTTTACAACGTTAAACTAATCTAATTTGAATGCGCTTCACAAAACTTCAGACCACGCCAAATAGTAAGGTCTCATTAGATTCACGTTAGATACAAAGTTACAATGAGGATTCTAATGAGTTGAGATATCATTTGAACGAGAATGGATTATCGTTTGAATGAAGTCAGCGAATTTTGAAAAAAAATATTAAATATATATAATTGCTTCGTTTTAAAAAAAAATTCTCCTAATATAAATGTAAATAAATCTGAACTCCGAATTTATTTATACTTTCGTAATTTGGAGATCATCTTGAATTGGAGTTGTTGAAGATTCGGTTCTTCATGGCGTCTCGAGTCACATGGTAATGGGATACCCCAAAATCTATATAAGCCCAAGATATGAGCAAATGACAAAAATTATTCTCTTACAAATCCCCCCCCCCCCCCCCCCCCCTTTGGCTATTCTAGTAAAAACATAAAATCGAGATCCAAATTACATCAAAATTCCCTAGAAAATGAACATATCCTAATACCCTCCCAAACCCTTGATAATGGATAGGTACAAGATAATGATGTCTGCAAATCCCCACTTCTTCTTGATCTTGTCTTGGGTACTTTGTTTTCAGCGAGTGTATTGTAAATATGATCTTCTAAAAGCACCTACACACATGAAGAAACGCAAATACCCGTGACGCATCGAGTTTGACATATAAAAAAAATTCATAAAAATCTCACCCATAAATCAAACTCATGTAATGTTCTCAGTAATTTATTCTCCTTCTTTTATTTTGTCCAAAATAGACAAGGAGTAGAAACTAAAAAAACATGAATTGCGAAGCATCACAAATAATAATTAGATATCATCACAAAAATATATGAATGAGAAACATGCAATGATAATCTTAAAGTCTCAACAAACTATATTTAAATTTTTTTTTATTTTTTCAAGTTTAAAATTTTAACAAATACAACACACTATGGAGAAACACAAATGTACTCGAATCATGGAAACAGAATATAGGGGTGTGAACATATCCTAAAGGTTAATGAACGTGGATGAACATAGCACATGTTCACCTTCGGATTGAGACACCACTAATAAAATACCTCAAAGTCTACCTTAGGTGCAAAAATGGTGAACTCATGTGACATTGACTTAACCTAATCAACAAATCAAGACCGTAAGCTATTTTCATACCAATGACATCCAAAACAATGTAATGCTTTTGAAGATTTTTATAGTACGTGCAAACCCATTGATCTTCGACTTAACTCCCTAAAAATATCACATATTGCAATTTTTACTCTCAATTATTTTGAAAAAATTAATGCTCATAATCAGTGAAACATTAATGTTCAAGCAGGTGGCCTGACACTTTTATTTTCATTAGCCTTTAATGTTTTTGGCCATTTTCATTGAAAATGGTGGCTTTTCATGTAAATTCAACCTATATTTCGTAGCCTGATCCCATTGCTTAATATATAATTATGTTACCGAAAAATGGTTTTTTATTTTTTTTAATCTGGGAAATCATCATTTTTTTCGTAACCTAACTTTCAGTATCTCATTTATTACAATTGGTTCGCTTTAAAAGAAAATTTGAGATGAAAACACTACAATCAACATGTGACAAGTAAGTGTAATAATCACATAAGCTCATTCTCATGTGCATTAAAGGTGACAAGGAGTCAAACATGTAGCAAGTTGTCATCAAATCTCATATTAATGACTCCACACATTATAAAGCACATACATGAAATGATCTAATGTCTCAAAACACTACAAAATGTTCACATGGATATGGAATGAATGGGTGACTCTGACATCTTTAATGATCATCCACATATTGTTTCACAAAACTAGATCAAACAAAATTTAGATTTTTACAAAATTTTATCAAAATAAAATCTTTTTGTCCTTTTCACTTTTTTTAAAAAAGGAACCAAAAATATTTTTGTGTTTTTCAAGAAAAATAAAACTGTTTTTGAATTTTTTAAAAAATATATCAAAACGAAAAATATAAATACATTGACAATACAATGATAGTACAATTTAGCAATAAGAAAAAAAATGTCAACAAGCATGAAAATCATACTATACTAGATAACATATCCAATCTCAGTCAATGGTGCAAATTCTTAAAGATTTCCTAAGATCCTGAAATCAAAGTGCATATAAAGGTTTCCTGAAAATGTCGTCTAATTGATAATCAATGCTCACAAAGCCCAAGGACGTAAACTTCTACTCAACTAGGTATCGATTCAAGTGATCGTGTATCAGAATGTGCCTTATGCGCAAATGCTGGACCGGATTACCTAAAACCTGTATGGCACTCATATTATCACAGGAAATAGTCATCTTGCACAATGACATGGACAACATCTGCCATGGAAAAAGATATGGAGTTTTACTTCTTGTTCATGCACAAGACAAGAGCACTCTCAAAATAGAATGACTGACCTGAAGTGATCCTACATCTATCGACATTCCCGGTCCAATTAGCATCCGAATAGGTGGGCAAATGATCATCAGTATCAAAGGAACACCAAATAATGTATGATAGAGTCACACTCATGTATTTGGTAATATATTTAAGAGCATGTAAGTTTGACTCTTTTTGGGGGACACCTGGTATCGCGCACATACTCCAACATTAAAGGAAATATCGAGATGATTAGCGGTAAGGTAAAGAAGACTACATATCATACTCTGATATAAAGTCTTATCTACATCATTTACTAAAGTTTCTTTGCTAAGATTTGTTGATGTACTCATAGGTGTATGAGCGTGCTTATTGGAGTCTAAATGTAATTTCTTCATAAGGTCTTTCACATATTTGGATTGAGATATGAATATCCCATTCTCAAGATGATGAACCCGGAGACATAGGAAGAATGTAATTCACCTATAATGCTCATCTCAAACTTGCTTTTCATATTCTCCTAAAAAGTGTGAACATGGTGGGAGCACGTGGATCTAAAGTCTATGTCATCCACGTAGATCTGGGCAACCATAATATCACCACTCTATCTCCTCATAAATAACGTCTCATCTCCTCCTTCTCTCGAGAAGCCACGAGCTAAGAGATAGTAAGTAAGCCTCTCGTACCAAGGATGAGGTACTTTATTTAAATCATACTAAGCTTTCCTAAGATAAAAGATGTGTCCTGGGTGTTTAGGGTCTTTAAAACCTTTCAGTTGTTTCACATAAACATCCTCATGTACAATGTCATTCAGAAAGGCACTCTTGACATCCACCTGATATAACTTCAAGCAAAAATGACATTAAATGGAGAGTAGTAAATGGACGAACTCAAGCTTAGAAATAGGAGCGAATGTCTCCTCAAAGTCTACACCCTTAATCCATGTGTAGCGTTGAGTGACCAACTTAGCCTTATTTCGAACTATGGTACCATTTTCATCCACATTATTCTCAAAAATCCACTTGTTACCTATCAAGTAATTATTGCAAGGCCAAAGGACCTATTCGCAAACATCATTCTTTCTAAAATAAAGCAACACTTCTTGTATGGATGATATACAAGTCTCATCCTTGAGTGCTTCTTTAACATTCTTAGGCTCCACTAGGGATGTGTAGCAGAGATAACAAACAACATACTTTTATTAGAGCACGTGTCATGACACGTAGTGTAGGATCACTAAGTATAACAGAATGTTTATGACTCTTTCTAACCCAAGATGGTGTCTCCCCCAAAATAGGAACGAGGTCCATCGTGGTATCATGAAGAATAATGGTATCATCACCAGAGGGTACATTATCTTAACACTATGGGCTAAGGGAAATAAATTCTAATGGATCTGCATCTCTAATCCGAAATTTATTAACTCCATAACCATAGAGCTAGTCAGATTATAAACTCGATAAGCCCTACTCATAGATGATTATCCTAAAAATATTCCCTCATCACTCTAGGAGTCGAACTTTACTAAGGGGTCTCGATCTTGCAAGATTTGGCATGCACTCATAAAGACACGTAAATATCATAGGTTGGGCTTATTTCATATCCATAACTCATAAGGCGTGTGAAGTGTATGTGGACAAAAATATACCCTATTCACCGTATGGCATGTGGTGCTCACGACCTCGGCCAAAACACGTCAAGACATATTTCTCCCAAGAGGAATGGATTTAGACATTTCTTCTATCGCCTAGTTCTTCATGTAAATAATTCCATTTTACTAATGAGTATGAATGATCAAAAACTCATGTTTAATGCCCACTCCATTGCAATACCTAGCCATTTTTGCTTTTTTAAACCCAATGCCATTGTTACTATCCATCTAATTAATGGTGACACCGTATTGGTTTTGTAGGATATCACACTTGTTTGTAAGGAACTCAACCACATCAAACATTTCCCAAAGTAATTTTATAATCGAGTATCTAGAAATGTTATCGACAATCACATCAATGTATCTTTTAACACTTAAGCTCTCTAAGAGAAAAGGGCCCATAAGATCCATGGAATCAACTCCAAAACACGAGAGGTGGTAATGGTATTAAACATTCGATGGGGGCTATGAATTTGTTTACCATGTTGACACGATCCACAAACTGAGGAAGTTGATTTCTCAAGCGATGGTAAGCCACGAACTAGGTCCTTTTCCACTAATCTCTCAAGATCTCTAAAGTTCATTTCATCTAGCCGTTGATGCCAAATATCCATAGTGGAGATAATGGTACTGTTGCACAAAAAAGATGACTTGGGCACAATCCCATAACAATTATCTTTTGTCCTCACACCTTGTAGTAGAAGTTTACTTGATTGGTCTTAAACATTGCATTCAGATAGGTCAAACTTTACTGTAAAGTTTGCGTCACACAATTGGCTTATGCTAATCAAGTTCTCTTTCAACCCCTTGAAATACAACACATCATATAGCTTAGGAAATTCCGGTATCTCAATAGTACCATATCCTAAAATGCGAAATTTACTCCAATCTCTAAAGGTGACTTTACCTTCCGTACGATCCACAAGGTGGGTAAAAAATGAGGCATCAACGACCATGTGCATAGAACAACCTCCATAAAAATAACATAGGAAATTATTTTGAGCCTCGAGAGAAACGTGAACAACAAGGGCTTTTTCATCTTGATTAGGCACCCAAGTGGCGATAAGCTTTTGTTTTCCCTTATTTTTGTTGACTTTAGTCGAAATATTCGAACCGTTCTCAAACAGCAAAGACATTGGTTGAAATTCATCCATTAAACTATGTGAAATCGTGACAAGAAATTAAACATGATCCCTAAGACTGTCAATGTAACTAAAGTGGTGTATGAGAGTATGCGTACCATTAGTTCTACCTAATTTATAGTAAAATTCTTTAAGGTGACCTCTTATTTTGAAAAAAGTGCAAACATATACAATTTTGAGTCTACCTCGGTTTGCTTTTCTAGGTTGAACCCTTCTAGGTGGGTTAGGGTTCCTTGGTGGATTTGGTCAAGGTCCATAAGGATCCATCCCAAACTAGGGGACTGACTTAGGTGTGGCATGGGAAGTGGAAGAATTGTCATAACTTATTCCTTGCCTCCAGACATTACCTAATGTGGGGCCAAGGAGCATCTTACCTACCTTCTTCGACGACTCTGTGATTGTTAACTTGATATTTTTCTAGAGTTAGGATATAAGGGATTCAAGTTTCTCACGAGTCTTCATGGATGCTTAGATATCTCGGGTAAGACTAGCTAGCTTTTTGGTCAAGTCCCCGTTCTCATTCTTAACTAAACAAACTCTCTCTCCCAAAGCTTCTATCACCAATTGATCATTCTCTCTTGCCTTTGTCAATTGTTTCTCTTGCGCTAATACTCTCATAGCTAACCCTTTTATTTTTTTTCTTCATTTTAAATTACTTAGAGTAAAGATCGTCGTAGGTGCAGTGAAGGTCACTCTCGCTCTCACGTAAACCATTCTTTCCATCACTCTCCTCGGAAAAGTCGAGGTGTTCATGTTTTTTACCTTCCTCATCATTGTGATGTTCATTAGATTTACTAACATGACTAGCCATAAATGCGGTGAAGTTACATCCATGAGTTGATTCTTCTCCCATACTTACTGACTCGACCTCGATATCACTTAGCATGACGTTTAAGGTATCTTTTCTTTTCCCTTGACATGTTAACCAATTCGGACACTCGTGAGTGACCCTTTCCCTTACAACCATAACGTCTCTCCTCATCTTTATTTTATTTTTCTAAATTTTTCTTGCCCGGTTTAAATTTTTTATATTTCTCAAAATTTTTCTTATCTTTGGAAGTATTTTTATTTTTGAGTTTGAGAATTTCTTGACATTTTTAGCAAAAAGGACCAACTCATCTAAATCATAATAAACTTAGAATCGGATGACTCTTCCTCTATCTTTTGAGAGTCACAATATCTTTTTTTAGATTGGGTTTTAAGTGCAATTCCCTTATCCTTAGATTTAACTGTCTTAAGGAACATATCTATCTTCTAAGTTTAAAGATCTCCTATAAGTTCTTTAAACCTAAGAGTGTTTATGATCCCTAAAGAATTAATAATGGTAACCTTAGGAATAAAACGAGAAGGATGCGGTCTTAAGATTGTCTTAACTACACGCCTCTTGGGTATTTTCTCACCTAAATTGAAACTCGAGTTCACTAGGTCGGACAATCATGCATAAAACTCATCTAAAGATTCAGATTCAGGGATTGTGATTTTTTCAAATTGTGTGATGAGATTCTACAACTTTGAAGCTTTAACAGGATTATTACCCTCATGAGTGAGCTGGAGGGTATCCCAAGCTTCTTTAGACGTGGTGCACGTCATGATGCGGTTGAACTTATCTGGGGTGACGGCTCCCGATATGTCACTCAAATCGCGGGAATTAAAATTTCTCCACATAAATTCATCCTCTTTCCACTGAGAGACAAGTTTAGGGATGACGGCATTATCTATTGTAAGAGTCCACCCTCTTTCAAAGACTACCCAAACACGTCCTTCTATACCCTTTAAACAAGACCTCATTCTACCTTTCCAATATGCATAGTTTATACCATCAAATATAGGCACTCGATTATACAACTTATCCATAAAAATCAAATTTTCAACGATCAATAATTTTTCAAAGAAATTGATATCAAAGAAAAAAGTAATTTTGTGGAAAAAGATCACACGTGAATTTTGTACAACAGGCTCTGATACCAATTTGAGAGCGAACTTGCGATATTAATGGAATATTTATAAAATTAATGTATAACACACAAAAATCCAAAATTTATCTCTTTATCATAAGACATGCATCTAGGTGATAAAATAGATAAGTAAAGCATGGAAACAAATAGGGCTATTTAAGGAAAAAAATCCTTGCGGGAAAAACCTTTTTCAGCACTTTAAAGTTTTACAAGACACTACTTATAAAACCTCTAAAGAATACGGCTCTCTCCCGAGTCATCCACAGGTGGCAGTCCACCCTCAGTATCCATCCATCAACCTTTGTCATCCTTCAGAAGTGTTCCCCTAGAGAACCACAAAGTCAGTAGTGAAGAAGATCTCTCCACAAGAGTAACTCCGATATGAAACTATTTAGGGTTTCAAATGGATTGACATATACATTTGGAAATGATGATTTTATGAATCAAAAGGTTTTTAGCCCAAAAGTATTGACGAATTTTGTAACAGGTACACAAGAATTGTTTTAACACAATTCTCTTTAAAAAAATACGAAGTAGGTATTTATAAAGCATCACAAAAATTGAGGCGGCATCATTCATTCGAACGAATATGAGCTTTGTTCGAACGAGAG
This sequence comes from Sambucus nigra, assembly GCA_949130495.1. Classification (NCBI taxonomy): domain Eukaryota; kingdom Viridiplantae; phylum Streptophyta; class Magnoliopsida; order Dipsacales; family Adoxaceae; genus Sambucus; species Sambucus nigra. The sequence goes on from OX422207.1 coordinate 183,301,468, forward strand.
TAGCATCTCATTAGAACGACAACAAGGTTGTTAGAACGAAATCACTATATCATTTCAACGAGCTTCAAATGAACTTCAAACGAGGGCAAACATTAGGTCCTCGTTAGATGAAAGTTAGGTAAAAAGTTAAAACGGGGACTCTAACGAGTTTTACATCTCGTTTGTACGAGAATGACTTCCCGTTCGAACGAAGCCAAAGAATTTTGAAAAAAAAAGATAAAAAATTGCTTTGTTTTAAAGAAAACTCCCAATATAAATGTAACTAAATCTAAACTAATAATATATTTATACCTTCGTAATGTGGAGATCATCTTGAATTCGGAGATGTTGGATATTCGATTCTTCATGATGGATCGAGTCAAATGGTAATGGGATACGCCAAAATATATGTAAGACTAAGCAATGAGCAAATGACAAAATTATGCTCTTACAGTTAGGTGTGCGCAATAGATGAGGGGAGAGGGGTATCTCATGGGAGTGAGACATCGGTTTAAATATGAAATATAACAGGACATATTTATTAATTTTTTTTAACACTTGAAAAATATTTTCAAAAGATTTTGAGCTCTGACCCATATGAAAATATTTTCAAAACTCTTAGGCACTCATCCACAGGGATGCCTATATTAACCATCCTTCTACTCAGACAATGATGTAGTAGTCGTGGATACATGAAAGGATTATTTAGATGCTTCTATCATTGAGATCTAGGTAGGTGGTACTTCTGAGAAACTTCGGGCATGATGCCCAATTAGTTGGTATTTATTTTATTCAAATGTTTTCCTTTCAATTAGTTAGTTTTTTGTACTGTGACTATTTATCAAGAGTTATGAGTTAATTAATTTATGCCAGCGAGTGTGAGTTTTATTTTTGCATGATTTGTTATGTGAATGGAAATTTTGTGTAAGTAAGTTAAAAAGTTCTAAGTTTGACACCAGGCCTAATAGGTTATTAGTAATAAAAATTTCTTCGATCGTGATGCTAAGAATGAACCAGATCGGATTCCCATTTTATTTCAGTAGAGGATTGATCACCCATTATTGAAAAAGGAGAGGTGTTATAGATGTATGAGTATCAAATTCTAGTGTAATTAGGATCTATGCGGACTTACTACATTTTCAACATTGCTTTTCTTTGATGTGGATCCATATGCTTAGGAGTATTGATTCACACTGTGATATATCTTCTCCTATTATGATGTATAAATGAAATGAATCTTATACGAGTTACGTTGGGCTTCATAAGTCTAACAGTAGAGGATAACCAACGAGGTTCATTAGGAGGAATATAGGAGGAGAGGCTCAACCGGACCCACAGATTACTGAGGGGACGGTGACCGCAGTAGAAGTCTTGACTATTATTGGTCAGGTAGTTAAGGATGTGATGATCGTAATGGCATAATAGTTTCCTATACATCTCCACACACATGGTAGTGTTAATTTAGACTCACCCAGTATAGACAGTATGGGAGAGAGTAAGAGATGCCTCTCTGAATGGCCATGTGTCAGAGTTTCAGGGAGAGGCAAACATTGTATTAGCTAGCCAGTAGAAGGATGACATCTATAGGAATTTAAGTATGATTCCGTCTAGTGACACATAGAAACAAATTTTGGTAACTTTTAAGCTCATAGGAGCAGCGTTGCAGTGGTGGGAGCCAGTCATCACATTTAAGGAGGGAGACATCTTGACAATCAAGGAAGTTTTAGGTTTTATTTGACCACTTCCTATTCAAATAGAGATGCATATGGAGTTTTTTAGAATTATCACAGGAGGGACAGACAATGGCCGAATAAGAGGAAAACTTTACGCATTCTGCAAACTTCGTACTCGATAAAGTGGATATGAGGAAGAAATGGTTTCTTCAGTGTGATGATGGAATCACAAGTAGAATTTTCAAGGACTTATTGAGAAGTATATCCTGGACTCATTATGCCAATGACAACAATGATGTACTTTTAAAATGTCAATTCAATGCTTCCACATGAAAAGAGCCAAGAGAGTTAGAGAGTCTAACCAATAGGGAGATACTGGATATATCGATGCTAGTGGGGAACCATAGGGGGGGAGGGACCCTTGTAAATTATTCAGATCATGGCAATTCTAACAAAGAGATGGTGAATTCAAGCATGGCCATTTGGGCCAGTACATGTTCCTCAGGGCTTGCAATGCCAAGGGAACAACGGGGGTTGCCATCAGGGCCTAGGCTACTAAGTACCGAGAGTAAGGAAACCCCGATATGACCAGTGCGTCGAAAGATAAAGGAATTACATAGAAAGGTGTTTATATGTGAAGTGAAGGAACACATGCGTCGATCTTGTCTACAACAAGTTATGGGACAGGAGCAAGGTGCTGAGCAAGGGAAATCATTACAATAGTTTTTAGTTCAGCTTATATGTGAGTATTATGTCCAAGAACCATTTGAATAACAATTTCTATTGGCAATTGAAAGTATAAGTGCATCACAGTATTTTTTTAGCACTAGATTTTGACGTGAGATGGGTATAGTGGATGTATCGTTAGTAGTATGATTGTGTATATATTTACCATTGGGTAGTGGGGCTCTCTTTGGTTCCATCTGTAGGGAAGAGAGTATGGACACTGGGAGAATCTGATTTAATTGATTTTCTCATTTAAGAAACACATGTTATGCAACTATAATGTTATCATGGGCATGGACTGGTGAGCGATGGTGCACTATCACATTAAAGCTATCGTATTTGCTGTCCCAAGGCAAGATGTGTTATTTTTGTGTTGTCTCACCCATAAGAGGGTTGAGATCATTTATATATTATATTGTATAGGAGGATTAGGATAATATAGTTATCCTGTTATATTCGATATCGGTGCGTAAGGACTTCACTGTTGTGATTCAGAGGATATCGGGTTTACTGTCGAGCAAAGAGATTGAGATCGTTATTGTATTAGTGTTAAGAACTTAATGATAGTGGGAGAATCGTTTTGTATGACTCTTTAGAGATTCAAGAGTTGGAAATTAGGCTAATATGTCTAGGGGCAGGATATTGAGTGTCTCAATTATGTATTTCGGGTCAAAGGATCACGATGATCAATAATATTAGGTGATAGTGCATCGAGGGAGTTCCTTTATTGGATTTCATTTCCATGCATGAACCTTTAAAACATCGAGAGTTGGGACAAGTTATGGGATGCTAGGTTATTTGTGTTCAATGTTAATCATTGAATGTGTGGGTAAAACACTTTGATCTGAGGACTATTATACTATATAATGCCAGTGGAGCTAGGTAGTGCTATGTAGGAAGCACTGGGGGAAACATGTGCACCATTTGTTGATAGATGGGGTAATTTATTTATGCCAGTGAGTGTGAGTTTTATTATTTGCATGATCTGTTATGTGAATGGAAATTTTATGCAAGTAAGTTTAAAAGTTATAAGTTTGGCACCAGGCCAACTAGGTTATTAGTAATTAAAATGTCTTCGTTCATGATGCTAAGAATGAAGTAGATGGGATTCCTATTTTATTTCAGTAGTGGAAGGATCAACCATTATTGAAATAGGCGAGGAGTGATAGATGTCTAAGCATCAAATTCTAGTGTAGTTAGAATCTACACAGACTTACTACATTTTCAGCATTACTTTTCTTTCATGTGTAGCCTTATGCGTAGGACTATTTATTCACACTGAGATATATGTTCTCCTATTATGATGTATAAATGAAATGAATCTTATACGAGTTCAATTGGGGTTTATAAGTCTAACAACAGAGGATAACCAACGACGGTCATTAGGGGGACGGCAGGAGGAGAGGCTCAACCAGACCGGTTGATTATTTAGGTGACGATGACCATAATAGAAGTCTTGACTATTGTTGGCCAGGTAGTTAAAGCTGTGATGATCGTAATGGCATAATAGTTTCCTATACATCGCCACACATATGGTAGTGCCAATTTAGACTCACCTAGTATAGCCGGTATGGGAGAGAGTTAGAGGTGACACACAAAAGGGCCATTTGTTAAAGTTTTAGGGAGATGGAGACATTGTATTAGCTAACCAGTAGAATGATGACATATAAAGGCATTTGCGTATGATTGAGTCTAGTGACACATAAAAACAAATTTTAGCAACCTTTAAACTCATAAAAGCAACGTTGCAATGGTGGGTGTCATTCATCACATTTAAGGTGGGAGACATCTTGACAATCAAGGAAATTTTAGGTGCAATTTGACTACCTTCTATTTAAATAGAGATGCATAGGTAGTTTTCTAGAATTATCATAGTTGGGCCAGACAATGGCCAAATAATAGGAAGACTTTACTTGTTTTAAAAACTTCGTACTCTATGAAGTGGATGCGAAGAAGAAAAGAGTTCTTAAGTGTGATAATGGACTCACAGGTAGAATTTTCCATCACTATTGAGAAATATAGCTGGGAATAACTATGCCAATGTCATTAATGTTGTACTTTTAAAATTTCAATCAATGCTTCCATGTGAAAAGAGTTAGAGAGTCTAACCAACAGGGAGATACTGGATATATCGATGCTAGTGGGGCACTACATGGGGAATACCCACTAGAGGGACCCATGAAAATTATTCAGATCAGGGGAATTTTGACTAAGAGATGATGGATTCAGGCATGGCCATTCGGGCCAGTAAGTGTTCCTCAGGGCCTGTGATACCAAGGGAATAACAGGGGTTGCCATCAGGTTCTAGGATACTAAGTACTGAGAGCAGGTAAACCCTGATATGTCCAGTGATTCCAAAGATATAGGGATTACATAGAATGGTGTTTATATGTGAAGAGCAGGAACACATGCGCCGATCTTGTTCGGAGCGAGTTATGGCACATGAGCAAGGTGTCGAGTAGGGGAAATAGTTACAACAATTTTTGGTTTAGCTTATATGTCATTATTATGTCCAAGAACCATTTGAATAGCCATTTCTATTGGTAATTGTAAGTATGAGTGTATCACAGTATTTTGTTAGCACTAGATTCACACGTGAGATGGGTATAGTGGATGTATCATTAGTAGTATGACTGTGTATATATTTATCATTGGGTAGAGCGGCTCTCTTTGGTTACATCTTTGAGAGAGAGAGTATGGACACCGGGAGAATATGATTTAATGGTTCTCATTTTAAAAACACATGTTATGCAACCATGATGTTATCCTGCACATGGGTTGGTTAGCGATGGTTTGCGCGATGGTGCACTATCATAGTAAAGCTATCGTATTCGTTGTTCTAAGCCAGGTTGTGTTGTTTTTGTGTTGTCTCACCCATAAGAGGGTCGATCTCATGTATATATGTGATTCAGTGGATATTGGGTTTACCATAGTGCAAAGATATTGAGATCGTTATTGTATTAGTAGTAAGAACTTAGTGATAGTGTAAGCATCATGTTGTATGACTCCTTTAGAGATTTGGAAGTTGGAAATTAGACTAATTTGTCTAGGGGCCGGATATTGAGTGTCTCGATTATGTATTTCAGGACAAAGGATCTGGATGATCGATAATGTTAGGTGATAGTCCATCAAGGTAGTTCCTTTATTGGATTTTCTTTCCATGCATGAAACATAAAAACATCGGGAGTTGGGAGAAGTTAAAAGTTAATCATTGAACGTGTGTATAAAACACTTTGAGCTGAGGACTATTATACTATATAATGCCAGTGGAGCTAGGTAGTGATGTGTAGGAAGCACATGGGAAAACATGTGCACCATTAGTTGATAGATTGGATAATCTTCAAAAGAATTGAATCACGATTGGTGGGTAATCTAGCATACTTCACTATATGTCCACACGAGGCAAGCATGGAGGACGTTGAGATATATATGTTACGTAGGTGATATTTATGGAGATATGCACGGGATATAGGGTGTATAGGCACCCTGATTAATTCAAATTTTAGTACCATTCGTGATGAGGGAACATGGTAATAAATGTGTTGAACCGTATTCCTATGGGGCAGTAGGAGAAAAATTAGAAAAGTAAGATGGACTGAACTTTATTTAAGGATGAATATTGTCAAGATATGTATACAATGATGAGAGTTATCATACCCAATATGGGTTACAAGATTGTGGAAAAATAGGTAAAACATATCTCTTTACCAGGGTGGATCAAAAAGTTTCAGGAAGTAAAATCCAGTTATACTCATTACAATTCTGAGGATGGATTGTGAATAAATAGGATATTAATTTTCATGGCCTAGGAATAGCACAGTTTTGGGAAGAATGCACCGATCATGGCTTACCCCGACAGGAGGAGTAAGATGTACCACGTGATGTGGGATATAAAGCATATGGATCGGTGTGGATCAAGACATAGTGAAGTTTTATTCAGGTTCACTACTCACAGACGATGTTGTAGTAGTAGTGAAATGCCTGCAGGGATTGTTTAGACGCTTCTATCCTTGAGTTCTCGATAGGAGTTATTTCAAATTTACTTCGGGCATGTCTCCTAATTAGTTAGTATTTATTTTATTCAGTTTTTTTCCTTTTAATTAGTTGTATTGTTATATTATGACTTTTTACCGAGAGTTGTCGGTTAATTTATTTATGCTAGTAAGTGTGGGTTTGTCTATTTGCATCATTGGTTATGTGAATGGAAATTTTGTGTAAGTAAAGTTAAAAAAAAAATTGACACCAGGACTAATAGGTTACTAGTAATTAAAATATTTTCGACAGTGCCACTAAGAATGAACCAAATGGGATTCCTATTTTATTTTAATAAAGGACTGATCACCCGTTATTGAAATAAGCGGGGTACCATAGTATCTTAAACCCATAAATTTTCAATTAATTAATTATAAGATTAAAATATATCATTACAATTATTAAGGTTGATACAATCACACTTACTAATGTTGATTCAACTGGAAATTGTAATCCTATTCATCATTCTTACTCTATCTACTTGTATATACATTAATAAGTGTAACTGTACCTATATTCATCAGTGTAACTGTATCTACGTTAATAATTGTAACACTTGGACTTATTGAAAAACTAACATACGTGGGTTCTTAACGTTAACTTCGATAGAGTTAAGTGATTTTTTAACATCTTCCCATAATACAATAATTATTCCATTATTATCGGTTTAATTCAAATGTCATGCAAGTTTGGATGTCGAAGTATATATTTGTTTCATAATTATTTAAGTGTTTCCTAAATTTACAATAAACACAAATTTTAAAATAGTTAATGCATTGCATGTGTTAAATGTTTGCTTAACATTATACTCAAAAACAACTCTCCCCCCCGGTCTCTCTCTCTCTCTCTCTCTGTATATATATATATATATATATATATGGACGTATTTGTTTTGTCGGCCAGTATTCAGAAACAGCCGAGAAGAAAAGGAAAAGAAAGAAAGTGTTTGCTATTCTAGAAGTTAAAGATTTGTTAACTCTTATAAAAGAAGAAGAAGAAAGTTGTCCTATGAGGAAAGGTTTGACGGATAAGTTTATCACAATAGTGGATTAAATTTAGGAGACAAACTTCGTTTAAAAGGAAATAACATACAAAAGCGAATTACAAGAAGTCATAAAGGCAATCTTCAACTCTACCTTTCAGTTTTCCTCGATGTATGTCGCATGGATTTCCAAATCAAATAAGCTCGGGAAGTTGCGTGATATTACCCAGCCCAACAAGGTTGATATCATCATGATGGATGAGCATTATCATTTATGGAATATTGTATTTGAAGAGATGTTTCTTCCTCAATCTCAAAATTTTAGGAAAGTTTGAGGTTCTATTACTTTCTTTCTTGAAGTCCAGAGCTAGTCCCAAGTCGATTGACTTTTTAGGTTAGAAGTTGTAAAGTATTCGACAACATTGATAACGCAGTAACAATCTCAACTCTTAAATGCTATTTAGGTGTAGAGAATCCATATTTCTATAATGTAGCACATACGTTCCCCCTTTACTTCTAACCATTTGTTTTCTTTCTCTACCTACGCCCCCGGTTAATGAAAGGTGGAAAATGACCATACTAAGATAAAGTGGTCAACGCATGCTAATTAGGAGGTTCAAGACCGTGGATTAAAAAATTAAATCAAAAAGCTCCCGGGGCGACTAAAAAGTGAAGAAGTTTTATTTTGGCATGAATTGATTTCCAACAAAGAAATTCATCAGAACAAGTCCAGATTCTATTGATTTGGACAAGATGGTTTGTTTATAAGGAAATGTAAATATTCATAAATGGATTAGTTCATCATTCCACTAATATCTCCTGAGTCCAATCTCCAATGAAACCCCTTTCGCTTGCTAGGCTAAAAAGGGACGCTTCCTAACTCAACCCACTATACTCTTAAAACACCATAAACTTTCTCTTTGATAATAATGTGTGAGAGCATTTCTTAAACAAACTATTGGATATTCAGCAACTACATCCGTAGAATTGAGTTTTAGATCATAAACTATGAAGTTCTTCTAAACTATAATCTAGGGATGGAAAGAAACAACACCTTTTTATTATATATACAAAATACATCTATGTCCCATGATTTCTTGCCTAAAAAACTTAATTTAACTAACACAAAAGTGTGGAGGAAAAATAAATGCTTCAATTAATATAATCAAAGTGCATATATCATTTGATATTTAAAAAAAAATCATATTTGACATGAATAAACATATTCATAAGGTTCAACAAATATAAAATAAACACTCACATAAATCGTAAACACAAACACAAACACAATGGAAAAAAATAATTTGAATAGTTTTATTATTTTGGAAGCGAATTTCGAATGAAAATTGATTGATGAGGTCGCGAGCAATGGAGAAGACATGTCACTAAAGTGAAGTAAGTCTTCATTGAAGAAATATTTAAGTGAGCAAGTCACGGATCCATCTTAAGAGTTCCTTAAATGGTGAGTAACCAATATCACATCATTAGACATCAGAACTAATCAGATAATCCTAAAAACTCTATGAAATTTTCTTTGTCTAAGGTATTAAGATCTTAAGGCTTTATTGAATAAAGATGGATCCTTAAAATCTATAATAATTATTAAGTTAAAGTCCCTTAAACCTCAAAATGTTTAGAGTTAAGGATGAAGTCATTAACTCAAGGATTTATGGGACTAAGGATGAAATCTTTAACATTCCTAACGATTGTTAAGTTAAGATTCCATAGGAAAAAAAAAACTATCAAATATAAGTATGAAAGCGTTAAAATTCTCTAAATTTGTCCAAGTATAGGGTCTTTAGACCTCAAGGCTTTATGGAACTAGGGCCGGAATCCTTATAATTCATAAAAATTGTTAAGTTGAGTGTCCTTAAGCCTTCGAATTGTCATATATAAAGATAAAAGGAGTAAATATCTTTAAAATTTGTTAAAAAATCAATTATAAAAGCCTTCAAATTCTTTTAGAGAAATGGCATGAACTTAATAATAAGGCCAAAAACATTATTTCTCATTTAGTAACATAATGAAGTAACATCGGTGATAATACACCTTCAACTATTCAATATACCATGGGTGGGGGATCTCATTTCCCTCTTAGTCTTTGATGTAGTAATAAATTGACCTTGTAATTTTGTGACTACATATGGCCTTCCCATTTAGAGCCTATATTTCCTTGGATTGTATTTCTCATTGGGCTTGCTTCCTGATCTGGTGAATTTACTTAGAATCAAGTCCCCCATTTAGAATTCTCTGCGTTGAACTTTTTTTGGGAGTGGGATGTTTTTCATTAGGACTTCAATTTAAATTTGGAATTTTTTTCAGATGTACTTTAATTTATATGGGGGTATCCTTCATTTCCATAAGACAATGAAAAAGGTATTTATCCTATTGGACCCCCTAATTGTGGTCTACTAAGTCCATAAAACACTTTGTAGTTCTTCTTATTGGGGTTATATTCTTAAAACCATGTATGACGTTTACTCTCTAATAAAGGTGTGTTATTTCATTTTGAAATAATAATCATGACTAGAAGAATATCTTATACTTCTGATTAAATATATTGAACATATGTCGATCAATAGCATTTTTTGTAGGTTTTTTTATGAGTTGGGTTCGACTAGATCATAGAAGAGAAATATTACGATTCTAGCTTAATTGAAAAGTTCACAACCTAGATAGGGAGTTGACATATTGTTTGTATTTTTGTGTATATAATCCTAGTGGTTTATCATAAATTATAGGAACCTATCTGCTGATTCGAGAACAGGTGCGATAAGATAAAAAAGGATTGTGGCTGGTACCTTCAAGAATGTATTTAACATGACCACATGTGATATATAAGTTTAAGGGTTGTCTTGATTAGAAATAGGTAGGATACATAATAATTATAGAAGGCTCTTATCTAAGGATGAGTACAAATAATTAGACTGCACTGAATGCAAAATCGAGGCAATCCTTGCGAGGTCCATTTTTATGAAAATGTTATCATAAAACTATCAATGTTAATCATCTATATTTTATTGAATAAGAAGAGTTCTTACTAACTACTTATCATTCTTAACCTACTTTATATTTTTTTGTTCCCAAAATGGTATCAAATCGAGAATACGGTAGAACAAATAGTCATCTCGCATTGTAAAATGGTCATCTCTTATTTCTAAACGTAATGCATTTACCAATGAAGAATACATATATCTCACTGAAAGTGAGAAATGTTTAACTCGCAATGCACAGTTTTATAAAAATAGTAAACTTTATTTCTTCTTTTGAAATATGAATTCCTCTAGAGAGGACGAGTATCATCGTATGAAGGAGATATATTAACGCATAGGGATACCTAGCTTAACCATTCTTCTACTCACACAATGATGTAGTAGCCTTGGATACATGAAAGTATGTTTTAGATGCTCCTATCCTTGAGATCTCGATATCTGGTATTTCTGAGACATTTTGGGCATGTCCCCCAATTAGTTGGTATTTATTTTATTCAGATGTTATCTTTTCAGTTAGTTTTTGCTACTGTGACTTTTTATCGAGAGTTATGAGTTAATTTATTTATGCCAACGAGTGTGAGTTTTATTATTTTCATGATCTGTTATGTGAATTAAAATTTTATGTAAGTTATAAAGTTATAAGTTTGGCACCGGGCCTAATAGGTTATTAGTAATTATAATGGTTTCGATCATGATGTTAAGAATGAACTAGATAGGATTCCTATTCTATTTTAGTAGAGGACTGATCACCCATTATTGAAATAGGCGAGGTGTTATAGATGTCTGAGCATCAGATTCAAGTGTAATTAGGATCAGTGAGTATCTACTACATTTTCAACATTGCTTTTCTTTGATGTGGAGCCCTATGCTTAGGATTATTGATTCACACTATGATTTACGTTCTCCTATTATGATGTATAAATGAAGTGAATCTTATACGAGTTCAGTTGGGCTTTATAAGTCTAAAAGTAGAGCATAACCAACAAGGGTCATTAAGGGGACTACATGAGGAGATGCTCAATCGGAGCCGTAGACTATTTAGGGGATGGTAACCGCAATAGAAGTCTTGACTATTGTTGGTTAGGTAGTTAAGGTTACGATGATCATAAGAGAATAATAGTTTCCGAAGCATCGCCACACAAATGGTAGTGTTAATTCAGACTCACCTAATACAACCTGTATGGGAGAGAATAAGAGGTGCCTCTCCGAAGGGCCATTTGTCAGAGTTTCAGGGAGATGTAAACATATAAGTAGCTAGCCAATAGAAGGATGAGTTCCAAAGGCTTCTGTGTATGATTGAATTTAGTGACACATATAAACTATTTTTGGCAACTCCCTACACCAAAAACAGGAATCTGGCATGGTTTTGAACGGTGCCAGAATAGGTGTTCCAAAATGGATTTTTTTTTTCTGGCACGGCTCAAAAGTGTGGCAGATTTGGCCAAACAGGAACACTTCTGGCACACTTTTAAACCGTGCCAGAATTTTATATTTCTGGCACACTTTTGGCACAGTTTTTAACTGTGCCAGATTCAGCCAAACAGGAACACTTTTGTCACACTTTTAAACCATGCCAGATTTTGATATTTTTGGCTCACTTTTGGCACAGTTTTTAACTGTGCCAGATTCAGCACAGTTTAAAAAAAATTGGCACAGTTCAAAACCGTGCCAAAATATGATACACTTTTGCCACGGTTTTGAACTATGCCAAATTTTTTATTAAAATATAATTAATTATTTGAAAGCACAAAATTCACAAATTAATAATATTGCACATTGTTAATAAACTAATGTACATACAAACTTCAAAATATTACAACTCTTTAACAGTTCACAGGCCCAAAAAAATTGGACAGACTTTCCTCTATTTTCTAGACATTCCAAAACCTGTTAATACAAAACCTGCCTAACATAAAGCCCGCACGGCCACAATATATAATAATTAACTTACAGAAGACCGCATAATCATAAAAGTCAACAATAAAACAACAAAAGACCGCACGGCCACGACAGAAAAAAATGAAATCATGAATAAATCCCTTGTTGTAAACCATTGAGTTCCCTGTGTGTTCCACGTGAATAAATGCCAACGATAAACTGTTATTCTGCTAAAAAAATAGGATACAAAAAAGATATGATATTAGTAACCCAATAATTTGCAAATAAAAAATTTACTCAAACTAAAAAATTACATATATGAGTGGAAATTATCATCATACCCTCAAATCGGGAGACCCGTAACTACGCGGTGAGTTCCTACAAGTTACATTGGTCCCGGGTGAGGTGTTCGTGCCTCCTACGGGGTCATTTGGGGGTTGGTTTGGGTTTTCACCCTTTAACGGCTAGTTTTTAAGTCTAAGTGTGATTTTTGCAAATTATCGTCATTCTCTCAAACCGAGAGACCTGAGACTACGCGATCATTTCCTACAAGTTACATTGGTCCCGTGCAAGGTGTTCGTGCCTCCCACGGGGTCGCTTGGGGGTTGGTTTGGGTTTTCACCCTTTAACGGCTTGTTTTTAAATCTAAGTTTGATTTTTGCAAATTATCGTCATACTCTCAAACCGGAAGACCCAACACTACGCAGTCAGTTCCTACAAGATACATTGGTCCCGTGCGAGGTGTTTGTGCCTCCTAAGGGATTGTTTGGGGGCTGGTTTGGGTTTTCACCCTTTAGCAGCTTATTTTTAAGTCTAAATGTGATTTTGGCAAATTATCTTCATACTCTCAAATCGGGAGACCCAGGACTATGCGGTGAGTTCCTACAAGTTACATTGGTCCCATTCGACGTGTCCGTGCCTCCTACGGGGTTTCTTGGGGGCTTGTTTGGGTTTTCACCCTTTAACGGCTTATTTTTAAGTCTAAGTGTGATTTTTATAAATTATCATCACACTCTCAAACCGGGAGACCCGAGACTAGGCGGTCAGTTACTACAAGTTACATTGGTCCCGTGCGAGGTGTTCATACCTCCTACGGGGTCGTTTGGGGGCTGCTTTGGGTTTTAAACCTATAACGGCCTATTTTTATGTCTCAGTGTGATTTTTGCAAATTATCATCATACTCTCAAAACCGGGAGACCCGAGGTTACGCGATGAGTTCCTACAAGTTACATTGGTCCCGTGCGAGGTGTTCGTGCCTCCTACAGGGTCGTTTGGGGGTTGGTTTGGGTTTTCACTCTTTAACGGCTTGTTTTTAAGTATAAGTGTTATTTTTGCAAATTATCGTCATACTCACAAACCGGGAGACCCGGGACTACGCGATTAGTTCCTACAAGTTACATTGGTCCCCAGCCAGGTGTTCGTGCCTCCTACGAGGTCGTTTTGGGGATGGTTAAGTTTTCACCATTTAACGGCTTGTTTTTAAGTCTAAGTGTGATTTTTGCAAATTATCTCCATACTCTGAAATCGAGAGACCCGGGACTACGCGAAGAGTTCCTACAAGTTACATTGGTCCCGTGCGAGGTTTCGTGCCTCCTACGGGGTCATTTGGGGTCTGGTTTGGATTCTCACCCTTTAATGGCTTGTTTTCAGGTCTAAGTGTGATTTTTACAAATAATCTTTATACTCTCAAACCGGGACACCCAAGACTACGCGGTCAGTTCCTACAAGTTACATTGGTCCTGTACGAGGTGTTCGTGCCTCCTACGGGGTCATTTGGGGGCTGGTTTGGGTTTTCACCCTTTAACGGCTTATTTTCAAGTCTAAGTGTGATTTAGAAAATTATCGTCATACTCTCAAACCGGGAGACCCAAGACTACCCGTTGAGTTCCTACAAGTTACATTGCTCCCGTGCGAGGTGTTCGTGCCTCCTACGGGGTCCCTTGGGGGCTAGTTTGGGGTTTTACCCTTAACGGCTTATTTTTAAGTCTAAGTGTGATTTTTGCAAATTATCATCATACTCTGAAATCGGGAGACCCGGGACAACACACTCACTTCCTATAAGTTACATTGGTCCCGTGCGAGGTGTTCGTGCCTCCTACAGGGTCATTTGGGGATTTGTTTGGGTTTTCTCCTTTTAACGGCTTATTTTTAAGTCTAACTGTGATTTTTTCAAATTATCGTCATACTCTCAAACCGGGAGACCCGGGACTACGCGGTTGGTTCCTACAAGTTACATTGGTCCCGTGCGAGGTGTTCGTACCTCCAACGAGGTCGTTTGGCCGCCGGTTTGGATTTTCATCCTAAAACTGCTTACTTTTAAGTCTAAGTGTGATTTTTGCAAATTATCATCGTACACTCAAATCGGGAGACCCGGGACTATGCGGTTAGTTCCTACAAGTTACATTGGTCACGTGCGAGGTTTTGGTGCCTCCTACGGGGTCGTTTGGGGGTTGGTTTGGATTTTAATCCTTTAACGTTTTATTTTTAAGTCTAAGTGTTATCTTTACAAATTATCATTATACTCTCAAACCGGGAGACCCAGGACTATGCGGTCAGTTCCTACAAGTTACGTTGATCCCGTGCGAGGTATTCGTGCCTCCTACGGGGTCGTTTGGGGGATAGTTTTGGTTTTCACCCTTTAACAACTTATTTTTAAGTCTAAGTGTGATTTTTAAAGATTATCGTCATACTCTCAAACTGGGAGACCCTGGACTGCGCGGTTCGTTCCTACAAGTTACTTTGGTCCCGTGCATGGTGTCCGTGCCTCCTACGGGGTCATTTAGGGTTTGGTTTGGGTTTTCACCCTTTAACAGCTTGTTTTTAAGTCTAAGTGTGATTTTTGCAAATTATCGTCATACTCTTAAACCGAGAGACCCGAGACTACGCGATCATTTCCTACAAGTTACATTGGTCCCGTGCAAGGTGTTCGTGCCTCCCACGGGGTCGCTTGGGGGCTGGTTTGGGTTTTCACCCTTTAACGGCTTGTTTTTAAATCTAAGTTTGATTTTTTCAAATTATCGTCATACTCTCAAACCGGGAGACCCAACACTACGCAGTCAGTTCCTACAAGATACATTGGTCCCGTGCGAGGTGTTTGTGCCTCCTACGGGATTGTTTGGGGGCTGGTTTGGGTTTTCACCCTTTAACGGCTTATTTTTAAGTCTAAATGTGATTTTGGCAAATTATCTTCATACTCTCAAATCGGGAGACCCAGGACTATGCGGTGAGTTCCTACAAGTTACATGGGTCCCATTCGACGTGTTCGTGCCTCCTACGGGGTTGCTTGGGGGCTTGTTTGGGTTTTCACCCTTTAACGGCTTATTTTTAAGTCTAAGTGTGATTTTTGTAAATTATCATCACACTCTCAAATTGGGAGACCCGAGACTAGGCGGTCAGTTACTACAAGTTACATTAGTCCCGTGCGAGGTGTTCATACCTCCTACGGGGTCGTTTGGGGGCTGCTTTGGGTTTTAAACCTCTAACGGCCTATTTTTATGTCTTAGTGTGATTTTTTCAAATTATCATCATACTCTCAAAATCGGGAGACCCGAGGTTACGCGGTGAGTTCCTACAAGTTACATTGGTCCCGTGCGAGGTGTTCGTGCCTCCTACAGGGTCGTTTGGGGATTGGTTTGGGTTTTCACCCTTTAACGGCTTGTTTTTAAGTCTAAGTGTTATTTTTGCAAATTATCGTCATACTCACAAACCGGGAGACCCGGGACTACGTGATTAGTTCCTACAAGTTACATTGGTCCCCAGCTAGGTGTTCGTGCCTCCTACGAGGTCGTTTTGGGGATGGTTGGGTTTTCACCATTTAACGGCTTGTTTTTAAGTCTAAGTGTGATTTTTGCAAATTATCTCCATACTCTGAAATCGAGAGACCCGGGACTACGCGAAGAGTTCCTACAAGTTACATTGGTCCCGTGCGAGGTTTCGTGCCTCCTACGGGGTCATTTGGGGGCTGGTTTGGATTCTCACCCTTTAATGGCTTGTTTTCAGGTCTAAGTGTGATTTTTACAAATAATCTTTATACTCTCAAACCGGGACACCCAAGACTACGCGGTCAGTTCCTACAAGTTACATTGGTCCTGTGTGAGGTGTTCGTGCCTCCTACGGGGTCATTTGGGGGCTGGTTTGGGTTTTCACCCTTTAACGGCTTATTTTCAAGTCTAAGTGTGATTTAGAAAATTATCGTCATACTCTCAAACCGGGAGACCCAGAACTACCCGTTGAGTTCCTACAAGTTACATTGCTCCCGTGCAAGGTGTTCGTGCCTCCTACGGGGTCCCTTGGGGGCTAGTTTGGGGTTTTACCCTTAACGGCTTATTTTTAAGTCTAAGTGTGATTTTTGCAAATTATCATCATACTCTAAAATCGGGAGACCCGGGATAACACACTCACTTCCTATAAGTTACATTGGTCCCGTACGAGGTGTTCGTGCCTCCTACGGGGTCATTTGGGGATTTGTTTGGGTTTTCTCCTTTTAACGGCTTATTTTTAAGTCTAACTGTGATTTTTTCAAATTATCGTCATACTCTCAAACCGGGAGACCCGGGACTACGCGGTTGGTTCCTACAAGTTACATTGGTCCCGTGCGAGGTGTTCGTACCTCAAACGAGGTCGTTTGGCCGCCGGTTTGGATTTTCACCCTAAAACTGCTTATTTTTAAGTCTAAGTGTGATTTTTGCAAATTATCATCGTACACTCAAATCGGGAGACCCGGGACTATGCGGTTAGTTCCTACAAGTTACATTGGTCACGTGCGAGGTTTTGGTGCCTCCTACGGGGTCGTTTGGGGGTTGGTTTGGATTTTAATCCTTTAACGTCTTATTTTTAAGTCTAAGTGTTATTTTTACAAATTATCATCATACTCTCAAATCGGGAGACCCAGGACTATGCGGTTAGTTCCTACAAGTTACATTGACCCGTGCGAGGTATTCGTGCCTCCTACGGGGTCGTTTGGGGGATAGTTTTGGTTTTCACCCTTTAACAACTTGTTTTTAAGTTTCAGTGTGATTTTTAAAGATTATCGTCATACTCTCAAACTGGGAGACCCTGGACTGCGCGGTTCGTTCCTATAAGTTACTTTGGTCCCGTGCATGGTGTTCATGCCTCCTACGGGGTCGTTTAGGGTTTGGTTTGGGTTTTCACCCTTTAACAGCTTGTTTTTAAGTCTAAGTGTGATTTTTGCAAATTATCGTCATACTCTCAAATCGGGAGACCCGAGACAACGCGGTCAGTTACTACAAGTTACATTGTTCCCGTACGAGGTGTTCATACCTCCTACGGGGTCGTTTGGGGGCTGCTTTAGGTTTTAAACCTCTAACGGCCTATTGTTATGTCTTAGTGTGATTTTTGCAAATTATCACCATACTCTCAAAATCGGGAGACCCGAGGTTACGCGGTGAGTTCCTACAAGTTACATTGGTCCCGTGCGAGGAGTTCGTGCCTCCTACAGGGTCGTTTGGGGGTTGGTTTGGGTTTTCGCCCTTTAACGGCTTGTTTTTAAGTCTAAGTGTGATTTTTGCAAATTATCATCATACTCACAAATCGGGAGACCCGAGACTACGCGATCAGTTCCTACAAGTTACATTGGTCCCCAGCGAGGTGTCCGTGCCTCCTACGAGGTCGTTTTGGGGATGGTTGGGTTTTCACCATTTAACGGCTTGTATTTAAGTCTAAGTGTGATTTTTGCAAATTATCTTCATACTCTGAAATCGAGAGACCCGGGACTACGTGAACAGTTCCTACAAGTTACATTGGTCCCGTGCGAGGTTTCGTGCCTCCTACGGGGTCATTTGGGGGCTGGTTTGGATTCTCACCCTTTAATGGCTTGTTTTCAGGTCTAAGTGTGATTTTTACAAATTATCTTTATACTCTCAAATCGGGACACCCAAGACTATGCGGTCAGTTCCTACAAGTTACATTGGTCTTGTACGAGGTGTTCGTGCCTCCTACGGGGTCATTTGGGGGTTGGTTTGGGTTTTCACCCTTTAACGGCTTATTTTCAAGTCTAAGTGTGATTTAGAAAATTATCATCATATTCTCAAACCGGGAGACCCAGGACTACCCGTTCAGTTCCTACAAGTTACATTGCTCCCGTGCGAGATGTTCGTGCCTCCTACGGGGTCCCTTGGGGGCTAGTTTGGGCTTTTACCCTTAACGGCTTATTTTTAAGTCTAAGTGTGATTTTTGCAAATTATCATCATACTCTAAAATCGGGAGACCCGGGACAAAACACTCACTTCCTAT
Source organism: Sambucus nigra (assembly GCA_949130495.1). Classification (NCBI taxonomy): domain Eukaryota; kingdom Viridiplantae; phylum Streptophyta; class Magnoliopsida; order Dipsacales; family Adoxaceae; genus Sambucus; species Sambucus nigra. The sequence continues at coordinate 183,319,983 of OX422207.1, forward strand.
AAGTTACATTGGTCCCGTGCGAGGTGTTCGTGCCTCCTACGGGGTCATTTGGGGATTTGTTTGGGTTTTCTCCTTTTAACGGCTTATTTTTAAGTCTAACTGTGATTTTTTAAAATTATCGTCATACTCTCAAACTGGGAGACCCGGGACTACGCGGTTTGTTCCTACAAGTTACATTGGTCCCATGCGAGGTGTTTGTACCTCCAACGAGGTCGTTTGGCCGCCGGTTTGGATTTTCACCCTAAAACTGCTTATTTTTAAGTCTAAGTGTGATTTTTGCAAATTATCATCGTACACTCAAACCGGGAGACCCGGGACTATGCGGTCAGTTCCTACAAGTTACATTGGTCACGTGCGAGGTTTTGGTGCCTCCTACGGGGTCGTTTGGGGGCTGGTTTGGATTTTAATCCTTTAACGTCTTATTTTTAAGTCTAAGTGTTATTTTTACAAATTATCATCATAATCTCAAACCGGGAGACCCAGGACTATGCGGTCAGTTCCTACAAGTTACATTGATCCCGTGCGAGGTATTCGTGCCTCCTACGGGGTCGTTTCGGGGATGGTTTTGGTTTTCACCCTTTAACAACTTGTTTTTAAGTCTAAGTGTGATTTTTACAAATTATCGTCATACTCTCAAACTGGGAGACCCTGGACTGCACGGTTCATTCCTACAAGTTACTTTGGTCCCGTGCGTGGTGTTCGTGCCTCCTACGGGGTCGTTTAGGGTCTGGTTTGGGTTTTCACTTTTTAAAAGCTTGTTTTTAAGTCTAGTGTGATTTTTGCAAATTATCGCCATACTCTCAAACCGGGAGACCCGAGATAACGCGGTCAGTTACTACAAGTTACATTGGTCCCGTGCGAGGTGTTCATACCTCCTTCGGGTCGCTTGGGGGCTGCTTTGGGTTTTAAACCTCTAACGACCTATTTTTATGTCTCAGTGTGATTTTTGCAAATTATCATCATACTTTCAAAATCGGGAGACCCGAGGTTACGCGGTGAGTTCCTACAAGTTACATTGGTCCCGTGCGAGGTGTTCGTGCCTCCTACAGGGTCATTTGGGGGCTGGTTTGGGTTTTCACCCTTTAACGGCTTGTTTTTAAGTCTAAGTGTGATTTTTGCAAATTATCGTCATACTCACAAACCGGGAGACCCGGGACTACGCGATCAGTTCCTACAAGTTACATTGGTCCCCAGCCAGGTGTTCGTGCCTCCTACGAGGTCGTTTTGGGGATGGTTTGGGTTTTCACCATTTAACGGCTTATTTTTAAGTCTAAGTGTGATTTTTGCAAATTATCTTCATACTCTGAAATCGAGAGACCATGGACTACGCGAAGCGTTCCTGCAAGTTACATTGGTCCCGTGCGAGGTTTCCTGCCTCCTACGCGGTCATTTGGGGGCTGGTTTGGATTCTCACCCTTTAATGGCGTGTTTTCAGGTCTAAGTGTGATTTTTACAAATTATCTTTATACTGTCAAATCGGGACACCCAAGACTACGCGGTCAGTTCCTACAAGTTACATTGGTCCCGTGCGAGGTGTTCGTGCCTCCTACGGGGTCATTTGGGGGCTGGTTTGGGTTTTCACCCTTTAACGGCTTATTTTCAAGTCTCAGTGTGATTTAAAAAATTATCATCATACTCTCAAACCGGGAGACCCAGGACTACCCGTTCAGTTCCTACAAGTTACATTGCTCCCGTGCGAGGTGTTCATACCTCCTACGGGGTCGCTTGGGGGCTGGTTTGGGTTTTTACCCTTAATGGCTTATTTTTAAGTCTAAGTGTGATTTTTGCAAATTATCATCATACTCTAAAATCGGGAGACCCGGGACAACACACTCAGTTCCTATAAGTTACATTGGTCCCGTGCGAGGTGTTCGTGCCTCCTACGGGGTCAATTTGGGATTTGTTTGGGTTTTCTCCTTTTAACGACTTATTTTTAAGTCTAACTGTGATTTTTTCAAATTATCGTCATACTCTCAAACCGGGAGACCCGGGACTACGCGGTTGGTTCCTACAAGTTACATTGGTCCCATGCGAGGTGTTTGTACCTCCAACGAGGTCGTTTGGCCGTCGTTTTGGATTTTCACACTAAAACTGCTTATTTTTAAGTTTAAGTGTGATTTTTGCAAATTATCATCATACTCTCAAACCGGAAGACCCGGGACTATGCGGTCAGTCTACAAGTAACATTGGTCACGTGCGAGGTTTTTGTGCCTCCTACGGGGTCATTTGGGGGCTAGTTTGGATTTTAATCCTTTAACGTCTTATTTTTAAGTCGAAGTGTTATTTTTACAAATTATCATCATACTCTCAAACCGGGAGACCCAGGACTATGCGGTCAGTTCCTACAAGTTACATTGATCCCGTGCGAGGTGTTCGTGCCTCCTACGGGGTCGTTTGGGGGATGGTTTTGGTTTTCACCCTTTAACAGCTTCTTTTTAAGTCTAAGTGTGATTTTTGCAAATTATCGTCATACTCTCAAACTGGGAGACCCTGGACTGTGCGGTCCGTTCCTACATGTTACTTTGGTCCCGTGTGTGGTGTTCGTGCCTCCTACGGGGTCGTTTGGGATTTGGTTTGGGTTTTCACCCTTTAACGACTTGTTTTTAAGTCTATGTGTGATTTTTGGAAATTATCGTCATACTCTCAAATCGGGAGACCCAGGACTACGCGGTTAGTTCCAATAAGTTACATTGGTCCCGTACGAGGTGTCCGTGCCTCCTACGGGGTCGTTTGGGGGCTGGTTTGGGTTTTCACCCTTTAATGGATTATTTTTAAGTCTATTTGTGATTTTTTAAAATTATCGTCATACTCTCAAACCGGGAGATCCGAGACTACCCGGCCAGTTCCTATAAGTTACATTGGTCTCGTGCGAGGTGTTTGTGCCTCCTACGGGGTCGTTTGGGGACTGGTTTGGGATTTTACCCTTTAACAGCTTGTTTTTAGGTCTAAGCGTCATTTTTTCAAATTATCATCATACTCTCAAATCGGGAGATAGGGACTACGCGATTAGTTCCTATAAGTTACACTGGTCCCGTGCGAGGTGTTCGTGCCTCCTTTGAGGTCGTTCAGGGGCTGGTTTGGGTTTTCACCCTTTAACAGCTTGTTTTTAAGTCTAAGTGCGATTTTTGCAAATTATTTTCATACTCTCAAACAGGGAGACCCGACACTACGTGGTCAGTTCCTACAAGTTACATTGGTCCCGTCCGAGTTGTTCGTGCCTCTTACGGTGTCGTTTAGGGGCTGGTTTGGATTTTCACTCTTTAACGGGTTATTTTTAAGTATAAGTGTGATTTTTGCAAATTATCATCATACTCTCAAACCGGGAGACCCGGGACTACACGGTCAGTTCCTATAAGTTACATTAGTGTCGTGCGAGGTGTTCGTGCCTACAACAGGGCCGTTAGGGGGCTGGTTTGGGTTTTCACCCTCTAACGACTTATTTTTATGTCTCAGTGTTCTTTTTACAAATTATCATTATACTCTCAAAACCAGGAGACCCGAGATTACGCGATGAGTTCCTACAAGTTACATTGTCCCATGAGAGGTGTTCGTACCTCCTATAAGGTCGTTTGGGAGCTGGTTTGGGTTTTCACCCTCTAACGGCTTGTTTTAAGTCTAAATGTGATTTTTACAAATTATCGTCATACTCTCAAACCGGGAGCCCAGGGGTCAGTTCCTACAAGTTATATTGGTCCCGCGCGAGGTGTTCGTGCCTCATACGGGGTCGTTTGGGGACTGGTTTTGGTTTCACCCTTTAACGGCTTATTTTTAAGTCTATGTGTGATTTTTGCAAATTATCATCATACTCTCAAATCGGGAGACCCAGGACTACGCGGTCAGTTACTACAAGTTACATTGGTCCCATACGAGGTGTGCGTGCCTCTTACGGGGTCGTTTGGGGGTTGGTTTGGGTTTTCACCCTTTAACGACTTATTTTCATGTCTAAGTGTGATTTTTGAAAATTATCGTCATACTCTCAAACCGGGAGATCCGAGACTACGCGGTCAATTCCTATAACTTACATTGGTCCCGTGCGAGGTGTCCGTGCCTCCTATGGGGTCATTTGGGGACTGATTTTGGTTTTTACCCTTTAACAGCTTGTTTTTAAGTCTAAGTGTCATTTTTTCAAATTATCATCATACTCTCAAATCGGGAGAACCAGACTACGCGGTTAGTTCCTACAAGTTACGTTGGTCCCGTGCGAGGTGTTCGTGCCTCCTTCGAGGTCGTTCAGGGGCTGGTTTGGGTTTTCACCCTTTAACAACTTATTTTTAAGTCTAAGTGTGATTTTTGCAAATTATTTTCATACTCTCAAATAGGGAGACCCGACACTACGCGGTCAGTTCCTACAAGTTACATTGGTCCCGTCCGAGTTGTTCGTGCCTCCTACGGGGTCGTTTAGGGTCTGGTTTGGATTTTCACCCTTTAACGGGTTATTTTTAAGTATAAGTGTGATTTTTGCAAATTATCATCATACTCTCAAACCGGGAGACCCGGGACTACACGGTCCGTTCCTATAAGTTACATTATTGTCGTGCGAGGTGTTCGTGCCTACTACAGGGCCGTTAGGGGGCTGGTTTGGGTTTTCACCCTCTAACGACTTGTTTTTATGTCTCAGTGTTCTTTTTACAAATTATCATTATACTCTCAAAACCGGGAGACCCGAGATTACGCGGTGAGTTCCTACAAGTTACATTGTCCCGTGCGAGGTGTTCGTGCCTCCTATAAGGTCGTTTGGGAGCTGGTTTGGGTTTTTACCCTCTAACGGCTTGTTTTTAAGTCTAAATGTGATTTTTACAAATTATCGTCATACTCTCAAACCGGGAGCCCGGGGGTCAGTTCCTACAAGTTACATTTGTCCCGCGCGAGGTGTTCGTGCCTCCTACGGGGTCGTTTGGGGACTGGTTTTGGTTTCACCCTTTTACGGCTTATTTTTAAGTCTATGTGTGATTTTTGCAAATTATCGTCATACTCTCAAATCGGGAGACCCAGGACTACGCGGTTAGTTCCTACAAGTTACATTGGTCCCGTACGAGGTGTTCGTGCCTCCTACGGGGTCGTTTGGGGGTTGGTTTGGGTTTTCACCCTTTAACGGATTGTTTTTAAGTCTAAGTGTGATTTTTGCAAATCATTTTCATACTCTCAAACCGAGAGATCCGACAGTACACGGTCAGTTCGTACAAGTTACATTGGTCCCGTGCGAGGATTTCGTGCCCCCTACGTGGTCATTTGGGGGCTGGTTTGAATTTTCACCCTTTAACAGCTTATTTTTAAGTCTAAAAGTGATTTTTGAAAATTATCATCATACTCTCAAACCGGGAGACCCGAGACTATGCGATCGGTTCCTACAAGTTACATTGGTCACGTGCGAGGTTTTTGTGCCTCCTACGGGGTCGTTTGGGGACTGGTTTGGATTTTCACCCTTTAACGGCTTATTTTTAAGTCTAAGTGTTATTTTTACAAATTATCATCATACTCTCAAACCGGGAGACCTGGGACTACGCGATCAGTTTCTACAAGTTACATTGGTCCCGTGCGAGGTGTTCGTGCCTCCTACGGGGTCGTTTGGGGGATGGTTTTGGTTTTCACCCTTTAACGGCTTGTTTTTAAGTTTAAGTGTAATTTTTGTAAATTGTCGTCATACTCTCAAATCGGGGGACCCGAGACTACACGATCAGTTCCTACAAGTTCCATTGGTCCCTGCGAGGTGTTTGTGCCTCCTACGGGGTCGTTTGGGGCTTGGTTTGGGTTTTCACCCTTTAACGGCTTATTTTTAAGTATATGTGTGATTTTTGCAAATTATCATCATACTCTCAAATCGGGAGACCCAGGACTACGCGATCAGTTCCTACAAGTTACATTGGTCCCGTACGAGGTGGTCGTGCCTCCTACGGGGTCGTTTGGGGGATGGTTTGGGTTTTCACCCTTTAACGGATTATTTTTAAGTCTAATTGTGATTTTTGAAAATTATCATCATACTCTCAAATCGGGAGACCCAGGACTACACGGTCAGTTCGTACAAGTTACATTGGTCCCTTGCAAGGTGTTCATGCCTCCTACGGGGTCGTTTGGGGGCTGGTTTGGATTTTCACCCTTTAACGACTTGTTTTTAAGTCTAAGTGTGATTTTTCCTAATTATCGTCATATTGTCAAACTGGAAGATCCGGGACTACGCGGTCAGTTCCTACAAGTTCCATTCGTCCCGTACGAGGTGTTCGTGCCTCCTACGGGGTCGTTTGGGGGTTGGTTTGGGTTTTCACCCATTAACGGCTTGTTTTTAAGTCTAAGTGTGATTTTTACAAATTATCGTCATACTCTCAAACCGGGAGACCCGGGACTACGCGGTCAGTTCCTACAAGTTGCATTGGTCCCATACGAGGTGTTCGTGCCTCCTACAGGATCGTTTGGGGGCAGGTTTGAGTTTTCTCCCTTTGCCCGAGTAACAACGACATCAAATTGCTTCCTATATTTACGGGAGTCTTCCTATTATAGACTTTGAATATATTAGACAAGGTTACTTGAATGTTGTAATAAGATTGATAAGAATATATTAGACTTTGCATATATACGATGGAAATTTGCTAATGAAATAAGACTGATAAGAATCTAATCAAAAGATATTGAACATAGTAAAATGAATGTTGTAATACTAAGGGTACTAGCCATGATTGGTGTAATGTAACCTTTATAGTAGGTAGACCGTTATGGAAAGAATTTTTTATTTTTTACAGGGGCATCAATTTGTCGATTATAGTTGTTATATATAACAATTGTTATAAATAACAGCTGCTGTTATATATAACAGTTGTTATGTATAACAGCTCTGTTATATATAACAGGTGTTATATATAACAGAGATGATATATATAACACCTGTTATATATAACAGCTGCTAGATATAATAGCTCTGTTATATATAACAATTATGTTGTATATAACAACCGTTATATATAACATTTGTTATACATAATTGCCTTTCGCTAACACCGCTCCAAAAGACAAAAGAGTCTATCAAGGCAAGAAAAAAAAGATATTATGTGCATAAAATAAGAGCAGATAAGCATAACATACCTATAAAATATAATGTGTTGTGGTTTCTGACCAGTTTCCCTATAAAATCATGCCACCAATCACATTCCCTCTAGATGGATCATGTCAAGTCTTAAACATATATTGGATGAGCTCGTGCCAATGGGCTTGAGTGCAAAACAAGCCATCATACTTTGTAAGCTCTGAAAATCTTGAGAAACAACATAATTGCCAGTCAATAATGTAAGCAAGAAATATCATTTAATTAACAAAAAATGAAAATGTATAATAAAACAAAAGTAATCAAAATTTATGTAAAACAATATAAAACTACAATAGATTGACTTGAGTCTTCCCCTGGATGGGGTGGGTAACATCAGCACCAAAAATGATGATTATCCGATCAATTACCAGGGTATGTGCCATGATAAGGAATCAATAAGGACGGAACAGGTTATTATCCTTCATGGGACAATTGGAAACTATTAAAATTCATTTTAGAATTTTAATAGATATAACTTTTAGACAGAACATGTTCAATGTTACATAGAAAGAATGGTTCAACAAAATTTATAAAATTAAGAGAGGAATTCATATGAAGTATCATGGTCATAACAATGGCATAGCAGCATGCATCTCTCTCCTCAAACTCGTATTTTTTTCTTTTAACGCTATTTTCTCATTTTTAATTGATTTGAGATACCTCCTTGTAGTTATAAGTGATAACCGTTATACTGAATATGTAGTAAATGAGAAAGATAACAGAGAACATTAGCCATGAGATCAATGTTTGAGTGTAGAATTTTATGGAAATAGAAACTAGTTATGCTAAGTATTCATACCTCCATTATATTGGCATCCCTTTGACTAGGGCGTTGGCAGGTAACTTTGAGCAGGGCAGTCACCTGCTTCTCTTTTCAACTTCTTTGAATATCTTTACCCTTCTACGATTTCTTGACACATCTACATAGTTCCAATATATTCTTTTTGGATATTGCCCATTAATCCATTATATTCCATTAATCAAACATTACAATGGCAACGGAATTGGACCACCGCATGAACTAGCTAGAGGGAATTGATACTTTCAACATGGCATCATAAAATTGGGATGAAGATTTAGACAACGACTCAAACTGAATTCAGTTGTAAAAAGTTTAACAACATTGGAATGATCATCTCCAAATAGTTCAAAAAAACCTCATCAAGAGGGGTCGACTAAGAAGGCTTGTGTATTGGAATGATCGTCTCCAAAAAGTTCAAAAATTACCAAGAAATCCGATCATCGATCACAATAACCAAACAAACCATACTGAGCCAATAAGTCAAATCATTTATGCACTGAATTGATCTTCATATAAAATGAATCATTTTAAGCAAATAACGTGCGATTTTTTCGTTTGATCATTATCTCAGCATCAAAAGGAAACGACTTTGATAATATAACCTTTCATGTTACGATTTGTTCATTTGATCATTATTTTGGCATCAAAAATTTTTAAGAAAAATAACCTTGGTTTGTTCATTTGTTTGATTTTCTACGGGACGAAGCTTAGTACCATACCTGATCAGATGCTTATTGCTAGACTGGGCTTTCGATTGTTTTCGCCTTTGGCTCCATACTGATTAGGCCATATGGACATGGAGGGACATCAAAATATATTATATAATCTCACACACAAATGCTAAATATATATCACCAATGCTAAATAGATATCACGAATCTATAAAGCATACATGAACAAGTGAAGGTCAAACAAGAGTCAGAATGCGAAGTATTCATAATTTTTCTTAAATCCCAATGCTAAATATATATCACCAATAATAAAGAGATATCACCAACGCTAAACAGAGTTTTAGATGCACATTTTTTCAATGTCTTACCTAGATAATTAAATAAGTTACATGAGCTTTTTAGCTAATATGAAATAGACTTTAAGGGTTCAAAAATGAATGCGTTGGTTCTCTTTGCTCATGGTCTATTGCCCTTTTTCATAAAAAAAGGGCAATAGATACTCTTCGACTCACGTGTTGGTAACATCTGGCCAACGTGTCGAAGTGTGTTGGATATAAAACAATTTAAAAAATCCGACACTCTCCGACTAACATGTCGGAGCATTTCGGACTCATGTCGGACACAATTTGTAGTAAAAAAGACCCCAGAGAAGCCATACATACCTATAACACTGTCACCATATAGTCTGTGCTTATACAATGTTTAATTTCTTCCAAATAAAGCATATTACAAAATATATCATTATCAGTTTGAGAGAGAGATTTGGAGATAAAATTCAACAATTTTAATATCATTAGAGCAGTCACCATCCAACAAATCTTTGAAGAATTCAACCAGTCCTCTTCCTTTGTAAACATAATTAGATCAAAAGAAATAAATACCTGAATCGGTAAACGGAATTTATAACTATCAAGGAATCCAACAGACATATTTATGAAACAAAGTCCGAGAATGTCTAAGCATAACACTGATGAATAACTAGTATAAAATGATACAAGTGTAGCATTTAGTCCTATTTGAAATACACAATTTTTTGTAAAATAACGCTACAAAATGAAAATGTGTTAAAATGACTCCCAAGTTTGGGGGTTGTATTCAGTGTTAATAAAACGCGCGAAATACGCCAGTGATAGATTTGTTGAGGATGAAAATACACAAATCGGGTTAAAAAATTAGGGATAAAAAATAAAAAAATGATACCAGATGAGAGTGGAGTAGCGTCTGTCGGGAGCAGTGGAATTGAACGGTGGTTGAGAATGGTGGACTTAGATGGTGGTGGAAAATTAGGGTTTCTGTGGGCACCTAAAATTAAGACCATGGGCCTGGACGAGTAGCCCAGTTCTGGCGGCCCAAAGTCCAGGCCCCCCACCTCTTATTTTGATCCGGTCTCTTCCCACGTTCCTATGAAGGGAAGTTATATGAGATATGGAAGACGTGGGGGAAGCCATCACCCCCACTCATCTAAATGTACATGTATATATTAATCCCTAGGTTTGGGGAAAAAGTACAAGTTGTATTCTCTGTAACCACTCTACGGAGTATATAGAAATAACATCGACTACACCACCGTGGACGTAGGCACATATTGGCTGAACCACGTACATCCTTTGTTGTGTGATTGTCATTTTACATTCCTTGTTCCTACTTGGTAATTGCTTTTTTCTTATCTATTTGTGTTGCATAATAATTGGCACCACAATTAGCGTCGTCTATGGGAAGCGTTCATCATTCCCTAAGAAGAGCCCACACCAAGAAAGGAGTTTAAAAACCACCTGCTCCTCGTAGGATTAGGTCTGAAGTTCAACGTTCAGATCAGAGGGATAGCTTGGAAAGGCCAGCCTCAGAAGAAAGCCAGGGACCAGCGAGGTCCACACAGATATCCAGATTTATTGATGCATACGAGGCAAGGCTCCACGAGCAGAGGGAGTCTACTCGCAGGTACGAGGCTGAGAATGCTCGCCTGAAAAGAAGACTGGAAAGATTGGAGAAGGATCTTCGTCCTGATAACAGGAGACATCCATACCGCACTCCTAGCCCTCAGGCGAGAAAGTCTCGTAGCCGAGGAAGGAGCTCTAGGCAAGGATCTCAAAAGGTCGAGGGAGACGAATCAGACGACGGCCTCCGCGAGCAGCTGCGAAGAGCTCGACGTTACCAGAGCCCTGCTCGCAGCGATGAGAACATACCAAATCTGGTCCGCAGGGAGATAGACCAGCATCCTGCCCACCATGGAACCAGATCGACCCGAGAACTCTCTAGGACAGCTCTCAAAACCCAGATGAAGTCACCATTCACGAGGGAAATTGAGGAAGAAGAAGCACCCAAGAAATTTGCCATTCCAAGGTTCAAAATTTGTGACGGTAAAACTGATCCCATTGATCACGTCAGGAAGTACCGACAGGCCATGACCCTCTGGAACCATCGGGATGCGCTAATGTGCCGGATTTTTCCATCGAGCCTACACGACGTAGCACAGAAGTGGTTCGAAAGGCTCCCCCATCGGTCAATTAGGAGCTTTAAATATTTGGCCGAGCTTTTTACGGCCGATTCATTACCAGTAGCTCCCATCCTAAAAGGATGGATGCTCTGCTAATAACGAAGAAAACGCCTCAAGAGACCCTCTGAGACTACGCAAAGAGGTACTGGGAGTTATTCAATGAGATCGAGGACTGCGCAGAGGAAGTGGCAGTGGCCTCTTTCAAAATTTGGCTCCCTAATTCTTCCCTTCTATACCAATCCCTGATGAAGAAGGAGGCTACGACTATTGGCGACCTAATGGCTCGAATCAAAAAGTATGCTAAGGTGGAAGATGTCACCCGCCTCAGTACAGGAGAAAACGGTCGAGCTAAAATCACTACCAAGGGAAGTGACAAAGCTGAGAACCAGAAGAAAGGAGGAAAGAACGGGGGAAAAAATGGCTCCAAGAATGAAGGGAACAACGATACATTGAAACCATTCCAAGTGATTAACATTGTCTTCAAAGAACCAATTTACAAAATTCTCGCTAAGATCAAAGATGAGCCATTCATTAAGTGGCCCAGAAATATGGGAGGAGATCCCTCGAAGAGGAACAATGCGCTAAGATGCACTTTTCACAAAGGGGGAGAACATAAGACTGAGCATTACAAAGCTCTTAAGTCTCACCTCGAGGAGCTAGCCCAGTCTGGGCATTTGAACGAGTTTGTAGAGAAAAGGGCCGAGAAAGTGGCTGCCAATAGAGAGGCGAGACCTGACAACATGCTGGAAGATGACGCTGGACACGAGTTCGCGATAATTAACGGGGCATCTAATGCCAGGCAGGTACAAGGAAATTCAGCTCGAATGGAGATGAAGAAACTTATAGCAGTAATGCAGGATTTTCAGATCGATCCAGCAAAGTCACAATCAGGAAAACATCAAAAAGCAGATGACATCAACTATAACAAGCATATTGTCTTCACAGATGAAGATCTGGTGGGAGTGAGGACTCCACACCATGATGCTCTGATCATTACACTCAGGATAGCCAACTTTGATGTCGACAAGATGCTCGTCAATCAAGGCAGCTCGTCCGAAGTAATGTATCTCGATCTATTCAGAAAGTTGAAATTAAGTGTTACCGACCTAAAGGAAGCTATTGTCCCTTTAGTCGACTTCGCTGGGAAAATAACTATGCCCATGGGATATATTGTACTACTGGTGCGCACTGGAAACATCTCCAAGATGATCGAGTTTTTGGTAGTTGACATCGATTTGCCATACCAGGCCATCCTCGGTAGGGGATGGCTTCATGCGATGAAGGTAGTCTCCTCGACCCACCATCAGAAACTTAAGTATGTAACCGTGCGAGGAGTAATGGAGATCCAAGGCCACCAAGCGATGGAAAGAAGGTGCTTCATAGCATCCATCCGACCAAAGGCAGAGAAGAAGGCTGAACAACCCAGGGAGAAAATTAAAGAAGGTGTGACACCTTCTAAATAGCAATTAAAGTACAGAAGACCTGGAGTAGAGGAGACCAGGCTGTCGTCGAGGACCTGGTAGAGGTTACAGCTGGAGATGGCAATAGTAATAGAGTCTTCTTGATTGGAGCATCTCTCACCGATCAAGAATAGAAGGAATTGATAACCCTGTTAAGACACAACGTAGATGTTTTCGCATGGGAACCATACGAGCTTCCCAGAATTGATCCTAGTATGGTCTGTCATCAGCTGCACGTCGATCCCACCTTCAAACCAATCACGCAGAAGGCACGGCAAACTGCACCCGATAAGGCTAAAGAGGTCGAAAAGGAAGTTAAAAAATTATTGTATGCAGGATCCATACAGGAAGTACAATTCCCCAAGTAGTTATCCAAACCAGTAGTAGTTCTGAAGAGCAATAGGAAGTGGAGAGTTTGCATTGACTTCACTGACCTCAACAAAGCATGCCCTAAGGATAGTTTCCCCCTCCCAAAACTAGACCAACTAGTCGACGCCACTACAGCTAACGAGCGAATGAGTTTCCTGGATGCGTACTCATGGTATCACCAGATCCCCTTCTATGCCCCAGACTAGGACAAAACGGCATTCATCACGACAGTTGGGTTATATTGCTACAAGGTCATGCCCTTTGGGCTCAAGAATGCAGGGGCAACCTATCAGCGACTGGTCACCAAAATGTTCAAGGATCAGATGGGAGACACCATGGAGGTCTACATCGATGACATGCTCGTTAAAAGTAAGAAGAAAGAGAATTACCTCTCGGACCAGTCAAAAACCTTTGAAATCCTCAGGAAGTATTCCACGGCAAGTGTTCCTTTGGTGTCCAGTCAGGAAAATATCTTGGGTACTTGGTCAGTAAGAGAGTCATAGAAGCTAACCCAGACCAGATCAATGCCATTAGCAGGGTACAACCCCCTCGCACAATTCGAGATGTACAGAAGCTCACTGGTATGCTCGTTGCCTTAAATCGTTTCATCTCTAAGTCTTTCGAGAGGTGAAATCCTTTCTTCCAGCTTCTAAAGGGGAACAACACATTAGAATGAAGCCCAGACTACTAGCAAGCATTGATCGAGCTCAAGTCTTACTTAAGATCTCCACCGCTGCTCGTCATACCACAGCAAACGGATTCTTTATACCTATACCTCTCCATATCCAATCACACTGTCAGCTCTGCGCTAATATGCGAGGTTATAGGAATCCAGCACCCCATTTATTACGCGAGCAAAACTTTACTGGACGCCGAGCAAAGGTACCTACCATTGGAGAAGCTCACCTTTGCACTAGTAGTAGCCTCGAGGAACCTAAAGCATTATTTCGAAGCTCACACTATCATCGTCCTTACATCGCATCCCCTCAAGGCAATCCTAAGGAAAGAAGATTTGTCAGGCATATTGTCTAAGTGTTCAGTCGAGCTCGGTCGATTTGACATCCAATTTCAACCAAGGACAGCTTCCAAGGGTCAGATCCTCGCTGATTTCATAGCCGAATTCACGGGGGAGGAACCCTCCGACCAACCTCAACCAGCAAGACAAAAGGGGAAACAAGAAACAGAGGAAACTTGGAAACTATTTGTTGATGGAGCCTCTAACTCAAAGGGGGCAAGGGTAGGCATTGTCCTCATTACTCCAGAAAATACAATCCTTGAACAAGGAATCAGGCTTGGATTTGCAGCCTCCAACATCGAAGCGGAGTACGAAGCCCTAATAGTCGGTCTCCAAAAAGCGCACACTCTGGGAGAAAAACATTTACAGGTGTTCGGTGATTCCCAACTAGTTTCTAATCATAGAAGTGGAGATTATACAGCAAAAGATGAAAGGATGGCAGCTTACCTCACCTTAGTGAAAAACTAATGTCGAGCTTTGAAATAATCAACGTCCAGCAGTTTTCCAGGGGGCAAAATAATCACGCTGACGCCCTAGCAGCCCTGAGTTCGGCAATTGACTCTGACCTAAAAAGAACCATCCCCATTGATTTCCTCACTCACCCGGGCATCAATCGCAACAGCAAGCCACCAAACGTCGAACATGTACTCCAGGTGGGATCAGCCCCCAGCTGGATGGATCCCTTAAGGGATTATTTAAAGGATGGTACGCTCCCAAGTGACAAGAAAACTGGCCACCAGATAAGAGTCAAAGCTGCTCGCTTTCACTTATCCCCAGAAGGCAACTTGTATAAGAAATCCTTCTTCGGTCCCTACCTCTAATGCGTCCACCCAAGAGATCTCGAGCAAGTGCTACATGAGCTTGACAAAGGAGTCTATGGAAGCCATATCAGAGGAAGATATCTAGCCTTCGACCAATGAAGGAAGGCTACTGGTGGCCATTTATGCAAAGGGACTCTGCGGTATATGTCCACAAATGCCTGAAATGCCAACTTCACTCTCCTATGGTCCACCAACCCGTCAGCGATCTAAAATCCCTGCCCAGCCCATGGACATTCGCCCAATGGGAAATGGACATCGTGGGACCACTACCTACCGCTAGCGGCAATCGCAAATATATGTTGGTCACAACTGACTACTTCACCAAATGGATCGAGGTGGAACCCCTGGCGAACATCCGAGATGCTAATATGATGAGGTTCATATGGAGGAATATAATCACTCATTTTGGCATCCCTAGGACCATCATCGCCGATAATGGAACATAGTTCGAAAGCGGCTCCTTTCAAAACTTCTGTAACGAACACGGTATCAGACACCACTTTAGTTCGGTAGCCTACCCTCAGAGCAATGGCCAAGCTGAGGCTTCTAACAAAACTGTTATCGATGGATTAAAGAAATGATTGGAGCGAGCTAAAGGCGCATGGGTAAATGAACTACCTCTCATCCTATGGGCATATCGAACCAGTCCTCGGCGAGCAACAGGAGAAACCCCATTTTCACTGACATACGGCATGGAAGCAGTCATCCCACTCAAAGAAGGTTTACCGACAATGAGGTCCAACCTTGTGGACCAAGGCCATAATGATGTAGCATTGCTCGCTGAGCTCGACCTAGCCGATGAGCGCCGAGAGCTAGCCCTAGTGAAACTAGCGAGCTACCAGCAACAACTCACGAGGTATTACAACAAAAGGGTTAACCCAAGGGCATTCCAAATTGGGGACTTTGTTCTAAGGAAAGTCCTGGGCAGCACAGTAAAACCATCAGACGGCAAGCTAGGCCCCAACTGGGAAGGACCCTTTAAAGAAACCAGAGATGACCTACAGGGTGCCTATTAGTTGGAAACGATGGAAGGCAAAGAAATACCACGAGCATGGAACGCAGCCAATATCAAGAGATTCTATTTTTAGATCTTTCTTTTATTCTTTTGTTATGAATCTAGAAGATTATTTCCCTTATCATTACTGAAAGTTATTTAATTGGTTACATTCTGATGAGTAACTACTGCATTTATCGAACATCATTTCCAAATAACAGGCACATTGATCACTACATTATAGCAGGGCAATATCCCTCTTCAGGTCATCGTTATGAAACACGAAGGACCTCTTATCATTGCCCCTGGCAATATATAAAGCCCTATAGGGGATCCTTAGGCAATATGACCAAATTTTATACTGGTCATCAAACCTACTTCGGTTAAGTAAAACCCTGATCGGATAAAGCATCCAGTACCAGGTGTGTCCTCGCCAATTGCCCCACTTAGGCCTAAGGGAGTGTGATGACACGACCTAAAAGGTAAAGTGGTGCACAATGGTATCTCGGCATGATACTGTACTGGGAGGACCCTTGCATAACAAAACAAAATTAGAAGATCATAGAGCAGCAAAAATATGAAGAATATGATGCAAATGTTTAGTCGGAAAAATTGCCCAAAACACAAACTTTTTATTAATTTATCATATTTACAACAATGGTAATACATGTTTAGTCGGCGAGCTCGCCCGAAGCATTTACATTACCAAAAATACAAAAAACAACAAACTGACAAAGTCTCAATGGAGGTGAGGCCTCTGAGCGAGATAATCAGCCACTCGAGCTCTTCGTCCGTCATCAGGAGCAGGAGCTAACTCTTCCTCAACCTCATTCGCATCCGACTCAAATAATTGCCGAGGGATGGCATCGATGGGGATCCATCGATTATCCCTCCTGCAGGGGTAGGCATCAGGATAGAGGGGGAAATCTCATGGAGATACCAAAGCATCGAGTTCCTCAGGACTTGCAGCTCCTTCAAAGCACTGAGTCATCCCCTGACAAAGGAAAGCTCTTCGAACTCTGTTAACCTTGTGGGAGCATCTGACCAGCCCTGGTCATAGCCATTAGACCACACTTGCCGAGGACCTTTTTTGAACAAGTTCCGCAACCAAGTGACATCCCTCTGAAGCCCAGCAGCAATCACATATGCTCGACGGACGTCACCACGAAGCTCATCCATCTCCCTCTCGCGAAGCTCTTCCATTTCCCTATCTTGGCTCCTGGTGCTCCTTCTAGATCGCGTCGATGAAGAACCCCGTGGCACAGGAGGAATATCACTCTGACCAGCTCTGGATCGCGATGATGAGGATCCCTGTAATACTGCTGGAGAAGTTCTCGGTGCATGCTCCTTAAGTCGTGAGACCTCTCTCCTCAAAACCTCATTCTCTTGCTGAAGCATCTCACTAACCTGGTTGATCTCGGAAGCATCAAGAAGCTTTTCTCTCAGTGTATTCACTTCTTCTTGCACTTAAGCACCAACCTCTTCCATCTTATGGAGCCTGTCCTTCAGCTTGGCCACAAGTTCAGATTGCTCCTTATACTTCTGATTCCTAGACCGAAGGGATTTGCAAAGTCTAACAAAGGCCTGGAGAACCTCAGGACAGGCATTAGGACCAAGGGTCCTACCCAGTTGAGAAGTAGCAGGAATGTAATCATCAACATCAATCGACTACACACAATGAGAAGACAAGGGAGAGAACAAGACATATCAGTGCAAAGAGAAATATAAGCCTTTTTCATTAATGAAGGTTGGAATTACATCGAATAGAAAAAAGAAAGTTTACAGACAGAAAAAACCAAAAATACAAAGCAATCCTAGAAGGTAACTAATTAGAGACCTCAGGTGGCCCAGAGGTTGATGGCCCTTTCCCCTTATCGGCATCAACAGGAGCACTGCCCTCGGCAGGGGTGATTTCTGTCGCCTCAATAAGAGAAACGTTAGCAGGGGTCGCCTGAGGAACAGGATCAGAGCCTTCAACGACTGGGGCAGGGTCCTCATCTACCACTGGCCTCAGCCCTGGGTCATGCTCGTTAAAAAAGGGAGATGCAACATCCACTCTAGCAGCTATAAGGGCCTTGTTCCAGCCCTTCTTGAAGTTCAGAGGGCTAATATAGCCTATCTGAACTTCAGCATCCTCGTATGCTGCACTCCAACAAGAATTATAAGAGTCCTCCTTGGCAGTAACAACCTCAGACTCCTTCTTCTTTAGCTCTTCAGAGAGCACCTTGTTCTCCTCCACAACAGCAAGTTTGCTCGAGCAAACCAAGTCATAGGCCTGACTCAGCTCCTTCAGATCCTGGACTGCAACATCCTTCTCCTTGTTGGCAGTAGCAAGATCCAGGTCAGATGAAATCCGAGCAGAGTCCATGGCTTTAAAGGTAGCCTCGAGCTCTTTATCCTTCAGCTTCGAGGCAGTGTTTTCCTTCTCCAGCTCGCTGTTTTTCTTCACCATCTCATCGCGTGAACGATACAGCACGGCGAAGTCAGTAACAAACTGTAGAAATAAGAAGATGTTAAAAGAAGGAAATGATGAATTTCATAAAAACATGGGAGAAAAGGGAAAAACCTTACCAGAGCTAGCCTTTGACTAGCCTGAAGGGCCAATTGCTCATACCCTACCACCCTTTGGTGATCGGTTGGGAGGACAGCTCTCTCGAGCAAAGCGGGGACCAACTGAGGGGAAATTGCAACAGAAGCCCCCTCGGGCAGCGCGGATACCGAGACCAAGGCCTACTCGACCTTCGTCCTCGCTTCAACCGTCCTCTTCTCCTCTTCTCTCTCGTTCTCTTTCTTCTTCCTCTCCTCTGCCCTCCTCCTCTCCTCCATCTTCTTCTTCTCTTCTTCCTTTTTTCTCTCTCTCTCCCTCACCTGCTCCTCTTCCTTCCTCTTTTTCTCCTACTCTTGG
This sequence comes from Sambucus nigra, assembly GCA_949130495.1. Taxonomy (NCBI): domain Eukaryota; kingdom Viridiplantae; phylum Streptophyta; class Magnoliopsida; order Dipsacales; family Adoxaceae; genus Sambucus; species Sambucus nigra. The sequence goes on from OX422207.1 coordinate 183,338,586, forward strand.
GCAGAGGACTGGGAACCAGTAACCACATCCCTAGAATTAGATTTTTTCTTCTTTGACCTTTGTGCAAGAAGCATGTGGTCCTCATCATCATCATCCCTGATTAAGTTATTCCTTAGAGGAACCATCTCCTCGCTCAAACTGCTAAAAGTGCTCGACGACCCTCGGTCTTCAGAAGCCTCCCTACGATCAGAGGAACTGCTACTGCTAGAGCTCTCTCCTCGCAAATCACTTACAGCTCCTACAATGTCACTCTTAGAGCTGCTCTCTTCCTCGTCCAACTGGATAGGACCCGCAGCAGTCTCTTCAAAAAAGTCTAACTCTGGGATACTGTCCACAGGCCTTACTATGAAGCTGGAGCCAACGTTCTTGTACTCGAGAAAAAAAGCAGCAGATCTGGGATGCTCGTCGTCACCCAAAGGCTCCCTGATATTCCAAGCCTTTATCAATTTCGAAAGACGAACCTCGCTAAGAGCAGGTTCCAAGTTCTTTGACCTCGCTGCAAAAAAAGAACAGAGAAGAATAAGAAGGATCACAAATCAACAAAAATCAAAGCAACAGAGCAATGTCTACCTATGTATTCTTCCCCATAAAAGGGAATAGTGAACCTCTCATATCTCAACCCCTTAAATTGGGGAGAAAACTGCCAGTTTCTAGCAAGGAAGCCTTCTTGCCAATAGTCCTTATGGGAATCAAGTAGGTTTACTACCAATACCCTGTCAGGGCTCCTGACTTTGAGATAAAGAACCCCAGAGCTAGTTCGAGAGAATGAATAGCAAAAATAGACCTCGGCGATTTCTAACCTAGTACCATACAACCGATTTATTCGATGTATGCCATTAACTATTTTCCACACATTGGGTGAGCATTGTGCAAGAACAATATTGAAATATCCAAAACAATGCAAGAACAAATCATTGGGAGGAAAGGTGAGTCCCCCCTGGGAAAGAAACAAAACATGGATCCAGTTGGCGTCATCTATCTCTCTAGCGTTTCTTGGAGGGGAAGCGCGACACTCAATATCTACCCAATCAGGGACGTTATAAAACTTCCTAAATTCAGAGATCGACCTATTCCCAATCTTCGCCATTGGAAAACCCTAGAAAAGCTACAAACTCAAAGAGAAAGTACAAATAAAAGGCACAGGAAACTTACAAAATAGAAGATCGATTCCAGCGATGAAGAAGCACGAGCCCAAACAACTCGGAAGCGATGAGAATGGAGATTGAGAGAACAAGGTATGAAGTGCTAGAGCTCATAGAAAATAGAAGAATGCTGGAAAGACTGAAGCGACGGTAGAAAAGTGGCTATTCCAACAAACCTTCAAATTCTGCTAATCATAGTGCACAAGAAACGAAGCGGGTGCCGCCAAAATCAACTTCATAGCTTTCGAAGAATTGCAAAAAAGCCATTATGGTTAATCATTTAAATTTATTGAGCCTAAGAGCATGGCCCAACAACATTAGGGGCAATTGTGGGTACCCAAAATTAAGACCATGGGCCTGGACGAGTAGCCCAGTTCTGGCGGCCCAAAGTCCATGCCCCCCACCTCTTATTTTGATTCGGTCTCTTCCCACGTTCCCATGAAGGGAAATTATAGGAGAGATGGACAACTTGGGGGAACTCATGACCCCCACTCATATAAATGTACATGTATATATTAAACCCTAGGTCCGGGGCAAAAGGACAAGTTGTATTCTCTGTAACCACTCTTCGGAGTATATAGAAATAACATCGACAACACCACCGTGGACGTAAGCACATATTGGCTGAACCACGTACATCCTTTTTTGTGTGATTATGATTTTACATTCCTTGTTCCTACTTGGTGATTGCTTTTTTCTTATCTATTTGTGTTGCATAATAATTGGCACTACAGTTTCTTTTTTGGTCTCCAGACCAGACGAGAGAGGGAGAGAGTTTGGACTTGCACAACTCTTTTTTTCTCGTGTGTGAATGAGAGTGCGGGGGATGAAAATATTGGAGGGAAATGATTTTTTTATGTTATTTATATTTTAGTTAGGTGTACTCAATTTTGGCACACTTTTAAGCGGTGACAAAATTTGGCACAGTTTTAAAGTGTGCTAGAATTTTGCACCGTTTTAAAGTGTGCCGGATTTTTAATATCAATGTGTGCCAAATTGTTGTTTTTCGTGTCGTGACTTTTAATCTCATCAGATCGGCGATGCAGTGGCGGGAGTTAGTCATCACATTTTAGTAGGAAGACATCTTGACATTCAAGGAAATTTTAGGTGTGATTTGACCACACGTTGTTAAAATAGAGATGCAAAGGGATTTTTCTAGAATTATCACAAGAGAGATAGATAGTGGCTGAATAATGGTAAGACTTTACTCATTTTGTAAACTTCGTACTCGATGAAGTTGATACGAAGAAGGAAAGAGTTCTTAAGTGTGATGATGGACGCACATGTAGAATTTTCCAGCACTTATTGAGAAATATAGCTTGGACTAACTATGCCAATATCATTAATGTGGTACTTTTAAAATGTCAATATTAATGCTTCCATGTGAAAACAGCCAAGAGAGTAAGAGAGTCTAACCAATAAGGAGATACTGGATATATCGATACTAGTTAGGAACCATAGGGGGAATACCCAGTAGAAGTACCCGTGTAAATTATTCATTTCAGGGGAATTGTGATAGCGCGATGGTGGATTCATGCATGGCCATATGAGCCAGTACGTGTTTCACAGGGACTGCGAAGCCAAGGGAACAACGGGGGTTGCCATCATGGTCTAGGATACTAAGTAGAGAGAGTAGGGAAACCCCGATATGGCATGTGAGTCCATAGATAGATGGATTACAAGAAAGGTGTTTTATATGAAGAGCAGGAACACATGTCGATCTTGTCCGCAGCGAGTTATGGAACATGGGAAAGGTGACAAGCTTGGGAAACGATTACAACAGTTTTTGGTTGAGCTTATATGTGAGTGTAATGTCCAGGAACCATTTGAACAACCATTTCTATTGGTAATTGAAAGTATGAGTGCATCAGAGTATTTTGTTAGGACTAGATTCACACATGAGATGGGTATAGTGGGTGTATCATTAGTAGTATGAGTGTGTATATATTTACCATTGGGTAACAGGGATCTCTTTAGTTCCATCTGTATGGGAGAGAGTATGGACACTGAGAGAATATGATATAATGGATTTTCTCATTTTAGAAACATATGTTATGAGACTATGATGTTATCATGGGCACGGATTGGTTAGCGATGGTTTGATCAATGGTGTACTGTCACAGTAAAGATATCGTATTCACTATTCTAAGGCAAGACGTGTTGTTTTTGTGTTGTCTCACCCATAAGAGGGTTGAGCTCTTGTATATATTATATTGTATAAGAGGCTTAGAAGAATATAGTTGTCTTGTAATATTCGATATCGATGCATAAAGACTTCACTTATGTGATTAAGGGGATATCGGGTCTACCATCGTGTAGAGAGATTGAGATCTTTATTGTATTAGTGATAGTATGAGAATTGTGTGGTATGATTCCTTTAGATATTCAAGAGTTGGAAATTAGACTAATACGTCTGGGAAAGGATATTGAGTGTCTCAATTATATATTTCGGGTAAAAGGATCTTGATGATCGATGATGTTAAGTGATAGTGCATCGAGGGAGTTCCTTTATTGGATTTCATTTCCATGCATGAACCTTAAAAACATCGGGAGTTAGGAGAAGTTATGGGATGCTACGTTATTCATTTTCAATGTTAATCATTGAACGTGTGGATAAAACACTTTGGGCTGAGGACTATTATACAATATAATGCTAGTGGAGCTAGGTAGTGTTATGTAGGAACCACTAGGGGAAATGTGTGAACCATTACTTGATATATGGGGTAATCTTCAGAAGAATTGAATCACTATTGGTGGGGTAATCTAGCATACTTTACTATATAGCCACGCCAAGCATGCAGGGACAACATTGAGATAAATATGTTATGTCTGTGATATTTATGGAGATATGCACGGGATATAGGGTGAATGGGCTCCCTGATCAATTCAATTTTTATTATCATTTGGGATCGGGGAACGTGGTAAAAAATGTGTTGAACCGTATGCTTATGGGCCAGTAGGATCAGAATTGGAAAAGTAAGATGAAATGAATTTCGTTTATGGAAGAAATGGTCGGGATATGTATACAACAATGAGAGTTATCATACCCAAGATGGGTTAAAAGACTGTGGAGACATAGGTAAAACATATCTCTTGACTAGGGATGTTCCAAAAGTTTCAGGAAGTAAAACCGAGTTGTACTCATTTAAATTCTGAGGATGTCTTGTGTATAAATACGTTATTAATTTTCATGGCCTATGAATAGCACAGTTTTGGGAAGAATGCCTAGGCCATGGCATACCCCAACAAGGGGAGTATGATGTACCACGTGATGTAGGATATAAATCATATGGATCGGTGTGGAGCGAGACATAGTAAAGTTGTATTCTGGTTCACTACTCATAGATGGGAACAGGTTGGTCCAAGGTGATAAATTTCAATTTTAAAATAATTGGTGATTCCGGTGACAGAATGGATACGCAGACTGATAGAGTTTAATGTTAAATTACTAACATCGCAAAAATGCCAAAATTCCCTTCGGGTTTGTGGAATTTTTTGATTGAGAGAGAGAAGTTATTATTAATTTGGGTTAGTTACACTATTGGATAGTGTGCTCAAATTTCATTAAAGAAAAAGGCAATTATGGAACAAGTTGTCTCCTAACATTAATACGGAATAAGATGAGACATTTGAGTCCCACCTCTGATCGGGACTATTAGGAGTCGATGGGTATGGATTTTCTTTTTAAGCAAGAAGTATCACCCATAGATCGAGAAGTAAATGGGAGGGTTGACTAAGATATTGTAGAATGCGAGGGAGGAATCTTCTGGATTTTAGTTTAATTAAGAGGAGTAATTATCTTTTATAGAGTTTCATGTCATAACTTGTACTAGTTTATCATTCGTAAGGTGCCTTTTTAGAATTTGTGAGGGTTACCTTGTTATTCGACCTTTGGTTGGTTAGAGATTGGGGGATAACAAGCTTCTCGAGCCGGACATAATTCAGAGTTCATTAACAATGATTGGGTTAATCAGACATTATTTCGTATAGTTCAGGAAAGTCTTAAGAGTTACATCTTCATGATCCGAAGATTTCAAAGACTGATGTGAGAGCTCAGGAACTATTGCGGGCGTCTCCTATGAAGGTAGTTATGTAGTTTGGAAAGAAGGGAATTTGTCACATGGGGAAGTGGGGCCTTTCCCCAGTATTGTGATGATATTGTCAGTGGTGTGTATGCTCGTCTTCTTGAAATATTTTTAGCAAGTTCACAATAATTTTGTGTATTCCATCAAGATGAGACCTTAAAAATAATGGAATATGTTAGAAAAAAATTATTTGATTAGCCTTGTCTCTAGACTTGAGCCGTAGTGAGTAGGCATTTAGACATGATGGGAGGAGATTTGAGAATTTCAATGCATGGATCATTACATATAGAGGATCTCAAGGAGGAAATTCAAAATTATCTACGGTTTAAGGCAAGTGTTTAAATACATGTTTTAGGTGTGGATTATATATGAGGGGCAAGGGGTATCTCATGGGAGGACGACATCAGTCTAAATATGAAATATTGTTAGGCATATTTATTAATGTGTTTTAAACACTCGCAAAATATTTTCAAAATATTTTCGGCTCTGACTTGTATTAAAATATTTTCAAAACTTTTAGGTTCTCATCCACAGGAATGCCTAACTTAACCATCCTTTTAGTCAGATGATGTTGTAGTAGAAGTGAATGCCTACAGGGATTGTTTAGACGCTTTTATCCTTGAGATATCGATAGGAGGTATTTCAAATTTACTTCGGGTATATCTCCCAATTAGTTGGTATTTATTTGATTCAGTTATTTTCCTTTCAATTAGTTGTATTGTTATATTATGTCTTTTTACCGAGAGTTATCGGTTAGTTTATTTATGTTGGCGAGTGTGGATTTCGCTAGTTGCATCATTGGTTATGTTAATGGAAATTTTGTGTAAGTTAAAAAAATTTAAATTTGACACATGGCCTAATAGGTTATTAGTAATTAAAATATTTTTTACAGTGCCACTAAGAATGAACCAAATTGGATTCCTATTTTATTTTAGTAAAGGACTAATCACCCATTATTGAAATAAGTGGGGTACCATAGTATCTTAAAATCATAAACTTTTCTGTTAATTAATTATAAGTTAAAACTATATCTTTACAATTATTAAGGTTAATAAAATCACACTTATTAAGGTTGATTCAACTGGATATTGTAATTGTATTCATCATTCTTACTCTATCTACATTAATAAGTGTAATTGTATCTACATTAGTAAGTGTAATTGTATATATATTCATTTATGTAACTATACCTACATTAATAATTGTGACACACTTGGACTTATTGAAAAACTAACGGATGTGTATCCTTAACATTAACTATGATAGAGTTAAGGGATTTTTCACCATCTTCCCGTAATACAATACTTATTCAATTATTATCAGATTAATTCAAATGTCAAGTAAGTTTGGATGTGGAAGTATATATTTGTTTCATAATTATTTAAATGTTTCCTAAATTTACCATAAATTTAATTTTTAAAATAGTCCATGCATCGCATGGGTTAAATGTTTGATTAACATTATCCTTAACATTATACTTTCCCCCCCTGGTCTCTCTTTATATATATATATATATATATATATATATATGTGTGTGTGTGTGTGTGTGTGTGTGTGTGTGTGTGTGTGTGCGTGTGTGTGTCTGTGTGTGTGTGTTTGTGTGCACGTAATTGTTTTTCCGGCTAGTATTCGAAAACAGTTGAGAAGAAAAGGAAAAGAAAGAAAGTATTTGCTATGCTAGAAGTTAAAGATTTGTTAACTCTTATAAAAGAAGAAGAAAGTTGTCTTATGGGAAAAGGTTTGACGGATAAGTTTGTCACAATAGTGGACTAACTTTAGGAGACAAATTCTGTTTATAAGGAAATAACATACAAAAGCGAATTGCAAGAAGTAATAAAGGCAATTTTCAACTCTACCTTTCAGTTTTCCCGGATGTATGCTCATGGATTCCCAAATAAAATAAACTCAGGAATCTGCGAGATATTACCTAGCCCAACAAGGTTGATATCATCGAGATGGATGCGCATTATTCTTTATGGAATATTGTCTTTGAAGAGATGTTTCTGCCTAAATCTCAAATGTTAAGGAAAGTTTGAGGTTCTATTGCTTTCTTTCTTAAAGTCGAGAGCTGAGCCCAAGTCGATTGACTTTGTAGGTAAGATGTTGTAAAGTGTTTCGACAACATTGAGCATGCGCTTCCAATCTCAACTCTTAAATCCTATTTAGGTGAGGAGTATCCATCTTCATATGATCTAGCACCGACGTTCCCCCTTTAGTTCTAACCAAATGGTTTCTTTCTCTAGCTAGTCCCTCGGTTAATGAAAGGTGGAAAATTCCCCTACTAAGATAAATTTGTCAACCCATGCTAATTTAGCAGGTTCAGGGCCGTGGATTAAAAAAAAAATCAAGAAGCTCCACGGGAGACTAAAAAGTGAAGTAGTTCCATTTTGGCATGAATTGATTCCCAGTAAAGGAATTCATTCGAACAAGTCCAGATTATATTGATTTGGGCAATATGATTTGTTTTATGCGAAAATGTAAATATTCATAAATGGATTAGTTCATCATGCCACTAATATCTTGTGAGTATAATCTCCGATGAAACCCCTTCGGCTTGCTAGGCTTAAAAAGGATGTTTCCTAACTCAACCCACTATACTCTTAAAACATCATAAAATTTCTCTTCGATAATAATGTCCGAGAGAATTTCTTAAATCAAGAATTGGATATGCATCATCTACATTCATAGAATGGAGTTTCAGATAACAAAAAAAAGAAGTGCTTCTAAACCGTAACCTAGGGCTAGAATGAAATAACACCTTTTTATTATATATACAAAATACATCTATGTCCCATGATTTCTTGCCTAAAAACCTTAATTCAACTAACACAAAAGTGTCTGAGGCAAAAATAAATGCTTCAATTAATATAATCAAAGTGCATATATCATTTGATATTTTAAAAAAAAATCATATTTGACATGAATAAACATATTCAAAAGGTTCAACAAATATAAAATAAACACTCACATAAATCGTAAACACAAACACAAACACAAACACAATGGAAAAAAATAATTTGAATAGTTTTATAATGTTTTGTTTATTTGGAAGGAAATTTCGAATGAAGATCACAAAACACCATTGTCAAGATGTTCATTGTGGTGAAGCTTTAGCAAATTCTGGTCAAGAAAACAAATAGAGATTTAATGAAATTGATTGATGAGGTCGCTAAGTCTTCGCTGAGGTAATATTTAATTGAGCAAGTCATGGATCCATCTTAAGAGTTCCTTAAATGGTAAGTAACCAATATCACATCATTATACATTAGAACTATCAGTGCTAATCAGGTAATCCTAAAATCTCTATGAAATTTTCTATGTCTAAGGTATTCAGATCTCAAGGACTTATTGAACTAAAGATGGATACTTCAAATCTATAATAATTATTAAGTTAAAGGCCCTTAAACCGCAAAACATTTAGAGTTAAAGATGAAGTCATGAAATCAAGGCATTATGGAACGAAGGATGAAATCCTTAAAATTCCTAACAATTGTAAAGTTAAGAGTCCATAGAACAAAAAAATATCAAATCTAGGTATGAAAGCGTTAAAACTCTCTAAATTTGCCTAAATATAGGCTATTTAGACCTAGAGGCTTTATGGAACTAAGGTTGGAATCCTTATCATTCCTAAAAATTGTTAAGTTGAGTGTCCTTAAGCCTTCGAATTGTCATATATAAAGATGAAAGTGTAACGCCCCGTAATTTTAGGATTTAGTATTTAATTATTTTTGGGAGAAATAAAAATATTGAAATTGGAGAAACTTAAATTTATGATTTGGGGAATTTAATTGAGTGGGAAGAATTATTTATAATTGGCGATTTTAAGTTAAATTGTTTGAATTAATTTTTGTCGCATTTTGAGGTCGAAATTTGGAAATATTATAATGTATTTTGGATTATAATTCTGAGTGCGCAGTTGAGTTCGGATGGGTAGAGATAGTTAAAAAAGAGTACCCGGGGTAGTAATTGAGTCTCGGGACATTTTTGGGCATAGCTGGGACCACACGGAGTGCTTCGGGCCATTTTAATTAGGCCCATGTGGCCAAAAATGGGATTAGGGGTTTTAAACCTAATTGGGGAAGTGTTGAATGGTAGTTAACAATTCTAAACTTATGGCTTTGAGTGAGAAACAGAGGAAGCTAATCAAGAGCCAATTGGGGACCTTTTGGAGTCAAATCGAGGGACAAATTGGGTGTTCTTCATCAACACTTTCTCTACACCAACGTATCAGACTCTACGAACAATTAGAGGCAAATGGTTAACTATTGTAATTATTCCTGTCGATAGTCAATTCATATTATGGGAGGTGTATGAACCTAAATTCGTTTTTGGCTGGGCTTTTGCATGAAATGGGTTTTTTATGAATTTAGTCGGTTTAGTGATTTGACAGTCCATTTGATGTTATAGAAGTATTGAGTGTTGATTGAAATTAGAACCATAATAGAACACTAGTGTTAGAGATAAATTTAGTGAGATTGTGGAATCAGATTTGTGAATGATAATTGGGATTTTACCATAAGAATTTGTGTTCTTGAGTCGATGCAGATTTATGAAAATCATTGTTGCCAAAAGGTTTAAACGATGACAAGAGTTCGTAATATACGTAAAAACACGATGAAAATGATGTATTGGGACTGAAATTTGAGATAAGAAATCTTGGATTTTTGTTAATGGATGAAACAGAATTGGAGAAAAAGAATACCTGCTCGATTGATCGATCGATGGAAAGGATCGATTGATCGATGGTCCCAGATTTTTTACAGTTCCCCCAGTTTTATATATAAGGGGGAAATTAATATTTAATTCCTATGCTTTATTTAGTGATAAATAAAGTGGAGGCACATACTCCTAACAATTATAGGGGAAAGCAATTGGGATTAGAGAGGATTTACGTGAGGCACTTTATGGATAAATTTGGGGAATTAAATTTCAAATTTATTTATATACGGATTGAGTGAGCGAGTCCGGGTATGTTGGTTGAGTGGCGCAAGGTAATAATTAATTAATGTGTAAATTAATTAAATTAGAGCTGAATCATAGACTTGGGCAAATATTATATTAATTAATGTGTAAAGTATTTATATTAGAGTTGGAGCATAGACTGGGGGGAAATATTATATTAATTGATGTGTGAATCAGATAAATTAGAGTTGGACCATAGACTCAGGATGATGATAAATTAATAAGTTAAAAAATTAATTAAGTTGAGCCGGGCCAGAGACTCGAGAAATTTCAGGCTAGTGTTACGAGTTTTTGAGTACACGGTAAAGCTGGGGTTTATATTATATATATACGGTGTTGTGATAGTGTGTGTGTGTGTGTGTGTATATATATATATATATATATATATATATGTGTGTGTGTGTGTGTGTGTGTGTGTGTGTGTGTGTGTGTGTGTGTGTGTGTATTGTGTGCGCTATTAAATATCAGTTACTAGATATTTATTTAATTTATATACTCTAGTGCTATCAAGGGAGGTTGCGCGATGTGGGTGAATCGCCTAGCTTGAGGAGTAGGGTGAGTATATCCCTAGGTCATAGCGTCCGGTATATGGGTTAGGGGCTTATCTCACTTTCAGGGAAGGAATATGACCACCTCCACTATGTTTATATTTTTGGGCCAGGTTGGTGAGCGATTCCAATTTGAATAACTAGGTTATGTGAGCACACCTAGTGAGATAGCACTTTAGAGGGAATCATCCCGTAAGGGTATACTCAGAAGGATGGATATACATATGAATTATGTGTGGATGTTTTAGTAAAGGTACGTCTATAATGAGATGTAATATTATATTCGGGTCATAATACAGTGTTTAATGTACTTACTTTATATAACTTGTGTCACGGTTATATGATATTATTTAAAAGGAATTAAATAAGTTAATTAGTGACATAAATTACAACCCATGAATTATTATACTCGGTTTAGAGTAGTATGTCAAGGGGCAATTACACCAGGACTAGTTGGAAGGGATAGTACAACTAGATGGGGTTAAGATAACCGTTAGGTGTGCATATTAGTGGAGGGGTGAGTATGTCCCCAAGAGAGTGAGACACTAACCTAAATATGAAGAGCATTCATACATTTTATTTGCTGCAGTTAATTCACTTGCTAAATATTTTGAAAACGTTTTTGGGTTCTAACCCTTGCTATAAAACTATTTTCAAAACCTTTTAGGTGTGAATCCACAGGGACACCATGATTGATATTCTATTCCAGGGACACAGAGCTGCGGCATATGTGGATACTAGTAGGTTCTTGGATTAGACGCATCCATCTATCAGTTTCCATTTACTTAGGGCATGTCGCCCATTCTTTTTAGTTGTAGTTTTCAGATTTATCTATTCAGTTGTTGGATGATTGTTATTGGACTATTTTATTTTAGTGGCCGATGGTTAATTCGGCAAGTAGTTAAATTATTTGTTCAGTTGATTTAATTCAGTTGTGTGAATGCTTTATATTTATTTCCTCATGTACTATTTTGTTTAATTAAAAAGTCAAAATTTGGCACCATCTTCTTGGAATACTAGGTGGTTAGTAAGTTTTAAAAAGTTTTTCGAGAGTGGTGCTAAGAATGAACCAACTGGGTTGTTTTAATTTGGTATAGGACTGATCACCCGGTATTTTATTAGGTGGGGTGTCACAGATGGTATCAGAGCATCAGGTTCTAGTGTCCGTAGGATGTGTGCTGCTTTTCACATTTCAGCTTAGCGTTCTTTGATGTAGAACCCTATCATAGGATTGTTGTATTCTCATACATATACGCATTTATGTTCTTCTGCCAATTACTTTATATTTGAGGGTGAACTCATATGATTCGATTCTCATTTTAGATGCCTCCCAGGAGAGATAGAGAAGCTAGGGAAGCAAGGGGAGATGAGACTAGAGAGGTTCATCAGGAGCCAGAGTTACCACAACAACTGCTAGAGATGATTTCGGCATCACATGTAACTAAATTAGTGGCGCAGGTAGTTGAAGCAACAATGATCGCAATGGCAATGTACTTTCCACGAGATCAGCCACATGCATTAGTAATACCAGATGTTCAGGCCCACCCGGGGTGGTCGAGTGGCAACAAGTATAAGAGGTTTCTCAAAAGGGAATCCACTAGAGTTTCGAGGGGGTTTAGAAGTGGTGCTAGCGTGTTCGTGGAAGAGAGATATCCAGTGTCACCTATGCATGGTAGATTACAATGAGGTGTCGAAGAAAATGCCAGCCACTTTTAGGTTAGGGGGAGCAGCGCTACAGTGGTGGGAGTCGATCACCACACTTTAGGAAAGGGATACATTAGATATTGCAGAGTTTTGGGTGCGGTTCGATCGCAAGTATTTTTTGCCTACAGTGGAGACCGAAATGAGGAGAAAATTCAGAGAGGTGACTCAGGGGGACCGTTCAATGGTCGATTACGAAGAAGAATTCACTCGTTTGGAAAATTTTGTACCGGATGAGGTAAGCGATGAAGAAAGAAAGGAAGCAATGTTCATGGATGGGTTAGTCTGTAGGATCAGACAACATTTGATTGGTAATCCCACATTATTATCTTATACAAATGTCGTTAATGCAACACTCCTGCACTGTCAGGAATATCGCTTCCATGCGAAAAGAAGAAGGAGGGGAGGGGAAGCTAGCCAGTCGGATAAAGCATGATGGAATAGTACCAGTGGGGTATCCCAGCAGAAGACATGGGGACATCAAGGGCAGGATTTCCGACAAGGGAATCAGGCCAAGAAATTTAGATCTGGGGGCTATCGACATAATGGCCAGGTCTTTCGACAAGGCGAGCAAGGAAGGGATCAGTGGCAGGGTGAATCTATTAGGAGGTGTTTCGTTTATGGGGAAGTGGGACACGTGAAGAGATATTGCCCTAAGATAGGCAGGTGTCAACTACAGAATGAGGTCTTAGATGTACAGCCACTATAACAAGTCATGAGTGCGTTCACGCAGGGGGAAGCCGCTCAGGAACCCGAGGATCAGCCATTGTAGCTAAAGTATAGAGGTAATTATCTTATTATCCTATGGGCATGGGGTATGTTTTGGGTGACAATGAGCGTGTCCTAATATAAAATTATTTTTAAGTAGAATTCACGAGTGAGTTGGATTTAGTGGGTGCACTGGCTGTAGCAGCCATAATATGCAGATAAAATTTTCCATGGGGTAGCAGAGTCCTTTGATGTTAACCACAAGAGAGTGGAGGTGTACACTGAGAGAAGGTCTGAATTATGAGAGGGGTCACTACTTTCGAGAATTATGGGAGTAGGGTTGATTATTTTCCCAAATATTGACTTGATAGCGATGGATTTGAACTATTGTGGATAGTGGGGGGGGTAAGTTTTGGTGTTTGCGACACCAGGGTATGAATTTTACTAGGTATCACCTGAGAGGGCGTCTAGACTATATATGTGTGTATATATGTTGTATTACGTGGTGCGATAAACACATAATGAGGTCTTGTGTTCTCATATTTTATCCCGGTAAGTAGGGGTGTTTACTGAAATGAATAAGTGTGGTTAGATTTATTTTCGAGCAAGGAGAGATAGCTCGGAGTTTATTTTGCGCAAGAACTAGTGATAGTAAGGGCGCGATATTTTATGTTTTCTTTTGTAGCATAAGGGTAGGCGTGTATTCTTTTGTGTTAAAAGAAAAGTATTTGGGGGTACATGCTATGGACTGAAGGTCTAACGAATCTCAACGACCGACAATGTTAGGTAGTAGTGTATCGGGGGAGCTCCTTATTTGGATTTAGCTTTGCGAGATGTCCCACGCATGAAACATAGCGCAACATTGGAAGTGGGGAGATGTTTGGTCGTTATTACATGGGTTGGGTACCCCAGCCATTATATATATATATATATATATATATATATATATATATATATATATATATATATATATATATATATATATATATATATATATATATATATATATATATATATATATATATATATATATATATATATATATATGTGTGTGTGTGTGTGTGTGTGTGTGTGTGTGTGTGTGTGTGTGTGTGTGATATGACTACGGGTTGGAAGTTATATTATGGTTCACAGCTAGCATAGTCGAGTAACTTTCGTACGGTTAAGCACGGGAATAGGGTGTATGGGCATCCTGGTTAATTAGAGTAACTTTTGTGTGGTTAAGCATGGGTACTGGGTGTATGGGCGCCCTCGTTAATTAAAATGCATATTTTCGTAACGTATAGTTATAAGCATGAGAGATAGATATAGCGACCTTAAAGGCACATGACTAGAGAGTGATATTCGAAGCTTGGAGCACTGGGCTTGTCTTAATTTCGAGGACGAAATTCCTTTGTAAGGGGGGGAGTATGTAACACCCCGTAATTTTGAGGATTTAGTATTTAATTATTTTTGGGACAAATAAAAATATTTAAATTGGAGAAACATAAATTTATGATTTGGGGAATTTATTTGAGTGGGAAGAATTATTTATAATTGGCGACTTTAAGTTAAATTCTTCGAATTAATGTGTGTCGTATTTTGAGGTCAAAATTTGGAAATGTTATAAAGTATTTCGGATGACAATTCTGAGTGCGCGGTTGCGTCCGGATGTCTAGAGATAGTTAGAAAAGAGTACCCGAGGTAGTAATAAGGTCTCGGGGCATTTTTGGGCATAGCCGGACCCACACGGGGTGATTCAGGCCATTTTAATTAGGCCCATGTGGCCAAAAACGGGATTAGGGGTTTTAAACCTAATTGGGGAAGTGTTGAACGGTAGTTAACAATTCTAAACTTAGGGCTTGTAGAGAGAAACAAAGGAAGCTAATCAATAGCCAATTGGGGACCTTTTGGAGTCAAATCGAGGGACAAATTGGGTGTTCTTCATCAACACTTTCTCTACACCAACGGATCAGACTCTACGAACAATTAGAGGCAAGTGGTTAACTGTTGTAATTATTCTTGATGATAATTAATTCATATTATGGGAGGTGTAAAAACCTAAATTCATTTTTGGGTGGGCTATTGCATGAAATGGGTTTTTATGAATTTAATCGGTTGAGTAATTTGACACTCCAATTAATGTTATAGAAGTATTCAGTATCGATTGACATTAAAACCATCATAGAACACTAGTGTTAGAGATAAATTTACTAAGATTGTGGGATCAGATTTGTGAATGATAATTGGGATTTTACTATACCAATTTGTGTTCTTGAGTGGGTAAAGATTTGTGAAAATCATTGATGCCAAAAGGTTTAAACGATGATTAGAGTTCGTAATAGATGACGAAAATGATGTATTGGGAAATGAATTTGAGACAAGAAATCTTGAATTTTCGTTAATCGATGAAACAGAATTGAAGAAGAAGAATACCTGCTCGATCGATCGATCGACGGTCCCTGATTTTTTATAGTTCGCCCAGTTTTATATATAAGGGGGAAATTAATATTTAATTCGTATACTATATTTAGTGATAAATAAATTGGAGGCACCTACTCCTAACAATTATAGTTAAAGTAATTGGGAATACGTAGGATTTACGTGAGGCACTTTATGGATAAATTTGGGGAATTAAATTTCCAATTTATTTATATACGGATTGAGTGAGCGAGTCCCGGTATATTGGTTGAGTGATGCAAGGTAATAATTATTTAATGTGTAAATTAATTAAATTAGACTCGAATCATAAACTCGGGAAAATATTATATTAATTAATGTGTAAAGTATTTATATTAGAGTCAGACCATAGACTCGGGGGAAATATTATATTAATTGATGTTTGAATTAGATAAATTAGAGTCGGACCATATACTCGGTATGATGATAAATTAATAAGTGAGAAAATTAATTAAGTTGAGTCAGGCCAGAGACTCAGGAAATTTCAGGCTAGTGTTATGGGTTTTTGAGTACACGGTAAAGACAGGGTTTATATTATATATATATACGGTCTGGTGATAGTATATATATATATATATATATATATATATATATATGTGTGTGTGTGTGTGTGTGTGTGTGTGTGTGTGTGTGTGTGTGTATATTGTGTGTGCTATTAAATATCACCGACTAGATATTTATTTAATTTATATACTCTACTGCTAGCAAGGGAGGTTATGCGATGTGGGTGAATCCCCTAGCTTAAGGAGTAGGGTGAGTATATCCCCAGGTCATAGCGTCCGATATATGGGTGAGGGGCTTATCTCACTTTCAGGGAAGGAATATGACCACCTCCACTACGTTTATATTTTTGGGCCAAGTTGGTGAGCGATTCCAACTTGGTAACTAGGTTATGTGAGCACTCCAAGTGAGATAGAACTTTAGAGTGAATCATCTGGTGTGGGTATACTCGGAGGGATGGATATACATATGAATTATGTGTGGATGTTTTAGTAAAGGTACGTATATAATGAGATGTAATATTATATGCGGGTAATAATACAGTGTGTAGTGTTCTTACTTTATATAACTTGTGTCACGGTTATATGATATTATTTAAAAGGAATTAATTAAGTTAATTGGTGAGATAAATTATAACCCATGAATTATTATATTCGGGTTAGAGTAGTATGTCAAGGGAAGATTACACCAGGACTAGTTGGACGGGGTAGTAAAAATAGGCGGGGTTAAGGTAACCGTTAGGTGTGCACATTAGTGGAGAGGTGAGTATGTCCTCAAGATAGTGCGACACTAACTTAAATATGAAGCACATTCATACATTTTATTTACTGCAGTTAATTCACTTGATAAATGTTTTCCAAATGTTTTGGGTTATAACCCTTTCTATAAAACTATTTTCAACACCTTTTAGGTGTCCAGCCACAGGGATGCCAGGATTGATATTCTATTCTAGGGACACAAAGCAACAGCATATGTGGATGCTAGAAGGATCTTAGATTAGACGCATCGTTCATTCTTTTCTAGAGTAGGAATCATCTATCAGTTTCCTTTTACTTAGGGCATATCGCCTAGACTTTTCAGTTGTAGTTTTCAGATTTATCTATTCGGTTGTTGGATGATTGTTGTTGGACTATTTTATTTTAGTGGCGGATGGTTTATTCTACAAGTAGTTAAATTATTTGTTTAGTTGATTTAATTCTGTTGTGTGAATGGTTTATATTTATTCCCGCATGTATTGTTTTGTTTAATTAAAAAGTTAAAATTTGGCACCATCTTTTTAGAATACTAGGTAGTTAGTAAGTTTTAAAAAGTTTTTCGACAGTGATGCTAAGAATGAACCAAGTGGGATTCTTGTTTAATTTGGTATAGGACTAATCACCCGGTATTTTATTAGGCGTGGTGTCATAGAAAGGCATATATATCGTTAAACTTTGTTAAAAATCAATTATAAAAGCCTTCAAATTCTTTTAGAGGAATGGTATGAGCTTCATAATAAGGTCAAAAACCTTAATTTTCATTTGTTAACATAATGAAGTAACATCAGTGACAGTACATCTTCAACTATTCAATATACCATGGGTGGGGGAGCTCATTCCCCTCTTAGTCTTTGATGTAGTAATAGCATGACCTTGTAATTTTGTGACTACATATCGCCTTCCCATTTAGATCCCATATTTCCTTCGTTTGTCTTTCTTATTTGGCTTGTTTCCTGATATGGTGAATTCACTAAGAATCCAATCTCCCATTTAGAATTCTCCGTGTTGAACTTTTTTTGGAGTAGGATGTTTTTCATTAGGACTTCAATTAAAATTAAGATTTTTTTTTTTGGAGGGACTTCAGCTTATATGGGGGTCTCCCTTTAGTTCCAAAATATAATGAAAAAGGTGTTTATCCTATGGGACCCCATAATTGTGGTCTTGTAAATCCATAAAACACTTGGTAGTTCTTTTTATTAGGGTTATATTCTTAAAACCATGTATGACGTTTACTCTCTAGTAAAGGGTTGTTATTTCATTTTGGAATAATAATCATGCCTATAATAATGTCTTATATCTATGATTAAATATATTGAACATATGTCGATCAATCACACTTTGTAGGTTTTTCGATGAGTTGGGTTCGACTAGATCACAGAATATCAAAATTACGGTTCTAGTTTAATACAAAAGTTCACAACCTAGATAGGGAGTTGACATATTGTTTGTATTTTTATGTATATAGTCCCAGTGGTTTATCATAAATTATAGGAATATATCTGATGTTTCGAACTGGTGCGATAATTTAAAAAAGGATTGTGGCTGGTACCTACAGGAATGTATTAGATATGACCACCCATGATATATAAGTGTAAGGGTTATCTTGATTAGAAATAGGTAATATCACACCATTTGCAAAGGGTGCAAATATTCCTAATTCTGAGAATAGTGAGAATTATAATACTTAAATACTTGTTGTTTTTGATGTTTTTTACCGCAAATATTCCTATGGACTGCAAGGAATAGAAATGTTTTTGATGGGATCGAGATGGATGTCCAATTGATTATGTCTAATGTTATTTCCTATATGAGATCTTTGATTACAGGTACAAAGTTCAAGACTAATCTTAAGCAGGAGGACATCTACATTTCAAATATGTTTGGCATGAAAATTCATCAAAATCCTTCTTCCTTCCTGAAATTCAATGGAACGGACACCCCAAACCTTTTTCAAACAGAATGTTGATGGTTCTTCATTAGGTAATCCGGGAGTAGTGGTTGTGGTGGTATAATTAGATATAACTAAGGGGATTTTATCTCTGATTTTTCTCAGTTTGTGGGCCATCAACCTAGTCTTTATGCAGAAGCAGAAGCTCTGCGAATAGGATTGGACCTCTGTTTAAAGATGGACATCAAAGACATTATCATCGAGACAGATTCAAATTCCTTATTTAATATGTGCGGAACAAATGGAATTCTCCTTGGAAGTTGAAAAAGTGTATTGAATATTTCTCAAAGAAAATTTCTTCTTATCAATACAACATTCATCATGTTTTTAGACAAAGAAATGGGGTTGTAGATAGCCTTGCAAACTTGGCATCTTCTTCAGCTACATTAATTCTGTTTAATTCTTGCAATCAGCTTCCTAAATTTACAAGGGGTTGTATGAAGATAGATAATATTGGTCTTCCTTCAATTCGAAAAATATCCTAATTTTATGAGTTCTTGTCTCATTATCTCTATAAGGGGAATATATATAAATTCCCTCATTTATTGCTTTTTTAAATATCCTCTTTGGGTTTTCCAAAGTTTCTCGAATATCATATTTCTTCAAGTTTTAAATGCCATCTAGGAGAGGCTATTTCTCCTAACATAATAAAATCATAGGGGGATTCCTCCCTCTTTCCCCCAAAAAAAACAAAAAAATGTTGTTTTAACTATTATGGGATCAATTCATTTTTTATTTGATCTTTAGCAATCATTGTATAAGTTGTCCTGAGATCAAAATTTAGAGGAATAGTATAATAGATATCTTGAATTATGGTACCCCTTGATAGACTTATATGTATTATTTCTACTAATAAAACCCGGATTATGGATTATTGAATAATGTAGTGGATTAGAGAATAAGTTAAGTCTAAGAATCAAGGAATGTATTAGAAGTCAATTAAGAATGATTAATGGAAAATACATTTTAGTAAGTGGGTATCAGAAACTTAAGTCTAACCACATGACTTGTACCTATTTATATTGGTGTCAGCTAGGGATTTAGGTTATGAACCATTATGGAGGGTTAGAGAATGAGAGAATGTTTCTCTCATATTTCACCACGTGTTTGTCTCCAAGAGTGTCCACACACAAGGCTTACCTTGGGTGGATCATATACTTGAAGATTCAAGATGTTCTGATCATTATAGCAAGGATTTTGGAGATCATGGTGAGCAGTAGGATCTTTATCTTCTTAAACCTTTTTCTTCTCAAATGAATCACAACGAGATTCGTTATGGTATTATCTCTTGAAACCTTAGGTTCATTATTTAAAACTAGTACTTCTTTTTACTTGACAATGAACGATTAATAAAATTTCTTGTGGTTGAATTTTTTCGCATTTTAAAATGTCAATACTAGTTTCCCAACAACTACTATTAGAACCCTCGGTTGTAGATTGATCATGTTTTGGAAATATAAATGTTTTCCAATGATAGAAAGCCGAGGTTGCATTTCAAAAATAAGTGAATGGATGTGTATATTTTTTTACTAACATGTTCATGTTAATGATTGTTGATGATGTTATGAGTCACCACCTCAATAATATGTGCATCTCAAGGCGTAGCTATGTCAACAACGGAGGAAATCATAATAATATACATATATATAAGAGGATGAGAGAGATAGATGACACATGCATATGAGTGGTTCGTCCTGAGCCTACTACACTATGCAAGGTGATAGTGTTTTTGTATTTATATAAGGCATTAAAGGAAACTATTACATACACTCAAGATTTCTCTCTCTAGGTTACAATTTAGCAAAGTTTTAATAGGATTCTTAATTGTTCGATCCTTAGTGAATAAGATGAAGTCGTCTTATAAAGTCTTGGAGGTGCATAGTGTCACTCCTAAGCATGCACCTGTTGTGAACGAGTTGTCATATATGATGGTAGAGTGCCACATATCTTCTGCACATGTGTGTTATGATGATGTAATATTCGCTGACGTGAGTTGTTAATCTCTTGTAATGGTATGGTCCACCTAGCCTGGTGACGTATAACCACATGTTCCATGTGAGGCACTAGAGTTAGCTATGTTGGTTTCATCCATGTTAAAACTATGGGAGTGGTCCTCCGGGTGAATAAGTTAGATATTGTGGAACTTATCTAAGAATGGTAGGAAGGTATGAGGTAGGTACATAGAAAAGTCAATACATGAGTTAGATAAGATCTTGAAGCTAGCCATCACGTGTGATTACAATTGTTCTGAGGGTAAGGTATCGAAGGCCGAGACTAATTAACAATGGCCTCTGTGTTGTGGGCTAATATGTAGATGAGTATGATTGATACTGGGCAGTGTTCGTGGAGCCGATTTGAGTCTTGTTAAGGAAAAGGCCACACTTAAGTATATTAACAACCCCATAGACCTTAGTCTTCAATGATAATGGGTGGCTGAGGAGTATAGTCATTCGACCCCCTATGATGAAATGACCCCTTAGTGTCAGAGGCTTCTTTGGAAATGCGTATGGGTTGTGAAGATTTTTGGAGCATCCTTTATTTATCCCAGACATATAAGACATTTGAGTGTCCTTGATTGGACACATGTCAACAAATAGGTGGTTTGGCGTGTATTCTAAGGAGAGATGATATCATTCATAATTGGAACTCTTTCCCTATTGACGTGGCCCTTGGAAATTGCACATAATCACTATCCTTTTTAAATTCCAAAAATCCAATATTGTTTCTCTTTATTCTCCCAACATTGTTCTCTCTCTCTTAAAATTTATGCAGAATACTTCATCCTTCACTCTTTATCTCTTCAAATAACTCAATTTTAGGTGAATTTAGTGTCTTTCACTCGTTCTAGAGTCTTCTTCATCACTCAGGTGCTCATTTTCTCTGATCTATTTCGTTTGATTTTCACTCAATTACTTCATTTCTATTTTGACCATTTTTTCAGCGAAGTATGTATTTTTTTGCCACCATTTGTGGTTATTGTAGGGTTTATTTAGTGATATAAATGTTGTTTTTAGTTTGAAGAGGGCTGAGAGGAGATTTTTTTGAAAGAGAATACTTTTTTAATCGCCGATTTAGTTTTTTGGTGGTCTTTCGGTTATCTTCTCCGGTGGCCTTCATATTTCCTCTTGACTAGTTATTTTTTGAAAACGGTTAAACTTTTCCTTTTGATCTTTTAGTCAGATTTGGTCAAACTTTCTCCTGCTTGAATGTACTAACAACTTTACTAGATTATTGAGCAATATCCACTCCTAAGGGAGAGGATATTTAGGGATATTAGTAATGTTGGGGCTGAAACTAGATGTAGATATAAGTCCGAGTCTGACTTCCAATTAACCCAACCCCTTTATTTGTAATTTTTCCTCCCTCATTTCTTATATATCATTCTCCAGTCGACCCTAGTGTCATCAACATCAGTAGTGACATAATGTCTTAGATCTTTCCTAGGGGTCACAATCTATAGCATCTTTTGAGGGCTATAGTCTCTCCTGATCCAAGGCATCTGATAGGACTAACTCATTCGAAAAGGCCATGCAAGTCCCAAGGTCTCTTCTGGATGACGATGATATTGTCGAGTTCAGCACTCGAGGAACCCCCCAAACATCCTAGGAAAAGGAGGGCTTGGATGATGATGAGCTGAGAGTTGAGGTAGATTTTAAGAACCATCCAATGGTTGTTCCCTTGTCGACCATGAGTGGTGCGGAGTTCACCCCAAGATTCCCTAGTGGTGTAACTGCAGTTAATATTATGGATGAGGATGATAATAAAGAGGAACCACTTGACACTTCTTATGCTGCCACCTTTCATAGTATTGTTCTAGTGACATATTTGAGTTTGTGAAGGCATCTCTTGGGATAACGTCCTCCATAAACTTGAGAGTCCCGTTAATAGATGAGAAAGAAATATAAGAGTCATCCTTAACAGCATGGGGCTTTCCCCGGGTCATCTTTCTCCTAATTCTTGGAGAATTATTCTCGATTTCATCCAGATGTAGAGACGATTGTTTTAAACCAATCATCCAGTTAGAAATTTTATAGATTGCTATACTATGTCAATGATAAAGTTTTAACCCTGCTACTTTCATCTTGTAGCCTAAAAATCTGATAAAAATGTTTCAATCGTAAATCAGACTTCAAATCATGATTGGAAGCCCATATACTTCTTTTTATGGGGTGTCCTGGGAGTTTGACATCGATGTTCCACGCAGTGATAATGAACCGAGAGCTGCCTAAAAGTGGGGTAGAGTGTGAATTCCATCCAGGATTGACCCCGACCTAAGCATAAATGGTTAGGAAAAAAAATTGATCATCTGCGAACTTGTGGCAAGGACGACGACCTGGTTGAGTTTGAATAATTTACATCCCATGTACTTTGGGCCAAGACTGGTCTGGGGGTTGACCCCCTCACTGAAATGTGTAAGTTAAACATTATTATCAATTGTATTATCGTCTTTCATTTAAATACTTATACTGATTTTTTGTTTTATTTACTTGTTGTCTAGCTAATACTATAGAAGAAATTTAGAGAATGACCACCCCTAATTTGGACAATCTTCCAAACAACATGAGCAGTAATAAAACTTCTCCCTTGGCCCTAACTAAAAAGACGACAGCTGAGGGTCTAGGTCAGGCTGAGGGTTCCAAAAATGAGAATACATGCTTGAGGTTGTCCGTCCCTACTTTAACAGCTAAGAAGAACAAGAAGGATGTCCCCTCTAAAATCATCAATGACACTTCTATACCTATTTCTAGTGACGTCGCGCTTGATTCTCAACTGCCCCATCGGACGGTCTCAACTGCTTC
Organism: Sambucus nigra; assembly: GCA_949130495.1. Taxonomy (NCBI): domain Eukaryota; kingdom Viridiplantae; phylum Streptophyta; class Magnoliopsida; order Dipsacales; family Adoxaceae; genus Sambucus; species Sambucus nigra. The sequence goes on from OX422207.1 coordinate 183,362,174, forward strand.
TCTGTGTAATACCCCGTATTTTATGGCATTTAATTATGGGATTAATTAAATTAAATTGGGATAAATTAATTTAATATTAATTCGGATTTGAAAATAAATATTTACTAGAGTGATGAGAGTTAGTAATTATTGGTAAGAATAATGTTTAATATTACTAAATGAGTAAAGTAATATATGAGAAATTAACGCGAGTGAATAATATGAATATTATAGAAATTAAGTCGGGACGCGAATGTGTCGTGTCGGGACTAAATTAATGAAATAAAAGTGAAGTAATTATAAGTTTCCCGTATGATCATTTCTAGTGTGACAATGTGTCCGGAAGGGTTAAGATAGTCAGAAAAGTGTACCCTTGGATTTAGTTTGGGTCTCGAGACATTTTTTGGCCTAACCGGTAACCCGGGAGGGCATTTTGGTAATTACCCATTTGTAGCCTTGATTAATGACGAAAATAGAGAGTTTATATCTGTGGGAAGAGAGAGTCCTCGAGGGTTATAAACTTTGGAGTTGCATAGAGGCTAAGGAAGAGAGAAGAGGGAAGGCTTCCATAGGAGAGAACCACCTAGCCTACACCATCCTCACCAATTCCACTACCAAAGCGTAGATCAGGGAACGAGGAATGAAACCATACCCATCATCATCAATGATTCAGACTTCCATCTCTAAGGCAAGTATCTAACTTGTTGTTCATTAGTTGATAACATATATATGCTAGTGTAGGAGATAATAAATTATGTTTTCATGAAAGATAATTGAGCTACGGGAGATTTATATTAAAATTCTGAATAGAAATCATGTTAGGACAACCCTACTGTTGCATGTAGATGATTAACCACAAAATTGATGTTCTGTGGAGGCTAAAATCTGGAAGAATTAGGAAGATATTTATCACGAGGATAAAAGTGTGACAACCCGCAATCCGAAATAAGGGGTGGCAAGCCCGATACTCCAACATAACGGAATCATGGATGGAAATCATTCTCAGCATCACAACATTAAAATAAGTATACGGGAAAACCACCCAATAATTCAGAAAATGGGTTGCCAAAAAAACCTTAATTTAGTTTTATTACAAGTTAAGAAAATAGCTTAAACAACCCAATCTGAAGAGAAAGTGGATTTCCAAAAGAACTTATATTACATCAACAACAAATATACAATAAATGACCGAATATGCTGTCGGTCAACAGGTGCATACAATGGGTTACAACAATTTAATAGTTTATGTAATACATCCATTAGACAGTTACAAAAGTTTGGGCCACACGCCCGAGTGGAAGACCCAATCATATCTAGAATACAAAGAAATGAAGGCGTCAAACAAAACATCCTGTAATATCCGCAAAATCTTACAGCTCCTCAAAAGAATAGGAGTAGGAATATCAAAACGGGCGTCCTTGCGGCAGAGCACCTGGGCGGATACAAATTACATACACAACAAGGAAAATGAACGTGTCAGGGCCCGATTTTTATATGATTCCCAGATGAATAAGAAGCATAATAGGTATGAACAGCTAATCATGACTGATGAAGATGAGAATCTAACAAAATAATTCTAAGCATAAGAATAAAATTGAAATGATTATAACTTTCATTCAATTAAGAGAGAAAATATAATTAAACTTCATTAACTAAAAGTCTCCATTATTATTCCACATTTCATTCCAATTTCTAGTCCTTAATAGGAATATAATATCATCATATGTTCTTATGGCATTTCACATATTTCATGTCCAACTTGATTTAGAATGGTCATATTCTTATACATATAATGATTCTAAGACAGCCCCTACGAGTTTACCCACTGGGCGCACCCCTAAATGACTATCATCTTCCAGGTCCCATCAAACAAGACAACCTGGGTACCTAACACACGTCGGGAAGTGGCCATATGCCTGCGAGTGAGTCATAACCACACTCGGAATTACCTCACTAGCATAGAATAAAACATCTAACAACCCCGCATATGGCCGAGGACTATAGTCTCCCTGCATTCACTAGTCAGGGGACATCAGCTCATGCGCGAGCTTCCCTTATGATAACATTTAGAGAGGTGTGTTTAAGTAAATTAGCATTTACCATTTAAATCTAAATTTGATTTCCATTATTCATATTTGTTTCATTTTATCCGAAACCACAATCGTTGAATATTCTCATTAATATTCATCATATTATAAGTCCCGAATTAATCTCCAAGTGATCACAATAATGCTACAAGTCCCAAGGTCTTATATACCTCCAATGAGCCCCTAAAGTCTCCAAGTGTGGGCTTACAACTCCTAACCTCTTAATAAAGTACTAAAGGAAAGAAAAGCCCTAACCTCATTTTGTACACCTCGGAAATAAGCCCTGTTTAACCCAATCCTAATGTGGGGTAGTGACTCAACTCAACTAAAACTCTAGGACTCTAAGTTTACTTCATACAAGAAGGTTCATAGGTCCAAACCTAAAGAAAATGAATTGGGATTGAGTTATAAAAACTAACTCAAAAACAGCAGGAAAACGAATAGATTCGCCCAAAAAGGGAATCGGTTCGAACTAAGAAACTTGGCACTCTGTAAACTGCCGAATCGATTCGGTCCTAACAGACCTGTAAGCTGACCCATAGCGAATCGATTCGCCCCTACAAATTTGCCAAGTTTGGCTATGGAGTCTTGGACTCCTAAATTTCTCCAACTCTAATCTACCCAAACCAAGATCATTTAATACCACCAACTGATTATTAATGCATCCAACAACAATGATTAACACCAATAAACATCCAAACCAACTTTCAAGGGTTCAAATCTACAAATCCATTTAAAAACCTAAAATTGTCAAACCAAAACTAATACACAACTATCATACTAATTATTCATCTTAAATCACTTAATAGCAAGTAGAAAACTTACCTTAAGCTTGCGAATTCAGATTTGAGGAAGATGAATGCAAGATCAATCTCCAAATCTTCAATCTCTCTATTTCTCCACAAGTTCTCTTCTTATCTCTCTCACTCTAGGTTAACCATTGCACTTTTAGAGAAATAAAAGGGCTTAGGAATACTAAATCGTGTCATTAGTATAAAATCTCTAACTTAAATGATAAATACCACATTAAGATGACTCCCGATACGCGTTATGCTAAAATCAGTCAAAAGTGCCCAAAACATCAAAATACAATATGAAACTTATTTCGACTATCTCGCACCATTCGGGACAAACTACACCCTCCAAATTATCATTTGGAAATTTTATAACTCATTTTAAGTTCCGGTTTCATTTTTTAAACCACAACGTCATTTTAATTCTTATGACACAATAAACTACAGCATGGTGATATTTACCTACATATAAGGTAAACATGCAACATTTTAGTAAATATTAACTTATCTCATTAAATTAATACTTACTCCACATTCCAACATTTTATATATAATTACTTCACATAGTAAATAAATATAAAATGAGTTCTCAAAAGTGAGGGTTGTTACATACTCCCCCCCTTATGAAGGAATTTTTCCCCAAAAATTCAAGCGTACCTTGAATAAAGAGATGTGAATACTTTTCCCGCATATCATCCTCATGTTCCCATGTTGATTCCTTAGCGTTGTGATGACTCGATTGGAATCTCACCAAGGGCACCACTCCAGACCTCAACCTACGCTCCCCATGCTCTAAGATAGCAACCGATTGTTCTTCATAAGAAATGTCGGGTTGCAAGTCAATATCCTCAAAAGGGATATGCCAAAGGGCACCATCGCACCTTTTATACTTCTTCAAAGAGGAGACATGGAACACATCGTGGATTTGTTGTAAAGGTTCCGGTAAGGCCAGTTGATACGCCACTGGACCCACCTTAGCAATAATGGGAAAAGGTCCAACAAAATACGGCGCAATCTTCCCTTTCTTTTTGAAACGCTTGATACCTTTCATTGGTGACACTCGAACCAAGACTTGGTCCCCAATCTCCAACTCCATGTGTCTCCTATTTGCATTGGCATAACTCTTTTGGCGTTCTTGAGCTATCCGAATGCGATTCCGAATGAGTTTAATCTTAGAAGAAGTATCCTGGATCATTTCAGGTCCAAGGAATTTATTATCCCCCACTTCTAACCAACACGTGGGTGATCTACAAGGACGTCCATAGAGTGATTCATAGGGCGCCATTCCAATAGTAAATTGGTATGAGTTATTATAAGCAAACTCGACCAAAGGGATATATTGTTCCCAACCACCCTTGAAATCAAGCATACACATACGGAGCATATCCTCCAACATTTGGTTTACTCGTTCGGTCTGGCCATCTGTTTGAAGATGATAAGAAGTGATTAACTTCAATTCGGTCCCCATAGCCTCTTGGAAACTTCGCCAAAGGTGGGAAACAAAAATCTTATCTCGGTCGGAAACGATATTTAAAGGCACCCCATGGAGTCTGACAATCTCCGCGGTGAATAATCGGGCATAGCGAGCAGTGTCATAATCGGTACACACGGGTAGGAAGTGTGCCTACTTAGTCAAGTGGTAGACAATCACCCAAATAGAATCGCAACCACTCTGTGACTTTGGCAAGCTTATAATAAAGTCCATCGATATGCTCTCCCACTTCTATATCGGAATCTCCAACGGTTGCAACAAACCTGTCGGTCGCTGATGATCTATCTTGACCAATTGACAAGTAGTGCATCGAGATACGAACTCAGAAATATCTCGCTTCATGCCTGGCCACCAATACTGATAGCGCATGCCTTGATACATCTTGTCCCCACCAGTATGTACCGTAAATTTAGAACCGTGAGATTCTGCCATCATCGCCCGTCTCAAATCCCCCTCCTTCGGGATAATGAGTCTTCCATGGAAGCGTAATCCATCCTCTGAACTTATCGAGCAGGATTTTGCTACCTCGGACAGTAATCGGTATACATGGTCCTGACAACCTTTATCTCTTCCTTGGGCTTCTACAACCTTGCCACAATTGTAGGCTTAATGGTCATCACTGACATGAACGCCCTAGCAACCGCATCCTCGTGACTGAGCTCTTTCCATTTAGCTTTACATACATCAGCTAACTCTCCTTCGGGCCTTCTACTCAAAGCATCCACTACCACATTCCCCTTGCCTGGATGGTAGTGGATGTCAAATTGATAGTCTTTCACAAACTCCAACCATCGGCGTTGTTGCATATTTAAATATTTTTGAGAAAATAAATATTGCAGCGATTTATGGTCTGTGAAAAGACTAAATTTCTCCCCTAGGAGATAGTGCCTCCAAATTTTCAAGGCAAAGACAACTGCGGCCAGTTCTAAGTCATGCACCGAATAATCTCTTTCATGGGGCTTTAGCTTGCGGGAAGCATATGCAATAGCCCATCGCTCCTATTGAAGTACACCTCCTAATCCTTGTAGAGATGCATCGGTAAAGATTAGGTATTCCAACCCCGGCTTTGGCAACGCAAGGACTGGAGTAGAAGTCAATCTATCTTTGAGATCGTCAAAAGCAGCCTGACAAGAATTTTCCGAAACAAATCTCACCCCTTTCCGGGTTAAATTTATCAAAGGGCTAGCGATCTTAGAGAAACCCTTGACAAACCGACGGTAATAACCCGCAAAACCCAGAAAACTATGAATTTCAGTAGGTGTCGTGGGCTAACCCCACTCCCTCACCGTAACCACCTTGCTTGTGTCCACCGAAATGCCCTGCGATGTCATAATATGTTCGAGAAATTGCACTTCCCATAACCAAAAGCCAGACTTCTTGAACTTAGCATACAATTGGTGATCCCTCAACCTTTGTAGGACCAACCTCAAATGAGTAGCATGGTCTGATTCCGTTCGAGAATACACAAGGATGTCATCGATGAATACAATAACAAATTGGTCTAGGAAGTCCCAAAATACCCTATTCATGAGATCCATAAATACGGCGGGGGAATTGGTTAGTCCGAAAGACATAACCAAAAATTCATAGGATCGATACCTCGTCAGAATAGCGATCTTGGATACATCCTGCTCCCGTATCCTCAACTGGTGATACCCCGTCCTCAAGTCTATCTTAGAGAAGTATGACGCTCCCCTAAGTTGATCAAATAAATCATCAATATGAGGCAAAGGGTATTTATTCCAGATGGTGACCTTATTCAACTCTCTATAGTCAACACATAATCGGAGATAACCGTCCCTTTTCTTCACAAACAACACCGGAGAACCCCATGGCAACGTACTACGCCTAATGAATCCCTACTCCAACAACTGTTGAATTTGATCTCTTAACTCCCTCATCTCAGTGGGAGCCATACGATACGGAGCTCTCGTAATCGGTCTCATCCCGGGCGCTAAATCAGTCACAAACTCAATCTCCCGACTCAGAGGCAAACCCGATATTTCCCGAAAGACATCTAAAAAATCTCTAACAATTGGAATCGAATCCAAGGGAACAACTACATCCCGAGAAGTCTCTTTCGCAATACAATACAAATAAGTACTAGTACCTCCTTCTAAACGAGGCATAACCACCAAGAACATTTCTTGTCTCGGAATGGCAAAGACTATACTATTTCCATAACAATTAACTATTGCATGATACTTGACAAGACAATCCATGCCCAAAATCACATCATACCCGACCATGTCTAGGACGAGTAAATCAGCCTCAAAGCACAAATTACCAAGAGTAATTCCTATATGTTTACAAACAAGGAAAATGAGTGAACCGTCACCTATAAAAAACTCAACGCTAGTGAAAGTGCTCTCTGCAGATTTTATCAACTCTGTCGACTGAGCAAAACTTCTAGAAATGAATGAATGTGTCGCACCCATATCAAACAAAACACGACCCATGTGACCTTGTATAGGGAACTTACCCTCAATCGCTGGTGGCGGTGGCGGAGCAGGAGGATGCATAGCATCCTGGATATGATAAACTCTCCCATACTATAGCTGACCCTGCTGCGGAGGAACAATCGAATTTGGTGCCTGTGGCAAAAATTGAATATATGGATGCTGAGGGACTCTAGGAGGCTGACCCCCAACCAACTGAGGACACTCCTTCTTGTAATGACCCGCCTCCCCACATTGGAAGCACTTGCCTAACATATTCTCCGGAACACGGCCCCAGTTGTTTCTAAACTAGTTAACACCTTGGCTCGGATGGCCCCTAACCCCTTGACCACCCCGACCTGTTTATCGTTGTTGCAAAGCACCCTGACCGTGCCTAGTATTATTGCCACCCAAATTAAACCCACGTAAGCTTTACCTTTTTGACAAGTCCCCTTGCTGGGGATACCTTTCTTTATGCTTATTACCCGCAGATTGGGATGAGGAAAAAGATCCTCCTCCATTTTCCACTACCTCTAGGCTTTCCCGCTTGCCCCACTACGGTAGCTTTCTTTCTACTCTGCATGTACAACCGATATTCTTAGCAATGGAGCAATGCTTCATTCATTACCTCACCAAAAGTTTGGAAGGCAGGATTACCCAGCAAATGTTGTCGGATTCTCCAGTTCAAACCTCCCATAAACTTTAAAACCTTCCCCTCTTTCGGAGTCACCTCATCCAATACAAAACTTGGCAACCGGGTGAACTCCTCTTCATATTTGGCAACAGACTACTCTCCCTGTACCACATCCTAAAGTCTCCTTCTCATCTCCCTTTAAACTGCGGGAGGAAAGTAATTTTGGTCAAACAAGACCCAGAAATCAGTGATCGTCATGGCATCCCTCTGTTCTGGTGTAGTCATCGACTCCCAGTAGTGCAATGCGGCCCCAACAAGTTTGAAAGTAGCAAGGACTTGTTTCTTCTCCTCACTACATTCCACCATTCGTAGATGTCGTTGCATATCCTTATTCCATTGGTTCGCTCGAATAACGTCAGAACATCCGTCAAATTTTGGGGGATGGACCTTTAAAAAGGACTCTCTAACTCTCTCCCACGGAGAAGGTCCCGTAGGAGCTTGTGCATCCTGTGCTCGTTGTTGAGCTTGTGGCATTTACTGAGCCACTGTGGTCATAGCCGCATTAACCTCTTGGGCACTATATTTGCTACATCAGTAGCATTAATTGTTCCTTGTGGCGGCGGAGGACCAACATCATCTTCTACAACTCTATTACGTCTTGCTGGGCGACCGCTCTTAGGAGGCATCTGAGATGAAGGAACAATAGAGTTAGAATACTATTCAAAACAATCTATATTGCAGAAGATCGTAAATATAAGCAACAAAGCAGTCCTAACATTAGGCTCTATATCAAAGAACGCTACGGTAGAACGTGACAAGTCCACATAAACCCTAAAGACTCTAGAACCGGATGCTCTGATACCATTTGTGACAACCCGCAATCCGAAAAAAGGGGTGGCCAGCCTGATACTCCAACATAATGGAATCATGGATGGAAATCATTCTCAGCATCACAACAATAAAATAAGTACACGGGAAAACCACCCAATAATTCAAAAAATGGGTTGCCAAAAAAACTTTAATTTAGTTTTATTACAAGTTAAGAAAATAGCTTAAACAACCCAATCTGAAGAGAAAGTGAAATTCCAAAAGAACTTATATTACATCAACAACAAATATACAATAAAGGACCGAATATGCTGTCGGTCAATAGGTGCATACAATGGGTTACAAGAATTTAATAGTTTATGTAATACATCCATTAGACAGTTACAAAAGTTTGGGCCACACGCCCGAGTGGAAGACCCGATCATATCTAGAATACAAAGAAATGAAGACGTCTAATAAAACATCCTGTAATATCCGCAAAATCTTACAGCTCCTCAAAATCATAGGAGTAGGAATATCAAAACGGGCGTCCTTGCGGCGGAGCACCTGGGTGGATAAAGATTACATACACAATAAGGAAAATGAACGGGTCAGGGCCAGTTATTTTTATGATTCCTAGATGAATAAGAAGCATAATAGGTATGAATAGCTAATCATGATTGATGAAGATGAGAATCTAACAACATAATTCTAAGCATAAGAATACAATTGAAATGATTATAACTTTCCTTCAATTAAGTGAGAAAATATAATTAAACTTCATTAATTAAAAGTCTCCATCATTATTCCACATTGCATTCCGATTTCCAGTCCTTAACGGGAATATAATACCATCATATGCTCTTATGGCATTTCACATATTTCATGTCCAACTTGATTTAGAATGGTCATATTCTTATACATATAATGATTCTAAGACAGCCCCTCTGAGTTTCCCTACTGGGCGCACCCCTAAATGACTATCATCTTCCAGGGCCCATCAAACAAGACAACCTAGGTAGCTAACGCACGTCGAGAAGTGGCCATATGCCTGCGAGTGAGTCATAACCACACCCGAAATTACCTCACTTGCGCAAAATAAAACATATAACAACCCCGCATATGGCCGAGGACTATAGTCTCCCTGCATTCACTAGTCGGGGGACATCACCTCATGCGCGAGCTTCCCATATGATATCATTTAGAGATGTGTGTCTAAGTAAATTAGCATTTACCATTTAAATCTCAATTTCATTTCCATTATTCATATTTGTTTCATTTTATCCGAAACCACAATCGTTGAATATTCTCATTAATATTCATCATATTATAAGTCCTGACTTAATCTCCAAGTGATCACAGTAATGCTATAAGTCCCAAGGTGTTATATACCTCCAATGAGCCCCTAAAGTTTCCAAGTGTGGGATTACAACTCCTAACCTCTTAATAAAGTACTAAAGGAAAGAAAAGCCCTAACCTCATTTTGTACACCTCGGAAATAAGCCATGTTTAACCCAATACTAATGTGGGGTAGTGACTCAACTCAACTAAAACTCTAGGACTCTAAGTTTACTTCATACAAGAAGGTTCCTAGGTCCTAAACCTAAAGAAAATGAATTGGGATTGAGTTATAAAACTAACTCAAAAACAGTAGGAAAACGAATCGATTCGCCCTAGGGCCGAATCTATTCGCCATAGTGAATCGATTCGCCCAAAAAGCGAATCGGTTCGGACTAAGAAACCTGGCACTCTGTAAACTACCGAATCGATTCGGCTTGGCTGAATCGATTCGGTCCTAACAGACCTGTAAGCTGACCCTAAGCGAATCGATTCGCCCCTGTGAATTTGCCAAGTTTGGCCATGGAGTCTTGGACTCCTAAATTTCCCCAACTCCAATCTACCCAAACTAAGATCATTTAATACCACCAACTGATTATTAATTCATCCAACAACAATGATTAACACCAATAAACATCCAAACCAACTTTCAAGGGTTCAAACCTACAAATCCATTTAAAACCCTAAAATTGTCAAACCAAAACTAATACACAACTATCATACTAATTATTCATCTTAAATCTCATAATAGCATGTAGAAAACTTGCCTTAAGCTTGCGAATTCAGATTTGAGGAAGATGAATGCAATATAAATCTCCAAATCTTCAGTCTCTCTCTTTCTCCACGAGTTCTCTTCTTCTCTCTCTCACTTTAGGTTAATAATTGCACTTAAGAGAAATAAAAGGGCTTAGCAAGACTAAATCATGGCATTTGTCTAAAATCTCCAACTTAAATGATAAATACCACATTAAGATAACTCCCGATACGCGTTATGCTATAATCAGTCAAAAGTGCCCAAAACACCAAAATACTATATGGCACTTATTTCGACTATCTCGCACCATTCAGGACTAACTACACCCTCCAAATTATCATTTGAAAATTTTATAACTCATTTAAAGTTCCGGTTTCATTTTTTAAACCACAACGTCATTTTAATTCTTCTGACACAATAAACTGCAAAACGGTGATATTTACCTACATATAAGGTAAACATGCAACATTTTAGTAAATATTAACTTATCTCATTAAATTAATACTTACTCCACATTCCAATATTTTATATATAATTACTTCACATAGTAAATAAATATAAAATAGGTTCTCAAAAGCGAGGGTTGTTACAAAAAGTAGGGTTCATGATGTATATAATTGAATTAACCCTTTAATTGATGGCCCCTGATGAATTCACATATGTTTCATGTTAGGAATCATGTATGTAGTATGATACAACTGTTGGATTATTTGTTTGGGAGTTTGAGGACAAATTAATGGAGTTTTTGAGGATTATTATTAAGGAAACACCTGCTTGATCGATCGATCGACTCAAGAATGTCGATCGATCGACTGGCATCGATCGATCGACCCCCCCTGAAAACTGAAACTTCTTTCCCTTTTTAGGTTAATTCAACCCCAATGCGTAAGGAACTTTGGACTTAATTTAAGTATATTAATGGGACATGAGAAGGACCAGTAGGGTATAAATAGGGTCTAGGTAATATGAGTTTATATGAAATTTAATCGTGGGGTTTCGGGAATATATACTTAGTGGGAAATCGTGCGTACGTTATAGCATGTCTTGTGAGAATTGAGAAAGACTTAGACCAGTAGAGTAGTGAGGGTGCACCTACTGATTTTATGTTTATTCGAGAGGATACACTTCGAGATTCGAGAACTATTTAAGGATTTGTAATACTTGAGAGGATAAAATGAATGATTTACTTATACGTCGAATGCGAGCGTTATATGTTACGCATGGATAGAATATGTTATTGGTCGTGGGTGTACCTATATGATTAATGTATATATATATATATATATATATATATATAAGAGTGCATGTATACATATTATTTGAATATTTGTGTTTAATCATGCCCGCGTTACTTGTTATCACGGAGGTTTTCGCGCCAGGACAGTCTTATTTTGATGTGACCTTTATGGGGGATATTAACTCATACCCTAGAACTTAGGATCCTTGGTACAAGCTATCCGAAAATAATAGTTAGACGGTCCTAAGAGATGTGAGGGTATGTGATGACCTCTTAGTTACTTGGAACTATCCTTCGCCTCCAATATGTGTATTTTGTGTTAATACAGTTCGAGAGTGAGTCTGAACTAGTATTTCCCTCAGTTGTACGAGGGGTACAGGGACTTGATAGCAGAGTATGCCAGCACCATAGATTTTATGTGAGGTGCCGATTAGTACATATATTGTATGAGTGAGTAATATATATACATATACCTGGAAATCTTCTACTGTGTGTGTTAGTAGATAAATATTGAATGAACGCTCCTAATCATAGTAAATACTTGATATTTCATAGCATTATTGAGATGCGTATAATTGATTTAAATAATCCTTAATAATATGTTATTTTAGTGAATCATAGACATACGTTCTCGCGAATCAGAATCTATGGGAGGAGATTTGGGTTAAACTTATGAGCCATTTTATTAGTACGATAGGCGTGAACAGTAGATGAGAGGTGAGAATTATCAAGAGAGTGTCGAATACTAGCATGTATGTAATATCAACTGGTAAGCATTTTAAATACTTGCTAAACTATTTTAAAGTTGTTTTACACTCGGATCTGACCCATTTTCTCTCATCTTTTCTCTCTCTTGTATATATATTACAGGTGCCCAGCCACAGGGGTGTCAGTCTTGGATCTTTGGACGATTGACGTGCTGCAGCTAGTGTGGGAATTGCAGGTCTTTGCAGTAAATGACTTCATCCTTGTCTTCTCAATCTTTCATTTAGTTCTCATTAGATACGGTATGTGTCGCCCATTTCCAATTTTTATCTAGTTTAGAGATTTGTATTCTTTATTCATGTCAGTATTCAGTTTAGTTGAGATTATTCTATTCATTTCTTTGTCCTACGCTTTCATATATTTTAATTGAAGTGATTTATCTAGTTTGTTCTTTCATTTTGATGGGTTGGTTTTAATACTCTCATTTGTATTCATGAAAATGGTTTCATAGTTAATAATAATAATCAGACTTAATTTATAATATTAAATGTTTTGACACTTTGCTTAATTATTTATTAGGTGATTAATAAGGCAAATTGTATTCGACAGTGATGCTAAGAATGAACCAACTGGACACTTTGAGTTAATTTAGTAAAGGACTGATCAGTCGGTATTTAATTAGACGGGGTGTCACACTCTGCTCGGTTGTAAAAATAGGTCCAAGGATGCTATATGATCTATTATGTCTTAGTCCAATAGAAGATTCTTTCATGCCATGGATCCCTCTTATCTTAGTGAATTTTTTCTCCACAAAGCGACTCAGGTATCATTTTTAATTGATCTTACTATTTTTTATTTCACTGAAGTGTTACCTCTTCTTTTATTAACTTTGACTTATTTGCTTTACAGTATATGTTTGCCCTTCACAAACTGAATAAATAGGTTCAAGAAAATGCTCATGTAGTCCAGCAGGCTGATGAGGCTATAAAGGCTAATAAGACACTAAAGAACTAACTGAACCAGGATGAGACAAGTCATAAAATGCAATTGATCAGGTGAAACACCAGTAGACAGCAAACAACAAACTTGCAGACCCAGAAAACTAGTCATTAGGCTGAGATTGATGATCTGCAAATAAAACACGAGGTCAATGTTAAAGATGATATGAATAAGGAAATTAAGGCCTTCAATAAGTCCGAAGAGTTTTCTGGTTGTGACCTCTAGTACTTGGAGATGGGGCTGTAAGAATAATTTTTCTAGCATTATTCATAGCATAGCTTTAGGCTAGTTTGGCGTATCTGATTACAAATCATAACGCACCGTCAAGACGAACCAAAATTGATCATCTCCAAGTTTAAAGACATCCCAACATCATGATAATGTTTGAAAAAAATTAGAGTTTGAATTAATTTACATAATTTTGTTTGGGATCTTTTATCTTTTACCAAAAATGAACAGATCTTGTTAATGCAAAACAAAATTTTTTTTTTTTTAAGTCTCGTTCAAACGAGGTGGAAAGTTGTTAGAAGGTCATTTTTAAATGTGTTTCAAACAAGACCATACTATTTCAAATTTCCTAATCTTGTTAGAAGCTAAGTTCATATCATTGGAATAACGTTAGCTTGTCATTAGAGTGGTCCTATTTTCTCATTCGAACGGCCTAGCGACTTAGTTTTTGTATAAATACATGATTCTTATTGAGGACGTTTAAGACTTTTTCCAACTCAGTTCTTCATGGCTTACTTATGATACCTTAGGGGATTCACTATTTAATTTACAACAAAGCATCCTTGAATATTGTTCTTGTGAATTCACTTAAAACCTTAGAAAGTTTTATATCTTTGCATACACCTTGTGGAGAGGATCTCCATGGCTTACTTATGATACCTTAGGGGATTCACTTTGGAAGACAAAGGCTGAGGATGATGGAGGACTGTGGTCATGTGATTCTTGCGAGGCTCATAGCTGTTCACTAGAGATTTGAGAAGGTTAGTGTGTTATACTTATGGCGGTTATCAAGTAGTCTATAAGTCGACTGTCTTATAGATTACTAAAGTGAATAAATGTTTTTACCCAAAAGGTTTTTTTCCCTGAATCTTGTCCTTAGTTGATTGTTTGGTTTGTTTGATCTATTTTATCACATTAATGCATGTTTAAAATAAAATGATAAAACATGTTTAAAAGTGGAGTTTCAATTTTTATTTTAATTACCCTGGGATTATTTATGTTTACAAATTAGTATCAGAGCATGTGCCTCCAAGTTATCGAGTGATCCTGAGTTTTCAAAAGGTTTTTGTGTGTTTTATTTTTTCTCTTGATTGATTCCCATAGTCTTGACGACTTAAATTGTTTGCATTTAAAGTTTGCTAAAAGAATTGAAAATCTTAAAAAAGAAAATTCTTGTTTTAAAACCTTTATGGAACTCTTGAAAACTATTCAAAATTAAAGACATTTATTTCGTGAGAGACTTGTGGACATGGAACGTGATTTAAAAAAAATATAATTGTCTGAGAAATAGAGTGAGAATAGAGTTCTTATTTTGGAGAAAGAATTTGAGGGCGTTAAGAATATTAGGGTTTGTTTTCGTGCCTTTGAGGATAAAGAAAAAGTAATTGATAATTTTTAAGTAAGCGAGAAGAATCCTAGGGAAAATTTTCTTTCATTGAGGGGGAGCGAGATAACATTCTAAGAATGATTGAAAATATGATGAAGGAGTCCCTAAAATTGGAAGAGTCTAATTATTTTCTTGAGACTAAAATTTTGAAGTTGAAAGATGTTTCAAAAGACTCTAGTTGTGTTGGTAGTAATGGCTCTAGCTCACAAGTTTCAAGTTCTTTGAGTGTTAAATCTAGACCATTGATTGTTTTAGAGGGTCAACCCATGGGTAACATTCCTTATGTTTACACATATTAACATTATCGTAGAAAATGTCACCTTAGACGTTTTTATTTTGATCTTAGAAGAGATCCTAGGAAATAGAAGTCTAGTGTCCCATTGGTTCCCAAAACCCTTATTCACCAATTCACACCTATTTGGGCTTGGAAATCCGTTTTGGAGGTGCTAAATAGACTTTTTGATTCTCACATGATTGTAGATGATTCTTCTCTTGCTATATCTTATAAATGATTTCTTGAATGATTTTATCTGTTATACTCTAGTAGTGCTTCATGATATATGTTTTCTAGTTTTATAACATTTATATCTTTTGTATTATATTTTCCTTTATTGAGTCATATTTGAAAAATACAAAAAGCTTTTATTTTGATAATATTTTTGAAAAATACAAAAAGATTTTTGGTTTTATTTTATTTTAGTTTTAAACATTTGTAATGGCATATTGGTGTGTTTGAATCCAATTCACTACGCATTTTCCATATGTCTAGGACATTTGGTTATGACTTTACATACTTATATTAATCTTATTCATGTTTATGCTTAGAATCTTAACCATGTTTATGGAGTTGTTTCGAACTTGATTTGCATTACAAATTTGACTTTGTATATGCCCCTGCACACACATGAACGAGCTTATTGGATTTCTTCTTCACATGTGTATTAGAGCTTGGTGAGATGTTCTCCCATCGATTTTTTTATCGACATGTTTATGTGACTAAGGTGGCTTTGTTCATGTAAGAACCATTACCTATGATAATTTGTTTAGTATTGAAAAAAATATGAAAGTACACGGGAAAGGGCTGCGAGAGACAAGTGAACTCGTCGTGAAAGGAACCATTTGATAAAAAGCCCAAGAAACAATAAAGGAAATAAAAATAGAATATTTCCCCAAAACATTGGCCAAAATAGTTTAGTTTGCTTGATTATTCAAAAGAAATCACTTTAAAAGAAAAGAAAATAAAAGAATGAAATATGATTATCTTCATCTTTTGAGGGAGTTTAGTTGAAGATCAACGGCTCTGCACAATTATACCTAGTTATGCTTATTTTGTCACGATGTTATTAATTTTTAGGACCACCAATATTCTAGGCTTGTGTGCATTGTGATTGTTTTGTTCATTAAGTTCAACTTTATTTATCAATTGAGGCTAAAGCTTAGGTTGATAAAGTTTTTCGGTCAATTAGAAATTCTTGAACATATTTGAGTGTTTGGTTTATAATTCACTTGTATCTAGTTCACGTCCATTCATTCCATCCCACACGTTTAGACACATTGATACTATGCTAGTCTGTAAATATTATGTTTTTTGTGTCATGTTTTGCGATCATTTATACCTATATATGTGTGCCGGATTTTCTTTGATATATTTTTTTATATAATATAGGGTATTATTTGTATTTTTGAATTTTTTATTGAGAAAAAATGAAAAACTTTAAAAATTGTTATTTCTGTTTGCCTTTGAGATGATAATTACGTGTGCTTGATTTATATCTTTTTGTGATGATATCTTATCTTTTACGTGATACTTCATATTTCATGCTTATGTTTCTATTTATTTGTCTATTTCGGATAAAAATAAAGGGGGAGAACAAATTAAAATTGAGATTTGATGAGTTATATTTATAGGGGTGAAATTTATTTATGAGTTTTATATTTTTTCAATCTCAATGCATCATGAGGTATATGTTTTTCTCTCATGAGCGTAAGTACTTAGAGTGGAATTCAAGACATACGGTTAAAGACAAAGTTTGCCAAAGGGAAGAAGAATAAGAAGTTTGAAGATAAAGAGACTTATGTAGTTTCATTCTACGGTTAGGAAGGGTGTTAGTATTTTTGTCATAGGAGATTTTTTTATTTTACTTTGGTGTTCGGTCATGTTTGTTTGTTCTCCAAGTTGGACGATTTCCTAACATCCCAATGAGGTATAAAACAATTTACAGTTTGAATTAATTTACAAGATTTGTTTAAAACCCTAGAAAGTTTTGTAACTTTGTACACACCTTGTGGAGAGGATCTCCATGGCTGACTTTTGATACTTGAGGTGATTCAGTGCTAAAAACGAAGGCTGAGGCTGACGGAAGACTATGGTCAAGTGATTCTTATGAGGATCATAGTTGTTCACTAAATATTTGTGAAGATTATCATGTTATACTTGTGGCGGTTATCAAGTAGTCTGTAAGTCGATTGTCTTGTAGATTTTTAAAGTGAATAAAGGTTTTTACCCAAAAGGTTTTTTTTCCTAAAGCATGACTTTAGTTGATTGTTTGGTTTGTTTTATCTGTTTTATCACATTGATGCATGTTTAAGATAAAAAGATAAAATATATTTAAAATTGATGTTGCGATTTTTGTTTGTTACAACTATGGGTTTATTTGCATTTACAAAGGTAGAAATGGCTTGCCGATGGGCTTTGAATAAATATCCCAACCTCGGTAAGGTTAATTCACAACTTGCGAATGATTTTAGGGCTTTTGATTTGTCTCACCCGATGACTATTATCGCCCTCGACGAGGTTAAAACCATGTATGACATTAACTCTTAAGTAAAGGCATTTCAGTTCATTTTGAAATAAGAATCATGGTTATGAAAATGTCTTATATTTTTTATTAAACATATCGGACATATGTTAGTTAATTGAAGTTAGTAGGTTTTCTAGTGAATTGGGTTTGACTTAACCATAAGAGATCGAAATTTCGGTTCTAGTTAAATTTAACAATTCATAACCTAGATAAGGATTCGACATCTTGTCAGTTGTAACACCTCGTATTTTTTAATAATTATGGATTTAACAATTTTTGGTATTTTTAAATTTCACTTGTGTTGTTATTTAATTAAAATAAAATATTAGGTATTTAATAAATATTTGTTGGGTGAGGTTAAGATTGATGTTTATGTGGTAAATTTACTAAGTGTGTTTATTGTTAATAAAATACGGTGAATTCTTAGTACGTCGGTGTGAGTGAGAAAGACAAAAAAAATTAATGTACCTCAACTGGGGCTTGTGAGTAGATTATTTCAAGGTTAAGATAGGATACTTATGTAGAGTGACTCAGATGGTGATTTTGAGTTCATCGTTTGTTCTGAATGGGCCGAGATAAGAAACATTGAGTACTCGGGGTAATATTAGGGTCCCAGGGGCTTTACAGACTAGCCTGGACTCATATAGGTGTATTTGGGTCATTTTAAAATACAATAATAACCTAATTTTGGGATTAGTGCGTTAAAATATAAATTTTAAGTGGGTTAGTAATTCCTACCATTAATTACAAACCCTAAAAGAGAGAAGAAAGAGAGGATAAAGCAAGGAAAAGGCTAGAGAGGTTAATTTGGGTGGAAACTCAAGGGCTTCTAACATCAAATCATCACACACAAAGGAGATCAGACATTACAATCATTCCAAGCCAACTAATTAACTTGTCTTAATTAAATTGAGGTGATTCATGTTCATATCACGGTAGGTATAAAACAAAGTCATTTTGCGAAGAGTTTTTACATAAAAATGGGGGTTTGGTGAAATTGATATCGTGTGTAGGTTAGATGATTAATTGATGATATAGAACCAATTAATATTACTGGAATCAGAATCATATAAGAGATTTAGAGGTTTAATATGTTTATTTGGGGATTTGGAAATAAAATCTATGGTTATGATGGAATATTATTCTTGTAAATCCAATTCAAGAATTTAATTAATGATATTGGATAAATATTTGGTATTTAGATGATTTTTTACTGTCAGAATAATCCAGGATCCATTCCCTTATGTTATACATGTTTTAATGGAGGTATAAAATCATATTAAATATGTCTGGGTTAAAATTGGAGAAGAGGGTTCACTTAATAGGGGTAGAAAACCGATTTGCATGTCCAGCATAATCGGTTTGAATTTCGAGTCGAATCGGTTCGCAGTCTGGAAAAATTAGCGAATTTCTCACAGATCCAAGAATGGTTGTTCTATTTATGGGTTAATTTTGGAGGGTCCAAATGAAATTAACGAACCCGTAAGAATAAGAGATCATTATTAGGGTTATTTAGAAAGATTTAAAATTTCTTAGGGATAAGCAGGTAATCAAAGTTGAATTAGAGATAGTGCGAGAAATAATTGATGAGTAATTTTGAATAACGAATTAAGTGGGATGAATTCGTAAATATTTAATGTATGGGTTGGTAGGGTAAGTTGGAGTGTTTTAGTGGAGTGAAGCTACTTAACAAACTTAATCCTGATATATGATGGACCGGTTACGTGGTCTGGGCATTTTAGTAGGGTGATGCTACTTTTCTTATTTAATTGATGACAACTAAAATAAATTAAGAGTCAGTTGATAGACTCGAGATTAGTAGGCTAGTGCTTCAGGTGATAGGCGCGGATTAGCCGGATTGTGCATGTGTGTGTGTGTGTATATATATATATATATATATATATATATATAGAGAGAGAGAGAGAGTATATATGAATAAGAATAATATATGTGTGTATGATATTTATGTGAAACATACACATCTTAGTAGATATGTTATAAGGGAGGTTGTGTGCTGTGGGAGGTCACTCTAGTGAATCTCATCAGAGGTAGTACCGTTCCCTTGGGTCATAGGTGTTGTGCATTCCCATGGGATGTAGAGTTGGAGTCCCGTGAAATAATTTGGTATGGTTATGACCACGGACTTACTGCCATGACCACCTCCAATGTTCGTTTATGATTTTCGGGTTCGGTGGTGAGATTTCAACCCAACTGCCCAGAGTGTTGAAGATATTCCTGAAGCACGATAGCATGATAGTGAGTACACGTCCAGAATGTGTAGGACATTCGTGAATGCAATTACATATATAATGAGCGATATGTATGTGTAATTGTTGTGATCTGGAAAATATGCATATATGTGAAGCAAATTATATACGAACTTACGATACTAAGTGTCAATAACGATTTGATAACCAATGAAAGTTATTGTAAACAAATTAAGTGATATTAATTCATGAATATTAAATTAATAAGAAGTAAAATTTATTTGAAATGAATTGATTTAATTATAATTGAGAATTATAATTGTTAAGCGGAGATGAAAGTTAATTGTATAAGAGATGCGTGACACATGGTTGTGTGTGGGCCTATGTTTACGTGGATTCTACTTATGCAGGGTAGAATAACTAGGAGATTTATGAGCATACGTCAGGTGCGCGCTATAGTTGACAGGCGAGGGGTATCTCACGTGAGTGAGACCTCGGCTTAAATATGGAAAGTTTTAGTGCATATTTATTTCTGGATCTTAATTACTTGCAAATTTTTTAAAAAGTTTTTGGGCTCTGACCCGTATCAAATCTATTTTCCAAAAACTTGTAGGTGTTTAGCCACAGGGATGTCATGGATGACTATTTTTTCTAGGGACATGAAGCTGCAACTGATGTGGAGTAGCCACTTCACATATTGCATTCTAAATTACTTTCTTTGTTCTGGTATTAGTTGGGCGTGTTGTCCCTTTTCATTCTAACTTATATATTTCAGAATTTTAGTCATATGTGTTGGATTTTTACCCGATGGCTTATTCAAGGACTTTATATATTTATCTGTGCTCTATATTTTACATCGTGGTTTCATTTATATTGGTTACTATGTTCAGGACTATTATGGTTTGCTTAATATTGTTATATCTTAATGAAAGATAAAATTTAGCACCAATTCATTTAATTAATAGGTGGTTAGTAATTTAAAATGTTTTCGACACTGATGCTAAAAATGGACCAGAGGAGACTCCTGTTTTATTTTAGTAAAAGAATAATCAACAGTGATTGAAATGGGCGGGGTGTCATATATGGTATTAGAGCATCAGGTTCTAGTATTATGTTTTCGATGTTTCTTTTCTTTGATATAGAGCCCTATATTTAGGACTGTCGATTCATAATGCGACTTACCTTCTCCCGGCATTGAGTACAACTGATGCGAATCATTAATGAGTTTGGTTGTGATTCGTATATAGAACAATATAGGATGAACAACGAGGGTCATTAGGAGGACTGTAGGAGGAGAGGCTTAATCGAAGCCATAGAGTATTCTTGGAATAGCGATCGAGGTAAAAGTTACCACGATTATTGTTTCGGAAATTAATTTTAGGATAACTGCTAGGGTGCAGTAGTTTCCCAAAGTACCACCGTAAAAGATAGTGGTGTAAATTCAAACTCATCCAGTGTAGTCATAAAGGGAGAGATTCAGGGAGAATTTTTAGAAGGTCCATCTGCAAGACTTCGGGGAAAGTGCGAAAGTGTGATTGGCTAGTGGAAGGAGAACATCCAAAGGCAATTACCTATGGTGGAGTGCAGTGACACTCATGATTTTAATTTTGGGTAAAAAAATTAGCTCATAGGTGCAACATTACCGTGGTGAGAGTCATTCACCAAATATAAGGAAATAGATACGATATTATTCGAGAAATTAAGGGTGCAATTTAACCGTAAGTCCTTTCATCTGTTGTTCAAATAGAGATATGAATGAAGTTTCCGGACTTATCACATGAAGGACGAACAAATGCCTATTGTGAGGAAGAATATACTTGTTTAAGAGAATTTCGTACATGATGAGGTAGGGAGGGAGGAGAAAAGAGTTTTTAAGGGTGATGATGGACTCATGAGTAGAATTTGCCAGCACATATGGCAAATTCGGCTTAGACGACTTATTCATACGACGTCAATGTCATATTTTTATAATGTTAATATCAACGCTTCCATGTGAAGGGAGCCAAGAGAGTTACAAAATGTTGCCAGAAGGGAAAGACTGGATTTAATGGTGCTAGTACGTCCCCACATGGGGAAACCTAGCAGGGCACCCATTTGAATGGTTCAGATCAATGGAATTACTACCAAGTGACGGTGGATTCAATTAGGGTTGTCAAGGCCAGCACTGTGTTCTAGAAGGCCAGTAGAGCCAGAGGAACAACGGGGGTAGCAATGGGGTCCAAGGCTAACGGGTCTGACAGAAGGACAATGCCAACATGGCCAGTGGGGCCAAAGATAGGGGATGATACAGATAGGTGTCTTATGTTTGGAGAGTAGGGCCACATGTATTGATCTCGTACGCAACGAGTTAGGAGACATGAGCGGGATACCTAGCAGGGGAAATAGTTATAAAAGTTTTTGGTTCGGTTTGGACGAGAGTGTTATTTCTAGGAACCATTTGAACTGCCAGTTCTATTGGCAAGTGAAAGTATGAGTTTTATCCTTGGGTAAATGGTGTATCTTTTGTGTGATAGGTGAGTCACAGAAGTTTGTTAGCACTACATTCACGCGTTAGATGGGATTAGTGGGTGTATCGTTAGTGTGACTATTGTGTTTATATATTTACCAGTTGGTAGTAGGACTCTCTTTGGTTCCATCGGTAGGTAAGTGGGTGTGGTCACTAAGAGGATATATTTTAGTGGATTTACTTGTTTTAGAGATATGATATGCGAGTATGATGTCATCTTGGGTATGGATTGGTTAGCTATGGTTTGAGCGATGGTGGGTTGTTACAACTAGGCTATCATGTTCGGTGTTCCAGAGCAGGATGTTCAGTTTTGCGATGTCTCTCCTGGAAAAGGGTCGAGCCCACGTCTATATTTTCTTGTGGAAGAGACTTTACGGATTATTAATATACAAGTTTTTAGTGCTTTGTCGTGGGAAAGCCTCTCTAATAAAAAAAATCCATCATTACCTATGAAAAAAATATAACACGAACTCGTATAGAGGTAAGAAAGGGTGACAATCCACCTTAATGGAGTGACATACGAGAAAAGAGATGGAATCCATTTTTTTTTAGTTATTTTCTATTTTGATTTTTCTATTTTTATGATTTTTTTTATATTAAACCAATTTTATGATGATGGTGATTAACTAAACTAAATGAGAACAAGTACGTAAACTATAAGGGAAATATAAAGAAATAGTAAAAATTGGGTGACGAAAGTGAGTGCAATATAATTAAATGAGAAAGATAAATCAAAGGATGCAAATCCAACCCCACTTTACACAAGTTAATCTAACTTGAACTATTTTAATTTTTATTGATTTCCAAGATATTTATTTAATTCAAAAGGTAATTCTCATTGCACTAATGAATGAATTAAATATTCTTTTAGAAAAGTAATTTTAATTCTCACAAATTACTCACAATGAATTAAAATCAATCAAATGAATCACCAGTTAGGGTCAATTCATCGAACTTATTATAATTAGACAAAATAAAAATAAGAGAAGAACAAAATTATATTAAGATTTTAATAAATTTGATAAATCTATCTCTAATTTGAATCAAATGATAAAATGATAATACAATTTTCAATCCTTTCTTATTGATGATTTTCCATTTCTCAATACGAAAATATGAGTAGGAATTCAATTTACTAATAAAAGGAAATCAAAGCAAATCAATTGTATTGATGGGCGCTTCAAGTCATCCCTTGAAATCGGAGATTAGCCCTCCATAATCATCATTCAAGATATAAGATAAACAAATAAAATCATATAATGATTATACAAGATGAAGTAGATAAGAATAAATCAAACCCAAAATTGCCTTCAAATGAAAAGAATTCTTCAATTTCTCTCAAATTTAATTTCAACACCCAATATTTCTTTTTTCTAAACTAAGAAAATTAAACAAAATTTTCTCTCTCTACTCTTCTTCTAGGTCTCGTAGTCTTCTCCTAACTCCTCCTCTCAAATGGGCCTGATCTTTATTTATACATGGAAAAACATGGAGGTAGGGGCAAAGTTGGAAGAGTTAAAGGTGTGGGGTTGAATTGGGTATTAAGGAAATCGAGTAGCTCGAGTTTGATGATGGAGGTCAAGTTGAAGGTTTCAGGTTTGGATCACGGGTATGGATGGGAACAGGATGGGTCAAAGGTAAATGAGGAGTTGGGTAACGATCGGGTTACTGGAGCAGCGAGATCGAATAGGCTGCTGGGTTTAGAGGATTGCTCCGGTTTGAACGAGGTTAGGGGTGACGGGGTCGAAGTAAGGTCTGCCCAGGTTGTTTCTTTGGCTTAGGCTGGAGATAAGATCACCGGAGGTGACGAGGTAGGTGTAAACACATTTTTGTGCGTAGAGGTGGAGATGAGATAACGGGTTCAACCCGGGTTGGGGGGCAAATGGTAGCCTAGCAGGAATTGAGGGATCCGGGTTCAAAACTGGGTTCGAGTTATATGGTAATATGGGTAAAGATGTGGTTGGCAATGGATCTTGGTGGGTTTTGTTAATGGTGGAAAGAGAGAGGAAACAGAATGTGTAGGTAGTGTAGGAAGAAGAAAGTAGGGGTGTTATGTATGGCGATAGGGTGTGGGTTTGTGTGAGTATTATGTACTTAAATGAAAAATAACATTATCTAAAAGTAATAAGAGTTAATAAAATAAAAAGCTAAAATCTGTTAAAACCAAAAAAAAATCCTCATCTATTGATAAAAGACTCAAAATAAAAAGAAAAAAAATTAAACTAAACTAATAAAAATAAAAGAAACAAATCAATACAATTCTTATACACCTATAATATGTACAGACACGAACTTATTGAAATAAAATAAAGACCCCAAAATAAATAAATAAATAAAAATAACTAAAAAAAATGAGACAACCCAAATAATATATATATATATATATATATATATATATATATATATATATATCTTAAAAATAAAATAAATGATACAACACACTGAGCATTTATAGGACAGGCTAGGGTTGGTTTATGCTCAGTTCGAAACAGGTTTAGGCAACGGGATCGGTTAGGGGACAAGGTAATAGGTACGAGGAATGGGATTTATCTCATGTAACCCCATTTGTGTCGCATTTTTCCTTGATTTAATACTTTAAACTCCTCAAGAGGTATTTGACCTACAAGATAAATATGAACGCGTATAAGACTAATTTTTATCGAGAATTAGAAATTAAAAACTGTCTATTTGGGGTTTGATTTAAACACTTTTGGGTTCTTATCAAGTATAGTTTTCTCATTATATTTGATCCCAGTGTGTATGGACTTTACTAATGTGATTCAAGGTAAATCAGGTTTTTTATCGAGCGAAGAGATTTAGGTCGTTATTGATTTAGCGTTGGGGACTTGGTGATAGTGTGAGCGCAGTGTTGTATGAGTCCTTTAAAGATGCTGGGTTTATGATTAGACTTATATGACGGGGAACATGATTTTGAGTTCCCCGGTTATATGAAGGGGAACATTGGTATTTTATAGAATTCGATGACTGATAATTCTATGTGATAGTGCATCGAGGGAATTCCTTGTTTGAGTTTTGGTTGCAGGAAGTTCTACACATGAACCATAATAAATGTGGAGAGTGGGGAGATGTTGTTGGATGCTAGGGCAAAAATTTTGAATTTTAGTCATGGAACGGGTAGAGAATATACTTTGAGCTGATAGCGATTATACTATATAAGGCCAGTGGGGCCGGTAGGGATGTGTAGAAAGTAAGGGGGAACTCTTTCACCACTAGTTCATAGGTGGGGTAGTCTCAAGGATAAATAAGTCATGATTAGTAGGGACACTGAGTACAACCTTACTGTATAGCCACGCTGAGAGGGTGGGGCCGAGCTTAAGATAAATATGTCACATATTGGAAGTTAGTGATGATTGTGCAGATGTGCACGAGATATAGGGTGTATGGGCGCCCAAGTTAGTTTGACTTACTATATCATCTGAGATAAGGAGACATGGTTATAAATGTGTTGAATGTATGCCTGTGGGATGAAAGACTATGGAGACACGTAAAGATATCACTTGACAAGAGAGTATCCAATGGTTTTGGGGAAGTAAAGTGGAGTCTTACTCAATCGAATGCTAAGGGTGACTTGCCCATTAATGGAATATTGATTTTTACTAGATAAAAAAAGTCCAAGAAGTGCACAGTTTGGAGGAGATGCACGGGATGTAGTCTTGGTATACCCCTAAAAAAATAGGAGTAAGATGTGCCATGTCATGTGAAATATTGAGCATGTGGATCGGTGTTAAGTGAGATATGCTGAAGTTTTCTCCAGGTGCACCACGCATAGATGGGAAAAGGTTGGTTTGAGGCAATTGACCAATATATTGTACAAAATTGGAGATTCTAGTGATGGAATGAATGTGCAGAATGATAGAGTTCATTATTGGCTTACCAACATTGCGGGAAGGTCAAGATTTCCTTCGAGTTTATGAAATAGATAGACCAAGATGGATTAGTTATTACTACCGTGGGACTTACACTATCTAATTGTGTGCCCAATATTTATTGAAAAGAGCAAATGAACTGGCATAAAGAGCCGCCCAATATTGTTGTGAATCATGATGATACCCTTGAGTCCCTTATCTAATAGGGAGTGTCAGGAGGTGATTGGGACGGAGTTGTATCTTGATCTAGACGTGTCACCGTTAGAACAATGGATAGACATGAGAGGTGACTAAAATGTTAGAGAATGCGAGGAATGCATATTCAGAATTTTAGGGTAAATTGGATTAGTAATTACCACTGGTAGAGTTGCGTGTGATAACTCGTAGCATATTACTATTTGTGAGGTTCCTTATGAGGCTTCATATGAAGATCTTTCATCCACCCTGTGGTTGATTAGAGGTGGGGAATACCAAGATTCTCGGGCCCGACGTGATTCAGGGTCCGTCGGCAGTGATTGAGTTAGTCCACGTTATTTTCATTTTGTTCAGGAACATGGTGAGAGTGTTTCTCCATGAACCAAAGTTTTGAAGTTTGAGTGGTTAGGGTTTGTTCCGGGTGTCTCCCATGAAGGGAATTACATGTTTTGGCAATAAAGGGAAATTGATACTTATGGAAGTGGGGCCCTTTTCAACATTGAGATGATAGAGCCAGTGGAGTGTATGCTTGTCTTTTGAGTGTTATTAGAGGATTCACGATATTGTTTACATGACATTAGTCAATGAAGACCTTAATCATAAGGGAATATATCGGTATGTAAGAGTTTAAACGGACTTGTCGCTAATCTTGGATTGTAGTGAGTAGACCTTCAGTCAAAATGGTACCATTGGAGAGTTAATCGTAAATACGTTCGGATGCATTACGCATAGAGATCTGAAGTTTTTAGCACAGAGCATATCTGAATTTCGAGGGACGAAATTCCTTTGTAAGGGGGAAGTATGTAACACCTCGTATTTTTGAATAATTATGGATTTAATAATTGCAGTAATTTAATTAAAATAAAATACTATGTATTTAATAAATAGTAATTGGTTCATATTAAGATTAACATTTATATAGTAAATTTACTAATTGTGTTTATAGTAAATGAAATATATTGAATTGTTATTATGCTATAGTGAGTGAGATATATGAGATTTTATTATGGTACCTCAATCGGGGCTTGTGAGTAGATTACTTTAAGGATGAGATAGGAAACTTATGTAGAGTTACTCGGATGGCGATTTCGAGTTTCAGATTAGTTTTAAATGGGTTGAGGTAGGAAAAATTTAGTACCTGAGGGTAGTATTTGGGTACTAGGGGCCTTTTAGACTTTCTCGGACTCATTTTAAAATAGCATAATAATCGAATTTTTGGACTAGTGGGTTAAAATATAAATGTTAGGTGGGTAAAGGAGCCCTACCATTAGATATAAACCCTAAAAGAGAGAAGGAAAAGAGGAGAAAGGAAGGAGACGGCTACAGAGGCTAATTTACGAGGAAACTCAAGCGATTCTAGCATCAATTCATCACACACAAAGGAGATCAAACCCTACAATTATTCCAAGGAAAATAATTAACTTGATTTAAATTAAATTGACACTACACTAAATCTTGCGAATGGTCATGCCCAGTGGGTCACGGCCCAAGTCCATGACCATCTGGTCGCGGACTTGGGTTGTGACCCACTCAATATTAGGCGTGACCATATTTATTATCACACTAAATTATCAATGATCTAGAAGTTGTCACGGGCCAAGTCCGTGACCCCAGTGGTCGCGGACTTGGCCCATGACCAGGCCGTGACCATCTTAGCGCCAAACTCGCGCCAAAATTCCCTCCAAGCTTGGTAGAAAATTGGTCACGGACCAAGTCCGTGACCCATGGGATGACGAAGAAGAGAGTAAACACATTGAGGGTCATGGCCTGGGGCCGTGACCATTTTTGGGTATGGGTCACGGCTATGGGTCATGACCATCCATCATTTAAGCATCGCTCATCACAGATTGAGGGTCACGGCTATGGGCCATGACGATTTCTTGGTATGGGTCACGGCTATGGGCCGTAACCATACCTCAATCAAATTTGGAAAAGAGTCTTGTATGGTGGGTCACGGCTCTAGGCCGTGACCAGGTCTGCGTGGTCTGGAGAACGAAATTATAATTTTAAGGGTCTCGCGTATGGAGTCACGGCGTTTGGCCGTGACCAGTTCCAGGTCTTAAAAAAAAATCCCCCCGCTGCTTTCATTTCGTTCATATGGAGGTTGAGTTGCCGCTGCTTTCCTTTATTTCATTTGGAAATTTTGGTGATTTCAATTGGAGGTTGAGGTATGTATTGATTTATATGTATATGTAAAGTCCTAATTTCTGTGTATGTATGTGTAGATTTATGTTTTTATGTGTGTATGTGTGTTTATGTATAGATTTATGTTTATATGTGTGTATAGATTTATATGTATATGTATGTTTATTTCAATAAACCTTATATTGTATGTGTGTGTATGTATAGATTGTATGTGTGTAAACCATAAATAGTATGTGTTTGTATGTATATATTGTATGTGTGTAAAACCTAAATAATATTATGGTTTAGTAAACCCTAAATAGTATGTGTGTGTGTGTATATATTATGTCAATAAACCCTAGATTGCATGTGTGTGTTTTTATAGATTATGCCAATAAACCTAGATTGTATGTGTGTGTATTTTTTTTGACAAAATATAATTAAATGAATTTTTAATGAGTAAAAAAATTTACATCCACCTTGTCGTGATTTTATTGGGGGTTATATGCGTGCCATCATAGTATATTAGGGGTTATATGCATGTCGTAATTTTTTGCACTACAATATGTGTGTAAGTACTATAATATATGTTATAAAAAATTACGGCGGGTTGTTGTTGGGATTTCACATATACTTTTAAACTCTCAAAACTTTCAAACCTAAACCTTAGTAGTAGGACTCGTATTCATGCCCTCGTATACTTTTCTTAGGAAAAATGAGGCACGGTGATAATTACTGTCATCAAGAGTGGGAGAGGTTGCAATTAGACTGCACACATAACTCTTTTATTAGCGTGCATCATATAGAGGGTACTCCTATTTATAGGTACGGAAATAAAAAGATTGAACAATTTAACTACCTTGTAAATCGTGGATTTGATATCCAACAAGATTACTTGTTCGATGGTATTCTATTTTCTCTACCAGAAAACTAGGATGACGTTATCCAAAATATATTTCACACACATAATCCCGACATAGCCCTGACCTTGGTTACTTTGTTGGAGAAGGCGGAAAAAAATCCACCCATTATGGATACAACTGCGTACAAAGAGCATTGTCATAGAGAGTGATGTCTCGCACCACATGCACGTAAAATTGAATCTTGCCAACAAGTTGAGAAATAGGGGATTCTGAGTTCATGTCACTGACATCTACACATCAATCATAGATATCCTTCCTTTGAGTTGGCCACGTGCAAAATATTATTTTATCCTCATCAATCTTATTTGTATCCTATTATGATATTGACATTGTATTAGCACTTTACATTAATTTATGAATTTCATCTACTTTTAAGTGTAATGTTCTACTATTTGTACAAATGGTAGGTGATTTATCGGTTCTTTTGTTTAGAATAGATATGTTTTCATTTATTTATCTATATCATTTGGCTTCAGAGGGCGAAAACCCGAAACAGCCCCCGAACGGCCCCGTGAGTGGCACCAATACC
The DNA here is from genome assembly GCA_949130495.1 of Sambucus nigra. Lineage (NCBI taxonomy): Eukaryota > Viridiplantae > Streptophyta > Magnoliopsida > Dipsacales > Adoxaceae > Sambucus > Sambucus nigra. Next base: position 183,392,225 of record OX422207.1, read on the forward strand.
TCCCACGGGACCAATGTAACTCGTAGGAACTGACCGCGCGATCACGGGACTCCCGGTTTGAGAATACAATGGTAATTTTCATATATCTAGACTTAGGCTTAAAAACATGGCATTAGAAGGTGAAAAGCCGAAACAGCCCCCGAACGGCCCCGTGAGTGGCACCAACACCTCGCACGGGACCAATGTAATTCGTAGGAACTGATCGCGCGATCACAGGACCCCCGGTTTGAGAATACGATGATAATTTGCATATTTCTAGTCTTAGGATTAAAAACATGGTGTTAGTGGGTGAAAACCCGAAACAATCCCTGAACGGCCCCGTGAGTGGCACCAACAGCTCGCACGAGACCAATGTAACTCGTAGGAATTGACCGCGCGATCGCGGGACTCCCGATTTGAGAATACGTTGATAATTTGAAAATATCTAGACTTAAGCTTAAGAAAATGGCGTTAGAGGATGAAAATCCGAAATAGCCCCCGAACGGCCCCGTGGGTGGCACCAACAACTCCCACGGGACCAATGGGACTGCCGATTTGAGAATATGACGATAATTTGCGTATTACTAAACTTGAGCTTAAAAAGATGGCATTAGAAGGCAAAAACCCGACACAATGTCCATTAGGATCATCTTCGTTTACTACACTGGCAATATATCCAAGCATATATGCATCTGCATACATGCAGCATATATGCGCATATATGCAATATATATGCGCATATATGCAATATATATGCGCATATATGCAGCTACATATATGCGTATATATAAGGCATATATGGAGCTGCATATATGCGGCATATATGCAGCATATATGCAGATGCATATATGCATCTGCATGAATATATGCATCCATATATATATATATGCAGCATATATGCACATATGCATCTGCATATATGCAAACATATATGCATCAGCATATATGCATTCTCTATGGATTGGTTTACATATTGAAAGCAAGCGGATCGAGGTTTACATATTGCCTTCTTGGATTGGTTTTCATTTATTTTTCAATTTTACATTTTGTATTCGTGTAATGATGTTATCAAATTGTTTTTGATGACTCATTTCACACTATTCAGGTAATTCCTATTGAGGTAATTCCCATTGAGGTCTCTGTATTCTTTGGTAATGTAGGTATAAAGCTTGGGGTTCTCTTGTAGGATAGCAGTTGGTAGAAAGAGAGATTATAGTGGCATGCATTGATTACAGGTGAACGTCATTTCACATTGAAAATATACTTTCTTAGACAAAATAAATACAGTTGCTTTGATACTCAGAGAAATTCTTGACCACTGTCTTCCTTATTGACCATGGCCAAAAATTTAAACGATATATTTTGTTAAATGATATATTTTGGGCACAAGTTAAATGATATATTTTGTCAGATTGAGATTGTACCCTCCTATGATATATTTTATTCAAATAGTGAAATATACTAATGAGGTAACACTTCTATTATATAGGTGGGATTGATTATACGCTATCATGCCTTTAGTGAAAAACTATAATGTAGAATTCATAATCCACTTACAATAATCTATTACAAACAAGACCAGTATTTCCAATGAGTTTAGTGGCGCAGCCGCGGGACTCCCGATTTGAGAGTTCGACGATAATTTTCATATTTCTAGACTTAGGCTTAGAAACATGGCGTTAGAGGGGGAAAACTCAAAAAAATTCCCGACCGTCCCCGTGGGTGGCACCAACACCTCCCACGGGACCAATGTAACTCATAGGAATTGACCGCGCAGCAGCGAGAGTCCCGGTTTGAGAATACGACGGTAATTTGCATATTTATAGACTTAATCAAAACATAGCGTTAGAGGGTGAAAACTCGAAACAACCCCCGAACGGCCCCGTGGGTGCTACCAACACCTCACACGGGACCAACGTTACTCGTAGGAACTGACCTCGCAGTCGCGGGTCTCCCGGTTTGAGAATACAACAATAAATTGCATATTTCTAGACTTAGGCTTAAAATCATGGCGTTAGAGGGTGAAAATAGGAAACAACCCCTTAACAGCCCCGTGGGTGGCACCAACACCTCCCACGGGACCAATGTAACTCGTAGGAACTGACCACGCAGCCTTGGGACTCTCGATTTGGGACTACGATAGTAATTTGGAAGTTTCTAGACTTAGGCTTAAAAGTATGGCGTTAAAGGGTGAAAACTCAAAACAACCCCCGACCGTCCCCGTGGGTGGCACCAACACCTCCCACGGGACCAATGTAACTCGTAGGAACTGACCCCGCAGCCGCGGGACTCCCGATTTAAGAATACGATGATAATGTGTATATTTCTAGACTTAGGAATAAAAACATGGCATTAGAGGGTGAAAACTCGAAACAGACCCCGAACGGCCCCGTGGGTGGCACAAACACCACCAACGGGACCAATGTAACTCGTAGGAACTGACCCCACAGCCGCGAGTCTCTCAGTTTGAGAATACGACGGTAATTTGCATATTTATAGACTTAGGCTTAAAAACATGATGTTAGAGGGTGAAAACTCAAAATAGCTCCCGACCGACCCCGTGGGTGGCACCAACACCCTCCCACCGGACCAATGTAACTCATAGGAACTGATAGCGCAGCCACGAGACTCCCGGTTTGAGAATACGAAAATAATTTACATATTAGTGAACTTAAAGAAAACATGGCGTTAGAGGGTGAAAACTCGAAATAGCCCCCGAAGGGCCCCGTCGGTGGCACCAACACCTCCCACGGGACCAATGTGACTCCTTGGAACTGACCACGCAGCCGCGGGACTCCCGGTTTGAGATTACGATGGTAATTTGCATATTTCTAGATTTAGGGTTAAAAACATGGCATTAGAGGGTGAAAACACGAAATAACCCCCAACTGTCCCCGTGGGTGGCACCAACACCTCCCGCAGGTCCAATATAACTCATAGGAACTGACCGCGCAGCCGCGAGACTCCCATTTTGAGAATATGAAGGTAATTTGCATATTTCTAAACTTGAGCAAAATATGGCGTTAAAGGGTGAAAACTCGAAACAGCCCTCGAAGGGCCCCGTGGGTGGCACCAACACCTCCCACGGGACCAATGTAACTCGTAGGAACTGACCCCGCAGTCGCGGTTCTCTCGGTTTGAGAATACGATGGTAATTGGTATATTTCTAGACTTAGGCTTGAAAACATGGAGTTAGAGGGTGAAAACTCGAAATAGCCCACGAACGGCCCCGTGGGTGGCACCAACACCTGCCACGTCACCAATGTAACTCGTAGAAACTGATCACATAGCCGCGGGACTCTCGGTTTGAGAGTATGATGATAATTTGCATATTTCTAGACTTAGGGTTAAAAACATGGCGTGAGAGGGTGAAAACCCGAAACAACCCCCGATCGTCCCCGTGGGTGGCACCAACACCTCCCACGGGACCAATGTAACTTATAGGAACTGACCCCGCAGTCGTGGGTCTCCCGGTTTGAGAATACGATGACAATTTCCAGATTTCTAGACTTAGGCTTGTAAACATGGTGTTAGAGGGTGAAAACTAGAAACAGCCCACGAACGACCCCGTCGGTGGCACCAACACCTCTCACGGCACCAATGTAACTCATAAGCCAATGTAACTCGTAAGAACTGACCCCGCAGCCATGGGTCTCCCGGTTTGAGAATACGATGGTAATTTGCAAGTTTCTAGACTTAGGCTTAAAAACATGGCGTTAGAGGGTGAAAAATCAAAACATGCCCCGACCGTCCCCATGGGTGGCACCAACACCTCCCACGGGACCAATGTAACTCGAAGGAACTCAACCCGCAGTCGTGGGTCTCCCGGTTTGAGAATATAATGATAATTTGCATATTTCTAGACTTAGGCTTAAAAACATGGCGTTAGAGGGTGAAAACTAGAAACAACCCCCGACCAGCCCCGTGGGTGGAACCAACACCTCCCACGGGACCAATGTAACTTGTAGGAGCTGACCTCGCTGCCGCGGGTCTCCCAGTTTGAGAATATGACGGTAATTTGCATATTTCTAGATTTAGGCTTGCAAACATGGTGTTAGAGGGTGAAAACTCGAAACAGCCCCCGAACGGCCCCGTCGGGGGCATCAACACCTCCCACGGCACCAACGTAACTCTTAGGAACTGACCACGCAACCGCGGGACTCACGGTTGCAGAGAACGATGGTAATTTTCGTATTTCTAGACTTAGGGTTAAAAACATTGCGTTAGAGGATGAAAACTGAAAATAACCCCCGACCATCCCCGTGGGTGGCACCAACACCTCCCATGGGACCAATGTAACTCGTAGGATCACTCTGCGCAGCTGCGAGATTCCCGGTTTGAGAATACGACGGTAATTTGCATATTTCTAGACTTAAGCAAAACTTATAATTAGAGGGTGAAAACTCAAAATAGCCCCCGAACGGCCCCGTGGGTGGCACCAACACCTCCCACGGGACCAATGTAACCCGTAGGAAAAAACCCCGCATTCGCGGGTCTCCCGGTTTGAGAATATAACGGTAATTTGTATATTTCTAGAATTAGGCATAAAAACATGGCGTTAGAGGGTGAAAACTTGAAACAACCCCCGAACGGCGTCGTGGGTGGCACCAAGACCTCCCACGGGACCAATATTATTCGCAGGAACTGATCTCGCAGCCGCGGGTCTCCTAGTTTGATAATATGACCGTAATTTGCATATTTATAGACTTAGGCTTAAAAACATGGCGTTAGAGGGTGAAAACTCGAAACAGCGACCAAACGGCCCCGTAGGTGGCACCAACACCTTCCACGGGACCAATGTAACTCGTAAGAACTGACCGCACAACCATGAGACTCCCGGTTTGAGAATACGATGATAATTTGCATATTTCTAGACTTAATCTTAAAAATATCGTGTTAGAAACTGAAAACTCGAAACAACCCCCGACCGTCCCCGTGGGTGGCACCAACAACTCTGACGGGATTAATGTAACTCGTAGAAATTGACCGCGCAGTCGCGGGCCTCCCGATTTGAGAATACGACGGTAATTTTCATATTTCTAGACTTAGGCTTAAAAACATGGCATTAGAGGGTGAAAACTCGAAACAACCCCCAAACGGCCTCGTGGGTGGCACCAACACCTGCCATGGGACCAATTTAACTCGTAGGAACTGACCCTGTAGCCGCGGGTCTCCCGATTTGAGAATACAACGGTAATTTGTATATTTCTAGATTTAGTCTTAAAAACATTGAGTTAGAGGATGAAAACTCAAAACAGACCCCGAACGACCCCGTGAGTGGCACCAACACCTCCCACGGGACTAATGTAACTCGTAGGCCTTGAACCCACAGCCGCGGGTCTCCCGATTTGAGAATACAATGGTGATTTTCATATTTCTAGATGTAGGCTTAAAAATATAGCATTAGAGGGAGAAAATTCGAAACAGCCCCCGAACGGCCCTAAGGGTGGCACAAACACCTCCCACGGCACCGATGTAACTCGTAGGAACTGGCCACACAACCATGGGACTCCCGGTTTGAGAATACGATGGTAATTTGCATATTTCTAGACGTAGGGTTAAAAACGTGGCGTTGGAGGGTGAAAACTCGAAACAACCCCCGATCGTCCCCGTGGGTGGCACCAACACCTCCCACGGGACCAATGTAACTTGTAGGAACTAAGCCCGCAGCCGCGGGTCTCCCGGTTTGAGAATATGATGACACTTTGCATATTTCTACACTTAGGCTTGTAAACATGGTGTTAGAGGGTGAAAACTCGAAACAACCCACGAACGGACCCGTCGGTGGCACCAACACCTCTCACGGCACTAATGTAACTCGTAGGAACTGACCCCGCAGCCGTGGGTCTCTCGGTTTGAGAATACGATGGTAATTTGCAAGTTTCTAGACTTAGGCTTAAAAACATGGCAGTAGAGGGTGAAAACTCAAAATAAGCCCCGACCGTCCCCATGGGTGGCACCAACACCTCCCACGGGACCAATGTAACTCGAAGGAACTGACCCCGCAGCCGTGGGTCTCCCGATTTGAGAATACAAAGATAATTTGCATATTTCTAGACTTAGGCTTAAAAACATGGCGTTAGAGGGTGAAAACTAGAAACAACCCCCGACGGGCCCCGTGGGTGGAACCAACACCTCCCACGGGACCAATGTAACTTGTTGGAACTGACCCCGCTGTCGCGGGTCTCCCGATTTGAGAATACGACGATAATTTGCATATTTCTAGACTTAGGCTTGCAAACGTGGTGTTAGAGGGTGAAAACTCGAAACAGCCCCCGAATGGCCCCGTGGGTGGCACCATCACCTCCCACGGCACCAATGTAACTCTTAGGAACTGACCACGCAACCGCGGGACTCACGGTTGCAGAGTACGATGGTAATTTGCATATTTTTAGACTTAGGGTTAAAAACATTGCGTTAGAGGGTGAAATGTCAAAATAACCCCCGACCATCCCCGTGGGTGGCACCAACACCTCCCATGGGACCAATGTAACTCGTAGGATCGGACTACGCAGCTGCGAGTTTCTCGGTGTGAGAATACGACGGTAATTTGCATATTTCTAGACTTAAGCAAAACATATAGTTAAAGGGTAAAAAGTCGAAATAGCCCCCGAACGGCCCCGGGGGTGGCACCAACACCTCCCACGGGACCAATGTAACCCGTAGGAACAGACCCCGCATTCGTGGGTCTCTCGGTTTGAGAATATGACGGTAATTTGTATATTTCTAGAATTAGGCATAAAAACATGGCGTTGGAGGGTGAAAAATCAAAACAGCCCCCGAACGGCATCGTGGGTGGCACCAACACCTCGCACGGGACCAATATTACTCACAAGAACTGATCTCGCAGCCGCGGGTCTCCCAGTTTGAGAATACGACCATAATTTGCATATTTCTAGACTTAGGCTTAAAAACATGGCGTTAGAGGGTGAAAACTCGAAACAGCGCCCGAACGGCCCCGTTGGTGGCACCAACACCTCCCACGGGACCAATGTAACTCGTAAGAACTGACCGCACAGCCGTGAGACTCCCGGTTTGAGAATACGATGGTAATTTGCATATTTCCAGACTTAAGCTTAAAAACATGGTGTTAGAAACTAAAAACTTGAAACAACCCCCGACCGTCCCCGTAGGTGGCACCAACAACTCTGACGGGACCAATGTAACTCGTAGAAATTGATCGCGCAGTCGTGGGCCTCCCGGTTTGAGAATACGAAGGTAATTTGCATATTTCTAGACTTAAGCTTAAAAACATGGGGTTAGAGGTTGAAAACTCGAAACAACCCCCGAACGGCCTCGTGGGTGGCACCAACACCTCCCATGGGACCAATGTAACTCGAAGGAACTCACCCCGCAGTCGTGGGTCTCCCGGTTTGAGAATATAATGATAATTTGCATATTTCTAGACTTAGGCTTAAAAACATCGCGTTAGAGGGTGAAAACTAGAAACAACCCCCGACCAGCCCCGTGGGTGGAACCAACACCTCCCACGGGACCAAGGTAACTTGTAGGAACTGACCTCGCTGCCGCGGGTCTCCCAGTTTGAGAATATGACGATAATTTGCATATTTCTAGATTTAGGCTTGCAAACATGGTGTTAGAGGGTGAAAACTTGAAACAGCCCCCGAACGGCCCCGTCGGGGGCATCAACACCTCCCACGGCACCAACGTAACTCTTAGGAACTGACCACGCAACCGCGGGACTCACGATTGCAGAGTACGATGGTAATTTTCATATTTCTAGACTTAGGGTTAAAAACATTGCGTTAGAGGGTGAAAACTCAAAATAACCCCCGACCATCCCCGTGGGTGGCACCAACACCTCCCATGGGACCAATGCAACTCGTAGGATCACTCTGCGCAGCTGCGAGATTCCCGGTTTGAGAATACGACGATAATTTGCATATTTCTAGACTTAAGCAAAACTTATAGTTAGAGGGTGAAAACTCATAATAGCCCCCGAACGGCCCCATGGGTGGCACCAACACCTCCCACGGGACCAATGTAACCCGTAGGAACAGACCCCGCATTCGCGGGTCTCCCGGTTTGAGATTATAACGGTAATTTGTATATTTCTAGAATTAGGCATAAAAACATGGCGTTAGAGGGTGAAAACTTGAAACAGCCCCCGAACGGCGTCGTGGGTGACACCAAGACCTCCCACGGGACCAATATTATTCGCAGGAACTGATCTCACAGCCGCGGGTCTCCCAGTTTGATAATATGACCGTAATTTGCATATTTATAGACTTAGGCTTAAAAACATGGCGTTAGAGGGTGAAAACTCGAAACAGCGCCCGAACGGCCCCGTAGGTGGCACCAACACCTCCCACGGGACCAATGTAACTCGTAAGAACTGACCGCACAACCATGAGACTCCCGGTTTGAGAATACGATGGTAATTTGCATATTTCTAGACTTAATCTTATAAACATGGTGTTAGAAACTGAAAACTCGAAACAACCCCCGACCATCCCCGTGGGTGGCACCAACAACTCTGACGGGACTAATGTAACTCGTAGAAATTGACCGCGCAGTCGCAGGCCTCTCGATTTGAGAATACACGATAATTTTCATATTTCTAGACTTAGGCTTAAAAACATGGCGTTAGAGGGTGAAAACTCGAAACAACCCCCGAACGGCCTCGTGGGTGGCACCAACACCTGCCATGGGACCAATTTAACTCATAGGAACTGACCCTGTAGCCGCGGGTCTCCCGATTTGTGAATACGATGGTAATTTGTATGTTTCTAGATTTAGTCTTAAAAACATTGAGTTAGAGGATGAAAACTCAAAATAGACCCCGAACGGCCCCGTGAGTGGCACCAACACCTCCCACGGGACCAATGTAACTCGTAGGACTTGAACCCGCAGCCGCGGGTCTCCCGATTTGAGAATACAATGGTGACTTTCATATTTCTAGATGTAGGCTTAAAAATATAGCATTAGAGGGAGAAAATTCGAAACAGCCCCCGAACGGCCCTAAGGGTGGCACAAACACCTCCTACGGCACCGATGTAACTCGTAGGAACTGACCACACAACCATGGGACTCCCGGTTTGAGAATACGATGGTAATTTGCATATTTCTAGACGTAGGGTTAAAAACGTGGCGTTGGAGGGTGAAAACTCGAAACAACCCCCGATCGTCCCCGTGGGTGGCCCCAACACCTCCCACGGGACCAATGTAACTTGTAGGAACTAACCCCGCAGCCGCGGATCTCCCGGTTTGAGAATGTGATGACAATTTGCATATTTCTACACTTAGGCTTGTAAACATGGTGTTAGAGGGTGAAAACTCGAAACAACCCACGAACGGACCCGTCGGTGGCACCAACACCTCTCACGGCACCAATGTAACTCGTAGGAACTGACCCTGCAGCCGTGGGTCTCTCGGTTTGAGAATACGATGGTAATTTGCAAGTTTCTAGACTTAGGCTTAAAAACATGGCATTAGAGGGTGAAAACTCAAAATAAACCCCGACCGTCCCCATGGGTGGCACCAACACCTCCCACGGGACCAATGTAACTCGAAGGAGCTGACCCCGCAGCCGTGGGTCTCCCGATTTGAGAATACAAAGATAATTTGCATATTTCTAGACTTAGGCTTAAAAACATGGCGTTAGAGGGTGAAAACTAGAAACAACCCCCGACGGGCCCCGTGGGTGGAACCAACACCTCCCACGGGACCAATGTAACTTGTTGGAACTGACCCCGCTGTCGCGGGTCTCCCGATTTGAGAATACGACGATAATTTGCATATTTCTAGACTTAGGCTTGCAAACGTGGTGTTAGAGGGTGAAAACTCGAAACAGCCCCCGAATGGCCCCGTGGGTGGTACCATCACCTCCCACGGCACCAATGTAACTCGTAGGAACTGACCCTGCAGCCGTGGGTCTCTCGGTTTGAGAATACGATGGTAATTTGCAAGTTTCTAGACTTAGGCTTAAAAACATGGCATTAGAGGGTGAAAACTCAAAATAAACCCCGACCGTCCCCATGGGTGGCACCAACACCTCCCACGGGACCAATGTAACTCGAAGGAGCTGACCCCGCAGCCGTGGGTCTCCCGATTTGAGAATACAAAGATAATTTGCATATTTCTAGACGTAGGGTTAAAAACGTGGCGTTGGAGGGTGAAAACTCGAAACAACCCCCGATCGTCCCCGTGGGTGGCACCAACACCTCCCACGGGACCAATGTAACTTGTAGGAACTAACCCCGCAGCTGCGGATCTCCCGGTTTGAGAATGTGATGACAATTTGCATATTTCTACACTTAGGCTTGTAAACATGGTGTTAGAGGGTGAAAACTCGAAACAACCCACGAACGGACCCGTCGGTGGCACCAACACCTCTCACGGCACCAATGTAACTCGTAGGAACTGACCCTGCAGCCGTGGGTCTCTCGGTTTGAGAATACGATGGTAATTTGCAAGTTTCTAGACTTAGGCTTAAAAACATGGCATTAGAGGGTGAAAACTCAAAATAAACCCCGACCGTCCCCATGGGTGGCACCAACACCTCCCACGGGACCAATGTAACTCGAAGGAGCTGACCCCGCAGCCGTGGGTCTCCCGATTTGAGAATACAAAGATAATTTGCATATTTCTAGACTTAGGCTTGCAAACGTGGTGTTAGAGGGTGAAAACTCGAAACAGCCCCCGAATGGCCCCGTGGGTGGCACCATCACCTCCCACGGCACCAATGTAACTCTTAGGAACTGACCACGCAACCGCGGGACTCACGGTTGCAGAGTACGATGGTAATTTGCATATTTTAGACTTAGGGTTAAAAACATTGCGTTAGAGGGTGAAATGTCAAAATAACCCCCGACCATCCCCGTGGGTGGCACCAACACCTCCCATGGGACCAATGTAACTCGTAGGATCGGACTACGCAGCTGCGAGTTTCCCGGTTTGAGAATACGACGGTAATTTGCATATTTCTAGACTTAAGCAAAACATATAGTTAAAGGGTGAAAAGTCGAAATAGCCACCGAACGGCCCCGGGGGTGGCACCAACACCTCCCACGGGACCAATGTAACCCGTAGGAACAGACCCCGCATTCGTGGGTCTCTCGGTTTGAGAATATGACGGTAATTTGTATATTTCTAGAATTAGGCATAAAAACATGGCGTTAGAGGGTGAAAAATCGAAACAGCCCCCGAACGGCATCGTGGGTGGCACCAACACCTCGCACGGGACCAATATTACTCACAAGAACTGATCTCGCAGCCGCGGGTCTCCCAGTTTGAGAATACGACCATAATTTGCATATTTCTAGACTTAGGCTTAAAAACATGGCGTTAGAGGGTGAAAACTCGAAACAGTGCCCGAACGGCCCCGTTGGTGGCACCAACACCTCCCACGGGACCAACGTAACTCGTAAGAACTGACCGCACAGCCGTGAGACTCCCGGTTTGAGAATACGATGGTAATTTGCATATTTCTAGACTTAAGCTTAAAAACATGGTGTTAGAAACTAAAAACTTAAAACAACCCCCGACCGTCCCCGTAGGTGGCACCAACAACTCTGACGGGACCAATGTAACTCGTAGAAATTGACCGCGCAGTCGTGGGCCTCCCGGTTTGAGAATACGAAGGTAATTTGCATATTTATAGACTTAAGATTAAAAACATGGTGTTAGAGGTTGAAAACTCGAAACAACCCCCGAACGGCCTCGTGGGTGGCACTAACACCTCCCATGGGACCAATGTAACTCGTAGGAACTGACCCTGTAGCCGCGGGTCTCCCGATTTGAGAATACGACGGTAATTTGTATATTTCTTGATTTAGGATTAAAAACATTGAGTTAGAGGATGAAAACTCAAAACAGACCCCAAACGGCCCCGTGGGTGGCACCAACACCTCCCACGGGACCAATGTAACTCGTAGGAACTGAACCCGCAGCCGCGGGTCTCCCGATTTGAGAATATAATGGTGATTTTCATATTTCTAGATGTAGGCTTAAAAACATGGCATTAGAGGGAGAAAATTTGAAACAGCCCCCGAACAGCCCTAAGGGTGGCACAAACACCTCCCACGACACCGATGTAACTCGTAGGAACTGACCACACAACCATGGGACTCCCCGTTTAAGAATACGATGGTAATTTGCATATTTCTAGGCGTAGGCTTAAAAACATGGCGTTGGAGGGTGAAAACTCGAAAAAAAACCCGACCGTCCCCGTGGGTGGCACCAACACCTCCCACGGGACCAATGTAACTTATAGGAACTGACCCCGCAGCCGGGGGTCTCCCAATTTGAGAATACGATGGTAATTTTCATATCTCTAGACTTAGGCTTCAAAACATGGCTTTAGAGCGTTAAAACTCGAAACATCCCCCGATCGGCCCTGTGGGTGGCACTAACACCTGCCACGGGACCAATGTAACTCGTAGGAACTGATCGCGTAGCCGCAAGACTCTCGATTTGAGAATATGACGGTAATATGCATATTTCTATACTTAAGCAAAACACGGCGTTAGAGGATGAAAACTCGAAACAGCCCCCGAACGGCCCCGTGGGTGGCACCAACACCTCCTATGAGACCAGTGTAACTAGTAGGAACTGTACTCGCAGCCGCAGGTCTCCCGTTTTGAGAATACGAGGGTAATTTTCATATTTCTAGACTTAGGCTTAAAAACATGGCGTTAGAGGGTGAAAACTCGTACCACCCCCGAATGGCCCCGTGGGTGCACCAACACCTCCCACCGAACCGATGTAAATCGTAGGAACTGACCGCGTAGCCGCATGACTCCCGGTTTGAGAATACGACGGTAATTTATATATTTCTAGACTTAGGCTTAAAAATATGGCGTTAGAGGGTGAAAACTCAAAACAACCCCTGACCGTCCCCATAGGTGGAACCAACACCTCCCACGGGACCAATGTAGCTCGTAGGATCTGACCGCGCAGCCGCGGGACTCCCAGTTTGACAATACGACGGTAATTTGCATATTTCTAGATTTAGGCTTAAAAACATGGCGTTAGAGGGTTAAATCTCAAAACAGCCCCCGAACGGCCCCGTGGGTGGCACCAACACCTCCCACGGGACCAATGTAACTCGTAGGAACTGACCCGACAGCCGCGGGTCTCCCGATTGGAGAATACGATTGTAATTTGCATATTTCTAGACTTAGGCTTCAAAACATGGAGTTAGAGGGTGAAAAGTCGAAACAACCCTTGACGGTCCCCGTGGGTGACACCAACACCTCCCACGGCACGAATATAACTCGTTGCAACTGACCACACAGCCGTGGGTCTCTCTGTTTGAGAATACGACAGTAATTTGCATATTTCTAGACTTAGGCTTGAAAACAAGACGTTAGAGGGTTAAAATTTGAAACAACCCCCGAACGACCCTGTGGGTGGCACCAACACCTCCCACGGAACAAATGTTACTCGTAGGAACTGACCACACAGCCATGGGACTCCAGGTTTGAGAATACGATGGTAATTTGCAAGTTTCTAGATGTATGCTTAAAAACATGGCGTTAGAGGGTAAAAACTCAAAAAAAAAACCGACAGTCCCCGTGGGTGTCACCAACTCCTCCCACGGGACCAATGTAACCTATAGGAACTGATCGCGTAGCCGTGGGACTCCCAGTTTGCGAATACGATGGTAATTCGCATATTTCTAGACTTAGGCTTAAAAAACATGCCGTTAGATGATGAAAACTCGAAACAGCCCCCGAACCTCCCCATGGGTGTCACCAACACCTCCCATGGGACCAATGTAACTCATAGGAACTGACCCCGCAGCCCTGGGTCTCTCGGTCTGAGAATACAATGATAATTTGCATATTTCTAGACTCGGGCTTAAAAACATGGAGTTAGAGGGTGAAAACTCGAAACTGAACCCGAACGGCTCCGTGGGTGGCACCACACCTCCCACGGGACCAATGTAACTCGTAGGAACTGACCCCGCAGCCGCGGATCTCTCGGTTTGAGAATACGATGATAATTTGAATATTTCTAGACTTAGGCTTAAAAACATGGCGTTAGTGGGTGAAAACTCAAAACAACCCCCGACCGGCCACGTGGGTGGCACCAACACCTCCCACAGGACCAATGCAACTTGTAGGAACTGATCGTGCAGCGAGAAGACTGCCGGTTTGAGAATACGATGATAATATGCATATTTCAATATTTAAGCAAAAGATGGCGTTAGAGGATGAAAACTCGAAACAGCCCCCGAACGGCCCTGTGGGTGGCACCAACACCTCCCACGGGACCAATGTAACTCGTAGGAACTATCCCCGCAGTCGCGGGTCTTCCATTTTGAGAATACAATGGTAATTTGCATATTTATTGACTTAGCCTAAAATCATGGCGTCAGAGGGTGAAAACTCGTAACAGCCCTCGAACGGCCCCTTGGGTGGCACCAACACCTCCCACGAGATTAATGTAACCCGTAGGAACTGATCGCATAATCGCGAGACTCCCGGTTTGAGAATACGAAGGAAGTTTTCATATTTCTAGATTTAGGCTTAAAAATATGGCGTTAGAGGGTGAAAACTCAAAGCAACCCCCGACCGTCCACGAAGGTGGCTCCAACACCTCCCACGGGACTATTGTACCTCGTATACACTGAACGCGCAGTTACGGGACTCCCGGTTTGAGAATACGATGGTAATTTGCATATTTCTAAACTTAGGATTAAAAACATGGCGTTAGAGGTTGAAAACTGGAAACAGAGCACAAACGGCCCCGTGGGTTGCACCAACACCTCCCACGGGACCAATGTAAATCGTAAGAACTGACCCCGCAGTCGCGGGTCTCCGGGTTTGAGAATATGATGGTAATTTGCATATTTATAGACATAGGCTTAAAAAAATGGAGTTAGAGGGTGAAAACTCAAAACAGACCCCGAACGGCCCCGTGGGTGGCACCAACACCTCCCACGGGACCAATGTAAATCCTAGGAACTGACCCCGCAGCCGCGGGTCTCCCGGTTTGAGAATATGATGGTAATTTGCATATTTATAGACATAAGCTTAAAAACATGGAGTTAGAGGGTGAAACTCAAAACAGACCCCGAACGGCCCCGTGGGTGGTACCAACACATCCCACGGGACCAATGTAACTCGTAGGAACTGACCCCATAGCTGGGGGTCTCACGGTTTGAGAATACGATGGTAATTTTCATATTTATAGACTTAGGCTTAAAAACATGGCGTTAGAGGGAGAAAATTCAGAACATCCCCCGAACGGCCCTGTGGGTGGCACCAACACCACCCACGACACCAATGTTACTCGTAGGAACTTATCACGCAACCATGGGACTCCCAATTTGAGAATACGACAGTAATTTGCATATTTCTAGACGTAGGGTTAAAAACATGGCGTTAGAGGGTGAAAACTCGAATCAACCCACGACCGTCCTCGTGGGTGGCACCAACACCTCCCACGCGACCAATGTAACTTGTAGGAACTGACGGCGCAGTCACGGGACTCCTGGTTTGAGAATACGATGGTAATTCACATATTTCTAGACTTAGGCTTAAAAACATGGCGTTAGGGGATGAAAACTCGAAACAGCCCCCGAACGGCCCCGTGGGTGGCACCAACACCTCCCACGGGACAATTGTAACTTGTAGGAACTCCCGGTTTGAGAATACAACGGTAATTTTCATATTTCTAGACTTAGGCTTAAATAATGACGTTAAAGGGTGAAAACTCGAAACAGCCTCCGACCGACCCCGTGAATGGCACCAACACCTCCCACTGGACCAATGTAACTTCTAGGAACTGATAGCGCAGATGCGGGACGCCCGGTTTGAGAATACGACTATAATTTGCATATTTCTAGACTTAGGCTTAAAAACATGGCGGTAGAGGGTGAAAACTCGAAAAAGCCCCCGAACGGCCTCGGGGGTGGCTCCAACACCTCCCACAGGACCAATGTAACTCGTAGGAACAGACCCCGCAGTCGCGGGTCTACTGGTTTGAGAATGCGATGGTAATTTGCATATTTCTAGACTTAGGCTTAAAAATATGGCGTGAGATGGTGAAAACTCGAAACAGCCCCTGACCGGCCCCGTGGGTGGCACCAGCACCTGCCATGGGACCAATGTAACTCATAGGAACTAATCGCGCAGCCGCAAGACTCCCAGTTTGAGAATACCACGGTAATATGCATATTTTTATACTTAAGTAAAACATGGCGTTAGAGGATGAAAACTCGAAACAGCCCCCGAACGGCCCCGTGGGTGGCACCAACACCTCCCACGGGACCAATGTAACTCGTAGGAACTGACCCGATAGCCACAGGTCTCCCAGTTTGCGAATACGACGGTAATTTGCATATTTCTAGACTTAGGCTTAAAAACATGATGTTAGAGGGTGAAAACTCTAAATAGCTCCCGATCGGCACTGTGGGTGGCACCAACACCTCCCACAGGACCAATGTAACTCGTAGGAACTGATCACGTAGCCGCGGGACTCCCGGTTTGAGAATACGACTGTAATTTGCATATTTCTACACTTAAGCAAAACATGGCGTTGGAGGGTGAAAACTCGAAACAGCCCCCGAACGGCCCCATGGGTGGCACCAACACCTCCCACGGGACCAATGTAACTTGTAGGAACTGACCCCGCAGCCGCGGGTCTCCCATTTTGAGAATACAACGATAATTTACATATTTCTAGACTTAGGCTTAAAAACATGGCGTTAGAGGTTGAAAACACGAAACAGCCCCCGAATAGCCCCGTGGGTGGCACCAACACATCCCACGGGACCAATGTAACTCGCAGGAACTGACCACACAGCCGTGGGTCTCTCTTTTTGAGAATACGATGGTAATTTTCATATTTTTAGACTTCGGCTTGAAAACATGGTGTTAGAGGATGAAAAATCGAAACAACCCCCGAACGGCTCCGTCGGTGGCAACAACACCTCCCTCGGCACCAATGTAACTCCTAGGAACTGACCACGTAGCCGCGGGACTCCCGGTTTGAGAGTACGATGGTAATTTTCATATTTCTAGACTTACGGTTAAAAACATGGCATTAGAGGGTGAAAACTCGAAACAACCCCCAACCGTCCCCGTGGGTGGCACCAATACCTCTCGCGGGACCAATGTAACTCGTAGGAACTGACCGCGCAGCCGCGAGACTCTTGTTTTGAGAATACGAAGGTAACTTGCATATTTCTAAACTTGAGTAAAACATGGCGTTAAAGGGTGAAAACTCGAAACAGCCCTCAAAGGGCCTCGTGGATTACACCAACACCTCCCACGGGACCAATGTAACTCGTAGGAACTGATCCCACGGCCGCGGGTCTCTCAGTTTGAGAATACGATGGTAATTTGTATATTTCTATACTTAAGCTTGAAAACATGGAGTTAGAGGTTGAAAACTCAAAACAACCCTCGAACGGCCCCGTGGGTGGCACCAACCCCTCCCACGGCACCAATGTAACTCGTAGGAACTGACCACGCAGCCGCGGGACTCTCGGTTTAAGGGTATGATGGTAATTTGCATATTTCTAGAATTATGGTTAAAAACATGGCATTAGAGGGTGAAAACTCTAAACAACCCCCGATCGTTCCCGTGGGTGGCACCAAGACCTCCCACGGGACCAATGTAACTTGTAGGAACTGACCCCGCAGCCGCGGGTCACCCGATTTGAGAATACGACGACAATTTGCATATTTCTAGACTTAGGGTTGTAAACATGGTGTTAGAGGGTGAAAACTCGAAACAGCCCACGAAAAACCCCGTGGGTGGCACCAACACCTCTCACAGCACCAATATAACTCGTAGGAACTGACCCCGCAGCCGTGGGTCTCCCAGTTTGAGAATACAACGATAATTTGAAAGTTTCTAGACTTAGGCTTAAAAACATGGCGTTAGAGGGTGAAAACACGAAATAGCCCCCGAACAGCCCCGTGGGTGGCACTAACACCTCCCACGGGACCAATGTAACTCGTAGGAACAGACCACGCAGTCGCGGTACTCCCGATTTGGTACTACGATAGTCATTTGCAAGTTTCTAGACTTAGGCTTAAAAACATGGCGTTAGAGGGTGAAAACTCAAAATAACCCTCGACCGTCCCCGTGGGTGGCACAAACACCTCCCACGGGACCAATGTAACTCATAGGAACTGATCCCGCAGCCGCGGGACTACCGGTTTGAGAATTCGATGATAATTTGTATATTTCTAGACTTAGGCTTAAAAACATGGCATTAGAGGGTGAAAACTCGAAATAGACCCCGAACGGTCCCGTGGGTGGCACCAACACCATCAGCGGGACCATTGTAACTCGTAGGAACTGACCCCATAGCCGCGGGTCTCCCAGTTTGAGAATACGACGGTAATTTGCATATTTCTAGACTTAGACTTAAAAACATGATGTTAGAGGGTGAAAACTCGAAAAGCTCCCGACCGGCCCTGTGAGTGGCACCAACACCTCCCACAGGACCAATGTAACTCGTAGGAACTGACCGAACAGCCGAGAGACTCCCGGTTAGAGAATATGACGGTAATTTGCACATTTCTACACTTAAGCAAAACATGGCGTTAGAAGGTGAAAACTCGAAACAGCCCCCGAATGGCCCCGTGGGAGGCACCAACACCTCCCATGGGACCATTGTAACTCGTAGGAACTGACCCCGCAGCCGTGGGTCTCCCGTTTTGAGAATACAAGGATGATTTGTATATTTCTACACTTAGGCTTAAAAACATGGCGTTAGAGGGTGAAAACACGAAACAGCCCCCGAATAGCCCCGTGCGTGGTACCAACACATCCCACGGGACTAATGTAACTCGTAGGAACTGACCACGCAATCGCGGGACTCCCGATTTGGGACTACGATAGTAATTTGCAAGTTTCTAGACTTAGGATTAAAAATATGGCGTTAGAGGGTGAAAACTCAAAACAACCCCCGACCGTCCCCGTGGGTGGCACCAACACCTCCCACGGGACCAATGTAACTCTAAGAACTGACCCCGCAGCCACGGGACTTCCAATTTGAGAATACGATGATAATTTGTATATTTCTAGACATAGGCATAAAAACATGGCATTAGAGGGTGAAAACTCGAAACGAACCCCGAACGGCCCCGTGGGTGGCACTAACACCACCAACGGGACCAATGTAACTCGTAGGAACTGACCCCATAGCCGCGGGTCTCCCGGTTTGAGAATATGAAGGTAATTTGCATATTTATAGACTTAGGCTTAAAAACACGACGTTAGAGGGTGAAAACTCGAAACAACTCCCGACCGCCCCCGTGGGAGGCACCAACACCTCCCACCGGACCAATGTAAGTCGTAGGAACTGACCGCGCAGCCACGAGACTCCCGGTTTGAGAATACGATGAAAATTTACATATGAATGAACTTAAAGAGAACATGGCGTTAGAGGGTGAAAACTCGAAATAGCCCCCGAAGGGCCCCGTCGATGGCACCAACACCTCCCACAGGACAAATGTAACTCGTAGGAACTGACCCCGCAGCCGTGGGTCTCCCGATTTGAGAATACGACCGTAATTTGCATATTTTTAGACTTCGGCTTGAAAACATGGTGTTAGAGGATGAAAAATCGAAACAACCCCCGAACGGATCCATCGGTGGCACCAACACGTCCCACGACACCAATGTAACTCCTAGGAACTGACCACGCAGCCGCGGGACTCCCGGTTTGAGAGTACGATGGTAATTTGCATATTTCAAGACTTAGGGTTAAAAACATGGCATTAGAGGGTGAAAACTCGAAACAACCCCCAATCGTCCCCGTGGGTGGCACCAATACCTCCCGCGGGACCAATGTAACTCGTAGGAACTGACCGCGCAGCCGAGAGACTACCGTTTTGAGAATACGAAGGTAATTTTTATATTTCTAAACATGAGCAAAACATGGCGTTAAAGGGAGAAAACTCGAAACAGCCCTCGAAGGGCCCCGTGGGTTGCAGCAACACCTCCCACGGGACCAATGTAACTCGTAGGAACTGACCCCGCACCCGCGAGTCTCTCGGTTTGAGAATACGATGATAATTTGTATATTTCTAGACTTAGGCTTGAAAACATGGAGTTAAATGGTGAAAACTCGAAACAGCCCCCGAACGGCACCGTGGGTGGCACCAGCACCTCCCACGGCACCAATGTAACTCGTAGGAACTGACCACGCAGTCGCGGGACTCTCGGTTTGAGAGTATGACGGTAATTTGCATATTTCTAGATTTAGGGTTAAAAACATGGCATTAGAGGGTGAAAACTCGAAACAACCCCCGATCGTCCCCGTGGGTGGCACCAACACCTCCCAGGGGACGAATGTAACTTTTAGGAAGTGACCCCGCAGCTGCTGGTCTCCCGGTTTGAGAATACGATGACAATTTGCATATTTCTAGACTTAGGCTTGTAAACATGGTGTTAAAGGGTGAAAACTCAAAACATCCCACGAATGGCCCTGTCGGTGGCACCAACACCACTCACGGCACCAATGTAACTCGTAGGAAGTGACCCCGCAGCCGTGGGTCTCCCGGTTTGAGAATACGACGGTAATTTGCAAGTTTCTAGACTTAGGCTTAAAAACATGGCGTTAGAGGGTGAAGACACGAAACAGCCCCTGAACCGCCCCATGGGTGGCACCAACACCTCCCACGGGACAATGTAACTCGTAGGAACAGACCACGCAGTCGCGGGACTCCCAATTTGGGACTACGATATTAATTTGCAAGTTTCTAGACTTAGGCTTAAAACATGGCGTTAGAGGGTGAAAACTCAAAATAACCCTCGACCGTCCCCGTGGGTGGCATAAACACCTCCCACGATACCAATGTAAATCGTAGGAACTGATCCCGCAGCCGCGGGACTACCGGTTTGAGAATTCGATGATAATTTGTATATTTCTAGACTTAGGCTTAAAAACATGGCATTAGAGGGTGAAAACTCGAAACAGACCCCGAACGGTCCCGTGGGTGGCACCAACACCACCAGCGGCACTATTGTAACTCGTAGGAACTGACCCCATAGCCGCGGGTCTCCCAGTTTGAGAATACGACGGTAATTTGTATATTTTTAGACTTAGGCTTAAAAACATGATGTTAGAGGGTGAAAACTCGAAATAGCTCCCGACCGGCCCTGTGGGTGGCACCAACACCTCCCACAGAACCAATGTAACTCGTAGGAACTGACTGAGCAGCCGAGAGACTCCCGGTTTGAGAATACGACGGTTATTTGCATATTCTACACTCAAGCAAAACATGGCGTTAGAGGGTAAAAACTCAAAATAGCCCCCGAACGTCCCCGTGGGTGGTACCAACACCTCCCACGGGACCAATGTAACTCGTAAGAACTGACCCCGCAGCCACGGGACTTCCAATTTGAGAATACGATGATAATTTGTATATTTCTAGACATAGGCATAAAAATATGGCAATAGAGGGTGAAAACTCGAAACAAACCCCAAACGGACCGTGGGTGGCATCAACACCACCAACGGGACCAATGTAACTCGTAGGAAATGACCCCAGAGCCGCGGGACTCCCGACTTGGGACTACGATAGTAATTTGCAAGTTTCTAGACTTAGGCTTAAAAACATGGCGTTAGAGGGTGAAAACTCAAACCAACCCCCGACCGTCCCCGTGGGTGGCACCAACACCTCCCACGGGACCAATGTAACTCGTAGGAACTGACCCCGCAGCCGCGGGACTTCCGATTTGAGAATACGATGGTAATTTGTATATTTCTAGACTTAGGCATAAAAACATGGCATTAGAAGGTGAAAACTCGAAACAAATCCCGAATGGCCCCGTGGGTGGCACCAACACCACCAACGGGACCAATGTTACTCGTAGGAACTGACCCCACAGCCGCAGGTCTCCCGGTTTGAGAATCCGATGGTAATTTGCATATTTCTAGACTTAGGCTTAAAAACATGACGCTAGAGGGTGAAAACTCGAAACAGCTCCCGATCAGCCCCGTGGGTGGCACCAACACCTCCCACTGGACCAATGTAACTCGTAGGAACTGACCGCGCAGCCGCGAGACTCCCGATGTGAGAATACGATGATAATTTACATATGAATGAACTTAAAGAAAACATGGCGTTAGAGGGTGAAAACTCGAAATAGCTCCCGAAGTGCCCCGTCGATGGCACCAACACCTCCCACGGGACCAATGTAACTCGTAGGAACTGACCCCGCAGCCGCGGGTCTCCCGGTGTGAGAATACGACGGTAATTTGCAAATTTTTAGACAGGCTTGAAAACATGGTGTTAGAGGATGAAAACTCGAAATGACCCCCGAACGGCTCCGTCGGTGGCACCAACACCTGCCACGGCCCCAACGTAACTCGTAGGAGCTGACCACGCAGTCGCGGGACTCCCGGTTTGAGAGTACGATGGTAATTTGCATATTTCAAGACTTAGGGTTAAAAACAAGGCATTAGAGGGTGAAAACTCGAAACAACCCCCAATCGTCCCCGTGGGTGGCACCAATACTACCCGCGGGACCAATGTAACTCGTAGGAACTGACCGCGCAGCCCCGAGACACCCGTTTTGAGAATACAAAGGTAATTTGCATATTTCTAAAATTGGGCAAAACATGGCATTAAAGGGAGAAAACTCGAAACTGCCCTCGAAGGGCCCCGTGGGTTGCAGCAACACCTCCCACGGGACCAATGTAACTCGTAGGAACTGACCCCGCAGCCGCGAGTCTCTCGGTTTGAGAATACGATGGTAATTTGTATATTTCTAGACTTAGGCTTGAAAACATGGAGTTAAAGGGTGAAAACTCGAAACAACCCCCGAACGGCACCGTGGGTGGCACCAACACCTCCCACGGCACCAATGTAACTCGTAGGAACTGACCACGCAGCCGCGGGACTCTCGGTTTGAGAGTATGACGGTAATTTGCATATTTATAGACTTAGGGTTAAAAACATGGTATTAGATGGTGAAAAATCGAAACAACCCCCGATCGTCCCCGTGGGTGGCACCAACACCTCCCACGGGACCAATGTAACTTGTAGGAACTGACCCCGCAGCCGCGGGTCTCCCGGTTTGAGAATTCGATGACAATTTGCATATTTCTAGACTTAGGCTTGTAAACATGGTGTTAGAGGGTGAAAACTCGAAACAGCCCACGAACGGCCCCATCGGTGGCACCAAGACCTCTCACGGCACCAATGTAACTCGTAGGAACTGACCCCGCAGCCATGGGTCTCCCGGTTTGAGAATACGATGGTAATTTGCAAGTTTCAAGACTTAGGCTTTAACACATGGCGTTAGAGGGTGAAAAATCAAAACATGCCCCGACCTTCCCCATGGGTGGCACCAACACCTCCCACGGGACCAATGTAACTCGAAGGAACTCACCCCGCAACCGTGGGTCTCCCGGTTTGAGAATATAACGATAATTTGCATATTTCTAGACTTAGGCTTAAAAACATGACGCTAAAGGGTGAAAACTCGAAACAGCTCCCGATCGGCCCCGTGGGTGGCACCAACACCTCCCACTGGACCAATGTAACTCGTAGGAACTGACCGCGCAGCCGCGAGACTCCCGATGTGAGAATACGACGATAATTTACATATGAATGAACTTAAAGAAAACATGGCGTTAGAGGGTGAAAACTCGAAATAGCCCCCGAAGTGCCCCGTCGATGGCACCAACACCTCCCACGGGACCAATGTAACTCGTAGGAACTGACCCCGCAGCCGCGGGTCTCCCGGTGTGAGAATACGACGGTAATTTGCAAATTTTTAGACAGGCTTGAAAACATGGTGTTAGAGGATGAAAACTCGAAACGACCCCCGAATGGCTCCGTCGGTGGCACCAACACCTGCCACGGCCCCAACGTAACTCGTAGGAGCTGACCACGCAGTCGCGGGACTCCCGGTTTGAGAGTACGATGGTAATTTGCATATTTCTAGACTTAGGGTTAAAAACAAGGCATTAGAGGGTGAAAACTCGAAACAACCCCCAATCGTCCCCGTGGGTGGCACCAGTACTACCCGCGGGACCAATGTAACTCGTAGGAACTGAACGCGCAGCCGTGAGACACCCGTTTTGAGAATACGAAGGTAATTTAGATATTTATAAAATTGGGCAAAACATGGCATTAAAGGGAGAAAACTCGAAACAGCCCTCGAAGGGCCCCGTGGGTTGCAGCAACACCTCCCACGGGACCAATGTAACTCGTAGGAACTGACCCCGCAACCGCGAGCCTCTCGGTTTGAGAATATGATGGTAATTTGTATATTTCTAGACTTAGGCTTGAAAACATGGAGTTAAAGGGTGAAAACTCGAAACAGCCCTCGAACGGCCCGGTGGGTGGCACCAGCACATCCCACGGGACCAATGTAACTCGTAGGAACTGACCCCGTAGCCGCGGGTCTCCCAGTTTGATAATACGATGGTAATTTGCATATTTCTAGACTTAGGCTTAAAAACATGGCGTTAGAGGGTGAAAACTAGAAACAACCCCCGACCAGCCCCGTGGGTGGAACCAACACCTCCCACGGGACCAATGTAAGTTGTAGGAACTGACCCCGCTGCCGCGGGTCTCCCGGTTTGAGAATATGACGGTAATTTCCATATTTCTAGACTTAGGCTTGCAAACATGGTGTTAGAGGGTGAAAACTCGAAATAGCCCCCGAACGGCCCCGTCGGTGGCATCAACACCTCCCACGGCACCAACGTAACTCTTAGGAACTGACCACGCAACCGCGGGACTCACGGTTGCAGAGTACGATGGTAATTTTCGTATTTCTAGACTTAGGGTTAAAGACATTGCGTTAGAGGGTGAAAACTCAAAATAACCCCCGACCATCCCCGTGGGTGGCACCAACACCTCCCATGGAACCAATGTAACTCGTAGGATCAGACTGCGCAGCTGCGAGATTTCGGGTTTGAGAATACGACGATAATTTGCATATTTCTAGACTTAAGCAAAACTTATAGTTAGAGGGTGAAAACTCGAAATAGCCCCCGAACGGCCCCGTGGGTGGCACTAACACCTCCCACGGGACCAATGTAACCCATAGGAACAGACCCCGCATTCGTGGGTCTCCCGATTTGAGAATATGACGGTAATTTGTATATTTCTAGAATTAGGCATAAAAACATGGCGTTAGAGGGTGAAAACTCGAAACAGCCCCCGAACGGCATCGTGGGTGGCACCAACACCTCCCACGGGACCAATATTACTCGCAGGAACTGATCTCGCAGCCGCGGGTCTCCCATTTTGATAATATGACCGTAATTTGTATGTTTCTAAACTTAGGCTTAAAAACATGGCGTTAGAGGGGGAAAACTCGAAACAGCGCCCGAACGGCCCCGTAGGTGGCACCAACACCTCCCACAGGACCAATGTAACTCGTAAGAACTGACCGCACAACCACGAGACTCCCGGTTTGAGAATAAGACGGTAATTTGCATATTTCTAGACTTAATATTAAAAACATGGTGTTAGAAACTGAAAACTCGAAACAACCCTCGATCGTCCCCGTGGGTGGCACCAACAACTCTGACGGGACCAATGTAACTAGTAAAAATTGACCGCGCAGTCGTGGGTGGCACCAACACCTGCCATGGGACCAATGTAACTCGGAGGAACTGACCCTGTAGCCGCGGGTGTCCCGATTTGAAAATACGACAGTAATTTGTATATTTCTAGATTTAGTCTTAAAAACATTGAGTTAGAGGATGAAAACTCAAAACAGACCCCGAACGGCCCCGTGAGTGGCACCAACACCTCCCACGGGACCAATGTAACTCGTAGGAACTGAACCCACAGCCGCGGGTCTCCCGATTTGAGAATACAATGGTGATTTTCATATTTCTAGATGTAGTCTTAAAAATATAGCATTAGAGGGAGAAAATTCGAAACAACCCCCGAACGTCCCTAAGGGTGGAACAAACACCTCCCACGGCACCGATGTAACTCGTAGGAACTGACCACACAACCATGGAACTCCTGGTTTGAGAATACGATGGTAATTTACATATTTCTAGACGTAGGGTTAAAAACATGGCGTTGGAGGGTGAAAACTCGAAATAACCCCCGATCGTCCCCGTGGGTAGCACCAACACCTCCCACGGGACCAATGTAACTTGTAGGAACTAACCCCGCAGCCGCGGGTCTCCCGGTTTGAGAATATGATGAAAATTTGCATATTTCTACACTTAGGCTTGTAAACATGGTGTTAGAGGGTGAAAACTCGAAACAACCCATGAACGGCCCCGTCGGTGGCACCAACACCTCTCACGGCACCAATGTAACTCGTAGGAACTGACCCCGCAGCCGTGGGTCTCTCGGTTTGAGAATACGACGGTAATTTGCAAGTTTCTAGACTTAGGCTTAAAAACATGGCATTAGAGGGTGAAAACTCAAAATAAGCCCCGACCGTCCCCATGGGTGGCACCAACACCTCCCACGGGACCAATGTAACTCGAAGGAACTGACCCCGCAGTCGTGGGTCTCCCGATTTGAGAATACAACGATAATTTGCATATTTCTAGACTTAGGCTTAAAAACATGGCGTTAGAGGGTGAAAACTAGAAACAACCCCCGACGGGCCCCGTGGGTGGAACCAAAACCTCCCACGGGACCAATGTAACTTGTAGCAACTGACCCCGCTGTCGCGGGTCTCCCGGTTTGAGAATACGACGGTAATTTTCTTATTTCTAGACTTAGGCTTGCAAACATGGTGTTAGAGGGTGAAAACTCGAAATAGCACCCGAATGGCCCCGTCGGTGGCACCATCACCTCCCACGGCACCAATGTAACTCTTAGGAACTGACCACGCAACCGCGGGACTCATGGTTGCAGAGTACGATGGTAATTTGTATATTTCTAGACTTAGGGTTAAAAAAATTGGGTTAGAGGGTGAAATTTGAAAATAACCCCTGACCATCCCCGTGGGTGGCACCAACACCTCCCAAGAGACCAATGTAACTCGTAGGATCGGACTACGCAGCTGAAAGATTCCCGGTTTGAGAATACGACGGTAATTTGCATATTTCTAGACTTAAGCAAAACATATAGTTAGAGGGTTAAAAGTCGAAATAGCCCCCGAACGGCCCCGGGGGTGGCACCAACACCTCCCACGGGACCAATGTAACCCGTAGGAACAGACCCCGCATTCGTGGGTCTCTCGGTTTGAGAATATGACGGTAATTTGTATATTTCTAGAATTAGGCATAAAAACATGGCGTTAGAGGGTGAAAAATCGAAACAGCCCCCGAACGGCATCGTGGGTGGCACCAACACCTCGCACGGGACCAATATTACTCACAAGAACTGATCTCGCAGCCGCGGGTCTCCCAGTTTGAGAATACGACCATAATTTGCATATTTCTAGACTTAGGCTTAAAAACATGGCGTTAGAGGGTGAAAACTCGAAACAACGCCCGAACGGCCCCGTAGGTGGCACCAACACCTCCCACGGGACCAATGTAACTCGTAAGAACTGACCGCACAGTCGTGAGACTCCCGGTTTGAGAATACGATGGTAATTTGCATATTTCTAGACTTAAGCTTAAAAACATGGTGTTAGAAACTAAAAACTTGAAACAACCCCCAACCGTCCCCATAGGTGGCACCAACAACTCTAACGGGACCAATGTAACTCATAGAAATTGACCGCGCAGTCGTGGGCCTCCCGGTTTGGGAATACGAAGGTAATTTGCATATTTCTGGACTTAGGCTTAAAAACATGGCGTTAGAGGTTGAAAACTCGAAACAACCCCCGAACGGCCTCGTGGGTGGCACCAACACCTCCCATGGGACCAATGTAACTCGTAGGAACTGACCCTATAGCCGCGGGTCTCCCGATTTGAGAATACGACGGTAATTTGTATATTTCTAGATTTAGGATTAAAAACATTGAGTTAGAGGATGAAAACTCAAAACAGACCCCGAACGGCCCCGTGGGTGGCACCAACACCTACCACGGGACCAATGTAACTTGTAGGAACTGAACCCGCAGCCGCAGGTCTCTCGATTTGAGAATACAATGGTGATTTTCATATTTCTAGATGTAGGCTTAAAAACATAGCATTAGAGGGAGAAAATTTGAAACAGCCCCCGAACAGCCCTAAGGGTGGCACAAACACCTCCCACGGCACCGATGTAACTCGTAGGAACTGACCACACAACCATGGGACTCTCGGTTTGAGAATACGATGGTAATTTGCATATTTCTAGGCGTAGGCTTAAAAATGTGGCGTTGGAGGGTGAAAACTCAAAAAAAAAACCCGACCGTCCCCATGGGTGGCACCAAGACCTCCCACGGGACCAATGTAACTTATAGGAACTGACCCCGCAGCCGCGGGTCTCCCAGTTTGAGAATACGATGGTAATTTTCATATTTCTAGACTTAGGCTTCAAAACATGGATTTAGAGCGTTAAAACTCGAAACATCCCCCGACAGGCCCCATGGGTGGCACTAACACCTGCCACGGGACCAATGTAACTCGTAGGAACTAATCGCGCAGCCGCAAGACTCTCGATTTGAGAATATGATGGTAATATGCATATTTCTATACTTAAGCAAAACATGGCATTAGAGGATGAAAACTCGAAACAGCCCCCGAATGGCCCCGTGGGTGGCACCAACACCTCCCATGGGACCAGTGTAACTAGTAGGAACTGTACTCGCAGCCGCAGGTCTCCCGTTTTGAGAATACGAGGGTAATTTGCATATTTCTAGACTTAGGCTTAAGAAAATGGCGTTAGAGGGTAAAAACTCGTACCACCCCCGAACGGCCCCTGGGTGCACCAACACCTCCCATCGAACCGATGTAACTCGTAGGAACTGACCGTGTAGCCGCATGATTCCCAGTTTGAGAATACGACGGTAAGTTATATATTTCTAGACTTAGGCTTAAAAACATGGCGTTAGAGGGTGAAAACTCGAAACAACCCCTGACCGTCCCCATAGGTGGCACCAACACCTCCCACGGGATCAATGTAGCCCGTAGGAACTGACCGCGCAGCTGCGGGACTCCCAGTTTGACAATACGACGGTAATTTGCATATTTCTAGATTTAGGCTTAAAAACATGGCGTTAGAGGCTTAAATCTCAAAACAGCCCCCGAACAACCCCGTGGGTGGCACCAACACCTCCCACGGGACCAATGTAACTCGTAGGAACTGACCCGACAACCGCGGGTCTCCCGATTTGAGAATACGATGGTAATTTGCATATTTCTAGACTAAGGCTTCGAAACATGGAGTTAGAGGGTGAAAACTCGAAACAACCCCCGCCGGTCCCCGTGGGTGACACCAACACCTCCCACGGCACAAATATAACTCGTTGCAACTGACCACGCAGCCGTGGGTCTTTCGGTTTGAGAATACGACAATAATTTGCATATTTCTAGACTTAGGCTTGAAAACATGACGTTAGAGGGTGAAAATTTGAAACAACCCCCGAACGACCCTGTGGGTGGCACCAACACCTCCCATGGAACAAATGTTACTTGTAGGAACTGACCACACAGCCATGGGACTCCAGGTTTGAGAATACGATGGTAATTTGCAAGTTTCTAGACGTTGGCTTATAAACATGGCGTTAGAGGGTGAAAACTCGAAAAAAAACCGACAGTCCCCGTGGGTGGCACCAACTCCTCCCACGGGACCAATGTAACCTATAGGAACTGATCGCGTAGCCGCGGGACTCCCAGTTTGCGAATACGATGGTAATTCGCATATTTCTAGACTTAGGCTTAAAAACATGCCGTTAGATGGTGAAAACTCGAAACAGCCCCCGAACCTCCCCATGGGTGGCACCAACACCTCCCACGGGACCAATGTAACTCATAGGAACTGACCCCGCAGCCCCGGGTCTCTCGGTTTGACAATACAATGATAATTTGCATATTTCTAGACTCAGGCTTAAAAACATGGAGTTAGAGGGTGAAAACTCCAAACTGACCCCGAACGGCTCCGTGGGTGGCACCACACCTCCCACGGGACCAATGTAACTCGTAGGAACTGAGCCCGTGTTCGCGGATCTCCCGGTTTGAGAATACGATGATAATTTGAATATTTCTGGACTTAGGCTTAAAAACATGGCGTTAGTGGGTGAAAACTCGAAACAACACCCGACCGACCACAAGGTGGCACCAACACCTTCCACGGGACCAATGCAACTCGTAGGAACTGATCGTGCAGCGATAAGACTGCCGGTTTGAGAATACGATGATAATATGCATATTTCTATATTTAAGCAGAAGATGGCGTTAGAGGATGAAAACTCAAAACAACCCCCGAACGGGCCTGTGGGTGGCACCAACACCTCCCACGACACCAATGTAACTCCTAGGAACTATCCCCGCAGCCGCGGGTCTTCCGTTTTGAGAATACAACGGTAATTTGCATATTTCTTAACTTACCCTGAAAACATGGCGTCAGAGGGTGAAAACTCGTAACAGCCCTCGAACGGCCCCGTGGGTGGCACCAACACCTCCCACGAGATTAATGTAACCCGTAGGAACTGACCGCATAACTGCGAGACTCCCGGTTTGATAATACGAAGGTAATTTTCATATATTTAGATTTA
This sequence comes from Sambucus nigra, assembly GCA_949130495.1. NCBI lineage: Eukaryota > Viridiplantae > Streptophyta > Magnoliopsida > Dipsacales > Adoxaceae > Sambucus > Sambucus nigra. The sequence goes on from OX422207.1 coordinate 183,422,729, forward strand.
GGCTTAAAAATATGGCATTAGAGGGTGAAAACTCAAAGCAACCCCCGACCGTCCCCGAAGGTGGCTCCAACACCACCCACGGGACTATTGTATCTCGTATACACTGACCGCGCAGTTGCGGGACTCCCAGTTGTAAAATTCGATGGTAATTTGCATATTTCTAAACTTAGGCTTAAAAACATGGCCTTAGAGGTTGAAAACTCGAAACAGAGCATGAACCCGGCCCCGTGGGTTGCACCAACACCTCCCACGGGACCAATGTAAATCGTAGGAACTGACCCCGTAGCCGCGGGTCTCCCGGTTTGAGAATACGATGGTAATTTGCATATTTATAGACATAGGATTAAAAAAATGGAGTTAGAGGGTGAAAACTCAAAACAGACCCCGAACAGCCTCGTGGGTGGCACCAACACCTCCCACGGGACCAATGTAAATCCTAGGAACTGACCCCGCAGCCGCGGGTTTCCCGATTTGAGAATACGATGGTAATTTGCATATTATAGACATAGGCTTAAAAACATGGAGTTAGAGGGTGAAAACTCAAAACAGACCCCGAACGGCCCCGTGGGTGGCACCAACACCTCCCACGGGACCAATGTAACTCATAGGAACTGACCCCACAACTGGGGGTCTCCCGATTTGAGAATACGATGGTAATTTTCATATTTATAGACTTAGGCTTAAAAACATGGCGTTAGAGGGAGAAAATTCAGAACATCCCCCGAACGGCCCTGTGGGTGGCACTAACACCACCCACGACACCAATGTTACTCGTAGGAACTTATCACGCAACCATGGGACTCCCAATTTGAGAATACGACAGTAATTTGCATATTTCTAGACGTAGGGTTAAAAACATGGCGTTAGAGGGTGAAAACTCGAATCAACCCACGACCGTCCCCGTGGGTGGCACCAACACCTCCCACGCGACCAATGTAACTTGTAGGAACTGACGACGCAGTCGCGGGACTCCTGGTTTGAGAATACGATGGTGATTCACATATTTCTAGACTTAGGCTTAAAAACATGGCGTTAGAGGATGAAAACTCGAAACAGCCCCCGAACGGCCCCGTGGGTGGCACCAACACCTCCCACGGGACCAATGTAACTCGTAGGAACTGACCCCGCAGCCACGGGTCTCCCGGTTTGAGAATATAATGGTAATTTTCATATTTCTAGACTTAGGCTTAAATAATGACGTTAGAGGGTGAAAACTCGAAATAGCCTCCGACTGACCCCGTGGATGGCACCAACACCTCCCACTGGACCAATGTAACTTCTAGGAACTGATAGCGCAGATGCGGGATGCCCGGTTTGAGAATACGACTGTAATTTGCATATTTCTAGACTTAGGCTTAAAAACATGGCGTTAGTGGGTGAAAACTTGAAAAAGCCCCCGAACGGCCTCGTGGGTGGCTCCAACACCTCCCACGGGACCAATGTAACTCGTAGGAACTGACCCCGCAGTCGCGGGTCTCTTGGTTTGAGAATGCGATGGTAATTTGCATATTTTTAGACTAAGGCTTAAAAACATGGCGTGAGATGGTGAAAACTCGAAACATCCCCCGATCGGCCCCGTGGGTGGCACCAACACCTGCCATGGGACCAATGTAACTCAGAGGAACTGATCGCGCAGCCACAAGACTCCCAGTTTGAGAATACCACGGTAATATGCTTATTTCTATACTTAAGTAAAACATGACGTTAGAGGATGAAAACTCGAAATAGCCACCGAACGGCCCCGTGGGTGGCACCAACACCTCCCACGGGACCAATGTAACTCTTTGGAACTGACCCGATAGCCACAGGTCTCCCAGTTTGAGAATACGATGATAATTTGCGTATTTCTCGACTTAGGCTTAAAAACATGATGTTAGAGGGTGAAAACTCGAAATAGCTCCCGATCGGCACTGTGGGTGGCACCAACACCTCCCACAGGACCAATGTAACTCGTAGGAACTGATCACGTAGCCGCGGGACTCCCGGTTTGAGAATACGACGGTAATTTGCATATTTCTACACTTAAGCAAAACATGGCGTTAGAGGGTGAAAACTCGAAACAGCCCCCGAACGGCCCCACGGGTGGCACCAACACTTCCACGCGACCAATGTAACTGGTAGGAACTGACCCCGCAGCCGCGGGTCTCCCATTTTGAGAATACAACGATAATTTACATATTTCTAGACTTAGGCTTAAAAACGTGGCGTTAGAGGTTGAAAACACGAAACAGCCCCCGAATAGCCCCGTGGGTGGCACCAACACATCCCACGGGACCAATGTAACTCGTAGGAACTGACCATGCAGCCGCGGGTCTCTCGGTTTGAGAATACGACGGTAATTTGCATATTTTTAGACTTCAGCTTGAAAACATGGTGTTAGAGGATGAAAAATTGAAACAACCCCCGAACGGCTCCGTCGGTGGCACCAACACCTCCCAAGGCACCAATGTAACTCCTAGGAACTGACCACGCAGCCGCGGGACTCCAGATTTGAGAGTGCGATGGTAATTTGCATATTTCTAGACTTAGGTTTAAAAACATGGCATTAGAGGGTGAAAACTCGAAATAACCCCCAACCGTCCCCGTGGGTGGCACCAATACCTCTCACGGGACCAATGCAACTCGTAGGAACTGACCGCGCAGCCGCGAGGCTCTTGTTTTGAGAATACGAAGGTAATTTGCATATTTCTAAACTTGAGCAAAACATGGCGTTAAAGGGTGAAAACTCGAAACAGCCCTCGAAGGGCCCCGTGGGTTACACCAACACCTCCCACGGGACCAATGTAACTCGTAGGAACTGATCCCGCGGCCGCGGGTCTCTCAGTTTGAGAATACGATGGTAATTTGTATATTTCTATACTTAAGCTTGAAAACATGGAGTTAGAGGGTGAAAACTCAAAACAACCCTCGAACGGCCCCGTGGGTGGCACCAACACCTCCCACGGCACCAATGTAACTCGTAGGAACTGACCACGCAGCCGCGGGACTCTCGGTTTGAGGGTATGACGGTAATTTGCATATTTCTAGACTTGTGGTTAAAAACATGGCATTAGAGGGTGAAAACTCGAAACAACCCCCGATCGTCCCCGTGGGTGGCACCAAGACCTCCCACGGGACCAATATAACTTATAGGAACTGACCCCGCAGCCGCGGGTCACCCGATTTGAGAATACGATGACAATTTGCATATTTCTAGACTTAGGCTTGTAAACATGGTGTTAGAGGGTGAAAAGTCGAAACAGCCCACGAAAAACCCCGTGGGTGGCACCAACACCTCTCACGGCACCAATGTAACTCGTAGGAACTGACCCCGCAGTCGTGGGTCTCCCAGTTTGAGAATACGACGGTAATTTGAAAGTTTCTAGACTTAGGCTTAAAAACATGGCGTTAGAGGGTGAAAACACGAAATAACCCCCGAACAGCCCCGTGGGTGGCACCAAAACCTCCCACGGGACCAATGTAACTCGTAGGAACAGACCACGCAGTCGCGGGACTCCCGATTTGGGACTACGATAGTAATTTGCAAGTTTCTAGACTTAGGCTTAAAAACATGACGTTAGAGGGTGAAAACTCAAAATAACCCTCGACCGTCCCCGTGGGTGGCACAAACACCTCCCACGGGAACAATGTAACTCGTAAGAACTGATCCCTCAGCCGCGGGACTACCGGTTTGAGAATTCGATGATAATTTGTATATGTCTAGACTTAGGCTTAAAAACATGGCATTAGAGGGTGAAAACTCGAAACAGACCCCGAACGGTCCCGTGGGTGGCACCAACACCACCAGCGGTACCATTGTAACTCGTAGGACCTGACCCCTTAGCCGCGGGTCTCCCAGTTTGAGAATACGACGGTAATTTGCATATTTCTGGACTTACTCTTAAAAACATGATGTTAGAGGGTGAAAACTCGAAATAGCTCCCGACTGGCCCTGTGAGTGGCACCAACACCTCCCACAGGACCAATGTAACTCGTAGGAACTGACCGAGCAGCTGAGATACTCCCAGTTTGAGAATACAACGGTAATTTGCATATTTCTACATTTAAGCAAAACATGGCGTTAGAGGGTGAAAACTCGAAACAGCCCCCGAACGGCCCCGTGGGTGGCACCAACACCTCCCATGGGACCATTGTAACTCGTAAGAACTGACCCCGCAGCCGCGGGTCTCCTGTTTTGAGAATACAAGGATAATTTGCATATTTCTAGACTTAGGCTTAAAAACATGGCGTTAGAGGGTGAAAACACGAAACAGCCCCCGAATAGCCCCGTGCGTGGCACCAACACATCCCACGGGACCAATGTAACTCGTAGGAACTGACCACGCAATCGCGGGACTCCCGATTTGGGACTATGATAGTAATTTGAAAGTTTCTAGACTTAGGCTTAAAAACATGGCGTTAGAGGGTGAAAACTCATAACAACCCCCGATCGTCCCCGTGGGTGGCACCAACACCTCCCACGGGACCAATGTAACTCGTAAGAACTGACCCCACAGCCACGGGACTTCCAATTTGAGAATACGATGATAATTTGTATATTTCTAGACATAGGCATAAAAACATGGCATTAGGGGGTGAAAACTCGAAACAAACCCCGAACGGCCCCGTGGGTGGCACCAACACGACGAACGGGACCAATGTAACTCGTAGGAACTGACCCCACAGCCGCGGGTCTCCCAGTTTGAGAATTCGACGGTAATTTGCATATTTCTAGACTTAGGCTTAAAAACATGACGTTAGAGGGTGAAAACTCGAAACAGCTCCGGACCGGCCCCGTGAGTGGCACCAACACCTCCCACCAGACCAATGTAACTCGTAGGAACTGACCGTGCAGCCACAAGTCTCCCGGTTTGAGAATACGACGATAATTTACATATGAATGAACTTAAAGAAAACATGGCGTTAGAGCGTGAAAACTCGAAATATCTCCCGAAGGGCCCCGTCCATGGCACCGACACCTCCCACAGGACAAATGTAACTCGTAGGAACTGATTCCGCAGCCGCGGGTCCCCCGATTTGAGAATAGGACAACAATTTGCATATTTCTAGACTTAGGCTTATAAACATGGTGTTAGAGGGTGAAAACTCGAAACAGCCCATGAAAAATCCCGTGGGTGGCACCAACACCTCTCACGGCATCAATGTAACTCGTCGGAACTGACCCCGGAACCCTTGGGTCTCCCAGTTTGAGAATTCGACGATAATTTGATATTTTCTAGACTTAGGCTTAAAAACATGGCGTTAGAGGGTGAAAACACGAAACAGCCCCCGAACAGCCCCGTGGGTGGCACCAACACCTCCCACGGGACCAATGTAACTCGTAGGAACAGACCACGCAGTCGCGGGACTCCCGATTTGGGACTACGATAGTAATTTGTAAGTTTCTAGACTTAGGCTTAAAAACATGGCATTAGAGGGTGAAAACTCAAAATAACCCTCGACCGTCCCCGTGGGTGGCACGAACACCTCCCACGGGACCAATGTAACTCGTAGGAACTGATCCCGCAGCCGCGGGACTACCGGTTTGAGAATTCGATGATAATTTTTATATTTCTAGACTTAGGCTTAAAAACATGGCATTAGAGGGTGAAAACTCGAAACAGACCCCGAACGGTCCCGTGGGTGGCACCAACACCATCAGCGGGACCATTGTAACTCGTAGGAACTTACCCCATAGCCGCGGGTCTCCCAGTTTGAGAATACGACGGTAATTTGCATATTTCTAGACTTAGACTTAAAAACATGATGTTAGAGGGTGAAAACTCGAAATAGCTCCCGACCAGCCCTGTGAGTGGCACCAACACCTCCCACATGACCAATGTAACTCGTAGGAACTGACCGAGCAGCCGAGAGACTCCCGGTTTGAGAATACGACGGTAATTTGCATATTTCTACACTTAAGCAAAACATAGCGTTAGAGGGTGAAAACTCGAAACAGCCCCCGAACGGCCCCGTGGGTGGCACCAACACCTCCCATGGGACCATTGTAACTCGTAGGAACTGACCCCGCAGCCGCGGGTCTCCCGTTTTGAGAATACGAGAATAATTTGCATATTTCTAGACTTAGGCTTAAAAACATGATGTTAGAGGGCGAAAACATGAAACAGCCCCCGAAAAGCCCCGTGCGTGGCACCAACACATCCCATGGGACCAATGTAACTCGTAGGAACTGACCACGCAATCGCGGGACTCCCGATTTGGGACTACGATAGTAATTTACAAGTTTATAGACATAGGCTTAAAAACATGGCGTTAGAGGGTGAAAACTCAAAACATCCCCCGACCGTCCCCGTGGGTGGCACCAACACCTCCCACGGGACCAATGTAACTCGTAAGAACTGACCCCGCAGCCACGGGACTTTCAATTTGAGAATACGATGATAATTCGTATATTTCTAGACATAGGAATAAAAACATGGCATTAGAGGGTGAAAACTCGAAACAAACCCCGAACGTCCTTGTGGGTGGCACCAACACCATCAATATAACTCGTAGGAACTGACCCCACAGCCGTGGGTCTCCCGGTTTGAGAATACGATGGTCATTTGCACATTTCTAGAATTAGGCTTAAAAACACGACGTTAGAGGGTGAAAACTCGAAACAGCTCCCGACCGGCCCCGTGGGTGGCACCAACACCTCCCACCGGACCAATGTAACTCGTAGGAACTGACCTCATAGCCGCGAGACTCCCGGTTTGAGAATACGATGAAAATTTACATATGAATGAACTTAAAGAAAACATGACGTTAGAGGGTGAAAACTCGAAATAGCCCCCGAAGGGCCCCGTCCATGGCACCAACACCTCCCACAGGACAAATTTAACTCGTAGGAACTGACCTCGCAGCCACGGGCCTCCTGATTTGAGAATACGACGATAATTTGCATATTTTTAGACTCTGGCTTGAAAACATGGTGTTAGAGGATGAAAAATCAAAACAACCCCCGAACGGCTCCGTCGGTGGCACCAACACCTCCCACGGCACCAATGTAACTCCTAGGAACTGACCACGCAGCCGCGGGACTCCCGGTTTGCGAGTACGATGGTAATTTGCATATTTCAAGACTTAGGGTTAAAAACATGGCATTAGAGGGCGAAAACTCAAAACAACCCCCAACCGTCCCCATGGGTGGCACCAATACCTCCCGCGGGACCAATGTAACTCGTAGGAACTGACCGCGCAGCCGCGAGACTCCTGTTTTGAGAATATGAAGGTAATTTTCATATTTCTAAACATGAGCAAAACATGGCATTAAAGGGAGAAAACTCAAAACAGCCGTCGAAGGGCCCCATGGGTTGCAGCAACACCTCCCACGGGACCAATGTAACTCGTAGGAACTGACCCTGCAGCCGCGAATCTCTCGGTTTGAGAATACGATGATAATTTGTATATTTCTAGACTTAGGCTTGAAAACATGGAGTTAAAGGGTGAAAACTCGAAACAACCGCCGAACGGCACCGTGGGTGGCACCAACACCTCCCACGGCACCAATGTAACTCGTAGGAACTGGCCACCCAGTCGCGGGACTCTCGGTTTCAGAGTATGACGGTAATTTGCATATTTCTAGACTTAGGGTTAAAAACATGGCATTAGAGGGTGAAAACTCAAAACAACCCCCGATCGTCCCCATGGGTGGAACCAACACCTCCCACGGGACCAATGTAACTTTTAGGAACTGACCCCGCAGCCGCTGGTCTCCCGGTTTGAGATTACGATGACAATTTGCATATTTCTAGACTTAGGATTGTTAACATGGTGTTAGAGGGTGAAAACTCGAAACATCCCACGAATGGCCCCGTCGGTGGCACCAACACCTCTCACGGCACCAATGTAACTCGTAGGAATTGACCTCGCAGCCGTGGGTCTGCCGATTTGAGAATACGACGGTAATTTGCAAGTTTCTAGACTTAGGCTTAAAAACATGGCGTTAGAGGGTGAAGACACGAAACAACCCCTGAACCTCCCCGTGGGTGGCACCAACACCTCCCATGGGACCAATGTAACTCGTAGGAACAGACCACGCAGTCGCGGGACTCCCGATTTGAGACTACGATACTTATTTACAAGTTTCTAGACTTAGGCTTAAAAACATGGCGTTAGAGGGTGAAGACTCAAAATAACCTTCGACCGTCCCCGTGGGTGGCATAAACACCTCCCATGGTACGAATGTAACTCATAGGAACTGATCCCGCAGCCGCGGGACTATCGGTTTGAGAATTCGATGATAATTTGTATACTTCTAGACTTAGGCTTAAAAACATGGCGTTAGAGGGTGAAAACTCGAAACAGACCCCGAACGGTCCCGTGGGTGGCACCAACACCACCAGCGGGACCATTGTAACTCGTAGGAACTGACCCCATAGCCGCGGGTCTCCCAGTTTCAGAATACGACGGTAATTTGCATATTTCTAGATTTAGTCTTAAAAACACGACGTTAGAGGGTGAAAACTCGAAACAGCTCCTGATCGGCCCCGTGGGTGGCACCAACACCTCCCACCGGACCAAAGTAACTCGTAGGAACTGACCGCGCAGCCGCGAGACTCTCGGTTTGAGAATACGATGATAATTGACATATGAATGAACTTAAAGAAAACATGGCGTTAGAGGGTGAAAACTCAAAATAGCCCCCGAAGGGCCCCGTCAATGGCACCAACACCTCCCACAGGACAAATGTAACTCGTAGGAACTGACCCCGCAACCGCGGGTCTCCCGTTTTGAGAATACAAGGATAATTTGCATATTTCTAGACTTAGGCTTAAAAACATGGCGTTAGAGGGTGAAAACACGAAACAACCCCCGAATAGCCTCGTGGGTGGCACCAACACATCCCACGGGGCCAATGTAACTCATAGGAACTGACTACGCAATCGCGTAACTCCCGACTTGGGACTACGATAGTAATTTGCAAGTTTCTAGACTTTGGCTTAAAAACATGGCGTTAGAGGGTGAACACTCAAACCAACCCCCGTGGGTGCCCGTGGGTGGCACCAACACCTCCCACGGGACCAATGTAACTCGTAGGAACTGACCCCGTAGCCGCGGGACTTCCTATTTGAGAATACGATGATAATTTGTATATTTCTAGACTTAGGCATAAAAACATGGCATTAGAAGGTGAAAACTCGAAACAAATCCCGAACGGCCCCGTGGGTGGCACCAACACCACCAACGGGACCAATGTAACTCGTAGGAACTGACCCCACATCCGCAGGTCTCCCGGTTTGAGAATCCGACGGTAATTTGCATATTTCTAAACTCAGGCTTAAAAACATGACACTAGAGGGTGAAAACTCGAAACAGCTCCCGATCGTCCCCGTGGGTGGCACCAACACCTCCCACTGGACCAATGTAACTCGTAAGAACTGACCGCGCAGCCGGGAGACTCCCGATGTGAGAATACGACGATAATTTACATATGAATGAACTTAAAGAAAACATGGCGTTAGAGGGTGAAAACTCGAAATAGCCCCCGAAGTGCCCCGTCGATGGCACCAACACCTCCCACGGGACCAATGTAACTCGTAGGAACTGACCCCGCAGCTGCGGGTCTCCCGGTTTGAGAATATGACGGTAATTTACAAATTTTTAGACAGGATTGAAAACATGCTGTTAGAGGATGAAAACTCGAAACGACCTCTGAACGGCTCCCTCGGTGGCACCAACACCTCCAACGGCACCAACGTAACTCCTAGGAACTGACCACGCAGCCGCGGGACTCCCGGTTTGAGAGTACGATGGTAATTTGCATATTTCTAGACTTAGGGTTAAAAATATGGCATTAGAGGGTGAAAACTCGAAACAACCCCAAACCGTCCCCGTGGGTGGCACCAATACCTCCCGCGGTACCAATGTAACTCGTAGGAACTGACCGCGCAGCCGCGAGACTCCCGTTTTGAGAATACGAAGGTAATTTGCATATTTCTAAACTTGGGCAAAACATGGCATTAAAGGGAGAAAACTCGAAACATCCCTCGAAGGGCCCCGTGGGCTGCAGCAACACCTCCCACATGACCAATGTAACTCGTAGGAACTGACCCCGCAGTCGCGAGTCTCTCGGTTTGAGAATACGATGGTAATTTGTATATTTCTAGACTTAGGCTTGAAAATATGGAGTTAAAGGGTGAAAACTCGGAACAACCCCCGAACGGCACCGTGGGTGGCACCAACACCTCCCACGGCACCAATGTAACTCGTAGGAACTGACCATGCAGCCGCGGGACTCTCGGTTTGAGAGTATGATGATAATTTGCATATTTCTAGACTTGGGGTTAAAAACATGGCGTGAGAGGGTGAAAACCCGAAACAACCCCCGATCGTCCCCGTGGGTGGCACCAACACCTCCCACGGGACCAATGTAACTTATAGGAACTGACCCCGCAGTCGCGGGTCTCCCGGTTTGAGAATACGATGAAAATTTGCAGATTTCTAGACTTAGGCTTGTAAACATGGTGTTAGAGGGTGAAAACTGGAAACAGCCCACGAACGACCCCGTCGGTGGCACCAACACCTCTCACGGCACCAATGTAACTCGTAGGAACTGACCCCGCAGCCATGGGTCTCCCGGTTTGAGAATACAATGGTAATTTGCAAGTTTCTAGACTTAGGCTTAAAAACATGGCGTTAGAGGGTGAAAAATCAAAACATTCCCCGACCGTCCCCATGGGTGGCACCAACACCTCCCACGGGACCAATGTAACTCGAAGGAACTGACCCCACAGCCGTGGGTCTCCCGGTTTGAGAATATAACGATAATTTGCATATTTCTAGACTTAGGCTTAAAAACATGGTGTTAGAGGGTGAAAACTAGAAACAACCCCCGACCAGCCCCGTGGGTGGAACCAACACCTCCCACGGGACCAATGTAACTTGTAGGAACTGATCCCGCTGCCGCGGGTCTCCCAGTTTGAGAATACGATGATAATTTGCATATTTCTAGACTTAGGCTTGCAAACATGGTATTAGAGGGTGAAAACTCGAAATAGCCCCCGAACGGCCCCGTCGATGGCATCAACACCTCCCACGGCACCAACGTAACTCTTAGGAACTGACCACGCAATCGCGGGACTCACGGTTGCAGAGTACGATGGTAATTTTCATATTTCTAGACTTAGGGTTAAAAACATTGCGTTAGAGGGTGAAAACTCAAAATAACTCCCGACCAACCCCGTGGGTGGCACCAACAACTCCCATGAGACCAATGTAACTCGTAGGATCAGACTGCGTAGCTACGAGATTCTCGGTTTGAGAATACGAAGGTAATTTTCATATTTCTAGACTTAAGCAAAACTTATAGTTAGAGGGTGAAAACTCGAAATAGCCCCCGAACGGCCCCGTGGGTGGCACCAACACCTCCCACGGGACCAATGTAACCCGTAGGAACAGACCCCGCATTCGTGGGTCTCCCGGTTTGAGAAAATGACGGTAATTTGTATATTTCTAGAATTAGGCATAAAAACATGGCGTTAGAGGGTGAAAACTCGAAACAGCCCCCGAACGGCGTCGTGGGTATAACCAACACCTCCCACGGGACCAATATTACTCGCAAGAACTGATCTCGCATCCGCGGGTCTCCCAGTTTGAGAATATGACCATAATTTGCATATTTCTAGACTTAGGCTTAAAAACATGGCGTTAGAGGGTGAAAACTCGGAACAGCGCCCGAACGGCCCCGTAGGTGGCACCAACACCTCCCACGGGACCAATGTAACTCGTAAGAACTGACCGCACAGCCGTGAGACTCCCGATTTGAGAATACGATGGTAATTTGCATATTTCTAGACTAAAGCTTAAAAACATGGTGTTAGAAACTAAAAACTTGAAACAACCCCCGACCTTCCCCGTAGGTGGCACCAACAACTCTGACGGGACCAATGTAACTTGTAGAAATTGACCGCGCAGTCGTGGGCCTCCCGGTTTGAGAATACGAAGGTAATTTGCATATTTCTAGACATAGGCTTAAAAACATGGCGTTAGAAGTTGAAAACTCGAAACAACCCCCGAACGGCCTCGTGGGTGGCACCAACACCTCCCATGGGACCAATGTAACTCGAAGGAACTGACCCTGTAGCCGCGGGTCTCCCGATTTGAGAATACGACAGTAATTTGTATATTTCTAGATTTAGGCTTAAAAACATTTAGTTAGAGGATGAAAACTCAAAACAGACCCCGAACGGCCCCGTGGGTGGCACCAACACCTCCCACGGGACCAATGTAACTCGTAGGAACTTAACCCGCAGCCGCGGGTCTCCCGACTTGAGAATACAATGGTGATTTTCATATTTCTATATGTAGGCTTAAAAACATAGCATTAGAGGGAGAAAATTTGAAACAGCCCCCGAACAACCCTAAGGGTGGCACAAACACCTCCCACGGCATCGATGTAACTCGTAGGAACTGACCACACAACCATGGGACTCCCGGTTTGAAAATACGATGGTAATTTGCATATTTCTAGGCGTAGGCTTAAAAACATGGCGTTGGAGGGTGAAAACTAAAAAAAAAACCCGACCATCCTCGTGGGTGGCAGCAACACCTCCCACGGGTCCAATGTAACTTATAGAAACTGACCCAGCAGCCGCGGGTCTCCCAGTTTGAGAATACGATGGTAATTTTCATATTTCTAGACTTAGGCTTCAAAACATGGCTTTAGAGCGTTAAAAATCGAAACATCCCCCGACCGGCCCCGTGGGTGGCACTAACACCTGCCACGGGACCAATGTAACTCGTAGGAACTGGTCGCGCAGCCGCAAGACTCTCGATTTGAGAATATGACGGTAATATGCATATTTCTATACTTAAACAAAACATGGCGTTAGAGGATGAAAACTCGAAATAGCCCCCGAACGGCCCCGTGGGTGGCACCAACACCTCCCATGAGACCAGTGTAACTAGTAGGAACTGTACTCGCAGCCGCAGGTCTCCCGTTTTGAGAATACGAGGGTAATTTGCATATTTCTAGACTTAGGCTTAAAAACATGGCATTAGAGGGTGAAAATTCGTACCACCCCCGAACGGCCCCGTGGGTGCACCAACACCTCCCACCGAACCGATGTAACTCGTAGGAACTGACCGCGTAGTCGCATGACTCCTGGTTTGAGAATACGACGGTAATTTATATATTTCTAGACTTAGGCTTAAAAACATGGCGTTAGAGGGTGAAAACTCGAAACAACCCCTGACCGTCCCCATAGGTGGCACGAACACCTCCCACGGGACCAATGTAGTTCGTAGGAACTGACCGCGCAGCCGCGGGACTCCCAGTTTGACAATACGACGGTAATTTGCATATTTCTAGATTTAGACTTAAAAACATGGCGTTAGAGGGTTAAATCTCAAAACAGCCCCCGAACGGCCCCGTGGGTGGCACCAACACCTCCCACGGGACCAATGTAACTCGTAGGAACTTACCCGACAACCGCGGGTCTCCCGATTTGAGAATACGATGGTAATTTCCATATTTCTAGACTTAGGCTTCAAAATATGGAGTTAGAGGGTGAAAACTCGAAACAACCCCCGACGGTCCCCGTGGGTGACACCAACACCTCCCACGGCACGAATATAACTCGTTGCAACTGACCACGCAGCCATGGGTCTCTCGTTTTGAGAATACGATAGTAATTTGCATATTTCTAGACTTAGGCTTGAAAACATAACGTTAGAGGGTGAAAATTTGAAACAACCCCCGAACGACCCTGTGGGTGGCACCAACACCTCCCACGGAACAAATGTTACTCGTAGGAACTAACCACACAGTCATGGGACTCCAGGTTTGAGAATACGATGGTAATTTGTAGGTTTCTAGACGTAGGCTTAAAAACATGGCGTTAGAGGGTGAAAACTCGAAAAAAAAACGACAGTCCCCGTGGGTGGCACCAACTCCTCCCACGGGACCAATGTAACCTATAGGAACTGATCGCGTAGCCGCGGGACTCCTAGTTTGCGAATACGATGGTAATTCGCATATTTCTAGACTTAGGCTTAAAAACATGCCGTTAGATGGTGAAAACTCGAAACAGCCCCCGAACCTCCCCATGGGTGGCACCAACACCTCCCACGGGACTAATGTAACACATAGGAACTGACCCCGCAGCCCCGGGTCTCTCGGTTTGATAATACAATGATAATTTGCATATTTCTAGACTCAGGCTTAAAAACATGGAGTTAGAGGGTGAAAACTCGAAACTGACCCCGAACGGCTCCGTGGGTGGCACCACACCTCCCACGGGACCAATGTAACTCATAGGAACTGACCCCGCGACCGCGGATCTCCCGGTTTGAGAATACGATGATAATTTGAATATTTCTAGACTTAGGATTAAAAACATGGCGTTAGTGGGTGAAAACTCGAAACAACCCACGACCGGCCACGTGGGTGGCACCAACACCTCCCACGGGACCAATGCAACTTGTAGGAATTGATCGTGCAGCGACAAGACTGCCGGTTTGAGAATACGATGATAATATGCATATTTCTATATTTAAGCAAAAGATGGCGTTAGAGGATGAAAACTCGAAACAGCTCCCGAACGGCCCTGTGGGTGGCACCAACACCTCCCACGGGACCAATGTAACTCGTAGGAACTATCCCTGCAGCCGCGGCTCTTCCGTTTTGAGAATACAACGGTAATTTGCATATTTCTTGACTTAGCCTAAAAACATGGCGTCAGAGGGTGAAAACTCATAACAGCCCTCGAACGGCCCCGTGGGTGGCACCAACACCTCGCACGAGATTAATGTAACCCGTAGGAACTGACCGCATAACCGCGAGACTCCCGGTTTGAGAATACGAAGGTAATTTTCATATTTCTAGATTTAAGCTTAAAAATATGACGTTAGAGGGTGAAAACTCAATGCAACCCCCGACCGTCCCCGAAGGTGGCTCCAACACCTCCCACGGGACTATTGTACCTCGTATACACTGACCGCGCATTTGCTGGACTCCCGGTTTGAGAATACGATGGTAATTTGAATATTTCTAAACTTAGGCTTAAAAACATGGCGTTAGAGGTTGAAAACTCGAAACAACCCCCGACCGACCACGTGGGTGGCACCAACACCTCCCACGGGACCAATGCAACTCGTAGGAACTGATCGTGCAGCGACAAGACTGCCGGTTTGAGAATACGATGATAATATGCATATTTCTATATTTATGCAAAAGATGCGTTAGAGGATGACAACTCGAAACAGCTCCCGAACGGCCCTGTGGGTGGCACCAACACCTCCCACGGGACCAATGTAACTCGTAGGAACTATCCCTTCAGTCGCGGCTCTTCCATTTTGAGAATACAATGGTAATTTGCATATTTCTTGACTTAGCCTAAAAACATGGCGTCAGAGGGTGAAAACTCATAACAGCCCTCGAACGGCCCCGTGGGTGGCACCAACACCTCCCACGAGATTAATGTAACCCGTAGGAACTGACCGCATAACCGCGAGACTCCCGATTTGAGAATACGAAGGTAATTTTCATATTTCTAGATTTAGGCTTAAAAATATGGCGTTAGAGGGTGAAAACTCAAAGCAACCCCCGACCGTCCCCGAAGGTGGCTCCAACACCTCCCACGAGACTATTGTACCTCGTATACACTGACCGCGCAGTTGCAGGACTCCCGGTTTGAGAATACGATGGTAATTTGCATATTTCTAAACTTAGGCTTAAAAACATGGCGTTAGAGGTTGAAAACTCGAAACAACCCCCGACCGGCCACGTGGGTGGTACCAACACCTCCCACGGGACAATGCAACTCGTAGGAACTTATCGTGCAGCGACAAGACTGCCGGTTTGAGAATACGATGATAATATGCATATTTCTATATTTAAGCAAAAGATGGCGTTAGAGGATGAAAACTCGAAACAGCTCCCGAACGGCCCTGTGGGTGGCACCAACACCTCCCACGGGACCAATGTAACTCGTAGGAACTATCCCTGCAGCCACGGCTCTTCCGTTTTGAGAATACAACGGTAATTTTGATATTTCTTGACTTAGCCTAAAAACATGGCGTCAGAGGGTGAAAACTCATAACATCCCTCGAACGGCCCCGTGGGTGGCACCAACACCTCCCACGAGATTAATGTAACCCGTAGGAACTGACCGCATAACCGCGAGACTCCCGGTTTGAGAATACGAAGGTAATTTTCATATTTCTAGATTTAGGCTTAAAAATATGGCGTTAGAGGGTGAAAACTTAAAGCAACCCCCGATCATCCCCGAAGGTGGCTCCAACACCTCCCACGGGACTATTGTACCTCGTATACACTGACCGCACAGTTGCGGGACTCTCGGTTTGAGAATACGATGGTAATTTGCATATTTCTAAACTTAGGCTTAAAAACATGGCCTTAGAGGTTGAAAACTCGAAACAGAGCACGAACGACCCCGTGGGATGCACCAACACCTCCCACGGGACCAATGTAAATAGTAGGAACTGACCCCGCAGCCGCGGGTTTCCCGGTTTGAGAATACGATGGTAATTTGCATATTTATAGACATAGGCTTAAAAAAATGGAGTTAGAGGGTGAAAACTCAAAATAGACCCCGAACGGCCCCGTGGGTGGCACCAATACCTCCCACGGAACCAATGTAAATCGTAGGAACTGACCCCGCAGCCGCGGGTCTCCCAGTTTGAGAATACGATGGTAATTTGCATATTTATAGACACAGGCTTAAAAACATGGAGTTAGAGGGTGAAATCTCGAAACAGACCCCGAACGGCCCCGTGGGTGGCACCAACACCTCCCACGGGACCAATGTAACTCGTAGGAACTGACCCCACAGTTGGGGGTCTCCCGATTTGAGAATACGATGGTAATTTTCGTATTTATACACTTAGGCTTAAAAACATGGCATTAGAGGGTGAAAATTCGTACCACCCCCGAACGGCCCCGTGGGTGCACCAACACCTCCCACCGAACCGATGTAACTCGTAGGAACTGACCGCGTAGTCGCATGACTCCTGGTTTGAGAATACGACGGTAATTTATATATTTCTAGACTTAGGCTTAAAAACATGGCGTTAGAGGGTGAAAACTCGAAACAACCCCTGACCGTCCCCATAGGTGGCACGAACACCTCCCACGGGACCAATGTAGTTCGTAGGAACTGACCGCGCAGCCGCGGGACTCCCAGTTTGACAATACGACGGTAATTTGCATATTTCTAGATTTAGACTTAAAAACATGGCGTTAGAGGGTTAAATCTCAAAACAGCCCCCGAACGGCCCCGTGGGTGGCACCAACACCTCCCACGGGACCAATGTAACTCGTAGGAACTTACCCGACAACCGCGGGTCTCCCGATTTGAGAATACGATGGTAATTTCCATATTTCTAGACTTAGGCTTCAAAATATGGAGTTAGAGGGTGAAAACTCGAAACAACCCCCGACGGTCCCCGTGGGTGACACCAACACCTCCCACGGCACGAATATAACTCGTTGCAACTGACCACGCAGCCATGGGTCTCTCGTTTTGAGAATACGACAGTAATTTGCATATTTCTAGACTTAGGCTTGAAAACATAACGTTAGAGGGTGAAAATTTGAAACAACCCCCGAACGACCCTGTGGGTGGCACCAACACCTCCCACGGAACAAATGTTACTCGTAGGAACTAACCACACAGTCATGGGACTCCAGGTTTGAGAATACGATGGTAATTTGTAGGTTTCTAGACGTAGGCTTAAAAACATGGCGTTAGAGGGTGAAAACTCGAAAAAAAAACGACAGTCCCCGTGGGTGGCACCAACTCCTCCCACGGGACCAATGTAACCTATAAGAACTGATCGCGTAGCCGCGGGACTCCTAGTTTGCGAATACGATGGTAATTCGCATATTTCTAGACTTAGGCTTAAAAACATGCCGTTAGATGGTGAAAACTCGAAACAGCCCCCGAACCTCCCCATGGGTGGCACCAACACCTCCCACGGGACTAATGTAACACATAGGAACTGACCCCGCAGCCCCGGGTCTCTCGGTTTGATAATACAATGATAATTTGCATATTTCTAGACTCAGGCTTAAAAACATGGAGTTAGAGGGTGAAAACTCGAAACTGACCCCGAACGGCTCCGTGGGTGGCACCACACCTCCCACAGGACCAATGTAACTCATAGGAACTGACCCCGCGGCCGCGGATCTCCCGGTTTGAGAATACGATGATAATTTGAATATTTCTAGACTTAGGATTAAAAACATGGCGTTAGTGGGTGAAAACTCGAAACAACCCACGACCGGCCACGTGGGTGGCACCAACACCTCCCACGGGACCAATGCAACTTGTAGGAATTGATCGTGCAGCGACAAGACTGCCGGTTTGAGAATACGATGATAATATGCATATTTCTATATTTAAGCAAAAGATGGCGTTAGAGGATGAAAACTCGAAACAGCTCCCGAACGGCCCTGTGGGTGGCACCAACACCTCCCACGGGACCAATGTAACTCGTAGGAACTATCCCTGCAGCCGCGGCTCTTCCGTTTTGAGAATACAACGGTAATTTGCATATTTCTTGACTTAGCCTAAAAACATGGCGTCAGAGGGTGAAAACTCATAACAGCCCTCGAACGGCCCCGTGGGTGGCACCAACACCTCCCACGAGATTAATGTAACCCGTAGGAACTGACCGCATAACCGCGAGACTCCCGGTTTGAGAATATGAAGGTAATTTTCATATTTCTAGATTTAAGCTTAAAAATATGACGTTAGAGGGTGAAAACTCAATGCAACCCCCGACCGTCCCCGAAGGTGGCTCCAACACCTCCCACGGGACTATTGTACCTCGTATACACTGACCGCGCATTTGCGGGACTCCCGGTTTGAGAATACGATGGTAATTTGAATATTTCTAAACTTAGGCTTAAAAACATGGCATTAGAGGTTGAAAACTCGAAACAACCCCCGACCGACCACGTGGGTGGCACCAACACCTCCCACGGGACCAATGCAACTCGTAGGAACTGATCGTGCAGCGACAAGACTGCCGGTTTGAGAATACGATGATAATATGCATATTTCTATATTTATGCAAAAGATGCGTTAGAGGATGAAAACTCGAAACAGCTCCCGAACGTCCCTGTGGGTGGCACCAACACCTCCCACGGGACCAATGTAACTCGTAGGAACTATCCCTTCAGTCGCGGCTCTTCCATTTTGAGAATACAATGGTAATTTGCATATTTCTTGACTTAGCCTAAAAACATGGCGTCAGAGGGTGAAAACTCATAACAGCCCTCGAACGGCCCCGTGGGTGGCACCAACACCTCCCACGAGATTAATGTAACCCGTAGGAACTGACCGCATAACCGCGAGACTCCCGATTTGAGAATACGAAGGTAATTTTCATATTTCTAGATTTAGGCTTAAAAATATGGCGTTAGAGGGTGAAAACTCAAAGCAACCCCCGACCGTCCCCGAAGGTGGCTCCAACACCTCCCACGAGACTATTGTACCTCGTATACACTGACCGCGCAGTTGCGGGACTCCCGGTTTGAGAATACGATGGTAATTTGCATATTTCTAAACTTAGGCTTAAAAACATGGCGTTAGAGGTTGAAAACTCGAAACAATCCCCGACCGGCCACGTGGGTGGCACCAACACCTCCCACGGGACAATGCAACTCGTAGGAACTTATCGTGTAGCGACAAGACTGCCGGTTTGAGAATACGATGATAATATGCATATTTCTATATTTAAGCAAAAGATGGCGTTAGAGGATGAAAACTCGAAACAGCTCCCGAACGGCCCTGTGGGTGGCACTAACACCTCCCACGGGACCAATGTAACTCGTAGGAACTATCCCTGCAGCCACGGCTCTTCCGTTTTGAGAATACAACGGTAATTTTGATATTTCTTGACTTAGCCTAAAAACATGGCGTCAGAGGGTGAAAACTCATAACATCCCTCGAACGGCCCCGTGGGTGGCACCAACACCTCCCACGAGATTAATGTAACCCGTAGGAACTGACCGCATAACCGCGAGACTCCCGGTTTGAGAATACGAAGGTAATTTTCATATTTCTAGATTTAGGCTTAAAAATATGGCGTTAGAGGGTGAAAACTTAAAGCAACCCCCGATCATCCCCGAAGGTGGCTCCAACACCTCCCACGGGACTATTGTACCTCGTATACACTGACCGCGCAGTTGCGGGACTCTCGGTTTGAGAATACGATGGTAATTTGCATATTTCTAAACTTAGGCTTAAAAACATGGCGTTAGAGGTTGAAAACTCGAAACAGAGCACGAACGACCCCGTGGGATGCACCAACACCTCCCACGGGACCAATGTAAATAGTAGGAACTGACCCCGCAGCCGCGGGTTTCCCGGTTTGAGAATACGATGGTAATTTGCATATTTATAGACATAGGCTTAAAAAAATGGAGTTAGAGGGTGAAAACTCAAAATAGACCCCGAACGGCCCCGTGGGTGGCACCAATACCTCCCACGGAACCAATGTAAATCGTAGGAACTGACCCCGCAGCCGCGGGTCTCCCAGTTTGAGAATACGATGGTAATTTGCATATTTATAGACACAGGCTTAAAAACATGGAGTTAGAGGGTGAAATCTCGAAACAGACCCCGAACGGCCCCGTGGGTGGCACCAACACCTCCCACGGGACCAATGTAACTCGTAGGAACTGACCCCACAGTTGGGGGTCTCCCGATTTGAGAATACGATGGTAATTTTCGTATTTATACACTTAGGCTTAAAAACATGGCATTAGAGGTAGAAAATTCAGAACATCCCCCGAATGGCCCTGTGGGTGGCACCAACACCACCCACGACACAAATGTTACTCGTAGGAACTTATCACGCAACCATGGGACTCCCAATTTGAGAATACGACAGTAATTTGCATATTTCTAGACGTAGGGTTAAAAACATGGCGTTAGAGGGTGAAAACTCGAATCAACCCACGACCGTCTCGGTGGGTGGCACCAACACCTCCCACGCGACCAATGTAACTTGTAGGAACTGACGGCGCAGTCGCGGGAGTCCTGGTTTAAGAATACGATGGTAATTCACATATTTCTAGACTTAGGCTTAAAAACATGGCGTTAGAGGATGAAAACTCGAAACAGCCCCGGAACGGTCCCGTGGGTGGCACCAACACCTCCCACGGGACCAATGTAACTTGTAGGAACTGACCCCGCAGCCGCGGGTCTCCCGGTTTGAGAATACAACGGTAATTTTCATATTTCTAAACATAGGCTTAAATAATGACGTTAGAGGGTGAAAACTCGAAACAGCCTCCGACCGACCCCGTGGATGGCACCAACACCTCCCACTGGACCAATGTAACTTCTAGGAACTGATAGCGCAGATGCGGGACGCCCGGTTTGAGAATACAACGGTAATTTGCATATTTCTAGACTTAGGCTTAAAAACATGGCGTTAGAGGGTGAAAACTCGAAAAAGCCCCCGAACGGCCTCGTGGGTGGCTCCAACACCTCCCACGGGACCAATGTAACTCGTAGGAACTGACCCCGCAGTCGCGGGTCTCCTGGTTTGAGAATGCGATGGTAATTTGCATATTTCTATACTTAGGCTTAAAAACATGGCGTGAGATGGTGAAAACTCGAAACAGCCCCCGACCGGCCCCGTGAGTGGCACCAACACCTCCCATGGGACCAATGAACTCATAGGAACTAATCACGCAGCCGCAAGACTCCCAGTTTGAGAATACCACGGTAATATGCATATTTCTATACTTAAGTAAAAGTTGGCGTTAGAGGATGAAAACTCGAAACAGCCTCCGAACGGCCCCATGGGTGGAACCAACACCTCCCACGGGACCATTGTAACTCTTAGGAACTGACCCGATAGCCACAGGTCTCCCAGTTTGAGAATACGACGGTAATTTGCATATTTCTCGACTTAGGCTTAAAAACATGATGTTAGAGGGTGAAAACTCGAAATAGCTCCCGATCGGCACTGTGGGTGGCACCAAAACCTCCCACAGGACCAATGTAACTCGTAGGAACTGATCACGTAGCCGCGGGACTCCCGGTTTGAGAATACGACGGTAATTTGCATATTTCTACACTTAAGCAAAACATGGCGTTAGAGGGTGAAAACTCGAAACAGCCCCCGAACGGCCCCACGGGTGGCACCAACACCTCCCACGGGACCAATGTAACTCGTAGGAACTGACCCCGCAGCCGCGGGTCTCCCATTTTGAGAATACAATGATAATTTACATATTTCTAGACTTAGGCTTAAAAACATGGCGTTAGAGGGTGAAAACACGAAACATCCCCCGAATAGCCCCGTGGGTGGCACCAACACATCCCACGGGACCATTGTAACTCGTAGGAACTGACCATGCAGCTGCGGGTCTCTCGGTTTGAGAATACGATGGTAATTTGCATATTTTTAGACTTCGGCTTGAAAACATGGTGTTAGAGGATGAAAAATCGAAACAACCCCCGAACGGCTCCGTCGGTGGCACCAACACCTCCCTCGGCACCAATGTAACTCCTAGGAACTGACCACGCAGCCGCGGGACTCCCAGTTTGAGAGTACGATGGTAATTCGCATATTTCTAGACTTAGGGTTAAAAACATGGCGTTAGAGGGTGAAAACGCGAAACAACCCCCAACATCCCCGTGGGTGGCACCAATACCTCTCGCGGGACCAATGTAACTCGTAGGAACTGACCGCGCAACCGTGAGACTCTCATTTTGAGAATACGAAGGTTATTTGCATATTTCTAAACTTGAGCAAAACATGGCGTTAAAGGGTGAAAACTCGAAACAGCCCTCGAAGGGCCCCGTGGGTTACACCAACACCTCCCACGGGACCAATGTAACTCGTAGGAACTGATCCCGCATCCGCGGGTCTCTCAGTTTGAGAATACAATTGTAATTTGTATATTTCTATGCTTAAGCTTGAAAACATGGAGTTAGAGGGTGAAAACTCAAAACAACCCTCGAACGGCCCCGTGGGTGGCACCAACACCTCCCACGGCACCAATGTAACTCGTAGGAACTGACCACGCAGCCGCGGGACTCTCGGTTTGAGGGTATGACGGTAATTTGCATAATTTTAGACTTATGGTGAAAAACATGGCATTAGAGGGTGAAAACTCGAAACAACCCCCGATCGTCCCCGTGGGTGGCACCAAGACCTCCCACGGGACCAATGTAACTTGTAGGAACTGACCCCGCAGTCGCGGGTCACCCGATTTGAGAATACGACGACAATTTGCATATTTCTAGACTTAGGCTTATAAATATGGTGTTAGAGGGTGAAAACTCGAAACAGCCCACGAAAAACCCCGTGGGTGGCACCAACACCTCTCACGGCACCAATGTAACTCGTAGGAACTGACCCCGCAGCCGTGGGTCTCCCAGTTTGAGAATACGACGGTAATTTGAAAGTTTTTAGACTTAGGCTTAAAAACATGGCGTTAGAGGGTGAAAACACGAAACAACCCCCGAACAGCCCCGTGGGTGGCACCAACACCTCCCACGGAACCAATGTAACTCGTAGGAATAGACCACGCAGTCGCGGGACTCCCGATTTGGGACTACGATAGTAATTTGCAAGTTTATAGACTTAGGCTTAAAAACATGGCGTTAGAGGGTGAAAACTCAAAATAACGCTCGACCGTCCCCGTGGGTGGCACAAACACCTCCCACGGGACCAATGTAACTCGTAGGAACTGATCCCGCAGCCGCGGGATTACCGGTTTGAGAATTCGATGATAATTTGTATATTTCTAGACTTAGTCTTAAAAACATGGCATTATAGGGTGAAAACTCGAAACAGACCCCGAACGGTCCCGTGGGTGGCACCAACACACCAGCGGGACCATTGTAACTCGTAGGAACTGACCCCATAGCCGCGGGTCTCCCAGTTTGAGAATACGATGGTAATTTGCATATTTCTAGACTTAGGCTTAAAAACATGATTTTAGAGGGTGAAAACTCGAAATAGCTCCCGACCGTCCCGGTGGGTGGCACCAACACCTCCCGCAGGACCAATGTAACTCGTAGGAACTGACCGAGCAGCCGAAAGACTCCCGATTTGAGAATACGACGGTAATTTACATATTCTACACTTAAGCAAAACATGGCGTTAGAGGGTAAAAACTCAAAACAACCCCCGAACGGCCCCGTGGGTGGCACCAACACCTC
Organism: Sambucus nigra; assembly: GCA_949130495.1. Taxonomy (NCBI): domain Eukaryota; kingdom Viridiplantae; phylum Streptophyta; class Magnoliopsida; order Dipsacales; family Adoxaceae; genus Sambucus; species Sambucus nigra. The sequence goes on from OX422207.1 coordinate 183,446,869, forward strand.
CCACGGGACCAATGTAACTCGTAGGAACTGACCATGGAGCCGCGGGTTTCCCGTTTTGAGAATACAAGGATAATTTGCATATTTCTAGACTTAGGCTTAAAAACATGGCGTTAGAGGGTGAAAACATTAAACAACCCCCGAATAGCCCCGTGGGTGGCACCAACACATCCCACGGGGCCAATGTAACTCGTAGGAACTGACCACGCAATCGCGGGACTCCCGACTTCAGAATACGATGATAATTTGTATATTTCTAGACTTAGGCATAAAAACATGGCATTACAAGGTGAAAACTCGAAACAAATCCCGAACGGCCCCGTGGGTGGCACCAACACCACCAACGGGACCAATGTAACTCGTAGGAACTGACCCCACAGCCGCAGGTCTCCCGGTTTGAGAATCCGACGGTAATTTTCATATTTCTAGACTTAGGCTTAAAAACATGACGCTAGAGGGTGAAAACTCGAAACAGCTCCCGATCGGCCCCGTGGGTGGCACCAACTCCTCCCACTGGACCAATGTAACTCGTAGGAACTGACCGCGCAGCCGTGAGACTCCTGATGTGAGAATACGACAATAATTTACATATGAATGAACTTAAAGAAAACATGGCGTTAGAGGGTGAAAACTCAAAATAGCCCCCGAAGTGCCCCGTCGATGGCACCAACACCTCCCACGAGACTAATGTAACTCATAGGAACTGACCCCGTAGCCGCGGGTCTCTCGGTTTGAGAATACAACGGTAATTTGTAAATTTTTAGACAGGCTTGAAAACATGGTGTTAGAGGATGAAAACTCGAAATGACCTCCGAACGGCTCCGTCGGTGGCACCAACACCTCCCACGGCACCAACGTAACTCCTAGGAACTGACCACGCAGCCGCGGGACTCCCGGTTTGAGAGTACGATGGTAATTTGCATATTTCTAGACTTAGGGTTAAAAACATGGCATTAGAGGGTGAAAACTCGAAACAACCCCCAACCGTCCCCGTGGGTGGCACCAATACCTCCCGCGGGACCAATGTAACTCGTAGGAACTGACTGCGCAGCCGCGAGACTCCCGTTTTGAGAATACGAAGGTAATTTGCATATTTCTAAACATGAGCAAAACATGGCGTTAAAGGGAGAAAACTCGAAACAGCCCTCGAAGGGCCCCGTGGGTTGCAGCAACACCATCCGCGGGACCAATGTAACTCGTAGGAACTGACCCCGCAGCCTCGAGTCTCTCGATTTGAGAATACGATGATAATTTATATATTTCTAGACTTAGGCTTGAAAACATGGAGTTAAAGGGTGAAACTCGAAACAACCCCCAAACGACACCGTGGGTGGCACCAACACCTCCCACGGCACCAATGTAACTCGTAGGAACTGACCACGCAGTCGTGGGACTCTCGGTTTGAGAGTATGACAGTAATTTGCATATTTCTGGACTTAGGGTTAAAAACATGGCATTAGAGGGTGAAAACTTGAAACAACCCCCGATCGTCCCCGTGGGTGGCACCAACACCTCCCACAGGACCAATGTAACTCGTAGGAACTGACCGAGCAGCCGAGAGACTCCCGGTTTGAGAATACGACGGTAATTTGCATATTCTACACTTAAACAAAACATGGTGTTAGAGGGTAAAAACTCAAAACATCCCCCGAACGGCTCCGTGGGTGGCACCAACACCTCCCACGGGACCAATGTAACTCGTAGGAACTGACCCCGCAGCCGCGGGTACCCCGTTTTGAGAATACAAGGATAATTTGTATATTTTTAGACTTAGGCTTAAAAACATGGCGTTAGAGGGTGAAAACACGAAACAACTCCCTAATAGCCCCGTGGGTGGCACCAACACATCCCACGGGGCCAATGTAACTCGTAGGAACTGACCACGCAATCGCGGGACTCCCGACTTGGGACTACGATAGTAATTTGCAAGTTTCTAGACATAGGCTTAAAAACATGGCGTTAGAGGGTGAAAACTCAAACCAACCCCCGACCGTCCCCGTGGGTGGCACCAACACCTCCCACGGGACCAATGTAACTCGTAGGAACTGACCCCGCAGCCGCGGGACTTCCGATTTGAGAATACGATGATAATTTGTATATTTTTAGACTTAGGCATAAAAACATGGCATTAGAAGGTGAAAACTAGAAACAAATCCCGAACGGCCCCGTGGGTGGCACCAACACCACCAACGGGACCAATGTAACTCGTAGGAACTGACCCCACAGCCGCAGGTCTCCCGGTTTGAGAATCCGACGGTAATTTGCATATTTCTAGACTTAGACTAAAAAACATGACGCTAGAGGGTGAAAACTCGAAATAGCTCCCGATCGGCCCCGTGGGTGGCACCAACACCTCCCACTGGACCAATGTAACTCGTAGGAACTGACCCCGCAGCCGCGAGACTCCTGATGTGAGAATACGACGATAATGTACATATGAATGAACTTAAAGAAAACATGGCGTTAGAGGGTGAAAACTCGAAATAACCCCCGAAGTGCCCCTTCGATGGCACCAACACCTCCCACGGGACCAATGTAACTCGTAGGAACTGACCCCGCAGCCGTGGGTCTCCCGGTTTGAGAATACGACGGTAATTTGCAAATTTTTAGACAGGCTTGAAAACATGGTGTTAGAGGATGAAAACTCGAAACGACCCCCGAACGGCTCCGTCGGTGGCACCAACACCTCCCACGGCACCAACGTAACTCCTAGGAACTGACCAAGCATCCGCGGGACTCCCGGTTTGAGAGTACGATTGTAATTTGCATATTTCTAGACTTAGGGTTGAAAACATGGCATTAGAGGGTGAAAACTCGAAACAACCCCCAACCGTCCCCGTGGGTGGCACCAATACCTCCCGCGGGACCAATGTAACTCGTAGGAACTGACCGCGTAGCCGCGAGACTCCCATTTTGAGAATACGAAGGTAATTTGCATATTTCTAAACTTGGGCAAAACATGGCATTAAAGGGAGAAAACTCGAAACAGCCCTCGCAGGGCCCCGTGGGTTGCAGCAACACCTCCCACGGGACCAATGTAACTCGTAAGAACTGACCCCGCAGCCACGGGACTTCCAATTTGAGAATACGATGATAATTTGTATATTTCTAGACATAGGCATAAAAACATGTCATTAAAGGGTGAAAACTCGAAACAAACCCCGAACGGCCCCCTGGGTGGCACCAACACCACCAACGGGACCAATGTAACTCGTAGGAATGGACCCCACAGCCGCGGGTCTCTCAGTTTGAGAATACGACAATAATTTGCATATTTCTAGACTTAGGCTTAAAAACACGATGTTAGAGGGTGAAAACTCGAAACAACTCCCGACCGGCCCCGTGGATGGCACCAACACCTCCCACCGGACCAATGTAACTCGTAGGAACTGACCGCGCAGCCGCGAGACTCCCGGTTTGAGAATACGACGATAATTTACATATGAATGAACTTAAAGAAAACATGGCGATAGAGGGTGAAAACTCGAAATAGCCCCCGAAGGGCCCCGGCGATGGCACCAACACCTCCCACAGGACAAATGTAACTCGTAGGAACTGACCCCACAGCCGCGGGTCTCCCGGTTTGAGAATACGATGGTAATTTGCATATTTTTAGACTTCGGCTTGAAAACATGGTGTTAGAGGATGAAAAATTGAAATAACCCCCGAACGGCTCCGTCGATGGCACCAACACCTCCCACGGCACCAATGTAACTCCTAGGAACTGACCACGCAGCCGCGGGACTCCCGGTTTGAGAGTACGATGGTAATTTGCATATTTCAAGACTTAGGGTTAAAAACATGGCATTAGAGGGTGAAAACTCGAAACAACCCCCAACCGTCCCCTTGGGTGGCACCAATACCTCCCGCGGGAGCAATGTAACTCGTAGGAACTGACCGCGCAGCCGCGAGACTCCCGTTTTGAGAATACGAAGGTAATTTGCATATTTCTAAACATGAGCAAAACATGGCGTTAAAGGGAGAAAACTCGAAACAGCCCTCGAAGGACCCCGTGGGTTGCAATAACACCTCCTACGGGACCAATGTAACTCGTAGGAACTAACCCCGCAGCCGCGAGTCTCTCGGTTTGAAAATACGATGATAATTTGTATATTTCTAGACTTAGGCTTGAAAACATGGAGTTAAAGGATGAAAACTCGAAACAACCCCCGAATGGCACCGTGGGTGGCACCAACACCTCCCACGGCACCAATTTAACTCGTAGGAACTGACCCCACAGCCGTGGGTCTCCCGGTTTGAAAATACGACGGTAATTTGCAAGTTTCTAGACTTAGGCTTAAAAACATGGCGTTAGAGGCTGAAGACACGAAACAGCCCCTGAACCGCCCCGTGGGTAGCACCAACACCTCCCACGGGACCAATGTAACTCGTAGGAACAGACCACGCAGTCGCAGGACTCCTGATTTGGGACTACGATAGTAATTTGCAAGTTTCTAGACTTAGGATTAAAAACATTGCGTTAGTGGGTGAAAACTCAAAATAACCCTCGACCGTCCCCGTGGGTGGCACAAACACCTCCCACGGTACCAATGTAACTCGTAGGAACTGATCCCGCAGCCGCGGGACTACCGGTTTGAGAATTCGTTGATAATTTGTATATTTCTAGACTTAGGCTTAAAAACATGGCATTAGAGGGTGAAAACTCGAAACAGACCCCGAACGGTCCCGTGGGTGGCACCAACACCACCAGCGGGACCATTGTAACTCATAGGAACTGACCCTATAGCCGCGGGTCTCCCAGTTTGAGAATACGACGGTAATTTGCATATTCCTAGACTTAGGCTTAAAAACATGATGTTAGGGGGTGAAAACTCGAAATAGCTCCCGACCGGCCCTGTGGGTGGCACCAACACCTCCCACAGGACCAATGTAACTCGTAGGAACTGACCGAGCAGCCGAGAGACTCCCGGTTTGAGAATACGACGGTAATTTGCATATTCTACACGTAAGCAAAACATGGCGTTAGAGGGTAAAAACTCAAAACAGCACCCGAACGGCCCCGTGGGTGGCACCAACAGCTCCCACGGGACCAATGTAACTCGTAGGAACTGACCCCGGAGCCGCGGGTCTCCCGTTTTGAGAATACAAGGATAATTTGCATATTTATAGACTTAGGCTTAAAAACATGGCGTTAAAGGGTGAAAACACGAAACAACCCCCGAATAGCCCCGTGGGTGGCACCAACACATCCCACGGGGCCAATGTAACTCGTAGGAACTGACCACGCAATCGCGGGACTCCCGACTTGGGACTATGATAGTAATTTGTAAGTTTCTAGACTTAGGCTTAAAAACATGGCGTTAGAGGGTGAAAACTCAAACCAACCCCTGACCGTCCCCGTGGGTGGCACCAACACCTCCCACGGGACCAATGTAACTCGTAGGAACTGACCCCGCAGCCGCGGGACTTCCGATTTGAGAATACGATGATAATTTGTATATTTCTAGACTTGGGCATAAAAACATGGCATTAGAAGGTGAAAACTCAAAACAAATCCCAAACGGACCCGTGGGTGGCACCAACACCACCAACGGGACCAATGTAACTCGTAGGTGTGACACCCCGACTAATTAAATACCGGGTAGCTACTCCTTTATTAAATTAATACAAAATGCCAAGTTGGTCCAGTTAATAGCATCACTGTCGAAAACATTTTAATGATTACTAACCACCTAGTATTTAAAAAGTAAGTTGCCAAATTTTAAGTTAAGTCTGATTAACATGCAATAAAAGAATAATGGAAGAACAACATAAATCCATTCACCATAACGAAGTAATGAAATAACCAACAATAGTAATAAGTCCAGAGGAAAACTCCTCACAACAATCCCACAACTGAAAATAATATGACAAGTCTGAAACCTGAATTAATTACATGCCCGAAGTCTGAATAACTGAATTAAATGAAATGTTTCTAAAAGAAATGGGCGACATGCCCTACAACTGAGAATTGCTGAGTATAGAGTCAAGATAGATGAAGCGTCTATAATCAATGTCCTATAACTTCCACAAACAGCTACAGCTCGTCACCTGTATGAGGATCCTAAGCGTGGTGTCCTTGTGGCTGGGCACCTAAAATGGTTTTCACAAAAAAATAGATTTGAAAGCAAACGGGTCAGAGACCGAAAGTGGAGAGTATTTTGAAAATAGAAACTGCTTTAATAACAATTAAAACAATAAATGCAAAATACATGTTAGGACGTGCTCTCACATGAGATACTCACCTCTCATCTAACTGTCCACTCCTAACGTTCCTGTACCCATTCATGTGTTTTCTCATAACTATTTAGTTCAAAAGAGTTTCTAACACCTCTACTCGGTTCACGTTTTAATTCTAACCTTAACAATTAAATAGAGAGTTCTACTTTAATTCTCGGATTCCCAATTTATTAACAAAACCATTTATTGATATAAGTCCCCTTTTATCTTTTCATAACGTTACCACAACTATACTCACAATTTAACATAGTAAATTCCTTTTCATTTAACCGTATATTTTCACATCATAAATATACAATACAAGCACCCCGAGGCTAAGCCGCGGTGCACACATACTCTGCTACCCATCCCGGTACATCACGTACATAAGGATTACAAATTCCGAATCTCTCAGGAATTGTTGGAATAAACACCACACACATAAATGGAGGCGAACATAATTCAACATATCCATGGTCACGTACATACCTACGCTCCATAGTCAGCTGGCTTATTAACTCACAAATAAGTCGTTCTCTCGAACTATGTCCTCGAGGTACCAATCTAAATCCGGGCAACACAAGGATAAGAAGGCCCTATGCGAACGTAACCTCCCGTGATAGCAAGTATGGTAGGTATGTCATACATATAAAAATCATATACTAAGCATTCACACATCTTAGATAATTCAATATTAATAAAGGTATACTCTACATTCTTATACCATTATTCCAAATTTGTATATTTTACGTCTCCCGATAATATAAAAGTTAAACTGTCGACACGTCTCACGTCGTAGTTTCTTATACTTAAAACCTATCTCAAATAGATTATTAAGTTCCTATTATTCCCACGTATAACATCTTTATTCCTAAGGTCCTTACTTCTGCCCGAAACCTCATTTCATCAAATTATTCAAATTTACACTATTAACCCAAATATTATCTCACTTATCGAATTTCATTAAATTAGAATAATTCCTCAAATTGAATTCTAATTAAGGTCCAAGTTTCATAATCATGCCTACTGGTCTTACTTAAGTTTAAGGGTATTCATAAGGTCTCCATTAATATTTTCCAAGGGTTACCACCATTAAAATTTAAATAGGGAAAAACTTTACTCATTTTGGGAAGGTCGATCGATCGACCTTTTCCTTCGATCGATCAATGGTGGTCGATCGATCGACTGATGAACATCGATCGATCGAATGCACCAGGTGTGGCTACGGACTGCTTCATTTTGAAGTTTTCAAATCATCCCAAAACATTCTTTTAATGCATGAAACTCCAATATAACGTTATAGTATCATCATACAACCATTCTACAACATTAATAACGTTCTAAAACCAATAATTCATCAACCAAGGGCTATATATGGATCAATCTTCATCAAGAACCCTAGTTTTCTAATTCTTTCAAGAACATTCATAAACCTCTTCTTAAATCCTTTTTTAAATCATCAAGGGTCATAATTTTGAATTCATAATTCGTCCAGATTGTTACTACATGCAGTCCCTAACATAATTCATAGTTTTTAACTTCCAGTTCATGGATCTATATCATCTTCCAATATCAATTTCGATAATTCCTAAACATGGAAAAGCATAGCATTAAATCAATTGTAATTAAACCACTTGCCTCTAATCTTTCTCTGGATTTGAGGTTGAGTCTTGAAGGCTGAATTGTCTTCTCTCTCTCTCTGCAGAATTCTTCTCTTCCTCACTCTCTCTACAAGTTCTTCTCAAGGTTCTTCTCAAGGTGATAATGGAGGTGGGGTTGGTTTTTGCCAATCTTTATGGTTTCTAACTTCTCCCGTAGCCCACTACCTAAATTGGGGTTGGAACATGGCTTAGTGGGTTAATACTAAGTCAGATTTTAACTCTAATTTTCGTGGGTTTTAATTACCCAATTTCCGAAATTACCAAAATGCCCCTATAAGTTACCGGTATGGCCCAATAATGCCCCGGGACCCAAACTTAACCCCCGGCTAGTGTTTTCTGACTATTTCGACCCTTCTGAACACGTTGGCGCACTCAAAATGACCATACGGGTGATAAACATAAAATTTAATTTTTAATTCAAATAATTATAATCCTGACGCGACTGTCACGCGCGTCCCAACAAAATTTCCCAAATTGCCGTATATCAATCTCACGACAAATTTCATACTTCAATATTCATGTATAATCATATATGATCATTATATTCAAATACCAACTCGCATCTCGCTAGTATTTTAATCCGGATTAATTTCCAATTAATACGCATTTAATTAAATTAATCCCATAAAATAAATATCACAAAAATACGGGGTATTACATACTTCCCCCCTAATAACTGAATTTCGTCCCGAAATTCGGAACTAGAAAGTACCTGGTAAGAACAACTATGGATAACGTTCGCGCATCTCATCCTCGCGCTTCCATGTGGACTCCTCGACATTATGATGTCGCCACTGAGCACGTACTAACGGAACTATCTTTGACCGCAGTTTCCGCTCACTTTGGTCCAGAATAGCAATCGGCCCCTCCTCGTAGGAGCTATCCGGCTGGAGAACGATGTCCTTCACAGCAATGTGAGAATGAACCAAATTGTCTCTAAGGTATTTCCTTAGCGAGGAAATATGAAACACATCGTGAATCCGATGCAAATGCTCCGGTAACCCAAGCTTATACGCAACTGGTCCAATCCGTTCAATAATAGGAAATGGTCCCACATATCTCGGTTCCAACTTCCCTTTCTTCCCGAAACGCATAATCCCTTCATAGGAGATACTCTGAGCAAAACCTGGTCCCCCACTTGGAACTCCCTGAAGAAACTCTTCGCATCAGCATAGCTCTTTTGCCGATCCTGAGCTACCCGAATGCGACTCCGAATCAATTCTATCCTCGCCGAAGTATCCAGAATCACTTTCGGCCCAAGTAGTTTGTTGTCTCCCACTTCCAACCAACATGCTGGGGAACGACAAGGTCTACCGTACAACGCCTCAAATGGAGCCATGCCAATGGTGAACTGGTAGGAGTTGTTGTAAGCAAACTCCACCAGTGGAAGATACTGCTCCCATCCACCCTCAAAATCAATGGTGCACATACGTAGCATGTCCTCCAACATTTGATTTGTACGCTCGGTCTGCGGGTGGTACGCCGTACTCAACCGCAACTCCGTGCCCATGGCCTGCCGAAACTTTCCCAAAACCGTGAAATAAATATCTTATCTCTGTCAGACACGATATTTAGGGGTACACCGTTAAGTCTCACTATCTCTGCAATAAAGAGCTGGGCATACTGTCCCGTAGTGTAGTCTGTCCTTACGGGTAGAAAATGAGCGACTTTAGTCAACTTGTCCACAATTACCCAAATGGAGTCGTGACTTCTCTGTGACGTGGGCAACCCCGTGATAAAGTCCATGGAGATGCCATCGGGACCTCCAACGGCTGTAGCAGTCCTGCCGGTCTCTGATGATCAACTTTTACGAGCTGATAAGTGGCGCATTTTAAAACAAACTCGGCAATATCTCTCTTCGTCCCGCTCCAGCAATACTGACGTCTCATGTCTTGGTACATTTTGTCCCCACAGGGATGTACCGCGAACCGTGAGCCGTGCGATTCTGCCATCACCTCGTGCCGCAATTCCTCCCCTTTCGGAACTACCAATCTCCCATTGAAGCGTAATCCCCCGTCTGAGCTAACGGTATAGGATTCGGCTCCCTCTGCCAATAATCGAACTATCTGCTCCTGACAGAACGAGTCCTTTGCCTGGGCCTTTACCACCCTCGTGACAATCTATGGTGTAAGAGTCATCACAGACATGAATGATCGGGCCACTGCATCCTGGTGTCCCAACTCCTTCCATTTGGCCTCCACACATCTGCCACCTCCTCTAATGATCTACGTCTCAACGCGTCTGCTACCACATTAGCCTTCCCCGGGTGATATTGGATATCAAACTGATAATCCTTCACAAACTTAAGCCACCTTCGCTACCGCATATTCAACTCCTTCTGCGTGATTAGGTACTGTAGGGACTTGTGGTCTGTGAATAATCGAAACTTTTCCCCCAAAAGATAATGTCTCCAAATCCGAAGAGCAAATACCACTGCCGCCAACTGCAAGTCATGGGTGGGGTAATTCTTCTCGCGAGGCTTAAGCTTACGGGAAGCATAAGCTATGACCTGACTTTCCTGCTGCAATACACCTCCAAGTCCTTGTAAGGACGCATCGGTGTAAACTAGATACTCAACTCCCGGTCTCTGCAATGCTAACACAGGTGCTGAGGTCAACTTGTCCTTCAACTCATCGAATGCCAACTGACAGGCATCACTCCAAATGTACGGCACACCTTTACGAGTCAGATGTGTCAAAGGACCTGCTATCTTCGAAAATCTCCGAATAAACCTCCTGTAGTATCCTGCTAAGCCCAAGAAACTACGGATCTCTGTCGGTGTCGTGGGCTGTCCCCACTCCCTCACCGCGGATACCTTCCCTGGATCAACCGATATTCTCCGGTCGGAAATAATATGCCCCAAAAACTGAACCTCCTTCAGCCAAAACCCGCACTTCTCATATTTTGCATACAAGTCATTCTGACACAGTGTCTGCAAAACTTGCCTCAAGTGCTCGGCGTGATCCTCCTCTGTCTGGGAGTAAACCAGAATATCATCAATGAAGATAATGACAAACTGATCTAGAAAATCTCTGAACACTCTATTCATCAAGTCCATAAACACGGTTGGCGCATTGGTCAAACCAAAAGGCATAACCCGAAACTCATAAGAACCATATCTCGATTAGAACGCAGTCTTCCAGACGTCCTCTTCCCGGATACGCAACTGATGGTATCCCTATCGCAAATCAATCTTCGAGAAGAAGGAAGCTCCTCTCAACTGGTCGAATAGGTCATCGATTCGAGGCAACGGATATTTATTCCGTATCGTGACCTTGTTCAACTCTCGGTAGTCCACACACAATCTCAGTGAACCATCTCTCTTCTTTACGAACAACACAGGGGCACCCCACGGCGAAGTACTCCTCCGTATAAACCCCTGACCCAACAACTGCTCAATCTGATCTCGTAGCTCTCGCATCTCTGCCGGAGCCATACGGTACGGTGCGCGTGCTATAGGTCTCGTATCTGGTAATAAGTCTATGACAAAGTCTATCTCACGACTGGGGGGTAATCCAGGTATATCCTGAAATACATCGGCAAACTCTTGAACAACCGGATTCGAATCAAGTGGTATCACCACTTCCTTAGAGGTCTCTTCCTTTATATAGTACAAATGAGTGGACGATCCTCCCTCAGAACGAGGCATCGCCACTAAAAACATCTCCTGCCCGGGAATGGCAAAGATAATACTCCTACTAAAATAGTAAATCATGGCTCGGTATGCAACAAGCCAATCCATACCAATAATGGCATCATACTCGGTCATCTCTAATACTAACATATCTGCAGGTAATACCAAACTACCAATCTCTACCCCCACTCCCCGGCATATAAAGAAAATAAGTGACCCACTCCCCAATGGTGAGTCTACACACGTCACTGTGCTCTCTGCTGTGGCTAACAACCCTAAGGCTTTCGTAAAATGTGTAGCTACAAAGCAATGTGTTACCCCCGTATCAAACAAAACCCGTCCCATAGTACCATGGATAGGAAACATACCCTCAATAGCGGGTGGTGCCTGCGGAGCTGCTGCCTGGTGGACATTATAGACACGTCCATACTGTAACTGCTCCTGCTGCACAAGAACTGCTGGAAAGGCTGGAAGTGCTGGCGCCTGGACTGGAGCTGGGAGAGCAAGTGGAAAAAGTGGCGTCTGTGGCTCATGTCGAGCACCCTGCTGCTGCTGCGGGGCCCTGCCCCTATAAGGACAGTTCTGGCGTTTATGGCCAGTCTTACCACAAATGAAACACTTCCCTCGAAACTACTTCACTTCCTTACGGTGTTGACTCGTCTCGCTTTTTCCCTGGTCTTGCTGGCCTTGAGGGGAGATTTGCGGAAAAACCATGTCAGGGCGAGGACAATCCATCCACTTGCGTCCCGGTTGTACACTTTTGTAGTAGGGTTTCAAGATTCTCCGCTGGTCACATTGTAGTTTATCCCTAGTCTGATTTGGACAAGATTTACGTTTGTGATTGTTCATTCCACAACCGAAACACCTCTTAGTGATTTCATTAGGAATCCGACTTCGTTGGCCCTGACACTTTTGCCCCTGTACATGAATCTCGTTACTTCTGGAACTCACTCGATCTTGATTGTTTTGTTATCGCAGATTCGGTGCCTTCGCACGATTTTCAACGTTAGTCACATGCATTTGGTTAACTTCTCTAGGTCTTTTACCTCCTTTAAGTTGTATGTTGCGTTCTTGGTATTGTAGAATTGCAGTGGTAACTGCTTGTGCCACGATACCTGCTAACTCGGCGGTTGATATCCTTTATGGGGATACCTCAGGTGTGAGTCGATCTTGCTCGTTGACTCCTCTGACCGTTTTAGATTGTTCTTCTTGACGATTCATCTGAAATTTAAGTAAATTAGGATGAGTTCGTCATTCAAATAAATAAATCGCAGAAGTACGAATTTCCAGAGTATAGAGATAAACACAACATTCCTAGAATTAGGGCTCTATATCAAAGAAAGCTCAGCGGAAACATAGTAAGCCGTACAGATCCTAAAGGACACTAGAACCTGATGCTCTGATACCACCTATGACACCCCGACTAATTAAATACCGGGTAGCTACTCCTTTATTAAATTAATACAAAATGCCAAGTTGGTCCAGTTAATAGCATCACTGTCGAAAACATTTTAATGATTACTAACCACCTAGTATTTAAAAAGTAAGTTGCCAAATTTTAAGTTAAGTCTGATTAACATGCAATAAAAGAATAATGGAAGAACAACATAAATCCATTAACCATAACGAAGTAATGAAATAACCAACAATAGTAATAAGTCCAGAGGAAAACTCCTCACAACAATCCCACAACTGAAAATAATATGACAAGTCTGAAACCTGAATTAATTACATGCCCGAAGTCTGAATAACTGAATTAAATGAAATGTTTCTAAAAGAAATGGGCGACATGCCCTACAACTAAAAATTTCTGAGTATAGAGTCAAGATAGATGAAGCGTCTATAATCAATGTCCTGTAACTTCCACAAACAGCTACAGCTCGTCACCTGTATGAGGATCCTAAGCGTGGTGTCCTTGTGGCTGGGCACCTAAAATGGTTTTTACAAAAAAATAGATTTGAAAGCAAACGGGTCAGAGCCCTAAAGTGGAGAGTATTTTGAAAATAGCAAGTGCTTTAATAACAATTAAAACAATAAATGCAAAATACATGTTAGGACGTGCTCTCACATGAGATACTCACATCTCGTCTAACTGTGCACTCCTAACGTTCCTGTACCCATTCATGTGTTTTCTCATAACTATTTAGTTCAAAAGAGTTTCTAACACCTCTACTCGGTTCACGTTTTAATTCTAACCTTAACAATTAAATAGAGAGTTCTACTTTAATTCTCGGATTCCCAATTTATTAACAAAACCATTTATTGATATAAGTCCCCTTTTATCTTTTCATAACATTACCACAACTATACTCACAATTTAACATAATAAATTCCGTTTCATTTAACCGTATATTTTCACATCATAAATATACAATAAAAGCACCCCGAGGCTAAGCCGCGGTGCACACATACTCTGCTATCCATCCCGGTACATCACGTACATAAGGATTACAAATTCCGAATCTCTCAGGAATTGTTGGAATAAACACCACACACATAAATGGAGGCGAGCATAATTCAACATATCCATGGTCACGTACATACCTATGCTCCATAGTCAGCTGGCTTATTAACTCACAAATAAGTCGTTCTCTCGAACTATGTCCTCGAGGTACCAATCTAAATCCGGGTAACACAAGGATAAGAAGTCCCTATGCGAATGTAACCTCCCGTGATAGCAAGTATGGTAGGTATGTCATACATATAAAAATCATATACTAAGCAATCACACATCTTAGATAATTCAATATTAATAAAGGTATACTCTACATTCTTATACCATTATTCCAAATTTGTATATTTTACGTCTCCCGATAATATAAAAGTTAAATTGTCGACACGTCTCACGTCGTAGTTTCTTATACTTAAAACCTATCTAAAATAGATTATTAAGTTCCTATTATTCCCACGTATAACATCTTTATTCCTATGGTCCTTAATTCTGCCCCAAACCTCATTTCATCAAATTATTCAAATTTACACTATTAACCCAAATATTATCTCACTTATCGAATTTCATTAAATTAGAATAATTCCTCAAATTGAATTCTAATTAAGGTCCAAGTTTCATAATCATGCCTACTGGTCTTCCTTAAGTTTAAGGGTATTCATAAGGTCTCCATTAATATTTTCCAAGGGTTACCACCATTAAAATTTAAATAGGGAAAAACTTTACTCATTCTGGGAAGGTCGATCGATCGACCTTTTCCTTCGATCGATCGATGGTGGTCGATCGATCGACTGATGAACATCGATCGATCGAATGCACCAGGTGTGGCTACGGACTGCTTCGTTTTGCAGTTTTCAAATCATCCCAAAACATACTTTTAATGCATGAAACTCCAATATAACGTTATAGTATCATCATACAACCATTCTACAACATTAATAACGTTCTAAAACCAATAATTCATCAACCAAGGGCTATATATGGATCAATCTTCATCAAGAACCCTAGTTTTCTAATTCTTTCAAGAACATTCATAAACCTCTTCTTAAATCCGTTTTTAAATCATCAAGGGTCATAATTTTGAATTCATAATTCGTCCAGATTGTTACTACATGCAGTCCCTAACATAATTCATAGTTTTTAACTTCCAATTCATGGGTCTATATCATCTTCCAAGATCAATTTCGATAATTCCTAAACATGGAAAAGCATAACATTAAATCAATTGTAATTAAACCACTTGCCTCTAATCTTTCTCTGGATTTGAGGTTGAGTCTTGAAGGCTGAATTGTCTTCTCTCTCTCTCTGCAGAATTCTTCTCTTCCTCTCTCTCTCTACAAGTTCTTCTCAAGGTTCTTCTCAAGGTGATAATGGAGGTGGGGTTGGTTTTTGCCAATCTTTATGGTTTCTAACTTCTCCCGTAGCCCACTACCTAAATTGGGGTTGGAACATGGCTTAGTGGGTTAATACTAAGTCAGATTTTAACTCTAATTTTCGTGGGTTTTAATTACCCAATTTCTGAAATTACCAAAATGCCCCTATAAGTTACCGGTATGGCCCAATAATGCCCCGGGACCCAAACTTAACCCCCGGCTAGTGTTTTCTGACTATTTCGACCCTTCCGAACACGTTGACGCACTCAAAATGACCATACGGGTGATAAAAATAAAATTCAATTTTTAATTCAAATAATTATAATCCTGACGCGACTGTCACGCGCGTCCCAACAAAATTTCCCAAATTGCCGTATATCAATCTCACGACAAATTTCATACTTCAATATTCATGTATAATCATATATGCACATTATATTCAAATACCAACTCGCATCTCGCTAGTATTTTAATTCGGATTAATTTCCAATTAATACGCATTTAATTAAATTAATCCCATAAAATAAATATCACAAAAATACGGGGTATTACAGTAGGAACTGACCCCACAGACGCAGGTCTCCCGGTTTGAGAATCCGATGGTAATTTGCATATTTCTAGAGTTAGGTTTAAAAACATGATGCTAGAGGGTGAAAACTCGAAACAGCTCCCGATCGGCCCCGTGGGTGGCACTAACACCTCCCACTGGACCAATGTAACTCGTAGGAACTGACCGCGCAGCCGCGAGACTCCCGATGTGAGAATACGACGATAATTTACATATGAATGAACTTAAAGAAAACATGGCGTTAGAGGGTGAAAACTCGAAATAGCCCCCGAAGTGCCCCGTCGATGGCACCAACACCTCCCACGGGACCAATGTAACTCGTAGGAACCGACCCCGCAGCCGCGGGTCTCCCGGTGTGAGAATACGATGGTAATTTGCAAATTTTTAGACAGGCTTGAAAACATGGTGTTAGAGGATGAAAACTCGAAACGACCCCCGAACGGCTCCGTCGATGGCACCAACACCTCCCACGGCACCAACGTAACTCCTAGGAACTGACCACGCAGCCGTGGGACTCCCGGTTTGAGAGTACGATGGTAATTTGCATATTTCTAGACTTAGGGTTAAAAAACATGGCATTAGAGGGTGAAAACTCGAAACAACCCCCAACCGTCCCCGTGGGTGGCACCAATACCTCCCGCTGGACCAATGTAACTCGTAGGAACTGACCGCGCAGCCGCGAGACTCCCATTTTGAGAATACGAAGGTAATTTGCATATTTCTAAACTTGGGCAAAACATGGCATTAAAAGGAGAAAACTCAAAACAGCCCTCGAAGGGCCCCGTGGGTTGCAGCAACACCTCCCACGGGACCAATGTAACTCGTAGGAACTGACCCCGCAGCCGCGAGTCTCTCGGTTTGAGAATACGATGGTAATTTGTATATTTCTAGACTTAGGCTTGAAAACATGGAGTTAAAGGGTGAAAACTCGAAACAACCCCCGAACGTCACCGTGGGTGGCACCATCACCTCCCACGGCACCAATCTAACTCGTAGGAACTGACCACGCAGCCGCGGGACTCTCGGTTTGAGAGTATGACGGTAATTTGCATATTTCTAGACTTACGGTTAAAAAAATGGCATTAGATGGTGAAAACTCGGAACAACCCCCGATCGTCCCCGTGTGTGGCACCAACACCTCAGCCGCGGGTATCCCAGTTTGAGAATACGATGGCAATTTGCATATTTCTAGACTTAGGCTTGTAAACATGGTGTTAGAGGGTGAAAACTCGAAACATCCCAAGAATGGCCCCGCCGGTGGCACCAACACCTCTCACGGCACCAATGTAACTCGTAGGAACTGACCCTGCAGCCGTGGGTCTCCCGATTTGAGAATACGACGGTAATTTGCAAGTTTCTAGACTTAGGCTTAAAAACATGGCGTTAGAGGGTGAAAACTCAAAACAACCCCCGACCGTCCCCATGGGTGGCACCAACACCTCCCACGGGACCAATGTAACTCGTAGGAACTGACCCCGTAGCCGTGGGTCTCTCGGTTTGAGAATAGAACAGAAATTTGCATATTTCTAGACTTAGGCTTAAAAACATGGCGTTAGAGGGTGAAACCTAGAAACAACCCCCGGCCGGCCCTGTAGGTGGAACCAACACCTCCCACGGGACCAATGTAACTTGTAGGAACTGACCCCGCAGCCGCGGGTCTCCCGGTTTGAGAATACGATGATAATTTCCATATTTGTAGACTTAGGCTTGCAAACATGGTGTTAGAGGGTGAAAACTTGAAACATCCCCCGAACGACCCCGTTGGTGGTACCAACACCTCCCACGGCACCAATGTAACTCTTAGGAACTGACCAGAAAGCCGCGGGACTCACGGTTTCAGAGTACGATGGTAATTTGCATATTTCTAGACATAGGGTTAAAAACATTGCGTTCGAGGGTGAAAACTCGAAATAACCCCCGACCGTCCCCGTGGGTGGCACCAACACCTCCCACGGGACCAATGTAACTCGTAGGATCTGACTGTGCAGCTGCGAGATTCCCGGTTTGAGAATACGATGGTAATTTGCATATTTTTAGACTTAAGCAAAACATGGCGTTAGAAGGTGAAAACACGAAATATCCCCCGAACGGCCCCGTGGGTGGTACCAACACCTCCCACGGGACCAATGTTACCCGTGGGAACAGACCCCGCATTCCTGGGTCTCCCGGTTTGAGAATACGAGGGTAATTTTTATATTTCTAGACTTAGGCATAAAAACATGGCGTTAGAGGGTGAAAACTCGAAACAGCCCCCGAACGGCGTCGTGGGTGGCACCAACACCTCCCACGGTACCAATATTACTTGTAGGAACTGATCTCGCATCCGCGGGTCTCCCAGTTTGAGAATACGAGCGTAATTTACATATTTCTAGACTTGGGCTTAAAAATATGGCGTTAGAGGGTGAAAACTCGAAACAACCCCCGAACGGCCCCGTAGGTGGCACCAACACCTCCCACGGCACCAATGTAACTCGTAAGAACTGACCGTACAGCCGTGAGACTCCCGGTTTGAGAATACAATGGTAATTTGCATATTTCTAGACTTAAGCATAAAAACATGGTGTTAGAAACTGAAAACTCGAATCAACCCCCGACCGTCCCCGTAGGTGGCACCAACAACTCCGACGGGACCAATGTAACTCGTAAAAATTGACTGCGCAGTCGCGGGCCTCCCGGTTTGAGAATACGACGTCCCATGGCGTTAGAGGATGAAAACTTGAACCAACCCCCGAACGGCCTCGTGGGTGGCACCAACACGTCCCATGGGACCAATGTAACTCGTAGTAATTGACCCTGTAGGCGCGGGTCTCCCGATTTGAGAATACGACGGTAATTTGTATATTTCTAGATTTAGGCTTAAAAACATTGAGTTAAAGGGTGAAAACTCAAAATAGACCCCGAACGGTCCCGTGGGTGGCACCAACACCTCCCACGGGACCAATGTAACTCGTAGGAACTGAACCCGCAGTCGCGGGTCTCCCGATTTCAGAATACAATTGTGATTTTCATATTTCTAGACGTAGGCTTAAAAATAGAGCATTAGAGGGGGAAAATTCGAAACAGCCCCCGAAAGGCCCTAAGGGTGGCACAAACACCTCCCACGGCACCGATGTAACTCGTAGGAACTGACCACACAACCATGGGACGCCCGGTTTGAGAATACAACGGTAATTTGTATATTTCTAGACGTAGGCTCAAAAACACGGCGTTGGACGGTGAAAACTAGAAATAACCCCCGACCATCCCCGTGGATGGCACCAACACCTCCCACAGGACCAATGTAACTTGTAGGAACTGACCCCGCAGCCGCGGGTCACCCAGTTTGAGAATACGATGGTAATTCGCATATTTCTAGACTTAGGCTTCAAAACATGGCTTTAGAACATAAAAACTCGAAACAGCCCCCGAGCGGCCCCGTGGGTGGCACCAACACCTCCCACGGGACCAATGTAACTCGTAGGAACTGACCCGGAAACCGTGGGTCACCTGATTTGAGAATACGATGGTAATTTGTATATTTCTAGACTTAGTCTTCAAAACATGGAGTTAGAGGGTGAAAACTCGAAACAACCCCCGAACGGCCCTAGGGGTGGCACCAACACCTCCCACGGGACCAATGTAACTCATAGGAATTGACCCCGCAGTCGCGGGTCTCTCGGTTTGAGAATACGATGATAATTTGCATATTTCTAGACTCAGGCTTAAAAACATGGAGTTAGAGGGTGAAAACACGAAACAGACCCCGAAGGGCCCCGTGGGTAGCACCACACCTCCCACGGGACCAATGTCACTCGTAGGAACTGACCCCACAGCCGCGGGTCTCCCGGTTTGAGAATACGACGGTAATTCGAATATTTCTATACTTAGGCTTAAAAACATGGTGTTAGTGGGTGAAAACTCAAAACAACCCCCGATCGGCCACGTGGGTGGCACCAACACCTCCCACGGGACCAATGCAACTCGTAGGAACTGATCGCGCAGCGGCAAGACTGCCGGTTTGAGAATACGATGATAATATGCATATTTTTATATTTAAGCAAAAGATGGCGTTAGAGGATGAAAACTCGAAACAGCCCCCGAACGGCCCTGTGGGTGGCGCCAACACCACCCACGGGACTAATGTAACTCCTAGGAACCGTCCCCGTAGCCGCGGGTCTCCCGTTTTGATAATACAACGGCAATTTGTATATTTCTTCACTTAGGCTTAAAAACATGGCGTTAGAGGGTGAAAACTCATAACAACCCTCGAACGGCCCCATGGGTGGCACCAACACCTCCCACGGGATTAATGTAAGCCGTAGTAACTAACCGCGTAGCCGCGAGACTCCCGGTTTGAGATTACGACGGTAATTTTCATATTTCTAGACTTAGGCTTAAAAACATGGCGTTAGACGGCAAAAACTCAAAACAATCCCCGACCGTCCCCGAAGGTGGCTCCAACACCTCCCACGGGATTAATGTAAGCCGTAGTAACTGACCGCACAGTCGCGGGACTCTTGGTTTGGGAATACGATGGTCATTTGCATAATTCTAAACTTAGGCTTAAAAACAGGGCGTTAGAGGTTGAAAACTCGAAACAGAGCACGAACGGCCCCGTGGGTGGCACCAACACCTTCCACGTGACCAATGTAACTTGTAGGAACTGACCTCATAGCCAAGGGTCTCCCTGTTTGAGAATACGATGATAATTTTCGTATTTATAGACTTAGTCTTAAGAACGTGGTGTTAGAGGGAGAAAATTTGGAACAGCCCCCGAACGGCCCTGTGGGTGGCACCAACACCTCCCACGAGACCAATGTAACTTGCAGGAACTGACCCCGTAGCCGCGGGTCTCCCGGTTTGAGAATACGATGGTAATTTGCATATTTATAGACATAGGCTTAAAAACAAGGAGTTAGAGGGTGAAAACTCAAAACAGACCCCGAACGGCACCGTGGGTGGAACCAAAACCTCCCACGGGACCAATGTAACTCATAGGAACTGACCCCGCAGCCGCGGGTCTTCTAGTTTGAGAATACGATGGTAATTTGCATATTTCTAGACTTAGGCTTAAAAACATGGCATTAGAGGGTGAAAATGCGAAACAACCCCCGATTGGCCCAATGGGTGGCACCAACACCTCCCAGGGACCAATGTAACTCGTAGGAACTGACCCCACAGCCGTGGGTCTCCCGATTTGAGAATACGATGGTAATTTTTGTATTTATAGACTTAGGCTTAAAAACATGGCATTAGAGGGAGAAAATTTGGAACAGCCCCCGAACGGCCCTGTGGGTGGCACCAACACTGCCCACGACACCAATGTTACTCGTAGGAACTAATCACGTAACAATGGGACTCTCGGTTTGAGAATACGACGGTAATTTGCATATTTCTAGACGTAGGCTTAAAAACATGGCGTTAGAGGGTGAAAACTCGAAACAACCCACGACCATCCCTGTGGGTCGCACCAACACCTCCCACGGGACCAATGTAACTTTTAGGAACTGACGGCGCAGTCGCGGTACTCCCGGTTTGAGAATACGATTGTAATTCACATATTTCTAGACTTAGGCTTAAAAACATTGCGTTAGAGGATGAAAACTCGAAACAACCTCCGAACGGCCCCGTGGGTGGCACCATCACCTCCCACGAGACCAATGTAACTCGTAGGAACTGACCCCGCAACCGCGGGTCTCCCGGTTTGAGAATACAACGGTAATTTTCATATTTCTAGACTTAGGCTTAAAAAATGGCGTTAGAGGGTGAAAACTCGAAACAGCCCCCGACCGGCCCCGTGGATGGCAGCAACACCTCCCACTGGACCAATGTAACTTCTAGGAACTGATCGCACAGATGCGGGACGGCCGATTTGAGAATAGAATGGTAATTTGCATATTTCTAGACTTAGGCTTAAAAACATGGCGTTAGAGGGTGAAAACTTGAAAAAGCCCAAGAACAGCCTCGTGGGTGGCTCCAACACCTCCCACGGGACTAATGTAACTCGTAGGAACTGACCCCACAGTCGTGGGTCTCCCGATTTGAGAATACGATGGTAATTTGCATATTTCTAGACTTAGGCTTAAAAATATGGCATTAGAGGGTGAAAATGCAAAACAGCCCCCGATTGGCCCTATGGGTGGCACCAACACCTCCCAGGGACCAATTTAACTCGTAGGAACTGACCCCAATGCCGTGGGTCTCCCGATTTGAGAATACGATGGTAATTTTTGTATTTATAGACTTAGGCTTAAAAACATGGCGTTAGATGGTGAAAACTCGAAACAGCCCCCAACCGGCCCCATTGGTGGCACCAACACCTCCCACGGGACCAATGTAACTCATAGGAACTGATTGCACAGCCGCAAGACTCCCAATTTGAGAATACCGCGGTAATATGCATATTTCTATAATTAAGTAAAACATGGCGTTAGAGGATGAAAACTCGAAACATCCCCCGAACGGCCCCGTGGGTGGCACCAACACGTCCCACGGGACCAAGTTAACTCGTACGAATTAACCCGACAGCCACGGGTTTCTCGGTTTGAGAATTCGATGGAAATTTTCATATTTCTAGACTTAGGCTTAAAAACAAGGCATTAAAGGGTAAAAATTCGTAACAACCCTCGAACGGCCCCGTGGGTGGCACCAACACCTCCCAGGGACCAATGTAACTCGTAGGAACTAACCCCACAGTCGGGGGTCTCCGAATTTGAGAATATGATGGTAAATCAAATATTTCTATACTTAGGCTTAAAAACATGGCGTTAGTGGGTGAAAACTCGAAACAGCCCCCGACCGAACACGTGGGTGGCACCAACACCTACCACGGGACCAATGTAACTCGTAGAAATTGATCGCGCAGCGGCAAGACTGCCGGTTTGAGAATACGATGATAATGTGCATATTTCAATATTTAAGCAAAAGATGGCGTTAGAGGATGAAAACTCGAAACAGCCCCCGAACGTCCCTTTGGGTGGCACCAACACCACCCACGGGACCAAAGTAACTCCTAGGAACTGTCCCCGCAGCCGTGGGTCTCCCGTTTTGAGAATACAACGGTAATTTGCATATTTCTTCACTTAGGCTTAAAAAATGGCGTTAGAGGGTGAAAACTCGTAACATCCCTCCAACGGCCCCGTGGGTGGCACCAACACCTCCCACGGGATTAATGTAACCCGTAGGAACTGACCGCGTAGCCGCGAGACACCCGGTTTGAGAATACGATGGTAATTTTCATATTTCTAAACTTAGGCTTAAAAACATGGCGTTAGACGACGAAAACTCGAAACAACCCCCGACGGTCCCCAAAGGTTGCTCCAACACCTCCCACAGGACCAATGTACCTCGTAGACACTGACCGCGCAGTCGCGGGACTCTCGATTTGAGAATACGATCATAATTTGCATATTTCTAAACTTAGGCTTAAAAACATGGCGTTAGAGGTTGAAAACTCGAAACAGAGCACGAACGGCCCCATGGGTGGCACCAACACCTCCCACGGGACCAATGTAACTCGTAGGAAATGACCCCGTAGCCACGGGTCTCCCGGTTTGAGAATACAACGGTAATTTTCATTTTTATAGACTTAGGCTTATGAATGTTGCATTAGAGGGAGAAAATTCGGAACAACCCCCGAACGGCCCTGTGGGTGGCACCAACACCTCCCATGGGACCAATGTAACTCGTAGGAAACGACCCCACAGCCGCGGGTCTCCCGGTTTGAGAATACGATGGTAATTTGCATATTTGTGGACATAGGCTTAAAAACAAGGAGTTAGAGGGTGAAAACTCAAAATAGACCCCGAACGGACCCGTGGGTGGCATCAGCACCTCCCACGGGACCAATGTAACTCATAGGAACTGACCTCGCAGCCGCGGGTCTCCCAGTTTGAGAATACGATGGTAATTTGCATATTTCTAGACTTAGGCTTAAAAACATGGCGTTAGAGGGTGAAAATGTGAAACAACCCCCAATTGGCTCCGTGGGTGGCACCAACACCTCCCAGGGACCAATATAACTCGTAGGAACTGACCCCACAACCGTGAGTCTCCCGATTTGAGAATACGATGGTAATTTTTGTATTTATAGACTTAGGCTTAAAAACATGGCGTTAGAGGGATAAAATTCGGAACAGCCCCCAAACGGCCCTGTGGGTGGCACCAACACCGCCCACGACGCCAATGTTACTCATAGGAACTGATCGCGCAACCATGGGACTCCCGTCTTGAGAATACGATGGTAATTTCCATATTTCTAGACGTAGGATTAAAAACATGGTGTTGGAGGGTGAAAATTCGAAACAACCCACGACCGTCCCCGTGGGTCGCACCAACACCTTCCACAGGGCCAATGTAACTTGTAGGAACTCACGGTGCAGTCGCGGGAATCCCGGTTTTAGAATACGATGGTAATTCATATATTTGTAGACTTAGGCTTAAAAACATGGCGTTAGAGGATGAAAACTCGAAACAGCCCCCGAACGGCCCCCGTGGGTGGCACCATCACCTCCCACGGGTCCATTGTAACTCGTAGGAACTGACCCCGCAGCCGTGGGTCTCCCGGTTTGAGAATACAAGGGTAATTTTCATATTTCTAGATTTAGGCTTTAAAAATGGCGTTAGAGGGTGAAAACTCGAAACAACCCCCGACCGGCCCCGTGGATGGCACCAACACCTCCCACTGGACCAATGTAACTTCTAGGAACTGATCGCGCAGATGCGGGATGCCCGGTTTGAGAATACGACGATAATTTGCATATTTCTAGACTTAGGCTTAAAAGCATGGCGTGCGTTAGAGGGTGAAAACTCGAAAAAGCCCTAGAACGGCCTCGTAGGTGGCTCCAACACCTCCCACGGGACCAATGTAACTCTTAGGAACTGACCCCGCAGTCGCGGGTCTCTCAGTTTGAGAATACGATGGTAATTTGCATATTTCAAGACTTCGGCTTAAAAACATGGCGTTAGATGGTGAAAACTTGAAACAGCCCCCGATCGACCCCGTGGGTGGCACCAACATCTCCCACGGGACCAATGTAACTCGTAGGAACTGACCCCGCAGCCGCGGGTCTCCCAGTTTGAGAATACAACGGTAATTTTCATATTTCTAGACTTAGGCTTAAAAATTGGCGTCAGAGGGTGAAAACTCGAAACAGCACTCGACCGGTCCCGTTGGTAGCACCAACACCTCCCACTGGACCAATGTAACTTCTAGGAATTGATCACGCAGATGCGGGACGCTCGGTTTGAGAATACGATGGTAATTTTCGTATTTATAGACTTAGGCTTAAAAACATTGTGTTAGACAGAGAAAATTTGGAACCGCCCCCGAACGGCCCTGTGGGTGGCACCAACACCTCCCACGGCACCAATGTAACTTGTAGGAACTCTCCAGGCAACCATGGGACTCCCGTTTTGAGAATACGACGGTAATTTGCATATTTTTAGACGTAGGCTTAAAAGCATGGTGTTAAAGGGTGAGAACTCGAAATGGCCCCCGACGAGCCCCGTGGGTGGCACCAACACCACCCACGGGACCAATGAAACTCATAGGAACTAATCGCGCAGCCGCAAGGCTCTCAGTTTGAGAATACGGTGGTAATATGCATATTTCTATACTTAAGCACACATGGCGTTAGAGGATGAAAACTCAAAACAGCCACCGAACGGCCCCGTGGGTGGAACCAACACCTCCCACAGGACCAATGTAACTGGTAGGAACTGTCCCCGCAACTGTGGGTCTCTCGGTTTGAGAATACGACGTTAATTATCATATTTCTAGACTTATGCTTAAAAACATGGCGTTAGAGGGTGAAAACTCGTAACAGCCCTCGAACGGCCCCGTGGGTAGCACCAACACCTCCCACGGGACCAATGTAACTAGTAGGAACTGACCGCGCAGCCGCGAGACTCACGATTTGAGAATACAATGGTAATTTTTATATTTCTAGACTTAGGCTTAAAAATATGGCGTTAGAGGGTGAAAACTAGAAACAACCCCCGTCCAGCCCCGTGGGTGGCACTAACACCTCCCACGGGAGGTCGTGGGTCTCCCAGTTTTAGAATACGATGGTAATTTGCATATTTCTAGACTTAGGCTTAAAAACATGGCTTTATAGCGTGTAAACTCGAAACAGCCCCCGATCGACCCCTTGGGTGGCACCAACACCTCCCACAGGACCAATGTAACTCGGAGGAACTGATAGCGCAACCGCAAGACTCTCGATCTGAGAATATGACAGTAATATTCATATTTCTATACTTAAGCAAAACATGGTGTTAGAGGATGAAAAATAAAAACAACCCCCGACCGTCCCCGTGGGTGGCACCAACACCTCCCACGGGACCAGTGTAACTCGTAGGAACTGTCCCCGCAGCCGCGGGTCCCCTATTTTGAGAATACGAAGGTAATTTGCATATTTCTAAACTTTGGCTTAAAACCATGGCGTTAGTGGGTGAAAACTCGTAACAACCCTCAAACGGCCCGGTGGGTGGCACCAACACCTCCCACGGGATCAATGTAACCCGTAGGAACTGATCGCGTAGCCCCGAGACTCCCGATTTGAGAATACGACGGTAATTTTCATATTTTTATACTTAGGCTTAAAAACATGGCGTTAGAGGGTGAAAACTCGAAACAACCCCCGATCGTCCCCGGAGGTGGCTCCAACACCTCCCACGGGACGAATGTACCTCATAGACACTGACCGCGCAGTCGTGGGACTCCCAATTTAAGAATATGATGGTAATTTACATATTTCTAAACTTAGGCTTAAAAACATGGCGTAGGGGTTGAAAACTCGAAACAGAGCACGAACAGCCCCGTGGGTGGCACCAACACCTCCCACGGGACCAATGTAACTCGTAGGAACTGATCCCATAGCCGCGGGTCTCCCGGTTTGAGAATATGATGGTAATTTGAATATTTCTAGACTTAGGCTTGAAAACATGGCGTTAGTGGGCAAAAACTCGAAACAACCCCCGACCGGCCACGTGGGTGGCACCAACACCTCCCACGGGACCAATGTAACTCGTAGGAACTGATCGCGCAGCCGCAAGACTGTCGATTTTAGAATATGACGATAATATGTATATTTTTCTATATTTAAGCAAAA
The DNA here is from genome assembly GCA_949130495.1 of Sambucus nigra. Taxonomy (NCBI): domain Eukaryota; kingdom Viridiplantae; phylum Streptophyta; class Magnoliopsida; order Dipsacales; family Adoxaceae; genus Sambucus; species Sambucus nigra. Next base: position 183,473,863 of record OX422207.1, read on the forward strand.
GATGGCGTTAGAGGATGAAAACTCGAAATAGCCCCTGAACGGCCCTGTGGGTGGCAATAACTCCTCCCACGGGACCAATGTAACTCGTAGGAACTATCCCCGTAGCCGCGGGTCTCCCGTTTTGAGAATACAACGGTAATATGCATATTTCTTGACTTAGGATTAAGAACATGGCATCAGAGGGTGAAAACTCGTAACAATCCTCGAACGGCCCGGTGGGTGGCACCAACACCTCCCACGGGATCAATGTAACCCGTAGGAACAGACCGCGTAGCCGCGAGACTCCCTGTTTGAGAATATGATGGTAATTTTCATATTTTTAGACTTAGGCTTAAAAACATGGCGTTAGAGGGTGAAAACTCGAAACAACCCCCGACCGTCCCCGGAGGTGGCTCCAACACCTCCCACGGGACCAATGTACCTCGTAGACACTGATCGCGCAGTCGCGGGACTCCCGGTTTGAGAATACGATGGTAATTTACATATTTCTAAAATTAGGCTTAAAAACATGGCGTTAGGGGTTGAAAACTCGAAATAGAGCACGAACAGCCCCGTGGGTGGCACCTACACCTCCCACGGAACCAATGTTACTCGTAGGAACTGACCCCGTAGCCACGGGTCTCCCGGTCTAAGAATATGACGGTAATTTTCGTATATATAGACTTAGGCTTAAGAACATGGCGGTAGAGGGAGAAAATTCGGAACAGCACCCGACCGGCCCTATGGGTGGCACCAACACCTCCCACGGGACCAATGTAACTCGTAGGAACTGACCCCGTAGCCGCGGGTTTCTCGGTTTCGGATTATGTTTGTAATTTGCATATTTATAGACATAGGCTTAAAAACATGGAGTTAGAGGGTGAAAACTCAAAACAGACCCCGAACAACCCCGTGGGTGGCACCAACCCCTCCCACGGGACCAATGTAACTCATAGGAACTGACCATACAGCCGCGGGTCTCCCAGTTTGAGAATACGTGGTAATTTGCATATTTCTAGACTTAGGCTTAAAAACATGGCGTTAGAGGGTGAAAACTCGAAACAGCCCCCGACTGGCCCCTTGGGTGGCACCAACACCTCCCATGGGACCAATGTATTTCGTAGGAACTGAGCCCACAGCCGGGGTCTCCCGGTTTGAGAATTCGATGGTAATTTTCGTATTTATAGACGTTGGCTTAAAAATATGGCGTTAGAGGGTGAAAACTCGAAACAACCCCCGATCGTCCCCGTGGGTGGCACCAACACCTCCCACAGGACCAATGTAACTTGTAGGAACTGACGGTGTAGTCGCGGGACTCCCGGTTTGAGAATACGACGGTAATTCACATATTTCTAGTCTTAGGCTTAAAAACATGGCGTTAGAGGATGAAAACTGGAAACAGCCCCCGAACGGCCCCGTGGGTGGCACCAACACCTCCCACGGGACCAATGTAACTCGTAGGAACTGACCCCGCAGCCGCGGGTCTCCCGGTTTGAGAATACAACGGTAATTTTCATATTTCTAGACTTGGGCTTGAAGAGATGGCGTTGGTGGGTGAAAACTCGAAACACCCCCCGACCGGCCCTGTTGGTAGCACCAACACCTCCCACTGGACTAATGTAACTTCTAGAAATTAATCACGCAGATGCGGGATGCTCGGTTTGAGAATACGACGGTAATTTGCATATTTCTAGACTTAGGCTTAAAAACATGGCGTTAGAGGGTGAAAACTCAAACAATCCCCCGAACGGCCTCGTGGGTGGCTCCAACACCTCCCACGGGGCCAATGTAACTCGTAGGAACTAACCACGCAGTCACGGGTCACCCGGTTTGAGAATACGATGGTAATTTGCATTTTTTTAGACTTAGGCTTAAAAATATGCAAGTTAGATGGTGAAAACTCGAAACAGCCCCTGACCGGCCCCATGGGTGGTACCAACACCTCCCGCGGGACCAATGTAACTCGTAGGAACTGATCCCGTAGTCGCAAGACTCCCCAGTTGAGAATACCACGTTTATATGCATATTTCTATACTTAAGCAAAACATGGCGTTGGAGGATGAAAACTCGAAACAACCCCCGAACGGCCCCTGGGTGGCACTAACACCTCCCACAGGAACAATGTAACTCGTAGGAACTGACCCCACAGCCACGGGTCTCTCGGTTTGAGAATTTGACGAAAATTTTCATATTTCTAGACTTAGGCTTAAAAACATGGCGTTAGAGGGTGAAAACTCGTAACAGCCCCCAAAAGGTCCCGTGGATGGCACCAACACCTCCCGCGGGACCAATATAACTAGTAGGAACTGACCGCGCAGCCGCGGGACTCCCGATTTGAGAATACGATGGTAATTTGTATATTTATAGACTTAGGCTTAAAAACATGGCGTTGGATGGTGAAAACTTGAAACAACCCTCGAACGGCCCGGTGGGTGGCACCAACACCTCCCACAGGATCAATGTAACCCGTAGGAACTGATCGCGTAGCCGCGAGACTCCCGGTTTGAGAATACGACTGTAATTTTCATATTTTTAGACTTAGGCTTAAAAACATGGCGTTAGAGGGTGAGAACTCGAAACAACCCCCTACCGTCCCCGAAAGTGGCTCCAACTCCACCCACGGGACGAATGTACCTCGTATACACTGACCGCGCAGCCGCAAGGCCTTCAGTTTTAGAATACGGCGGTAATATGCATATTTCTATACTTAAGCACATATGGCGTTAGAGGATGAAAACTCGAAACAGCCACCGAACGGCCCCGTGGGTGGAACCAACACCTCCCACATGACCAATGTAACTCGTAGGAACTATCCCCGCAACTGTGGGTCTCTCGGTTTGAGAATACGGCGGTAATTTGCATATTTCTAGACTTATGCTTAAAAACATGGTCTTACAGGGTGAAAACTCGTAACAGCCCTCGAACGGCCCCGTGGGTAGAACCAACACCTCCCACGGGACCAATGTAACTCGTAGGAACTGACCGCGAAGCCGCGAGACTCCCGATTTGAGAATACAATGGTAATTTTTATATTTCTAGACTTAGGCTTAAAAATATGGCGTTAGAGGGTGAAAACTAGAAACAACCCCCGACCAGCCCCGTGGGTGGCACCAACACCTCCCACAGGACCAATGTAACTTGTAGGAACTGACCCCGCAGCCTTGGGTCTCCCAGTTTTAGAATACGATGGTAATTTGCATATTTCTAGACATAGGCTTAAAAACATGGCTTTATAGCGTGAAAACTCGAAACAGCCCCCGACCGACCCCGTGGGTGGACTCTCCCATTACGAAGAGTGGTCACAGCTTGACAGTGCTCCTGATGTTCCGTAGAAGTGGAGCTAACACTAGTTTGACCTTGGGGATGTCTTTGGCTCTGGGCAGGAAACTTGCCCTTCTCTTGGATACTCCACGGTGATTGCATTTTTGAAATATTTTCATGTATGTCATTGATCATGCGATCATATCTAGCATTGGTTGCATTCTGGTTAGCGCAACCGCAAGACTCTCGATCTGAGAATATGATGGTAATATTCATATTTCTATACTTAAGCAAAACATGGTGTTAGAGGATGAAAACTCGAAACAACATCCGACCGCCCCCGTGGGTGGCACCAACACCTCCCACGGGACCAGTGTAACTCATAGGAACTGTCCCCGCAGCCGCGGGTCCCTTGTTTTGAGAATACGATGGTAATTTGCATATTTCTAAACTTAGGCTTAAAAACATGGCGTTAGTGGGTGAAAACTCGTAACAGCCCTCGAACGGCCCCGTTGGTGGCACCGACACCTCCCACGGAACCAATTTAACTCGTAGGAACTGACCGCGTAGTGGCGTGACTCCCGGTTTGAGAATACAATGGTAATTTATATATTTCTAGACTTAGGCTTAAAAACTCGAAACAACCCCTGACCGTCCCCGTTGGTGGCCCCTGACCGTCCCTGTAGGTGGCCCCAACACCTCCCACGGGACCAATGTAGCTCGTAGGAACTGACTGCGCAGCTACGGGACTGCCGGTTTGAGAATACGTTGGCAATTTGCATTTTTCAAGATTTAGGCTTAAAAGCATGGCGTTAGAGGGTTAAATCTCAAAATAACCCCCGAACGGCCCCGTGGGTGGCACCAACAACTCCCACGGGACCAATGTAACTCGTAGGACCTGACCCCACAACTGCGGGTCTCCCGATTTGAGAATACAAGGTAATTTGGATATTTATAGAGTTAGGCGTAAAAACATGGAGTTAGAACATGAAAACTCGAAACAACCCCCGACCGTCCCCGTGGGTGGCACCAACACCTCCCACGGCACCAATGTAACTCGAAGGAACTGACCACACAGCCATGGGACTCCAGGTTTGAGAATATGATGGTAATTAGCAAATTTCTATGCGTAGGCTTAAAAACATGGCGTTAGAGGGTGAAAACTCGAAACAACCCCCGACAGTCCTCGTGGGTGGCACCAACACCTCCCACGGGACCAATGTAACCTGTAGGAACTGATCGCGTAGCCGCGGGACTCCCAGTTTGAGAATACGATGGTAATTCACATATTTCTAGACTTAGGCTTAAAAACATGGCATTAGAGGGTGAAAACTCGAAACAGCCCCCGAACGGCCCCATGGGTGGTACCAACACCTCCCACGGGACCAATGTAACTCATAGGAACTGACCCCGTAGCCGCGGGTCTCTCGGTTTGAGAATACGATGATAATTTGAATATTTCTGGACTCAGGCTTAAAAACATGGAGTTAGAGGATGGAAACTCGAAACAGACCCCGAACGGCCCCGTGGGTGGCACCAACACCTCCCACGGGACCAATGTAACTCGTAGGAACTGACCCCACAACTACGGGTCTCCCAGTTTGAGAATACGACAGTAATTTGAATATTTCTAGACTTAGGCTTGAAGAGATGGCGTTGGTGGGTGAAAACTCGAAAGAGCCCCCGGCCGGCCACGTGGGTGGCACCAACACCTCCCACGGGACCAATGTAACTCGTAGGAACTGATCGCGCAGCCGTAAGACTGCCGATTTTAGAATACGACGATAATATGTATATTTCTATATTTAAGCAAAAGATGGCGTTAGAGGATGAAAACTCAAAATAGCCCCTGAACGGCCCTGTGGGTGGCACTAACTCCTCCCACGGGACCAATGTAACTCGTAGGAACTGTCCCCATAGCCGCGGGTCTCCCGTTTTGAGAATACAACGGTAATTTGCATATTTCATGACTTAGGATTAAAAACATGGAGTTAGAGGGTGAAAATTCATAACAACCCTCGAACGTCCCGGTGGGTGGCACCAACACCTCCCACGGGATCAATGTAACCCGTAGGAACTGATCGCGTAGCCGTGAGACTCCCGGTTTGAGAATACGACGGTAATTTTCATATTTTTAAACTTAGGCTTAAAAACATGGCGTTAGAGGGTGAAAACTCGAAACAACCCCCGAACGTCCCCGGAGGTGGTTCCAACACCTCCCACGGGACGAATGTACCTCGTAGACACTGACCTCGCAGTCGTGGGACTCCCAGTTTAAGAATACGATGGTAATTTGCATATTTCTAAACTTAGGCTTAAAAACATGGCGTAGGTGTTGAAAACTCGAAACAGAGCACGAACAGTCCCGTGGGTGGCACCAACACCTCCCACGGGACCAATGTAACTCGTAGGAACTGACCCCACAGTCGCGGGTCTCCCGGTTTGAGAATACGACGGTAATTTGAATATTTCTAAACTTAGGCTTGAAAACATGGCGTTAGTGGGCGAAAACTCGAAACAGCCCCCGACCGGCCACGTGGGTGGCACCAACACCTCCCACGGGACCAATGTAACTCGTAGGAACTGATCGCGCAGCCGCAAGACTGTCGGTTTTAGAATACGACGATAATATGTATATTTCTATATTTAAGCAAAAGATGGCGTTAGAGGATGAAAATTCGAAATAGCCCCTGAACGGCCCTGTGGGTGGCACTAACTCCTCCCACGGGACCAATGTAACTCGTAGGAACTATCCCCGCAGTCGCGGGTCTCCCGTTTTGAGAATACAACGGTAATATGCATATTTCTTGACTTAGGATTAAAAACATGGCGTCAGAGGGTGAAAACTCGTAACAACCCTCGAACGGCTCGGTGGGTGGCACCAACACCTCCCACGGGATAATGTAACCCGTAGGAACAGACCACGTAGCCGCGAGACTCCCGGTTTGAGAATACGACGATAATTTTCATATTTTTAGACTTAGGCTTAAAAACATGGCGTTAGAGGGTGAAAACTCGAAACAACCCCCGACTGTCCCCGGAGGTGGCTCCACCACTTCCCACGGGACGAATGTACCTCGTAGACACTAACCACACAGTCGCGGGACTCCCGGTTTGAGAATACAATGGTAATTTGCATATTTTTAAACTTAGGCTTAAAAACATGGCGTTAGGGGTTGAAAACTCGAAACAGAGCACGAACAGCCCCGTGGGTGGCACCAACACCTCGCACGGGACCAATGTAACTCGTAAGAACTGACTCCGTAGCCACGGGTCTCCCGGTCTAAGAATATGACGGTAATTTTCGTATATATAGACTTAGGCTTAAGAACATGGCGGTAAAGGGAGAAAATTCGGAACAGTACCCGACCGGCCCTGTGGGTGGCACCAACACCTCCCACGGGACCAATGTAACTCGTAGGAACTGACCCCGTAGCCGCGAGTTTACCGGTTTGGGATTATTTTTTTCATTTGCATATTTATAGACATAGGCTTGAAAACATGGAGTTAGAGGGTGAAAACTCAAAACAGACCCCGAACGACCCTGTGGGTGGCACCAACCCCTCCCACGGGACCAATGTAACTCATAGGAACTGACCATACAGCCGCGGGTCTCCCAGTTTGAGAATACGATGGTAATTTGCATATTTCTAGACTTAGGCTTAAAAACATGGCGTTAGAGGGTGAAAACTCGAAACAGCCCCCGACTGGCCCCGTGGGTGGCACCAACACCCTCCAAGGGACCAATGTATTTCGTAGGAACTGAGCCTACAACCGGGGTCTCCCGGTTTGAGAATTCGATGGTAATTTTCGTATTTATAGACGTAGGCTTAAAAACATGGCGTTAGAGGGTGAAAACTCGAAACAACCCCCGATCGTCCCCGTGGGTGGCACCAACACCTCCCGCAGGACCAATGTAACTTGTAGGAACTGACGGTGTAGTCGCGGGACTCCCGGTTTGAGAGTACGACGGTAATTCACATATTTTTAGACTTAGGCTTAAAAACATGGCGTTAGAGGATGAAAACTTGAAACAGCCCCCGAATGGCCCGGTGGGTGGCACCAACACCTCCCACGGGACCAATGTAACTCATAGGAACTGACCCCGCAGCCGCGGGTCTCCCAGTTTGAGAATACAATGGTAATTTTCATATTTCTAGACGTAGGCTTAAAAATTGGCGTGAGAGGGTGAAAACTCGAAACACCCCCGACCGGCCCCGTTGGTAGCACCAACACCTCCCACTGGACCAATCTAACTTCTAGGAATGGATCACGCAGATGCGGGACGCCCGGTTTGAGAATACGACGGTAATTTGCATATTTCTAGACTTAGGCTTAAAAACATGGCGTTAGAGGGTGAAAACTCAAAAAAGCCCCTGAACGGCCTCGTGGGTGGCTCCAACACCTCCCACGGGGCCAATGTAACTCGTAGGAACTGACCACGTAGTCACGGGTCACCCGGTTTGAGAATACGATGGTAATTTGCATATTTTTAGACTTAGGCTTAAAAATATGCAAGTTAGATGGTGAAAACTCGAAACAGCCACCGACCGGCCCCATGGGTGGCACCAACACCTCCCACGGGACCAATGTAACTCGTAGGAACTGATCCCGTAGCCGCAAGACTCCCCAGTTGAGAATACTGCATTAATATGCATATTTCTATTCTTAAGCAAAATATGGCGTTGGAGGATGAAAACTCGAAACAGCCCCCGAACGGCCCCGTGGGTGGCACCAACACCTCCCACGGGAACAATGTAACTCGTAGGAACTGACCCCATAGCCATGGGTCTCTCGGTTTGAGAATTTGACAAAAATTTTCATATTTCTAGACTTAGGCTTAAAAACATGGCGTTAGAGGGTGAAAACTCGTAACAGCCCCCAAAAGGTTCCGTGGGTGGCACCAACAGCTCCCGCGGGACCAATATAACTCGTAGGAACTAACCGCGCAGCCGCGGGACTCCCGATTTGAGAATACGACGATAATTTGTATATTTCTAGACTTAGGCTTAAAAACATGGCGTTGGACGGTGAAAACTCGAAATAACCCTCGAACGGCCCGGTGGGTGGCACCAACACCTCACACGGGATCAATGTAACCCGTAGGAACTGATCGCGTAGCCGCGAGACTCCGGGTTTGAGAATACGACGGTAATTTTCATATTTTTAGACTTAGGCTTAAAAACATGGCGTTAAAGGGTGAGAACTCGAAACAACCCCCGACCGACCCCGAAAGTGGCTCCAACACCACCCACGGGACGAATGTACCTCGTATACACTGACCGCGCAGCCACAAGGCTCTCAGTTTTAGAATACAACGGTAATATGCATATTTTTAAACTTAAGCACACATGGCGTTAGAGGATGAAAACTCGAAACAGCCACCGATCGGCCCCGTGGGTGGAACCAACACCTCCCACATGACCAATATACCTCGTAGGAACTATCCCCGTAACTGTGGGTCTCTCGGTTTGAGAATACGACGGTAATTTGCATATTTCTAGACTTATGCTTAAAAACATGGTCTTACAGGGTGAAAACTCGTAACAGCCCTCGAACGGCCCCGTGGGTAGAACCAACACCTCCCACGGGACCAATGTAACTCGTAGGAACTGACTGCGCAGCCGCGAGACTCCCGATTTGAGAATACAATGGTAATTTTTATATTTCTAGACTTAGGCTTAAAAATATGGCATTAGAGGGTGAAAACTAGAAACAACCCCCGACTAGCCCCGTGGGTCGCACCAACACCTCCCACAGAACCAATGTAACTTGTAGGAACTGACCCCGCAGCCGTGGGTCTACCAATTTTAGAATACGATGGTAATTTTCATATTTCTAGACTTAGGCTTAAAAACATGGCTTTATAGCGTGAAAACTCGAAACAGCCCCCGACCGACCCCGTGGGTGGCACCAACACCTCCCACATGACCAATGTAACTCGTAGGAACTGATAGCGCAATCGCAAGACTCTCAATCTGAGAATATGACGGTAATATTCATATTTCTATACTTAAGCAAAACATGGTGTTAGAGGATGAAAACTCGAAACAACCCCCGACCGTCCCCGTGGGTGGCACCGACACCTCCCACGGGACCAGTGTAACTCGTAGGAAATGTCCCCGCAGCCGCGGGTCCCCTGTTTTGAGAATACAACGGTAATTTGCATATTTCTAAACTTAGGCTTAAAAACATGGCGTTAGTGGGTGAAAACTCGTAACAGCCCTCGAACGGCCCCGTTGGTGGCACCAACACCTCCCACGGAACCAATTTAACTCGTAGGAACTAACCGCGTAGTCGCGTGACTCCCAGTTTAAGAATACAATGGTAATTTATATATTTCTAGACTTAGGCTTAAAAACTCGAAACAACCCCTGACCGTCCGCGTAGGTGGCCCCAACACCTCCCACGGGACTAATGTAGCTCGTAGGAACTGACTGCGCAGCTACGGGACTGCCGGTTTGAGAATACGATGGTAATTTGCATATTTCTAGATTTAGGCTTAAAAGCATGACGTTTGAGGGTTAAATCTCCAAATAGTGCCCGAACGGCCCCGTGGGTGGCACCAACAACTCCCACGGGACCAATGTAACTCGTAGGACCTGACCCCGCAACTGCGGGTCTCCTGATTTGAGAATACGAGGTAATTTGCATATTTCTAGAGTTAGGCGTAAAAACATAGAGTTAGAACGTGAAAACTCGAAACAACCCCCGACCGTCCCCGTGGGTGGTACCAACACCTCCCACGGCACCAATGTAACTCGAAGGAACTGACCACACAACCATGGGACTCCAGGTTTGAGAATATGATGGTAATTAGCAAATTTCTATGCGTAGGCTTAAAAACATGGCGTTAGAGGGTGAAAACTCGAAACAACCCCCGACAGTCCCCGTGGGTGGCACCAACACCTCCCACGGGACCAATGTAACCTGTAGGAACTGATCGCGTAGCCGCGGGACTCCTAGTTTGAGAATACGATGGTAATTCGCAGATATCTAGACTTAGGCTTAAAACATGGCGTTAGAGGGTGAAAACTCGAAACGGCCCCCGAACGGCCCCATGGGTGGTACCAACACCTCCCACGGGACAAATGTAACTCATAGGAAATGACCCCGCAGCCGCGGGTCTCTCGGTTTGAGAATACGATGATAATTTGCATATTTTTGGACTCAGGCTTAAAAACATGGAGTTAGAGGATGAAAACTTGAAACTGACCCCGAACGGCCCCGTGGGTGGCACCAACACCTCCCACGGGACCAATGTAACTCGTAGGAACTGACCCCGCAGCCGTGGGTCTCCCGGTTTGAGAATATGACGGTAATTTGAATATTTCTAGACTTAGGCTTGAAAACATGACGTTAGTGGGTGAAAACTCGAAACAGCCCCCGACCGGCCACGTGGGTGGCACCAACACCTCCCATGGGACCAATGTAACTCGTAGGAACTGATCGCGCAGCCGCAAGACTGTCGATTTTAGAATATGACGATAATATGCATATTTTAATTTTTAAGCAAAAGATGGCGTTAGAGGATGAAAACTCGAAATAGCCCCCGAACGGCCTTGTGGGTGTCACTCACTCCTCCCACGGGACCAATGTAACTCGTAGGAACTGTCCCCGCAGCCACGGGTCTCCCGTTTTGAGAATACAACGGTAATTTGAATATTTCTTGACTTAGGCTTAAAAAGATGGCGTTAGAGGGTGAAAACTCGTAACAGCCCCCGAAAGGCCCCGTGGGTGGAACCAACACCTCCCACGGGACCAATGTAACTCGTAGGAATTGACCGCGTAGCCTCGAGACTCCCAGTTTGAGAATACGACGGTAATTTTCGTATTTCTAGACTTAGGCTTAAAAACATGGCGTTAGAGGGTGAAAAGTTGTAACAGCCCCCAAAAAGGCCCCGTGGGTGCACCAACCCCTCCTGCGTGACCAATATAACTCATTGGAACTGACCGCACCGCCGCGGGACTCCCGATTTGAGAATACGACGGTAATCTATATGTTTCTAGACTTAGGCTTAAAAACATGGCGATAGAATGTGAAAACTCGAAACAGCCACCGACCGGCCCCGTGGGTGGCACCAACACCTCCCACGGGACCAATGTAACTCATAGGAACTGACCCGTAGCCGCGGGTCTCTTAGTTTTAAAATACGATGGTAATTTTCATATTTATAGACTAAGGCTTAAAAACATGACGTTAGAGGGTGAAAATTCAGAACAGCCCCCGAAAGGCCCTGTGGGTGGCACCAACACCTCCCACGGCACCAATGTAACTCGTAGGAACTGTCCACCCAACCATGGGACTCCCATTTTGAGAATACGGTGGTAATTTGCATATTTTTAGACGTAGGCTTAAAAGCATGGTGTTAAAGGGTGAGAACTCGAAACAACCCCCGATCGGCCCTGTGGGTGGCACCAACACCACCCATGGGACCAATATAAGTCATAGGAACTAATTGCGCAGCCGCAAGACTCTCGGTTTAATAATACGACGGTAATATGCATATCTCTATACTTAAGCAAACACGGCGTTAGAGGATGAAAACTAGAAACAGCCACCGAACGGCTCCGTGGGTGGCACCAACACCTCCCACGGGACCAATGTAACTCGTAGGAACTGTCCCCGCAACTGTGGTTCTCTTGGTTTGAGAATACAATGGTAATTTGCATATTTCTAGACTTATGCTTAAAAACATGGCGTTAGAGGGTGAAAACTCGTAACAGCCCCCGAACGGCGCCGTGGGTGGCCCAAACAGCTCCCACGGGACCAATGTAACTCGTAGGAACTGACCGGGCAGCCGCGAGACTCCCGGTTTGAGAATATGATGGTAATTTACATATTTATAGACTTATGCTTAAAAACATGGCGTTAGAGGGCAAAAACTCAAAACAACCCCCGACCGTCCCCGTGGGTGGCACCAACACCTCCCACGGGACCAATGTAACTCGTAGGAACTGACCCCGCAGCCGTGGGTCTCTCGGTTTGAGAATACAATGATAATTTGCATATTTCTAGACTTAGGCTTAAAGACATTGTGTTTGAGGGTGAAAACTAGAAACAACCCCCGACCGGCCCCGTTGGTGGCACCAACACCTCCCAAGGGACCAATGTAACTTGTAGGAACTGACCTCGTAGCCGCGGGTCTCCCAGTTTGAGAATTCGATTGTAATTTGCATATTTTTAGACTTAGGCTTACAAACATGGCGTTAGAGGGTGAAAACTCGAAACATCTCCCGAGCGGCCCCGTCGGTGGCACTAACACCTCCCACGGAACCAATGTAACTCTTAGGAACTGACCACGCAGCCGCGGGACTCACGGTTTCATAGTACGATGGTAATTTGCATATTTCTAGATTTAGGGTTAAAAACATTGCGTTATAGGGTGAAAAATCGAAATAACCCCCGACCGTCCCCGTGGGTGGCACCAATACCTCCCATGAGACCAATGTAACTCGTAGGATCTGACTGCGCAGTCACGAGACTCCCGGTTTGAGAATACGACGATAATTTGCATATTTCTAGACTTAAGCAAAACATGGCGTTAGAGGGTGAAAACTCAAAATAGCCCTCCCAACGGCCCCGTGGGTGGCACCAACACCTCCCACGGGACCAATGTAACCCGTAGGAACAGACCCCGCATTCGTGGGTCTCCTGGTTTGAGAATACGACGGTAATTTGTATATTTTTAGACTTAGGCATAAAAACATGGCGTTAGAGGGTAGAAACTAGAAACATCCCCCGAACGGCATCGTGGGTGGCACCAACACCTCCCACGGGACCAATATTACTCGTAGGAACTGATCTCGCAGCCGCGGGTCTCCCAGTTTGAGAATATGACCGTAATTTGCATATTTCTAGACTTAAGCTTAAAAAATTGGTGTTAGAGGGTGAAAACCCGAAACATCCCCGGAACGGCCCCGTAGGTGGCACCAACACCTCCCACGGGACCAATGTAACTCGTAGGAACTGAACGCGTAGCCGCGTGACTCCCCGTTTGAGAATACGACAGTAATTTATATATTTCTAGACTTAGGCTTAAAACATGGCGTTAGAGGGTGAAAACTCGAAATAACCCCTGACCGTCCCCGTTGGTGGCACCAACACCTCCCACGGGACCAATGTAGCTCGTAGCCACTGACCACGTAGCCGCGAGACTCCCAGTGTGAGAATACGACGGTAATTTGCATATTTCTAGACTTTGGCTTAAAAACATGTCGTTAGAGGGTGAAAAATCGAAACAGCCCCCGACCGTCCACGTAGGTGGGACGAACACCTCCCACAAACCAATATAACTCGTAGGAACTGACCGCGCAGCCGCGGGACTCCCGGTTTGAGAATACGAAGGTAATTTGTATATTTCTAGACTTAGGGTTAAAAACATGGCGTTAGAGGGTGAAATCTCGAAACAGCCCCCGAACGGCCCCGTAGGTGGCACCAACACCTCCCACGTGACCAATGTAACTCGTAGGAACTGACCCGTAGCCGCGGGTCTCTCGGTTTGAGAAAACGATGGTAATTTTCGTATTTATAGACTTAGGCTTAAAAACATGGCGTTAGAGGGAGAAAATTCGGAATAGCCCCCGAACGGCCCTAAGGGTGGCACCAACACCTCCCACGGCACCAATGTAACTCGTAGGAACTATCCACGGAACCATGGTACTCCCATTTTGAGAATACGATGGTAATTTGCATATTTTTAGATGTAGGCTTAAAAACATGGTGTTAGAGGGTGAGAACTCGAAATAGCCCCCGACCGGCCCAGTGGGTCGCACCAACACCACCCATGGGACAAATGTCACTCATAGGAACTAATCGCGCAGCCGCAAGACTCTCGGTTTGAGAATACGACGGTAATATATGCCATATTTCTATTCTTAAGCAAACATTGCGTTAGAGGATGAAAACTCGAAACAGCAACTGAACGGCCCCGTGGGTGGCACCAACACCTCCCACGGGACCAATATAACTCGTAGGAACTGTCCCCGGAACTGTGGGTCTCTCAATTTGAGAATACGACGGTAATTTGCATATTTCTAAACTTATGCTTAAAAACATGGCGTTAGAGGGTGAAAACTTGTAACAGCCCCCGAACGGCCCCGTGGGTGGCACCAACACCTCCCACGGGACCAATGTAACTCGTAGGAACTGACCGCGCAGCCGCGAGACTCCCGATTTGGGAATACGATATAATTTTCATATTTCTAGACTTAGGGTTAAAAACATGGCGTTAGAGGGTGAAAACTCAAAACAACCCCCGACCGTCCCCGTGGGTGGCACCAACACCTCCCACGGGACCAATGTAATTCGTAGGAACTGACCCCGCAGCCGTGCGTCTCCCGATTTGAGAATACAATGATAATTTGCATATTTCTAGACTTAGGCTTAAAAACATTGTGTTAGAGGGTGACAACTAGAAACAACCCACGACCGGCCCCGTGGGTGGCATCAACACCTCCCACGGGACCAATGTAACTTGTAGGAACTGACCCCGCAGCCGCGGGTCTCCCGGTTTGAGAATTCGATGGTAATTTGCATATTTCTAGAGTTAGGCTTGCAAACATGGTGTTGGAGGGTGAAAACTCGAAACTGCCCCTGAACGGCCCCGTCGGTGGCACTAACACCTCCCACTGCACCAATGTAACTCTTAGGAACTGACCACGCAGCCGCAGGACTCACGGTTTCAGAGTACGATGGTAATTTGCATATTTCTAGACTTAGGGTTAAAATCATTATTTTAGAGGGTGAAACTCGAAATAACCCCCGACCGTCTCCGTGGGTGGCACCAACACCTCCCACGGGATAAATGTAACTCGTAGGAACAGACCCCGCATTCGTGGGTCTCCCGGTTTGAGAATACGATTGTAATTTTTATATTTCTAGACTTAGGCATAAAAACATGGTGTTAGAGGGTAGAAACTCGAAACAGCCCCCGAACGGCGTCGTGGGTGGCACCAACACCTCCCACGGGACCAATATTACTCGTAGGAACTGATCTCGCAGCCATGGGTCTACCAGCTTGAGAATACCATCGCATATTTCTAGACTTAGGCTTAAAAAGATGGCGTTAGAGGGTGAAAACTCGAAACAGCCCCCGAACAGCCTAGTTGGTGGCACCAACAGCTCCCACGAGACCAATGTAACTCATAAGAACTGACCGTGTAGCCGCGTGACTCCCGGTTTGGGAATACGACGGTAATTTATATATTTCTAGACTTAGGGCAAAAAACATGGAGTTAGAGGGTGAAAACTCGAAATAACCCCCGTGCGTCCCCGTGGGTGGGACCAACACCTCCCACGAACAAATATAACTCGTAGGAACTGACCGCGCAGCCGCGGGACTCCCGGTTTGAGAATACGACGGTAATTTGTATATTTCTAGACTTAGGCTTAAAAACATAGCGTTAGAGAGTGAAATCTCGAAACAGCCCCCGAACGGCCCCGTAGGTGGCACCAACACCTCCCACGTGACCAATGTAACTCGTAGGAACTGACCCCACAGCCGCGGGTCTCACTCTTTGAGAATACGATGGTAATTTTCGTATTTCTAGACTTAGGCTTAAAAACATGAAGTTAGAGGGTGAAAACTCGAAACAGACCCCGAACGGCCCTTTGGGTGGCACCAACACCGCCCAGGGGACCAATGTAACTCGTAGGAAATGACCCTGCAGCCGCGGGTCTCCCAGTTTGAGAATACGATGGTAATTTGCATATTTCTAGACTTAGGTTTAAAAACATGGCGTTAGAATGTGAAAACTCGAAACAGCCACCGACCCGCCCCGTGGGTGGCACCAACAGCTCCCACGGGACCAATGTAACTCGTAGGAACTGACCCGTAGCCGCGGGTCTCTCGGTTTGAGAAAACGATGGTAATTTTCGTATTTATAGACTTAGGCTTAAAAACATGGCGTTAGAGGGAGAAAATTCGGAATAGCCCCCGAACGGCCCTAAGGGTGGCACCAACACCTCCCACGGCACCAATGTAACTCGTAGGAACTATCCACGGAACCATGGTACTCCCATTTTGAGAATACGATGGTAATTTGCATATTTTTAGACGTAGGCTTAAAAACATGGCGTTAGAGGGTGAGAACACAAAACAGCCCCCGACCGGCCCTGTGGGTCGCACCAACACCACCCACGGGACAAATGTCACTCATAGGAACTAATCGCACAGCCGCAAGAGTCTCGGTTTGAGAATTCGACGGTAATATGCATATTTCTATACTTAAGCAAACATTGCGTTAGAGGATGAAAACTCGAAACAGCAACCGAACGGCCCCGTGGGTGGCACCCACACCTCCCACGGGACCAATGTAACTCCTAGGAACTGTCCCCGGAACTGTGGGTCTCTCGATTTGAGAATACGACGGTAATTTGCATATTTCTAGACTTATGCTTAAAAACATGGCGTTAGAGGGTGAAAACTTGTAACAGCCCCCGAACGGCCCCGCGGGTGGCACCAACACCTCCCACGGGACCAATGTAACTCGTAGGAACTGACCGCGCAGCTGCGAGACTCCCGATTTGGGAATACGATATAATTTTCATATTTCTAGACTTAGGGTTAAAAACATGGCGTTAGAGGGTGAAAACTCAAAACAACCCCCGACCGTCCCCGTGGGTGGCACCAACACCTCCCACGGGACCAATGTAATTCGTAGGAACTGACCCCGCAGCCGTGCATCTCCCGATTTGAGAATACAATGATAATTTGCATATTTCTAGACTTAGGCTTAAAAACATTGCGTTAGAGGGTGACAACTAGAAACAACCCCCGACCGGCCCCGTGGGTGGCATCAACACCTCCCACGGGACCAATGTAACTTGTAAGAACTGACCCCGCAGCCGCGGGTCTCCCGATTTGAGAATTTGACGGTAATTTGCATATTTCTAGAGTTAGGCTTGCAAACAAGGTGTTGGAGGGTGAAAACTCGAAACAGCCCCCGAACGGCCCCGTCGGTGGCACCAACACCTCCCACTGCACCAATGTAACTCTTAGGAACTGACCACGCAGCCGCGGGACTCACGTTTTCAGAGTACGATGGTAATTTGCATATTTCTAGACTTAGGGTTAAAATCATTATTTTAGAGGGTGGAAACTCGAAATAACCCCCGACCGTCTCCGTGGGTGGCACCAACACCTCTCACGGGAGAAATGTAACCTGTAGGAACAGACCCCGCATTCGTGGGTCTCCCAGTTTGAGAATACGATTGTAATTTTTATATTTCTAGACTTAGGCATAAAAACATGGCGTTAGAGGGTAGAAACTCGAAACAACCCCCGAACGGCGTCGTGGGTGGCACCAACACCTCCCACGGGACCAATATTACTCGTAGGAACTGATCTCGCAGCCACGGGTCTCCCAGCTTGAAAAGATGGCGTTAGAGGGTGAAAAATCGAAACAAGCCCCGAACAGCCCAGTAGGCGGCACCAACAGCTCCCACGGGACCAATGTAACTCATAAGAACTGACCGCGTAGCCGCGTGACTCCCGGTTTGGGAATACGACGATAATTTATATATTTCTAGACTTAGGGCAAAAAACATGGAGTTAGAGGGTGAAAACTCGAAACAACCCCCGACCGTCCCCGTGGGTTGCACCAACACCTCCCACGGCACCAATGTAACTCGTAGGAACTGACCACGCTGTCGTGGGTCTCCCGATTTGAGAATACGACGATAATTTGCATATTTCTAGACTTAGGCTTAAAAACATGACGTTAGAGGGTGAAAATTTGAAACAACCCCCGAACGGCCCTGTGGGTGGCACCAACACCTCCCACGGCACCAATGTTACTCGTAGGAACTGATAACACAACCATGGGACTCCAGGTTTCTGAATACGATGGTTATTTGCATATTTCTAGACGTAGGCTTAAAAACATGGCGTTAGAGGGTGAAAACTCGAAATAACCTCCGACAGTCCCCGTGGGTGGTACCTACACCTCCCACGGGACCAATATAACCTGTAGGAACTGATCGTGTAGCCGTAAGACTCCCAGTTTGAGAATACGATGGTAATTTGGATATTTCTAGACTTAGGCTTAAAAACATGGCGTTAGAGGGTGAAAACTCGAAGCAGCCCACGAACGGCCCCCATGGGTGGCACCAACACCTCCCAGGGACCAATGTAACTCATAGGAACTGACCCCGCAGCAGCAGGTCTCCCAGTTTGAGAATACGACGCTAATCTGAATATTTCTAGACTTAGGCTTAAAAACATGGCGTTAGTGGGTGAAAAAATGAAACTGCCACCGACCGTCCACATGGGTGGTACCAACACCTCCCCCGGGACCAATGTAACTCGTAGGAACTGATCGCGCAGCCGCAAGACTGCCGGTTTGAGAATACGACGATAATATGCATATTTCTATATTTAAGCAAAAGATGGCATTAGAGGATAAAAACTCGAGATATCCCCCGAGCGGCCCTGTGGGTGGCACCAACACCTCCCACTGGACCAATGTAACTCATAGGAACTGTCCCCACAGCCGTGGTTCTCAAGTTTTGAGAATACAACAGTAATTTGCAAATTTCTTTACTTAGGCTTAAAAACATGGCGTTAGAGGGTAAAAACTCGTAATAGCCCTCGAACGGCCCCGTGGGAGGCACCAGCACCTCCCATGGGATCAATGTAACCCGTAGGAACTGACCGCGTAGCAGAGAGACTCCCGGTTTGAGAATACGACGGTAATTTTCATATTTCTAGACTTAGGCTTAAAAACATGGCGTTTGAGGGTGAAAACTCGAAACAACCCCCGATCGTCCCCGAAGGTGGCTCCAACACCTCCCACGGGACCAATATACCTCGTAGACACTGACCGCACAGTCGCGGGACTCCCAGTTTGAGAATACGATGGTAATTTGCATATTTCTAAACTTAGGCTTAAAAACATGGCGTTAGAGGTTGAAAACTCGAAACAGAGCTGGAACAGCCCCGTGGGTGGCACCAACACCTCCCACGGGACCAATCTAACTCGTAGAAACAGACCCCGTAGCCACGGGTCTCTCGGTTTGAGAATACGAAGGTAATTTTCGTATATATAGACTTAGGCTTAAGAACGTGGCGTTAGAGGGAGAAAATTCAGAACAACCCCCGAACGGCCCTATGGGTGGCACCAACCCGCCCACGGGACCAATGTAACTCGTAGGAACTGACCCCGCAGCCGCGGGTCTCCCGATTTGAGAATACGATGGTAATTTGCGTATTTATAGACATAGGCTTAAAAACATGGCGTTAGAGGGTGAAAACTCGAAAAATCCCTCGACTGTCCCCGTGGGTGGCACCAACACCTCCCACGGGACCATGTAACCTGTAGGAACTGATCGCGTAGCAGCGGGACTCCCAGTTTGTGAATACGATGGTAATTCGCATATTTCTAGACTTAGGATTAAAAACATGGCGTTAGAGGGTGAAAACTCGAAACAGCCCCCGAACGGTCCCATGGGTGGGACCAACACCTCCCACGGGACCAATGTAACTCATAGGAACTGACCCCGCAGCCCCGGGTATCTCGGTTTGAGAATACGATGATAATTTGCATATTTCTAGAATCAAGCTTAAAAACATGGAGTTAGATGGTGAAAACTCGAAACTGACCCCGAACGGCCCCGTGGGTGGCACCAACACCTCCCACTGGACCAATGTAACTTCTAGGAACTGATCGCGCAGATGGGGGATGCCCGGTTTGAGAATACAATGGTAATTTGCATTTTTCTAGACTTAGGCTCAAAAACATGGCGTTAGAGGGTGAAAACTCGAAACAGCACACGAACGACCCCATGGGTGGCACCAACACCTCCCACGGGACCAATGTGACTCGCAGGAACTGACCTCACAGCCGCGGGTCTCTCGGTTTGAGAATACGATGATAATTTGTTTATTTCTAGACTTAGGCTTAAAAACATGGCGTTAGAGGGTGAAAACTCAAAACAGCCCATGAACGGCCCCATGGGTGGCACCAACACCTCCCACGGGAGCATGTAACTCATAGGACCTGACCCCGCAGCCGCGGGTCTCCATGTTTGAGAATACGACGCTAATTTGAATATTTATAGACTTAGGCTTAAAAACATGGCGTTTGTGGGTGAAAACTCGAAACAGCCACCGACCGGCCACATGGGTGGCACCAACACCTGCCCCGGGACCAATGTAACTCGTAGAAACTGATCGCGCAACCGCAATATTGTCGGTTTGAGAATACGAAGACAATATGCATATTTCTATATTTAAGAAAAAGATGGCGTTAGAGGATGAAAACTCGAAACAACCCCCGAACGGCCCTTTGGGTGGCACCAACACCTCCCACTGGACCAATGTAACTCATAGGAACTGTTCCCGCAGCCGCGGTTCTCACGTTTTGAGAATACGCATATTTCTTGACTTAGGCTTAAAAACATGGCGTTAGAGGGTAAAAACTCGTAACAACCCTCGAACGGCCCCGTGGGAGGCACCAACACCTCCCACGGGATCAATGTAACCCGTAGGAACTGACCGCGTAGCAGAGAGACTCCCGGTTGTAGAATACGACGGTAATTTTCATATTTCTAGACTTAGGCTTAAAAACATGGGGTTTGAGGGTGAAACTTCGAAACAACCCCCGACTGTCCCACGGGACCAATATACCTCGTAGACACTGACCGCACAGTCGCGGGACTCCCGGTTTGAGAATACGATGGTAATTTGCGTATTTCTAAACTTAGGCTTAAAAACATGGCGGTAGAGGCTGAAAACTTAAAACAGAGCAGGAACGGCCCCGCGGGTGGCACCAACACCTCCCACGGGACCAATGTAACTCGTAGGAACTGACCCCGTAGCCACGGGTCTCCCGGTTTGAGAATATGATGGTAATTTTCGTATATATAAACTTAGGCTTAAGAACGTGGCGTTAGAAGGAGAAAATTCGGAACAACCCCCGAACGGCCCTGTGGGTGGCACCAACACCGTTCGCGGGACCAATGTAACTCGTAGGAACTGACCCCGCAGCCGCGGGTCTCCCGGTTTGAGAAAACAATTGTAATTTGCATATTTATAGACATAGGCTTAAAAACATGGCGTTAGAGGGTGAAAACTCGAAAAACCCCCCGACAGTCCCTGTGGGTGGCACCAACACCTCCCACGGGACCATGTAAATTGTAGGAACTGATCGCGTAGCCGCGGGACTCCCAGTTCGAGAATACGATGGTAATTTGCATATTTCTAGACTTAGGCTTAAAAACATGGCGTTAGAGGGTGAAAACTCAAAACAGCCCCCGAACGGCCCCATGGGTGGCACCAACACCGCCCACGGGACCAATGTAACTCATAGGAACTGACCTCGCAGCCCCGGGTCTCTCGGTTTGAGAATACGATGATAATTTGCATATTTCTAGACTCAGGCTTAAAAACATGGAGTTAGATGGTGAAAACTCGAAACTAACCCCGAACGGACCCGTGGATGGCACGAACACCTCCCACTGGACCAATGTAACTTCTAGGAACTGATCGCACAGATGAGGGATGCCCGGTTTGAGAATACAACGGCAATTCGCACTTTTCTAGACTTAGGCTTAAAAACATGGCGTTAGAGGGTGAAAACTCAAAAAAGCCCCAGAACGGCCTCGTGGGTGGCTCCAACACCTCCCACGGGACCAATGTAACTCGTAGGAACTGACCCCGAATGGCCCTGTGGGTGGCACCAACACCGGCCACGACGCCAATGTAACTCGTAGGAACTGATCACGCAACTATGGGACTCCCGGTTGGAGAAATCGACGGTAATTTGCATATTTCTAGACGTAGGCTTAAAAACATGGCGTTAGAGGGTGAAAACTCGAAACAACCCTCGACCATTCCCGTGGGTGGCACTAACACCTCCCACGGGACCAATGTAACTGGTAGGAACTGACGGCGGAGTCGCGGGTCTCCCGGTTTGAGAATACAACGGTAATTCACATATTTCTAGACTTAGGCTTAAAAACATTTCGTTAGAGGATGAAAACTCGAAACAGCACACGAACGGCCCCGTGGGTGGTACCAAAACCTCCCACGGGTCCAATGTAACTCGTAGGAACAGACCTCGGAGCCACGGGTCTCCCGATTTGAGAATCCAATGGGGATTTTCATATTTCTAGACTTAGGCTTAAAAAATGGCGTGAGAGGGTGAAAACTCGAAAAAGCCCCCGACCGGCCCCGTGGGTGGCACCAACACCTCCCACAGGACCAATGTAACTTCTAGGAACTGATCGCGCAGATACGGGACACTCGATTTGAGAATACGACAGTAATTTGTATATTTCTAGACTTAGCCTTAAAAACATTGCGTTAGTGGGTGAAAACATGAAAAAGCCCCCGATAAGCCTCGTGAGTGGCTCCAACATCTCCCACGGGACCAATTTAACTCGTAGGAACTGATCGCGCAGCCGCAAGACTCCCAGTTTGAGAATACCACGATAATATGCATATTTCTAGACTTAAGCAAAACATGGCGTTAGAGGATGAAAACTCGAAACAGCCCCCGAACGGCCCCGTGGGTGGTACCAACACCTCCCAAGGCACCAATGTAACTCATAGGAACTGACCCCACAACCACGGGCCTCTCGGTTTGAGAATTCAACATAAATTTTCATATTTCTAGACTTAATCTTAAAAACAAGGCGTTAGAGGGTGAAAACTCGTAACAGCCCCCGAACGGCCCCGTGGGTGGCACCAACACCTCCCACGGGACCAATGTAACTTGTAGTAACTGGCCGCGTTTCCGCGAGACTCGCAGATTGAGAATACGACGGTAATTTGCATATTTCTATACTTAGGCTTAAAAACAAGGCGTTAGAGAGTGAAATCTCGAAATAGCCCCCGAACGGCCCCGTAGGTGGCACCAACACCTCCCATGGGACCAATGTAACTCGTAGGAACTGACCTGCAGCCGCGGGTCTCTCGATTTGAGAATATGATGGTAATTTGCATATTTCTAGACTTAGGCTTAAAAACATGGCGTTAGACGATGAAAACTCGAAACTGCTCCCGACCGGCCCCGTGGGTGGCACCAACACCTCCCACGGGACCAATGTAACTCGTAGGAACTGATCGCGCAGCCGTAAGACTCCCAGTTTGAGAATACCACGGTAATATGCATATTTCTATACTTAATCAAAACATGGCGTTAGAGGATAAAAACTCGAAACAGCCCCCGAACGGCCCCGTGGGTGGTACCAACACCTCCCAAGGCACCAATGTAACTCGTAGGAACTGACCCCACAGCCACGTGTCTCTCGGTTTGATAATTCGACATAAGTTTTCATATTTCTAGACTTAGGATTAAAAATAAGGCGTTAGAGGGTGAAAACTCATAACAGCCCCCGAACGGCCCCGTGGGTGACACCAACACCTCCCACGGGACAAATGTAACTCGTAGTAACTGACCGCGTAGCCGCGAGACTCCCAGATCGAGAATACAATGGTAATTTGCATATTGCTAGACTTAGGCTTAAAAACATGGCGTTAGAGAGTGAAATCTCGAAATAGCCCCTGAACGGCCCCGTAGGTGGCACCAACACCTCTCACGGGACCACTGTAACTCGTAGGAACTGACCCGCAGCCGCGGGTCTCTCGGTTTGAGAATACGATGGTAATTTTCATATTTATATACTTTGGCTTATAAACATGGCGTTAGAGGGAGAAAATTTGGAACAGCCACCGAACGGCCCTGTGGGTGGCACCAACACCTCCCACGGCACCAATGTAACTCATAGGAACTGTCCACACAACCATGGAATTCCCGTTTTGAGAATACGATGGTAATTTGCATATTTCCAGACGTAGGCTTAATAACATGGCATTAGAGGGTGAGAACTCGAAACAGCCACCGATCGGCCCCGTGGGTGGCACCAACACCACCCACGGGACCATTATAACTCGTAGGATCTAATCGCGCAGCTGTAAGACTCTCGGTTTGAGAATACGACGGTAATATGCATATTTTTATACTTAAGCAAACATGGCGTTAGAGGATGAAAACTCAAAACAGCCACCGAATGGCCCCGTGGGTGGTACCAACACCTCCCACGGGACCAATGTAACTCGTAGGAACTGTCCCCGCAACTGCGGGCCTCTCGGTTTGAGAATACGACGGTAATTTGCATATTTGTAGACTTATGCTTAAAAACATGGCGTTAGAGGGTGAAAACTCGTAACAGCCCCCGAACGACCCTGTGGGTGGCACCAACACCTCCCACGGGACCAATATAACTCGTAGGAACTGACGGCGCAGCCGCGAGACTCCCGGTTTGAGAATACCACGGTAATTTTCATATTTCAAGACTTAGGCTTAAAAGCATGGCGTTAGAGGGTGAAACTCGAAATAACCCCCCAATCGTCCCTATGGGTGGCACCAACACCTCCCACGGGACCAATGTAACTAGTGGGAACTGACAGCAAACCCGTGGGACTCCCGATTTGAGAATACGATGTTAATTTACATATTTATAGACTTAAGCTTAAAAACATGGCGTTAGTGGGTGAAAACTTAAAACAGCCCTTGATCGGCCCCGTGGGTGGCACCAACACCTCCCACGGGACCAATGTAACTCGTAGGAACTGAGCCCCCAGTCGCGGGTCTCCCGATTTGAGAATACGATGGTAATTTGCATATTTCTAGACTTAGGCTTAAAAACAGGGAGTTAGAGGGTGAAAACTCGAAACAGAGCACGAACGGCCCCTTAGGTGGCTCCAACACCTCCCACGGGTCCAATGTAACTCGTAGGAACTGACCCCGTAGCGACGTGTCTCACGGTTTGATAATACGATGATAATTTTCATTTTTATAGACTTAGGTTTAAGAACATGGCGTTAGAGGGTGAAAATTCGAAACAGCCCCCGATCGGGCCCCTGGGTGGCACCATCACCTCCCATGGGACCAATATAACTCGTAGGAACTGACCCCACAGTCGCGGGACTCTCGGTTTGAGAATACGATTGTAATTTGCATATTTCTAGACTTAGGCTTAAAATCATGGAGTTAGAGGGTGAAAACTCGAAACAGAGCACGAACCGCCCCTTAGGTTGCACCAACACCTCCCACGTGTCCAATGTAACTCGTAAAAACTGACCCTGTAGCGACGGGTATCACGGTTTGAGAATACGACGATAATTTTCATATTTATAAACTTAGGTTTAAGAACTTGGCATGAGAGGGAGAAAATTCGGAACATCCCCCGAACGGCCCTTTGGGTGGCACCAACACTTCCCACGGCACCAATACAACTCGTAGGAACTAACCCCGATTTGAGAATATGACGGTAATTTGTATATTTGTAGGCTTAGGCTTAAAAACGTGGTGTTATAGGTTGAAAATTTGAAACAACCCCCGAATGGCCCTGTGGGTGGCACCAACACCTCCCACGGCACCAATGTTTCTCGTAAGAACTGACCACACAGCCATGGGACTCTTGGTTTGAGAATATGACGGTAATTTGCATACTTCTAGACGTAGGCTTAAAAACATGGCGTTAGACGGTGAAAACTCGAAACAAGCCCCGACCATTCCCGTGGGTGGCACCAACACCTCCCACGGGACCAATGTAACTCGTAGGAACTGACCGCGGAGCCGCGAGACTCCCGATTTGAGAATATGATGGTAATTTGCATATTTTTATTAGGCTAAAAAACATGGCATTAGAGGGTGAAAACTCGAAACAGCCCCCGATCGGCCCCGTGGGTGGCACTAATACCTCCCATGGGACCAATGTAACTCGTAGGAACTGTCCCCGTAGCCGCGGGTCTCCCAGTTTGAGAATACTACGGTAATTTACATATTTCTAGACTTAGGCTTAAAAACATGGCGTTAGAGTGTAAAAACTCAAAACAGACCCTGAATGGCCCCATGGGTGGCACCAACGCCTCCCATGGGACCAATGCAACTCGTAGGAACTGACCCCGCAGCTGCGGGACTCCCGGGTTGAGAATACGACAGTAATTTGCATATTTCTAGACTTCGGCTTAAAAACAAGGAATTAGAGGGTGAAAACTCGAAATAGCCCTCGAATGGCCCCGTGGGTGGCACCAACACCTCCCACAGGACAAATGTAACTCGTAGGAACTGATCGCTCAGCCGCAAGACTCCTAGTTTGAGAATACGATGGTAATATGCATATTTCAATACTTAAGCAAAACATGGGGTTGGAGGATGAAAACTCGAAATAGCCCCTGAACGTCCCCGTGGGTTGCACCAATACCTCCCATGGGACCAATGTAATTCGTAGGAACTGACCCCGTAGCAGCGGCGGGTCTCTCGGTTTGAGAATTCATCGATAATTCGCATATTTCTAGACTTAGGCTTAAAAACATGGCGTTAGAGGGTGAAAACTCAAAACAGCCCCCGAACGGCTACTTCGGTGGCACCAACACCTCCCACGGGACCAATATAACTCGTAGGAACTAACCCCGTAGCCGCAGTTCTCCCGGTTTGAGAATACGATGGTAATTTGCATATTTCTAAACTTAGGCTTAAAAACATGGAGTTAGAGGGTGAAAACTCGAAACAGAGCCCTAATAGCCCCACGGATGGCACCAACACCTCCCACGGGACCAATGTAACTCGTAGGAACTAACCCCACAGCCGCGGGTCTCCCGATTTGAGAATACGATGGTAATTTGCACATTTCTAGACTTAGTCTTAAAAAACATGGCGTTGGAGGGTGAAAACTCGAAACAACCCCCGATCGGCCCCGTGGGTGGCACCAACACCTCCCACGGGACCAATGTAACTAGTAAGAACTGACCACGCTACCGTGAGACTCCCGATTTGAGCATACGATGATAATTTGCATATTTCTAAACTTAAGCAAAACATGGCATTAGAGGGTGAGAACTCAAAACAACCCCCGAACGGCCCCGTGGGTGGCACCAACACCTCCCACGGGACCAATGTAACTCGTAGGAACTGACCCCGCAGTCGTGGTCTCCCGATTTCTGAATACGATGGTAATTTGCACATTTCTAGACTTAAGTAAAACATGGAGTTAAAGGGTAAAAACTCGAAACAACCCCTGAACGCCCCCGTGGGTGGCACCAACACCTCCCACGAGAACAATGTAACTCGTAGGAAATGACCCCACAGCCACGAGTTTCTCGGTTTGAGAATGCGACGGTAATTTTCATATTTCTAGACTTAGGCTTAAAACCATGGCGTTGGAGGGAGAAAACCCAAAACAGCCCCCGAACGGGCCAGTGGGTGGCACTAACACCTCCCATGGAACCAATGTAACTCGTAGGAATAGACCACGCAGCCGCGAGACACCCAATTTGAGAATCCAATGGTAATTTACATATTTCTACACATAGGCTTAAAAAGACGGCATTAGAGGGGGAAAACTCGAAATAGCCCCCGACCGTCCTTGTGGGTGGCACCAACTACTCCCACGGGACCAATGTAACTTGTAGGAACTGACCGTGTAGCCGTGGGACTCCCGATTTGAGAATACGACGATAATTTGTTTATTTCTAGACTTAGGCTTAAAAACATGGCGTTAGAGGGTAAAAACTCGAAACATCCCCCGACCGGCCTCGCGGGTGGCACCAACACCTCCCACGGAACCAATGTAACTCGTAGGAACTTACCGCACAGCCGAGAGACTCCCGGTTTGAGAAGACGACGATAACTTGTATATTTCTAGACTTAGGCTTAAAAACATGGCGTTAGAGGGTGAAAAATAGAATAAGCCCCCGAACGGCTTCGTGGGTGGAACCAATACCTCCCACGGGACCAATGTAACTCGTAGGAACAGACCCCGCAGCCGCGGGTCTACCGATTTGAGAATATGATGGTAATTTTAATATTTATAGACTTAGGCTTTAAAACATGGCTTTAGAGGGTGAAAACTCGAAACAGCCCCCGAACGGCCCTTTGCGTGGCACCAACACCTCCCACGGGACCAATGTAACTCGTAGGAACTGACCCCGCAGCCGCAGCTCTCACGGTTTGAGAATACGATGGTAATTTGAATATTTCTAGACTTTGGCTTAAAAACATGGAGTTATAGGGTGAAAACTCGATATAGAGCCCGTGCAGCCCCGTGGGTGGCACCAACACCACCCAAGGGACCAATGTAACTCGTAGGAACTGACCGCGTAGCCGAGAGACTCCCAGTTTAAGAATACGAAGGTAATTTTCATATTTCTAGACTTAAGCAAAACAAGGCATTAGAGGGTGAAAACTCGAAAAAGCCACCAAACGGCCGCGTGGGTGGATTTAACACCTCCCACGGGACCAATGTAACTCATAGGAAATAACCCCGCAGCCGCGGGTCTGTCGGTTTGAGAATATGATGTTTATTTTCATATTTCTAGATTTAATCTTAAAAACATGGCGTTAGAGGGTTAAGTCTTATAACAGGCCCCGAATGGCCCCGTGGGTGGCACCAACACCTCCCACGGGATCAATGTAACTCGTAGGAATTGACCCCGCAACTGCGGGTCTCCCGATTTGAGAATACGATGGTAATTTGCATATTTCTAGACTTAGGCTTAAAAATAAGGAGTTAGAGGGTGAAAACATTAAACAACGCTCGACCGTCCCCGTGGGTGGCACCAACACCTCCCACGGCAACAATGTAACTCGTAGGAACTGACCACGCAGCCGTGGATCTCCCGGTTGGAGAATACGACGGTAATTTGCATATTTCTAGACTTAGGCTTAAAAACATGACATAAGAGGGTCAAAATTCGAAACAACCCCCGAACGGCCCTGTGGTTGGCACCAACACCTCCCACGGCACCAATGATACCTGTAGGAACTGACCACACCGCCATGGGACTCCAGGTTTGAGAATACGATGGTAATTTTCATATTTCTAGACGTAGGCTTAAAAATATGGCGTTAGAGGGTGAAAACTCGAAACAACCCCGGACAGTCCCCGTGGGTGGCAGCAACACCTCCCACGGGACCAATGTAACTCGTAGGAACTGACCCCGCAGCCGAGGGTCTCCCAATTTGAGAATACGATGGTAATTTGCATATTTCTAGAGTTGGGCTTAAAAATATGGAGTTAGAGGGTGAAAACTCGAAACAGAGCCCGACCGGCCCCGTGGGTGGCACCAACACCTCCAACGGGACCAATGTAACTCGTAGGAGCTGAACGCACAGCCGCGAGACACCCAGTTTGAGAATATGACGGTAATTTGCATATTTCTAGACTTAAGCAAAACATGGCCTTAGAGGGTGAAAACTCGAAACAGCCACCGAACGTCCACGTGGGTGGATCCAACACCTCCCACGATACCAATGTAACTCATAGGAAATGACCTCGCAGCCACGGTTCTGTCGGTTTGAGAATACGATAGTAATTTATATATTTATAGACTTAGGCATAAAAACATGGCGTTAGAAGGTGAAAATTTGAAATAGCCCCCGAACGGCCCTGTGGGTGGCACCAACACTTCCCACGGTAGTAATGTAACTCGTAGGAACAGATGACGCAGCCATGGAACTTCCGGTTTGAGAATACGACGGTAATTTTCATATATCTAGATGTAGGCTTAAAAACGTGGCGTTAGAGGGTGAAAACTCTAAACAACCCTCGAAAGTCCCCGTGGGTGGCACCAACACCTCCCACAGGACCAATGTAACTCGTAGGAATTGATCGTGTAGCCGCGGGACTCTCGGTTTGAGAATACATCGGTAATTTGCATATTTCTAGACTTAGGCTTAAAAACAAAGCGTTAGAGGGTGAAAAATAGAAACAACCCCCGAACGGCCCCGTGGGTGGCACTAACACCTCCCACGGGACCAATGTAACTCATAGGAACTGACCCCATAGCCGCGAGTCTCCTAGTTTGAGAATACAACGGTAATTTGCATATTTCTAGAGTTAGGGTTAAAAACATGGCGTTAGAGTGTGAAAACTCGAAATAAATCCCGAATGGCCCCTTGGGTGGCACCAACGCCTCCCACGGGAAGAATGTAACTCGTATGAGCTGACCCCGCAGCCGCGGGTCTCCCAGTTTGAGAATACGCCAATAATTTTCATATTTTTAGACTTAGGCTTAAAAGAATCAGACGTTGACAACTCGAAATAGCCCCCGATTGGCCTCGTGGGTGGCACTAACACCTCCCACGGGACCAATGTAACTCGTAGGAACTGATCGCACAGCCGCAAGGCTCCCGGTTTTAGAATACGACGGTAATATGCATATTTTTATACTTAAGCAAAACATGGCATTAGAGATGAAAACTCGAAATAGCCCCCAAACGGCCCCATGGGTTGCACCAACCCCTCCCACGGGACCAATGTAACTCGTAGGAACTGACCCCGCTGCAGTGGGTCTCTCGGTTTGAGAATACGACGGTAATTTTTCATGTTTCTAGACTTAGGCTTAAAAACATGGCGTTACAGGGTGAAAACTCGTAACAGCCCTCGAACGGCGCCATGGGTGGCACCAACACCTCCCACGGGACCAATGTAACTCGTAGGAACTGACCGCGCAGCCACGAGTCTCCCGGTTTTAGAATACGATAGTAATTTCCATATTTCCAGACTTAGGCTTAATAACAAGGCATTACAGGGTGAAAACTCGAAACAACCCCCGACCGTCCCCGTGGGTGGCTCCCACGGGACCAATGTAACTCGTAGGAACTGATCGCGCAGCTGCGGGACTCCCGATTTGAGAATATGATGATAATTTGCATATTTCTAGACTTAGGCATAAAAATACTGTGTTAGAGGGTGAAAACTCGAAACACCCCCCGAACGGCCCCGTGGGTGGTACCAACACCACCCACGGGACCAATGTAACTCGTAGGAACTGACCCCGCAGCAACAGGTCTCCCGGTTTGATAATACGAAGGTAATTTGCATATTTCTAGACTTAGTCTTAAAAAACATGGCGTTGGAAGATTAAAATTCAAAACAACCACCGACCGACCTTGTCGGTGGCACCAATACCTCCCACGGGAACCATGTAATTCATAGGAACTGACCGTGCAGCCGCGAGACTCCCGGTTTGAGAATACGACTATAATTTGAATATTTCTAGACTTAAGAGAAACATGGCGTTAGAGGTTGAAAACTCGAAACAGCCCCCGAATGGTCCCGTGGGTGGCACCAATAGCTCCCACAGGACAAATGTAACTCGTAGGAACTGACCCCGCAACTGTGGTCTGCCGATTTGACAATACAATGGTAATTTGCATATTTCTAAACTTATGCTTAAAAACATGGCGTTAGAGGGTTAAAACTCAAAACAACTCCCGAACGGCCCCGAGGGTGGCACCAACACCTCCCACGGGACCAATATAACTCGTAGGAACTCATCGCGCAGCCGCGAGACTCCCGATTTGAGAATACGACAGTAATTTTCATATTTCAAGACTTAGGCTTAAAAACAAGGCATTAGAGGGTGAAAACTCGAAACAACCCCCGACCGTCCTCGTGGGTGGCACCAACACCTCCCACGGGACCAATGTAACTCATAGGAACTGATCACGCAGCTGCGGGTCTCTCGGTTTGAGAATACGACGGTAATTTGCATATTTCTAGACTTAGGCTTAAAAACACGGCGTTAGAGGGTGAAAACTCGAAACATCCCACGAACGGCCCCATGGGTGGCACCAACACCACCCACAGGACCAATGTAACTCATAGGAACTGACCCCGTAGCCATAGGTCTCCCGGTTTGAGAATACGATTGTAATTTGCATGTTTCTAGACTTACGCTTAAAAACATGGAGTTAGAGGGTGAAACCTCGAAACAAAACCCGAATGGCCCAATATGTGGCACCAACACCTCCCACGGGACCAATGTAACTCGTAGGAACTGACCCCGTAGCCGCAGGTCTCCCGGTTTGATAATACGATGGTAATTTTCATATTTCTAGACTTAGTCTTAAAAAACATGGTGTTGGAGGGTGAAAACTCAAAACAACCCCTGACCGTCCCCATGGGTGCTACCAACACCTCCCACGGGAACCATGTAATTCATAGGAACTGACCGCCAGCCGCGAGACTCCCGGTTTGAGAATACGAAGGTAATTTGAATATTTCTAGACTTAAGAAAAACATGGCGTTAGAGGTTGAAAACTCGAAACAGCTCCCAAACGACCCTGTGGGTGGCACCAACACCTCGCACGAGACCAATGTAACTCTTAGGAACTCACCCCATAGCTGCGGGACTCCCGATTTGAGAATACGACAGTAATTTGCACATTTCTAGACTTAGGCTTAAAAACATGGCATTAGAGGGTGAAAAATCGAAACAGCCCCCGAACGGCCCCGTGGGTGGCACCAACACCTCCCACGGGACCAATGTAACCCGTAGGAACTGACCCCATAGTCGCGGGTCTCCGTATTTGAGAATACAACGGTAATTTGCATATTTATAAACTTATGCTTAAAAACAAGGCAGTAGATGGTTAAAACTCGAAATAACCCTCGAACGGCCCCGTGGGTGGCACCAACACCTCCCACGGGACCAATGTAACTCGTAGGAACTGACCGCGCATCCGCGAGACTCTCAGTTTGAGAATACGACGGTAATTTGTCTATTTCTACACCTAGGCCTAAAAACATGGCGTTAGAGGGGGGAAACTTAAAACAGCCCCCGACCGTCCCTTTGGGTGGCACCAACACGTCCCACGGGACCAATGCAACTCGTAGGAACTGACCCCGTAGCCGCGGGTCTTCCGGTTTGAGAATACGATGGTAATTTGCATATTTATAGACTTAGGCTTAAAAACATGGTGTTAATGGGTGAAAATTCGAAACAGCCCCCGAACGGCCCTGTGGGTGACACCAACACCTCCCACGGTGCTAATGTAACTCGTAGGAACTGACGACGCAGCCATGGAACTCCCAGTTTTAGAGTACGATGGTAATTTTCATATTTCTAGACTTAGGCTAAAAACATGGCGTTAGAGGTGATAACTCGAAACAACCCCAACCGTCCCCGTGGGTGGCACAAACACCATCCACGGGACCAATGTAACTCGTAGGAACTGACCCCGCAGCCGCGGGTCTCCCAGTTTGAGAATACGACGATAATTTTCATATTTCTAGACTTAAGAAAAACATCGCGTTGAAGGGTGAAAACTTGAAACAACCCCCGAACGGCCCTGTGGGTGGCACCAACACCTCCCTCGAGACCAATGTAACTCTTAGGAACTGACCGCGCCTCTGCGAGACTCCCGATTTAAGAATACGACTATAATTTGCATATTTCTAGACTTAGGCTTTAAAACATCGCATTAGAGGGTTAAAACTCAAAACACCCCCGACCGTTCCTGTGGGTCACACCAACACCTCCCACGGGACCAATGTAACTCGTAGGAACTCACCGCACAACCGCGGGACTCTCTGTTTGAGAATACGAAGGTAATTTTCATATTTCTAGACTTAGGCTTAAAAACATGGCTTTAGAGGGTGAAAACTCGAAACAGCCCCTGAACTGCCCCTTGGGTGGCACCAACACCTCCCACAGGACCAATGTAACTCGTAGGAATTAACCCCGCAACCGCAGGTCTCCTGGTTTGAGAATACGATGGTAATTTGCATATTTATAGACTTTGGCTTAAAAACATGGAGTTAAAGGGTGAAAACTCGATACACAGCCCGAACGGCCCTGTGGGTGGCACCAACACCTCCCACGGGACGAATGTAACTCATAAGAACTGGCCATGTAGCCGCGGGTCTCCCGATTTGAGAATACGATGGTAATTTGCATATTTCTAGACTTAGGCTTAAAAAACATGGTTTCAGAGGGTGAAAACCCGAAACAACCCCCGACTGGCCGCGTGGGTGGATCCAACACCTCCCACGGGACCAATGTAACTCATTGGAAATGACCCCGGAGCCGCGGATCTGTCGGTTTGAGAATACGACGATAATTTATATATTTATAGACTTAGGCTTAAAAACATGGCGTTAGAGGGTGAAAATTTGAAACATCCCCCGAACGGCCCTGGGGGTGGCACCAACACCTCCCACAACAGTAATGTAACTCGTAGGAACAGACGACGCAGCCATGGGACTCCCGGTTTGAGAATATGACTGTAATTTGCATATTTCTAGACGTAGGCTTAAAAACATGGCGTTAAAGGGTGAAAACTCTAAACAACCCCCAACCGTCCCCGTGGGTGGCACCAACACCTCCCACAGGACCAATGTAACTCTTAGGAACTGCTCGCGCAGCCGCGGGACTCTCGGTTTGAGAATACATCGGTAATTTGCATATTTCTAGAGTTAGGCTTAAAAACATCGAGTTTGAGGGTGAAAACTCGAAACAGAGCCCGACCGGCCCCGTGGGTGGCACCAACTCCTCCCACGGGACCAATATAACTCGTAGGAGCTGAACGCGCAGCCGCGAGACTCCCAGTTTAAGAATACGATGGTGATTTGCATATTTCTAGACTTAAGCAAAACATGGCCTTAGAGGGTGAAAACTCGAAACACCCACCGAACGGCCACGTGGGTGGATCCAACACCTCCCACGATACCAATGTAACTCATAGGAAATGACCCCGCAGCCACGGTTCTGTCGGTTTGAGAATACGATAGTAATTTATATATTTATAGACTTAGGCTTAAAAACATGGCGTTAGAAGGTTAAAATTTGAAATAGGCCCCGAACGGCCCTGTGGGTGGCACCAACACGTCCCACGGTTGTAATGTAACTCGTAGGAGCAAACGACGCAACCATGGGACTCCTGGTTTGAGAATACAATGGTAATTTGCATATTTCTAGACGTAGGCTTAAAAACATGGCGTTAGAGGGTGAAAACTCTAAACAACCCCCGAAAGTCCCCGTGGGTGGCACCAACACCTCCCACGGGACCAATGTAACTCGTAGGAACAGATCGTGCAGCCGCAGGACTCTTTGTTTGAGAATACATCGGTAATTTGCATATTTCTAGACTTAGGCTTAAAAACACTGCGTTAGAGGGTGAAAAATAGAAACAGCCCCCGAACGGCCCCGTGGGTGGCAATAACACCTCCCACGGGACAAATGTAACTCGTAGGAACTGACCCCGTAGCCGCGAGTCTCCCAGTTTGAGAATACGATGGTAATTTGCATATTTCTAGAGATAGAGTTAAAAACATGGCGTTAGAGTGTGAAAACTCGAAATAGATCCCGAATGGCCCCTTGGGTGGCCCCTTGGGTGGCACCAACACCTCCCACGGGAAGAATGTAACTCGTATGAGCTAACCCCGCACCCGCGGGTCTCCCAGTTTGAGAATACGACAGTAATTTTCATATTTCTAGACTTAGGCTAAAAAGCATCAGACGTTGACAACTCAAAACTGCCCCCGATTGGCCTCGTGGGTGGCACCAACACCTCCCACGGGACCAATGTAACTCGTAGGAACTGATCGCACAGCCGCAACACTCCCGGTTTGAGAATACGACGGTAATATGCATATTTTTATACTTAAGCAAAAACCTGGCATTAGAGGATGAAAACTCGAAATAGCCCCCAAACGGCCCCATGGGCTGCACCAACCCCTCCCACGGGACCAATTTAACTCGTAGATACTGACCCCGCTGCAGCGGGTCTCTCGGTTTGAGAATACGACGATAATTTTTCATATTTCTAGACTTAGGCTTAAAAACATGGCGTTACAGGGTGAAAACTTGTAACAACCCTCGAACGGCGCCGTGGGTGGCACCAACACCTCCCACGGGACCAATGTAACTGGTAGGAACTGATCGCGCAGCCACGAGACTCCCGGTTTGAGAATACGAGAGTAATTTGCATATTTACAGACTTAGGCTTAATAACAAGGCATTATAGGGTGAAAACTCGAAACAACCCCCGACCGTCCCCGTGGGTGGCACCAACACCTCCCACGGGACCAATGTAACTCGTAGGAACTGATCGCGCAGCTGCGGGACTCCCGGTTTGAGAATACGATGGTAATTTGCATATTTCTAGACTTAGGCATAAAAACATTGCGTTAGAGGGCGAAAACTCGAAACACCCCCCGAACGGCCCCATGGGTGGCACCAACACCACCCACGGGACCAATGTAACTCGTAGGAACTGCCCCGCAGCCGCAGGTCTCCCGGTTTGAGAATATGATGGTAATTTGCATATTTCTATACTTAAGCTTAAAAACATGGAGTTAGAGGGTGAAAACTCGAAACGGAGCCCGAACGGCTCCATAGGTGGCACCAACACCTCCCACGGGACCAATGTAACTTGTAGGAACTGACCCCGCAGCAGCAGGTCTCCCGGTTTGATAATACGAAGGTAATTTTCATATTTCTAGACTTAGTCTTAAAAAACATGGCGTAGGAGGGTGAAAACTCGAAACAACCATCGACCGGCCCCGTCGGTGGTACCAACACCTCCCACGGGAACCATGTAATTCATAGGAACTGACCGCGCAGCCGTGAGACTCCCGATTTATGAATACGACTATAATTTGAATATTTCTAGACTTAAGAGAAACATGGCGTTAGAGGTTGAAAACTCGAAACAGCCCCCGAATGGGCCCGTGGGTGGCACCAATAGCTCCCACAGGACCAATGTAACTCGTAGGAACTGACCCCGCAACCGTGGTCTCCCGGTTTGACAATACAACGGTAATTTGCATATTTCTAGACTTATGCTTAAAAACATGCCGTTAGAGGGTTAAAACTCGAAACGACTCCCAAACGGCCCCGTGGGTGGCACCAACACCTCCCACGGGACCAATGTAACTCGTAGGAACTCACCGCGCCTCCACGAGACTCCCGATTTGAGAATACGATAGTAATTTTCATATTTCAAGAGTTAGGCTTAAAAACAAGGCATTAGAGGGTGAAAACTCAAAACAACCCCCGATCGTCCCCGTGGGTGGAACCAACACCTCCCACGGGACTAATGTAACTCATAGGAACTGATCGCGCAACTGCGGGTCTCTCGGTTTTAGAATACGATGATAATTTGCATATTTTTAGACTTAGGCTTAAAAACAGGGCGTTAGAGGGTGCAAACTCAAAACATCCCACGAACGGCCCCATGGGTGGCACCAACACCACCCACGGGACCAATGTAACTCATAGGAACTGACCCCGTAGCTGTAGGTTTCCCGGTTTGAGAATACAATGGTAATTTGTATGTTTCTAGACTTACACTTAAAAACATGGAGTTAGAGGGTTAAAACTCGAAACAAAGCCCGAATGGCCCAATATGTGGCACCAACACCTCCCACGGGACCAATGTAACTCGTAGGAACTGACCCCGTAGCCGCAGGTCTCCCGGTTTGATAATACGATGGTAATTTTCATATTTCTAGACTTACTCTTAAAAAACATGGTGTTGGAGGGTGAAAACTCAAAACAACCCCTGATCGTCCCCGTGGGTGGTACCAACACCTCCCACGAGAACCACGTAATTCATAGGAACTGACTGCGCAGTCGCGAGACTCCCGGTTTGAGAATACGAAGGTAATTTGAATATTTCTAGACTTAAGAAAAACATTGCGTTAGAGGTTGAAAAATCGAAACAGCTCCCAAACGACCCTGTGGGTGGCACCAACACCTCCCACGAGACCAATGTAACTCGTAGGAACTGACCCCATAGCCGCGGGACTCCTGGTTTGAGAATACAACAGTAATTTGCACATTTCTAGACTTAGGCTTAAAAACATGGCATTAGAGGGTGAAAACTAGAAACAGCCCCCGAACGGCCCTGTGGGTGGCACCAACACCTCCCACGGGACCAATGTAACCCGTAGGAACTGACCCCGCAGCCGCGGGTCTCCGTATTTGAGAATACGATGGTAATTTGCATATTTATAGACTTATGCTTAAAAACAAGGCAGTAGAGGGTTAAAACTCGAAACAACCCCCGAACGGCCCCGTGGGTGGCACCAACACCTCCCACGGGACCAATGTAACTCATAGGAACCGACCCCGCAGCTGCGGGTCTCCTGTTTTGAGAATACAACGGTAATTTTCATATTTATAAACTTAGGCTTAAAAAATGGCGTCAGAGGGTGAAAACTCGAAACAGCCCCCGATCGGCCCCGTGGGTAGCACCAACGCCTCCCACTGGACCAATGTAACTTCTAGGAACTGATCGCGCAGATGGGGGATGCCCGGTTTGAGAATACGACGATAATTTGTATATTTCTAGACTTAGGCTTAAAAACATGGCGTTAGAGGGTGAAAACTCAAAAAAGCCCCCGAACGGCCTCGTGGGTGGATCCAACACCTCCCACGGGACCAATGTAACTCATTTGAAATGACCCCCGAGCCGCGATTCGGTCGGTTTGAGAATACGACGATAATTTATATATTTATAGACTTAGGCTTAAAAACATGGCGTTAGAGGGTGAAAATTTGAAACAACCCCCGAACGGCCCTGTGGGTGGCACCAACACCTCCCACAGTAGTAATGTAGCTCGTAGGAACAGACGACGCAGCCATGAAACTCCCGGTTTGAGAATATGATGGTAATTTGCATATTTCTAGACGTAGGCTTAAAAATATGGCGTTAAAGGGTGAAAACTCTAAATAACCCCCAATCGTCCCCGTGGGTGGCACCAACACCTCCCACGGGACCAATGTAACTCGTAGGAACTGATCGCGCAGCCGCGGGACTCTCAGTTTGAGAATACGATGATAATTGGCATATTTCTAGACTTGGGCTTAAAAACATGGCGTTTGAGGGTGAAAAATAGAAACAGTCGCCGAACGGCCCCGAGGGTGGCACTAACACCTCCCACGGGACCAATGTAACTCGTAGGAACTGACCTCGTAGCTGCGGGTCTCCCAGTTTGAGAATACGACGATAATTTGCATATTTCTAGACTTAGGCTTAAAAACATGGCGTTAGAGTGTGAAAACTCGAAACAGATCCCGAATGGCCCCGTGGGTGGCACCAACACCTCCCACGGGACCAATGTAACTCGTAGGAACTGATCGCGCAGCCGCAAGACTCCTAGTTTGAGAATACGACGGTAATATGAACATTTTTACACTTAAGCAAAACATGGCCTTAGAGGATGAAAACTCGAAATAGCCCCCGAACGGCCCCGTGGGTTACACCAACACCACCCACGGGACCAATGTAACTCGTAGGAACTGACCCCGCTGTAGCGGATCTCTCTGTTTGAGAATACGACGAAAATTTGCATATTTCTAGACTTAGGCTCAAAAACATGGCGTTACAGGGTGAAAACTCGTTACAGCCCTCGAACGGCACCGTGGGTGGCACCAACACCTCCCATGGGACCAATGTAACTCGTAGGAACTGACCACGCAGCCGCGAGACTCCCGGTTTGAGAATACGACAGTAATTTACATATTTCGAGACTTAGGCTTAAAAACAAGGCATTAGAGGGTGAAAACTAGAAACAACCCCCGACCGTCCCCGTGGGTGGCACCAACACCTCCCACGGGACCAATGTAACTCGTAGGAACTAACCGCGCAGCTGCGGGACTCCCAGTTTGAGAATCCGATGATAATTTTCATATTTCTGGACTTAGGCTTAAAAACACTACGTTAGAGGGTGAAAACTCGAAACACCTCCCGAACAGCCCTGTGGGTGGCACCAGCACCACCCACGGGACCAATGTAACTCGTAGGAACTCACCCCGGAGTCGCAGGTCTCCCGGTTTGAGAATACAATGGTAATTTGCATATTTCTAGACTTAGGCTTAAAAACATAGCGTTAGAGGGTGAAAACTCGAAATAGAGCTCGAACGGCCTCGTGGGTGGATCCAACACCTCCCACGGGACCAATGTAACTCATTTGAAATGACCCCGGAGCCGCGGTTCTGTCGGTTTGAGAAGACGACGATAATTTACATATTTATAGACTTAGGCTTAAAAACATGGCGTTAGAGGGTGAAAATTTGAAACAGCCCCCGAACGGCCCTGTGGGTGGCACCAACACCTCCCACCGCAGTAATGTAGCTCGTAGGAACAAATGACGCAGCCATGGGACTCCCGGTTTGAGAATATGATGGTAATTTGCGTATTTCTAGACGTAGGCTTAAAAACATGGCGTTAAAGGCTGAAATCTCTAAACAACCCCCAATCGTCCCCGTGGGTGGCACCAACACCTCCCACGGGACCAATGTAACTCGTAGAAACTGATCGCGCAGCCGCGGGACTCTCGGTTTGAGAATACGATGATAATTGGCATATTTCTATACTTGGGCTTAAAAACATGGCGTTAGAGGGTGAAAAATAGAAACAGCCCCCGAACGGCCCCGAGGGTGGCACTAACACCTCCCACGGGACCAATGTAACTCGTAGGAACTGACCCCGTAGATGCGGGTCTCCCAGTTTGATAATACGACGATAATTTGCATATTTCTAGACTTAGGCTTAAAAATATGGCGTTATAGTGTGAAAACTCAAAACAGATCCCGAATGACCCCGTGGGTGGAACCAACACCTCCCACGGGACCAATGTAACTCGTAGGAACTGATCGCGCAGCCGCAAGACTCCTGGTTTGAGAATACGACGGTAATATGAACATTTTTATACTTAAGCAAAAGATGGCCTTAGAGAATGAAAACTCGAAATAGCCCCCGAACGGCCCCGTGGGTTGCACCAACACCTCCCACGGGACCAATGTAACTAGTAGGAACTGACCCCGCTGTAGCGGGTCTCTCGGTTTGAGAATACGATGAAAATTTGCATATTTCTAGACTTAGGCTCAAAAACATGGCGTTACAGGGTAAAAACTCATTACAACCCTCGAACGGCGTCGTGGGTGGCACCAACACCTCCCATGGGACTAATGTAACTAGTAGGAACTAACCACGCAGCCGCGAGACTCCCGGTTTGAGAATACGACAGTAATTTACATATTTCGAGACTTAGGCTTAAAAACAAGGCATCAGAGGGTGAAAACTCAAAACTACCCCCGACCGTCCCCGTGGGTAGCACCAACACCTCCCACGGGACCAATGTAACTCGTAGGAACTAACCGCGCAGCTGCGGGACTCCCAGTTTGAGAATCCAATGCTAATTTTCATATTTCTGGACTTAGGCTTAAAAACACTGCGTTAGAGGGTGAAAACTCGAAACACCTCCCCAACAGCCCCGTGGGTGGCACCAGCACCACCCACGGGACCAATGTAACTCGTAGGAACTCACCCCGCAGCCGCAGGGATCCCGATTTGAGAATACAATGGTAATTTGCATATTTCTAGACTTAGGCTTAAAAACATGGAGTTAGAGGGTG
The DNA here is from genome assembly GCA_949130495.1 of Sambucus nigra. Classification (NCBI taxonomy): domain Eukaryota; kingdom Viridiplantae; phylum Streptophyta; class Magnoliopsida; order Dipsacales; family Adoxaceae; genus Sambucus; species Sambucus nigra. The sequence continues at coordinate 183,515,265 of OX422207.1, forward strand.
AAAACTCGAAATAGAGCCCGAACGGCCCCATAGGTGGCACCAACACCTCCCACGGGACCAATATAAATCGTAGAAACTGACCCCGCAGCCGCAGGTTTCTCGGTTTGATAACATGACGGTAATTTGCATACTTCTAGACTTAGTCTTAAAAAACATGGTGTTGGAACGTGAAAACTTGAAACAGCCCCCGACCGGCCCCGTAGGTGGCACCAACACCTCCCACGGTACCAATGTAACTCATAACAACTAACCACACAGCCGCGAGACTCCCGATTTGAGAATACGACGATAATTTTCATATTTCTAAACTTAAGCAAAACATGGCGTTAGAGGGTGAAAACTCGAAACAGTTCCGGAATGGGCCCGTGGGTGGAACCAATACCTCCCACGGGACCAATGTAACTCTTAGGAACTAACCTCGCAACCGCGGTCTCTCGATTTGAGAATACAACGGTAATTTCCATATATCTAGACTTATGCTTAAAAACATGGCGTTAGAGGGTTAAAACTCAAAAAAACTCTCGAACGGCCCCGTGGGTGGCACCCACACCTCCCACGGGACCAATGTAACTCGTAGGTACTAACCGCACAGCCGCGAGAGCCCCGGTTTGAGAATACGATAGTAATTTGCATATTTCAAGACTTAGGCTTAAAAACTAGGCATTAGAGGGTGAAAACTCGAAACAACCCCCGACCATCCCCGTGGGTGGCACTAACACCTTCCACAGGACAAATTTAACTCGTAGGAACTGATCGTGCAGCTGCGGGACTCCCAGTTTTAGAATACGACGGTAATTTGCATATTTCTAGACTTAGGCTTAAAAACACAGCGTTAGAGGGTGAAAACTCGAAACACCCCCCGAACGGCCCCGTGGGTGGCACCAACACCACCCACGGGACCAATGTAACTCGTAGGAACTGGCCGCACAACCGCGGGTCTCCCGATTATAGAATACGATGGTAATTTGAATATTTCTAGACTTAGGCTTAAAAACATGGGGTTAGAGGGTGAAAACTCGAAACACCCCCCGAACGGCCCCGTGGGTGGCACCAACACCACCCACGGGACCAATGTAACTCGTAGGAACTCACCCCGCAGCCGCGGGTCTCCCGGTTATAGAATACGATGGTAATTTGCATATTTCTAGACTTAGGCTTAAAAACATGGAGTTAGAGGGTGAAAACTCAAAACAGAACCCGATCGACCCCGTGGGTGGCACCAACACCTCCCACGGGACCAATGTAACTCGTAGGAACTCACCCCGCAGCCGCGGGTCTCCCGGTTATAGAATACGATGGTAATTTGCATATTTCTAGACTTAGGCTTAAAAACATGGAGTTAGAGGGTGAAAACTCAAAACAGAACCCGATCGACCCCGTGGGTGGCACCAACACCTCCCACGGGACCAATGTAACTCGTAGGAACTCACCCCGCAGCCGCGGGTCTCCCGGTTTGAGAATACGATGGTAATTTGCATATTTCTAGACTTAGGCTTAAAAACCATGGCGTTAGAGGGTGAAAACTGGAAATAGCCCCCGATCGACCCCGTGGGTGGCACCAACACCTCCCACGGGACCAATGTAACTCGTAGGAACTGACCGCTCAGCCGCGAGACTCCCATTTTGAGAATACGACGGTAATTTTCATATTTCTAGACTTAGGCTTAAAAAACGTGGCGTTAGAGGGTGAAAACTCAAAACAACCCCGACCGGCCTCGTGGGTGGCACCAACACCTCCAATCGGACCAATGTAACTCGTAGGAACTGACCGCACAGCTGCGAGACTCTCGGTTTGAGAATATGACAGTAATTTGCATAATTCTAGACTTAGGCTTAATAATAGGGCGATAGAGGGTGAAAACTCAAAACAACCCCCGACCGTCCCCATGGGTGGCACCAACACCTCCCAGGGACCAATGTAAATCATAGGAACTGAACGCGCATCCGCGGGACTCCCAGTTTGAGAATACGATGGTAATATGCATATTTCTAGACTTAGGCTTAAAGAGATCGAGTTAGAGGGTGAAAACTCGAAACAACCCCCGATCGGCCGCGTGGGTCCCACCAACACCTCCCACGAGACCAATGTAACTTGTAGGTTCTGACCCCGCAGCCGCGGGTTTCCCGATTTGAGAATACGATGGTAATTTGTATATTTCTAGAATTAGGCTTAAAAAACATGGCGTTAGAGGGTGAAAACTCAAAACAAACCCCGACCGGCCGCGTGGGTGGATCCAACACCTCCCAAGGGACCAATGTAACTCATTTGAAATGACCCCGCAGCCGCGGTTCTGTCGGTTTGAGAATACGACGGTAATTTATATATTTATAGACTTAGGCTTAAAAACATGGAGTTAAAGGGTGAAAACTCGATACAGAGCCCGAACGGCCCCGTGGGTGGCACCAACACCTCCCACGGGACGAATGTAACTCAGAGGAACTGACCCTGTAGCCGCGAGTCTCCCGGTTTGAGAATACGATGGTAATTTGCTTATATCTAGACTTATGCTTAAAAACATGGCGTTAGAGGGTTAAAACTCGGAACAACTCCCGAACGGCCCCGTGGGTGGCACCCACACCTCCCACGGGACCAATGTAACTCGTAGGAACTGGCCGCACAGCCGCGAGAGTCCCGGTTTAAGAATACGATAGTAATTTGCATATTTCAAGACTTAGGCTTAAAAACTAGGTATTAGAGGGTGAAAACTCAAAACAATCCCCGACCGTCCCCGTGGGTGGGACTAACACCTCCCACAGGACAAATTTAACTCGTAGGAACTGATCGTGCAGCTGCGGAACTCCCAGTTTCAGAATACGATGGTAATTTGCATATTTCTAGACTTAGGCTTAAAAACACAGCGTTAGAGGGTGAAAACTCGAAACACCCCCCGAACGGCCCCGTGGGTGGCACCAACACCACCCACGGGACCAATGTAACTCGTAGGAACTGACCGCACAACCGCGGGTCTCCCAATTATAGAATACGATGGTAATTTGCATATTTCTAGACTTAGGCTTAAAAACATGGAGTTAGAGGGTGAAAACTCGAAACAGAGCCCGAACGACCCTGTGGGTGGCACCAACACCTCCCACGGGACCAATGTAACTCGTAGGAACTCACCCCGCAGCCGCGAGTCTCCCGGTTTGAGAATACGATGGTAATTTGCATATTTGTAGACTTAGGCTTTAAAACCATGGCGTTAGAGGGTGAAAACTGGAAATAGCCCCCGATCGACCCCGTGGGTGGCACCAACACCTCCCACGGGACCAATGTAACTCGTAGGAACTGACCGCTCAGCCGCGAGACTCCCATTTTGAGAATACGATGGTAATTTTCATATTTCTAGACTTAGGCTTAAAAAACGTGGCGTTAGAGGGTGAAAACTCAAAACAACCCCGACCGGCCTCGTGGGTGGCACCAAGACCTCCAATCGGACCAATGTAACTCGTAGGAACTGAACGCACAGCTGCGAAACTCTCGGTTTGAGAATATGACGGTAATTTGCATAATTCTAGACTTAGGCTTAAAAAGAGGGCGTTAGAGGGTGAAAACTCGAAACAACCCCCGACCGTCCCCATGGGTGGCACCAACACCTCCTAGGGACCAATGTAAATCGTAGGAACTGAACGTGCATCCGCGGGACTCCCGGTTTGAGAATACGATGGTAATATGTATATTTCTAGACTTAGGCTTAAAGAGATCGAGTTAGAGGGTGAAAACTCGAAACAACCCTCGACCGGCCGCGTGGGTCCCACCAACACCTCCCACGGGACCAATGTAACTTGTAGGTTCTGACCCCGCAGCCGCGGGTTTCCCGATTTGAGAATACGACGGTAATTTTCATATTTCTAGACTTAGGCTTAAAAAACATGGCGTTAGAGGGTGAAAACTCAAAACAAACACCGACCGGCCGCGTGGGTGGATCCAACACCTCCCAAGGGACCAATGTAACTCATTGGAAATGACCCCGCAGCCGCGGTTTTGTCGGTTTGAGAATAAGATCGTAATTTATATATTTATAGACTTAGGCCTAAAGACATGGAGTTAAAGGGTAAACACTCGATACAGAACCCGAACGGCCCCGTAGGTGGCACCAACACCTCCCACGGTTCGAATGTAACTCAGAGGAACTGACCCTGTAGCCGCGGGTCTCCCGGTTTGAGAATACAATGGTAATTTGCATATTTCTAGACTTAGGCTTAAAAAACATGGAGTTAGAGGGTGAAAACTCGAAACAACTCCCGAACGGCCCCGTGGGTGGCACCCACACCTCCCACGGGACCAATGTAACTCGTAGGAACTGACCGCACAGCCGCGAGAGTCCCGTTTTGAGAATATGATAGTAATTTTCATAGTTCAAGACTTAGGCTTAAAAACTAGGTATTAGAGGGTGAAAACTCGAAACAACCCCCGACCGTCCCCGTGGGTTGCACTAACACCTCCCACAGGACAAATTTAACTCGTAGGAACTGATCGTGCAGCTGCGGGACTCCCAGTTTTAGAATACGACGGTAATTTGCATATTTCTAGACTTAGGCTTTAAAACACAGCGTTAGAGGGTGAAAACTCGAAACACCCCCCGAACGGTCCCGTGGGTGGCACCAACACCACCCACGGGACCAATGTAACTCGTAGGAACTGACCGCACAACCGCGGATCTCCTGATTATAGAATATGATGGTAATTTGAATATTTCTAGACTTAGGCTTAAAAACATGGAGTTAGAGGGTGAAAACTCGAAACAGAGCCCGAATGGCCCTGTGGGTGGCACCAACACCTCCCACGGGACCAATGTAACTCGTAGGAACTCACCCCGCAGCAGCGGGTCTCCCGGTTTGAGAATACGATGGAAATTTGCATATTTCTAGACTTAGGCTTAAAAACCATGGCGTTAGAGGGTGAAAACTGGAAACAGCCCCCGATCGACCCCGTGGGTGGCACCAACACCTCCCACGGGACCAATGTAACTCGTAGGAACTGACCGCTCAGCCGTGAGACTCCCATTTTGAGAATACGACGGTAATTTTCATATTTATAGACATAGGCTTAAAAAATGTGGCGTTAGAGGGTGAAAACTCAAAACAACCCCGACCGGCCTCGTGGGTGGCACCAACACCTCCAATCGGACCAATGTAACTCGTAGGAACTGACCGCACAGCTGCGAGACTCTCGGTTTGAGAATATGACGGTAGTTTGCGTAATTCTAGACTTAGGCTTAAGAACAGGGCGTTAGAGGGTGAAAACTCGAAACAACCCCCGACCGTCCCCATGGGTGGCACAAACACCTCCCAGGGACCAATGTAAATCGTAGGAACTGAACGCGCATCCGCGGGACTCCCAGTTTGAGAATACGATGGTAATATGCATATTTCTAGACTTAGGATTAAAGAGATCGAGTTAAAGGGTGAAAACTCGAAACAACCCCCGACCGACCGCGTGGGTCCCACTAACACCTCCCACGGGACAAATGTAACTTATAGGTTCTGACCCCGCAACCGCGGGTTTCCCGATTTGAGAATACGATGGTAATTTGCATATTTCTAGACTTAGGCTTAAAAAACATGGCGTTAGAGGGTGAAAAATCAAAACAAACCCCGACCGGCCGCGTGGGTGGATCCAACACCTCCCAAGGGACCAATGTAACTCATTGGAAATGACCCCGCAGCCGCGGTTCTGTCGGTTTGAGAATACGATGGTAATTTATATATTTATAGACTTAGGCTTAAAAACATGGAGTTAAAGGGTGAAAACTCGATACAGAGCCCGAACAGCCCCTTGGGTGGCACCAACACCTCCCACGGGACGAATGTAACTCAGAGGAACTGACCCTGTAGCCGCGGGTCTCCCGGTTTGAGAATACGATGGTAATTTGCATATTTCTAGACTTAGGCTTAAAAAACATGGAGTTAGCGGGTGAAAACTCGAAACAACCCCCAACCGGCCGTGTGGGTGGATCCAACACCTCCCACGGGACCAATGTACCTCATAGGAAATGACCCCGCAGCCACGCTTCTGTCGGTTTGAGAATACGACGGTAATTTATATATTTATGGACTTAGGCTTAAAAACATGGCATTAGAGGGTGAAAATTTGAAACAGCCCCCGAACGGCACTTTGAGTGGCACCAACTCCTCCCACGGCAGTAATGTAACTCGTAGGAACGGACGATGCAACCATGGGACTCCCTGTTTGAGAATACGACGGTAATTTGCATATTTCTCGACGTAGGCTTAAAAACATGGCGTTAAAGGGTGAAAACTCAAAACAACCCCCGACTATCCCCGTGGGTGGCACCAACACCTCCCACGGGAGCCATGTAACTCGTAGGAACTGATCGCGCAGCCGCGGGACTCTCTATTAGAGAATACGACGGTAATTTTCTTAGTTCTAGACTTAGGCTTAACAACATGGCGTTAGAGGGTGAAAAATAGAAACAGCCCCCGAACGGCCCCGTGGGTGGCACTAACACCTCCCACGAGACCAATGTAACTCGTAGGAACTGACCCCGTAGCCACGGGTCTCCCAGTTTGAGAATACGATGGTAATTTGCATATGTTTAGACTTCGAATTAAAAACATGGCGTTAGAGTGTGAAAACTCGAACAGATACCGAATGGGCCCGTGGGTGGCACCAACACCTCCCACGGGACCAATGTAACTCGTAGGAGCTGACCCCGCAGCCGCGGGTCTCCCAGTTTGAGAATACGATAGTAATTTGCATATTTCTAGACTTAGGCTTAAAAACATCAGAGGTTGAAAACTCGAAACAACCCCCGAATGGCCTCGTGGGTGGCACCGACACCTCCCACGGGACCAATGTAACTCGTAGGAACTGATCGCGCAGCCGCAAAACTCCAGATTTGAGAATACGACGGTAGTATGCATATTTTTATACTTAAGCAAAACATGGCGTTAGAGGATGAAAACTCGAAATAGCCACCGAACGGCCCCGTGGGTTGCACCAACACCTCCTACGGGACCAATGTAACTTGTAGGAACTGACCTCACAGCCGCGGGTCTCTCGGGTTGAGAATACGACGGTAATCTGTAGATTTCTAGACTTAGGCTTAAAAACATGGCGTTACAGGGTGAAAACTCAAAACAACCCCCGACCGTCCCCGTGGGTGGCACCAACACCTTCCACGGGACCAATGTAACTCGTAGGAACTGACCCCGCAACCGCGGGACTCTCGGTTTTAGAATACGATGGTAATTTTCATATTTCTAGACCTAGGATTATAAACATGGTTTTAGTGGGTGAAAACTCGAAACAGCCCCCGAACGGCCTCTTGGGTGGCACCAACACCTCCCACGAGACCAATGAAACTCGTAGGAACTGACCCCGTAGCCGCAGGTCTCCCGGTTTGAGAATATGATGGTAATTTGCATATTTCTAGACTTTGGCTTAAAAACAAGGAGTTAAAGGGTGAAAACTCGAAACAACCCCCGACCGACCGCGAGGGTGGATCCAACACCTCCCACGGGACCAATGTAACTCGATTTGAGAATACGACGGTAATTTTAATATTTCAAGACTTAGGCTTAAAAACATGGCGTTGGAGGGTGAAAAACCTAAATAGCCCCCGAACGGCCCCGTGGGTGGCACTAACACCTCCCATGGGACCAATGTAACTCGTAGGTACTGACGCCATAGCCACGGGTCTCCTAATTTGAGAATACGACGGTAATTTGCATATTTCTAAACTTAGGCTTAAAAACATGGCGTTAGAGTGTGAAAACTCGAAACAGATCCCAAATGGCCCCGTGGGTGGTACCAACACCTCCCACGGGACCAATGTAACTCGTAGGAACTGATCGCGCAGCTGCAAGACTCCCGGTTTGAGAATACGATGGTAATATTCATATTTTTATACTTAAGCAAAAACATGGCGTTAGAGGATGAAAACTCGAAATAGCTCCCGAACGGCCCCGTGGGTAGCACCAACACCTCCCACGGGACCAATGTAACTCGTAGGAACTGACCTCACAGCCGCGGGTCTCTCGGTTTGAGAATACGACGGTAATTTGCATATTTCAAGACTTAGGCTTAAAAACATGGCGTTACAGGCTGAAAACTCGTAACAGCCCTCGAACGGCGCCGTGGGAGGCACCAACACCTCCCACGGGACCAATGTAACTCGTAGGAACTGACCGCGCAACCGCGAGACTCCCGGTTTGAGAATACGATAGTAATTTCCATATTTTAAGACTTAGGCTTAAAAACAAGGCATTAGAGGGTGAAAACTTGAAACAACCCCCGACCGTCCCCGTGGGTGGGACCAACACCTCCCACGGGACCAATGTAACTCGTAGGAACTGACCGCACAGCTGCGGGACTCCCAGTTTGAGAATACGACGATAATTTTAATATTTCTAGAGTTAGGCTTAAAAAGACTGCATTAGAGGGTGAGAACTGGAAACACCCCCCGAACGGCCCCGTGGCTGGCACCAATAACACACACGGAACCAATGTAACTCGTAGGAACTGACCCCGCAGGCGCAGGTCTCCCGGTTTGAGAATATGATGGTAATTTGCATATTTATAGACTTTGGCTTAAAAAATGGAGTTAGAGGGTGAAAACTCGAAACAGAGCCCGAACGGTCCCGTGGGTGGCACCAACACCTCCCACGGGATGAATGTAACTCATAGGTACTGACCCTATAGCCGCGGGTCTCCCGGTTTGAGAATACAGTGGTAATTTACATATTTCTAGACTTATGCTTAAAAAACATGGCGTTAGAGGGTGAAAAGTCGAAAAAACCCCCAACCGGCCGCATGGGTGGATCCAACACCCCCCACGGGACCAATGTAACTCATTGGAAATGACCCCGCAACCGCGGTTCTGTCGTTTTGAGAATACGAAGATAATTTATATATTTATAGACATAGGATTAAAAACATGGTTTTTAGAGGGTGAAAATTTGAAACACCCCCGAACGGCCCTTTGGGTGGCACCAACACCTCCCACGGCAGTAATATAACTCGTAGGAATAGATGACGTAGCCATGGGACTCCCGGTTTGAGAATACAATGGTAATTTGCATATTTCTAGACGTAGGCTTAAAAACATGGCGTTAAAGGGTGAAAACTCGAAATAACCCCCGATCGGCCGCGTGGGTCGCACCAACACCTCCCACGGGACCAATGTAACTCGTAGGTTCTGACCCTGCAGCCGCGGGATTCCGGATTTGAGAACACGATGGTAATTTGCATATTTCTAGATTTAGGCTTAAAAAACATGGCGTTAGAGGGTGAAAACTCGAAACAACCCCCGACCGGCCGCGTGGGTGGATCCAACACCTCCCAATGGGCCAGTGTAACACATAGGAAATGACCCCGCAGCCGCGGGACTCTTGGTTAGAGAATAGCACGGTAATTTGCTTAGTTCTAGACTTAGGCTTAAAAAGATGGCGTTAGATGGTTAAAAGTAGAAATAGCCCCCGAACGGCCCCGTGGGTGGCACTAACACCTCCCACGGGACCAATATAACTCGTAGGAACTAACCCCGTAGCCGCGGGACTCCCAGTTTGAGAATACGACGGTAATTTGCATATCTCTAGACTTAAGCTTAAAAACATGGCATTAGAGTGTGAAAACTCGAAACAGATACCGACTGGCCCCGTGGGTGGCACCAACACCTCCCACGGGACAAATGTAACTCGTAGGAGCTGACCCCGCAGTCGCAGGTCTCCCAGTTTGAAAATACGATAGTAATTTGTATATTTTTAGACTTAGGCTTAAAAACATCAGAGGTTGAAAACTCGAAACAACCCCCTAATGGCATCGTGGGTGGCACCAACACCTCCCACGGGACTAATGTAACTCATAGGAACTGATCGCGCAGCAGCAAGACTCCCGGTTTGAGAATACGACGGTAATATGCATATTTTTATACTTAAGCAAAACATGGCATTAGAGGATGAAAACTCGAAATAGCGCCCGAACGGCCCCGTGGGTTTCACCAACACCTCCCACGGGACCAATATAACTCGCAGGAACTGACCTCACAGCCGCGGGTCTCTCGGTTTGAGAATACAATGGTAATTTGTATATTTCTAGACATAGGCTTAAAAACATAGCGTTATAGGGTGAAAACTCGTAACAGCCCTCGGACGGCGCCGTGGCTGGCACTAACACCTCCCACGGGACCAATGTAACTCGTAGGAACTGATCGCGCAGCCGCGAGACTCCCGATTTGAGAATACGATAGTAATTTACATATTTCAAGACTTAGACTTAAAAACAAGGAATTAGAGGGTGAAAACTCGAAACAACCCCCGACCGTCCCCGTGGGTGGCACCAACATCTCCCACGGGACCAATGTAACTCGTAGGAACCGACCCCATAGCCGCGGGTCTCCCAATTTGAGAATACGACGGTAATTTGGATATTTCTAGACTTAGGTTTAAAAACATGGCGTTAGAGGGTTAAAACTCAAAACACCCCTGACCGTTCCCGGGGGTGGCACCAACACCTCCCACAGGACCAATGTAATTCGTAGGAACTGACCGAGCAACCGCGGGACTCTCAGTTTTAGAATACGATGGTAATTTTCATATTTCTAGACTTAGGCTTAAAAACATGGTTTTAGAGGGTGAAAACTCGAAACAGCCCCCGAACGGCCCCTTGGGTGGCACCAACACATCCCACGAGACCAATGAAACTCGTAGGAACTGACCCCGCAGTCGCAGGTCTCCCGGTTTGAGAATACGATGGTAATTTGCATATTTCTAGACTTTGGCTTAAAAACATGGAATTAAAGGGTGAAAACTCGATACGGAGCCCGAACGGCCCCGTGGGTGGCACCAACACCTCCCACGGGACAAATGTAACTCATAGGAACTGACCCTGTAGCCGTGGGTCTCCCGGTTTGAGAATAAGGTGGTAATTTGCATATTTCTAGACTTAGGCTTAAAAAACATGGCATTAGAGGGTGAAAACTCGAAACAACCCCCGACCGGCCGCGTGGGTGGATCCAACACCTCCCACGGGACCAACGTAACTCGGTTTGAGAATACAACGGTAATTTTCATATTTCTAGACTTAGGCTTAAAAACATGGCGTTAGAGGGTAAAAACTCTAAACAACCCCCGACCGTCCCCGTGGGTGGCACCAACACCTCCCACGGGACCAATGTAACTCGTACGAACTGATCGCGCAACCGGGGGACTCTCGGTTTGAGAATATGACGATAATTTGCATATATCTAGACTTAGGCTTATAAAAATGGCGTTAGAGGGTGAAAAATAGAAACAACCCCCGAACGGCCCCGTGGGTGGCACTAACACCTCCCACGGGACCAATGTAACTCGTAGGAACTGACCCCGTAGCCGCGGGTCTCCCAATTTCAGAATACGACGGTAATTTGCATATTTCTAAACTTAGGCTTAAAAACATGGCGTTAGAGTGTGAAAACTCGAAACAGATACCGAATGGCCCCGTGGGTGGCACCAACACCTCCCACGGGACCAATGTAACTCGTAGGAACTGATCACACAGCCGCAAGACTCCCGATTTGAGAATACGACGGTAATATGCATATTTTTATACTTAAGCAAAAACATGATGTTAGGGGAAGAAAAATCGAAATAGCCCTTGAACGGCCCCGTGGGTAGCACCAATACCTCCCACGGGACCAATGTAACTCGTAGGAATTGACTTCATAGCCGCGGGTCTCTCGATTTGAGAATACGACGGTAATTTGCATATTTCTAGACTTAGGCTTAAAAACATGGCGTTACAGGGTGAAAACTCGTAACAGCCCCCGACCGTCCACGTGGGTGGCACCAACACCTCCCATGGGACCAATGTAACTCGTAGGAACTGACCGCGGAGCTGCGGGACTCCCGGTTTGAGAATACGACGGTAATTTGAATATTTCTAGACTTAGGCTTAAAAACACTGCGTTAGAGGGTGACAACTGGAAACACCCCCCGAACGGCCCCATGGCTGGCACCAATACCACACACGGGACCAATGTAACTCGTTGGAACTGACCCCGCAGGCGCAGGTCTCCCGATTTGAGAATACGATGGTAATTTGCATATTTCTAGACTTTGGCTTAAAAACATGGCGTTACAGGGTGAAAACTCGTAACAGCCCACGAACGGCGCCGTGGGTGGCACCAACAGCTCCCACGGGTCGAATGTAACTCATAGGAACTGACCCAATAGCCGCGGGTCTCCCGGTTTGAGAATACGGTGGTAATTTGCATATTTCTAGACTTAGGCATAAAAAACATGGCGTTAGATGGTGAAAACTCGAAACAACCCCCGACCGGCCACGTGGGAGGATCCAACACCCCCCACGGGACCAATGTAACTCATTGGAAATGACCCCGCAACCGTGGTTCTGTCGGTTTGAGAATACGACGGTAATTTATATATTTATAGACTTAGGTTTAAAAACATGGCGTTAGAGGGTTAAAATTTGAAACAACCCCTAAACGGCCCTTTGGGTGGCACCAACACCTCCCACGGCAGTAATGTAACTCGTAGGAACAAACGACGCAACCATGGGACTCCCGGTTTGAGAATACGACGATAATTTGCATATTTCTAGACGTAGGCTTAAAAACTTGGCGTTAAAGGGTGAAAACTCTAAACAACCCCCGACCATCCCCGTGGGTGGCACCAACACCTCCCACGGGACCAATGTAACTCGCAGGAACTGATCGCGCAGCCGCGGGACTCTCGGTTTGAGAATACGAGGGTAATTTGCATATTTCTAGACTTAGGCTTAAAAACATGGTGTTAGAGGGTAAAAAATAGAAACAGCCCCCGAACGGCCTCGTGGGTGGCACTAACACCTCCCACGGGACCAATGTAACTCGTTGGAACTGACCCCGTAGCCGCGGGTCTCCCAGTTTGAGAATACGATGATAATTTGCATATTTCTAGACATAGGCTTAAAAACATCAGAGGTTGAAAACTCGAAACAACCCCCGAATGGCATCGTGGGTGGCACCAACACCTCCCACGGGACCAATGTAACTCGTAGGAACTCATCGCGCAGTCGCAAGACTCCCGGTTTGAGAATACGACGGTAATATGCATATTTTTATAGTTAAGAAAAACATGGCATTAGAGGATGAAAACTCGAAATAGCCCCCGAACGGCCCGTGGGTTGCAACATGACCTCCCACGGGACCAATGTAACTCGTAGGAACTGACCGCGCAGCCGCGATACTCCCGGTTTGAGAATACGACAGTAGTTTGCATATTTCAATACATAGGCTTAAAAACAAGGCATTAGAGGGTGAAAACTGGAAACAACCCCCGACCGATCCCGTGGGTGGCACCAACACATCCCACGAGACCAATGTAACTCATAAGAACTGACCGCGCAGCTACGGGACTCCCGGTTTGACAATACGACGATAATTTGAATATGTCTTCACTTAGGCTTAAAAACACTGCGTTAGAGGGTGCGAACTAAAAACACCCCCCGAACGGCCCCGTGGGTGGTACCAATACCACACACGGGACCAATGTAAATCGTAGGAACTGACCCCGCAGGCGCAGGTCTCCCGGTTTGATAATACGATGGTAATTCGCATATTTCTAGACTTTCCCTTAAAAACATGGAGTTAGAGGGTGAAAACTCGATACAGAGCCCGAATGGCCCTGTGGGTGGCACCAACAATTCCCACGGGACGAATGTAACTCATAGGAACTGACCCTGTAGCCGCGGGTCTCCCGATTTGAGAATACGGTGGTAATCTGCATATGTCTTGACTTAGGCTTAAAAAACATGGCGTTAGAGGGTGAAAACTCGAAACATCCCCCGATCGGCAGCGTGGGTGGATCCAACACCTACCACGGGACCGATGTAACTCATTGGAAATGACCCCGCAGCCACGATTCTGTCGGTTTGAGAATACGACGATAATTTATATATTTATAGACTTAGGCTTAAAAACATAGCGTTAGAGGGTGAAATTTTGAAATAGCCCCCGAACGGCCCTTTGAGTGGCACCAACACCTCCCACGGCAGTAATGTAACTCATAGGAACAAACGACGCAGCCATGGGACTCCCGGTTTGAGAATACGATGGTAATTTGCATATTTCTAGACGTAGGCTTAAAAACATGGCGTTAAAGGGTGAAAACTCTAAACAACCCCCGGTCGTCCCCGTGGGTGGCACCAACACCTCCCACGGGACCAATGTAACTCGTAGGAATTTATCATGCAGCCGCGGGACTCTCGGTTTGAGAATACGACATAAATTTGCATATTTCTAGACTTAGGCTTAAAAACATGGCGTTAGAGGGTGAAAAATAGAGACAGCCCCCGAACGGCCCCGTGGGTGGCACTTACACCTCCCACGGGACCAATGTAACTCGTAGTAACTGATCCCGAAGCCGCGGGTCACTCAGTTTGAGAATACGACGCAAATTTGCATATTTCAAGAGTTAGGGTTAAAAACATGGCGTTAGAGTGTGAAAACTCGAAACAGATCCCGAATGGCCCCGTGGGTGGCACCAGCACCTCCCACGGGACCAGTGTAACTCGAAGGAGCTGACCCCACAGCCGCGGGATGCCCAGTTTGAGAATACGACAGTAATTTTCATATTTCTAGACTTAGGCCTAAAAGCATCAGAAGTTGAAAACTCGAAACAACCCCCGAATGGGCTCGTGGGTGGCACCAACACCTCCCACGGGACCAATGTAACTCGTAGGAACTGATCGCGCAGCCGCAAGACTCCCGCTTTGAGAATACAATGGTAATATGCATATTTATATACTAAAGCAAATATGGCTTTAGAGGATGAAAACTCGAAATAGCCCCCGAACGGCCCCGTGGGTTGCACCAACACCTCCCACGGGACCAATGTAACTCTTAGGAACTGATCGCGCAGCCGTGAGACTCCCAGTTCGAGAATACAATAGTAATTTGCATATTTCAATACATTGGCTTAAAAACAAGTCATTAGAGGGTGAAAACTCGAAACAACCCCCGACCGATCCCGTGGGTGGCACCAACACCTCCCACGAGACCAATGTAACTCGTAAGAACTGACCGCGCAGCTGCGGGACTCCCGATTTGACAATACGACGATAATTTGAATATGTCTTGACTTAGGCTTAAAAACACTGCGTTAGAGGGTGATAACTAGAAACACCCCCCGAACGGCCCCGTGGGTGGTACCAATACCACACACGGGACCAATGTAAATCGTAGGAACTGACCCCGCAGGCGCAGGTCTCCCGGTTTGAGAATACGATGGTAATTTGCATATTTCTAGACTTTGGCTTAAAAACATGGAGTTAGAGGGTGAAAACTCGATACAGAGCCCGAATGGCCCCGTGGGTGGCACCAACAATTCCCACGGGACGAATGTAACTCATAGGAACAGAACCTGTAGCCGCGAGTCTCCTGATTTGAGAATACGGTGGTAATCTTCATATTTCTTGACTTAGGCTTAAAAAACATGGCGTTAGAGGGTGAAAACTTGAAACAACCCCCAATCGGACGCGTGGGTGGATCCAACACCTCCCACGGGACCGATGTAACTCATTGGAAATGACCCCGCAGTCGCGATTATGTCGGTTTGAGAATACGACGGTAATTTATATATTTATAGACTTAGGCTTAAAAACATGGTGTTAGAGGGTGAAAATTTGAAACAGCCCCCGAACGGCCCTTTGGGTGGCACCAACACCTCCCACGGCAGTAATGTAACTCGTAGGAACAGACGACGCAGCCTTGGGACTCCCGATTTGAGAATACGACTGTAATTTGCGTATTTCTAGACGTAGGCTTAAAAATGGCGTTAAAGGGTGAAAACACTAAACAAGCCCCGACCGTCCCCGTGCGTGGTACCAAGACCTCCGACGGGTCCAATGTAACTCGTAGGAACTGATCGCACAGCCGCGGGACTCTCGGTTTGAGAATACCACAGTAATTTGCATATTTCTAGACTTAGGCTTAAAAACATGGCGTTACAGGGTGAAAAATAGAAACAACCCCCGAACGGCCTCGTGGGTGGCACTAACACCTCCCACGGGACCAATGTAACTCATTGGAACTGACCCCGTAGCCGCGGGTCTCCCAGTTGGAGAATACGACGATAATTTGCATATTTCTAGAATTAGGCTTAAAAACATCAGAGGTTGAAAACTCGAAACAACCCCCGAATGGAATTGTGGGTGGCACCAACACCTCCCACGGGACCAATGTAACTCGTAGGAACTGATCGCACAGCCGCAAGACTCCCGGTTTGAGAATACGACGGTAATATGCATATTTTTTTACTTATGCAAAACATGGCATTAGAGGATGAAAACTCGTAATAGCCCCCGAACGGCCCCGTGGGTTGCACCAACACCTCCCACGGGACCAATGTAACTCGTAGGAACTGACCGCGCAGCCGCGAGACTCCCGGTTTGAGAATACAACAACAATTTGCATATTTCAAAACATAGGCTTAAAAACAAGGCATTAGAGGGTGAAAATGCGTAACAACCCCCGACCGATCCCGTGGGTGGCACCAACACCTTCCACGAGACAAATGTAACTCGTAAGAACTGACCGTGCAGCTGCGGAACTCCCGATTTGACAATACGAAGATAATTTGAATATGTCTTGACTTAGGCTTAAAAACACTGCGTTAAAGGGTGAGAACTAGAAACACCCCCCGAACGGCCCAGTGGGTGGTACCAATACCACACACGGGACCAATGTAAATCGTAGGAACTGACCCCGCAGGCGCAGGTCTCCCGGTTTGAGAATACGATGGTAATTTGCATATTTCTAGACTTTGGCATAAAAACATGGAGTTAGAGGGTGAAAACTCGATACAGAGCCCGAATGGCCCCGTGGGTGGCACCAACACCTCCCACGGGATGAATGTAACTCATAGGAACTGACCCTGTAGCCGCGGGTCTCCCGATTTGAGAATACGGTGGTAATCTGCATATTTCCTGACTTAGGCTTAAAAAACATGGCGTTAGAGGGTGAAAACTCGAAACAACCCCCGATCAGCCGCGTTGGTGGATCCAACACCTCCCACGGGACCGATGTAACTTATTGGAAATGACCCCGCAGCCGCGATTCTGTCGGTTTGAGAATACGACGGTAATTTATATATTTATAGACTTAGGCTTAAAAATATGGCGTTAGAGGGTGAAACTTTGAAATAGCCCCCGAACGGCCCTTTGAGTGGCACCAACACCTCCCACGACAGTAATATAACTCAAAAGGAACAGACGACGAAGCCATGGGACTCCCGGTTTGAGAATACGATGTTAATTTGCATATTTCTAGATGTAGGCTTAAAAACATGGCGTTAAAGGGTGAAAACTCTAAACAACCCCCGACCGTCTCCGTGGGTGGCACCAACACCTCCCACGGGACCAATGTAACTCGTAGGAACTGATCGTGCAGCCGCGGGACTCTCCGTTTGAGAATACGACAGAAATTGGCATATTTCTAGACTTAGGCTTAAAAACATGGCCTTAGAGGGTGAAAAATAGAAACAGCCCCCGAACGGCCCCGTGGGTGGCACTAACACCTCCCCCGGGACCAATGTAACTCATAGAAACTGACCCCGAAGCCGCGGGTCACTCAGTTTGAGAATACGACGGTAATTTGCATATTTCTAGGGTTAGGGTTTAAAACATGGCGTTAGAGTGTGAAAACTCGAAACAGATCCCGAATGGCCCCGTGGGTGGCACCAACACCTCCCACAGGACCAGTGTAACTCGAAGGAGTTGACCCCATAGTCGCGGGACGCCCAGTTTGAGAATACGACAGTAATTTTCATATTTCTAGACTTAGGCCTAAAAGCATCAGAAGTTGAAAACTCGAAACAACCCCCGAATGGCCTCGTGAGTGGCACCAACACCTCCCACGGGACCAATGTAACTCGTAGGAACTGATCGCGCAGCCTTCAGGCTCCCTGTTTCAGAATATGACGGTAATTTGCATATTTCTAGACTTAGGTTAAAAACATGGCGTTAGAGGGTGAAAACTCGAAATAGCCTCCGAACGGCCCCGTGGGTTGCACCAACACCTCTCACGGGACCAATGTAACTCGTAGGAACTGACCGCGCAGCCATGAGACTCCCGGTTTGAGAATACGACAGTAATTTGGATATTTCAATACATAGGCTTAAAAACAAGGCATTAAAGGGTGAAAACTCGAAACAACCCCCGACCGATCCCGTGGGTGGCACCAACACCTCCCACGAGACCAATGTAACTCGTAAGAACTGACCGCGCAGCTGCGGGACTCCCGGTTTGAAAATACGATGATAATTTGAATATGTCTTGACTTAGGCTTAAAAACACTGCTTTAGAGGGTGATGATAACTAGAAACACCCCCCGAACGGCCCCGTGGGTGGTACCAATACCACACACGGGACCAATGTAAATCATAGGAACTGACCCCGCAGGCGCAGGTCTCCCGGTTTGAGAATGCGATGGTAATTTGCATATTTCTAGACTTTGGCTTAAAAACATGGAGTTAGAGGGTGAAAACTCGATACATAACCCGAATGGCCCCGTGGGTGGCACAAACAATTCCCATGGGACGAATGTAACTCATAGGAACTGACCCTGTAGCCGCGGGTCTCCCGATTTGAGAATACGGTGGTAATCTTCATATTTCTTGACTTAGGCTTAAAAACATGGCTTTAGAGGGTGAAAACTCGAAACAACCCCCGATCGGCCGCGTGGGTGGATCCAACACCTCCCACGGGATCGATGTAACTCATTGGAAATGACCCCACAGCCGCGATTCTGTCGGTTTGAGAATACGACGGTAATTTATATATTTATAGACTTAGGCTTAAAAACATGGCGTTAGAGGGTGAAAATTTGAAACAGCCCCCGAACGGCCCTTTTGGTGGCACCAACACCTCCCACGGCAGTAATGTAACTCATAGGAACAGACGACGCAGCCATGGGACTCCCAGTTTGAGAATACGACTCTAATTTGCGTATTTCTAGACGTAGGCTTAAAAATGGCGTTAAAGGGTGAAAACATTAAACAACCCCTGACCGTCCCCCGTGCGTGGCACCAAGACCTCCCACGGGACCAATGTAACTCGTAGGAACTGATCGCACAGCCGCAGGACTCTCGGTTTGAGAATAAGACGGTAATTTGCATATTTCTAGACTTAGGCTTAAAAACATGGCGTTAGAGGGTGAAAAATAGAAACAACCCCCGAACGGCCTCGTGGGTGGCACTAACACCTCCCACGGGACCAATGTAACTCGTTGGAACTGACCCCGTAGCTGTGGGTGTCCCAGTTTGAGAATACGACGATAATTTGCATATTTGTAGACTTAGACTTAAAAACATGGCGTTAGAGTGTGAAAACTCAAAACAGATCCCGAATGGCCCCGTGGGTGGCACAAACACCACCCACGGGACCAATGTAACTCGTAGGAGCTGATCCCACAGCTGCTGGTCTCCCAGTTTGAGAATACGACAGTAATTTGTATATTTCTAGACTTAGGCCTAAAAGCATCAGAGGTTGAAAACTCGAAACAGCCACCGAATGGCCTCGTGGGTGGCACCAACACCTCCCACGGGACCAATGTAACTCATAGGAACTGATCGCGCAACCGCAAGACTCCCTCTTTGAGAATACGACGGTAATATGAATATTTCTATACTTAAGCAAACATGGCGTTAGAGGATGAAAACTCGAAATAGCCCCCGAACGGCCCCGTGGGTTGCACCAACACCTCTCACGGGACCAATGTAACTCGTAGGAACTGACCGCACAGCCGTGAGACTCCCGGTTTGAGAATACGACAGTAATTTGGATATTTCAATACATAGGCTTAAAAATAAGGAATTAGAGGGTGAAAACTCGAAACAACCCCCGATCGATCCCATGGGTGGCACCAACACCTCCCACGAGACCAATGTAACTCGTAAGAACTGACCGCCCAGCTGCGGGACTCCCGGTTTGACAATACGACGATAATTTGAATATGTCTTGACTTAGGCTTAAAAACACTGCGTTAGAGGGTGATAACTAGAAACACCCCCCGAACGGCCCCTTGGGTGGTACCAATACCACACACGGGACAAATGTAAATCGTAGGAACTGACCCCGCAGGCGCAGGTCTCCCGATTTGAGAATACGATGGTAATTTGCATATTTCTAGACTTTGGCTTAAAAACATGGAGTTAGAGGGTGAAAACTCGATACAGAGCCCGAATGGCCCCGTAGGTGGCACCAACAATTCCCACGGGACGAATGTAACTCATAGGAACTGACCCTGTAGCCGCGGGTCTCCCAATTTGAGAATACGGTGGTAATCTTCATATTTCTTGACTTAGGCTTAAAAAACATGGCGTTAGAGGGTGAAAACTCGAAACAACCCCCGATCGGCCGCGTGGGTGGATCCAACACCTCCCACGGGACCGATGTAACTCATTGGAAATGACCCCGCAGCCTCGATTCTGTCGGTTTGAGAATACGACGGTAATTTATATATTTATAGAATTAGGCTTAAAAACATGGCGTTAGAGGGTGAAAATTTGAAACAGCCCCCGAACGGCCCTTTGGGTGGCACCAACACCTCCCACGGCAGTAATGTAACTCATAGGAACAGACGATGCAGCCATGGGACTCCCGGTTTGAGAATACGACTCTAATTTGCATATTTCTAGACGTAGGCTTAAAAATGGCGTTAAAGGGTGAAAACACTAAACAACCCCTGACCGTCCCCGTGCGTGGCACGAAGACCTCCCACAGGACCAATGTAACTCGTAGGAACTGACCGCACAACCGCGGGACTCTCGGTTTGAGAATACAACGGTAATTTGCATATTTCTAGACTTAGGCTTAAAAACATGGCGTTTGAGGGTGAAAAATAGAAACAGCCCCCGAACGTCCTCGTGGGTGGCACTAACACCTCCCACGGGACCAATGTAACTCGTTGGAACTGACCCCGTAGCCGCGGGTCTCCCAGTTTGAGAATATGACGATAATTTGCATATTTGTAGACTTAGACTTAAAAACATGGCGTTAGAGTGTGAAAACTCAAAACAGATCCCGAATGGCCCCGTGGGTGGCACCAACACCACCCACGGGACCAATGTAACTCGTAGGAGCTGATCCCACAGCTGCGGGTCTCGCAGTTTGAGAATACGACAGTAATTTGTATATTTCTAGACTTAGGCCTAAAAGCATCAGAGGTTGAAAACTCAAAACAGCCACCGAATGGCCTCGTGGGTGGCACCAACACCTCCCACGGGACCAATGTAACTCGTAGGAACTGATCGCGCAGTCGCAAGACTCCCGCTTTGAGAATACGACGGTAATATGAATATTTTTATACTTAAGCAAACATGGCGTTAGAGGATGAAAACTCGAAATATCCCCCGAATGGCCCCGTGGGTTGCACCAACAGCTCCCACGGGACCAATGTAACTCGTAGGAATGGACCGCGCAGCCGCGAGACTCCCGGTTTGAGAATACGACAGTAATTTCCATATTTCAATACATAGGCTTAAAAACAAGGCATTAGAGGGTGAAAACTCAAAACAACCCCCGACCGTCCCCGTGGGTGGCACCAACACCTCCCATCGGACCAATGTCAATCGTAAAAACTGACCGTGCAGCTGCGGGACTCCCGATTTGAGAATACGATGATAATTTGAATATTTCTTTACTTAGGCTTAAAAACACTGTGTTACAGGGTGAGAACTAGAAACACCCCCTGAACGGCCCCGTGGGTGGTACCAATACCACACATGGGACCAATGTAAATCATAGGAACTGACGTCGTAGGCGCAGGTCTCCCGATTTGAGAATATGATGGTAATTTGTATATTTCTAGACTTTGGCTTAAAAACATGGAGTTAGAGGGTGAAAACTCGATACAGATCCCGAACGGCCCCGTGGGTGGCACCAACACCACCCACAGGACGAATGTAACTGACAGGAACTAACCCTGTAGCTGCGGGTCTCCCGGTTTGAGAATACGGTGGTAATTTACATAGTTCTAGACTCAGGCTTAGAAAACATGGCGTTTGAGAGTGAAAACTCAAAATAACCCTGAAAAGGTGAGCTTTTCTAAATCAAAGCTCTGATACCAATTTGAGAGTGCGTGGAAGTGATACCGGGGTTTTGATTTTCGCAATTACAACAAAACCAAATATAATTTCCTTTTATATAAACAACACGAGATGCGAAAGCATTCAATGATGTGATGGTTCAACTAAAATACTAAATTCCAAATTGTAGTTTTATTACACAAATTAAACTTAAACAAAGTGAGAATTGATGAAACACACAAAGTTATTAAATTCACTTAAACCAATATCAATTTAACTCAAGTCCTAGAATTTGCCTAAGTCATATTTTTCATTTAAACAAAGTTAGGCCAAACCTAATTTTAGCAAATGACTTGAATTAAACAACTCTACCCAATATTTAAATTAAGTTCAAATTAAATAGAGTGTGATAATTAAACCAATTTTTTTCTTGAAATTATCCTAAGCATGCGTTCTAAATTATTGTGCAAGATAATATAAACCAATCACACTACGCCGCGATGTACGAGGAAAAACCCAAGACGGTAAACAACCTCGGATGGCCCTAGCCACAAGTCCACTAGATATGGATTTTACAAATACAAGACAAAAGACTTACTTCCTCAACTCGAACCCTTTCAAGCGTTGATGCTTCTTCTTGTAGACACCTCTTCCTAGCGGAGAACCACGGAGCTCCACCGCGATCTCGGAATCCACCGATAGGACTTTAAACGATCACCATCACCCGAACGCGAAGCCTTTCTCCATGTGGGTAAATCAACATAAGAAACACTTCTTCTTTCTTTGTGGGAGGTAGAAGCAAAACCCAAAACTTCTCTTCAATTCGGTGTAGAGAAAACCGGTGCCAACAAAGTCCAAGCAATTGATATTTATGTAGGAGAACTTGGATAAACAATATTTGGGTGTAAACACTAGAGTGGTATATGAATTTCTCTTTAAAAAATAACACTCAAAACTTGATCTTTTTCTCTTTTTGTTTTTGCTTTCAAAACACTCTCTAAGAGTTTGTATGATATGAAAAAGATAGATTTTCAAAAGTGATTCCTGTCCCTATTAAAATCTATAAATGTTGGTTACAAACATAGTGGGAAAGTGGGTACAAAACTGCCAAAAACTGTTCCCGCCTAGCAGCTCGTTCGAACGACATTTCGTTCGAACGAACTCTCGTTCGAACGAGACTTCTAACGACGCACCAGTATGGACTTCGTTAGAATCTCGTTGGAAATCTCGTTAGAACGAACATTCTCGTTCGAACGATATTTTGAACGACAGACCAGTATACCTTGGTGGGAACTCGTTGGCAAACTCGTTCGAACGAAACCTGGTTCGAACGAAAAACTCGTTCGAACGACATTTCGAACGACTTCCAAAAATTTTTATCAAATTCGATTTTTGGCCCAGAAACTTTATATAATTTATTTTAAAAATCTAATTAAATTTTTCTGAAAATAAAACACAGTTTTTATTTAACCTAACACCCAATAAACTTTCTTCCAACCTCCTATATATATATATAATTACATTCATACCTTGGGAGCATGGAACTATGATTGATGACGTAGAAACGAGGCGCGCAAACCGGCATATTTGATGAAGCTTTATACTCTTTGCCGCTACGTCTTCAATAAACACTTCATAGGCTTGAGAGTATTACAATTACATACTATCCTATGAAAAAATGTTTTTGTCCGAAATTGAGCTAACACTATACATGGACTCAATTGGAAATTTGTGTCCTTACAAATCTCCCCCTTTGGCTATTCCGGGACAAAAACCAAACAAAAATCCTAAAGGGCCGTCAAGCT
The DNA here is from genome assembly GCA_949130495.1 of Sambucus nigra. Classification (NCBI taxonomy): domain Eukaryota; kingdom Viridiplantae; phylum Streptophyta; class Magnoliopsida; order Dipsacales; family Adoxaceae; genus Sambucus; species Sambucus nigra. Next base: position 183,539,097 of record OX422207.1, read on the forward strand.
CTACTAGACTCAAAAACATAACCCACCCAAACTTGACTCAACCCAAGGATCAAACGCTTTGCCTTTAAACAATGCCGCTTTAGAAGAAATCCTTCACATTTAAGCAAACTCATCAAATGCATAGGGAATATCAAAGTATTAAATGCAATTTAAATAAATTACTCCCCCTAAATAAATTCTACCCTTTATGACCTACTTAGAAAGATGTCTCCCCATAAGATAAATCACCCCCAAAACAAGATACGATAATAATAGGATTAGATACCATTTCTCCCACTATCATTTCTCCTCCTTTTTGTTCGGAATAGGCAAAGTATAAAGAACTAATAAACACGTTGAAGCTTAAAGTGATAAGACATGAAAGCATATGGGCAATAAAAGCAAGTCAAAGACAAACAAATATCATATATATAAATATACTAGAAATATACCAATAGAGCACTTGCATATATATATATATATATATATATATATATATATATATATAGAGAGAGAGAGAGAGAGAGAGAGAGAGATAGAAACACACACATGACACAAAATACAATAAGTTTGCACACTCGTATGGCAAAAATGTGTCATATGGAAACGGAAGTGTTGGGGTGTGAACTAGTAACGATCAAATTTAGACCCAATCACCTAATAAACATTCATGGAGTTCTCATTTGATTGTAAACTTCATCACATTTAAATATAACCTCATGTGAAAATACAGATTGAACTCAATGAACAAACATACACAATGCATACAAGCCTAGCATATTGATGATTCTACAAACCAATAGAGTCATGACATGAAATACGCAACTAGGATAAACGGACATTGTGCAAACCGTTGATATACCATCCAATCTCCCTCAATATGCATTTATATTAAATTTGAATGAATATATCAATCAAACATAGGCCTTGGCAATTTATTTTTCTTTTTAATGCCATATTTTCTATTTTTAGGCCTTTGGACCACGTATTTCTTTTAGGTCCATTTCAAACGGTGGCTTACTATCGCAAAGGATAACTTAGTCCTTTCGGATCCCTTCCCCGTGCATATATTTATTTATCATGTTTTCATTTTTCACACAAATATCACATGCAACGGATTTTGACATGCACTAGTCCACCTAAGTCACAAATATGTAGATGACAAGATTGGTAGGAGAACACCTCACATAGCTCAAATATACATATGAAGTTAGAATTTCAAAAGAGCTCGGGCATGTGTGAATTGAGGCATATAAAAATAGAATTCATTTAAACAACACAAAATCCAACTACTCCATAAAATATGGTAAAGAACATAATAAGGATTGACAATCTAAACCAAAAGTTGGAACTTTAACTACGGTGGTAACATTACTATGGGATTTTCTAGGAATTCGTTTAAGATCAAAACAAAATTTCCGAAGATGACCTTTTCGACCACAATGTGTACAAGTAAAAACATGTCGAAAAGATTTACCTAAGGAGTGATCTTTAAATGCATTCCTAGTAGATTCTCCCAAAATGTTGGTTTTGTCTTTAGGGTTAAATTCATTACAAGTTTTGAAGCCTAAACCACAAGTGTCATTTTTAATTTGGACCGTTCCTAATATTTTATCTAGTTTTTCCGAACGACACTCCAAATCAAATTTGACATTACTAGAATCTTTTAATTTATTTTCCAATTCTAAAATGTTAGATTCTAGTAAAAAATTTCTCTCTTCAAAAGCAAGAAGTTCCTTTTTCAAGGATTCCATTAAACCCCTAAGGCTATCTCTTTCGCCTTCTACATATTCAAGCTTCTCTTGAAGAGTTCTCTCACGTGTCCTAAGGTCTTCTATTAAAGCTTTTTCATCAACGAACTTGACACTCTCTTTTAACCTAGCTTCTAACTTCAAATTAGCTGTTTTCAATTTAATAGATTCTTTATAAAGTTCTTGAAAGGCATTTTGAAGTTCACTCACATCAACCTCTTCTTCATTTTCACTCTCTCTTTCTTCTCCACTCTCACTATCATCAAAAACAAGGGAATCAAAAACTTTGACCTTGGAAGTGTCATGTGTTAAGGTTTCATCAATCGATGAGTTCTCACTATCACTCACATGACTAGCCATAAAAGCCAGAAAATTTTTCTTAGTGGGGGAATCGGGCTTCTCTTCCATATCACTATCACTAAGGGTCGCATTATATGAAATGGGTCTTTTACCCTTTTTCCTTAGTTTAGTGGTGCAATCAAAAGCCCTATGGCCATAACCTTCACAACCAAAACACCTATTAGACTCGTCCCTATCTAAATTTTCATTACTAGGTTTAGGGATCTTTTCGGCTTTATGAATCTTCTCCGCTTTAGAAATCTTATCGTTCTTGTCATGCTTAGAAGATTCAAATTTCTTAAAATCATTTTTAAATATATCTTTGTTAATTTTAAGAAATTTTCTAAATTTACGTGCAAACAAAGCCATGTCTTCCGAGTCACTATCACTCTCGCTCTCTACTACTTGTTTGACCTCTTTTTGGGCTTTTAAAGAAACGCCCTTTTCTATTTTCATTTCAATTTTAGAGGGAAACATATCCAGTTCATAGGTTTGTAAATCACCTACAAGCTCTTATAATTCCGTAGAGGCTAAAGTGGGTAAAGAATTTAAAATGGTCACTTTTGGAATAAATCTATCGGGTAGTGACCTTAAAATTTTCTTTACAATATGGTCGTCAGGTATTTTCTCTCCCAAGTTAAAAGATGAATTAACAATATCAGAAAGTCTAGCATAAAATTCATCAAAAGTTTATTTTTCATTCATTTTGATAGTTTCAAATTGAGTGGTGAGGTTTTGGAGTTTCGAAGCTTTAATGACACTAGTTCCTTCATGAGTTAATTGTAAAATATCCCAAGCTTCTTTAGCGGTCTCACACGTCATAATACGTCGGAATTCATCAGGTGTGACGGCGCTAAACAAGGCATTTAAACCACGGGAATTGAAATTAGCAAGTTTAAACTCATTTTCAGTCCATCTATCAGCGGATTTGATAACACGTTCATTTTCAACTAAATATGTTGGTGGGGACCACCCGTTAACAACAGACATCTAAACTCTTTCGTCGATATATTTTAGTGCCGATTTCATTCGCGCTTTCCAATACGCGTAGTTTGAACCATCAAAAATAGGAAATTTTGAAAATAGGGAAAATTCCATTTTAGCCAAAAATTTAAGGATCTTAACGAAATAATTTATCGTGTTTGGCTCTGATACCAATTTGAAAAGGTGACTTTTCTAAATCAAAGCTCTGATACCAATTTGAGAGTGCGTGGAAGTGATCCCCGGGTTTTGATTTTCGCAATTACAACAAAACCAATTATAATTTCCTTTTATGTAAACAACACGAGATGCGGAAGCGTTCAATGATGTGATGGTTCAACTAAAATACTAAATTGCAAATTGTAATTTTATTACACAAATTAAACATAAACAAAGTGAGAATTAATGAAACACACAAAGTTATTAAATTCACTTAAACCAATTTCAATTTAACTCAAGTCCTAGACTTTGCCTAAGTCATATTTTTCATTTAAACAAATTTAGGCCAAACCTAATTTTAGCAAATGACTTGAATTAAACAACTTTACCCAATATTTAAATTAAGTTCAAATTAAATAGAGTGTGATAATTAAACCAAAATTTTTCTTGAAATTATCCTAAGCATCCGTTCTAAATTATTGTGCAAGATAAAATAAACCAATCACACTACACCGCGATGTACGAGGAAAAACCCAAGATGGGAAAGAACCTCGGACGGCCCTAACCACAAGTCCACTAGATATGGATTTTACAAATACAAGACAAAAGACTTACTTCCTCAACTCGAACCCTCTCAAGCCTTGATGCTTCTTCTTGTAGACAACTCTTCCTAGCGGACAACCACGGAGCTCCACCGCGATCTCGGAATCCACCGATAGGACTTTAAACGGTCACCGTAACCCGAACGCGAAACCTTTCTCCGTGTGGGTAAATCAACATAAGAAACACTTCTTCTTTCTTTGTGGGAGGTAGAAGCAAAACCCAAAACTTCTCTTCAATTCGGTGTAGAGAAAATCGGTGCCAACAAACTTTAAGCAATTGATATTTATGTAGGAGAACTTGGATAAACAATATTTCGGTGTAAACGCTAGAGTGGTATATGAATTTCTCTTTAAAAAATAACACTCAAAACTTGATCTTTTTCTCTTTTTGTTTTTGCTTTCAAAACACTCTGTAAGAGTTTGTATGATATGAAAAAGATAGATTTTCAAAAGTGATTCTCGTCCCTATTAAAATTTGTAAATGTTGGTTACAAACATAGTGGGAAAGTGGGTACAAAACTGCCAAAAACTGTTCCCGCCTAGCAGTTCGTTCGAACGACATTTCGTTCGAACGCACTCTCGTTCGAACGAGACTTCTAACGACGCACCAGTATGGACTTCGTTAGAATCTCATTGGAAATCTCGTTAGAACGAACATTCTGGTTCGAACGATATTTCGAACGATAGACCAGTATACCTTGGTGGGAACTCATTGGCAAACTCTTTCGAACGAAACCTGGTTCGAACGAAAAACTCGTTCGAACGACATTTTGAACGACTTCCAAATTTTTTTATAAAATTCGATTTTTGGCCCAGAAACTTTATATACTTTATTTTAAAGTTCTAATTAAATTTTTCTGAAAATAAAACACAGTTTTTATTTAACCTAACACCCAATAAACTTTGTTCCAAGCTCCTATATATATATAATTACATTCATACCTTGGGAGCATGGAACTATGATTGATGACGTAGAAACGAGGCACGCAAACCGGCATATTTGATGAAGCTTTATACTCTTTGCTGCTACGTCTTCAATAAAAACTTCATAGGCTTGAGAGTATTACAATTACATCCTATCCTATGAATAAATGTTTTTGTCCGGAATTGAGCCAACACTATACATGGACTCAATTGGAAATTTGTGTCCTTACAAACCCCCGACTGGCCTCGTGGGTGGATCCAACACCTCCAACGGGACCAATTTAACTCATTGGAAATGACCCCGCAGCCGCGGTTCTGTCGGTTTGAGAATACGACGGTAATTTATATATTTATAGACTTAGGCTTAAAAACATGGCGTTAGAGGGTGAAAATTTGAAACAGCCCCCGAACGGCCCTTTTGTTGGCACCAACACCTCCCACGGCAGTAATGTAACTCGTAGGAACAGACGACGCATCCATGGGACTTCCGGTTTGAGAATACGACGGTAATTTGCATATTTCTAGACGTAGGCTTAAAAACATGGCGTTAGAGGATGAAAACTCGAAATAGCCCCCGAACGGCCCCGTGGGTTGCACCAACACCTCCCACGGGACCAATGTAACTCGTAGGAACTAATCGCGTAGCCGCGAGACTCCGGGTTTGAGAATACGACAGTAATTTGCATATTTCAATACATTGGCTTAAAAACAAGGCATTAGAGGGTGAAAACTCGAAACAACCCCCGACCGATCCTGTGGGTGGCACCAACACCTCCCACGGGACCAATGTAACTCCTAGGAACTTATCGCGCAGCTGCGGGACTCCCGGTTTGAGAATATGATGATAATTTGAATATTTCTTGACTTAGGCTTAAAGACACTGCGTTAGAGGGTGAGAACTAGAAACACCCCCCGAACGGCCCCGTGGGTGGTACCAATACCACACACCGGACCAATGTAAATCGTAGGAACTGACCCCGCAGGTGCATGTCTCCCGGTTAGAGAATACGATGGTGATTTGCATATTTCTAGACTTTGGCTTAAAAACATGGAGTTAGAGGGTCAAAACTCGATACAGAGCCCGAATGGCCCCGTGGGTGGCACCAACAATTCCCACGGGATGAATGTAACTCATAGGAACTGACCCTGTAGCCGCGAGTCTCCTGGTTAGACTTAGGCTTAAAAAACATGTCGTTAGAGGGTAAACTCAAAACAACCCCCGATCGGCTCCGTGGATGGATCCAACACCTCCCACGGGACCGATGTAACTCATTGGAAATGACCCCGCAGCCGCGGTTCTGTCGGTTTGAGTATACAACGATAATTTATATATTTATAGACTTAGGCTTAAAAACATGGTGTTAGAGGGTGAAAATTTGAAACAGCCCCCGAACGGCCCTTTGGGTGGCACCAACACATCCCACGGCAGTAATGTAACTCGTAGGAACAAACGACGCAGCCATGGGACGCCCGGTTTGAGAATACGACTGTAATTTGCATATTTCTAGACGTAGGCTTAAAAATGGCGTTAAAGGGTGAAAACTCTAAACAACCCCTAACCGTCCCCGTGGGTGGCACCAACACCTCCCACGGGACCAATGTAACTCGTAGGAACTGATCGTGCAGCCGCGGGACTCTTGGTTTGAGAATACGATGGTAATTTGCATATTTCTAGACTTAGGCTTAAAAACATGGCGTTAGAGGGTGGAAAATGTAAACAACCCCCGAACGTCCCCGTGGGTGGCACTAACACCTCCCACGGGACCAATGTAAATCGTAGGAACTGACCCCGTAGCCGCGGGTCTCCCAGTTTGAGAATACGACAGTAATTTGCATATTTCAATACATAGGCTTAAAAACATGGCGTTAAAGGGTGAAAACTCTAAACAACCCCCGACCGTCCCCGTGGATGCCACCAACACCTCCCACGGGACCAATGTAACTTGTAGGAACTGATCGTGCGGCCGCGGGACTATCGGTTTGAGAATACGACGGTAATTTGCATATTTCTAGACTTACGCTTAAAAACATGGAGTCAGAGGGTGAAAACTCAAAACAGATCCCGAATGGCCCCGTGGGTGGCACCAAAACCTCCCACGGGACCAATGTAACTCGTAGGAGCTGACCCCACAGCCGCAGGTCACCTAGTTTGAGAATACGACAGTAAATTTCATATTTCTAGACTAAGGCTTAAAAGCATCAAACGTTGAAAACTCGAAACATCCCCCGAATGGCCTCGTGGCTGGCACCAACACCTCCCACGGGACCAATGTAACTCGTAGGAACTGATAGTGCATCCGCGAGACTCCCAGTTTAAGAATACGACGGTAATATGTATATTTTTATATTTAAGCAAAACATGACGTTAGAGGATGAAAACTCGAAATAGCCCCCGAATGGCCCCATTGGTTGCACCAACACCTCCCACGGGACCAATGTAACTCGTAGGAACGGACCCCGCTGCAGCGGATCTCTCGGTTTGAGAATACGATGGAAAATTTTAATATTTCTAGACATAGGCTTAAAAACATGGCATTACAGGGTGAAAACTCGTAACAGCCCTCGAACGGCACCGTGGGTGGCACCAACACCTCCCACGGGACCCATGTAACTCGTAGGAACTGACCGCGTAGCTGCGGGACTCCCGGTTTGAGAATATGATGATAATTTGAATATTTCTGGACTTAGGCTTAAAAACACTGCGTTAGAGGGTGAAAACTCGAAACGGAGCCCGAACGGCCCCATAGGTGGCACCAACACCTCCCACGGGACCAATGTACCTCGTAGGAACTGACCCCGCAGCAGCAGGTCTCCCGGTTTGATAATACGATGGTAATTTACATATATCTAGACTTAGTCTTAAAAAACATGGCGTTGGAGGGTGAAAACTCGAAACAACCCCCGACATGCCCTGTGGGTGGCACCAACAACTCCCACGGGAACCATGTAATTCATAGGAACTGACCGCGTCGCTGCGAGACTCCCGGTTTGAGAATATCACGATAATTTGAATATCTCTAAACTAAAGAAAAGCATGGCGTTAGAGGTTGAAAACTCGAAAGAGCCCCCGAATGGGCCCGTGGGTGGCACCAATACCTCCCACGGGACCAGTGTAACTCGTAGGAGCTGACCCCACAGCCACGGGTCGCCCAGTTTGAGAATACGATAGTAATTTGCATATTTTTAGACCTAGGCCTAAAAGTATGAGAGGTTGAAAACTCGAAACAGCCCCCGAATGGCCTCGTGGGTAGCCCCAATACCTCCCACGGGACCAATGTAAATCGTAGGAACTGATCGTGCAGCCGCAAGACTCCCGCTTTGAGAATACGACGGTAATATGCATATTTCTATACTTAGGCAAACATGGCGTTAGAGGATGAAAACTTGAAATAGCCCCCGAACGGCCCCGTGGGTTGCACCAACACCTCCTACGGGACCAATGTAACTCGTAGGAACTAATCGCGCAGCTGCGAGACTCCTGGTTTGAGAATACGATAGTAATTTGCATATTTCAATACATTGGCTTAAAAACAAGGCATTAGAGGGTGAAAACTCGAAACAACCCCCGACCGATCCCGTGGGTGGCACCAACACCTCCCACGGGACCAATGTAACTCGTAGGAACTGACCGCGCAGCTGCGGGACTCCCGGTTTGAGTATACGATGATAATTTGAATATTTCTTGACTTAGGCTTAAAGACACTTCGTTAGAGGGTGAGAACTAGAAACACCCCCCGAACGGCCCCGTGGGTGGTACCAATACCACACACCGGACCAATGTAAATTGTAGGAACTGACCCCACAAGTGCAAGTCTCCTGGTTAGAGAATACGATGGTGATTTGCATATTTCTAGACTTTGGCTTAAAAACATGGAGTTAGAGGGTCAAAACTCGATACAGAGCCCGAATGGCCCCGTGGGTGGCACCAACAATTCCCACGGGATGAATGTAACTCATAGGAACTGACCCTGTAGCCGCGGGTCTCCTGGTTTGAGAATACGGTGGTAATCTGCATATTTCTAGACTTAGGCTTAAAAAAAATGTCGTTAGAGGGTAAACTCGAAACAACCCCCGATCGGCCGCGTGGCTGGATCCAACACCTTCCACGGGACTGATGTAACTCATTGAAAATGACCCCGCAGCCGCGGTTCTGTCGGTTTGAGAATACAACGGTAATTTATATATTTATAGACTTAGGCTTAAAAACATGGCGTTAGAGGGTGAAAATTTGAAACAGCCCCTGAACGGCCCTTTGGGTGTCACCAACACCTCCCACGGCAGTAATGTAACTCGTAGGAACAGACGACGCAGCCATGGGACTCCCGGTTTGAGAATACGACTGTAATTTGCATATTTCCAGACGTAGGCTTAAAAATGGCGTTAAAGGGTGAAAACTCTAAACAACCCCTGATCGTCCCCGTGGGTGGTACCAACACCTCCCACGGGACCAATGTAACTCGTAGGAACTAATCGCGCAGCCGCGGGACTCTCGGTATGAGAATACGATGGTAATTTCCATATTTCTAGACTTAGGCTTAAAAACATGGCGTTAGAGGGTGAAAAATGTAAACAACCCCCGAACGGCCCCGTGGGTGGCACTAACACCTCCCACGGGACCAACGTAAATCGTAGGAACTAACCCCGTAGCCGCGGGTCTCCCAGTTTGAGAATACGACAATAATTTGCATATTTCTAGAGTTAGGGTTAAAAACATGGCGTTAGAGTGTGAAAACTCGAAACTGATCCCGAATGGCCCCGTGGGTGGCACCAACACCTCCCACGGGACCAGTGTAACTCGTAGGAGCTGACCCTACAGCCGCGGGTCGCCCAGTTTGAGAGTACAACAGTAATTTGCATATTTCAATACATAGGCTTAAAAATATGGCGTTAAAGGGAGAAAACTCTAAACAACCCCCGACCGTCCCCGTGGGTGCCACCAACACCTCCCACGGCACCAATGTAACTCGTAGGAACTGATCGTACAGCCGCGGGACTATCGGTTTGAGAATACGACGGTAATTTGCATATTTCTAGACTTACGCTTAAAAACATGGAGTTAGAGGGTGAAAACTCGAAACAGATCCCGAATGCCCCCGTGGGTGGCACCAAAACCTCCCACGGGACTAATGTAACTCGTAGGAGCTGACCCCACAGCCGCGGGTTGCCCAGTTTGAGAATACGACAGTAATTTGCATATTTCTAGACTTAGGCTTAAAAGCATCAGACGTTGAAAACTCGAAACAGCCCCCAAATGGCCTCGTGGATGGCACCAACACCTCCCACGGGACCAATGTAACTCGTAGGAACTGATAGTGCATCCGCGAGACTCCCTGTTCGAGAATACGACGGTAATATGTATATTTTTATATTTAAGCAAAACATGACATTAGAGGATGAAAACTCAAAATAGCCCCCGAATGGCCCCATTGGTTGCACCAACACCTCCCACGGGACCAATGTAACTCGTAGGAACGGACCTCGTTGTAGCGAGTCTCTCGGTTTGAGAATACGATGGAAATTTTTCATATTTCTAGACATAGGATTAAAAACATGGCATTACAAGGTGAAAACTCGTAACTGCCCTCGAACGGCACCGTGGGTGGCACCAACACCTCCCACGGCACCAATGTAACTCGTAGGAACTGACCGCGCAGCTGCGGGACTCCCGGTTTGAGAATACGATGATAATTTGAATATTTCTGGACTTAGGCTTAAAAACACGGCGTTAGAGGGTGAAAACTCGAAACGGATCCTGAACGGCCCCATAGGTGGCACCAACACCTCCCACGGGACCAATGTAACTCGTAGGAACTGACCCCGCAGCAGCAGGTCTCCCGGTTTGATAATATGATGGTAATTTGCATATTTCTAGACTTAGTCTTAAAAAACATGGCGTTGGAGGGTGAAAACTCGAAACAGCCCACGGCCTGCCCTGTGGGTGGCACCAACACCTCCCACGGGAACCATGTAATTCATAGGAACTGACCGCGCAACTGCGAGACTCCCGGTTTGAGAATATCACGATAATTTGAATATTTCTAGACTTAAGAAAAACATGGCGTTATAGGTTGAAAACTCGAAACAGCCCCCGAATGGGCCCGTGGGTGGCACCAATACCTCCCACGGGACCAATGTAACTCGTAGGAACTGACCCCGCAACCACGGTCTCCCAGTTTGAGAATACAACGGTAATTTGCATATTTCTAGACTTATGCTTAAAAACATGGCATTAGAGGGTTAAAACTCGAAACAACTCCCGAACGGCCCTGTGGGTGGCACCAAAACCTCCCATGAGACCAATGTAACTCGTAGGAACTGACCGCGCAGCCACGAGACTGCCGGTTTGAGAATACAATGTTAATTTGCATATTTCAAGACTTAGGCTTAAAAACAAGGCATTAGAGGGTGAAAACTCGAAACAACCTTTGACCGTCCCCGTGGGTAGCACCAACACCTCCCACGGGACCAATGTAACTTGTAGGAACTGATCGCGCAGCTGCGGGTCTCCCGGTTTGAGAACACGACGGTAATTTGCATATTTCTAGACTTAGGCTTAAAAACACGGCGTTAGAGGGTAAAAACTCGAAACACCCCCCGAATAGCCCCGTGGGTGGCACCAACACCACCCACGGGACCAATGTAACTCGTAGTAACTGACCCCGCAGCCGCAGGTCTCCCGGTTTGAGAATATGATTATAATTTGCATATTTCTAGACTTACGCTTAAAACATGGAGTTAGAGGGTGAAAACTCAAAACAGAGCCCGAATGGCCCAATAGGTGGCACCAAAACCTCCCACGGGACCTATGTAACTCGGAGGACTGACCCCGCAGCCGCAGGTCTCCCGGTTTGATAATACGATGGTAATTTGCATATTTTTAGACTTAGTCTTAAATAACATGGTGTTGGAGGGTGAAAACACGAAACAACCCCTGACCGTCCCCGTGGGTGGTACCAACACCTCCCACGGGAACCATATAATTCATTGGAACTGACCGCACAGCAGCGAGACTCCCTGTTTGAGAATACGACGGTAATTTGAATATTTCTAGACTTAAGAAAAACATGGCATTAGAGGTTGAAAACTCGAAACAGCTCCCAAACGACCCCATGGGGGGCACCAACACCTCCCACGAGACCAATGTAACTCGTAGGAACTGACCCCATAGACGCGGGACTTTCGGTCTGAGAATATGATAGTAATTTTGATATTTCTAGGCTTAGGCTTAAAAACATGGCATTAGAGGGTGAAAACTCGAAACAGCCCCCGAACTGCCCCGTGGGTGGCACCAACACCTCCCACGGGACCAATGTAACCCATAGGAACTGATCGCGCAGCTGCGGCTCTCCCGATTTGAGAATACGATGGTAATTTGCATATTTAAAGACTTAGGCTTAAAAACACGGCCTTAGAGGGTAAAAACTCGAAACACCCACCGAACAGCCCCGTGGGTGGCACCAACACCACCCACGGGACCAATGTAACTCGTAGGAACAGACCCCGCAGCCGCAGGTCTCCCAGTTTGAGAATACGATGGTAATTTTCATATTTCTAGACTTAGTCTTAAAAAACATCGCGTTGGAGGGTGAAAACTCGAAACAGCCCCCGACCTGCCCTGTGGGTGGCACCAACACCTCCCACGGGAACCATGTAATTCATAGGAACTGACCACGCAACTGCGAGACTCCCGGTTTGAGAATATCACGATAATTTGAATATTTCTAGACTTAAGAAAAACATGGCGTTATAGGTTGAAAACTCGAAACAGCCCCCGAATGGGCCCGTGGGTGGCACCAATACCTCCCACGGGACCAATGTAACTCGTAGGAACTGACCCCGCAACCACGGTCTCCCAGTTTGAGAATACAACGGTAATTTGCATATTTCTAGACTTATGCTTAAAAACATGGCATTAGAGGGTTAAAACTCGAAACAACTCCCGAACGGCCCTGTGGGTGGCACCAACACCTCCCACGAGACCAATGTAACTCGTAGGAACTGACCGCATAGCCACGAGACTGCCGGTTTGAGAATACAATGTTAATTTGCATATTTCAAGACTTAGGCTTAAAAACAAGGCATTAGAGGGTGAAAACTCAAAACAACCCCCGACCGTCCCCGTGGGTAGCACCAACACCTCCCACGGGACCAATGTAACTTGTAGGAACTGATCGCGCAGCTGCGGGTCTCCCGGTTTGAGAACACGACGGTAATTTGCATTTTTGTAGACATAGGCTTAAAAACACGGCGTTAGAGGGTAAAAACTCGAAACACCCCCCGAATAGCCCCGTGGGTGGCACCAACACCACCCACGGGACCAATGTAACTCGTAGTAACTGACCCCGCAGCCGCAGGTCTCCCGGTTTGAGAATATGATTATAATTTGCATATTTCTAGACTTACGCTTAAAACATGGAGTTAGAGGGTGAAAACTCGAAACAGAGCCCGAATGGCCCAATAGGTGGCACCAAAACCTCCCACGGGACCTATGTAACTCGGAGGACTGACCCTGCAGCCGCAGGTCTCCCGGTTTGATAATACGATGGTAATTTGCATATTTCTAGACTTAGTCTTAAATAACATGGTGTTGGAGGGTGAAAACACGAAACAACCCCTGACCGTCCCCGTGGGTTGTACCAACACCTCCCACGGGAACCATATAATTCATTGGAACTGACCGCACAGCAGCGAGACTCCCGGTATGAGAATACGACGGTAATTTGAATATTTCTAGAGTTAAGAAAAACATGGCGTTAGAGGTTGAAAACTCGAAACAGCTCGCAAACGACCCTGTGGGGGGCACCAACACCTCCCACGAGACAAATGTAACTCGTAGGAACTGACCCCATAGACGCGGGACTTTCGGTTTGAGAATACGATAGTAATTTTGATATTTCTAGGCTTAGGCTTAAAAACATGTCATTAGAGGGTGAAAACTTGAAACAGCCCCCGAACGGGCCCGTGGGTGGCACCAACACCTCCCACGGGACCAATGTAACCCGTAGGAACTGATCGCGCAGCTGCGGCTCTCCTGGTTTGAGAATACGATGGTAATTTGCATATTTAAAGACTTAGGCTTAAGAACACGGCCTTAGAGGGTAAAAACTCGAAACACCCCCCGAACAGCCCCGTGGGTGGCACCAACACCACCCACGGGACCAATGTAACTCGTAGGAACTGACCCCACAGCCGCAGGTCTCCCGGTTTGAGAATACGATGGTAATTTTCATATTTCTAGACTTAGTCTTAAAAAACATCGCATTGGAGGGTGAAAACTCGAAACAGCCCCCGACCTGCCCCGTGGGTGGCACCAACACCTCCCACGGGAACCATGTAATTCATAGGAACTGACCGCGCAGCTGCGAGACTCCCGGTTTGAGAATATCACGATAATTTGAATATTTCTAGACTTAAGAAAAACATGGCGTTAGAGGTTGAAAACTCGAAACAGCCCCCGAATGGGCCCGTGGATGGCACCAATACCTCCCCCGGGACCAATGTAACTCGTACGAACTGACCCCGCAACCACGGTCTCCCGGTTTGAGAATACAACGGTAATTTTCATATTTCTAGACTTATGCTTAAAAACATTGCATTAGAGGGTTAAAACTCGAAACAACTCCCGAACGACCCTATGGGTGGCACCAACACCTCCCACGAGACCAATGTAACTCGTAGGAACTGACCGCGCAGCCGCGAGACTCCTGATTTGAGAATACGTTATTAATTTGCATCTCTTAAGACTTAGGCTTAAAAACAAGGCATTAGAGGATGAAAACTCGAAACAACCCCCGACCGTCCCCGTGGGTGGCACCAACACCTCCCACGGGACCAATGTAACTTGTAGGAACTGATCGCGCAGCTGCGGGTCTCCCGGTTTGAGAACACGACGGTAATTTGCATATTTCTAGACTTAGGCTTAAAAACACGGTGTTAGAGGTAAAAACTCGAAACACCCCCCGAATAGCCCCGTGGGTGGCACCAATACCACCCACGGGACCAATGTAACTCGTAGTAACTGACCCCGCAGCCGCAGGTCTCCCTGTTTGAGAATACGATTATAATTTGCGTATTTCTAGACTTACGCTTAAAACATGGAGTTAGAGGGTGAGAACTCGAAACAGAGCCCGAATGGCCCAATAGGTGGCACCAAAACCTCCCACGGGACCTATGTAACTTGTAGGTTCTGACCCCGTAGCCGCGAGTTTTCCGATTTGAGAATACGATGATAATTTGCATATTTCTAGACTTAGGCATAAAAAACATGGCGTTGGAGGGTGAAAACTCAAACCAGCCCCCGAACGGCCCCGTGGGTGGCACCAACACCTCCCACGGGACCAATGTAACCCATAGGAACTGACCCCGCAGCCGCGGGTCTTCGGATTTGAGAATACGACGGTAATTTTCATATTTCTAGACTTATGCTTAAAAACAAGGCAGTAGAGGATTAAAACTCGAAAATACCCCCGAACGGCCTCATGGGTGCCACTAACACCTCCCACGGGACCAATGTAACTCGTACGAACTGACCGCGCATCCGCGAGACTCTCAGTTTGAGAATACGATGGTAAATTGTCTATTTCTACACTTAGGCTTAAAAACATGGCGTTAGAGGGGAAAACTTAAAACAGTCCCCGATCGTCCCTTTGGGTGGCACCAACACCTCCCACGGGACCAATGCAACTCGTAGGAACTGACCCCGCAGTCGCGGGTCCCTCGGGTTGAGAATACGATGGTAATTTGCATATTTATAGAATTAGGCTTAAAAACATGGCGTTAGTGGGTGAAAATTTGAAACAGCCCGGGAACGGCCCTGTGGGTGGCACCAACAACTCCAATGCCGCTAATGTAACTCGTAGGAATTGACGACGCAGCCATGGGACTCCCAGTTTGAGAGTACGATGGTAATTAGAATATTTCTAGACTTAGGCTTAGAACATGGCGTTAGAGGGTGATAACTCGAAACAACCCGCGACCGTCCCCGTGGGTGGCACCAATACCATCCACGGGACCAATGTAAATCGTAGGAACTGACCCCACAACCACGAGTCTCCCTGTTTGAGAATACAATGATAATTTGCACATTTCTAGACATAAGCAAAACATCACGTTGAAGGGTGAAAACTTGAAACAGCCCCCGAACGGCCCTGTGGGTGGCACCAACACCTCCCACGAGACCAATGTAACTCTTAGGAACTGACTGCGCCGCCGCGAGTCTCCCGGTTTAACAATACGACTATAATTTGAATATTTCTAGACTTAGTCTTTAAAACATGGCATTAGAGGGTTAAAACTCAAAACACCCCTGACCGTTCCAATGGGTGGCATCAACACCTCCCACGGTACCAATGTAACTCGTAGGAACTCACCGCGCAACCGCGGGACTCTCGGTTTGAGAATACGATGGTAATTTGCATATTTCAAGACTTTGGCTTAAAAACATGGAGTTAAAGGGTGAAAACTCGATAAAGAGCCCGAACGGCCCTGTGGGTGGAACCAACACCTCCCACGAGATGAATGTAACTCATAGGAACTGACCCGGTAGCTGCGGGTCTCCCGGTTTGAGAATACGGTGGTAATTTGCTTATTTCTAGATTGAGGCTTAAAACACATGGCTTCAAAAGGTAAAAACTCGAAACAACCCCCGACCGGCCACGTGGGTGGATCCAACACCTCCCACAGGACCAATGTAACTCATCGGAAATGACCCCAGAGCCGCGGTTCTGTCGGTCTGAGAATACGATGATAATTTATATATTTATAGGCTTAGGCTTAAAAACATAGCGTTAGAGGGTGAAAATTTGAAACATCCCCTGAACAGCCCTGTGGGTGGCACCAACACCTCCCACAGTAGTAATGTAACTCGTAGGAACAGACGACGCAGCCATGGGACTCCCGGTTTGACAATACGACGGTAATTTTCATGTTTCTAGACGTAGGCTTAAAAACATGGCGTTAAAGGGTGAAAACTCTAAACAACCCCCAACCGTCCCCGTGGGTGGCACCAACACCTCCCACGGGACCAATGTAACTCGTAGGAACTGATCGCGCAGTCGCGGGACTCTCGGTTTGAGAATACGACGATAATTTGCATATTTCTAGACTTAGGCTTAAAAACATAGCGTTAGAGGGTGAAAAATAGAAACAACCCCCGAACGGCCCCGTGGGTGGCACTAACACCTCCCACGGGACCAATGTAACTCGTAGGAACTGACCCCGAAGCCGCGGGTCTCCCAGTTTGAGAATACGACGGTAATTTGCATATTTCTAGACTTAGGCTTAAAAACATGGCGTTTGAGTGTGAAAACTCGAAACAGATCCCGAATGGCCCCGTGGGTGGCACCAACACCTCCCACGGGACCAATGTAACTCGTAGGAACTGATCGCGTAGCCGTAAGACTCTTGGTTTGAGAATACGACGGTAATATGAAAATTTTTATACTTAAGCAGAACATGGCGTTAGAGGATGAAAACTCGAAATAGCCCCCGAACGGCCCCGTGGGTTGCACCAACACCTCCCACGGGAGCAATGTAACTCGTATGAACTGACCCCACTGCAACAGGTCTCTCGGTTTGAGAATATGATAGAAATTTGCATATTTCTACACTTAGGCTTAAAAACATGGCGTTACAGGGTGAAAACTCGTTACAGCCCTCGAACGGCGCCTTGGGTGGTACTAACGCCTCCCACGGGACCAATGCTACTCGTAGGAACTGACCGCGCAGTCGCGAGACTCCCGGTTTGAGAATACGATAGTAATTTACATATTTCAAGACTTAGGCTTAAAAACAAGGCGTTAGAGGGTGAAAACTCGAAACAACCCCCAACAGTCCCCGTGGGCAGCACCAACACCTCCCACGGGACCAGTGTAACTCGTAGGAACTGACCGCGTAGCTGCGGGACTCCTGGTTTGAGAATACGATGGTAATTTGCATATTTCTAGACTTAGGCTTAAAAACACTGTGTCAGAGGGTGAAAACTCGAAACACCCCCCGAACGGCCTCGTGGGTGGCACCAACACCACCCACGGGACCAATGTAACTCGTAGGAACTGACCCCGCAGTCGCAGGTCTCCCGGTTTGAGAATACGATGGTAATTTGAATATTTCTAAACTTAGGCTTAAAAACATGGTGTTAGAGGGTGAAAACTCGAAATAGAGCCCGAACGGACCCATAGGTGGCACCAACACCTGCCACGAGACCAATGTAACTCGTAGGAACTGACCCCGCAGCCGCAGGTCTCCCGATTTGATAATATGATGGTAATTTGCATATTTCTAGACTTAGTCTTAAAAAACATGGCGTTGGAGGGTGAAAACTCGAAACAGCCCCCGACCGGCCCCGTGGGTGGCACCAACACCTCCCACGGGAACAATGTAATTTATAGGAACTCACCTTGCAGCCGCGAGACTCCCAGTTAGAGAATACGACGATAATTTGAAAATTTCTAGACTTAAGAAAAATATGGCGTTAGAGGTTGAAAACTCGAAACAGCCCCTGAATGGGCCCGTGGGTGGCACCAATACCTCCCACGGGACCAATGTAACTCATAGGAACTGACACCGCAACCGCGGTCTCCCGGTTTGAGAATACAATGGTAATTTGCATATTTCTAGACTTATGCTTAAAAACATGGCGTTAGAGGGTTAAAACTCGAAATAACTCCCGAACGGCCCCGTGGGTGGCACCAACACCTCCCACGGGACCAATGTAACTCGTAGCTACAGACCGCGCAGCCGCGAGACTCCCGGTTTGAGAATATGACAGTAATTTGCATATTTCAAGACTTAGGCTTAAAAACAAGGCATTAGAGGGTGAAAACTCGAAACAACCCCCGACCGTCCCCGTGGGGGCACCAACACCTCCCACGGGACCAATGTAACTCGTAGGAACTGATCGCGCAGCTGCGGGTCTATCGGTTTGAGAATACGATGGTAATTTGCATATTTCTAGACGTAGGCTTAAAAACACGGCGTTAGAGGGTTAAAACTTGAAACACCCCCCGAACAGCCCCGTGGGTGGCACCAACACCACCCACGGGACCAATGTAACTCGTAGGAACTGACCCCACAGCCGCAGGTATCTCGGTTAGAGAATACGATGGTAATTTGCATATTTCTAAACTTACGCTTAAAAATATGGAGCCGGAGGGTGAAAACTCAAAACAGAGCCCGAATGGCCCAATAGTTGGCACCAATACCTCCCACGGGACCAATGTAACTCGTAGGAACTGACACCGCAACCGCAGGTCTCCCGGTTTGATAATAGGACGGTAATTTGCATATTTCTTGACTTAGTCTTAAAAAACATCGTGTTGGAGGGTTAAAACTCGAAACACCCCGCGAACAGCCCCGTGGGTGGCACCAACACCACCCACGGGACCAATGTAACTTGTAGGAACTTACCCCGTAGCCGCATGTCGGTTTGAGAATACGGTGGTAATTTGCATATTTCTAGACTTACGCTAAAAAATATGGAGTTAGAGGGTGAAAACTCGAAACAGAGCCCGAATGGCCCAATAGGTGGCACCAACACCTCCCACGAGACCAATGTAACTCGTAGGAACTGACCCCGTAGCCGCGGGACTCCCGGATTGAGAATACGACAGTAATTTGCATATTTCGAGACTTAGGCTTAAAAACATGGCATTAGAGGGTGAAAACTCGAAACAGCCCCCGAACGGCCCCGTGGGTGGCACCAACACGTCCCACGGGACCAATGTAACCCGTAAGGACTGACCCCGCAGCCGCGGGTCTCCGGATTTGCGAATATGACGGTAATTTTCATATTTCTAGACTTATCCTTAAAAATAAGGCGGTAGAGGGTTAAAACTCGAAACAACCCCCGAACGGCCCCATGGGTGGCACCAACACCTCCCACGGGACCAATGTAACGCGTAGGAACTGACCGCGCATCCGCGAGACTCTTAGTTTGAGAGTACGACGATAATTTGTCTATTTCTACACTTAGGCTTAAAAACATGGCGTTAGAGGGGGAAAACTTAAAATAGCCCCCGACAGTCCCTTTTGGTGGCACCAACACCTCCCCACGGGACCAATGCAACTAGTAGGAACTGACCCCGCAGCCGCGGGTCTCCCGGTTTGAGAATACAATGGTAATTTGCATATTTATAGACTTAGACTTAAAAACATGGCATTAGTGGGTGAAAATTCGAAAAAGTCCCCGAACGGCTCTGTGGGTGGCCCCAAGACCTCCCACGGCGCTAATGAAACTCGAAGGAACTAACGACGCAGCCATGGGACTCCCAGTTTGAGAGTACGATGGTAATTTGCATATTTCTAAACTTAGGCTTAAAAGATGGGTTAGAGGGTGATAACTCGAAACAACCCCCCGATCGTCCCCGTGGGTGGCACCAACACCATCCACTAGACCAATGTAACTCATAGGAACTGTCCCCGTAGCCGCGGGTCTCCCGGTTTGAGAATACGATGATAATTTGCATATTTCTAGACTTAAGCAAAACATCGCGTTGAAGGGTGAAAACTTGAAACAGCCCACGAACGGCCCTGTGGGTTGCACCAACACCTCCCACGAGACCAATGTAACTCTTAGGAACTAACTACGCCGCAGCGAGACTCCCAGTTTAAGAATACAACTATAATTTGCATATTTGTAGACTTAGTCTTTAAAACATGGCGTTAGAGGGTTAAAACTCAAAACACCCCGACCGTTCCCGTGTGTGGCACCAACACCTCCCACGGGACCAATGTAACTCGTAGGAACTCACCGCGCAACCGCGGGACTCTCGGTTTGAGAATACGATAGTAATTTTCATATTTCAAGACTTAGGCTTAAAAACATTGCTTTAGAGGGTGAAAACTCGAAACAGCCCCCGAACGACCCCTTGGGTGGCACCAACACCTCCCATGGGACCAATGTAACTCGTAGGAACTGACCCCGCAGTCGCAGGTTTCCCGGTTTGAGAATACGATGGTAATTTGCATATTTCTAGACTTTGGCTTAAAAACATGGAGTTAAAGGGTGAAAACTCGATACAGAGCCCGAACGGACCTGTGGGTGGCACCAACACCTCCCACGGGACGAATGTAACTCATAGGTACTAACCCTGTAGCTGCGGGTCTCCCGGTTTGATAATACGGTGGTAATTTGCATATTTCTAGATTTAGGCATAAAACGCATGGCTTCAGAGGGTGAAAACTCGAAACAACCCCCGACCGGCCGCGTGGGTGGATCCAACACCTCCCACGGGACCAATGTAACTCATAGGAAGTGACCCTGGAGCCGCGGTCCTATCGGTTTGAGAATACGATGGTAATTTGCACACTTCTAGACTTAGTCTTAAAAAACAATGCGTTTGCCACCGACCGACCCCGTGGGTGGCACCAACACCTCCCACGGTACCAATGTAACTCGTAAGAACTGACCACGTAGCCACGAGACTACCGATTTGAGAATACGACGATAATTTTCATATTTCTAAACTTAAGCAAAACATGGCGTTAGAGGGTTAAAACTCGAAACAGCTCCCGAATGGGCCCGTGGGTGGCACCAATACCTCCCATGGGACCAATGTAACTCGTAGGAACGGACCCCGTAGCCGCGGTCTCCCGGTTTGAGAATACAACGGTAATTTGCATATTTCTAGATTTATGCTTAAAAACATGGCATTAGAGGGTTAAAACTCGAAACAACTCTCGAACGGCCCCGTGGGTGCACTCACACCTCCCACGGGACCAATGTAACTCGTAGGAACTGACCGCGCAGCCGCGAGACTCCCGGTTTGAGAATACGATAGTAATTTGCATATTTTAAGACTTAGGCTTAAAAACTAGGCATTAGAGGCTGAAAACTCGAAACACCCCCCGAACGGCCCCCTGGGTGGCACCAACACCATCGACGGGACCAATGTAACTCGTAGGAACTGACCGCACAACCACGGGTCTCCCGATTATAGAATACGATGGTAATTTGCATATTTCTAGACTTAGGCTTAAAAACATGGAGTTAGATGGTGAAAACCAGAAACAGAGCCCGAACGGCCCCGTGGGTGGCACCAACACCTCCCACGGGACCAATGTAACTCGTACGAACTCACCCCGCTGCCGCGGGTCTCCCGGTTTGAGAATACAATGGTAATTTGCATATTTCTAGACTTAGGATTGAAAAACATGGCGTTAGAGGGTGAAAACTGGAAATAGCCCCCGATCGACCCCGTGGGTGGCACCAACACCTCCCACGGGACCAATGTAACTCGTAGGAACAGACCGCTCAGCCGCGAGACTCCCATTTTGAGAATACGACGGTAATTTTCATATTTATAGACTTAGGCTTAAAAGCATGGCGTTAGAGGGTGAAAACTCAAAACAACTCTCGAACGGCCCCGTGGGTGGCACCAACACCTCCAACGGGACCAATGTAACTCGTAG
This sequence comes from Sambucus nigra, assembly GCA_949130495.1. NCBI lineage: Eukaryota > Viridiplantae > Streptophyta > Magnoliopsida > Dipsacales > Adoxaceae > Sambucus > Sambucus nigra. Next base: position 183,561,241 of record OX422207.1, read on the forward strand.
GAACTGATCACACAGCAGCGAGACTCTCGATTTGAGAATTTGATGGTAATTTGCATAATTCTAGACTTAGGCTTAAAAACATGGCGTTAGAGGGTGAAAACTCGAAACAACCCCTGAACGGCCCTGTGGGTGGCACCAACACCTCCCACAGCAGTAATGTAACTCGTAGGAACAGACGACGCAGTCATGGGACTCCCGGTTTGAGAATATGACGGTAATTTGCATATTTTTAGACGTAGGCTTAAAAACATGGTGTTAGAGGGTGAAAACTCGAAACAACCCCCGAACGGCCCTGTGGGTGGAACCAACACCTCCCACAGCAGTAATGTAACTCGTAGGAATAGACGACGCAACCATGGGACTCCCGGTTTGAGAATATGATGGTAATTTGCATATTTCTAGACGTAGGCTTAAAAACATCACGTTAAAGGGTGAAAACTCTTAACAACCCCTAACCGTCCTCGCGGGTGGCACCAACACCTCCCACGGGACCAATATAACTCGTAGAAACTGATTGCGCAGCCGCGGGACTCTCGGTTTGAGAATACATCGGTAATTTTCATATTTCTAGAGTTAGGCTTAGAAACATGGAGTTAGAGGGTGAAAACTCGAAACAGAGCCCGACCGGCCCCGTGGGTGGCACCAACACCTCCCACGGGACCAATGTAACTCGTAGGAACTGAACCCGCAGCCGCGGGCCTCCCGATTTGAGAATACAACTGTGTTTTTCATAATTCTAGACGTAGGCTTAAAAATAGATCATTAGAGGGGGAAAATTTGAAATAGCCCCCGAACGGCCCCTTGGGTGGCACCAACACCTACCACAGGACCAATGTAACTCGTAGGAGTTAACTCCGCAGCCGCAGGTCTCCCGGTTTGAGAATACGATGGTAATATGCCTATTTATTTACTTAGGCTTAAAGACATCGGGTTAGAGGGTGAAAACATGAAACAACCCCCGATCGGCCGTGTGGGTCGCACCAACACCTCCCACAGGACCAATGTAACTCGTAGGTTCTGACCCCGCAGCCGCGGGTTTCCCGATTTGAGAATACGACTGTAATTTGCATATTTCTAGACTTAGGCTTAAAAAACATGGTGTTAGAGGGTGAAAACTCGAAACAACCCCCCGACCGACCGCGTGGGTGGTTCCAACACCTCCTAAGGGACCAATGTAACTCATAGGAAACATGGCGTTTGAGAATAGGACGGTAATTTATATATTTATAGACTTAGGCTTAAAAAGATGGAGTTAAAGGGTGAAAACTCGATACAGAGCCCGAACGGCCCCGTGGGTGGCACCAACACCTCCCATGGGACGAATGTAACTCATAGTAACTGACCCTGTAGCCGTGGGTGTCCCGGTTTGAGAATACGGTGGTAATTTGCAAATTTCTAGACTTAGGCTTAAAAAACATGGCGTTAGTGGGTGAAAATTCGAAACAGCCCCCGAACGGCCCTGTGGGTGGCACCAACACCTCCCACGACGCTAATGTAACTCGTAGGAACTGACCCCCGGAGCCGCAGGTCTCCCGGTTTGAGAATACGATGGTTATTTGCAAATTTCTAGACTTTGGCTTAAAAACATGGAGTTAAAGGGTGAAAACTCGATACAGAGCCCGAACGGCCCTATGGGTGGCACCAACACCTGCCACGGAAATAATGTAACTCATAGGAACTGACCTTATAGCCGCGGGTCTCATGGTTTGAGAATACGGTGGTAAATTGCATATTTCTACACTTAGGCTTCAAAAACATGGCGTTAGAGGGTGAAAAAACCGACCGACCGTACGAACACACCGCGCATCCATGGGACTCCCAATTTGAGAATACGATAGTAATTTCCATATTTCTAGACGTAGGCTTAAAAACATGGCGTTAAAGGGTGAAAACTCTAAACAACCCCCGATCGTCCCCGTGGGTGGTACCAACACCTCCCACAGGACCAATGTAACTCGTAGGAACTGATCGCGCAGCCGTGGGACTCTCGGTTTGAGAATATGATGATTATTTGCATATTTCTAGACTTAGGCTTAAAAACATGGCGTTAGAGGGTGAAAAATAGAAACAGCCCCCGAACGGCCCCGTGGGTGTCACTAACACCTCCCACGGGACCAATGTAACTCGTAGGAACTGACCCCATAGCTGCGGGTCTCCCATTTTTAGCATACGATGATAATTTGCATATTCCTACACTTAGGTTTAAAAACATGGCGTTAGAGTGTGAAAACTTGAAACAGATACCGAATGGCCCCGTGGGTGGCACCAAGACCTCCCACGGGACCAATGTAACTCGTAGGAGCTGACCCCGCAGCCACGGGTCTCCCAGTTTGAGAATACGACAGTAATTTGCATATTTCCAGACTTTGGCTTAAAAACATCATAGGTTGAAAACTCGAAACAACCCCCGAATGGCCTCGTTGGTGGCACCAACACCTCCCACGGGACCAATGTAACTCGTAGGAACTGACCTCACAGCCGCGGGTCTCTCGGTTTGAGAATACGACGGTAATTTACCTATTTCTAGACATTGGCTTAAAAACATGGCGTTACAGGGTGAAAACTCGTAACATCCCTCGAATGGCACCGTGGGTGGCCCCAACACCTCCCACGGTACCAATGTAACTCGTAGGAACTGACCGCGCAACCTCGAGACTCCCGGTTTGAGAATACGACAATAATTTGCATATTTCAAGACTTTGGCTTAAAAACAAGGCATTAGAGGGTGAAAACTAAAAATATCCCCCGACCGTCCCCGTGGGTGGCACCAACACCTCCCACGGGACCAATGTAACTCGGAGGAACTGAACGCGCAGCTGCGGGATTCCCGGTTTGAGAATACGATGGTAATTTGAATATTTCTAGACTTAAGCTTAAAAACACTGCGTTAGAGGGTGAGAACTAGAAACACCGCCCTAACGGCCCCGTGGGTGGCACCAATACCACACACGGGACAAATGTAACTCGTAGGAACTGACCCCGTCGGTGCAGGTCTCCCGGTTTGAGAATACGATGGTAATTTGCATATTTCTAGACTTTGGCTTAAGAACATGGAGTTAGAGGGTGAAAACTCAAAACAGATCCCGAAGGGCCCCGTGGGTGGCACCAACACCTCCCCCGGGACGAATGTAACTAATAGGAACTGACCCTATTGTCGCGGGTCTCCCGGTTTGAGAATACGATGGTAATTTGCATATTTCTAGACTTAGGCTTAAAAAAAATGGCGTTAGAAGGTGAAAACTCAAAAAAACCCTCGAACGACCGCGTGGGTGGATCCAACACCCCCCACGGGACCAATGTAACTCGTAGGAACTGACCCCGCAGTCGCAGGTCTCCCGGTTTGAGATGACGATGGTAATTTGAATATTTCTAGACTTAGGCTTAAAAACATGGTGTTAGAGGTTGAAAACTCGAAATAGAGCCCGAACGGCCCCATAGGTGGCACCAACACCTGCCACGGGACCAATGTAACTCGTAGGAACTGACCCCGCAGCCGCAGGTCTCCCGGTTTGATAATACGATGGTAATTTGCATATTTCAAGACTTAGTCTTAAAAAACATGGCGTTGGAGTGTGAAAACTCGAAACAGCCCCCGACCGGCCCCGTGGGTGGCACCAACACCTCCCACGGGAACCATGTAATTTATAGGAACTGACCGTGCAGCCGCGAGACTCCCAATTTTGAGACTACGACGATAATTTGAAAAATTCTAGACCTAAGAAAAACATGGCGTTAGAGGTTGAAAACTCGAAACATCCCCCGAATGGGCCCATGGGTGGCACCAATACCTCCCACGGGACCAATGTAACTCATAGGAACTGACACCGCAACCGCGGTCTCCCGGTTTGAGAATACAATGGTAATTTGCATATTTCTAGACTTATGCTTAAAAACATGGCGTTAGAGGGTTAAAACTCGAAACAACTCCCGAACGGCCCCGTGGGTGGCACCAACACCTCCCACGGGACCAATGTAACTCGTAAGAACTGACCACGCAGCCGCGAGACTCCCGGTTTGAGAATACGATGATAATTTGCATATTTCTAAACTTAAGCAAAACATGGCGTTAGAGGGTTAAAACTCGAAATAGCTCCCGAATGGGCCCGTGGGTGGCACCAATACCTCCCACGGGACCAATGTAACTCGTAGGAACTGACCCCGTAGCCGCGGTCTCCCGATTTTAGAATACAACGGTAATTTGCATATTTCTAGACTTATGCTTAAAAACATGGCGTTAGAGGGTTAAAACTCAAAACAACTCTCGAACGACCCCCTGGGTGGCACCCACACCTCCCACGGGACCAATGTAACTCGTAGGAACTGACCGCGCGGTCGCGAGACTCCCAGTTTGAGAATACGATAGTAATTTGCATATTTTAAGACTTAGGCTTAAAAACTAGGCATTAGAGGGTGAAAACTCGAAACACCCCTTGAACGGCCCCGTGGGTGGCACCAACACCACCGACGGGACCAATGCAACTCGTAGGAACTGACCGAACAACCGCGGGTCTCCCGATTATAGAATACGATGGTAATTTGCATATTTCTAGACTTAGGCTTAAAAACATGGAGTTAGATGGTGAAAACCTGAAACAGAGCCCGAACGGCCCCGTGGGTGGCACCAACACCTCCCACGGGACCAATGTAACTCGTACGAACTCACCCCGCTTCCGCGGGTCTCCTGATTTGAGAATACAATGGTAATTTGCATATTTCTAGACTTAGGATTGAAAAACATGGCGTTAGAGGGTGAAAACTGGAAACAGCCCCCGATCGACCCCGTGGGTGTCACCAACACCTCCCACGGGACCAATGTAAATCGTAGGACTAGACCGCTCAGCCGCGAGACTCCCATTTCGAGAATACGACGGTAATTTTCATATTTCTAGACTTAGGCTTAAAAGCATGGCGTTAGAGGGTGAAAACTCAAAACAACCCCCGACCGGCCCCGTGGGTGGCACCAACACCTCCAACGGGACCAATGTAACTCGTAGAAACTGATGGCACAGCAGCGAGACTCTCGATTTAAGAATTTGATGGTAATTTGCATAATTCTAGACTTAGGCTTAAAAACATGGGGTTAGAAGGTGAAAACTCGAAACAACCCCTGAACGGCCCTGTGGGTGGCACCAACACCTCCCACAGCAGTAATGTAACTCGTAGGAACAGACGACGCAACCATGGGACTCCCGGTTTGAGAATATGACGGTAATTTGCATATTTCTAGACGTAGGCTTAAAAACATGGTGTTAGAGGGTGAAAACTCGAAACAACCCCCGAACGGCCCTGTGGGTGGCACCAACACCTCCCACAGCAGTAATGTAACTCGTAGGAACAGACGACGCAGCCATGGGACTCCCGGTTTGAGAATATGATTTTAATTTGCATATTTCTAGACGTAGGCTTAAAAACATGGCGTTAAAGGGTGAAAACTCTAAACAACCCCCAACCGTCCCCGCGGGTGGCACCAACACCTCCCATGGGACCAATGTAACTCGTAGGAACTGATCGCGCAGCCGCGGGACTCTCGGTTTGAGAATACATCGGTAATTTGCATATTTCTAGAGTTAGGCTTAAAAACATGGAGTTAGATGGTGAAAACTCGAAACAGAGCCCGACCGGCCCCGTGGGTGGCACCAACACCTCCCACGGGACCAATGTAACTCGTAGGAACTGAACTCGTAGCCGCGGGTCTCCGGATTTGAGAATACAATTGTGATTTTCATATTTCTAGACGTAGGCTTAAAAATAGAGCATTAGAGTGGGAAAATTTGAAATATCCCCCGAACGGCTCCTTGGGTGGCACCAACACCTCCCACAGGACCAATGTAACTCGTAGGAATTAACCCCGCAGCCGCAGGTCTCCCGGTTTGAGAATACGATGGTAATATGCATATTTCTTGACTTAGGCTTAAAGACATCGAGTTAGAGGGTGAAAACACGAAACAACCTCCGACCGGCCGCGTGGGTCGCACCAACACCTCCCACGGGACCAATGTAACTCGTAGGTTCTGACCCCGTAGCCGCGGGTTTCCCGATTTGAGAATACGACGGTAATTTGCATATTTCTAGACTTAGGCATAAAAAACATGGCGTTAGAGGGTGAAAAGTCGAAACAACCCCCGACCGACCGCGTGGGTGGATCCAACACCTCCCAAGGGACCAATGTAACTCATAGGAAATGACCCCGCAGTCGCGGTTCTGTCGGTTTGAGAATAGGACGGTAATTTATATATTTATAGACTTAGGCTTAAAAAGATGGAATTAAAGGGTGAAAACTTGATATAGAGCCCGAACGGCCCCGTGGGTGGCACCAACACCTCCCACGGGACGAATGTAACTCATAGGAACTGATCCTGTAGCCGTGGGTGTCCCGTTTTGAGAAAACGGTGGTAATTTGCAAATTTCTAGACTTAGGCTTAAAAAACATGGCGTTACTGGGTGAAAATTCGAAACAGCCCCCGAATGGCCCTGTGGGTGGCACCAACACCTCCCACGGTGCTAATGTAACTCGTAGGAACTGACCCCGGAGCCGCAGGTCTGCCGATTTGAGAATACGAAGGTAATTTGCAAATTTCTAGACTTTGGCTTAAAAACATGGAGTTAAAGGGTGAAAACTCGATACAGAGCCCGAACGGCACTGTGGGTGGCACCAACACCTGCCACGGGACTAATGTAACTCATAGGAAATGACCTTATAGCCGCGGGTCTCACGGTTTGAGAATACGGTGGTAATTTGCATATTTCTACACTTAGGCTTCAAAAACATGGCGTTAGAGGGTGAAAACTCAAAAAAAAACTCGACCGACCGTACGAACACACCGCGCATCCATGGGACTCCCAATTTGAGAATACGACAGTAATTTCCATATTTCTAGACGAAGGCTTAAAAACATGGCGTTAAAGGGTGAAAACTCTAAACAACCCTCGATCGTCCCCGTGGGTGGTACCAACACCTCCCACGGGACCAATGTAACTCGTAGGAACTGATCGCGCAGCCGTGGGACTCTCGATTTGAGAATATGACGATTATTTGCATATTTCTAGACTTAGGCTTAAAAACATGGCGTTAGAGGGTGAAAAATAGAAACAGCCCCCGAACGGCCCCGTGGGTGGCACTAACACCTCCCACGGGACCAATGTAACTCGTAGGAACTGACCCCGTAGCCGCGGGTCTCCCATTTTTAGCATACGACGATAATTTGCATATTTCTAGACTTTGGCTTAAAAACATCAGAGGTTGAAAATTCGAAATAACCCCCGAATGGCCTCGTTGGTGGCACCAATACCTCCCACGGGACCAATGTAACTCGTAGGAACTGACCTCACAGCCGCGGGTCTCTCGGTTTGAGAATACGACGGTAATTTACCTATTTCTAGACTTAGACTTAAAAACATGGCGTTACAGGGTGAAAACTCGTAACATCCCTCGAACGGCACCGTGGGTGGCCCCAACACCTCCCACGGTACCAATGTAACTCGTAGGAACTGACCGCGCAACCGCGAGACTCCCGGTTTGAGAATACGACAATAATTTGCATATTTCAAGACTTTGGCTTAAAAACAAGGCATTAGAGGGTGAAAACTCAAAATATCCCCCGACTGTCCCCGTGGGTGGCACCAACACCTCCCACGGGACCAATGTAACTCGGAGGAGCTGACCGCGCAGCTGCGGGACTCCCGGTTTGAGAATACGATGGTAATTTGAATATTTCTAGACTTACGCTTAAAAACACTGCGTTAGAAGGTGAGAACTAGAAACACAGCCCCAACGGCCCCGTGGGTGGCACCAATACCACACACGAGACAAATGTAACTCGTAGGAACTGACCCCGTCGGTGCAGGTCTCCCGGTTTGAGAATACGATGGTAATTTGCATATTTCTAGACTTTGGCTTAAAAACATGGAGTTAGAGGGTGAAAACTCAAAACAGATCCCGAAGGGCCCCGTGGGTGGCACCAACACCTCCCACGGGACGAATGTAACTCATAGGAACTGACCCTATTGCCGCGGGTCTCCCGGTTTGAGAATACGGTGGTAATTTGCATATTTCTAGACTTAGGCTTAAAAAGAATGGCGTTAGAAGGTGAAAACTCGAAAAAACCCTCGAACGACCGCGTGGGTGGATCCAACACCCCCCACGGGACCAATGTAACTCGTAGGAACTGACCCCGCAGTCGCAATTCTCCCGGTTTGAGAATACGATGGTAATTTGAATATTTCTGGACTTAGGCTTAAAAACATGGTGTTAGAGGGTGAAAACTCGAAATAGAGCCCGAACGGCCCCATAGGTGGCACCAACACCTGCCACGGGACCAATGTAACTCGTAGGAACTGACCCCGCAGCCGCAGGTCTCCCGGTTTGATAATACAATGGTAATTTGCATATTTCAAGACTTAGTCTTAAAAAACATTGCGTTGGAGGGTGAAAACTCGAAAGAGCCCCCGACCTGCCCCGTGGGTGGCACCAACACCTCCCACGGGAACCATGTAATTTATAGGAACTGACCGTGCAGCCGCGAGACTCCCAATTTGAGAATACGACGATAATTTGAAAATTTCTAGACCTAAGAAAAATATGGCGTTAGAGGTTGAAAACTCGAAACAGCCCCCGAATGGGCCCATGGGCGGCACCAATACCTCCCATGGGACCAATGTAACTCATACGAACTGACACCGCAACCGCGGTCTCCCGGTTTGAGAATACAATGGTAATTTGCATATTTCTAGATTTATGCTTAAAAACATGGCGTTAGAGGGTTAAAACTCGAAACAACTCCCGAACGGCCCCGTGGGTGGCACCAACACCTCCCACGGGACCAATGTAACTCGTAGTTACTGACCGCGCAGCCGCGAGACTCCCGATTTGAGAATATGACAGTAATTTGCCAATTTCAATACTTAGGCTTAAAAACAAGGCATTAGAGGGTGAAAACTCGAAACAACCCCCGACCTTCCCCGTGGGGGCACCAACACCTCCCACGGGACCAATGTAACTCGTAGGAACTGATCGCGCAGCTGCGGGTCTACCGGTTTGAGAATACGATGGTAATTTGCATATTTCTAGACGTAGGCTTAAAAACACGGTGTTAGAGGGTTAAAAGTTGAAACACCCCTCGAACAGCCCCGTGGGTGGCACCAACACCACCCACGGGACCAATGTAACTCGTAGGAACTGACCCCGCAGCCGCAGGTCTCTCGGTTTGAGAATACGATGGTAATTTGCATATTTCTAAACTTACGCTTAAAAACATGGAGCCAGAGGGTGAAAACTCGAAACAGAACCCGAATGGCCCAATAGGTGGCACCAATACCTCCCACGGGACCAATGTAACTCGTAGGAACTGACCCCGCAGCCGCAGGTCTCCCGGTTTGATAATAGGATGGTAATTTGCATATTTCTTGACTTAGTCTTAAAAAACATCGTGTTGGAGGGTTAAAACTCGAAACACCCCCCGAACAGCCCCGTCGGTGGCACCAACACTACCCACGGGACCAATGTAACTCGTAGGAACTGACCCGCCGCATGTCTCTCGATTTGAGAATACGATGGTAATTTGCATATTTCTAGACTTACACTTAAAAACATGGAGTTAAAGGGTGAAAACTCGAAATAGAGCCCGAATGGCCCAATAGGTGGCACCAACACCTCCCACGAGACCAATGTAACTCGTAGGAACTGACCCCGTTGCCGCGGGACTCCCGGTTTGAGAATACGACAATAATTTGCATATTTCTAGACTTAAGCTTAAAAACATGGCATTATAGGGTGAAAACTCGAAACAGCCCCCGAACGGCCCCGTGGGTGGCATCAACACCTCCCACGGGACCAATGTAACCCGTAGGGACTGACCCCGCAACCGCGGGTCTCCAGATTTGCGAATACGACGGTAATTTTCATATTTCTAGACTTATGCTTAAAAATAAGGCGGTAGAGGGTTAAAATTCGAAACAACCCCCGAACGGCCCCATGGGTGGCACCAACACCTCCCACGGGACCAATGTAACTCGTAGGAACTGACCGCGCATCCGCGAGACTCTCAGTTTGAGAATACGACGGTAATTTGTCTATTTCTACACTTAGGCTTAAAAACAAGGCGTTAGAGGGGGAAAACATAAAATAGCCCCCGACCGTCCCTTTTGGTGGCACCAGAACCTCCCACGGGACCAATGCAACTCGTAGGAACTGACCCCGCAGCCGCGGGTCTCCCGGTTTGAGAATACGATGGTAATTTGCATATTTATAGACTTAGACTTAAAAACATGGTATTGGTGGGTGAAAATTCGAAAAAGCCCCCGAACGGCTCTGTGGGTGGCACCAACACCTCCCACGGCGCTAATGTAACTCGGAGGAACAGACGACGTAGCCATGGGACTCCCAGTTTGAGAGTACGATGGTAATTTGCATATTTCAAGACTTAGGCTTAAAAGATGGGTTAGAGGGTGATAACTCGAAACAACCCCCAATCGTCCCCGTGGGTGGCACCAACACCATCCACGAGACCAATGTAACTCGTAGGAACTGTGCCCGCAGCCGCGGGTCTCCCGGTTTGAGAATACGATGATAATTTGCATATTTCTAGACTTAAGCAAAACATCGAGTTGAAGGGTGAAAACTTGAAACAGCCCCCGAACGGCCCTGTGGGTTGCACCAACACCTCCCACGAGACCAATGTAACTCTTAGGAACTGACTGCGCCGCAGCGAGACTCCCGGTTTAAGAATATGACTATAATTTGCATACTTGTAGACTTAGTCTTTAAAACATGGCGTTAGAGGGTTAAAACTCAAAACACCCCCGACCGTTCCCGTGGGTGCAACCAACACCTCCCACGGGACGAATGTAACTCATAGGAACTGACCCTATTGCCGCGGGTCTCCCGGTTTGAGAATACGGTGGTAATTTGCATATTTCTAGACTTAGGCTTAAAAAGAATGGCGTTAGAAGGTGAAAACTCGAAAAAACCCTCGAACGACCGCGTGGGTGGATCCAACACCCCCACGGGACCAATGTAACTCGTAGGAACTGACCCCACAGTCGCAATTCTCCCGGTTTGAGAATACGATGGTAATTTGAATATTTCTGGACTTAGGCTTAAAAACATGGTGTTAGAGGGTGAAAACTCGAAATAGAGCCCGAACGGCCCCATAGGTGGCACCAACACCTGCCACGGGATCAATGTAACTCGTAGGAACTGACCCCGCAGCCGCAGGTCTCCCGGTTTGATAATACAATGGTAATTTGCATATTTCAAGACTTAGTCTTAAAAAACATTGCGTTGGAGGGTGAAAACTCGAAAGAGCCCCCGACCTGCCCCGTGGGTGGCACCAACACCTCCCACGGGAACCATGTAATTTATAGGAACTGACCGTGCAGCCGCGAGACTCCCAATTTGAGAATACGACGATAATTTGAAAATTTCTAGACCTAAGAAAAATATGGCGTTAGAGGTTGAAAACTCGAAACAGCCCCCGAATGGGCCCATGGGCGGCACCAATACCTCCCATGGGACCAATGTAACTCATACGAACTGACACCGCAACCGCGGTCTCCCGGTTTGAGAATACAATGGTAATTTGCATATTTCTAGATTTATGCTTAAAAACATGGCGTTAGAGGGTTAAAACTCGAAACAACTCCCGAACGGCCCCGTGGGTGGCACCAACACCTCCCACGGGACCAATGTAACTCGTAGTTACTGACCGCGCAGCCGCGAGACTCCCGATTTGAGAATATGACAGTAATTTGCCAATTTCAATACTTAGGCTTAAAAACAAGGCATTAGAGGGTGAAAACTCGAAACAACCCCCGACCTTCCCCGTGGGGGCACCAACACCTCCCACGGGACCAATGTAACTCGTAGGAACTGATCGCGCAGCTGCGGGTCTACCGGTTTGAGAATACGATGGTAATTTGCATATTTCTAGACGTAGGCTTAAAAACACGGTGTTAGAGGGTTAAAAGTTGAAACACCCCTCGAACAGCCCCGTGGGTGGCACCAACACCACCCACGGGACCAATGTAACTCGTAGGAACTGACCCCGCAGCCGCAGGTCTCTCGGTTTGAGAATACGATGGTAATTTGCATATTTCTAAACTTACGCTTAAAAACATGGAGCCAGAGGGTGAAAACTCGAAACAGAACCCGAATGGCCCAATAGGTGGCACCAATACCTCCCACGGGACCAATGTAACTCGTAGGAACTGACCCCGCAGCCGCAGGTCTCCCGGTTTGATAATAGGATGGTAATTTGCATATTTCTTGACTTAGTCTTAAAAAACATCGTGTTGGAGGGTTAAAACTCGAAACACCCCCCGAACAGCCCCGTCGGTGGCACCAACACTACCCACGGGACCAATGTAACTCGTAGGAACTGACCCGCCGCATGTCTCTCGATTTGAGAATACGATGGTAATTTGCATATTTCTAGACTTACGCTTAAAAACATGGAGTTAAAGGGTGAAAACTCGAAACAGAGCCCGAATGGCCCAATAGGTGGCACCAACACCTCCCACGAGACCAATGTAACTCGTAGGAACTGACCCCGTTGCCGCGGGACTCCCGGTTTGAGAATACGACAATAATTTGCATATTTCTAGACTTAAGCTTAAAAACATGGCATTATAGGGTGAAAACTCGAAACAGCCCCCGAACGGCCCCGTGGGTGGCATCAACACCTCCCACGGGACCAATGTAACCCGTAGGGACTGACCCCGCGACCGCGGGTCTCCAGATTTGCGAATACGACGGTAATTTTCATATTTCTAGACTTATGCTTAAAAATAAGGCGGTAGAGGGTTAAAATTCGAAACAACCCCCGAACGGCCCCATGGGTGGCACCAACACCTCCCACGGGACCAATGTAACTCGTAGGAACTGACCGCGCATCCGCGAGACTCTCAGTTTGAGAATACGACGGTAATTTGTCTATTTCTACACTTAGGCTTAAAAACAAGGCGTTAGAGGGGGAAAACATAAAATAGCCCCCGACCGTCCCTTTTGGTGGCACCAGAACCTCCCACGGGACCAATGCAACTCGTAGGAACTGACCCCGCAGCCGCGGGTCTCCCGGTTTGAGAATACGATGGTAATTTGCATATTTATAGACTTAGACTTAAAAACATGGTATTGGTGGGTGAAAATTCGAAAAAGCCCCCGAACGGCTCTGTGGGTGGCACCAACACCTCCCACGGCGCTAATGTAACTCGGAGGAACAGACGACGTAGCCATGGGACTCCCAGTTTGAGAGTACGATGGTAATTTGCATATTTCAAGACTTAGGCTTAAAAGATGGGTTAGAGGGTGATAACTCGAAACAACCCCCAATCGTCCCCGTGGGTGGCACCAACACCATCCACGAGACCAATGTAACTCGTAGGAACTGTGCCCGCAGCCGCGGGTCTCCCGGTTTGAGAATACGATGATAATTTGCATATTTCTAGACTTAAGCAAAACATCGAGTTGAAGGGTGAAAACTTGAAACAGCCCCCGAACGGCCCTGTGGGTTGCACCAACACCTCCCACGAGACCAATGTAACTCTTAGGAACTGACTGCGCCGCAGCGAGACTCCCGGTTTAAGAATATGACTATAATTTGCATATTTGTAGACTTTGTCTTTAAAACATGGCGTTAGAGGGTTAAAACTCAAAACACCCCCGACCGTTCCCGTGGGTGCAACCAACACCTCCCACGGGACCAATGTAACTCGTAGGAACTCACCGCACAACCGCGGGACTCTCGGTTTGAGAATACGATAGTAATTTTCATATTTCTAGACTTAGGCTTAAAAACAATACTTTAGAGGGTGAAAACTCGAAACAGCCCCCGAACGGCCCCTTGGGTGGCACCAACACCTCCCACGGGACTAATGTAACTCGTAGGAACTGACCCCGCAGCCGCAGGTCTCCCGGTTTGAGAATATGATGGTAATTTGCATATTTCTAGACTTTGGCTTAAAAACATGGAGTTAAAGGGTGAAAACTCGATACAGATCCCGAATGGCCCTGTGGGTTGCACCAACACCTCCCACGGGACGAATGTAACTCATAGGTACTGACCCTGTAGCTGCGGGTCTCCCGGTTTGAGAATACGGTGCTAATTTGCATATTTCTAGACTTAGGCTTAAAACACATGGCTTCAGAGGGTGAAAACTCGAAACAACCCCCGACCGGCCGCGTGGGTGGATCTAACACCTCCCATGGGACCAATATAACTCATAGGAAATGACCCTGGAGCCGCGGTTCTGTCGGTTTGAGAATACGACGGTAATTTATATATTTATAGACATAGGCTTAAAAACATGGCGTTAGAGGGTGAAAATTTGAAACAGCCCCCGAACGGCCATGTGGGTGGCACCAACACCTCCCACGACAGTAATGTAACTCGTAGGAACACACGACGCAACCATGGGACTCCCGATTTGAGAATACGACGGTAATTTGCATATTTCTAGACGTAGCCTTAAAAACATGCCGTTAAAAGGTGAAACTCTAAACAACCCCCAACCATCCCCGTGGGTGGCACCAACACCTCCCACGGGACCAATGTAACTCGTAGGAACTGACCCCGCAGTCGCAGGTCTCCCAGTTTGAGAATACGACGATAATTTGCATATTTCTAGACTTAGGCTTACAAATATCAGAGGTTGAAAACTCGAAACAACCCCCAAATGGCCTCGTGGGTGGCACCAACACATCCCACGGGACCAATGTAACTCGTAGGAACTGATCGCGCAGCCGCAAGACTCCCGGTTTGAGAATACGACGGTAATATGCATATTTTTATACTTAAGCAAAACATGGCGTTAGAGGATGAAAACTAGAAATAGCCCCCCAAACGTCCCAGTCGGTTGCACCAACACCTCCTACGGGACCAATGTAACTCGCACGAACTGACCTCACTGCCTCGGGTCTCTCGATTTGAGAATACGATGGTCATTTGCATATTTCTAGACTTAGGCTTAAAAACATGGCGTTACAGGGTAAAAACTTGTTACAGCCCTCGAACGTCGTCGTGGGTGGCACCAACACCTCCCACAGGACCAATGTAACTCGTAGGAACTGACCCCGCTACAGCGGGTCTCTCGGTTTGAGAATACGATGGTAATTTGCATATTTCTAGACTTAGGCTTAAAAACATGACGTTAGAGGGTGAAAACTCATAACATCCCTCGAACGGAGCCGTGGGTGGCACCAACACCTCCCACGGGACCAATGTAACTCGTAGGAACTGACCCCGCAGCCGCGGGTCTCCCAGTTCGAGAATACGACAGTAATTTGCATATTTCTAGAGTTAGGGTTAAAAACATGGCGTTAGAGTGTGAAAACTCGAAACAGATCCAGACTGGCCCCATAGGTGGCACCAATACCTCCCATGGGACCAATGTAACTCGTAGGAGCTGACCCCGTAGCCGCGGGTCTCCCAGTTTGAGAATACGACAGTAATTTGCATATTTCTAGACTTAGGCTTAAAAGAATCAGACGTTGAAAACTCAAAACAGCCGCCGAATGGCCTAGTGGGTGGCACCAACACCTCCCACGGGACCAATGTAACTCATAGGAACAGATCACGTAGCCGCGAGACTCCAATTTGAGAATACGATAGTAATTTGCATATTTTAAGACTTGGGCTTAAAAATAAGGCGTTAGAGGATGAAAACTCAAAATATCCCCCGAACGGCCTCGTGGGTTGCTCCAACACCTCCCACGGGACCAATGTAACTCGTAGGAACTGACCCCGCTGCAGGGGGTCTCTCGGTTTGAGAATACGACGGTAATTTGCATATTTCTAGACTTAGGCTGAAAAACATGACGTTAGAGGGTGAAAACTCGTAACAGCCCTCGAACGGAGCCGTGGGTGGTACCAACATTTCCCACGGGACCAATGTAACTCGTAGGAACTGACCCCGCAGCCGCGGGTCTCCCAGTTTGAGAATACAATGGTAATTTGCATATTTCTAGAGTTAGGGTTAAAAACATGGCGTTAGAGTGTGAAAACTCGAAACAGATCCCGACTGGCCCCATGGGTGGCACCAACACCTCCCACGGGACCAATATAACTCTTAGGAGCTGACCCTGCAGCCGCGGGTCTCCCAGTTTGAGAATACGATAGTAATTTGCATATTTCTAGAGTTAGGCATAAAAGCATCAGACGTTGAAAACTCGAAACAGCCCCCGAATGGCCTCATGGATGGAACCAACACCTGCCACGGGACCAATGTAACTTGTAGGAACAGATCGCGCAGCCGCGAGACTCTCGATTTCATAATACGATAGTAATTTGCATATTTCAAGACTTATGCTTAAAAACAAGGCATTAGAGTATGAAAACTCGAAATATCCCCCGAACGGCCCCGTGGGTTGCACCAACACCTCCCACGGGAGCAATGTAACTCGAAGGAACTGACCCCGCTGCAGCGGGTCTCTCGGTTTGAGAATACGATGGTAATTTGCATATTTCTAGACTTAGGCTGAAAAACATGACGTTAGAGGGTGAAAACTCATAACAACCCTCGAACGGAGCCGTGGGTGGCACCAACACCTCCCACTGGACCAATGTAACTGGTAGGAACTGACCCCGCAGCCGCGGGTCTCCCAGTTTGAGAATACGATGGTAATTTCCATATTTCAAGAGTTAGGGTTAAAAACATGGCGTTAGAGTGTGAAAACTCAAAACAGATCCCGACTGGCCCCGTGGGTGGCACCAACACCTCCCACGGGACCAATATAACTCTTAGGAGCTGACCCCGCAGTCGCGGGTCTCCCAGTTTGACAATACCCCAGTAATTTGCATATTTCTAGACTTAGGCTTAAAAGCATCAGACGTTGAAAACTCGAAACAACCCCCGAATGGCCTGGTGGGTGGCACCAACACCTCCCACGAGACCAATGTAACTCGTAGGAACAGGTCGCGCAGCCGCACGACTCCTGCTTCGAGAATACGACAGTAATATGAATATTTTTATACTTAAGCAAAACATGGATTTAGAGGATGAAAACTCCAAATAGCCCCCGAACGGCACCGTGGGTAGCACCAACACCTCCCACAGGACCAATGTATCTCATAGGAACTGACCCCGCTGCAGCGGGTCTCTCGGTTTGAGAATACGATGGTAATTTTCATATTTCTAGACTGAGGCTTAAAAACATGGCGTTACAGGGTGAAAACTCGTAACAGCCCTTGAACGGCGTCGTGGGCGGCACCAACACCTCCCACGGGACCAATGTAACTCGTAGGAACTGACCGCGCAGCCACAAGACTCCCGGTTTGAGAATAAAACATTAATTTGCGTATTTCAAGCATAGGCTTAAAAACAAGGCATTAGAGGGTGAAAACTCGAAACAACCCCCGACCGTCCCCATGGGTGGCACCACCACCTCCCACGGGACCAATGTAACTTATAGGAACTGACGGCGCAGCTACGGGACTCCCGGTTTGAGAATACGATGGTAATTTGAATATTTCTAGACTTAGGCTTAAAAACACTGCGTTAGAGGGTGAGAACTAGAAACATCTTCAAAACGGCCCCGTAGGTGGCACCAATACCACACACGAGACCAATGTAACTCATATGAACAGACCCCGCAGGCGCAGGTCTCCTGGTTTGAGAATACGATGGTAATTTGCCTATTTCTAGACATTGGCTTAAAAACATGGAGTTAGAGGGTGAAAACTCAAAAAAGAGCCCGAACGGCCCCATGGGTGGCACCAACACCTCCCACGAGATGAATGTAACTCATAGGGACTGACCCTGTAGCCATGGGTCTCCCGGTTTGAGAATACGGTGGTAATTTGCCTATTTCTAGACTTAGGCCTAGAAACACTGCGTTAGAGGCTGAGAACTAGAAACACACCCCGAACGGCCCCGTGGGTGGCACCAATACCACACACGGGACCAATGTAACTCGTAGGAACTGACCCCGTAGCCGCGGGTCTCCCAGTTTGAGAATACGACAATAATTTAAATATTTATAGACTTAGGCTTAAAAACATGGCGTTAGAGTGTGAAAACTCGAAACAGATCCCGACTGGCCCTATGGGTGGCACCAACACCTCCAATGGGACCAATGTAACTCGTAGGAGCTGACCCCGCAGCCGCGGGTCTCCCATTTTGAGAACACGACAGTAATTTGTATATTTCCTGACTTAGGCTAAAAAGCATCAGACGTTGAAAACTCGAAACAGCCCCGAATGGCCTCGTGGGTGGCACCAACAACTCCCACGGGACCAATATAACTCGTACGAACAGATCGCGCAACCACAAGACTCCCTCTTTGAGAATACGACGGTAATATGCATATTTTTGTACTTAAGCAAAACATGGCATTAGAGGATGAAAACTCGAAATAGCCCCCCGAACGGCCCCAAGGGTGGCACCAACACCTCCCACAGGACCAATGTAACTCGTAGGAACTGACCGCACAGCCGCAAGACTCCCAGTTTGAGAATACGACAGTAATTTGCATATTTCAAGGCTTAGGATTAAAAACCAGTCATTAGAGGGTGAAAACTCGAAACAACCCCCAACCGTCCCCATGGGTGGCACCAAGACCTCCCATGGGACCAATGTAACTTGTAGGAACTGACGGCGTTGCTGTGAGACTCCCAGTTTGAGAATACGATGGTAATTTGAATATTTCTAGACTTAGGCTTAAAAACACTGCGTTAGAGGGTGAGAACTAGAAACACCCCCCGAACGGCCCCGTAGGTGGCACCAATTCCACACCCGGGACAAATGTAACTCATAGGAACTGACCCCGCAGGCGCAGGTCTCCTGGTTTCAGAATACGATGGTAATTTGCATATTTCCAGACATTGGCTTAAAAACATGGAGTTAGAGGTAGAAAACTCGAAACAGAGCCCGAAGGGCCCCGTAGGTGGCACCAACACCTCCCACAGGATGAATGTAATTCATAGGGACTGACCCTGTAGCCATGGGTCTCCCGATTTGAGAATACGGTGGTAATTTGCATATTTCTAGACTTAGGCCTAAAAACACTGCGTTAGAGGGTGAGAACTAGAATCACACCCCGAACGGCCTCGTGGGTGGAACCAATACCAAACACGGGACCAATGTAACTCGTAGGAACTGACCCCGAAGCTGCGGGTCTCCCAGTTTTAGAATACGACGATAATTTGCATATTTATAGACTTAGGCTTAAAAACACGCCATGAGAATGTGAAAACTCGAAACAGATCCAAAATGGCCCTGTGGGTGGCACCAACACCTCCCACAGGACCATTGTAACTCGTAGGAGCTGACCTCGCAGCCGTGGGTCGCCCAGTCTGAGAATACGATAATTTGAATATTTCTAGACTTAGGCTTAAAAACATCAGGCTTGAAAACTCAAAATAGCCCCCGAATGGCCTCGTGGTTGGAACCAACACCCCCCACGGGACCAATGTAACTCGTAGGAACTGATCGCGTAGCCGCAAGACTCCCGGTTTGAGAATACGACGGTAATATGCATATTTTTATACTTAAGCAAAACATGGAGTTAGAGGTTGAAAACTCGAAATAGCCCCCGAACGGCCCCGTGGGTTGCACCAACACCTCCCACGGGACCAATGTAACTCGTAGGAACTTACCCCGCTGCAGTGGGTCTCTCGATTTTAGAATACGACGGTAATTTCCATATTTCTAGACATAGGGTTAAAAACATGGCGTTATAGGTTGAACACTCGTAACACCCCTCGAGCGGCGCTGTGGGTGGCATCAACACCTCCTACGGGACCAATGTAACTCGTAGGAACTGACCGCGCAGCTGCGAGACTCCCGGTTTGAGAATACGACAGTAATTTGCATATTTCAAGACCTAGGCTTAAAAACAAGGCATTAGAGGGTGAAAACTCGAAACAACCCCCGACCGTCCCAGTGGGTGGCACCAACACCTCCCACGGGACCAATGTAACTGGTAGGAACTGACCACGCAGCTGCGGGGCTCCCGGTTTGAGAATACGATGGTAATTTGCATATTTCTATACTTAAGTTTAAAAACACTGCGTTAGAGTGTGAAAACTCGAAACACCCCCCGAACGGACCCGTGGGTGGCACCAACATAACCCACGGGACCAATGTAACTCGTAGGAACTGACCCCGTAGCCGCAGGTCTTTTGGTTTGAGAATACGACTGGAATTTCCATATTTCTAGACTTAGTCTTAAAAAACATGGCGTTGGAGGGTGAAAACTCAAAACAGCCCCCGACCGGCCCTGTGGGTGGCACCAACACCTCCCACGAGACTAGTGTAACTCTTAAGAAATGATCACGTAGCCGCGAGACTCTCGGTTTGAGAATACGACGATAATTTGCATATTTCTAAACTTCGGCTTAAAAAACATGGCGTTAGAGGGTGAAAACTCGGAACAACCCCCGAACAGCCCCCCGGGGTGGCTCCAACACCTCGAACGGGACCAATGTAACTCGTAGGAACTGACCGCACTGTAGCGAGACTCTCGGTTTGAGAATATGACAGTAATTTGCATATTTCTAGACTTAGTCTTAAAAACATGGCGTTAGAGGGTGAAAACTCGAAACAACCCCCGTCCGTCCCCATGGGTAGCACCAACACCTCCGAGGGACCAATGTAAATCGTAAGAACTGACCGCGCAGTCGCGGGACTCCCGGTTTGAGAATACGAGGGTAATTGGCATATTTCTAGACTTAGGCTTAAAAACATGGAGTTAGAGGGTGAAAAATTGAAACAGAGCCCGAACGGCCCCGTGGGGTGGCACCAACACCTCCCACGGGACCAATGTAACTCGTAGGTTCTGACCCCGTAGCCGCGAGTTTTCCGATTTGAGAATACGATGATAATTTGCATATTTCTAGACTTAGGCATAAAAAACATGGCGTTGGAGGGTGAAAACTCAAAACAGCCACCAACTGGCCCCGTGGGTGGCACCAACACCTCCCACGAGACCAGTGTAACTCTTAAGAAATGATCACGCAGCTGCGAGACTCCCGGTTTGAGAATACGACGAGAATTTGCATATTTCTAAACTTAGGCTTAAAAAACATGGCGTTAGAGGGTGAAAACTCGAAACAACCCCCGAACAGCCCCCTGGGTGGCTCCAACACCTCCAACGGGACCAATGTAACTCGTAGGAACTGACCGCACAACAGCGAGACTCTCGATTTGAGAATATGACAGTAATTTGCATATTTCTAGACTTAAGCTTAAAAACATGGCGATAGAGGGTAAAAACTCGAAACAACCCCCGACTGTCCCCATGGGTGGCACCAACACCTCCCAGGACCAATGTAAATTGTAAGAACTGACCGTGCAGCCGTGGGACTCCTAGTTTGAGAATACGATGGTAATTTGAATATTTCTAGACTTAGGCTTAAAAACATGGAGTTTGAGGGTGAAAACTCGAAACAGAGCCTGAACGGCGCCGTGGGGTGGCACCAACACCTCCCACGGGACCAATGTAACTCGTAGGTTCTGACCCCGCAGCTGCGGGTTTTTCGATTTGAGAATACGATGATAATTTGCATATTTCTAGACTTAGGATTAAAAAACATGGCGTTAGAGGGTGAAAACTCGAAACAGCCCCCGACCGGCCCCGTGGGTGGCACGAACACCTCCCACGTGACCAATGTTACTCGTAGGAACTGACCGCGCAGCCGTGAGACTCCCAGTTTGAGAATTCGACAGTAATTTTCATAGTTCTAGACTTAAGTGAAACATGGCGTTAGAGGGTGAAAACTGGAAACAGCCACTGAACGGCCGCGTGGGTGGCACCAACACCTCCCACGGGACCATTGTAACTTATAGGAAATGACCCCACAGCCGCGGGTCTGTCGGTTTGAGAATACAATGGTAATTTTCATATTTATAGACTTAGGCTAAAAAACATGGCGTTAGAGGGTGAAATTTTGAAACAGCCCCCGAACGGCCCTAGGGGTGGCACCAACACCTTCCACGACAGTAATATTTCTCGTAGGAACAGACGACGCAGACATGGGACTACCGATTTCAGAGTAGGATGGTAATTTACATATTTCTAGACTTAGGCATAAAAACATGGTGTTAGAGGGTGATAACTCGAAACAACCCCCGATCGTCCCCGCGGGTGGTACCAACCCCTCCCACGGGAACAATGTAATTCATAGGAACTGAGCACGCAGTCGGGAGACTCTCGGTTTGAGAATTCGACGAAAATTTGCATATTTTTAGGCTTAAGAAAAACATGGCGTTAGAGGGTGAAAACACGAAACAACCCCCGAATGGCCCCCTGGGTGGCACCAACACGTCCCACGGGACCAATGTAACTCGTAGGAACTGACCCCGCAGCCGCAGGACTCCCGGTTTTAGAATACAATGGTAATTTACATATTTAAAGACTTAGGCTTAAAAACATGGCGTTAGAGGGTGAAAACTGGAAATAGCCCCCGAACGGTCCCGTGGGTGACACCAACACTTCCCACGGGACCAATGTAACTCGTAGGAACTGATCGCGCAGTCGCGAGACTCTCGATTTGAGAATACGACGATAATTTGCATACTTCTAGACTTAGGCTTAAAAACATGGCGTTAGAGGGTGAAAACTCAAAAGAACCCCTGACCATCCCCATTGGAGGCACCAACACCTCCCACGGGACGAATGTAAACCTTAGGAACTGACCGCACAGCCGCAGGACTGCCAGCTTGATAATACAATGGTAATTTGCATATTTCTAGACTTAGGCTTAAAAACCTGGTGGGTGAAAAATCGAAACAGCCCCCGAACGGCCTCGTGGGTGGCACCAACACCTCCCACGGGACCAATGTAACTCATAGGAACTGACCCCGCAGCCGCGAGTCTCATGATTTGAGAATACGATGGTTATTTGCATATTTCTAGACTTAGGCTTAAAAACATGGAGTTAGAGGGTGAAAACTCGAAACAGACCCCGAACGGCCCCGTGGGTGGCACCAATACCTCCCACGGGACCAATGTAACTCGTAGGAACTGACCCCGCAGTCGCGGGTCTCCCAATTTGAGAATACGATGGTTATTTGTATATTTCTAGACTTAGGCTTAAAAATGTGGAGTTAGAGGGTAAAAACTCAAAACAGCAACCGACCGGCCCCGTGGGTGGCACCAACACCTCCCACGGGACCAAAGTAACTAGTAGGAACAGACCGCACAGCTGTGAGACTCCCAGTTTGAGAATACGATGGTAATTTTCATTGGACTTAAGCAAAACATGGCGTTAGAGGGTTAAAACTCGGAACAGCCACCGAACGGCCCCGTGGGTGGCACCAACACCTCCCACGGTACTAATATAACTCATACGAAATGACCCCGCAGCCGCGGGTCTGTCAGTTTGAAAATACGATGGTAATTTGCATATTTATAGACTTAGGCTTAAAAACATGGCGTTAGAGGGTGAAAATTTGAAACAGCCCCCGAACGGCCCGGTGGGTGGCACCAACACCTCCCACGGCACTAATGTAACTCGTAGGAACAGACAACGTAGCCATGGGACTCCCTGTTTGACAGTACGACGGTAATTTACATATTTCTAGACTTAGGCTTAGAAACATGGGGTTAGAGGGTGATAACTCGAAACAACACCCGACCATCCCCGTGGGTGGTACCAACACCTCCCACGGGAACAATGTAATTCAGAGGAACTGACTGCGCAGCCCTGAGACTCCCGGTTTAAGAATACGACAGTAATTTGCATATTTCAAGACTTAAGAAAAACTTGACGTTAGAGGGTGAAATCTCGAAACAGCCCCCAAACGACCCCGTGGGTGGGACTAACACCTCCCACGGGGCCAATGTAACTAGTAGGAACTAACCCCACAGCCGAGGGTCTCCCGGTTTGAGAATACGACGATAATTTTCATATTTCTAGACTTAAACAAAAAATGGCATTAGAGGGTGAAAACTCGAAACAGCCACCGAATGGCCCCATGGGTGGTACCAAAACCTCCCACGGGACTAATGTAACCCATAGGATCTGACCCCGCAGTCGCGGGTCTCTCGGTTTGAGAATACGGCGGTAATTCTCATATTTCTATACTTATGCTTAAAAACAAGGCAGTAGAGGGTTAAAACTCGAAACAACCCCCGAACGGCCCCGTGGGTGGCACCAACACCTTCCACGGGACCAATGTAACTCGTAGGAACTGACCGCCCATCCGTGAGACTCCCGGTTTGAGAATACGACGGTAATTTGTCTATTTCTACACTTAGGATTAAAAACATGGCGTTAGAGGGGAAAACTCGAAATAGCCCTCGACCGTCCCTATGGGTGGCACCAACACCTCCCGCGGGACCAATGTAACTCGTAGGAAGTGACCTCGCAGCCGCGGGTCTCCCGGTTTGAGAAGACGATAGTAATTTACATATTTCTATACTTAGGCTTAAAAACATGGAGTTAGAGGGTGAAAACACGAAACAACCCCTGAACGGCCCCGTGGGTGGCACCAACACCTCCCACGGGACCAATGTAACTCATAGAAACTGACCCCGTAGCCGCGGGTCTCCTGGTTTGAGAATACGATGGTAATTTATAAATTTATAGTCTTAGGCTTAAAAACATGGCGTTAGTGGGTGAAAATTCGAGACAGCCCCCGAACGGCCCTGTGGGTGGCACCAACACCTCCCACTGCACTAATGTAACTTGTAGCAACAGACGACGCAACCATGGGACTCCCAGTTTGAGAGTACGATGGTAATTTGCACATTTCTAGACTTAGGATTAAAAACATGGCGTTAGAGTCTTATAACTCAAAAAAAAACTCGACCGTCCTCGTGGGTGGCACCAACACCTCCGACGGGACCAATGTAACTCGTAGGAACTGACCCCGCAGCCGCGGGTCTCCCGATTTGAGAATACGACCATAATTTGCATATTTCTAGACTTAAGCAAAACATGGCGTTAAAGGGTGAAAACTCGAAACAGCCACCAAACGGCCCCGTGGGTGGAACCAAAACCTCCCACGGGACCAATGTAACCCGTACGAACTGACCCCACAGATGCGGGTCTCCCAGTTTGAGAATACGATGGTAATTTGTATATTTCTAGACTTAGGATTAAAAACATGGGATTTGAGGGTGAAAACTCGGCACAACCCCTAAACTGCCCCGAGGGTTGCACCAACACCTCCCACGGGACGAATGTAACTCGTAGGAACTGAACGCCCCACCACGAGACTCCCGATTTGAGAATACAACTATAATATGCATATTTCTAGACTTAGGCTTAAAAACATGGCGTTTGAGGGTGAAAACTCTAAAGAACCTCCGATCGTCCCCATGGGTGGCACCAACACCTCCCATGGGACCAATGTAAACCGTAGGAACTGACCGCGCAGCCGCAGGAATCCCGGTATGAGAAGACGATAATAATTTGCATATTTCTAGACTTAGGCTTAAAAACCTGGCGGTGAAAAATTGAAATAGCCCCCGAACGGCCCCGTGGGTGGCACCAACACCTCCCACGGGACCAATGTAACTCGTAGGAACTAACCCCGCAGCCGCGGTTCACCCGATTTGAGAATACGATGGTTATTTGCATATTTTTAGACTTAGGCTTAAAAACGTGGAGTTAGAGGGTGAAAACTCGAAACAGAGCCTGAACGGCCCCGTGGGTGGCACCAACACCCCGACGGGTCGAATGTAACTCGTAGGAACTGACCCCGGAGCCGCGGGTCTCCCGGTTCGTGAATGCGATGATAATTTGCATATTTCTAAACTTAGGCTTAAAAACATGGCGTTACAGGGTGAAAACTAGAAATAGCCACCGACCGGCCTCGTGGGTGGCACCAACACCTCCCACGGGACCAATGTAACTCGTAGGAACAGACCGCATAGCTGCGAGACTCCCAGTTTGAGAATACGAGGGTAATTTTCATATTTCTAGACTTAAGCAAAACATGGCGTTAGAGGGCTAAAACTCGAAACAGCCACCGAACGGCCCCGTGGGTGGCACCAACACCTCCCACGGTACTAATATAACTCATACGAAATGACCCCGCAGCCACGGGTCTGCCGGTTTGAGAATACGACGGTAATTTGCATATTTATAGACTTAGGCTTAAAAACATGGCGTTAGAGGGTGATAACTCGAAACAACCCCCAACCGTCCCCGTGGGTGGTACCAACACCTCCCACGGGAACAATGAAATTCAGAGGAACTGACCACGCAGCCGTGAGACTCCCGGTTTGAGAATACGACAGTAATTTGCATATTTCTAGACTTAAGAAAAAATTGGCGTTAGAGGGTGAAAACTCGAAACAACCCCCAACCGTCCCCGTGGGTGGTACCAACACCTCCCACGGGAACAATGAAATTCAGAGGAACTGACCACGCAGCCGTGAGACTCCCGGTTTGAGAATACGACAGTAATTTGCATATTTCTAGACTTAAGAAAAACTTGACGTTAGAGGGTGAAATCTCGAAACAGCCCCCAAACGACCCCGTGGGTGGGACTAACACCTCCCACGGGGCCAATGTAACTAGTAGGAACTAACCCCACAGACGAGGGTCTCCCGGTTTGAGAATACGACGATAATTTTCATATTTCTAGACTTAAACAAAAAATGGCATTAGAGGGTGAAAACTCGAAACAGCCACCGAATGGCCCCATGGGTGGTACCAAAACCTCCCACGGGACCAATGTAACCCATAGGATCTGACCCCGCAGTCGCGGGTCTCTCGGTTTGAGAATACGGCGGTAATTCTCATATTTCTATACTTATGCTTAAAAACAAGGCAGTAGAGGGTTAAAACTCGAAACAACCCCCGAACGGTCCCGTGGGTGGCACCAACACCTTCCACGGGACCAATGTAACTCGTAGGAACTGACCGCCCATCCGTGAGACTCCCGGTTTGAGAATACGACGGTAATTTGTCTATTTCTACACTTAGGATTAAAAACATGGCGTTAGAGGGGAAAACTCGAAATAGCCCTCGACCGTCCCTATGGGTGGCACCAACACCTCCCGCGGGACCAATGTAACTCGTAGGAAGTGACCTCGCAGCCGCGGGTCTCCCGGTTTGAGAAGACGATAGTAATTTACATATTTCTATACTTAGGCTTAAAAACATGGAGTTAGAGGGTGAAAACACGAAACAACCCCTGAACGGCCCCGTGGGTGGCACCAACACCTCCCACGGGACCAATGTAACTCATAGAAACTGACCCCGTAGCCGCGGGTCTCCTGGTTTGAGAATACGATGGTAATTTATAAATTTATAGTCTTAGGCTTAAAAACATGGCGTTAGTGGGTGAAAATTCGAGACAGCCCCCGAACGGCCCTGTGGGTGGCACCAACACCTCCCACTGCACTAATGTAACTTGTAGCAACAGACGACGCAACCATGGGACTCCCAGTTTGAGAGTACGATGGTAATTTGCACATTTCTAGACTTAGGATTAAAAACATGGCGTTAGAGTGTTATAACTCAAAAAAAAACTCGACCGTCCTCGTGGGTGGCACCAACACCTCCGACGGGACCAATGTAACTCGTAGGAACTGACCCCGCAGCCGCGGGTCTCCCGATTTGAGAATACGACCATAATTTGCATATTTCTAGACTTAAGCAAAACATGGCGTTAAAGGGTGAAAACTCGAAACAGCCACCAAACGGCCCCGTGGGTGGAACCAAAACCTCCCACGGGACCAATGTAACCCGTACGAACTGACCCCACAGATGCGGGTCTCCCAGTTTGAGAATACGATGGTAATTTGTATATTTCTAGACTTAGGATTAAAAACATGGGATTTGAGGGTGAAAACTCGACACAACCCCTAAACTGCCCCGAGGGTTGCACCAACACCTCCCACGGGACCAATGTAACTCGTAGGAACTGAACGCCCCACCACGAGACTCCCGATTTGAGAATACAACTATAATATGCATATTTCTAGACTTAGGCTTAAAAACATGGCGTTTGAGGGTGAAAACTCTAAAGAACCTCCGATCGTCCCCATGGGTGGCACCAACACCTCCCATGGGACCAATGTAAACCGTAGGAACTGACCGCGCAGCCGCAGGAATCCCGGTATGAGAAGACGATAATAATTTGCATATTTCTAGACTTAGGCTTAAAAACCTGGCGGTGAAAAATTGAAATAGCCCCCGAACGGCCCCGTGGGTGGCACCAACACCTCCCACGGGACCAATGTAACTCGTAGGAACTAACCCCGCAGCCGCGGTTCACCCGATTTGAGAATACGATGGTTATTTGCATATTTGTAGACTTAGGCTTAAAAACGTGGAGTTAGAGGGTGAAAACTCGAAACAGAGCCTAAACGGCCCCGTGGGTGGCACCAACACCCCGACGGGTCGAATGTAACTCGTAGGAACTGACCCCGCAGCCGCGGGTCTCCCGGTTCGTGAATGCGATGATAATTTGCATATTTCTAAACTTAGGCTTAAAAACATGGCGTTAGAGGGTGAAAACTCGAAATAGCCACCGACCGGCCTCGTGGGTGGCACCAACACCTCCCACGGGACCAATGTAACTCGTAGGAACAGACCGCATAGCTGCGAGACTCCCAGTTTGAGAATACGAGGGTAATTTTCATATTTCTAGACTTAAGCAAAACATGGCGTTAGAGGGCTAAAACTCGAAACAGCCACCGAACGGCCCCGTGGGTGGCACCAACACCTCCCACGGTACTAATATAACTCATACGAAATGACCCCGCAGCCACGGGTCTGCCGGTTTGAGAATACGACGGTAATTTGCATATTTATAGACTTAGGCTTAAAAACATGGCGTTAGAGGGTGATAACTCGAAACAACCCCCAACCGTCCCCGTGGGTGGTACCAACACCTCCCACGGGAACAATGAAATTCAGAGGAACTGACCACGCAGCCGTGAGACTCCCGGTTTGAGAATACGACAGTAATTTGCATATTTCTAGACTTAAGAAAAAATTGGCGTTAGAGGGTGAAAACTCGAAACAACCCCCAACCGTCCCCGTGGGTGGTACCAACACCTCCCACGGGAACAATGTAATTCAGAGGAACTGACCGCGCAGCCGTGAGACTCCCGGTTTGAGAATACGACAGTAATTTGCATATTTCTAGACTTAAGAAAAACTTGGCGTTAGAGGGTGAAAACTCGAAACAACCCCCAAACGACCCCGTGGGTGGCACCAACACCTCCCGCGGGACCAATGTAACTAGTACGAACTGATCCCGTAGCCGCGGGTCTCCGGGTTTGAGAATACGACGGTAATTTGCATATTTCTAGACTTAAGCAAAAAATGGCATTAGAGGGTGAAAACTCAAAACGGCCACCGAATGGCCCCGTGGGTGGAACCAAAACCTCCCACGGGACCAATGTAACCCGTACGAACTGACCCCATAGCCGCGGGTCTCCCGGTTGGAGAATACGACGGTAATTTGCATATTTCTATACTTATGTTTAAAAACAAGGCAGTAGAGGGTTAAAACTCGAAACAACCCCCGAACGGCCCCGTGGGTGGCACCAACACCTCCCACGGGACCAACGTAACTCGTAGGAACTGACCGCCCATTCGCAAGACTCCCAGTTTGAGCATACGATGGTAATTTGTCTATTTCTACACATAGGATTAAAAATATGGCGTTAGAAGGGGAAAACTCGAAATAGACCCCGACCGTCCCTATGGGTGGCACCAACACCTCCCGCGGGACCAATGTAACTCGTAGGAACTGACCCCGCAGCCGCGGGTCTCCCGGTTTGAGAATACAATGGAAATTTACATATTTCTATACTTAGGCTTAAAAACATGGAGTTACAGGGTGAAAACACGAAACAACCCCCGAACGGCCCCATGGGTGGCACCAACACCTCCCACGGGACCAATGTAACTCATACCAACTGACCTCGTAGCCGCGGGTCTCCTGGTCTGAGAATACGATGTTAATTTATATATTTATATGCTTAGGCTTAAAAACATGGCGTTAGTGGGTGAAAATTCGAAACAGCCCCCGAACAGCCCTGTGGGTGGAACCAACACCTCTCACGGCACTAATGTAACTCGTAGGAATAGACGACGTAGCCATGGGTATCCCAGTTTGAGAGTACGATGGTAATTTGCATATTTCTAGATTTAGGCTTAAAAACATGGCGTTAGACGGTGATAACTCAAAAAAAAAACCGACCATCCCCGTGGGTGGCACCAACACCTCCCACGGGACCAATGTAACTCATAGGAACTGAACCCACAGCCGCGGGTCTCCCGATTTGAGAATACAACGATAATTTGCATATTTCTAGACTTAAGTAAAACATGGAGTTAAAGGGTGAAAACTGGAAGCAGCCCCCGAACGACCCCGTGGGTGGCACCAATACCTCCCACGAGACCAATGTAACTCGTTGGAACTGACCCCACAACCGCGGGACACTCGGTTTGAGAATACGTCGGTAATTTTTATATTTCTAGACTTTGGCTTAAAAACATGGCTTTAGAGGGTGAAAATTTGAAACAGCCCCCGAACGGCCCCTTGGGTGGCACCAACACCTCCCACGGGACCAATGTAAGTCGTAGGAACTGAGCCCCCAGCCGCAGGTCTCCCGATTTGAGAATACGATGGTAATTTATATATTTCTACACTTTTGCTTAAAAACATGGAGTTAGAGGGTGAAAACTCGATACAGAGCCCGAACGACCCCGTGGGTTGCACCAACACCTCCCACGGGACGAATGTAACTCATAGGAACTGAACCTGCAGCCGCGGGTCTCCTAATTTGAGAACACGGTGGTAATTTGCGTATTTCTAGACTTAGGCTTAAAAAACATGGCGTTAGAGGATGAAAACGCGAAACAACCCCCGACCGGCCTCGTGGGTGGCACCAACACCTCCCACGGGACCAATGTAACTCGTAGGAACTGACTGCGCAACTGCGAGACTCCCGGTTTGAGAATACGATGATAATTTGAATATTTATAGACTTAGGCTTAAAAACATGGCATTAGAGGGTGAAAACTCGAAAGAACCCCCGACCGTGCCCATGGGTGGCACCAACACCTCCCATGGGACCAATGTAAATCGTACGAACTGATCGCGCAGTCGCGGGACTCCCGGTTAGAGAATACAATGGTAATTTACATATTTCTAGACTTAGGCTAAAAATCATGGCGTTAGAGGGTGAAAAATAAAAACAGCCCCCGAACGGCCCCGTGGGTGGCAGCAACCCCTCCCACGGGACCAATGTAACTCGTAGGAACTGACCCCGCAGCTAAGGGTCTCCCAATTTGAGAATACGATGGTAATTTGCATGTTTCTATACTTAGGCTTAAAAACATGGAGTTAGAGGGTGAAAACTCAAAACAGAGCCCGAACGGCCCCATGGGTGGCACCAACACCTCCCACGGGACCAATGTAACTTGTATGAACTGACCCCGTAGCCACGGGTCTCCTGGTTCGAGAATACGACAGTAATTTTCATATTTCTAGACATAAGCAAAACATGGCGTTAGAGGGTGATTATTTGAAACATCCCCCGAACAGCCCGGTGGGTGGCACCAACATCTCCCACGACACTAATGTAACTCGTAGGAACAGACGATGCAGCCATGGAACTCCCAGTTTGAGAGTACGAGGGTAATTTACATATTTCTAGACTTAGGCTTAAAAACATGGCATTAGAGGGTGATAACTCAAAACAACCACTGACTGTCACCATGGGTGGTAACACCACCTCCCACGGGAACAATGTAACTCAAAGGAACTGACCGCGCAGTCGCGAGACTCCCGATTTGAGAATACGACGGTAATTTTCATTTTTCTAGACTTAAGAAAAACATGGCATTAGAGGGTCAAAACTCGAAACAGCCCCCAAACGACCCCGTGGGCGGCACCAACACCTCCCGTGGGACCAATGTAACTAGTAGGAACTGACCCCGCAGCCGCGGGTCTCTCGATTTGAGAATACGACGCTAATTTGCACATTTTTAGACTTAAGCAAAACATGGCGTTAAAGGGTGAAAACTCAAAACAACCCCCGAACGGCCCCGTGGGTGGCACCAACAGCTCCCACGGGACCAATGTAACCCGTAGGAACTGACCCCATAGCCGCGGGTCTCCCGTTTTGAGAATATGACGATCATTTGCTTATTTCTAGACTTATGCTTAAAAACAAGGCAGTAGAGGCTTAAAACTCGAAACAACCCCTGAACGGCCCCGTCGGTGGTACCAACACGTCCCACGGGACCAATGTAACTCGGAGGAACTGATCGCGCTTTCGCGAGACTCTCGGTTTGAAAATACGACGGTAATTTATCTATTTCTACACTTAGGCTTAAAAACATGGCGTTAGAGGGGGAAAACTCGAAACAGCCCCCGACCGTCCCTGTGGGTGGCACTAACACCTCCCACGAGACCAATGTAACTCTTAGAAATTGACCCCACAGCTGCGGGTCTCCTGGTTTGAGAATACGACGATAACTTGCATATTTTTAGACTTAGGCTTAAAAATAAGGAGTTAGAGGGTGAAAACTCAAAACAACCCCCGAACGGCCCTGTGGGTGGCACCAACACCTCCCACGGGACCAATGTAACTCATAGCAACTGACCCCGTAGCCGCGGGTCTCCTCGTTTGAGAAAACGATGGTAATTTACAAATTTATAGACTTAGACCTAAAAACAAGGCGTTAGTGGGTGAAAATTTGAAACATCCCCCAAACGGCCCTTTGGGTGGCACCAACACCTCTCACGGCACTAATGTAACTCGTAGGAGTAGATGACGCAGCCATGGGACTCGAGGATTGAGATTACGATGGTAATTTGCAAATTTCTAGACTTAGGCTTAAAAACATGGCGTTAGAGGGTGATAACTCGAAACAACCCCCGACCTTCCCCGTGGGTGGCACCAAAACCTCCCACGGGACCAATGTAACTCGTAGGACCTGACCCCGCAGCCGCGGGCCTCCCGATTTGAGAATACGATGGTAATTAGCATATTTTTAGACTTGAGCAAAACATGGCGTAATAAGGGTGAAAAACTCAAAAAAGCCCCCGAACGACCCCGTGGGTGGCAACAACACCTCCCATGGGACCAATGTAACTCGTAGGAACTGACCCCGCACCCGCGAGTCTCCCGATTTGAGAATGCGACGGTAATTTTCATATTTCTAGACTTAGGCTTAAAAACATGGCGTTAGAGGGTGAAAACTCGAAACAACCCCCGAACGTCCCTATGGGTGGCACCAACACCTCCCACGGGACCAATGTAAGTCGTCGGAACTACTCGTGTAGCCGCGGGACTCTCGGTTTGAGAATACGGCGGTAATTTATATATTTTTAGACTTAGGCCTAAAATCATGGCATTAGAGGATGAAAACTCGAAACAACCCTCAACCGGCCTCGTGGGTGGCACCAACACCTCCCACGGGACCAATGTAACTCGTAAGAACTGATCGTGGATCCGCAAGACTCCCAGTTTGAGAATACGATGATAATATTCATATTTCTAGACTTAGGCTTAAAAACATGGTGTTAGAGGGTGAAAACTCGAAACAGACCCTGAACGTCCCTATGGGTGGCACCAACACCTCCCACGGGACCAACATAACTCGTAGGAAGTAATCATGCTGCCATGGATCTCTCGGTTTGAGAATATGACAGTAATTTGCATATTTATAGACTTAGGCTTAAAAACAAGGCGTTAGAGGGTGAAAACACAAAACAACCCCGACCGGCCCGGTGGGTGGCACAAACACCTCCCACGGGAAAAATCTAACTCATAACAACTGATTGCGCAGCCGCGAGACTCCCGAACGGGCCCGTGGTTGGCACCAACACATCCCACGGGACCAATGTAGCTCGTAGGAACTGACCCCGCAGCTGTGGGTCTCCCAGTTTGATAATACGATGGTAATTTATATATTTCTAGACTTAGGTTTAAAAATTAGGCGTTAGAGGGTGAAAACTCGAAACAGCCCCCGAACGGCCCTGTGGTGGCACCAACACCTCCCACGGGACCAATCTAACTCGTAGGAACTGGACCCGTAGCCGCGGGTCTCCCAGTTTGAGAATACAATGGTAATTTGCATATTTCTAGACTTATCCTTAAAAACATGACGTTAGAGGGTGAAACTCGAAACAACCCCCGAACGTCCCTGTGGGTGGCACCAACACCTCCCACGGGACAAATGTAACTCGTCGGAACTACTCGTGTAGCCGCGGGACTCTCGGTTTGAGAATACGACGATAATTTATATATTTTTAGACTTAGCCCTAAAAACATGGCATTAGAGGATGAAAACTCGAAACAGCCCTCAACCGGCCCTGTGGGTGGAACCAACACCTCCCACGGGACAAATGTAACTCGTAAGAACTGATCGTGGATCCGCGAGACTCTCGGTTTGAGAATACGATGATAATCTTCATATTTCTAGACTTAGGCTTAAAAACATGACGTTAGAGGGTGAAAACTCGAAACAGACCCTGAACGTCCCTATGGGTGGCACGAACACCTCCCACGGGACCAACATAACTCGTAGGAACTAATCCTGCAGCCACGGGTCTCTGAGTTTGAGAATATGACAGTAATTTGCATATCTATAGACTTAGGCTTAAAAACATGGCGTTAGAGGGTGAAAACACAAAACAACCCCGACCGGCCCCGTGGGTGGCACCAACACCTCCCACGGGACCAATGTAGCTCGTAGGAACTGACCCCGTACCCGTGGGTCTCCCAGTTTGAAAATACGATGGTAATTTATATATTTCTAGACTTAGGCTTAAAAACCAGGCGTTAAAGGGTGAAAACTCGAAACAGACCCCGAACGGCCCTGTGGGTGGCACCAACACCTCCCACGGGACCAATCTAACTCGTAGGAACTGACCCCGCAGCCGTGGGTCTCCCAATTTGAGAATATGATGGTAATTTGTATATTTCTGACTTAGGCTTAAAAACAAGGCGTTAGAGGGTGAAAACTTAAAACAACCCCTAAAGGGCCCCGTGGGTGGCACCGAGACCTACCACGACACAAATGTAACTCGTAGCAACTAACCACACAGCCGCGAAACTCCCAGTTTGAGAGTACAATGGTAATTTGCATATTTCTAGACTCAGTCTTAAAAACATGGCGTTAGAGGGTGAAAACTCGAAACTACCCCCGATCGTCCCCGTGGGTAGCCCCAACACCTCCCACGAGACCAATGTAACTCGTAGGAACTGAACGCACAGCCGTGAGACTCCCGGTTCGAGAATAGAACAGTAATTTGCCTATTTCTAGACTTAGGCGTAAAAAAATGGCGTTAGAGGGTGAAAACTCGAAACAGCCCCCGACTGGCCCCGTGGGCGGCACCAACAGCTCCCATGGGACCAATATAACTCGTAGGAACTGACTGCGCAGCCTTGAGACTCCCGATTTGAGAATTCGATGATAATTTCCATATTTATAGACTTAAGCAAAACATGGCGTTCGAGGGTGAAAAGTCAAAATAGCCCCCGAACGGCCCCGTGGGAGGCACCGACACCTCCCACGGGGCCAACGTAACTCGTAGGAACTGACCCCGTAGCCGCGGGTCTCCCAGTTTGAGAATACGATTGTAATTTGCATATTTCTAGACTTAGGCATAAAAACATGGCGTTAGAAGGTGAAAACTCGAAGCAACCCCCGATCGTCCCCGTGGGTGGCACCAACACCTCCCACGGGACCAATGTAACTCATAGGAACTGACCGCGCAGCCACGAGACTCTCGATTTGAGAATATGATGACAATTTGCATATTTCTAGATTTGGGCGTAAAAACATCGTGTTAGAGGGTGAAAATTGAAACAACCCTCAACCGGCCACGTGGGTGGCACCAACACCTCCCACGGGACCAATGTACCTCATAGGAACTGACCACGCAACCTTGAGACTCTCGATTTAAGAATACGATGATAATTTGCATATTTTTAGACTTGAACAAAACATGGCGTTAGAGGGTGAAAACTCAAAACAGCCATCGAACGGCCCCATGGGTGGCACCAACACCACCCACGGGACCAATGTAACTCGTAGGAACTGACCCCGCAACCGTGGGTCTCCCGGTTTGAGAATACGATGGTAATTTGTATATTTCTAGACTTAGGCTTAAAAACCAAGCGTTAGAGGGTGAAAACTCGAAACAGCCCCCGAACGGCCCTGTGGGTGGCACCAACACCTCCCACGGGTTCAATGTAACTCGTAGAAACTGACCCCGCAGCCGTGTGTGTCCCAATTTCAAAATATGATGGTAATTTGTATATTTCTAGACTTAGGCTTAAAAATAAGGCGTTAGAGGGTGAAAACTCGAAACAGCCGCCGAACGGCCCCGTGGGTGGCACCAACACCTCCGACGGCATAAATATAACTCGTTGCGACTGACCACGCAGCCGCGAAACTCCCAGTTTGAGAGTACGATGGTAATTTCCATATTTCTAGACTTAGGCTTTAAAACATGGCGTTAGAGGGTGAAAACTCAAAACTACCCCCGATTGTCCCCGTGGGTGGCACCGACACCTCGCACGGGACCAATGTAACTCGTAGGAAATGACCGTGCAGCCACGAGACTCCCGATTTAAGAATACCACAGTAATTTGCCTATTTCTAGACTTAGGCATAAAAACATGGCGTTAGAGGGTGAAAACTCGAAACAGCCCCCGACTGGCCCCGTGGGTGGCACCAACACCTCCCATGTGAATAATGTAACTCGTAGGAACTGACCGCGCAGCCTTCAGGCTCCCTGTTTGAGAATACGACGATAATTTGCATATTTCTAGACTTAAGCTTAAAAACATGGCGTTAGAGGGTGAAAACTCGAAACAACCCCCGACTGGCCCCGTGGGTGGCACCAACACCTCCCATGGGACCAATGTAACTCGTCGGAACTGACTGCGCAGCCTTGAGACTCCTGGTTTAAGAATACGACAGTAATTTGGATATTTCTGGACTTAAGCAAAACATGGCATTCGAGGGTGAAAAGTCAAAATAGTCCCCCGAACGGCCCCGTGGGAGGCACCAACACCTCCCACGAGGCCAATGTAACTCGTAGGAACTGACACCACAGTCGTGGGTCTCCCAGTTTGAGAATATGATGGTAGTTTGTATATTTCTTGACTTAGGTTTAAAAATAAGGTGTTAGAGGGTGAAAACTCGAAACAACCACCGAACGGCCCCATGGGTGGCACCAACACCACCCACGGAACCAATGTAACTCGTAGGAAATGACCTCGCAGCCGTCAGTCTCCCGGTTTGAGAATACGATGGTAATTTGTATATTTCTAGACTTAGGCTTAAAAACCATGCGTTAGAGGGTGAAAACTCGAAACAGCCCCCGAACAGCCCTATGGGTGGCACCAACACCTCCCACGGGACCAATGTAACTCGTAGGAACTGACCCCGCATCCGTGAGTCTCCTGATTTGAGAATACGATGGCAATTCGTATATTTCTAGATTTAGGCTTAAAAATAAGGCGTTAGAGGGTGAAAACTCGAAACAGCCGTCGAACAACCCCGTGGGTGGCACCAACACCTCCGACGGCACAAATATAACTCGTAGCGACTAACCACGCAGCCACGAAACTCCGAGTTTGAGAGTACGATGGTAATTTGCATATTTCTAGACTTAGGCTAAAAAACATGCCGTTAGAGGGTGAAAACTCGAAACTACCCTCGATCGTCCCCGTGGGTAGCCCCAACACCTCCCACGAGACCAATGTAACTCGTAGGAACTGACCGCACAGCCGTGAGACTCTCGGTTCGAGAATACGACAGTAATTTGCCTATTTCTAGACTTAGGCGTAAAAAAATGGCGTTAGAGGGTGAAAACTCGAAACAGCCCCCGACTGGCCCCTTGGGTGGCACCAACAGCTCCCATGGGTCCAATGTAACTCGTAGGAACTGACTGCGCAGCCTTGAGACTCCCGATTTGAGAATTCAATGATAATTTGCATATTTATAGACTTAAGCAAAACATGGCATTCGAGGGTGAAAAGTCAAAATAGCCCCCGAACGGCTCCGTGGGAGGCACCAACACCTCCCACGGGGCCAATGTAACTCGTAAGAACTGATCGTGGATCCGCGAGACTCTCGGTTTGAGAATACGATGATAATCTTCATATTTCTAGACTTAGGCTTAAAAACATGACGTTAGAGGGTGAAAACTCGAAACAAACCCTGAACGTCCCTATGGGTGGCACGAACACCTCCCACGGGACCAACATAACTCGTAGGAACTAATCCTGCAGCCACGGGTCTCTGAGTTTGAGAATATGACAGTAATTTTCATATCTATAGACTTAGGCTTAAAAACATGGCGTTAGAGGGTGAAAACACAAAACAACCCCGACCGGCCCCGTGGGTGGCACCAACACCTCCCACGGGACCAATGTAGCTCGTAGGAACTGACCCCGCACCCGTTGGTCTCCCAGTTTGAAAATACGATGGTAATTTATATATTTCTAGACTTAGGCTTAAAAACCAGGCGTTAAAGGGTGAAAACTCGAAACAGACCCCGAACGGCCCTGTGGGTGGCACCAACACCTCCCACGGGACCAATCTAACTCGTAGGAACTGAACCCGCAGCCGTGGGTCTCCCAATTTGAGAATACGATGGTAATTTGTATATTTCTAGACTTAGGCTTAAAAACAAGGCGTTAGAGGGTGAAAACTTAAAACAACCCCTAAAGGGCCCCGTGGGTGGCACCGAGACCTACCACGACACAAATGTAACTCGTAGCAACTAACCACACAGCCGCGAAATTTCTAGTTTGAGAGTACAATGGTAATTTGCATATTTCTAGACTCAGTCTTAAAAACATGGCGTTAGAGGGTGAAAACTCGAAACTACCCCCGATCGTCCCCGTGGGTAGCCCCAACACCTCCCACGAGACCAATGTAACTCGTAGGAACTGAACGCACAGCCGTGAGACTCCCGGTTCGAGAATAGAACAGTAATTTGCCTATTTCTAGACTTAGGCGTAAAAAAATGGCGTTAGAGGGTGAAAACTCGAAACAGCCCCCGACTGGCCCCGTGGGCGGCACCAACAGCTCCCATGGGACCAATGTAACTCGTAGGAACTGACTGCGCAGCCTTGAGACTCCCGATTTGAGAATTCGATGATAATTTCCATATTTATAGACTTAAGCAAAACATGGCGTTCGAGGGTGAAAAGTCAAAATAGCCCCCGAACGGCCCCGTGGGAGGCACCGACACCTCCCACGGGGCCAACGTAACTCGTAGGAACTGACCCCGTAGCCGCGGGTCTCCCAGTTTGAGAATACGATTGTAATTTGCATATTTCTAGACTTAGGCATAAAAACATGGCGTTAGAGGGTGAAAACTCGAAACAACCCCCGATCGTCCCCGTGGGTGGCACCAACACCTCCCACGGGACCAATGTAACTCATAGGAACTGACCGCGCAGCCACGAGACTCCCGATTTGAGAATATGATGACAATTTGCATATTTTCTAGATTTGGGCGTAAAAACATCGCGTTAGAGGGTGAAAATTGAAACAGCCCTCAACCGGCCACGTGGGTGGCACCAACACCTCCCACGGGACCAATGTACCTCATAGGAACTGACCGCGCAACCTTGAGACTCTCGATTTGAGAATACGATGATAATTTGCATATTTTTAAACTTGAACAAAACATGGCGTTAGAGGGTGAAAACTCGAAACAGCCATCGAACGGCCCCATGGGTGGCACCAACACCACCCACGGGACCAATGTAACTCGTAGGAACTGACCCCGCAACCGTGGGTCTTCCGGTTTGAGAATACGATGGTAATTTGTATATTTCTAGACTTAGGCTTAAAAACCAAGCGTTAGAGGGTGAAAACTCGAAACAGCCCCCGAACGGCCCTGTGGGTGGCACCAACACCTCCCACGGGTTCAATGTAACTCGTAGAAACTGACCCCGCAGCCGTGTGTCTCCCAATTTGAAAATATGATGGTAATTTGTATATTTCTAGACTTAGGCTTAAAAATAAGGCGTTAGAGGGTGAAAACTGGAAACAGCCGCCGAACGGCCCCGTGGGTGGCACCAACACCTCCGACGGCACAAATATAACTCGTTGCGACTGACCACGCAGCCGCGAAACTCCCAGTTTGAGAGTACGATGGTAATTTCCATATTTCTAGACTTAGGCTTTAAAACATGGCGTTAGAGGGTGAAAACTCAAAACTACCCCCGATCGTCCCCGTGGGTGGCACCAACACCTCCCACGGGACCAATGTAACTCGTAGGAAATGACCGCGCAGCCACGAGACTCCCGATTTAAGAATACCACTGTAATTTGCCTATTTCTAGACTTAGGCATAAAAACATGGCGTTAGAGGGTGAAAACTCGAAACAGCCCCCGACTGGCCCCGTGGGTGGCACCAACATCTCCCATGGGACCAATGTAACTCGTAGGAACTGACCGCGCAGCCTTCAGGCTCCCTGTTTCAGAATACGACGGTAATTTGCATATTTCTAGACTTAGGTTAAAAACATGGCGTTAGAGGGTGAAAACTCGAAACAACCCCCGACTGGCCCCGTGGGTGGCACCAACACCTCCCATGGGACCAATGTAACTCGTAGGAACTGACTGCGCAGCCTTGAGACTCCTGGTTTGAGAATACGACGGTAATTTGCATATTTCTGGACTTAAGCAAAACATGACGTTCGAGGGTGAAAAGTCAAAATAGTCCCCGAACGGCCCCGTGGGAGGCACCAACACCTCCCACGAGGCCAATGTAACTCGTAGGAACTGACACCGCAGCCGTGGGTCTCCCAGTTTGAGAATACGACGGTAGTTTGTATATTTATTGACTTAGGCTTAAAAATAAGTCGTTAGAGGGTGAAAACTCGAAACAACCACCGAACGACCCCATGGGTGGCACCAACACCATCCACGGAACCAATGTAACTCGTAGGAACTGACCCCACAGCCGTCGGTCTCCCAGTTTGAGAATACGATGGTAATTTGTATATTTCTAGACTTAGGCTTAAAAACCAAGCGTTAGAGGGTGAAAACTCGAAATAGCCCCCGAACGGCCCTGTGGGTGGCACCAACACCTCCCACGGGACCAATGTAACTCGTAGGAACTGACCTCGTAGCCGCGGGTCTCCCAGTTTGAGAA
This sequence comes from Sambucus nigra, assembly GCA_949130495.1. Lineage (NCBI taxonomy): Eukaryota > Viridiplantae > Streptophyta > Magnoliopsida > Dipsacales > Adoxaceae > Sambucus > Sambucus nigra. Next base: position 183,602,296 of record OX422207.1, read on the forward strand.
TACGATTGTAATTTGCATATTTCTAGACTTTGGCTTAAAAACATGGCGTTAGAGGGTGAAACTCGAAACAACCCCCGACAGTACCCGTGGGTGGCACCAACACCTCCCACGGGACCAATGTATCTCGTAGGAACTGACCGCGCAGCCACGAGACTCCCGATTTGAGAATACGATAGTAATTTGTATATTTCTAGACATGGGCGTAAAAACATCACGTTAGAGGGTGAAAATTGATACAGCCCTCTTCCAGCCCCGTGGGTGGCACCAACAACTCCCACGGGACCAATGTAACTCGTAGGAACTCACCGCGCAACCTTGAGACTCCCGATTTGAGAATATGACGATAATTTTCATATTTCTAGACTTAATCAAAACTTGGCGTTAGAGGGTGAAAACTCGAACAGCCCCCGAACAGCCCCATGGGTGGCACCAACACCACGCACGGGACCAATGTAACTCGTAGGAACTGGCCCCGCAGCCGTGGGTCTCCCGGTTTGAGAATACGATGGTATTTTTCATATTTCTAGACTTAGGCTTAAAAACCAAGCGTTAGAGGGTGAAAACTCGAAACAGCCCCCGAACGTCCCTGTGGGTGGCACCAACACCTCCCACGGGACCAATGTCACTCGTAGGAACTGACCCCACATCCGTGTGTCTCCTGATTTGAGAATACGATGGTAATTTGTATATTTTTAGACTTAGGCTTAAAAATAAGGCGTTAGAGGGTGAAAACTCGAAACAGCCGCCGAACAACCCCGTGGGTGGCACCAACACCTCCGACGGCACAAATATAACTCGTAGCGACTGACCACGCAGCCACGAAACTCCCAGTTTGAGAGTACGATGGTAATTTGCATATTTCTAGACTTAGGCTTAAAAACATGCCGTTAGAGGGTGAAAACTCGAAACTACCCTCGATCGTCCCCGTGGGTAGCCCCAACACCTCCCACGAGACCAATGTAACTCGTAGGAACTGACCGCACAGCCGTGAGACTCCCGGTTCGAGAATACGACAGTAATTTGCCTATTTCTAGACTTAAGCGTAAAAAAATGGCGTTAGAGGGTGAAAACTCGAAACAGCCCCCGACTGGCCCCTTGGGTGGCACCAACAGCTCCCATGGGTCCAATGTAACTCGTAGGAACTGACTGCGCAGCCTTGAGACTCCCGATTTGAGAATTCAATGATAATTTTCATATTTATAGACTTAAGCAAAACATGGCATTCGAGGGTGAAAAGTCAAAATAGCCCCCGAACGGCCCCGTGGGAGGCACCAACACCTCCCACGAGGCCAATGTAACTCGTAGGAACTGACCACGCGGCCGTGGGTCTCCCAGTTTGAGAATACGATGGTAATTTGTATATTTCTTGACTTAGGCTTAAAAATAAGGCGTTAGAGGGTGAAAACTTGAAACATCCACCGAACGGCCCCATGGGTGGCACCAACACCACCCACGGGACCAATGTAACTCGTAGGAACTGACCCGCAGCCGTGGGTCTCCCACTTTGAGAATACGATGGTAATTTGTATATTTCTAGACTTAGGTTTAAAAACCAAGCGTTAGAGGGTGAAAACTCAGAACAACCCTCGAACGGCCCTGTGGGTGGCACCAACACCTCCCACGGGACCAATGTAACTCGTAGGAACTGACCCCGTAGCCGCGGGTCTCCCAGTTTGAGAATATGATGGTAATTTGCGTATTTCTAGACTTAGGCTTAAAAACATAGCGTTAGAGGGTGAAAACTCGAAACAACCCCCGATCGTCCCCGTGGGTGGCACCAACACATCCCACGGGACCAATGTAACTCATAAGAACTGACCGCGCAGCCACGAGTATCCCGATTTGAGAATACGACGATAATTTGTATATTTCTAGATTTGGGCGTAAAAACATCGCGTTAGAGGGTGAAAATTGAAACAGCCCTCAACCGGCCCCGTGGGTGGCACCAACACCTCCCACGGGACCAATGTAACTTGTAGGAACTGACCGCGCAACCTTGAGACTCTCGATTTGAGAATACGATGATAATTTGCATATTTTTAGACTTAAACAAAACATGGCGTTAGAGGGTGAAAACTCGAAACAACCATCGAACGGCCCCATGGGTGGCACCAACACCACCCACGGGACCAATGTAACTCGTAGGAACTGACCCGCAACCGTGGGTCTCCCGGTTTGAGAATACGATGGTAATTTGTATATTTCTAGACTTAGGCTTAAAAACCAAGCGTTAGAGGGTGAAAACTCGAAACAGCCCCCGAACAGCCCTGTGGGTGGCACCAACACCTCCCACGGGACCAATGTAACTCGTAGGAACTGACCCCGCATCCGTGAATCTCCTGATTTGAGAATACGATGGTAATTTGAATATTTCTAGACTTAGGCTTAAAAATAAGGCGTTAGAGGGTGAAAACTCGAAACAGTCGTCGAACAACCCCGTGGGTGGCACCAACACCTCCGACGGCACAAATATAACTCGTAGCGACTAACCACGCAGCCACGAAACTCCCAGTTTGAGAGTACGATTGTAATTTCCATATTTCTAGACTTAGGCTTAAAAACATGCCGTTAGAGGGTGAAAACTCGAAACTACCCTCGATCGTCCCCGTGGGTAGCCCCAACACCTCCCACGAGACCAATGTAACTCGTAGGAACTGACCGAACAGCCGTGAGACTCCCGGTTCGAGAATACGACAGTAATTTGCCTATTTCTAGACTTAGGCGTAAAAAAATGGCGTTAGAGGGTGAAAACTCGAAACAGCCCCCGACTGGCCCCTTGGGTGGCACCAACAGCTCCCATGGGTCCAATGTAACTCGTAGGAACTGACTGCGCAGCCTTGAGACTCCCGATTTGAGAATTCAATGATAATTTGCATATTTATAGACTTAAGCAAAACATGGCATTCGAGGGTGAAAAGTCAAAATAGCCCCCGAACGGCCCCGTGGGAGGCACCAACACCTCCCACGGGGCCAATGTAACTCGTAGGAACTGACCACGCGGCCGTGGGTCTCCCAGTTTGAGAATACGATGGTAGTTTGTATATTTCTTAACTTAGGCTTAAAAATAAGGCGTTAGAGGGTGAAAACTCGAAACATCCACCGAACGGCCCCATGGGTGGCACCAACACCACCCACGGGACAAATGTAACTCGTAGGAACTGACCCGCAGCCGAGGGTCTCCCACTTTGAGAATACGATGGTAATTTGTATATTTCTAGACTTAGGTTTAAAAACCAAGCGTTAGAGGGTGAAAACTCAGAACAACCCTCGAACGGCCCTGTGGGTGGCACCAACACCTCCCACGGGACCAATGTAACTCGTAGGAACTGACCCCGTAGCCGCGGGTCTCCCAGTTTGAGAATACGATGGTAATTTGCGTATTTCTAGACTTAGGCTTAAAAACATGGCGTTAGAGGGTGAAAACTCGAAACAACCCCCGATCGTCCCCGTGGGTGGCACCAACACATCCCACGGGACCAATGTAACTCATAAGAACTGACCGCGCAGCCACGAGACTCCCGATTTGAGAATACGACCATAATTTGCATATTTCTAGATTTGGACGTAAAAACATCGCGTTAGAGGGTGAAAATTGAAACAACCCTCAACCGGCCCCGTGGGTGGCACCAACACCTCCCACGGGACCAATGTAACTTGTAGGAACTGACCGCGCAACCTTCAGACTCCCGATTTGAGAATACGATGATAATTTGCATATTTCTAGACTTGAACAAAACACGGCATTAGAGGGTGAAAACTCGAAACAGCCACCGAACGGCCCCATGGGTGGCACCAACACCACCCACGGGACCAATGTAACTCGTAGGAACTGACCCCGCAACCGTGGGTCTCCCGGTTTGAGAATATGATGGTAATTTGTATATTTCTAGACTTAGGCTTAAAAACCAAGCGTTAGAGGGTGAAAACTCGAAACAGCCCCCGAACGGCCCTGTGGGTGGCACCAACACCTCCCACGGGACCAATGTAACTCGGAGGAACTGACCCCGCAGCCGTGTGTCTCCCGATTTGAAAATTCGATGGTAATTTGTATATTTCTAGACTTAGGCTTAAAAATAAGGCGGTAGAGGGTGAAAACTCGAAACAGCCGCCGAACGGCCCGTGGGTGGCACCAACACCTCCGACGGCACAAATATAACTCGTAGCGACTGACCACTCAGCCGTGAAACTCCCAGTTTGAGAGTACGATGGTAATTTCCATATTTCTAGACTTGTGCTTTAAAACATGGCGTTAAAGGGTGAAAACTCAAAACTACCCCCGATCGTCCCCGTCGGTGGCACCGACACCTCCCACGGGACCAATGTAACTCGTAGGAAATGACCGCGCAGCCACGAGACTCCCGATTTAAGAATAACACAGTAATTTGCCTATTTCTAGACTTAGGCATAAAAACATGGCGTTAGAGGGTGAAACTCGAAATATCCCCCGACTGGCCCCGTGGGTGGCACCAACACCTTCCATGGGACCAATGTAACTCGTGGGAACTAACCGCGCAGCCTTCAGGCTCCCTGTTTGAGAATACGACGGTAATTTACATATTTTTAGACTTAAGCTTAAAAACATGGCGTTAGAGGGTGAAAACTCGAAACAACCCCCGACTGGCCCCGTGGGTGGCACCAACACCTCCCATGGGACCAATGTAACTCGTAGGAACTGACTGGGTAGCCTTGAGACTCCTAGTTTAAGAATACGACGGTAATTTGCATATTTCTGGACTTAAGCAAAACATGGCATTCGAGGGTGAAAAGTCAAAATAGTCCCCCGAACGGCCCCGTGGGAGGCACCAACACCTCCCACGAGGCCAATGTAACTCGTAGGAACTGACACCACAGCCGTGGGTCTCCCAGTTTGAGAATACGATGGTAGTTTGTATATTTCTTGATTTAGGCTTAAAAATAAGGCGTTAGAGGGTGAAAACTCGAAACAACCACCGAACGGCCCCATGGGTGGCACCAACACCACCCACGGAACCAATGTAACTCGTAGGAAATGACCCCGCAGCCGTCGGTCTCCCGGTTTGAGAATACGATGGTAATTTGTATATTTCTAGACTTAGGCTTAAAAACTAAGCGTTAGAGGGTGAAAACTCGAAACAGCCCCCGAACAGCCCTGTGGGTGGCACCAACACCTCCCACGGGACCAATGTAACCCGTAGGAACTGACCCCGCATCCGTGAGTCTCCTGATTTGAGAATACGATGGTAATTTGTATATTTCTAGACTTAGGCTTAAAAATAAGGCGTTAGAGGGTGAAAACTCGAAACAGCCGTCGAACAACCCCGTGGGTGGCACCAACACCTCCGACGGCACAAATATAACTCGTAGCGAGTGACCACGCAGCCACGAAACTCCCAGTTTGAGAGTACGATGGTAATTTTCATATTTCTAGACTTAGGCTTAAAAACATGACGTTAGAGGGTGAAAACTCGAAACTACCCTCGATCGTCCCCGTGGGTAGCCCCAACACCTCCCACGAGACCAATGTAACTCGTAGGAACTGACCGCACAGCCGTGAGACTCCCGGTTCGAGAATACGACAGTAATTTGCCTATTTCTATACTTAGGCGTAAAAAGATGGCGTTAGAGGGTGAAAACTCGAAACAGCCCCCGACTGGCCCCTTGGGTGGCACCAACAGCTCCCATGGGTCCAATGTAACTCGTAGGAACTGACTGCGCAGCCTTGAGACTCCCGATTTGAGAATTCAATGATAATTTGCATATTTATAGACTTAAGCAAAACATGGCATTCGAGGGTGAAAAGTCAAAATAGCCCCCGAACGGCCCCGTGGGAGGCACCAACACCTCCCACGGGGCCAATGTAACTCGTAGGAACTGACCACGCGGCCGTGGGTCTCCCAGTTTGAGAATACGATGGTAGTTTGTATATTTCTTGACTTAGGCTTAAAAATAAGGCGTTAGAGGGTGAAAACTCGAAACATCCACCGAACGGCCCCATGGGTGGCACCAACACCACCCACGGGACAAATGTAACTCGTAGGAACTGACCCGCAGCCGAGGGTCTCCCACTTTGAGAATACGATGGTAATTTGTATATTTCTAGACTTAGGTTTAAAAACCAAGCGTTAGAGGGTGAAAACTCAGAACAACCCTCGAACGGCCCTGTGGGTGGCACCAACACCTCCCACGGGACCAATGTAACTCGTAGGAACTGACCCCGTAGCCGCGGGTCTCCCAGTTTGAGAATACGATGGTAATTTGCGTATTTCTAGACTTAGGCTTAAAAACATGGCGTTAGAGGGTGAAAACTCGAAACAACCCCCGATCGTCCTCGTGGGTGGCACCAACACATCCCACGGGACCAATGTAACTCATAAGAAATGACCGCGCAGCCACGAGACTCCCGATTTGAGAATACGACGATAATTTGCATATTTCTAGATTTGGGCGTAAAAACATCGCGTTAGAGGTGAAAATTGAAACAACCCTCAACCGGCCCCGTGGGTGGCACCAACACCTCCCACGGGACCAATTTAACTTGTAGGAACTGACCGCGCAACCTTCAGAATCCCGATTTGAGAATACGATGATAATTTGCATATTTCTAGACTTGAACAAAACATGGCATTAGAGGGTGAAAACTCGAAACAGCCACCGAACGGCCCCATGGGTGGCACCAACACCACCCACGGGACCAATGTAACTCGTAGGAACTGACCCCGCAACCGTGGGTCTCCCGGTTTGAGAATATGATGGTAATTTGTATATTTCTAGACTTAGGCTTAAAAACCAAGCGTTAGAGGTTGAAAACTCGAAACAGCCCCCGAACGGCCCTGCGGGTGGCACCAACACCTCCCACGGGACCAATGTAACTCGGAGGAACTGACCCCGCAGCCGTGTGTCTCCTGATTTGAAAATTCGATGGTAATTTGTATATTTCTAGACTTAGGCTTAAAAATAAGGCATTAGAGGGTGAAAACTCGAAACAGCCGCCGAACGGCCCGTGGGTGGCACCAACACCTCCGACGGCACAAATATAACTCGTAGCGACTGACCACTCAGCCGCGAAACTCCCAGTTTGAGAGTACGATGGTAATTTCCATATTTCTAGACTTAGGCTTTAAAACATGGCGTTAGAGGGTGAAAACTCAAAACTACCCCCGATCGTCCCCGTGGGTGGCACCGACACCTCCCACGGGACCAATGTAACTCGTAGGAAATGACCGCGCAGCCACGAGACTCCCGATTTAAGAAAACCACAGTAATTTGCCTATTTCTAGACTTAGGCATAAAAACATGGCGTTAGAGGGTGAAAACTCGAAACAGCCCCCGACTGGCCCCGTGGGTGGCACCAACACCTTCAATGGGACCAATGTAACTCGTAGGAACTAACCGCGCAGCCTTCAGGCTCCCGGTTTTAGAATACGACAGTAATTTGCATATTTCTAGACTTAAGCTTAAAAACATGGTGTTAGAGGGTGAAAACTCGAAACAACCCCCGACTGGCCCCGTGGGTGGCACCAACACCTCCCATGGGACCAATGTAACTTGTAGGAACTGACTGCGCAGCCTTGAGACTCCTGGTTTAAGAATACGACGGTAATTTGCATATTTCTGGACTTAAGCAAAACATGGCGTTCGAGGGTGAAAAGTCAAAATAGTCCCCCGAACGGCCCCGTGGGAGGCACCAACACCTCCCACGGGACCAATGTAACTCGTAGGAACTGACCCGCAGCCGAGGGTCTCCCAATTTGAGAATACGATGGTAATTTGTATATTTCTAGACTTAGGTTTAAAAACCAAGCGTTAGAGGGTGAAAACTCAGAACAACCCTCGAACGGCCCTGTGGGTGGCACCAACACCTCCCACGGGACCAATGTAACTCGTAGGAACTGACCCCGTAGCCGCGGGTCTTCCAGTTTGAGAATACGATGGTAATTTGCGTATTTCTAGACTTAGGCTTAAAAACATGGCGTTAGAGGGTGAAAACTCGAAACAACCCCCGATCGTCCCCGTGGGTGGCACCAACACATCCCACGGGACCAATGTAACTCATAAGAAATGACCGCGCAGCCACGAGACTCCCGATTTGAGAATACGACGATAATTTGCATATTTCTAGATTTGGGCGTAAAAACATCGCGTTAGAGGGTGAAAATTGAAACAACCCTCAACCGGCCCCGTGGGTGGCACCAACACCTCCCACGGGACCAATGTAACTTGTAGGAACTGACCGCGCAACCTTCAGAATCCCGATTTGAGAATACGATGATAATTTGCATATTTCTAGACTTGAACAAAACATGGCATTAGAGGGTGAAAACTCGAAACTGCCACCGAACGGCCCCATGGGTGGCACCAACACCACCCACGGGACCAATGTAACTCGTAGGAACTGACCCCGCAACCGTGGGTCTCCCGGTTTGAGAATATGATGGTAATTTGTATATTTCTAGACTTAGGCTTAAAAACCAAGCGTTAGAGGTTGAAAACTCGAAACAGCCCCCGAACGGCCCTGCGGGTGGCACCAACACCTCCCACGGGACCAATGTAACTCGGAGGAACTGACCCCGCAGCCGTGTGTCTCCTGATTTGAAAATTCGATGGTAATTTGTATATTTCTAGACTTAGGCTTAAAAATAAGGCATTAGAGGGTGAAAACTCGAAACAGCCGCCGAACGGCCCGTGGGTGGCACCAACACCTCCGACGGCACAAATATAACTCGTAGCGACTGACCACTCAGCCGCGAAACTCCCAGTTTGAGAGTACGATGGTAATTTCCATATTTCTAGACTTAGGCTTTAAAACATGGCGTTAGAGGGTGAAAACTCAAAACTACCCCCGATCGTCCCCATGGGTGGCACCGACACCTCCCACGGGACCAATGTAACTCGTAGGAAATGACCGCGCAGCCACGAGACTCCCGATTTAAGAATACCACAGTAATTTGCCTATTTCTAGACTTAGGCATAAAAATATGGCGTTAGAGGGTGAAAACTCGAAACAGCCTCCGACTGGCCCCGTGGGTGGCACCAACACCTTCAATGGGACCAATGTAACTCGTAGGAACTAACCGCGCAGCCTTCAGGCTCCCTGTTTGAGAATACGACGGTAATTTGCATATTTCTAGACTTAAGCTTAAAAACATGGCGTTAGAGGGTGAAAACTCGAAACAACCCCCGACTGGCCCCGTGGGTGGCACCAACACCTCCCATGGGACCAATGTAACTCGTAAGAACTGACTGCGCAGCCTTGAGACTCCTGGTTTAAGAATACGACGGTAATTTGCATATTTCTGGACTTAAGCAAAACATGGCGTTCGAGGGTGAAAAGTCAAAATAGTCCCCCGAACGGCCCCGTGGGAGGCACCAACACCTCCCACGAGGCCAATGTAACTCGTAGGAACTGACACCACAGCCGTGGGTCTCCCAGTTTGAGAATACGATGGTAGTTTGTATATTTCTTGACTTAGGCTTAAAAATAAGGCGTTAGAGGATGAAAACTCGAAACAACCACCGAACGGCCCCATGGGTGGCACCAACACCACCCACGGAACCAACGTAACTCGTAGGAAATGACCCCGCAGCCGTCGGTCTCCCGGTTTGAGAATACGATGGTAATTTGTATATTTCTAGACTTAGGCTTAAAAACCAAGCGTTAGAGGGTGAAAACTCGAAACAGCCCCCGAACAGCCCTGTGGGTGGCACCAACACCTCCCACGGGACCAATGTAACTCGTAGGAACTGACCCCGCATCCGTGAGTCTCCTTATTTGAGAATACGATGGTAATTTGAATATTTCTAGACTTAGGCTTAAAAATAAGGCGTTAGAGGGTGAAAACTCGAAACAGCCGTCGAACAACCCCGTGGGTGGCACCAACACCTCCGACGGCTCAAATATAACTCGTAGCGACTAACCACGCAGCCACGAAACTCCCAGTTTGAGATTACGATGGTAATTTGCATATTTCTAGACTTAGGCTTAAAAACATGCCGTTAGAGGGTGAAAACTCGAAACTACCCTCGATCGTCCCCGTGGGTAGCCCCAACACCTCCCACGAGACCAATGTAACTCGTAGGAACTGACCGCACAGTCGTGAGACTCTCGGTTCGAGAATACGACAGTAATTTGCCTATTTCTATACTTAGGCGTAAAAAAATGGCGTTAGAGGGTGAAAACTCGAAACAGCCCCCGAACAGCCCCATGGGTGGCACTAACACCACGCACGGGACCAATGTAACTCGTAGGAACTGACCCCGCAGCTGTGGGTCTCCCAGTTTGAGAATACGATGGTAATTTGAATATTTCTAGACTTAGGCTTAAAAACCAAGCGTTAGATGGTGAAAACTCAAAACAGCCACCGAACGGCCCTGTGGGTGGCACCAACACCTCCCACGGGACCAATGTAACTCGTAGGAACTGACTCCGTAGCCGCGGGTCTCCCAGTTTGAGACTACGATGGTAATTTGCATATTTCTTGACTTAGGCTTAAAAACATGTCGTTAGAGGGTGAAAACTCGAAACAACCCTCGATAGTACCCGTGGGTGGCACCAACACCTCCCACGGGACCAATGCATCTCGTAGGAACTGACCGCGCAGCCACGAGACTCCCGATTTGAGAATACGACAGTAATTTGCATATTTCTAGACATGGGCGTAAAAACATCGCGTTAGAGGGTGAAAATTGAAACAGCCCTCGACCGGCCCCGTGGGTGGCACCAACACCTCCCACGGGACCAATGTAACTCGTAGGAACTCACCGCGCAACCTTGAGACTCCCGATTTGAGAATACGATGATAATTTGCATATTCCTAGACTTAAGCAAAACATGGCGCTAGAGGGTGAAAACTCGAAACAGCCCCCGAACAGCCCCATGGGTGTCACCAACACCACGCACGGGACCAATGTAACTCGTAGGAACTGACCCCGCAGCCGTGGGTCTCCCGGTTTGAGAATACGATGGTATTTTGCATATTTCTAGACTTAGGCTTAAAAACCAAGCGTTAGAGGGTGAAAACTCGAAACAGCCCCCGAACGTCCCTGTGGGTGGCACCAACACCTCCCACGGGACCAATGTAACTCGTAGGAACTGACCCCGCATCCGTGAGTCTCCTGATTTGAGAATACGATGGTAATTTGTATATTTCTAGACTTAGGCTTAAAAATAAGGCGTTAGAGGGTGAAAACTCGAAACAGCCGCCGAACAACCCCGTGGGTGGCACCAACACCTCCGACGGCACAAATATAACTCGTAGCGACTGACCACGCAGCCACGAAACTCCCAGTTTGAGAGTACAATTGTAATTTGCATATTTCTAGACTTAGGCTTAAAAACATGCCTTTAGAGGGTGAAACTCGAAACTACCCCCGATCGTCCCCGTGGGTAGCCCCAACACCTCCCACGAGACCAATGTAACTTGTAGTAACTGACCGCACAGCCGTGAGACTCCCGGTTCGAGAATACGACAGTAATTTGCCTATTTCTAGACTTAAGCGTAAAAAAATGGCATTAGAGGGTGAAAACTCGAAACAACCCCCGACTGGCCCCGTGGGTGGCACCAACAGCTTCCATGGGACCAATGTAACTCGTAGGAACTGATTGCGCAGCCTTGAGACTCCCGATTAGAGAATTCAATGATAATTTGCATATTTATAGACTTAAGTAAAACATGGCATTCGAGGGTGAAAAGTCAAAATAGCCCCCGAACGGCCCCGTGGGAGGCACCAACACCTCCCACGGGGCCAATGTAACTCGTAGGAACTGACCACGCGGCCGTGGGTCTCCCAGTTTGAGAATACGATGGTAGTTTGTATATTTCTTGACTTAGGCTTAAAAATAAGGCGTTAGAGGGTGAAAACTCGAAACATCCACCGACCGGCCCCATGGGTGCCACCAACACCACCCACGGGACCAATGTTACTCGTAGGAACGGACCCGCAGCCGTGGGTCTCCCACTTTGAGAATACGATGGTAATTTGTATATTTCTAGACTTAGGTTTAAAACCCAAGCGTTAGAGGGTGAAAACTCATAACAACCCTCGAACGGCCCTGTGGGTGGCACCAACACCTCCCACGGGACCAATGTAACTCGTAGGAACTGACCCCGTAGCCGCGGGTCTCCCAGTTTGAGAATACGATGGTAATTTGCGTATTTCTAGACTTAGGCTTAAAAACATGGCGTTAAAGGGTGAAAACTCGAAACAACCCCCGATCGTCCCCGTGGGTGGCACCAACACCTCCCACGGGACCAATGTAACTCATAAGAACTGACCGCGCAGCTACGACACTCTCGATTTGAGAATACGACGATAATTTGCATATTTCTAGATTTGGGCGTAAAAACATCGCGTTAGAGGGTGAAAATTGAAACAGCCCTCAACCGGCCCCGTGGGTGACACCAACACCTCCCACGGGACCAATGTAACTCGTAGGAACTGACCGCGCAACCTTGAGACTCCCGATTTGAGAATACGATGATAATTTGCATATTTCTAGACTTGAACAAAACATGGCGTTAGAGGGTGAAAACTTTAAACAGCAACCGAACGGCCCCATGGGTGGCACCAACACCACCCACGGGACCAATGTAACTCGTTGGAACTGACCCGCAGCCGAGGGTCTCCCACTTTGAGAATACGATGATAATTTGTATATTTCTAGACTTAGGCTTAAAAACCAAGCGTTAGAGGGTGAAAACTCGAAACAGCCCCCGAACGGCCCTATGGGTGGCACCAACACCTCCCACGGGACCAATGTAACTCGGAGGAACTGACCCCGCAGCCGTGTGTCTCCCGATTTGAAAATGCGATGGTAATTTGTATATTTCTAGACTTAGGCTTAAAAATAAGGCGTTAGAGGGTGAAAACTCGAAACAGCCACCGAACGGCCCCGTGGGTGGCACCAACACCTCCGACGGCACAAATATAACTCGTAGCGACTGACCACGCAGCCGCGAAACTCCTAGTTTAAGAGTACGATGGTAATTTCCATATTTCTAGACTTAGGCTTCAAAACATGGCGTTAGAGGGTGAAAACTCAAAACTACACTCGATCGTCCCCGTGGGTGGCACCGACACCTCCCACGGGACCAATGTACCTCGTAGGAAATGACCGCGCAGCCTCGAGACTCCCGATTTAAGAATACCATAGTAATTTGCCAATTTCTAGAGTTAGGCATAAAAATATGGCGTTAGAGGGTGAAAACTCGAAACAGCCCCCGACTGGCCCCGTGGGTGGCACCAACACCTCCCATGGGACCAATATAACTCGTAGGAACTGACCGCGCAGCCTTCAGGCTCCCTGTTTGAGAATACGACGGTAATTTGCATATTTCTAGACTTAAGCTTAAAAACATGGCGTTAGAGGGTGAAAACTCGAAACAACCCCCGACTGGCCTCGTGGGTGGCACCAACACCTCCCATGGGACCAATGTAACTCGTAGGAACGGACTGCGCAGCCTTGAGACTCCTGGTTTGAGAATACAATGGTAATTTGCATATTTCTGGACTTAAGCAAAACATGGCGTTCGAGGGTGAAAAGTCAAAATAGTCCCCGAACGGCCCCGTGGGAGGCACCAACACCTCCCACGAGGCCAAGGTAACTCATAGGAACTGACACCGCAGCCGTGGGTCTCCCAGTTTGAGAATACGATGGTAGTTTGTATATTTCTTGACTTAGGCTTAAAAATAAGGCGTTAGAGGGTGAAAACTCGAAACAGCCACCGAACGGCCCCATGGGTGGCACCAACACCACCCACGGAACTAATGTAACTCGTAGGAACTGACCCCGCAGCCGTCGGTCTCCCAGTTTGAGAATACGATGGTAATTTGTATATTTCTAGACTTAGGCTTAAAAACCAAGCGTTAGAGGGTGAAAACTCGAAACAGCCCCCGAACAGCCCTGTGGGTGGCACCAACACCTCCCACGGGACCAATGTAACTCGTAGGAACTGACCCCGTAGCCGCGGGTCTCCTAGTTTGAGAATAGGATGGTAATTTGCATATTTCTAGACTTAGGCTTAAAAACATGGCGTTAGAGGGTGAAAACTCGAAACAACCCCCGATAGTACCCGTGGGTGGCACCAACACCTCCCACGGGACCAATGTATCTCGTAGGAATTGACCGCGCAGCCACGAGACTCCCGATTTGAGAATACGACAGTAATTTGCATATTTCTAGACATGGGCGTAAAAACATCGCGTTAGAGGGTGAAAATTGAAACAGCCCTGGACCGGCCCCGTGGGTGGCACCAACACCTCCCACGGGACCAATGTAACTCGAAGGAACTGACCGCGCAACCTTAAGACTCCCAATTTGAGGATACGACGATATTTTGCATATTTCTAGACTTAAGCAAAACATGGCGTTAGAGGGTGAAAACTCGAAACAGCCCCCGAACCGCCCCATGGGTGGCACCAACACCATGCACGGGACCAATGTAACTCGTAGGAACTGACCCCGCAGCCGTGGGTCTCCCAGTTTGAGAATACGATGGTAATTTGCATATTTCTAGACTTAGGCTTGAAAACATGGCGTTAGAGGGTGAAAACTTGAAACAACCCCCGATAGTACCCGTGGGTGGCACTAACACCTCCCACGGGACCAATGTAACTCGTAGGAACTGACCGCGCAACCTTGAGACTCCCGATTTGAGAATACGGCGATAATTTACATATTTCTAGACTTAAGCAAAGCATGGCGTTAGAGGGTGAAAACTCGAAACATCCACCGAACAGCCCCATGGGTGGCACCAACACCACGCACGGGACCAATGTAACTCGTAGGAACTGACCCCGTAGCCGTGGGTCTCCCGGTTTGAGAATACGATGGTATTTTGCATATTTCTAGACTTAGGCTTAAAAATGAAGCATTAGAGGGTGAAAACTCGAAACAGCCCCCACGTCCCTGTGGGTGGCACCAACACCTCCCACGGGACCAATGTAACTCGTAGGAACTGACCCCGCATCCGTGAGTCTCCCGATTTGAGAATACGATGGTAATTTGTATATTTCTAGACTTAGGCTTAAAAATAAGGCTGTAGAGGGTGAAAATTGAAATAGCCCTCGACCGGCCCCGTGGGTGGCACCAACACCTCCCACGGGACCAATGTAACTCGTCGGAACTGACCCCGCAGCCGTCGGTCTCCCAGTTTGATAATACGATGGTAATTTGTATATTTCTAGACTTAGGCTTAAAAACATGGCGTTAGAGGGTGAAAACTCGAAAGAGCCCCCGCTAGTACCCGTGGGTGGCACTAACACCTCCCACGCGACCAATGTAACTCGTAGGAACTGACCGCGCAACCTTGAGACTCCCGATTTGAGAATACGACGATAATTTGCATATTTCTAGACTTAAGCAAAACATGGCGTTAGAGGTTGAAAACTCGAAACAGCCACCGAACAGCCCCATGGGTGGCACCAACACCACGTACGGGACCAATGTAACTCGTAGGAACTGACCCCGCAGCCGTGGGTCTCCCGGTTTGATAATACGATGGTATTTTGAATATTTCTAGACTTAGGCTTAAAAACCAAGCGTTAGAGGGTGAAAACTCGAAACAGCCCCCGAACGTCCCTGTGGGTGGCACCAACACCTCCCACGGGACCAATGTAACTCGTAGGAACTGACCCAGCATCCGTGAGTCTCCCGATTTGAGAATACGATGTCAATTTGTATATCTCTAGACTTAGGGTTAAAAATAAGGCGTTAGATGGTGAAAACTCGAAACAGCCGGCGAACGGCCCCGTGGGTGGCACCAACACCTCCGACGGTACAAATATAACTCGTAGCGACTAACCATGCAGCCGCGAAACTCCCAGTTTGAAAGTACGATGGTAATTTGCATATTTCTAGACTTAGGCTTAAAAATATGCCGTTAGAGGGTAAAAACTCCAAACTACCCCCGATCGTCCCCGTGGGTGGCACCAACACCTCCCACGGGACCAATGTAACTTGTAGGAACTGACCGCGCATCCACGAGAGTCCCGGTTTGATAATACCATAGTAATTTGCCTATTTCTAGACTTAGGCATAAAAGCATGGCGTTAGAGGGTGAAAACTCGAAACATCCCCCGATTGGCCCCGTGAGTGGCACCAACACCTCCCACGGGGCAAATGTAACTCGTAGGAACTGACCCCGCAGTCGTGGGTCTGCCGGTTTGAGAATACGGTGGTAATTTATATATTTCTTGACTTAGGCTTAAAAATAAGGTGTTAGAGGGTGAAAACTCGGAATAGCATCCGAACGGCTCCGTGGGTGGCACCAACACCTCCCACGGGACCAATGTAACTCGTAGGAAATGACCGTGCAGCCACGAGACTCCCGATTTAGGAATACCACAGTAATTTGCCTATTTCTAGACTTAGGCATAAAAACATGGCGTTAGAGGGTGAAAACTCGAAATAGCCGCCGACTGGCCCCGTGGGTGGCACCAACACCTCCCATGGGACCAATGTAACTCGTAGGAACTGACCGCGCAGCCTTCAGGCTCCCTGTTTGAGAATACGACGGTAATTTGCAGATTTCTAGACTTAGGCGTAAAAACATAGCGTTAGAGGGTGAAAACTCGAAATAGCCCCCGACTGGCCCTGTGGGTGGCACCAACACCTCCCATAGGACCAATGTAACTCGTAGGAACTGACCGCACAGCCTTGAGACTCCTGGTTTGAGAATACGACGGTAATTTGCATATTTTTGGACTTAAGCAAAACATGGCGTTCGAGGGTGAAAAGTCAAAATAGTCCCCGAACGGCCCCGTGGGAGACACCAACACCTCCCACGAGGCCAATGTAACTCGTAGGAACTGAGACCGTAGCCGTGGGTCTCCCAGTTTGAGAATACGATGGTAGTTTGTATATTTCATGACTTAGGCTTAAAAATAAGGCGTTAGAGGGTGGAAACTCGAAACAGCCACCGAACGGCCCCATAAGTGGCACCAACACCACCCACGGAACCAATGTAACTCGTAGGAACTGACCCCGCAGCCGTCGGTCTCCCAGTTTGAGAATACGATGGTAATTTGTATATTTCTAGACTTAGGCTTAAAAACCAAGCGTTAGAGGGTGAAAACTCAAAACAGCCCCCGAACGGCCCTATGGGTGGCACCAACACATCCCACGGGACCAATGTAACTCGTAGGAACTGACCCCGTAGCCGCGGGTCTCCCAGTTTGATAATACGCTGGTAATTTGCATATTTCTAGACTTAGGCTTAAAAACATGGCGTTAGAGGGTGAAACTCGAAACAACCCCCGACAGTACCCGTGGGTGGCACCAACACCTCCCACGGGACCAATGTAACTCGTAGGAACTGATCGCGCAGCCACGAGACTCCCGATTTGAGAATACGACAGTAATTTGCATATTTCTAGACATGGGCGTAAAAACATCCCGTTAGAGGGTGAAAATTGAAACAGCCCTCGACCGGCCCCGTGGGTGGCACCAACACCTCCCTCGGGACCAATGTAACTCGTAGGAACTGACTGTGCAACCTTGAGACTCCCGATTTTAGAATACGACGATAATTTGCATATTTCTAGACTTAAACAAAACATGGCGTTAGAGGGTGAAAACTCGAAACAGCCACCGAACAGCCCCATGGGTGGCACCAACACCACGCACGGGACGAATGTAACTCGTAGGAACTGACCCCGCAGCCGTGGGTCTCCCGATTTGAGAATACGATGGTATTTTGCATATTTCTAGATTAGGATTGAAAACCAAGCGTTAGAGGGTGAAAAATCGAAACAGCCCCCGAACATCCCTGTGGGTGGCACCAACGCCTCCCACGGGACCAATATAACTCGTAGGAACTGACCCCGCATCCGTGAGTCTCCCGATTTGAGAATACGATGGTAATTTATATATTTCTAGACTTAGGCTTAAAAATAAGGCGTTAGAGGGTGAAAACTTGAAACAGTCGCCGAACGGCCCCGTGGGTGGCACCAACACCTCCGACGGCACAAATATAACTCGTAGCGAATGACCACGCAGCCGCGAAACTCCCAGTTTGAGAGTACGATGGTAATTTGCATATTTCTAGACTTAGGCTTAAAAACATGCCGTTAGAGGGTGAAAACTCCAAACTACCCCCGATCGTCCCCGTGGGTGGCACCAACACCTCCCACGGGACCAATGTAACTCGTAGGAACTAACCGCGTAGCCACGAGACTCCCGATTTGAGAATACCACAGTACTTTGCCTATTTCTAGACTTAGGCGTAAAAGCATGGCGTTAGAGGGTGAAAAGTTGACACATCCCCCGACTGGCCCCGTGGGTGGCACCAACACCTCCCACGGGGCCAATGTAACTCGTAGGAACTGACCCCGCAGTCGTGGGTCTGCCGGTTTGAGAATACGGTGGTAATTTATATATTTCTAGACTTAGGCTTAAAAATAAGGTGTTAGAGGGTGAAAACTCGGAATAGCATCCGAACGGCTCCTTGGGTGGCATCAACACCTCCCACGGGACCAATGTAACTCGTAGGAAATGACCGCGCCGCCACGAGACTCCCGATTTGAGAATACGATGGTAATTTGCCTATTTCTAGACTTAGGCGTAAAAACATGGCGTTAGAGGGTGAAAACTCGAAACAGCCTCCGACAGTCCTCGTGGGTGGCACCAACACCTCCCATGAGACCAATGTAACTCGTAGAAACTGACCGCGCAGCCTTCAGGCTCGCTGTTTGAGAATACGACGGTAATTTGCATATTTCTAGACTTAGGCGTAAAAACATGGCGTTAGAGGGTGAAAACTCGAAACAGCCCCCGACTGACCCCGTGGGTGGCACCAACACCTCCCATGGGACCAATGTAACTCGTAGGAACTGACTGCGCAGCCTTGAGACTCCTGGTTTGAGAATACGACGGTAATTTGCATATTTCTGGACTTAAGCAAAACATGGCGTTCGAGGGTGAAAAGTCAAAATAGTCCCCGAACGGCCCCGTGGGAGGCACCAACACCTCCCACGAGGCCAATGTTACTCGTAGGAACTGACACCGCAGCAGTGGGTCTCCCAGTTTGAGAATACGATGGTAGTTTGTATATTTCTTGACTTAGGCTGAAAAATAAGGCGTTAGAGGGTGACAACTCGAAACAGCCACCGAACGGCCCCATGGGTGGCACCAACACCACCCATGGAACCAATGTAACTCGTAGGAACTGACCCCGTAGCCGCGGGTCTCCCAGTTTGACAATACGATGGTAATTTGCATATTTCTAGACTTAGGCTTAACAACAAGGCGTTAGAGGGTGAAAACTCAAAACATCCCCCGATAGTACCCTTCGGTGGCACCAACACCTCCCACGGGACCATTGTAACTCGTAGGAATTGACCCCGCAGCCACGAGACTCCCGATTTGAGAATACGACAGTAATTTGCATATTTCTAGACATGGGCGTAAAAACATCGCGTTAGAGGGTGAAAATTGAAACAGCCCTCGACCGGCCCCGTGGGTGGCACCAACACCTCCCACGGGACAAATGTAACTCGTAGGAACTGACTGCGCAACCTTGAGACTCCCGATTTGAGAATACGACGATAATTTGCATATTTCTAGACTTAAACAAAACATGGCGTTAGAGGGTGAAAACTCGAAACAGCCACCGAACAGCACCATGGGTGGCACCAACACCACGCACGGGACCAATGTAACTCGTAGGAACTGACCCCGCAGCCGTGGGTCTCCCAGTTTGAGAATACGATGGTATTTTGCATATTTCTAGACATTGGCTTAAAAACCAAGCGTTAGAGGGTGAAAACTCGAAACAGCCCCCGAACGTCCCTGTGGGTGGCACCAACACCTCCCACGGGACCAATGTAACTCGTAGGAACTGACCCCACATCCGTGAGTCTCCTGATTTGAGAATACGATTGTAATTTGTATATTTCTGGACTAAGGCTTAAAAATAAGGCGTTAGAGGGTGAAAACTCGAAACAGCCGTCGAACGGCCCCGTGGGTGGCACCAACACCTCCGACGGCACAAATATAACTCGTAGCGACTGACCACGCAGCCGCGAAACTCCCAGTTTGAGAGTACGATGGTAATTTGCATATTTCTAGACTTAGGCTTAAAAACATGCCGTTAGAGGGTGAAAACTCAAAACTACCCCCGATCGTCCCCGTGGGTGGCACCAACACCTCCCACGGGACCAATGTAACTCGTAGGAACTAATCGCACAGCCACGAGACTCCCGGTTTGAGAATACCACAGTAATTTGCCTATTTCTAGACTTAGGCATAAAAGCATGGCGTTAGAGGGTGAAAACTCAAAACATCCCCCGACTGGCCCCGTGGGTGGCACCAACACCTCCCACGGGGCCAATGTAACTCGTAGGAACTAACCCCGCAGTCGTGGGTCTGCCGGTTTGAGAATATGGTGGTAATTTATATATTTGTCGACTTAGGCTTAAAAATAAGGTGTTAGAGGGTGAAAACTCGGAGCAGCATCCAAACGGCTCCGTGGGTGGCACCAACACCTCCCACGGGACCAATGTAACTCTTAGGAAATGACCGCGCATCCACGAGACTCCCAATTTAAGAATACCACAGTAATTTGCCTATTTCTAGACTTAGGCGTAAAAACATGGCGTTAGAGGGTGAAAACTCGAAACAACCACTAACTGGCCCCGTGGGTGGCACCAACACCTCCCATGGGGCCAATGTTACTCGTAGGAACTGACCGCGCAGCCTTCAGGCTCCCTGTTCGAGAATACGATGGTAATTTTCATTTTTCTAGACTTAGGCATAAAAACATGGCGTTAGAGGGTGAAAACTCGAAACAGCCCCCGACTGGCCCCGTGGGTGGCACAACCACCTCCCATGGGACCAATGTAACTCGTAGGAACTGACTGCGCAGCCCTGAGAATCCTCGTTTGAGAATACGATGGTAATTTGCATATTTCTGGACTTAAGAAAAACATGGCGTTCGAGGATGAAAAGTCAAAATAGTCCCCGAACGGCCCCGTGGGAGGCACCAACACCTCCCACGAGGCCAATGTACCTCGTAGGAACTGACACCGCAGCCGTGGGTCTCCCTGTTTGAGAATACAATGGTAGTTTGTATATTTCTTGACTTAGGCTTAAAAATAAGGCGTTAGAGGGTGACAACTCGAAACAGCCACCGAACGGCCCCATGGGTGGCACCAACACCACCCATGGAACCAATGTAACTCGTAGGAACTGACCCCGTAGCCGCGGGTCTCCCAGTTTGACAATACGATGGTAATTTGCATATTTCTAGACTTAGGCTTAACAACAAGGCGTTAGAGGGTGAAAACTCAAAACATCCCCCGATAGTACCCTTCGGTGGCACCAACACCTCCCACGGGACCATTGTAACTAGTAGGAATTGACCCCGCAGCCACGAGACTCCCGATTTGAGAATACGACAGTAATTTGCATATTTCTAGACATGGGCGTAAAAACATCGCGTTAGAGGGTGAAAATTGAAACAGCCCTCGACCGGCCCCGTGGGTGGCACCAACACCTCCCACGGGACAAATGTAACTCGTAGGAACTGACTGCGCAACCTTGAGACTCCCGATTTGAGAATACGATGATAATTTGCATATTTCTAGACTTGAACAAAACATGGCATTAGAGGGTGAAAACTCGAAACTGCCACCGAACGGCCCCATGGGTGGCACCAACACCACCCACGGGACCAATGTAACTCGTAGGAACTGACCCCGCAACCGTGGGTCTCCCGGTTTGAGAATATGATGGTAATTTGTATATTTCTAGACTTAGGCTTAAAAACCAAGCGTTAGAGGTTGAAAACTCGAAACAGCCCCCGAACGGCCCTGCGGGTGGCACCAACACCTCCCACGGGACCAATGTAACTCGGAGGAACTGACCCCGCAGCCGTGTGTCTCCTGATTTGAAAATTCGATGGTAATTTGTATATTTCTAGACTTAGGCTTAAAAATAAGGCATTAGAGGGTGAAAACTCGAAACAGCCGCCGAACGGCCCGTGGGTGGCACCAACACCTCCGACGGCACAAATATAACTCGTAGCGACTGACCACTCAGCCGCGAAACTCCCAGTTTGAGAGTACGATGGTAATTTCCATATTTCTAGACTTAGGCTTTAAAACATGGCGTTAGAGGGTGAAAACTCAAAACTACCCCCGATCGTCCCCATGGGTGGCACCGACACCTCCCACGGGACCAATGTAACTCGTAGGAAATGACCGCGCAGCCACGAGACTCCCGATTTAAGAATACCACAGTAATTTGCCTATTTCTAGACTTAGGCATAAAAACATGGCGTTAGAGGGTGAAAACTCGAAACAGCCTCCGACTGGCCCCGTGGGTGGCACCAACACCTTCAATGGGACCAATGTAACTCGTAGGAACTAACCGCGCAGCCTTCAGGCTCCCTGTTTGAGAATACGACGGTAATTTGCATATTTCTAGACTTAAGCTTAAAAACATGGCGTTAGAGGGTGAAAACTCGAAACAACCCCCGACTGGCCCCGTGGGTGGCACCAACACCTCCCATGGGACCAATGTAACTCGTAAGAACTGACTGCGCAGCCTTGAGACTCCTGGTTTAAGAATACGACGGTAATTTGCATATTTCTGGACTTAAGCAAAACATGGCGTTCGAGGGTGAAAAGTCAAAATAGTCCCCCGAACGGCCCCGTGGGAGGCACCAACACCTCCCACGAGGCCAATGTAACTCGTAGGAACTGACACCACAGCCGTGGGTCTCCCAGTTTGAGAATACGATGGTAGTTTGTATATTTCTTGACTTAGGCTTAAAAATAAGGCGTTAGAGGATGAAAACTCGAAACAACCACCGAACGGCCCCATGGGTGGCACCAACACCACCCACGGAACCAACGTAACTCGTAGGAAATGACCCCGCAGCCGTCGGTCTCCCGGTTTGAGAATACGATGGTAATTTGTATATTTCTAGACTTAGGCTTAAAAACCAAGCGTTAGAGGGTGAAAACTCGAAACAGCCCCCGAACAGCCCTGTGGGTGGCACCAACACCTCCCACGGGACCAATGTAACTCGTAGGAACTGACCCCGCATCCGTGAGTCTCCTTATTTGAGAATACGATGGTAATTTGAATATTTCTAGACTTAGGCTTAAAAATAAGGCGTTAGAGGGTGAAAACTCGAAACAGCCGTCGAACAACCCCGTGGGTGGCACCAACACCTCCGACGGCTCAAATATAACTCGTAGCGACTAACCACGCAGCCACGAAACTCCCAGTTTGAGATTACGATGGTAATTTGCATATTTCTAGACTTAGGCTTAAAAACATGCCGTTAGAGGGTGAAAACTCGAAACTACCCTCGATCGTCCCCGTGGGTAGCCCCAACACCTCCCACGAGACCAATGTAACTCGTAGGAACTGACCGCACAGTCGTGAGACTCTCGGTTCGAGAATACGACAGTAATTTGCCTATTTCTATACTTAGGCGTAAAAAAATGGCGTTAGAGGGTGAAAACTCGAAACAGCCCCCGAACAGCCCCATGGGTGGCACTAACACCACGCACGGGACCAATGTAACTCGTAGGAACTGACCCCGCAGCTGTGGGTCTCCCAGTTTGAGAATACGATGGTAATTTGAATATTTCTAGACTTAGGCTTAAAAACCAAGCGTTAGATGGTGAAAACTCAAAACAGCCACCGAACGGCCCTGTGGGTGGCACCAACACCTCCCACGGGACCAATGTAACTCGTAGGAACTGACTCCGTAGCCGCGGGTCTCCCAGTTTGAGACTACGATGGTAATTTGCATATTTCTTGACTTAGGCTTAAAAACATGTCGTTAGAGGGTGAAAACTCGAAACAACCCTCGATAGTACCCGTGGGTGGCACCAACACCTCCCACGGGACCAATGCATCTCGTAGGAACTGACCGCGCAGCCACGAGACTCCCGATTTGAGAATACGACAGTAATTTGCATATTTCTAGACATGGGCGTAAAAACATCGCGTTAGAGGGTGAAAATTGAAACAGCCCTCGACCGGCCCCGTGGGTGGCACCAACACCTCCCACGGGACCAATGTAACTCGTAGGAACTCACCGCGCAACCTTGAGACTCCCGATTTGAGAATACGATGATAATTTGCATATTCCTAGACTTAAGCAAAACATGGCGCTAGAGGGTGAAAACTCGAAACAGCCCCCGAACAGCCCCATGGGTGTCACCAACACCACGCACGGGACCAATGTAACTCGTAGGAACTGACCCCGCAGCCGTGGGTCTCCCGGTTTGAGAATACGATGGTATTTTGCATATTTCTAGACTTAGGCTTAAAAACCAAGCGTTAGAGGGTGAAAACTCGAAACAGCCCCCGAACGTCCCTGTGGGTGGCACCAACACCTCCCACGGGACCAATGTAACTCGTAGGAACTGACCCCGCATCCGTGAGTCTCCTGATTTGAGAATACGATGGTAATTTGAATATTTCTAGACTTAGGCTTAAAAATAAGGCGTTAGAGGGTGAAAACTCGAAACAGCCGCCGAACAACCCCGTGGGTGGCACCAACACCTCCGACGGCACAAATATAACTCGTAGCGACTGACCACGCAGCCACGAAACTCCCAGTTTGAGAGTACGATGGTAATTTGCATATTTCTAGACTTAGGCTTAAAAACATGCCTTTAGAGGGTGAAACTCGAAACTACCCCCGATCGTCCCCGTGGGTAGCCCCAACACCTCCCACGAGACCAATGTAACTTGTAGTAACTGACCGCACAGCCGTGAGACTCCCGGTTCGAGAATACGACAGTAATTTGCCTATTTCTAGACTTAAGCGTAAAAAAATGGCATTAGAGGGTGAAAACTCGAAACAACCCCCGACTGGCCCCGTGGGTGGCACCAACAGCTTCCATGGGACCAATGTAACTCGTAGGAACTGATTGCGCAGCCTTGAGACTCCCGATTAGAGAATTCAATGATAATTTGCATATTTATAGACTTAAGTAAAACATGGCATTCGAGGGTGAAAAGTCAAAATAGCCCCCGAACGGCCCCGTGGGAGGCACCAACACCTCCCACGGGGCCAATGTAACTCGTAGGAACTGACCACGCGGCCGTGGGTCTCCCAGTTTGAGAATACGATGGTAGTTTGTATATTTCTTGACTTAGGCTTAAAAATAAGGCGTTAGAGGGTGAAAACTCGAAACATCCACCGACCGGCCCCATGGGTGCCACCAACACCACCCACGGGACCAATGTTACTCGTAGGAACGGACCCGCAGCCGTGGGTCTCCCACTTTGAGAATACGATGGTAATTTGTATATTTCTAGACTTAGGTTTAAAACCCAAGCGTTAGAGGGTGAAAACTCATAACAACCCTCGAACGGCCCTGTGGGTGGCACCAACACCTCCCACGGGACCAATGTAACTCGTAGGAACTGACCCCGTAGCCGCGGGTCTCCCAGTTTGAGAATACGATGGTAATTTGCGTATTTCTAGACTTAGGCTTAAAAACATGGCGTTAAAGGGTGAAAACTCGAAACAACCCCCGATCGTCCCCGTGGGTGGCACCAACACCTCCCACGGGACCAATGTAACTCATAAGAACTGACCGCGCAGCTACGACACTCTCGATTTGAGAATACGACGATAATTTGCATATTTCTAGATTTGGGCGTAAAAACATCGCGTTAGAGGGTGAAAATTGAAACAGCCCTCAACCGGCCCCGTGGGTGACACCAACACCTCCCACGGGACCAATGTAACTCGTAGGAACTGACCGCGCAACCTTGAGACTCCCGATTTGAGAATACGATGATAATTTGCATATTTCTAGACTTGAACAAAACATGGCGTTAGAGGGTGAAAACTTTAAACAGCAACCGAACGGCCCCATGGGTGGCACCAACACCACCCACGGGACCAATGTAACTCGTTGGAACTGACCCGCAGCCGAGGGTCTCCCACTTTGAGAATACGATGATAATTTGTATATTTCTAGACTTAGGCTTAAAAACCAAGCGTTAGAGGGTGAAAACTCGAAACAGCCCCCGAACGGCCCTATGGGTGGCACCAACACCTCCCACGGGACCAATGTAACTCGGAGGAACTGACCCCGCAGCCGTGTGTCTCCCGATTTGAAAATGCGATGGTAATTTGTATATTTCTAGACTTAGGCTTAAAAATAAGGCGTTAGAGGGTGAAAACTCGAAACAGCCACCGAACGGCCCCGTGGGTGGCACCAACACCTCCGACGGCACAAATATAACTCGTAGCGACTGACCACGCAGCCGCGAAACTCCTAGTTTAAGAGTACGATGGTAATTTCCATATTTCTAGACTTAGGCTTCAAAACATGGCGTTAGAGGGTGAAAACTCAAAACTACACTCGATCGTCCCCGTGGGTGGCACCGACACCTCCCACGGGACCAATGTACCTCGTAGGAAATGACCGCGCAGCCTCGAGACTCCCGATTTAAGAATACCATAGTAATTTGCCAATTTCTAGAGTTAGGCATAAAAATATGGCGTTAGAGGGTGAAAACTCGAAACAGCCCCCGACTGGCCCCGTGGGTGGCACCAACACCTCCCATGGGACCAATATAACTCGTAGGAACTGACCGCGCAGCCTTCAGGCTCCCTGTTTGAGAATACGACGGTAATTTGCATATTTCTAGACTTAAGCTTAAAAACATGGCGTTAGAGGGTGAAAACTCGAAACAACCCCCGACTGGCCTCGTGGGTGGCACCAACACCTCCCATGGGACCAATGTAACTCGTAGGAACGGACAGCGCAGCCTTGAGACTCCTGGTTTGAGAATACAATGGTAATTTGCATATTTCTGGACTTAAGCAAAACATGGCGTTCGAGGGTGAAAAGTCAAAATAGTCCCCGAACGGCCCCGTGGGAGGCACCAACACCTCCCACGAGGCCAAGGTAACTCATAGGAACTGACACCGCAGCCATGGGTCTCCCAGTTTGAGAATACGATGGTAGTTTGTATATTTCTTGACTTAGGCTTAAAAATAAGGCGTTAGAGGGTGAAAACTCGAAACAGCCACCGAACGGCCCCATGGGTGGCACCAACACCACCCACGGAACTAATGTAACTCGTAGGAACTGACCCCGCAGCCGTCGGTCTCCCAGTTTGAGAATACGATGGTAATTTGTATATTTCTAGACTTAGGCTTAAAAACCAAGCGTTAGAGGGTGAAAACTCGAAACAGCCCCCGAACAGCCCTGTGGGTGGCACCAACACCTCCCACGGGACCAATGTAACTCGTAGGAACTGACCCCGTAGCCGCGGGTCTCCTAGTTTGAGAATAGGATGGTAATTTGCATATTTCTAGACTTAGGCTTAAAAACATGGCGTTAGAGGGTGAAAACTCGAAACAACCCCCGATAGTACCCGTGGGTGGCACCAACACCTCCCACGGGACCAATGTATCTCGTAGGAATTGACCGCGCAGCCACGAGACTCCCGATTTGAGAATACGACAGTAATTTGCATATTTCTAGACATGGGCGTAAAAACATCGCGTTAGAGGGTGAAAATTGAAACAGCCCTGGACCGGCCCCGTGGGTGGCACCAACACCTCCCACGGGACCAATGTAACTCGAAGGAACTGACCGCGCAACCTTAAGACTCCCAATTTGAGGATACGACGATATTTTGCATATTTCTAGACTTAAGCAAAACATGGCGTTAGAGGGTGAAAACTCGAAACAGCCCCCGAACCGCCCCATGGGTGGCACCAACACCATGCACGGGACCAATGTAACTCGTAGGAACTGACCCCGCAGCCGTGGGTCTCCCAGTTTGAGAATACGATGGTAATTTGCATATTTCTAGACTTAGGCTTGAAAACATGGCGTTAGAGGGTGAAAACTTGAAACAACCCCCGATAGTACCCGTGGGTGGCACTAACACCTCCCACGGGACCAATGTAACTCGTAGGAACTGACCGCGCAACCTTGAGACTCCCGATTTGAGAATACGGCGATAATTTACATATTTCTAGACTTAAGCAAAGCATGGCGTTAGAGGGTGAAAACTCGAAACATCCACCGAACAGCCCCATGGGTGGCACCAACACCACGCACGGGACCAATGTAACTCGTAGGAACTGACCCCGTAGCCGTGGGTCTCCCGGTTTGAGAATACGATGGTATTTTGCATATTTCTAGACTTAGGCTTAAAAATGAAGCATTAGAGGGTGAAAACTCGAAACAGCCCCCACGTCCCTGTGGGTGGCACCAACACCTCCCACGGGACCAATGTAACTCGTAGGAACTGACCCCGCATCCGTGAGTCTCCCGATTTGAGAATACGATGGTAATTTGTATATTTCTAGACTTAGGCTTAAAAATAAGGCTGTAGAGGGTGAAAATTGAAATAGCCCTCGACCGGCCCCGTGGGTGGCACCAACACCTCCCACGGGACCAATGTAACTCGTCGGAACTGACCCCGCAGCCGTCGGTCTCCCAGTTTGATAATACGATGGTAATTTGTATATTTCTAGACTTAGGCTTAAAAACATGGCGTTAGAGGGTGAAAACTCGAAAGAGCCCCCGCTAGTACCCGTGGGTGGCACTAACACCTCCCACGCGACCAATGTAACTCGTAGGAACTGACCGCGCAACCTTGAGACTCCCGATTTGAGAATACGACGATAATTTGCATATTTCTAGACTTAAGCAAAACATGTCGTTAGAGGTTGAAAACTCGAAACAGCCACCGAACAGCCCCATGGGTGGCACCAACACCACGTACGGGACCAATGTAACTCGTAGGAACTGACCCCGCAGCCGTGGGTCTCCCGGTTTGATAATACGATGGTATTTTGAATATTTCTAGACTTAGGCTTAAAAACCAAGCGTTAGAGGGTGAAAACTCGAAACAGCCCCCGAACGTCCCTGTGGGTGGCACCAACACCTCCCACGGGACCAATGTAACTCGTAGGAACTGACCCAGCATCCGTGAGTCTCCCGATTTGAGAATACGATGTCAATTTGTATATCTCTAGACTTAGGGTTAAAAATAAGGCGTTAGATGGTGAAAACTCGAAACAGCCGGCGAACGGCCCCGTGGGTGGCACCAACACCTCCGACGGTACAAATATAACTCGTAGCGACTAACCATGCAGCCGCGAAACTCCCAGTTTGAAAGTACGATGGTAATTTGCATATTTCTAGACTTAGGCTTAAAAATATGCCGTTAGAGGGTAAAAACTCCAAACTACCCCGATCGTCCCCGTGGGTGGCACCAACACCTCCCACGGGACCAATGTAACTTGTAGGAACTGACCGCGCATCCACGAGAGTCCCGGTTTGATAATACCATAGTAATTTGCCTATTTCTAGACTTAGGCATAAAAGCATGGCGTTAGAGGGTGAAAACTCGAAACATCCCCCGATTGGCCCCGTGAGTGGCACCAACACCTCCCACGGGGCAAATGTAACTCGTAGGAACTGACCCCGCAGTCGTGGGTCTGCCGGTTTGAGAATACGGTGGTAATTTATATATTTCTAGACTTAGGCTTAAAAATAAGGTGTTAGAGGGTGAAAACTCGGAATAGCATCCGAACGGCTCCGTGGGTGGCACCAACACCTCCCACGGGACCAATGTAACTCGTAGGAAATGACCGTGCAGCCACGAGACTCCCGATTTAGGAATACCACAGTAATTTGCCTATTTCTAGACTTAGGCATAAAAACATGGCGTTAGAGGGTGAAAACTCGAAATAGCCGCCGACTGGCCCCGTGGGTGGCACCAACACCTCCCATGGGACCAATGTAACTCGTAGGAACTGACCGCGCAGCCTTCAGGCTCCCTGTTTGAGAATACGACGGTAATTTGCAGATTTCTAGACTTAGGCGTAAAAACATAGCGTTAGAGGGTGAAAACTCGAAATAGCCCCCGACTGGCCCTGTGGGTGGCACCAACACCTCCCATGGGACCAATGTAACTCGTAGGAACTGACCGCACAGCCTTGAGACTCCTGGTTTGAGAATACGACGGTAATTTGCATATTTTTGGACTTAAGCAAAACATGGCGTTCGAGGGTGAAAAGTCAAAATAGTCCCCGAACGGCCCCGTGGGAGACACCAACACCTCCCACGAGGCCAATGTAACTCGTAGGAACTGAGACCGTAGCCGTGGGTCTCCCAGTTTGAGAATACGATGGTAGTTTGTATATTTCATGACTTAGGCTTAAAAATAAGGCGTTAGAGGGTGGAAACTCGAAACAGCCACCGAACGGCCCCATAAGTGGCACCAACACCACCCACGGAACCAATGTAACTCGTAGGAACT
This sequence comes from Sambucus nigra, assembly GCA_949130495.1. NCBI lineage: Eukaryota > Viridiplantae > Streptophyta > Magnoliopsida > Dipsacales > Adoxaceae > Sambucus > Sambucus nigra. The sequence continues at coordinate 183,632,546 of OX422207.1, forward strand.
GACCCCGCAACCGTCGGTCTCCCAGTTTGAGAATACGATGGTAATTTGTATATTTCTAGACTTAGGCTTAAAAACCAAGCGTTAGAGGGTGAAAACTCAAAACAGCCCCCGAACGGCCCTATGGGTGGCACCAACACATCCCACGGGACCAATGTAACTCGTAGGAACTGACCCCGTAGCCGCGGGTCTCCCAGTTTGATAATACGCTGGTAATTTGCATATTTCTAGACTTAGGCTTAAAAACATGGCGTTAGAGGGTGAAACTCGAAACAACCCCCGACAGTACCCGTGGGTGGCACCAACACCTCCCACGGGACCAATGTAACTCGTAGGAACTGATCGCGCAGCCACGAGACTCCCGATTTGAGAATACGACAGTAATTTGCATATTTCTAGACATGGGCGTAAAAACATCCCGTTAGAGGGTGAAAATTGAAACAGCCCTCGACCGGCCCCGTGGGTGGCACCAACACCTCCCTCGGGACCAATGTAACTCGTAGGAACTGACTGTGCAACCTTGAGACTCCCGATTTTAGAATACGACGATAATTTGCATATTTCTAGACTTAAACAAAACATGGCGTTAGAGGGTGAAAACTCGAAACAGCCACCGAACAGCCCCATGGGTGGCACCAACACCACGCACGGGACGAATGTAACTCGTAGGAACTGACCCCGCAGCCGTGGGTCTCCCGATTTGAGAATACGATGGTATTTTGCATATTTCTAGATTAGGATTGAAAACCAAGCGTTAGAGGGTGAAAAATCGAAACAGCCCCCGAACATCCCTGTGGGTGGCACCAACGCCTCCCACGGGACCAATATAACTCGTAGGAACTGACCCCGCATCCGTGAGTCTCCCGATTTGAGAATACGATGGTAATTTATATATTTCTAGACTTAGGCTTAAAAATAAGGCGTTAGAGGGTGAAAACTTGAAACAGTCGCCGAACGGCCCCGTGGGTGGCACCAACACCTCCGACGGCACAAATATAACTCGTAGCGAATGACCACGCAGCCGCGAAACTCCCAGTTTGAGAGTACGATGGTAATTTGCATATTTCTAGACTTAGGCTTAAAAACATGCCGTTAGAGGGTGAAAACTCCAAACTACCCCCGATCGTCCCCGTGGGTGGCACCAACACCTCCCACGGGACCAATGTAACTCGTAGGAACTAACCGCGTAGCCACGAGACTCCCGATTTGAGAATACCACAGTACTTTGCCTATTTCTAGACTTAGGCGCAAAAGCATGGCGTTAGAGGGTGAAAAGTTGACACATCCCCCGACTGGCCCCGTGGGTGGCACCAACACCTCCCACGGGGCCAATGTAACTCGTAGGAACTGACCCCGCAGTCGTGGGTCTGCCGGTTTGAGAATACGGTGGTAATTTATATATTTCTAGACTTAGGCTTAAAAATAAGGTGTTAGAGGGTGAAAACTCAGAATAGCATCCGAACGGCTCCTTGGGTGGCATCAACACCTCCCACGGGACCAATGTAACTCGTAGGAAATGACCGCGCCGCCACGAGACTCCCGATTTGAGAATACGATGGTAATTTGCCTATTTCTAGACTTAGGCGTAAAAACATGGCGTTAGAGGGTGAAAACTCGAAACAGCCTCCGACAGTCCTCGTGGGTGGCACCAACACCTCCCATTAGACCAATGTAACTCGTAGAAACTGACCGCGCAGCCTTCAGGCTCGCTGTTTGAGAATACGACGGTAATTTGCATATTTCTAGACTTAGGCGTAAAAACATGGCGTTAGAGGGTGAAAACTCGAAACAGCCCCCGACTGACCCCGTGGGTGGCACCAACACCTCCCATGGGACCAATGTAACTCGTAGGAACTGACTGCGCAGCCTTGAGACTCCTGGTTTGAGAATACGACGGTAATTTGCATATTTCTGGACTTAAGCAAAACATGGCGTTCGAGGGTGAAAAGTCAAAATAGTCCCCGAACGGCCCCGTGGGAGGCACCAACACCTCCCACGAGGCCAATGTTACTCGTAGGAACTGACACCGCAGCAGTGGGTCTCCCAGTTTGAGAATACGATGGTAGTTTGTATATTTCTTGACTTAGGCTGAAAAATAAGGCGTTAGAGGGTGACAACTCGAAACAGCCACCGAACGGCCCCATGGGTGGCACCAACACCACCCATGGAACCAATGTAACTCGTAGGAACTGACCCCGTAGCCGCGGGTCTCCCAGTTTGACAATACGATGGTAATTTGCATATTTCTAGACTTAGGCTTAACAACAAGGCGTTAGAGGGTGAAAACTCAAAACATCCCCCGATAGTACCCTTCGGTGGCACCAACACCTCCCACGGGACCATTGTAACTCGTAGGAATTGACCCCGCAGCCACGAGACTCCCGATTTGAGAATACGACAGTAATTTGCATATTTCTAGACATGGGCGTAAAAACATCGCGTTAGAGGGTGAAAATTGAAACAGCCCTCGACCGGCCCCGTGGGTGGCACCAACACCTCCCACGGGACAAATGTAACTCGTAGGAACTGACTGCGCAACCTTGAGACTCCCGATTTGAGAATACGACGATAATTTGCATATTTCTAGACTTAAACAAAACATGGCGTTAGAGGGTGAAAACTCGAAACAGCCACCGAACAGCACCATGGGTGGCACCAACACCACGCACGGGACCAATGTAACTCGTAGGAACTGACCCCGCAGCCGTGGGTCTCCCAGTTTGAGAATACGATGGTATTTTGCATATTTCTAGACATTGGCTTAAAAACCAAGCGTTAGAGGGTGAAAACTCGAAACAGCCCCCGAACGTCCCTGTGGGTGGCACCAACACCTCCCACGGGACCAATGTAACTCGTAGGAACTGACCCCACATCCGTGAGTCTCCTGATTTGAGAATACGATTGTAATTTGTATATTTCTGGACTAAGGCTTAAAAATAAGGCGTTAGAGGGTGAAAACTCGAAACAGCCGTCGAACGGCCCCGTGGGTGGCACCAACACCTCCGACGGCACAAATATAACTCGTAGCGACTGACCACGCAGCCGCGAAACTCCCAGTTTGAGAGTACGATGGTAATTTGCATATTTCTAGACTTAGGCTTAAAAACATGCCGTTAGAGGGTGAAAACTCAAAACTACCCCCGATCGTCCCCGTGGGTGGCACCAACACCTCCCACGGGACCAATGTAACTCGTAGGAACTAATCGCACAGCCACGAGACTCCCGGTTTGAGAATACCACAGTAATTTGCCTATTTCTAGACTTAGGCATAAAAGCATGGCGTTAGAGGGTGAAAACTCAAAACATCCCCCGACTGGCCCCGTGGGTGGCACCAACACCTCCCACGGGGCCAATGTAACTCGTAGGAACTAACCCCGCAGTCGTGGGTCTGCCGGTTTGAGAATATGGTGGTAATTTATATATTTGTCGACTTAGGCTTAAAAATAAGGTGTTAGAGGGTGAAAACTCGGAGCAGCATCCAAACGGCTCCGTGGGTGGCACCAACACCTCCCACGGGACCAATGTAACTCTTAGGAAATGACCGCGCATCCACGAGACTCCCAATTTAAGAATACCACAGTAATTTGCCTATTTCTAGACTTAGGCGTAAAAACATGGCGTTAGAGGGTGAAAACTCGAAACAACCACTAACTGGCCCCGTGGGTGGCACCAACACCTCCCATGGGGCCAATGTTACTCGTAGGAACTGACCGCGCAGCCTTCAGGCTCCCTGTTCGAGAATACGATGGTAATTTTCATTTTTCTAGACTTAGGCATAAAAACATGGCGTTAGAGGGTGAAAACTCGAAACAGCCCCCGACTGGCCCCGTGGGTGGCACAACCACCTCCCATGGGACCAATGTAACTCGTAGGAACTGACTGCGCAGCCCTGAGAATCCTCGTTTGAGAATACGATGGTAATTTGCATATTTCTGGACTTAAGAAAAACATGGCGTTCGAGGATGAAAAGTCAAAATAGTCCCCGAACGGCCCCGTGGGAGGCACCAACACCTCCCACGAGGCCAATGTACCTCGTAGGAACTGACACCGCAGCCGTGGGTCTCCCTGTTTGAGAATACAATGGTAGTTTGTATATTTCTTGACTTAGGCTTAAAAATAAGGCGTTAGAGGGTGAAAACTCGAAACAGCCACCGAACGGCCCCATGGGTGGCACCAACACCACCCACGGAACCAATGTAACTCGTAGGAACTGACCCCGCAGCCGTCGGTCTCCCAGTTTGAGAATACGATGGTAATTTGTATATTTCTAGACTTAGGCTTAAAAACCAAGCGTTAGAGGGTGAAAACTCGAAACAGCAACCGAACGGCCCCGTGGGTGGCACCAACACTTCCCACGGGACCAATGTAACTCGTAGGAACTGATCGCGCAGCCTCGAGACTCCCGATTAGAGAATACGATATTAATTTGCATATTTCTAGACATGGGCGTAAAAACATCGCGTTAGAGGGTGAAAATTGAAATAGCCCTCGACCGGCCCCGTGGGTGGCACCAACACCTCCCACGGGACAAATGTAACTCGTAGGAACTGACTGCGCAACCTTGAGACTCCCGATTTGAGAATATGACGATAATTTGCATATTTCTAGACTTAAACAAAACATGACGTTAGAGGGTGAAAACTCGAAACAGCCACCGAACAGCCCCATGGGTGGCACCAACACCACGCACGGGACCAATGTAACTCGTAGGAACTGACCCCGCAGCCGTGGGTCTCCCAGTTTGAGAATACGATGGTATTTTGTATATTTCTAGACATTGGCTTAAAAACCAAGCGTTAGAGGGTGAAAACTCGAAACAGCCCCCGAACGTCCCTGTGGGTGGCACCAACACCTCCCACGGGACAAATGTAACTCGTAGGAACTGACCCCGCATCCGTTAGTCTCCTGATTTGATAATACGATTGTAATTTGTATATTTCTGGACTAAGGCTTAAAAATAAGGCGTTAGAGGGTGAAAACTCGAAACAGCCGCCGAACGGCCCCGTGGGTGGCACCAACACCTCCGACGGCACAAATATAACTCGTAGCAACTGACCACGCAGCCGCGAAACTCCCAGTTTGAGAGTACGATGGTAATTTGCATATTTCTAGACTTAGGCTTAAAAACGTGCCGTTAGAGGGTGAAAACTCAAACTACCCCCGACTGGCCCCGTGGGTGGCACCAACACCTCCCATGGGGCCAATGTTACTCGTAGGAACTGACCGCGCAGCCACGAGACTCCCGGTTTGAGAAAACCATAGTAATTTGCCTATTTCTAGACTTAGGCATAAAAGCATGGCGTTAGAGGGTGAAAACTCGAAACATCCCCCGACTGGCCCCGTGGGTGGCACCAACACCTCCCACGGGGCCAATGTAACTCGTAGGAACTAACCCCGCAGTCGTGGGTCTGCCGGTTTAAGAATATGGTGGTAATTTATATATTTGTCGACTTAGTCTTAAAAATAAGGTGTTAGAGGGTGAAAACTCGGAGCAGCATCCAAACGGCTCCGTGGGTGGCACCAACACCTCCCACGGGACCAATGTAACTCATTGGAAATGACCGCGCAGCCACGAGACTCCCGAATTAAGAATACCACAGTAATTTTGCCTATTTCTAAACTTAGGCATAAAAACATGGCGTTAGAGGGTGAAAACTCGAAACAGCCACCGACTGGCCCCGTGGGTGGCACCAACACCTCCCATGGGGCCAATGTAACTTGTAGGAACTTACCGCGCAGCCTTCAGGCTCCCTGTTTGAGAATACGACGGTAATTTGCATATTTCTAGACTTAGGCATAAAAACATGGCGTTAGAGGGTGACAACTCAAAACAGCCCCCGACTGGCCCCGTGGGTGGCACAACCACCTCCCATGGGACCAATGTAACTCGTAGGAACTGATTGCGCAGCCTTGAGACTCCTGGTTTGAGAATACGACGGTAATTTGCATATTTCTGGACTTATGAAAAACATGGCGTTCGAGGGTGAAAAGTCAAAATAGTCCCCGAACGGCCGCGTGGGAGGCACCAACACCTCCCACGTGGCCAATGTAACTCGTAGGAACTGACACCGCAGCCGTGGGTCTCCCTGTTTGAGAATACGATGGTAGTTGGTATATTTCTTGACTTAGGCTTAAAAATAAGGCGTTAGAGGGTGAAAACTCGAAACAGCCACCGAACGGCCCCATGGGTGGCACCAACACCACCCACGGAACCAATGTAACACGTAGGAACTGACCCCGCAGCCGTCGGTCTCCCAGTTTGAGAATACGATGGTAATTTTTATATTTCTAGACTTAGGCTTAAAAATCAAGCGTTAGAGGGTGAAAACTCGAAACAGCCCCCGAACGGCCCTGTGGGTGGCACCAACACATCCCACGGGACCAATGTAACTTGTAGGAACTGACCCCGTAGCCGCGGGTCTCCCAGTTTGACAATACGATGGTAATTTGCATATTTCTAGACTTAGGCTTAAAAACATGGCGTTAGAGGGTGAAAACTCAAAACAACCACCGATAGTACCCGTGGGTGGCACCCACACCTCCCACGGGACCAATGTAACTCGTAGGAACTGATCGCGCAGCCACGAGACTCCCGATTAGAGAATACGACAGTAATTTGCATATTTCTATACATGGGCGTAAAAACATCGCGTTAGAGGGTGAAAATTGAAACAGCCCTCGACCGGCCCCGTGGGTGGCACCAACACCTCCCACGGGACCAATGTAACTCGTAGGAACTGACTGCGCAACCTTGAGACTCCCGATTTGAGAATATGACGATAATTTGCATATTTCTAGACTTAAACAAAACATGGCGTTAGAGGCTGAAAACTCGAAACAGCCACCGAACAGCCCCATGGGTGGCACCAACACCACGCTCGGGACCAATGTAACTCGTAGGAACTGACCCTGCAGTCGTGGGTCTCCCGATTTGAGAATACGATGGTATTTTGCATATTTCTAGACTTAGGCTTAAAAACCAAGCGTTAGAGGGTGAAAACTCGAAACAGCCCCCTAACGTCCCTGTGGGTGGCACCAACACCTCCCACGGGACCAATATAACTCGTAGGAACTGACCCCGCATCCGTGAGTCTCCCGACTTGAGAATACGATGGTAATTTGTATATTTCTATACTTAGGCTTAAAAATAAGGCGTTACGGGGTGAAAACTTGAAACAGTCGCCGAACGGCCCCGTGGGTGGCACCAACACCTCCGACGGCACAAATATAACTCGTAGCGACTGACCACGTAGCCGCGAAACTCCCAGTTTGAGAGTACGATGGTAATTTGCATATTTCTAGACTTAGGCTTAAAAACATGCCGTTAGAGTGTGAAAACTCAAAACAACCCTTGATCGTCCCAGTGGGTGGCACCAACACCTCCCACGGGACCAATGTAACTCGTAGGAACTGACTGCGCAGCCACGTGACTCCCGATTTGAGAATACCAAAGTAATTTGCATATTTCTAGACTTAGGCATAAAAGCATGGCGTTAGAGGGTGAAAACTGGAAACATCCCCCGATAGGCCCCGTGGGTGGCACCAACACCTCCCATGGGGCCAATGTAACTCGTAGGAACTGACCCCGCAGTCGTGGGTCTACCGGTTTGAGAGTACGGTGGTGATTTATATATTTCTAGACTTAGGCTAAAAAACAAGGTGTTAGAGGGTGAAAACTCGGAATAGCATCCGAACGGCTCCGTGGGTGGCACCAACACCTCCCACGGGACCAATGTAACTCGTAGGAAATGATCGCGCAGCCACGAGACTCCCGATTTAAGAATACCACAGTAATTTGCCTATTTCTAGACTTAGGCGTTAGAGGGTGAAAACTCGAAACAGCCGCCGACTGGCCCCGTGGGTGGCACCAACACCTCCCATGGGACCAATGTAACTCGTAGGAACTGACCGCGCAGCCTTTTGGCTCGCTGTTTGAGAATGCGACGATAATTTGGATATTTCTAGACTTAGGCGTAAAAACATGGCGTTAGAGGGTGAAAACTCGAAACAGCCCCCGACTGGCCCTGTGGGTGGCACCAACACCTCCCATGGGACCAATGTAACTCGTAGGAACTGACTGCGCAGCCTTGAGACTCCTGGTTTGAGAATACGATGGTAATTTGCAAATTTCTGGACTTAAGCAAAACATGGCGTTCGAGGGTGAAAAGTCAAAATAGTCCCCGAACGGCCCCGTGGGAGGCACCAACACCTCCCACGAGGCCAATGTAACTCGTAGGAACTGACACCGCAGCCGTGGTTCTCCCAGGTTGAGAATACGATGGTAGTTTGTATTTTTCTTGACTTAGGCAGAAAAATAAGGCGTTAGAGGGTGACAACTCGAAACAGCCACCGAACGGCCCCATGGGTGGCACCAACACCACCCACGGAACCAATGTAACTCATAGGAACTGACCCCGCAGCCGTCGGTCTCCCAGTTTGAGAATACGAGGGTAATTTATATATTTCTAGACTTAGTCTTAAAAACCAAGCGTTAGAGGGTGAAAACTCGAATCAGCCCCCGAACGGCCCTGTGGGTGGCACCAACACCTCCCACGGGACCAATGTAACTCGTAGGAACAGACCCCGTAGCCGCGGGTCTCCCAGTTTGACAATACGATGGTAATTTGCATATTTCTAGACTTAGGCTTAAAAACATGGCGTTAGAGGGTGAAAACTCGAAACATCCCCCGATAGTACCCGTGGGTGGCACCAACACCTCCCACGGGACCAATGTAACTCTTAGGAATTGACTGCGCAGCCACGAGACTCCCGATTTGAGAATACGACAGTAATTTGAATATTTCTAGACATTAGCGTAAAAACATCGCGTTAGAGGGTGAAAATTGAAACAACCCTCGACCGGCCCCGTGGGTGGCACCAACACCTCCCACGGGACAAATGTAACTCGTAGGAACTGACTACGCAACCTTGAGACTCCCGATTTGAGAATACGACGATAATTTGCATATTTCTAGACTTAAACAAAACATGGCGTTAGAGGGTGAAAACTCGAAACAGCCACCGAACAGCCCCATGGGTGGCACCAACACCACGCACGGGACCAATGTAACTCGTAGGAACTGACCCCACAGCCGTGGGTCTCCCAGTTTGAGAATACGATGGTATTTTTCATATTTCTGGACTTAGGCTTAAAAACCAAGCATTAGAGAGTGAAAACTCGAAACAGCCCCCGAACGTCCCTGTGGGTGGCACCAACACCTCCCACGGGACCAATGTAACTCGTAGGAACTGACCCCGCATCCGTGAGTCTCCCGATTTGAGAATACGATGGTAATTTTTATATTTCTGGACTAAGGCTTAAAAATAAGGCGTTAGAGGGTGAAAACTCGAAATAGCCGCCGAACGGCCCCGTGGGTGGCACCAACACCTCCGACGGCACAAATATAACTCGTAGCGTCTGACCACGCAGCCGCGAAACTCCCAGTTTGAGAGTACGATGGTAATTTGCATAGTTCTAGACTTAGGCTTAAAAACATGCCGTTAGAGGGTGAAAACTCAAAACTACCCCCGATCGCCAACACCTCCCACGGGACCAATGTAACTCATAGGAACTGACCACACAGCCACGAGACTCCCGGTTTGAGAATACCACAGTAATTTGCCTATTTCTAGACTTAGGCATAAAAGCATGGCGTTAGAGGGTGAAAACTCAAAACAACCCCCGACTGGCCCCGTGGGTGGCACCAACACCTCCCACGGGGCCAATGTAACTCGTAGGAACCGACCGCGCCGCCTTCAGGCTCCCTGTTTGAGAATACGATGGTAATTTGCATATTTCTAGACTTAGGCATAAAAACATGGCGCTAGAGGGTGAAAACTCGAAACAGCCGCCGACTGGCCCCATGGGTGGCACCAACACCTCCCACGGGGCCAATGTAACTCGTAGGAACTGACCCCGCAGTCGTGGGTGTGCGGGTTTGAGAATACGGTGGTAATTTATATATTTCTAGACATAGGCTTAAAATAAGGTGTTAGAGGGTGAAAACTCGGAACAGCATCCGAACGGCTCCGTGGATGGCACCAACATCTCCCACGGGACCAACGTAACTCGTAGGAAATGACCGCATAGCCATGAGACTCCCGATTTAAGAATACCACTGTAATTTGCCTATTTCTAGACTTAGGCGTAAAAACATGGCTTTAGAGGGTGAAAACTCGAAACAGCCGCCGACTGGACCCGTGGGTGGCACCAACACCTCCCACGGGGCCAATGTAACTCGTAGGAACTGACCCCGCAGTCGTGGGTCTTCCAGTTTGAGAATACGGTGGTAATTTATATATTTCTAGACTTAGGCGTAAAAACATGGCGTTAGAGGGTGAAAACTCGAAACAGCCGCCGACTGGCCCCGTGGGTCGCACCAACACCTCCCATTGGACCAATGTAACTCGTAGGAACTGACCGCACAGCCTTCAGGCTCCCTGTTTGAGAATACGACGGTAATTTGCATATTTCTAGACTTAGGCGTAAAAACAGGGCGTTAGAGGGTGAAAACTCGAAACAGCCCCCGACTGGCCCCGTGGGTGGCACCAACACCTCCCATGGGACCAATGTAACTCGTAGGAACTGACTGCGCAGCCTTGAGACTCCTAGTTTGAGAATACGATGGTAATTTGCATATTTCTGGACTTAAGCAAAACATGGCTTTCGAGGGTGAAAAGTGAAAATTGTCCCCGAACGGCCCCGTAGGAGGCACCAACACCTCCCACGAGGCCAATGTAACTCGTAGGAACTGACACTGCAGCCGTGGGTCTCCCAGCTTGAGAATACGATGGTAGTTTGTATATTTCTTGACTTAGGCTTAAAAATAAGGCGTTAGAGGGTGAAAAATCGAAACAGCCAACGAACGGCCCCATCGGTGGCACCAACACCACCCACGGAACCAATGTAACACGTAGGAACTGACCCCGCAGCCGTCGGTCTCCCAGTTTGAGAATACGATGGTAATTTGTTTATTTCTAGACTTAAGCTTAAAAACCAAGCGTTAGAGGGTGAAAACTCCAAACAGCCCCCGAACGACCCTGTGGGTGGCACCAACACCTCCCACGGGACCAATGTAACTCGTAGGAACTCACCCCATAGCCGCGGGTCTCCCAGTTTGAGAATATTATGGTAATTTGCATTTCTAGACATAGGCTTATAAACATGGCGTTAGAGGGTGAAAACTCGAAACAACCCCCGATAGTACCCGTGGGTGGCACCAACACCTCCCACGGGAGCAATGTAACTCTTAGGAAATGACCGTGCAGCCACGAGACTCCCGATTTGAGAATACGATAGTAATTAGCATATTTCTAGACTTGGGCATAAAAACATCGCGTTAGAGGGTGAAAATTGAAACAGCCCTCGACCCGCCCCGTGGGTGGCACCAACACCTCCCACGGGACCAATGTAACTCTTAGGAACTAACCCCGCATCCGTGAGTCTCCCGATTTGAGATTACGATGGTAATTTGTATATTTCTAGACTTAGGCTTAAAAATAAGGCGTTAGAGGGTGAAAACTCAAAACAGCCGCCGAACGGCCCCGTGGGTGGCACCAACACCTCCGACGGCACAAGTATAACTCGTAGCGACTGACCACATAGCCGCGAAACTCCCAGTTTGAGAGTACGATGGTAATTTGCATATTTCTAGACTTAGGCTTAAAAGCATGCCGTTAGAGGGTGAAAACTCAAAACTAACCCCGATCGTCCCCGTGGGTGGCACCAACACCTCCCATGGGACCTATGTAACTTGTAGGAACTGACCGCGCAGCCACGACACTCCCGGTTTGAGAATACCACAGTAATTTGCATATTTCTAGACTTAGGCATAAAAACATGGCGTTAGAGGGTGAAAACTCGAAACAGCCCCCGATTGGCCCCGTGGGTGTCACCAACACCTCCCACGGGGCCAATGTAACTGGTAGGAACTGACCCCGCAGCCGTGGGTTTCCCAGTTTGAGAATACGGTGGTAATTTATATATTTCTACACTTAGGCTTAAAAATAAGGCGTTAGAGGGTGAAAACTCGGAACAGCATTCGAACGGCTCCGTGGGTGGCACCAATAACTCCCAAGAGACCAATGTAACTCGTAGGAACTGATCGCACAGCCGCGAGACTCCTGGTTCGAAAATATGATGGCAATTTGCATATTTCAAGACTTAGGCTTAAAAATATGGGGTTCGACGATGAAAACTTGAAACAGCCCCCGTACGGCCCCGTGGGTGGCACAAACACCTCCCACGGCTCCAATATAAGTCGTAGGAACTCACCACGCAGCCGCAAGACTCCCAGTTTGAGAATACGATGGTAATTTTAATATTTCAAGACTTAGGCTTAAAAACATGGCATTAGAGGGTGAAATATCAAAACAACCCCCGATCGTCCTCGTGGGTGGCACCAACACCTCCCACGGAACCAATATAACTCGTAGGAACTAACCGCGCAGCCACGAGACTCCCGATTTGAGAATACAATGGTAATTTGCATATTTCTAGACTTAGGCGTAAAAACATGGTGTTAGAGTGTGAAAATCGAAACAACCCTCGACCGACCCCGTGGGTGGCACCAACACCTCCCGCGGGACGAATGCATCTCGTAGGAACTGACCGCGCAGCGTTGAGACTCCCAATTTGAGAATACGACAGTAATTTACATATTTCTAGACTTAAGCAAAACATGGCGTTAGAGGGTGAAAACTCAAAACAGCCACCGAACTGCCTCGTGGGTGGCACCAACACCACCCACGGGACCAGTGTAACTCGTAGGAACTGACCCCGCAGCCGTGGGTCTCCCGATTTGAGAATACGATGGTAATTTGTATATTTCTGGACTTAGGCTTAAAAACAAGGTGTTAGAGGGTGAAAACTCGAAACAGCCCCCGAACGGGCCCGTGGGTGGCACCAACACCTCCCACGGGACTAATGTAACTCGTAGGAACTGACCGCGCATCCGCGAGACTCTCATTTTGAGAATACGACAATAATTTGTCTATTTCTACACTTAGGCTTAAAAACATGGCGTTAGATGGTGAAAACTCCAAACAGCCCCCGATCGTCCCCGTGGGTGGCACAAACACCTCCCACGGCGCTAATGTAACTCATAGGAACTGACCCCGTAGCCGCGGGTCTCCCGGTTTGAGAATATGACGTAATTTTCATATTTCTAGACTTAGGCTTAAAGACATGGTTTTAGAGGGTGAAAACTCGAAACAACCCCCGAACGGCCACGTGGGTGGCACCAACACCTCCCACGGTTCCGATGTAACTCGTAAGAACTGACCCCGCAGTCGCGGGTCTCCCGATTTGAGAATACGATGGTAATTTGCATATTTTTATACCTAGGCTTAAAAACATGGCGTTAGAGGGTGAAAACTCGAAACAGCGCCCGAATGACCCCGTGGGTGGCACCAACACCTCCCACGGGACCAATGTAACTCATAGGAACTGGCAGCGCAGTCGCGAGACTCCCAGATTGAGAATACGACGGTAATTTGCATATTCATATACTTACGCTTAAAAATATAGCGTTAGAGCGTGAAAACTCGAAACAGCCTCCGACCGGCCCCGTGGGTGGCACCAACACCTCCCACAGGAGGAATGTAACTCGTAGGAAGTGACCGCGCAACCGCGAGACTCCCGATCTGAGAATACGATGGTAATTTGCATATTTATAGACTTAAGCTTAGGGGTTGCAATTCGGGTCAACGGTCCATCTTTTGGCCCGACATGACACGACACGAAAAGGTTTTTTTGGACACGAACACGACACGACACGAATTCATGTTTTTTTTAGCTGACACGAACACGACCCGAATAAAAAATAACACGGCACGACACAACACGACAACCATAATTTCATAAATTTCAGGCTTAAAAAACACAGTAACACGACACGACCCGACTCATAATTAAGGCACGAACACGACACGACACGACTTCGTGTCAAAAAAACACGACACGACACGAACACGAAACATCGGGTCAATTTCGAGTCAATTTCGCGTCGTTCCGTGTCATTTTTTCGTATCGTTTCTAAAATTTCCACCCCTACTTAAGCTTAAAAACATGGCGTTAGTGGGTGAAAACTCGAAACAACCCCCGAACGGTCCTGTGGGTGGCACCAACACCTCCCACAGGACCAATGTAACTCATAGGAACTGACCCCACAGCCGCGGGTCTCCCAGTTTGAGAATACGATGGTAGTTTGCATATTTCTATACTTAGGCTTAAAAACATGGCGTTAGAGGGTGAAAACTCGAAACAACCCCCGAACGGCTCCGTGGGTGGCACCAACACCTCCCACGGGACAAATGTAACTCGTAGGAACTGACCCCGTAGCCGCGGGTCTCCCGATTTGAGAATACGATGATAATTTGATTATTTCTACTTTGTTACTGATAATTTTAACTCATATATGCAATTTTTCAGCTTGATTAATTTTTTTGTAAAACTACTTGGTTACTGATATTTTTTTATGTATCCTATCATTTGTAGGATTTTTGCACGCGGAACAAATGAAGGAGGCAATGGTCAACATCATGCAGATTGTTTATATGTTGTGGACATTCAGGATTTTGTTTTTTGTATTATGGCCGTGCGGGCTTTTATTGTTTAGTTTTATGGTCGTGCGGACTTTTCTAATTTGATTGTTGAATTTTATGGCCGTGCGGGCTTTATAATAAGTAGGTTTTACATTTACACGTTTTGGAATGTCAAGAAAATAGAGGAAACTCTGCCTAATTTTTTTTTGGTCTGTGAATTATTAAGACGTGTAATATTTATAAGTTTGTATATATATTTGTTTATTAACAACGTTCTTGATTCGCAATTTGTGATTTTTTTATTGTTTTGCCAATAATAAATATTTGTAACACCTCGTACGCGTCAAACGTTGCACGTAGAAACTGATGGTGCACTCACAGGACCCCCAATTTTAGGATTGGACCAAAAAAATACATTGTTTTTAAATTATATTTCAATATGGTTATGGACTTTGTCCATGACCATTTTTATTTTTTCTTCACGAAAAAAATGGTCGCGGCCAAAGTTCGCGACCTTTTTTTTGTCACGGTTGTGGGTCACGGACTTGGGCTGTGACCATTTTAAAAAAAAACATTTGTCACAGTTATGGGTCGCAAACTTTCTCCGCGGCCAGTTTTTCACGGTTGTGGGTCACGGATGAGGACCGCGACCAATTGTTTTTATATTTTTTTATCACGGTCATGAGTCGCGGACATTGGCCGTGACCAATTTATCACGGTTGTGGGTCACAGATGAGGGCCGCGACTATTTTTTTTGAAAAAAATTTCTCACGGTTGTGGGTCGCAGACTTTGGCCTCGACCCCTCACGGCTTGGGTCACGACCTAACTCCGCGACCATCTGCCGTGACCCCTCTCGACCGTGACCATTTTTTGGTCACGGACTTGGGCTGCGACCCACGAAAATGGTCACGCCGGAAATGGTCATAGCCCAAGTTTGTGGCCCATAGCTTTGATCAGAGATTTTGGCCGTGACCAATCGCCAGTTTTGGTGTAGTGTGAGGTGATTCATGTTCATACCATGGTAGGCGCTGAACAAAGCTATTTTGGGAAGTGTTTTTATATAAAAATGGGTAGGGGTGAAATTGATATCATGCGTAGGTTAAATGATTGATTGATGATATAGTACCAATCAATATTACTGGAATCAGAATCATATTAGAGATTTAGAGGTTGAATATGTTTATTTGGGGATTTTGTAACAAAATCTAGGGCTTTCATTGGATTTCATTCTTATACACCCAATTCATGAATTTAATTGATGATATTAGAAAAATCTTTGGTATTTGGATGATTGTTTACTATTAGAACCATCTACGATCCACTCCCTTAGGTTATATATGTTTTAATGGAGGTAGAATATCGTATTGAAGGGGTTTGGGTTGAAATTGGAGAAGAAAGTTCATTGAACGAGGGTAGTGAACCGATTCATATATCTAGACAACTCGATTCAAATTTTTGGGCAAACCAGTTCGGAGCTTGGCCAAATAATTCAGATTTCTGGCAAGTCCAAGAATGGTTGTTCGATTTAAGGGTTATTAAGGTGATTAGAAAGATTTAAAATTATCTATGGATGAATGGGTAATTAAAGTTGTATTAGAGATAATACGAGAAATAATTTACGAGTAATTTAAAATAATGAATTAAGTGGGATGAATTCATAAATATTTGATGTATGGGTTAATTGGATAAGTCCCAGTGTTTTAACAAAGTGAAGATACTTAATAAATTTAATCATGACCTATAATGGACCGGTTAGGTAGGTTCGAGCATTTTAGCAGGGTGACGCCACTTTACTTATTTAATTGAGGAGCACTAAAATAAATTTTAGAGTCAGGGAATAGACTCAGGATAAGTAGGCTACTGCTTCGGGTGATAGGCATGGATTACTCGAATTTTGTGAATATATATATATATATATATATATATATATATATATGAATAAGAATAATATCTTTGTGTATGATATTTATGTGAAACATAACCATTGTAGCGGACACGCTATAAGTGAGGTTGTGCACCGTGGGAGGTCACTCTAGTGAATCTCAGTTAGGTAGTACCATTCCCTTAGGTCATAGTTGTGGTGCATGCCCATGTGATGCAGGGTTGGAATTGCGTGGAATAACGTCGTATGGTTATGACCATGGGCTTCATGCCATGACCTCCTCCAATGTTTGTTTGCGACTTTTCGGGTGCGATGGTGAGATTCTAACCCAGCTACCCATAGTGTGGAGGACATTCCTGGAGCATGATAGCATGCTAGTGAGTTCGTGTCCAGAATGTGGAGGACATTCATGAATGCGATTAAATATGTAACGAGTGATATATATGTGTATTGGTTGTGATATAGAAAATATGTATATATGTGAAGTAAATTATTTGCAGACATAAGATATTAAGTGTGAATAATGATTTGATAACTGGTGAAAGTTATTGGAAACAAATTCAGTGATATTAATTTGTGAATCTTGAATTAATAACTAGTTATTTGAAAAGTACTGATTTAATTGTAATTGAGAATTATAATTGTTAAGTAGAGATGAAAGCTAATTGTATAAGAGATGCATAACACAGAGTACTGTGTGGACCAATTGTTATATGGAGGATAGTTAGGCGGGGTAGAGTAACTAGAGGAGTTAAGAGCATATGTTAGGTGCGCACTATAGTAGAGAGGTGAAGGGTACCTCATGTGAGTGCGATACCAACTTAAATATGGAAAGCTTTACCGTAGATATTTATTCACAGCATTTTAATTACTTGTAAATATTTTTAAAAGGTTTTGGTCTCGTACTCGTATCAAATCTATTTTCCAAAAACTTTTAGGGGTTCAGCCATAGGGATGCCATGGATGACTGTTCTTTCCAGGTACACAAAGCTGTAACTGATGTTGTAAGGACACAAATTTCCAATTGAGTCCATATATAGTTTTGGCTCAATTCCGGACAAAAACATTTATTCATAGGTTAGTGATTTATTGTAATATTCTCAAGCCTATGAAGTGTGTGTTGAAGACGTAGCGGCAAATAATTTAAAGCTTCATCAAAATGCCGGTTTGTGTGCCTCGTTTCCACGTCATCAACTAAGGTTCCATGCTCCCAAGGTATGAATGTAATTATATTTATATAGGAGCTTGGAACAATATGAACTGGGTGTTAGGTGTAATAAAAACTGCATTTTATTTTCAGAAAGAATCAAATAGAACTTTAAAATAAGTATATAAAAGTTTATGGGCCAAAATCGAATTTTACAAACTTTCTGGTCGTTCGTTAGAAATGTCATTCGAACGAGTTTTTTTCGTTCGAACCAGATTTCGTTCGAACGAGTTTTGTCGTTCGAACCAGTTTCGTTCCAACGAGTTTTGTCGTTCGAACCAGTTTCGTTCGAACGAGTTTTGCCAACGACCCTAAACTCGTCAGTCGTTCGATATGTCGTTCGAACGATTTTTTCTTTCTAACGAGGTATCTAACGAGATTCTAACGAGCCCAGGATGGTCACTCGTTAGAAGTCTCGTTCGAACGAGAGTCAAGTTCGTTCGAACGAGACGCCAGGGCGGGAACAGTTTTGAGCAGTTTTTGGCAGTTTTTTCCCCTCTTCTCCACTTGGTTTTCAACCAACTTTTTCATACATTATTATGTGCGGGAAACACATTTTCCATGATAACTTTTCCATCCTAATACATCTCCTAGAGAGAGTTTGAGAGATCATTTTAAAAAGGAAAATGTTCATGTTTGAGTGTTCTTCAACTTAAAGAAAAATCTTTAAACACTTAGTTTACACCCATTGTTGTTTATTCCAAGTTCTATATATACATATCTTTACTTGGAGTTTTTGGCACCGGTTTTCTCTACCGAATTCAAGAGACGTTTCGGGTTTGCTTCTACACCCCATCACAAAGAAGACTTTTGTTGAGATTCTACCCACACGGAGAAAGGCTCCATGCTTGGGTGACGGTGACCATATAAAGTCCCATCGGTGGATTCCGAGACCGCGGTGGTGTTCCGAGGTTGTCCGCTAGGAAGAGGTTTCTACGAGAAGGAGCGTCGAGGCTTGAGAGGGATCGAGTCAGTCGTTGTAAGTCTATCTGTCTTGTAATTGTAATTCCATATCTAGTGGACTTGTGGCTAGGGCCGTCCGAGGTTGTTTCCCGTCTTGGGTTTTTCCTCGTACATCTCGGCGTAGTGTGACATTGTTTATTTTATCTTGCTCATCATTTAGAATCCATGCTTTAGGTTTAATTGAAAAAAAAATTTGGTTTAATTATCACACTCATTTAATTTGGGACTTAAATTAAATATTGGGTAAATTTTGTTTATTCAAGTCATTTGCTAAAATTGGTTTCGCCTAACTTTGTTTAAATGAATAATCATGACTTAGGTAAATTCTAGGACTTGAATTATGTTTTAATTTGTTTTGAGAAATTAAAACTTGTTGTTATTTTTGAAAGTTGAACCATCACCTGTTTTACAACGCTTCCGCATCATTCATTGAGTTTACTTTAAAAAGGAAATTTATTTTTTTTAATTGATTTAGATTATTTAAGATCCCCCGGGGATTATCCACCTTTAAAATTGGTATCAGAGCCAAAAACGATAAATTATTTCGTTAAGATTCTTTAATTTTTGGCTAAAATGGATTTTTCCCCATTTTCAAAATTTCCTACTTTTGATGGTTCTAACTACGCGTATTGGAAAGCGCGAATGAAATCGGCACTTAAATCTATCGATGAACGTGTTTGGATGTCTGTTGTTACCGGGTACTCCCCACCAACTCATCTAATTGAAAATGAACGTGTTCCCAAACCCATCGATAGATGGACCAAAAATGAGTTTAAGCTTGCAAATTTTAATTCCCGTGGTTTAAATGCCTTATTTAGCGCTGTCGCACCGGATGAATTCCGACGTATTATGACGTGTGAAACCGCTAAAGAAGCTTGGGATATTTTACAATTAACTCATGAAGGAACTAGTGTCGTTAAAGCTTCAAAACTCCAAAACCTCACCACTCAATTTGAAACTATCAAAATGGATGAAAAAGAAACTTTTGATAAATTTTATGCTAGACTTTCTGACATTGTTAATTCATCCTTTAACTTGGGAGAGAAAATACCTGACGACCGTGTTGTAAAGAAAATTTTGAGGTTCCTACCCGATAGATTTATTCCTAAAGTGACCGTTTTAAATTCTTTACCCACTTTAGCCTCTACGAAATTAGAAGAGCTTGTAGGTGATTTACAAACCTATGAACTAGATATGTTTCCCTCTAAAACTGAAAAGAAAATTGAAAAGGGTGTTGCTTTAAAAGCCCGAAAAGAGGTCAAACAAGTAGTAGAGAGCGATAGTGATAGTGAATCGGAAGACATGGCTTTGTTTGCTCGTAAATTTAGAAATTTTATTAAATTTAACAAAGATAAAGTTAAAAATGATTTTAAGAAATTTGATACTTCTAAACATGATAAAAGCGAGAAGATTTCTAAAGCCGAGAAAATCCCTAAACCTAGTAATGAACATTTAGATAGGGACGAGTCTAATAAGTGTTTTGGTTGTGAAGGTTATGGCCATAGGGCTTATGAGTGCCCCACTAAACTAAGGAAAGATGGTAAGCGACCTATTTCATATAATGCAACCCTTAGTGATAGTGATAAGGAAGAAAAGCCCGATTCCCCAACTAAGAAAAATTTTGTGGCTTTTATGGCTAGTCATGTGAGTGATAATGAGAACTCATCGATTGATGACACGATTGCACATGCCACTTCCAAGGTCATTGTTCATGATTCCCTTGTTTTTAATGATAGTGAGAGTGAAGAAGAAAGAGAGAGTGAAAATGAAGAAGAGGTTGATGTGAGTGAACTTCAAAATGCTTTTCATGAATTATATAAAGAATCTATTAATTTGAAAAGAACTAATTTGAATTTAGAAGCTTGTTTAAGAAAGAGTGTCAAGGTCGTTGATGATAGTGCCTTAATAGAAGACCTTAGGACACATGTGAGGTCTCTTCAAGAGAATCTTGACTATGTAGAAGGCGAAAGAGATAGCCTTAGGGGTTTAATGGAATCCTTAAAAAAGGAGCTTCTTGCTTTTGAAGAGCGTAATTTTTTACTAGAATCTAACATTTTAGAATTGGAAAATAAATTAAAAGATTCTAGTAGTGTCAAATTTGATTTGGAATGTCGTTCCAAAAAACTTGATAAAATGTTAGGAACGATCCAAATTAAAAATGACACTTGTGGTTTAGGCTTCAATCCTTGTAATGAATTTACTCATAATGCCCAAACCAATGTTTTAGGAGAATCAACTAGGAATACTTTTAAAGATCACTCCTTAAGTAAATCTTTTCGACATGTTCTCACTTGTACACATTGTGGTCGACAAGGTCATCTTAGGAAATTTTGTTTAGATCTTAAATGAATTCCTAGAAAACCCCATAGTAAAGTAACCACGGTAGTTAATGTTCCAATACCCCAAGATAGTCATTCCTCATTAATTTGGGTTAGGAAATCCGACTTGGTTGCCTTACAAAATAGGGTTGTTGATTCTCATTTACTTTCACATCCTTCCTCCCTTGCTAAATCTAAAGGATGAATGTGTTAGTGTTTGCATGCTTTAGCGTTTGTACTTCATGCCATATTCATATGCTAAATGTATGCTTGTTTAGTCATTTTCTAGTCATTGCCTAATTTCATATCTCATGCTAGATATCATGACTTGTTTATCTTTTTGTATTATATTTTGTGTTTGATTTAACTGAAAAATATAAAAAGATTCTTGTTTATCATTTGTGTTTTATTTATTTCATTTAAGCTTAATGAAAAATACAAATGATTTTTGTTTAGTCTTTTGAGTATATATCTTTATTTTTTATTAAAATTGTTAAAAACTCAAAATGATTTTGTTTTGTGTGTATTTTAGTTTGACACACTTTAAGTGGCATATACTTGTGTTTGAATCCCATCTTTTACGCTCCCACGTGGCTAGAACTTTTGGTTTAGAGTTTCAATCCTTACAATGTTCTTTACCATGTTTTATATGGAGTAGTTGGATTTTGTATTGTTTAAATGGATTCTATTTCTATATGCCTCTATTCACACATGCACGAGCTCTTTTGAAATATTAATGTCACATGTTATATTTGAGCTTTTTGAGCTGTTCTCCTATCAATCTAGTTATCTACATATCTATGACCTAGGAGGACTAGTGCATGTCAAAATCCGTTGCATGTGAGATTTGTGTGAAAAATGAAAACATGATAAATTAATATATGCACGGGGAAGGGCTCCGAAAGGATGAATTAAATCCTTTGCGATAGTAAGCCACCGTTGATTGGATCTAAAAGAAATACGTGATCCAAAGGCCTAAAAACAGAATATTTGGCATTAAAAAGAAATCAATTGCCAAGGCCTATGTTTGTTTGATATATTCATTCAATAACAAAAGAATATATATGCTTAATGAGGGAGAATTGGATGGTATATCAACGGTTTGCACAATGTCCGTTTATCCTAGTTGTCTTTAATGTCATGACTCTATTTGGTTTGTAGAATCATCATCATGCTAGGCTTGTATGCATTGTGTATGTTTGTTCATTGAGTTCAATCTTTATATTGTCACATGAGGTTATATTTAACTGTGATGAAATTTGCAATCAAATGAGAACTCCGTGAACGTTTCTTAAGTGTTTGGGTCTAAATTTAATTGTTGCTAGTTCACACCCCTACACTTCCGTTTCCATAAGACACATTTTTGCCATACGAGTGTGCAAACTTATTGTATTTTGTGTCATGTGTGTGTTTATATCTATCTATATATGCATGTACTTATTGGTATATTTAAAGTATATATATATATATATATGATATATGTTTGTCTTTGCCTTGCTTTAATTGCCCATCTGCTTTCATGTCTTATCACTTTAAGCTTTCACATGCTGTTTATTAGTTCTTTATCCTTTGCCTATTCCCGAACAAAAAGGGGGAGAATGATGATAGGGGGAGAAATGGTATCTAATCCTATTATTATCGTATCTTCGTTTGGGGGAGATTTATCTTAGGGGGAGACGTCTTTCTAAGTAGGTCATGTGTTTAAAGGGAGAATTAATTTAGGGGGAGTAATTAATTAATTGCACATTTAATATTTTGATATTCCCTATGCATTTGATGAGTTTGCTTAAGTGTGCAGGAATTATTCTAAAGCGGCATCTTTCTATGGCAAAGCGTTTGATCCTTGGGTTAAGTCAAGTTTGGGCGGGTTATGTTTTTGAGTCTAGTGAGCTTGACGGCCCTTTAGGATTTTTGTTTGGTTTTTGTCCCGGAATAGCCAAAGGGGGAGATTTGTAAGGACACAAATTTCCAATTGAGTCCATATATAGTTTTGGCTCAATTCCGGACAAAAACATTTATTCATAGGTTAGTGATTTATTATAATATTCTCAAGCCTATGAAGTGTGTGTTGAAGACGTAGCGGCAAAGAATTTAAAGCTTCATCAAAATGCCGGTTTGTGTGTCTCGTTTCCACGTCATCAACTAAGGTTCCATGCTCCCAAGGTATGAATGTAATTGTATTTATATAGGAGCTTGGAACAATATGAATTGGGTGTTAGGTGTAATAAAAACTGCATTTTATTTTCAGAAATAATCAAATAGAACTTTAAAATAAGTATATAAAAGTTTCTGGGCCAAAATCGAATTTTACAAACTTTTTGGTCGTTCGTTAGAAATGTCGTTCGAACGAGTTTTTTTCATTCGAACGAGTTTTGTCGTTCGAACCAGTTTCGTTCGAACGAGTTTTGTCGTTCGAACCAGTTTCGTTCGAACGAGTTTTGCCAACGCCCCTAAACTGGTCAGTCGTTCGATATGTCGTTCGAACGAGTTTTTCGTTCTAACGAGGTATCTAACGAGATTCTAACGAGCCCAGGCTGGTCACTCGTTAGAAGTCTCATTCGAACGAGAGTCAAGTTCGTTCGAACGAGACGCCAGGGCGGGAACAGTTTTGAGCAGTTTTTGGCAGTTTTTTCCCCTCTTCTCCACTTGGTTTTCAACCAACTTTTTCATACATTATTATGTGCGGGAAACACATTTTCCAAGATAACTTTTCCATCCTAATACATCTCCTAGAGAGAGTTTGAGAGATCATTTTAAAAAGGAAAATGTTCATGTTTGAATGTTCTTCAACTTAAAGAAAAATCTTTAAACACTTAGTTTACACCCATTGTTGTTTATTCCAAGTTCTATATATACATATCTTTACTTGGAGTTTTTGGCACCGGTTTTCTCTACCGAATTCAAGAGACGTTTCGGGTTTGCTTCTACACCCCATCACAAAGAAGACTTTTGTTGAGATTCTACCCACACGGAGAAAGGCTACATGCTTGGGTGATGGTGACCATATAAAGTCCCATCGGTGGATTCCGAGACCGCGGTGGTGTTCCGAGGTTGTCCGCTAGGAAGAGGTTTCTACGAGAAGGAGCGTCGAGGCTTGAGAGGGATCGAGTCAGTCGTTGTAAGTCTATCTGTCTTGTAATTGTAATTCCATATCAAGTGGACTTGTGGCTAGGTCCGTCCGAGGTTGTTTCCCGTCTTGGGTTTTTTCTCGTACATCTCGGCGTAGTGTGACATTGTTTATTTTATCTTGCTCATCATTTAAAATCCATGCTTTAGGTTTAATTCAAGATAAAATTTGGTTTAATTATCACACTCATTTAATTTGGGACTTAAATTAAATATTGGGTAAATTTGGTTTATTCAAGTCATTTGCTAAAATTGGTTTCGCCTAACTTTGTTTAAATGAATAATCATGACTTAGGCAAATTCTAGGACTTGAATTATGTTTTAATTTGTTTTGAGAAATTAAAACTTGTTGTTATTTTTGAAAGTTGAACCATCACCTGTTTTACAACGCTTCCGCATCATTCATTGAGTTTACTTTAAAAAGGAAATTTTTTTTTTTTAATTGATTTAGATTATTTAAGATCCCCCGGGGATTATCCACCTTTCAGATGTGGAGGCCTGAATGTTGCTGCATAGCCACTTCACTTATTGCATTCTAGATTTGGTCATGTATTCCAATATTGGTTGGTTCTATTGCCCCTTTTCATTCAAACTTATGTATTTCGGAATTTTTGTTTAATGAATTGAATGTGTTGGATTTTTACCCAATGTTTTATTCACAGGCTTTATCTATTTTTCTTTAGTCTACATTTTACATCGTTGTTTCATTTATATTGATTATTGTGTTTTGTATTATTATGTTTTGGTTAATATTATTGTACGTTAATGAAAGATAAAATTTGGCACCGACTTTTTAATTAATAGGTACTTAGTAATTTCAAATGTTTTCGACAGTGATGGTAAGAATGCACCAGATGAAATTCATGGTTGTATTTAAAAACCTAGTGGTTTATCTCAAACTATAGGAGCATATTTGATGGTTCGCGAACTTCTGCGATAGTTAAGAAGAGAATTGTGACCGATATATTCAGGAATGTATTAAACATGACCATCCGTGAGAATTAAATTTAAGGGTTGTCTTGATTAGATTTAGGTAATCTTACATCATTTTCTTAGTGTGCATATATTCTTAATCCCGATAGATAAGAGGATTGGAGTGCTTACATAATTTTTGTCATGATTCACTTCTTGTTGGATCTTAATCTTCACAGATTAGGCAATCGTTGTGTGAGTAGGTCTGAGATCATTAGTGGGAGGAATCGGCATTAATTAGATTTATTGGATTGTGATACCCCCTTAATAGACTTTTATGCATGATACCCAGTGGATTAATTTATAATATGGTGGAGTAGAAGATAATCTAAGTGTAAGAAATCAATGAATTAATTAAATGTTAGTAAAAATTGATTAGTGATAAATTGATTAGACTAAGCGGGTATCAGACACTTGACTCGTGAAATCATATTATGTGCAATAATCAAATTTCCAAATAATACCTATTTATTCCGAGTGATTTAGAGATAATCAAATTGGAGTGCAGTTGTAATTATCTAGTAGAATTAATCATAATTAAATAATGAAAAGAAATAACTACAGTAATTGGGATTGAGATTTCCAAATATTAATTTGGAAGCCAATTTAGTTATTTATCTTGGGTACCTAATATAATCCAATACCCCATTAGTAGGATCAAAACTCTCTAAAAGCCTAATTAAGGATAAGGCCATGACTTTTACCTATTGATAATGGTATAAGCTTGGGTTTTAGGTTAATGATCCATTATGTAGGGTTGGAGAGGGAGACAAAAAACCCTTTTCATGTTTTTGTGAAGGGGTGAAGGGAGAAAAGGTGATTTCTTTTATATTGCATCATGTGTTTATATCCAATAGTTCCAATACACGAGACTTAGTTTGGGTCGATCATATAATAAATGATTCGAGATGTTCAGAGCATTCTTGTAAGGTTTTTTGAGACCTTAAAGGGATGCAAGATCTTATATTCTTCAACCTGTATCTCCTTATACAAATCACAACTAGATTCACTATGCTATTATTTCTTAAAATCTTAGTTTATTCTTGAAACATAGTTATTGTTTTTACTTGCCAATTCATGATTAATCAAAGTTCTTAGGGGTGATGTTTTTCGCATTTTAAAATGTAAATCTCGGTTTCCCTACAAAATCCACCCCCATTGTACAAAGGGTCATGGACTCAGCCTAGGAGACATTTTCTCAATAAGCTGCTTTAAAATGTTAGTAAATATTTGGCACTTGTTACATCTCTAGACTAAATTTTTGGATTCCTTTACAAGATTTGGATAGAAGTACCCTTTCTATAAGACCTTCTATGATAGAGTCTTGGGGATAGTGCGAGTACCACAAATACGTTTGTGGACATCGTCGAGGACATATTCTACTTCTTGAGGCCCAATGCACCTTTGAGCATAAGAGACAAAACCAAGCTTGAAATGAGCCCATTGGTTTACGTTATATCGTGATGTTATAAGATTTAGTTACCTATAATGAATCTTATCCTTAGGTAGTTGACAATTAATATGACTATTCGTAAACCCACACAATGCACGTGCAAGACGTAATGTGCGAATAATAATTGATAAGAAAAAAAACTAATAGAAAATTGAGATAAATTATATATATTTTTACCACTGTCTTTCAGACATTATTCAAACAATACATGGATAATATGAAGTTAAGAAAGAGGACATGGTTTACATATCCTATTGTCTCCATCCCGATAGTTACAACCTTATTAACTGGATAATTTTTATGAGTGTATGAAACGTAGGAGATAAATTAAAAAATATATATAATTATGTGTGGGGGAAGGGGGCAATGCTTAATCCTAAGAAAGTTATAAATTTCGCATCTAATAAATTTTATATGCATTAAAAAGTCTCATTCCTATTTTTCACAATAATTTTCGCGAAAAGGCACATTTGATGTCAAGTTAATGCACTTAGTAAAGATCCTTTACAATATCTTAGAAGTAGATACCATTATATATTGCCTATAAATTATAATTATAAACAAATTATATATTTATGATTTAAACAATGTTTACAAACACATTGGCATACGCATTAAAATTATTATTTCATAACGACTAAATTAAGAGGAATAAAGTAAAAAGGTCATTTTACAACTTCTTTTGCATAAATTTAAACATAATAGATATCAATTTTAGTTTTGAGTTTTGGTACTTTCAAGTGACCTACTAAAATATAAAATATTTAAATAATTAGGAAAATAAAAAAAATGAAAATAACAATAAACAACAAAAAATCGAATGCAAAAAAAAAAATACCACAACCCAATGAAAATATTTGATTTGAGGGGTCCCTATTATTATTATTATTATTATTATTATTATTATTATTATTATTATTATTATTATTATTATTATTATTATTGTTATTATTATTATTATTATTATTATTGTTATTATTATTATTATTATTATGATGATGATGATGATCATTATTATTATTATTATGATTATTATTATTATTATTATTATTATTACTATTACTATTATTATTATTATCATTATCATTATTATTATTATTATTATTATAGCTGTATAAAAAGATTGGTAAAAACAAGCGTGACAAACAACATTAATGAAAATTTATTTTGAAAAATATTTAATCCAATGCCTATCACACAATCATGACTCAAATGCCTTACAAATCGAAGCAGAAGTATTTTCGTCTCCAAAATCGATATTTTCCCAACATCCTTTAAGAAACACTATCAGGTTAGAATATCATATGATGGTGGGATCCATCATGATCAAAACAAAGAAATTCAAAACCGACGTATACTAATTTTTACGTTGGTCTACCTTGGTTTAAATAATTTGAAAATATAAAATAAAATCGTGGGAGGGCTGATATAGTTAAATGGTTCTGAATAACTCCCCTAAAATATTTCCCATATACTATGTCCTGAAAGTTTATTATACAAAAAGGCAAAAAAAACATCTCAAAAAGACAATAAGATATTGACTTAGTTAAAATGGTTACACCAAAAAAGTGTAGAGAGGAAACATGTTGCAAGCCAATCATTAGACTGAGGATGGTTCTTTTAGAAGAATCTCCTACTCCACACAACATATGAATATAACCCAACATTTCCCATGAACGCTCCAAATCCAAGCCTATCTTAGCATCTAAATCTCCAAATAGGCAGCGAAACCAACACAAATTGTTTACCGTAAATATAATAGAATATGAAGAAATGAAATTAGCTGTTGTAGAGGCTCTTACCTGTGAGTTGACTGAACAATAAAGAAGAACAAATGAATAAAAATAAAAAAGAACAGTGACAACATAAAATATGAGATTCAACTAATAGTAAAAATAATCAACAGAATTCAAAAAAAAATTGTAACAAAATCACGAAGCAAATTAAAAGAATAGGTAGTTTAGCCCCCCCGCCCCCCAACCCCACCCCCCCAACCCAAAAAAAAAACTCTAAATATATAGTAAATTAGAACATTTTCTCAAAACCTAAAATTGCAGGTCTAGCTATATCACAAAGTACATGATCATGTGACAAATTACACATAGGTGAAAGCTTACAGAGATGACCTGCCTAAAGCTTAAGCTAGACATATCAGGGACCAACTCTGCAAACAATAGCTGTATCATGTTGCGTGGAAGGAGGAGTCCAAACAACATAAAAAACATGAGGCACATACCTACTTGTATCACCAAGAGAGAAAAGTTGTGTTTGGTTTGGACGTAATATGAAAAAACCCAACTATACTGGGCATTTTAGAGAGGACACTGGAGATCTACATAAGAGGGTCTTGAGAGATTTGGTAGTGTGGGAAAGAGAGAAAAAATACCTTTTGCCCCTATAGGTAATAATAGGAGTCGTGCAGAGCCAAGAAATAACGGCATCCAACTTTGCCAAAAAACCCCATCAAACGAAGCTCTCCATAAGGTCCTGGTCGGCAACAGTTATCTCCCACCAGTGGTCTTTTTCCAAGAGAGGTCGAATGCTTATTTTCTTCAACTTATGGAAATATAATGTTTGGATAGGTAATGACAAGATGGAAGATAAAAAGGTGGTTAAAGGCAAATGCACATAGAGATGGAAAAAGTCTAAAGAGAGAGGATTGTTTTTATAGAAAAATAAATGTGTGTAAATGTTTGAGAATGGGAAAAGCCGGAAGAGAGAGGAAGATGAGATGAGAATAAGGTGAGGAAAAATAATGAGCCATGTGGACACCCTAATGATAATTGGGCCTTAACTCTCTTGTATATCATTCTATAACTATATATAATTGTCACTAAATGTAATGATCCAACCCGAATTTAGGGGTCACCCGTGGGTCAATCTGACCCAATCAGACCACGTAAAGTGTTGAGTGATGTGAAAAGAACTAAATAATATATCTAGTCCTTTTTAATTAATTATGGTACCCAAGTGAAAGTGGAATTCCATTTTTCTAGCATATATGCATAATGATAACATGTTCGTAACCCATTACACAATGCCTTAGGGTCCAAGTAATTGGAGTTATAAACATAAATAGTAAGCATCACTTAGATACAAAACAGTCTAAAAGCACGGAATATCGACTAACCTGTTGTAACAAGGGGAATGGGGTGAGCCAATGCCTAGTTGGGTTCCCAACAATAATGCATCGTAAAAATGAATGATAAAAGGAAGATATGAAATATCATACGTAAATTCAAATGTACATGCAATAACTACATCATGTATGCATTAACCATATTTTATAGAAACTTTTCTTATAAGCTAGGTTAAAACTATTCAATCTTTATATTATGTGTCATTTTATTTAAAAAACGTCCCTTTAATCAATTAATCTACATGATTAATATGTTGAAAAACATATTTCTTTGTAACTCATTGTAACAACTCTCACGTTTGATAGCTTTTTTTATATTTAATTAAAATATGTAGTAATTAATTATAAAATGATGGATATTGAGTAAATATTAATTTAATATGAGAAAGGTTAACATTTACTAAATTGTTGTATGATTACCTGATGAGTAGGTAAAAATATCCATGTGGTGATTTATTCTTTCATAAGATATAAAATGACATTTTGGTTTAATGAGATACCGAAACTTAAAATGAGTTATAAAATTTCCAAATGATAATTTGAAGGGTGTAGTTGGTCCCGGTAGGTGCGAGACAGTCAAAATAAGTGCCATATTGCATTTTGGTATTTTGGGCACTTTTGACTGGTTATAGCTTAAATGTGTAGTTGCGATTTATTATATCGCGCATTGATCATTTAAGTGGTCTGTTAGACTTAAGCCACGTTTAAGTCCCCTACCCCATTTCTTTTATTCCATTTCGCATTTGAGCCCTGGAGAGAGTAGAGAGAGGAAGAGAACTTTGGAGAAAAAGAGAGATTGGAACTTGGATATTGCTTGCATCTTCCTCAAATCTGATTTTCCTACTCAAGGAAAGTTAACTACTTGCTATTGTATAATTTAAGGGAAATAATTAGTTTTGATAGTTATTGAATTTTTATGGTGTATTATTTTAGGGTTTTGTTAGATTAATTGGGTATTAACCCTTGGAAATGGATTTGGATGATAATGATTGTAAATGATGGTAATTAGACATATTTTTGGTGTATTAGTTCCATTAGATTTATTTGGGTTTGGTTGGTTTTGAGTTTGGAGAAAATTTGGAGTTTAGAACTCCATAGCCAAACTTGGATTTTTCGCAGGGACGAATCGATTCGCATAGTTGTAGAATCCCAGGTCATGGTACCCGAATTGATTCGGGTTAAGGACGAATCGATTTGGCATTTGCAGAAACCTGGCTTTATTTTTTGAACCAATTCGCTTTCAGAGCGAATCGATTCACTGGGGTGAATCGATTCGGCCCCTTGGGTGAATCGATTCGGGTCCTGTAGCTTTGAGTCATTTTCCTTTTTAATTCTTGATCTTTTTATTTAGGTTTAGGACCTAGGAACCTTCTTGAATGAAGTAAACTTAGAGTCCTAGAATATTAGTTGAGTTTTGTTGCTACCCTAGATTAGAATTGGGTCATCTGGGGGTTTATTTCTCGGGGTATTTAAAGAAATGTTAAGGAATTTCTTCTTTTATTTAAATTTTTGAAGTGAGGAAGTTAAATGCCCATGCTTGGAGACTTAAGGGCTTATCAAAATTTTATGAACCTTGGGGATTTGTAGAATTATAACCATCATTTGGAGACTAAGTCGGGACTTGTAATTTGAGGAATATTAATGACGATATTCGATGGGAATTAGGTTCGCATAATATGAACCCAAATGCTTAAAGATGATAGGTTCAACTAAAATGGATCCAAACTGTGTTAATGATGATTGGTTCAAATAAAAATGAACCCAGTTGTTTAAATGATTACAGGTTCGAATAAAAAAGAACCAAACACATGGATATTTGAAATGGAATTTTCTAATGGTAAATTGAAAATGAAAATGAGATTTAAAATGGTAAATGTTAACTTACTTAAACACACCTCTCAAAATGACATCATAAGGGAAGTTCGCGCGCTTGGTGATGCCCCCTGGCTAGTGAATGCAAGGTAGATAAAGTCCTAGGCCATATGCGGGGTTTTTATATGTTTTCTGCGCTGGTGAGGGGATTCCGGGTGTGGTCCTGACTCTCCCGCAGGCATATGGCGGCTTCTTAACTTATCGATAGGTGCCCCGGTTGTCTTGTATAGATAGGCCCTGGAAGATGATGGTCATTTAGGGGCGCGCCCAGTGGGCAAACTCGGAGGGGCGGTCTTAGAATCGTTATATGTATGAGAATATAACTTTTCTGCATCAAGTGGAACTTGATGGATATATGCCATAAAGAGCATGGTTACGTGCCATAAAGAGCACGGGATTGAGATTAATGTGCCATAAAGAGCACTTGATTACTAATGGTATTCCTATTAAGGAATGGAATGATAATATGGTAAGATAATTAACTATGGAAGTTAATAAATGGTTTTATTCCTATTAAGGAATATAAAAGATAACGGAAATTTGATAAATGAGGAAAGGTTTTTAATTTAAGTTATTTACTTTTCTTTCTTTTATGTAAATGACATTTCATTTCATCATTTAGTTAAATTGTAATGTAATATTATCATCCTTATCATTCATGCATAATTGTTCGTTTCTATCATGCTTTTTATTTCTTCTGGTGATCTTATAGAACCCAGCCCTGACCGGTTTACTTTCCTTGTTGCATATATGATTGTATCCGCTCAGGTGCTCCCCCCCAAGGAAGCCCGTTTCGATGTTCCTATTCCTTTGCTTTCGACGAGCTGTAAGATTTTGCGGGTTATTACAGGAACTTGAATTAGACGTTTTTGTTCTTGTTATTCTAGATATGATCGGGTCTTTTCATTCGAGCGTGTGGCCCAAACATTTGTATTTGATTAATGAATGTATTATGTAAGATATTTAAATTGTTGTACTTCGTTGTATGTTGTTGTGGATCGACAGCTTATTAGGTCCTTTTGTATACATTCGTTTTAGTAGTATGATATATATTCTTGTGGAATTACACTTGCTTATCAGATTTGGGTTATTTAAATTATATTTTCTTAACTTCATTTTAAAAATTGTAAATTTTTTTTTGCAACCCGTTTTCTGATTCATTGGGTGGTTTTCCCGTATACTCGGTTTATTTTTGTTGATGATGATAATGATATCCATCCATGATTCCTGTTACGTTTGAGTATCGAGCTGGCCACCCCTTATCTCGGATCGCGGGTTATCACAGATGGTATCAGAGCATCAGGTTCTAGAGTCTTTAGGATCTATGTGGATTCGTCACGTTCTATCGTAGCGTTCTTGATATAGAGCCTAATGTTAGGACTGTGTAGTTGTCTATGTTTGCGATCTTCTGCGAGATAGATAGTTTCAAATAGTATTTTAACTCTATTGTTTCTTCATCTCAAATGCCTCCTAGAGAGGTCGCCAGCGAGACGTAGTAGGGTTGTAGAAGAGGAGGTAGATTCTCCACCACTGCCATAAAGGACTGTTAACGCTGCAGATGTAGCAAACATAGTAGCTCAAGCAGTTAATGTTGCAATGACCGCAGTGGTCCAATAATTGCCAGGGACTCATGATGTTCAAGATCCTATGGGAGTCCTTTCTAAAGGGAAATTCCCCAGAATTCGATGGAGGCATGAATGTTATCAAGCCAATATATGGAAAGAGAACAGACAACGCCACCTTTGAATGATAGAATGGTGAGGAGAAAAAAAAGTCCTTGCCACTTTCAATCTTAACGGATCTGCGTTACACTGGTGGGAGACGATGACCACACCAGAGCAGCGAGACACAATGACGATCATTGAGTTCTGGGCCTTGTTCGATCGTGAGTACGTTCCTCCCACAGTTCAAAGGGAGATGAGAAAGAAGCTCCAGGATGTTGTGCAAGGAGAGAGATTTGTGGCGAAAGATGTAGGGGAGTTTTCACGGTTGGTGAGGTTTGTCCGGGATGAAGTGGCTCTGAAAGATAGGAAGATCACAAAGTTTATGTGAGGTCTAAACTGGAGAATCCGGAAAAAATTGTTGGGTAATCCAACTTCACAAACATTTGGTGAGGTTATGAATGCAGCCTCACCCCATTTCCATGAGCATCGGTTATATACACTGGGTAGCAAGAAAACTACCATAGTGGGGCAAGAATGAAAGCTTGGAGAACATGGGATTAGAGGAGGAGCATTTCCCTCATCCCAACCTTCGGGTAGTAAGCAGAAAGAGAGGGACCCTCGACAAGGGGTTTAGTCTAAGAGATAATGTTTTGGAAAGTTTATTGCAGGTGGCAATAACATTGGCACAGTGAAGGTGCTTTTCATCATGTAGGTCGGGGTGGTCAGGGAGGTAAAGACCATCTGGGCTGAGGCACTCCCCAGTTTAGAAATAACGGGGGTCGAGGTCGAAAGGATATGAAGGGACGGTGCTTCCTATGTGGGGAGGCAGGTCACTTCGATGGAGTGTCTTCGGTTGTTTGGGGGTCAGTTGCTAGGACTCCGCAGCAGTCGCATGTTCAGTTTCCATCTCAGGTACCTGATCCGGTTGTTCCCATGCAGCAGGGACAGTTACTGTATGGGAGAGTTCATTTAATTTTGGAGGTTATGTTTCCTCCATCTTCGTTAGCACCGCCCGCTATTAAAGGTAAGTTTTTATTTCGGAGGTACTTGAGTTATGTGTTATTCGATGCGGGTGTTACGCGCTCATTTGTTTTATGAGCTCTTCTCAGACTACAGATTTGATAAAATCTGCTGAGAGTATTTTTACTAGTGTCGAGTTTTCTACGGGAGATGGTTCGCTCAATTCCTTGTTTGTTTACATATAGGGATTTATTTTGGTACTTTGTGCTTTGAGGCCGATTTACTCGTCCTTGACATGGTCGGGTATGATGTGATTGGTATGCCTTATCTCCACGACCGACATAGTTGAGTAGTAGCGTATAGGAGGGGTTCCTTGTTTGGATTCCGCTTTTCTGGGACGCTCCACGCGTGAAACTCAACAACCTTGGAAGTGGAGAGATTTTGTTCTTTCTTTTTTTAGTTAATTTCATTATTATTTTATTTTATTTTATTTTTGTGGGTTGGAAAGGTTTGGCCGAGAATCATGTAGAATAGTGATTAATGGCTATTAAAGTGCGAAATAGAAGCACTGTATACAGTTCTCTCCTCTGATCGATGTGAGGAGACTGGGATGCGAAGTCGAATTTAGACTTCGGGTTATGCCTTGATAAGAAGGCTATTTCAGAAGGTATATATATATTGTGGGGTATATAATTATAAGGCTTTATGAAAAGTGAATGTTTGATTTATTAACTCTTTAGTTATTTAAATGTTCATGTATATAAGTAGAATATTTTCTTTCCCGAACATGTGTCTTAGACCTGTATATCTTAATGACCGACAACGCGAGGTAGTAGTGTAATGAGAGGGTTCCTTGTTGTGATTTCGCTTCGGTGAGACATACCACGCATGAAACTGAGAAAATGTCGGGAGTTGAGAAAGGTCTTGGGCACTAGGGATATACTTAGTATTATGTGTATACGACTTAGATAGGATATAGTATAGGTAGGTAGACCTTAGGATTGTTTGGACATAAGGCCTTTAGTTATGTGATGTTAGTTAGGAGGGTTATCAGGAGTTGACCACGTATAAGCTGTGTGTTAACTCTAAGAAGGATTGGTTCCCTGATGATGAAAGTGGGAGATTTCGAGAAGTTTGGTTGGTTATCCCGAAGGAGATGAGGCCTCTTGTAGTTATAATGTTAAGTTGGCACTCAGCTTTCGAAAAGAAAAGGGTGAATTTATTCTCACTCCTGAGAAATATTGTTAAGCTCGAGGGTGGATTTAATCGATAAGCCTCTGCCCGGATGGGGAGTAATAAATACTAGAGCATGGACCTAATGTTTATGCGCCTCATAAGCTAAGACTTGTGAGAAGTACTATCCTATGTTGGAATTTAAAATTCATCGTGGGGGTGATCATCGTGTAGGAAGGGAGGTGTTACTTCCTGGGAAGAAATTTTAATCCTTCGTGCGAGCAACATTCTCATTGAAAGATGTCGTAGGAGAGACAGGGGTGGTTAAGACCACATATACACAAGCTGTTGACTTAAGGAACAAAACCATGTTCTATTGACTTTGAGGGTGGGGTGCGTTTCCATAAGAGAATTTTTGTCCCGAATGTGAAGGACTTAAGAAAGGCAGAAATGGTGGAATCTCGCGGTTCTAAGTTTATGGTGCATCCAAGTAACGAAAAAATGTGTCAAGATATGCGTCGCCAGTATTAGTGGTCAGGCATGAAGGGTTAGTTGGACTGCATGAAGTGCCTTTGATTATAGTTTTCGACTGAGACAAGAGTTTCATTTCCCACTTGTGGCAAGTTTCCAAGAAGCCATGGGAATCAAATTGTGGTTAAGCACTTCTTATCTTCCTCCACAGACGGCCAGACCAAAAGGGTAAACCACATGTTGGAGGATATGCTCCTTATGTGCTGCTTAACTTCGAGAATATTCGGGAACAGTGTCTCCCACTATTTGAATTTTCTTATTATAATTTGCATCGATTCACTATCGGGATGGCGCTTTATAAAGCCTTGTATGTTAGGCCTTGTGGATCTCCCGTTTGTTGGTTAGAGGTGCGAGATGATAAGTCTCTCGAACCTGGAATGATCCGAGATACTTCTTCGAAAATTGAGCTCATTCGGAATCGCATTCGTATAACCAAGATCGATAAAAGAGCTAAGTCGATACGGGGAGATGGCATGTGGAGTTTGAGGTCGGTGGACTAGGTGTTGGTGCGAGTATCGCCTATGAAGGGCATTAAGCATTTTGAGTAGAAGGAAGACTTGCACCGTGTTACATTGGACCTTTCCTATAAATGTTAAGGTGGGTACGGTAGCTTATTAACTTTCTCTACTGAAATATTTGCAGCAAGTTCATGACGTGTTCCATATCTCCTCTGTAAAGTAGTACAAGAGATGGGGTGGTGCCCTTAGGCACATTTCTTTCGAAGTAAATGCAACTTGACGGTTCTTATGAGATGTAGTCAGTTGCTAATTTAGAGCGTGGAGAGTGGTGATTGAAATCGCGGGTAGTACCTTTAGTTATGATGCAAGGTAGTCAGCACAGTGTCGAGGAATCAACATGTGATTGCGGGGATGACATGCGGGTAAAGTATCCGCATTTCTTCTTGCGATGTATACTTGAAGTTTGGGCGAAAAATTCCCTCATAAGGGGGGAGTATGTAACAACCCTCATGTTTGATAGACTACTTTATATTTATTTACTATATGTAGTAATTATTTATAAAATGATGGATGTTGAGTAAATATTAATTTAATATGAGAAAGGTTAATATTTACTAAATTGTTGTATGATTACCTGATGAGTAGGTAAAAATATCCATGTGGTGATTTATTGTGTCATAAGATATAAAATGATATTTTGGTTTAATGAGATACTGGAACTTAAAATGAGTTATAAAATTTCCAAATGATAATTTGGAGGGTGTAGTTGGTCCCGGTAGGTGCGAGACAGTCAAAATAAGTGCCATATTGCATTTTGGTATTTCGGGCACTTTTGACTGGTTATAGCTTAAATGTGTAGTTACGATTTATTATATCGCATATTGATCATTTAAGTGGGCTTTTAGACTTAAGCCACGTTTATGTCCAACACCCCATTTCTTTTCTTCCATTTCACATTTGAGCCCTAGAGAGAGTAGAGAGAGGAAGAGAACTTTGGAGAAAAAGAGAGATTGGAGCTTGGATATTGCTTTCATCTTCCTCAAATCTGATTTTCCTACCTCAAGGCTAGTTAACTACTTCCTATTGTATGATTTATGGAGAATAATTAGTTTTGATAGTTATTGAATTGTTATGGTGTATTATTTTAGGGTTTTGTTAGATTAATTGGGTATTAACCCTTGGAAATGGATTTGGATGATAATGATTGTAAATGATGGTAATTAGACATATTTTTGGTGTATTAGTTCCATTAGATTTATTTGGGTTTGGTTATTTTTAAGTTTGGAGAAAATTTGGAGTTCAGAACTCCATAGCCAAACTTGGCTTTTTCGCAGGGGTGAATCGATTCGGCCCCTAGAGTGAATCGATTCGAATAGGTGCAGAATCCCAGGTTATGGTACCCGAATCGATTCGGGTTAAGGCCAAATCAATTCGGAATTTGCAGAAACCTGGGTTTGTTTTTCGAACCAAGTTGCTTTCAGAGCGAATCGATTCGCTTGGGCGAATCGATTCGGGTCCTGCAGATTTGAGTCATTTTCCTTTTTAATTTTTGAACTTTTTATTTAGGTTTAGGACCTAGGAACCTTCTTGAATGAAGTAAACTTCGATTTCTAGAGTATTAGTTGAGTTTGGTCGCTACCCTAGATTAGAATTGGGTCATCTGGGGGTTTATTTCTCTGGGTATTTAAATAAATGTTAAGGTATTTCTTCTTTTATTTAAATTTTTGAAGTTAGGAAGTTAAATGCCCATGCTTGGAGACTGAAGGGCTTATCAAAATTTTATGAACCTTGGGGATTTGTAGAATCATAACCATCATTCGGAGATTTAGTCGGGACTTGTAATTTGAGGAATATTAATGAAGATATTCGATGGGAATTAGGTTCACATAATATGAACCCAAATGCATAAAGATGATAGGTTCAACTAAAATGGACCCAAATTGTGTTAATGATGATTGGTTCAAATAAAAATGAACCCAGTTATTTAAATGATTACAGGTTCGAATAAAATAGAAACAAACACATGGATATTGGAAATGGAATTTGGTAATGGTAAATTGAAAGTGAAAATGAGATTTAAAATGGTAAATGTTAATTTACTTAAACACACCTCTCTAAATGACATCATAAGGGAAGTTCGCGCGCTTGGTGATGCCCCCTGGCTAGTTAATGCAGGGTGGATATAGTCCTAGGCCATATGCGTGGTTTTATATGTTTTCTGCGTTGGTGAGGGGATTCCGGATGTGGTCCTAACTCTCCCGCAGGCATATGGTCGTTTCCCGACGTATCGATAGGTGCCCAGGTTGTCTTGTATAGATAGGCCCTGGAAGATGATGGTCATTTAGGGTCGCGCCCAGTGGAGAAAATCGGAGGGGCGGTCTTAGAATCGTTATATGTATGCGAATATAGCTTTTCTGCATCAAGTGGGACTTGATGGATATATGACATAAAGAGCGTGGTTACGTGCCATAAAGAGCACGGGATTGATATTAATGTGACATAAAGTGCACTTGATTACTAATGGTATTCCTATTAAGGAATGGAATGATCAAATGGTAAGATAATTAACTATGGAAGTTAAAAAATGGTTTTATTCCTATTAAGGAATATAAAAGATAACGGAAATTTGATAAATGAGGAAAGGTTTTTAATTTAAGTTATTTACTTTTCTTTCGTTTATGTAAATGACATTTCATTTCGTCATTTAGTTAAATTGTAATCTAATATTATCATCCTTATCATTCATGCATAACTATTCATTTCTATCATGCTTTTTATTTCTTCTGGTGATCATATAGAACCCGGCCCTGACTAGTTTACTTTCCTTCTTGCATATATGATTGTATCCGCTCAGGTGCTCCCCCGCAAGGACGCCCGTTTTGATGTTCCTATTCCTTTACTTTCGACGAGCTGTAAGATTTTGCGGGTTATTACAGGACCTTGAATTAGACGTTTTCTTCTTGTTATTCTAGATATGGTCGGGTCTTTTCACTCGGGCGTGTGGCCCAAACATTTGTATTTGATTAATGAATGTATTCTGTAAGATATTTAAATTATTGTACTTCATTGTATGTTGTTGTGGATCGATAGCTTATTCAGTCCTTTTGTATATATTATGTTTTAGTAGTATGATATATATGTAACAACCCGCCCTTTTGGAGACAATTAAAATCCGTAATTAAGTATAAATTGGAATTTGGAGAATTTCTCGAAATAGTAATTTTTGGGATTTTCGAGGATTTAATGATTTTCGATGGGTGTTATAATTATTTTTGGGAATAATGGGTCAAGGTATTTTAATTATATGTCGTTGTAGAGTATAGAGACAAAAGAGGTAAGATTTTGAGTAGAAAACTCGCAATTACTTTTATAGGTTAGAATAGTGAATTGCGATCAAGTACCTCGGATGAAAATTTTGACTGCACCATAAGTCTTGTAATGTCCAAGATAGTCAGAAAAGAGTGTCCGATTATCGAAATTAAGTTCCGAGTAATTTTGGAATTAAACGGGCTCGTAATTGTGTAAACGAGTCATTTTTGGGGTATTTAGGGATTTAACCCTTTTCTCCTTATAAAAGGAGTAAGAGAGGGAGAAATATAG
This sequence comes from Sambucus nigra, assembly GCA_949130495.1. Classification (NCBI taxonomy): domain Eukaryota; kingdom Viridiplantae; phylum Streptophyta; class Magnoliopsida; order Dipsacales; family Adoxaceae; genus Sambucus; species Sambucus nigra. The sequence continues at coordinate 183,672,406 of OX422207.1, forward strand.
AAAGAAAGAAGGGAAGAAAGAGAGGACGAGAGAAAAAGAGGAAAAAGGGGAGATTCTGGCCAGCCTTCGCGGGATTCGGCTCAAAGGCGATGGATTTTATCCAAGAGGCAAGTGTTTACTTGCTTTATTTATTTTTAAGCATAAATATCTCATATCATTATTGGTATAACAAACCCTAACGATTTTGGGTTGGGTATTCGTGGATAAAACGGGTTTTGGGGAGTGAAAACGAATAAACCCCTAAAAATGCTAAATTGGAGAAACTTAGGTTTTAACTTAAATTAATTGGTGATTCCGGGTTCTAGGATGTTTAGAACCCGTATTATAAGTGTATTTGTTGTTGGTAGAAGTTGTAGGCCGTTGGGTGAGGAGATGGAAGCTTGGGGGAAGCTTCCATGGACGAAACAGCTTCTCAGAGAAGAAGCTGCCCGACATGATCGATCGATCGATCATGGGGGCTCGATCGATCGAGCTATCGATCGATCGACGGCCAAGGGTCGATCGATCGACCCCTGCTGAAAGTTGGGAACGTTTCTAGGATGATTTGGATGGGATAGATTCCATTTCATCTTGCTTTGAGGTTGATTAGGTGATAACCTAAGGGACCTTTTAGGACTATATGGTCCTCTAACTTAAGGAATTTAGGAGGGTTAAGTGAGGGTTTAAAATTATAACCCTTAAACTTTATTTTCGAGGAAAATAGCTAGGTTGAGGATTTAGAATCTTGGGGTCCCTAAAATAGGGTGGGGGTCTCTAAATGATTAATTGGACTAGATGCGGTCCTTGGGTTCATGGAAATAAAATCCAGAACCCATTAAATTTAAGGTTGCTCGGGAGAGATAAATTCCGAGGATATTTCGGTGGGCATTTGGGCCTATATAATTATGCATATAGGAAGCATAATTATAATCGATTGTGGAGTTAGCGTATCCTAAGAGATAATTAGGATAAATTGGGAATATAGAGATATATATATTTCACTTAGAGTGAAATGGTATCATTAGGAGATATCCAATAAATCCTTATATGGGATTGAGATATGTAGTGATTATCAAAGTAATAAAATACTTTGGGTTTAGAATAATGCTTATATGAATGCATGATTATGATTCCTCGAGGGAATCATTGGGATTATTGGTCATTGCTAGATGCTATAGGCCATTATGGCCGTTTATATATTCTAGGTGGAATATATGGTATAAGTATATATATTTATTATATGATGGAAATGATTTAGAAAATAAGTATGAGTATTTTCAAAATGGTAAAGAAAAGTTTTTCATAATTGATAAAATATGGATTACACAAATCCCTAAATCGCTATCATAAGGGAAGTTGCGCGCGTTATGGTGAAGCCCCCTGGATATTGAGCAGGGTGGATATAGTTCTTAGGCCATATGAGCGATTATATATTTGTTTATGCGTTGGTTAGGGGATTCTGGGTGTGGTCCTGACTTTCTCGCAGGCATATGGCCGCTTCCCGATGTTGTTAGGTTCCCAGGTTGTCTTGTTTGATAGGCCCTAGAAGATATAGCCATTTAGGGGCGCGTCCAGTAGGGAAACCCGGAGGGGCGGTCTTAGATTTATTAAAGCAATTCATGATAATGGATTGGCTTTAATTACATTTTCTAAGTATAAAAAGGGAAATGGGATAAAGGTTTTGGCTTCGGCAACACTCCCGGATGGAAGAAGGGATGTGGAAGCATATGGTATGATCAAAGCATTTTCATGATAATGAAAATGGCTTTGGGTACATTTCCTGAGTATAAAAAGGGAAATAGGATAATTTAAAAAGTAAAAGCATTTTTATGATAATAAAATTGGCTTTTAAAAAGATATATGTTATGATAATGCAATTCATGCTAATGAATTGGCTTTTAAATACATTTCTTGTATATGAGAAGGGAAATGGAAAGTTTTGATATGAGTATAGAATACACCTCAGTCCGGGAGGTAGATCCGGATGTGTATTATAAAGATGAAATTAATAAGTAAACCTCAGTCCGGGAGATATTATCCGGATGTATATTGTAGATGTGTATATATGTATTTATACATTTGTTGGGTGCTACGGTCCTAATGGATCTCTACCATTAACCCTACCAAGTATTAGTGTATCGGGGGGGGGGGGGGGTTCCTTGTTTGGATTTCTCTTTGCGAGACACCCCACGCACGAACTTAGTGCAGTGTTGAGAATGGAGGGAAGTTTATCCCTGAGCACATGGACTATCTAGGGTAGATGGTAGATGGGTAAATTAGACTAGTTAGGCAGGGTTAGCTTGACTAGGGTATGTTATCAGGATGCGTTAGGTGTGCACTACTAGAGGAGAGGTGAGGGGTATCTCATGGGAGTGCGATACCAATTTAAATATGAGATAAAACTATTTTTCTCAAAACATAAAGCATTTATGCACTTGCAAAATATTTTTAAACTTCGGGCTCTGACCCATTTATCTACTTTTCCTCTCTTGTTGTATATTATATATATATATATAGCTGTCCAGACACAGGGACGCTTGGATGACACTTCCTTCGAGTCAGACGGCTGCTACAGCAGCTGTGTATGCTTGCGGGTTCTCGGTATGCGCTTATTTCCTTGTACTCTAGATAGGAGGTATTGTACAAACATTCGGGCCAATGGTCCAACTGATTTAATTTATTGTTTGCACGTTATTCGATATGGTTGTATAATTTAAACCGAGTGTTCGGTTATTTTATTTCATTTCATTTTTCCTTTCAGTTTAATTTACGCATTAACTTGTGGATGTTTTATTATAATTGTTTAAAAAGAGTAGTTAAGTAAAAGTTTTTAACGCTCGCCTAATAGGATATTAGTAAATGAAATGGATTTTTCGACAATGATGCTAAGAATGATCCATATGTGACTCCTGTTTTAATTCGATATAGGAGTGATCGCCCGGTATCCCATTAGGCGGGTTGTTACAGATGGTATTAGAGCATCAGGTTCTAGTGTCCTTAGGAATCTGTACGGACATACTACGCTTTCAGCGTTGCTCTCGATTTGATATAGAGCCCCTGGATTAGGATTGTTGATTTCTCTTGTGAGATTTCGCTCTCCTGCTATGTTAGAAGATTATAATAATCTTTTGCGTGCTCGTTTGAGAATCGTGTGCGGGGCTTGGATGGCAGCCGAAGGTGGAGCTTAGCTGGAGTAGCTAGTAAAAGTTGGGGATGAAGACCTTAGTAGAGGCCACTCTTCTTGTGGCAAATGCTAAGGATTGTTGCAATGACTACTAAAGTATAGTAGTTATGAGTATCCAAATACTGCTATGATGGAAAGTGGTATTTAAAGTTGAATTTTTTTCGGAGAGGTAAGGATTCGAAAGGGGTCTTACGGATAGTCTTAATCGTGAATCCCCATAATTCAGCAGGAAGGAAAATAATGCCGTTTTGGGAATTATTCACCTAAGGATCTACCGGAAGCTGACAGTGAATAAAGAGTATTATGGAGAAGTGAACCCTGTACCGAGGCGAGGTAGGTATAATGAATAATGAGTCCTCTCCAGGAAGTCTAGGCTCACTAGAGAAGTGTTGCTAACACTTACGAAGAATTTGGGGGTGGTCATGTGCCCCATTATGGACATCCACATGGGGAGATTTGTTGAAACTGGTAGTGTACTTTCCTTTTAACAAAGAGGTTAACAGGATTAGTAAGGAGATTGTAAGGAGTAAGATTATAGAGTCAGATGGCGTTGACAACTCTATTATGGTTAGGAAGACCAGTGATGGAAATGGTGTTGTGGAGTGCAGAGCAACACAATTAGTCTTTTCCCGATAGGAATAAAGGACAAGGTTAGGGTGCCTAGATGGGGCCTAGAGTTAAGAAATTTTGGTAAGAAGTGTGGCTAGATGAAGTTGTGGTGTTCGATAGCCCTAGACTCGTGTGTGTAATTTGAGCTTTGTTTCGGTCTCGATAACATAATAATGTAGACCTATGTATTTTTTCGCGATAGCGGAATTTTGTTTTCGTTCACTCGTTATAGAGGCGGGTGTTTATATTTTGTATATATACGTATAATGTATTTGGTTGATTGGAGCGATAGCAGGCTAATGATGGCAAGACTATCGTATCCACAGTTCCTGGAGGGAACAGAGTGTGGTTGCGGTGTCTCACCTGGATACAGGTTGAGTACACCTTTGTTATTATGGATTGATGGAACCTCGATGAGCAGAGGCTTCATTATTTTGATGTGTGTATGTGGCGACCTTATAGATATAATTTAAGGCCCACAGGATTCTTGTTGAGCTGTAAGATTATGCTCAGTGCTGGTTTGCGCAAGGACTTAGAATTTGTATGAGCGCTGGGTGGTGTGACTCTTAGTTGGAGATAGGAGTTCAGACCATCTTTTGTTGATAAGGGATAGGATTATCCCGATTGCATGTCTGAAATAACGGAACTCCGTGACCGACGAAGTCAAGTGTTAATGTGTCGAGAGGTTCCTTGTTTGGATTTTGCTTTGCAAGATGCTCCACACATGACTCTTAACGGCGTCGGGCGTGGAGAGCTGTTATAGGATGCAAGGATGTGGGTTATTCTTATAGTGTGGATGAACCAGTATAGACTTTGAGCCCTCTGATGATGGTATGGTTATGGAAATATTGTGCTATCGAAAAGCACTCAAGTGGTCCTCTCGCCACAAGTAGTTGGGTGGAGTAGGACTTGGAGAAATTGGTTTGAGGATGATAGACAGTCCTTAATAAGAAGGAAAATTTGGAGGAAATTTGTGATCGGTGTGATAAGTAGTGTTCATACAGAGAGTAGGCACTTCGATTAGCTAGGTTTCCTTTCATATGGGCGGAAGGATAAGATAGTAGGAATGCGTTTGTAGTTTAGTGTAGGAAGGATTTAGGATGTCCCGTTGATGTGCCTTAGGTCGTTATATCTCGATGACCGACAACGCAAGGGAGTAGTGTAACGGGGGGGTTCCTTGTCTGGATTTCGCTCTGCGAGACGTCCCACGCACGAAACCTAGCAAATGTCAAAAATTGAGAGAGGCCTTGGACACTAGGGATATATTTAGGATACTCGTTTCGCGTAGGTAGGGTAACGCTTAGACCGTAGCATTTGTAGGATGTAGGTTCGATAGAGTTAGTGACGTCGAGGTTAGGAGAATAAATTTCGAGGGTTGGGAGGACCCATAAATTATTCTGGTACTCATTTGTAAAAACTTCTACATTTTTTATTAAGTTCATTTTCTTGCGGTCCAACCCTCATTATTATCAAAATACCCAACTTATAGTCATCCTTGTTACCTGAATACTTTCATCCTTTTTAGTCTTTGAAGTTTATTTAATTCCAAAGTTCAAATCACTTTACTACTTTTCCCAACTAGTTAATTATTTAATATTCCAATTTAGGGCCGCACTTTATTTTTATGTTCATTCTTATAATTTGTTTCAACAAATGGTTATTTGCAAAAAACAAATACCAAATTTTGGGATCAGAAATTTAATTTATGTCCCCTTTCGTGTTCTTTAGCAATTTTCTTCAACTTTCTTAATATTTTACAAATATTATACCAAAAATTTATGATCTTATCCATTTGAAACTCATACCTTCATTTTTCACATTTTAGCATAATTAAGAATACCAATCACCATTTTTCTTACCATTTCTAACGAATTTTTCAAAAAATAAATCAATGCAGTAATTTTACTTTATTTGGGGAATTTTAATTTACACATTTAAATAGGCATTTTTAACCAATTTAATCCTATAAAATATCTATTTTCATGCATTTAATACCTTAAATACAAATGTGTAATTTTTACTACATGAAATTAAATATTTTAACATGAAATGGAATTTTGAATTTTTTTTTTCATAAACAAACACATTTAAAAATTTAATTTTCTTACTATGTATAAATCCTTGTTTAAACCAATTAAAATTATTTCTTTACAGACTAAACAACATTGATGTAAATATTTAAGTTGGTAACATGTAGTTCATATACATATATATAACTATATAGTACCAAACATGCATTTTTTAGCATTTTCTAAAAATAAAGTTAGAATCCCATACATCATAGAATGATGTTCTAGAGAAAAATGGTGAGAATCTTTAAAAAAATTCAAAACTCTAGTTTGGTTTTTTCAAATCCAAATTTTTTATAATTTTTGTCTAAATATTCCTCTTATTAGCTCAAATATAATACAATACTCTTACAAGGTTTATATTTTTATATGAGAATTTCGGATAGATCTTAGGATTGTAACAATTATGTTGTGTGGTGAAGAGGATGAAGTGTTTTGTAAGGATGGGAGGATAAGTAAAAATGGGTTTTAAAGGGATACTATAGTGGACATTCAACTGAACAAAATGTGGTAATTCACAAGTTATCCCCCCCCCCCCCCCCCTCTCTCTCTATCTCCTCCCATGTGTAGCTAGACCAAAAATTCCCCAAAATGGGCCCTTGATTGATTTTTGTCGAAAAAATATAAAACATGAAAGTTGTCTGGAATTCAAATTTTCATCTCTTTATTATTTCAGAATTTTGTGAGAATTTTTACTTTTTGACAAAAAACCTATTTTCTAAAAAAACAACATAATTTTATCAAAAGGTTTTCTTTTACAATTATCACACCTTTATAACTTTTTCGATATAAAACCTTACGTATTTTGAATTTTTAACTCTTAATATAGTGAGTCTCATACAATCACTTTTATTAATAAAAATAATAATATTCTACTCCCTTATTGGTTTTAGATTTTCAAATAATACCTAACACGTAACTTTTACATGTACAACCGTAAACTTGTCACTTATTTAGTACCGAATTAATTGGTATCAATATGAAAATAATAATCCCATAATACTAATTTGTACTCAAGATCATTTTATTAATTACAATAATTTAATTACTTAACATTATTCCTTATATTAGTTAGTTCATATAAAATCAAAGGCATATATAAAAAGATACACTTTCTCAATAATATCATAAAATATAATTTATCCAAATAATATTTGTACCTCGAATGTAAAGGAAACTTTTTTATCAACAATTATTCTTTGAATAAAATATCCATTTTATTTACGAGATTTCATAAAAACTTATCCATTATTTAGTGCACGCTAATTAATAGATTTCAAAGTACTGACCGGTGTTAAACTTACAAAAAGCGTCGTTATTCTCCGCATGAAAACCAATGCAAAATCATACAAGTGGCATGCATGCCCATACGACATGCAATTAATAGTCGCATTAGCGTGTAAAACCGTGCAAATACATATTAAAAACATTACATAAAAATATCATAATGTGTCACATTAATAATATATTTTATAATTCTAGGTATCATATTAACCTATTCTTCATTTATTGTAAGTAATCATGTAAATGATATAAATCAATAGAAATCGTCACTCTTGTATAAGCTCTAAAGTTCTACCCTGCTCCATCCTGATTGTCCCAAGTTTCCTGTGACACCCTGCCTAATTAAACATCGGGTGATCAGGCGTTTATTAAATTAAAACATGTTTCTCAAATGGTTCATTCTTAGCATCACTGTCGAAAACTTTTTAATTACTAATCACCGAAGTTAAAATTAGACCGGTGCCAAATTTTATCTTTCTTAAAACAGATAAATCAACCCTGCAGAAACAAAGTATAACAATCACCTGGTACTACAACCCAATCAACACAGTTAAGTACAAAAGAACAAGAGTATTACCGAATAAACCATCGGCTAAAAGTCCCCAAAACAACAATAGAACAACCACTAGTCTGAGACTAAACATCTGTGACTGATACCGGATCACAAGTCCATACATAGGATAGTGTGAGATCTTACACTAGATCTAAATGAGAGATATCGTATAATCAAAATCCTGTAAGCATCCACGGTGCTATAGCTTTGAGTCCCTGGAATGAAATCAGCATACATGGCGTCCCTATGGCTGGACAGCTAAAAGGTTTTGAAAATATTTTATAGCAAGAGTTAGTACTCAAAATATTTTTAAAATATTTAGCAAGCGTTTATCACAATATAAAACGTGGTTATTGATTACACATATTAGGTTCTCATACACTCCCTTGAGTTTACTCACTCCTCATCTATTATGCACACCTAACGTTCTACACCTAACCTATCCAGTCATATCTCCCAAGCTAACTAGGACTAAAGTAAACATCTGAACTTATCTGTACCTAAGTTCTCATACCGCCCATACAGTACATCCATTTCATTAACATCTCGCATAGGTTAATTAATTCTCAAGTAACATTTCACCTATGTTATGTTTCAAAACTTCTCATTTAGTTTCACTACTAAATTTATACAATTCTCACAATTCATATCTTTCCACTTTTGTAATTAAGTTACACAACTTAAATCACTAATTATATATTCTCTATCTAGCGTTACGTTTCGTAATTAAGTTTCACTACTTAACTTACCAGTTTGATATGTATCTTTAAATACATCATATATCAATCTACTAATACACAGAAGTAGAATATCATTAAGTATATATTTCACACACAATATATACTAAATATCAGTCATTATTATTATGTCCTTTTGACACACATAAAGGACTCTTGGTCCGGAATGATTCATCGACCCCAAGTAAGAATTGGATCGAAATGATACACCGACCCCAGTTATTTATATACACATATTCTGGTTTGGAACTCTTTCATCACTATACCAGTTCGAAGGTTTGGTTCGGCATGTTACATCGACCCCAAATACCAGATAACCCAATGTTATATTAGAATACTTCATCGACCCCAACACAGTTAATTTAGGTATACTTCTCTCAACCTAATTGTTCATACAATTTCGTAGGTACACACCTGACCTATTGATAACTTGTCTTTTTTATGTGTGGTCGTTGTTTGAAGCCAAGTTAGTCAAACCTTAAATTACCTACAAATATAATAAACTCAAGTGTAGTGGTAAGTAAGGGTATCAATCCACTTTCTAGGGAGTAAGCTAGAGACAAATTCAATTGTAATTCACTTTTTATTTTCTTTTTGTGCTTTTTCACTTTTCTATTTTTTTTAGCTTTTTCAATATTAAAACAAAAGGGTGAGGTGAGGTCTAAACTAACTAAACTAAATGAAAATAACTAACTAGAAATTTACTAAAATGAAAATTAAAGTCTAAACTAAAAATAAGAGATAAAGTGAGGTAAATAATTGTGAGAACAATCAAGGAGTGGGGTTATACCATAATTTCTAGTTAATCTATTTAATTAATTTATTCAAACTAAACTTCCCAAATTAATATTGAAATTACAAATCAACTCTCGTTGCAAATGTAATTTTAATAATAATCTTTTAGAGGATTAAATTTACAATCCTACAACTCACAAAATGTAGATCTAAACATCATCTAACAAATCACCCGCTAGGATCGATTTACTAAATTAGTTTAGATCATAAGAATATGATTAGAGTTGAAATTCAAAGAAATAATTTCACATTTTAGAAAAACCTATCTCTAGTTCGATTCTAAGATGGAAATTAAGACTAGAATCTCAATTTTCTCTCGAAAATCATTTACCCTCTCTCGAGGCGTAAATTAAAAGTAAGGTTGCAAAAATAATCATCAAAGGGAATTTTAATTTAATTAAACTAATTAAATTAACATTAACATCAAAATAATGGGTTTCTCCACCCCTTGAAAGGGGTTTTAGCCTAACATGATATGAAACATGACAAATTAATAATCAAGGCTACTAAAATAAAAGAGAAGAGAATAGAACAAGCAAACCAAGTCTCCTTGAGAAAGTTGAACTCTAATCTTCCAATTTGAAACTTACACCTCTCAATTTGAATGATCAACAAATACACATGAAGCACCAACACACAAATTGATTCTCACTAGAATTACTTTCACTCAATTTAAATTGAAAAGAAGAAAATAAAAAATCTAATTCTAATCTACTATTTATTTCTAACCCTAAAATTTCTCTCTACAAGTTCCTCTCTCTAATCTAGAAATCTCCTTTCCAAATGAGTCTTCTCTTTGCTTTTATAATGTAGGCATGGAGCATGGGGGTAATTCTGGGATTGGACATTAAGTGTGCATGGGTTTTGGGTGAGGTCATGAGGGTGAGGGTAATATGTAGAAAATGCACAATTGTGCATGGATTATGTGAGGTGTGGGGACAAGTGGGAAAATGGGGGAATAAATCTGATTTGGTTATAAGGGTATTTTTGGGTGTTGGTTAAAAAGGTTAGTTGGGGGGTATAATGGGTATTGGGACCTAAATGTTTAATTAGGCACATGGGGTTTAAGTGGTTTGGTCTTTGGTTTGTTAACAGGTTTTATGCAGGGAAGAAAAACGATTTGGGTTAGGGAATAAATGAGAAGTGGGTCTTTTAGGTAAAATAAGGGTAAAGTAAGACACATGGGAAATTTGACTTGCATTTGTTTGGTTGACTTGGTCTTGTTGGCTTTTGGCTTGGTTTTATTTTGGGTTGTAGCAGGTCGTGGCTTGGGGAAATGGGTTTTGGAGTTGAATGGCAGTTGCCATGGCCGGAGATGGCAGCGGCGAGCATGTCTCGGATTGGGGAGGCTGGCCGGCGGAGGGTTGTCGGGGCAGTGGAACGCCGGTGAACGCGCCGGCGATGGTTGAAAGGGATCGGGGTGAGGGGCGGTTCTTGTCGAGAGGAGAGAGAGGGGGTAAGGGCAGGGGTCGCCGGTGAAGAGAGAGAGAAGAGGGTGTCGCCGGGTTGGTGTGAGGGATTAGGCAGGTCGCCGCCGGGCAGGGGCTGCTGCTGGTCGTGGCTGGGATTGGAGTCGCAGCTGGACTAGAGCGGTGTCGGAGGGAGGTCGTCGACGGCTGGCTAGTTGGGCGTTCCGATTTCAGGCGGAGGTAGGGGGTTAGGTGGTAAGAGTGAGGTTTGGTTATAGTGAGAGGGGTGGTGTGGTGATTTTGATGAGAGAGAGAGAGATGGGTGAGTTGGGTGTGTTAATGGAGATGGTGGAAGAGAGAGAATGTTTGGTGGAAGAAGATGAAGTGGAGGGATAAGGTGTGGATAGGGTGTAGAGTAGTTGAGTGTGGGTGAGTGGGTTTAGGTGTAGGATAAGATTATGTGGGGTTAGGATAAGTGTAGGATAAGGGGGTTGTGTGTGTGTGTGTTTAATTTGAACCCCTAAAAATAACACTAACTAAAATAAAATTAATAAAAATAAACTAGAAACCTAAAAATAAAATTATATTCTAAAAATAAAATAAAGAATCAAATAAAAATAAAACAAAAATCCTAAAATATAAAATCTAATAAACTAAACTAAACTCCTAAAATTAATCCTAACAGAATAAAATAAAACTAAAAATCAATAAAAATCAAAATAAAATAAAACTAATCCTAATAAAATAAAATAAAACTAAAAATAATCAAAAATCAAAATAAAATAAAATAAAATTATATTAATAAAAATAGAAATAAAAAATATAAAAATAGGAAATAAAACCTAAAAAATTCTAAAATAATCCTAAAATTAAAATGACTTAAACTAAAAATCTAAAAAATTAATAAAAGGGCAAATTAGACACACACGGGGTTCGGGGGTATGTTTAGGCTAGGTTTAGGCTCAGATGGGTTAGGTAATTGGTATTTAGCTCCGTGAAAATGCACAATTGCTATGAAATACGCGTTTGAACATCGCAACGTACATTAAACCTGCATATTAAACATTTAAGCGCATAAGACCCATATTGTCGAGAAATAGCAACTAAAATACAACTATTTGGGGTATAAATAGTACAGTTTTGGGTGCTTATCACACCACCCCCAAACAGAGCGTTGCTAGTCCTCGAGCAATAAGATAGAGAGAAAGAGAAAGATAAGTAACCAAAAGTGTACCACTTTCGCGGGCACTTGCGATTGCACTTAGCATGTGCAACAAGCCTTTAAACCTATAGGTTGCCCTACAGGAAGAGTTGTGTCTCGTGAGGGTTTGCAGGGAATATACCCACAAAATTCTTATTTTGCAAAAATTTATTGAAAGGCAGTCAATCTCTTATTAGATGTAGAATAATCGTACAATCCATCACATGAGAAAATATTTTCAGAAATACAAGCTAGAATGTGTAAAAAGTTTCGCTAAGTAAATACTCAAGGCACATCCTTCCTAGAACTCAACGTGTGTAGTGTGAATCAGTCAAAACGGGTCGAGTATCACAAGAGTAATTCCTAGATTGCCTTGTCGGAATCAACGCTTCAACTTCAAATCTCACGGATATATCTCTCTCAAATGAACTCACGAGATATGGGTCAGTGTATCGCTCTTGTGTGTGAGGAGGTGAGTAAATGTAAGCAAGTTCAAACGTCTCACACACGCATAAGAAAGAACGGACATTAAGAAAGAAAATGATCTCATGAAAGGAATGCTAATCACTATAGTGAGAACGTCGAGTTATTCACCACGTTGACTTTCATTTGCCCGAACACCAAGGGGAATATGTATGTATATGGGTGAGGGGGAAATGAAATGGGAAGGGAAGGATATGATAGGTAGGATGGATGGATGGGATGAGGTAGGTAGGATAATGAGGATAGTGATGTAGAATGGGATTGATGTGTGAAATGATGGATATATGATGGATGGATGGATGGTGGATATGCGGTGTGAAATGGATGAAAAATGGATGCGAAAGAAGAGTGTATACACTTTAGGCACAAATGTCTTTATTACTAACTACAAACTATCTTTCTTTTCTTTTCTTTTCTCTCTTTTTTTTCTATTTTTTTGCTATTTTTCTGTTTTTCTCTTTTTTTTTAGATTTTCTTTTTTTCTTACTTTTTTTTTCTTTTTTCTTTTGTTTTTCTCTCATTTTTCAAACCAGCACTGAAGACATTTACATTTGAAATCACACTCTTTTATTTAAAAATGATGGAGGATGATATGGATGGAATGATAAATGGATGGTGTGGGGAATGTATGGATAGTGTGGGGAATATATATGGATGGGGAAATATAATGGTTGAAGTGAATGGAAATGTGATATGGGGGAAAGTGGTAGGTGTATGGATAAAAATCCTAGTGATCGGGACAAATATCAAGACACGCGTTTCTTATAACTCGAAAAAGATGTCATTCTCAGTGATCAACCCAAATTTTATGAAAGAAAAGGAGATCATACAACAATTTAAGTGCGGACCCAAAAGAAGTTGAATCAACTTGTGACTCGGAGATTGCGTAAAACACTCTAAAAGGGTGAAAGGCACAAATCTCACGGGCTAAAGTCTCTACTAGTGATCCTTAAGGTTCTCTTTAGAATTGTATTACTCCTCAACTCTAACCGTAGTGACGTGATACGTGCGCAAATTTTGTTGAGTCTAGAAATTCATGGTGCAAAATGCCTTGTTACGTATTACATAAGCTATTTAGAAAAAATATTCTCTAGCTTGATTCCTAGACTTAGAAAGATGGATGATTGAAAATTCACATCAATGATTGAGATGAAAGAAACTGCGCGAAATTTTAAAAATCAGGTTTAAAAATTCAAAATTTTTCAAAAGAGGCACGATTTTGATAAAATTCCCCACCCCCAAACAAAAAGGAACATCGTCCTCGATGTTAAGTAAAATGATTTTTAAAATTGAGAGCATAAGGTAGGAAAGAGATTACCAGAATGAACCGCTAATGAAGTGGACATGTGAAGCCAACAATAAACCTGAATAAAAGATGTACAAGTCTATAAGCATGATAAAGCATAGGGTGATGTGAAACACCACCCCCAAACAGGATGAGACTAGTACAAGAAACGCGGGCTACCTCCCGGTAGCGCTAAGTTTAATGTCTTCAGCCAGACCGAACCATTCTCACCCTAAATTTAAGATCTATGAAAGCACGGGGCGGCAGAAAAATCGGGTGATGAGAATCACCCCCAAACAAGACTGAAGCGTCAGTCTTGTTGGATAAAGGCTAAAACGGGTCAGTGCACTTGTATGGCAAAGTGCATCACACGATGCAAAGCATCGGTGGACCATGGGTGGGTGGGGATTAAGGTAAGGGTGAAGGCGAATAGGTATCGGTCACGGGCCTTGTTGAGCGTAAATGTGAGGGCAACAAGGGCCCTATAAGCATAGTGCTCTAATTGGTGAGGGAGGAAATATGGTGGGGAAAGTGGAATAGGGTGGGGCTCATAAAAATCACACGACCGTTCTATAAATGGGCGATGATAATGGTCGCGCCGTGACACACCAGGGAGCTGTTGAGAAGAAAAATCAACACCACAAGAGAGTGGTGTGCATGAATTAACAAGCTCGGTGTCACGGGAGTAGAGAGTATCACCACATATACTCTCGTAGATGGAGGATGGTTTCAGGTGAGGATCTAAAATTGTAGATGGAAACGTGAAATTTGTAAAGTCAAGATCCAAACCAGGTGGTGGGGTGGAAGGAACAATGGGTGGGTCGGGTGGGACAAATGGTATATCGGGTGGGATAAATGGTGGAGGAAGATGATCCAACTCAAGCGTGGGAGACACACACTCATTGGGAGGAGTAAAGGAATACTCACAAGGGAGTGTGGTTTCTAAAGATGGAGTGATCAACTTCTCCATAATAGTAGAATCGGTAAATGGGGTGGGTGGGTAAGACGAGGCACCAAGATCGGAGATAGAGGAATCGATAGAAATATCGGGCTCAACGGGAGCCATGCATGGTGGGACATCATCCAGATCCGAATAGTTAGGAACTATCACAGATTCTATCTCGGGAAAATGGTGAGCACTCGTAGCCGGAGCTAACCTAGGATAAATTGGTTCGTCGGGAACACACACGATGTGCTCAATAGGTATAGACTTGGGCATTTTTTTGGAGATTACGAGAAAGTGAGTGGGAACGACAAGTGTGGGTTCCGGAGGATATGGTGGGATTGGATCAGGCTCACTATCGAAAGGTAAGTCAACACAATTGTCGACTTGGGACCCGGACCATGGAATGGTATCAACATTGAGATTCTCGGGAGGATAGGGTTGGTCACACTCAAAATCGGTGTCGCAAGAGGACACATCATCAGCACACTCGGGTGCAACAATGGGTGGATACATGGGAAAGTCCGACTCTCGCTCACACTCAATTTCATTTAATATTTGTTCAAGCCGTTGGAGGGCGTCATTTTGAAGTTGAGTGGCTTGCTCTTGCTCGAGAATGAACTTTTGCAAGAGGTTTTCGAGAGCGGAGGTGGATAATGGTGGTGGTGGAGTGACGGGTGGTGGTGAGTGAGGTGGACACAACTCGCTATGGTAAGGACTATATGGAGAATACTCAAGTGTAGTGGGTGGAGTGGGGTCAAGTTCATCATACACGAAAGGATTGCTTTCGTGATGGACAATGGGTTGATACTCATGGGTTGCGTAGTGAGGAGACTGATCGTGAACGGGTGCACAAGGTTGCCATGACGACTGTTGGAACGTGTGAGGATCCACAACGTCGGGATGGGATTCGTATGGCGTGGAAGGGTGATCAAGCCTCCACGAATAACTCGGGGACTCACACAACTCGGGATGAGGTGTATCGGGATAGTGGGCCGAGGTGGGTTCCGGAACAGTGTCATATGGATACACATGTGCCGTGGTGGGTTCGGATGGATATGGAATGTAAGGGCACTCATGGGACATGTGATCGGCATAATAACAGTGGGTGCACAACAAGGTACGCGACACGGTGACACTTGACACCGAGGGTGATGGAATAGGTGGCGCATGCAAGGACGGGTCAAGAGTACCAACGGTACTCGTGAGAGAGGTGAAATCATGAAGAATATCATAAAGAGATCGCTCGGGACCACTCTCACACGTGTCACGTGTCAATGGAAAATGACCAAAGTAGTCCCTTAAAGGACGTCCCTCGGCCATGAGGTGAGAAATATTTTTTTTGATTTTTTTTTGAAATTTTTTCAAAAGGAAAGAAAATATTTTTGGGATTTTCTAAAAATTAAAGAAAGAAAAATCTTTTTGGATTTTTCTAAAAATAATGGAAGAAATTTTTTTTGGATTTTTTTTTTGTTGTAAAAAAATAAAGGAAGAAAAATATTTTTGGATTTTTTTTTTTTGGAAGAAAAGGTGGGGAATATTAAATGGACTCTTTGAATTGGACGGACTAACTAAAATCGACTACCGAAAAATGGAATTGGACACATACACAAGTCAAGAAAAATTCCTAACTAGCACATAGCCAATTTTTTATCTTTAAATTTAGTGAGAGGGTAGTCAAATTTTAATTAAGTCCGCGGGCGATAAAAAATCACGGAATTTATATGAGTGATCGCCTTTGCAAAATTTTCTCCTATTGGGCCACCTAGTTGATTGATTTTAAATTTAGTGATGGCTAGGGTAGCACACAATTGGTAAGCGAGTGAGTCGGGTGATGAAATCCCTTCTCGTGAGTGACCGGGTGTAGGTCTTAATTAATTAATTCATCACACCATTCAAAAATAAATGCGAGAATAAAATCAAATAAGAGCACACAAGAGCACACAAAAGAATTGACTCGCTAACAGGAGAGGCGCGAGGGTGTAAGAAATGTACCTCCCACGGTTTTTAGGCCGTGGGGTGCCGAATATGTTGAGTCGACCGGGGGGAGATCACTCCTATCTCAGTCGTCCCCGGGAGTCCTACCGACCCAAGGTAGAGAGTCTTCTAAATCCTCGCCAATGGACGCCCTCTCTCGACCTTGTCCGGTTTCCCTATCACGCTTGGCTTCAATTATTACAATTTTAAATGAAAAATAAATGGTGTCCTATGCACCGCAATACAAGCCAAGGATATAATAATCCTAAAGACAAGCCTTCTAAAAAAAATATAAAAACGGTACTAAAATGAAAAAATACAATACAAGTGAATCACAAAATGGAATTCGCTTCGAGCTTCACAATCCCAAGAATGGCAACGGCGCCATTTGATAACTTGTCTTTTTTATGTGTGGTCGTTGTTTGAAGCCAAGTTAGTCAAACCTTAAATTACCTACAAATATAATAAACTCAAGTGTAGTGGTAAGTAAGGGTATCAATCCACTTTCTAGGGAGTAAGCTAGAGACAAATTCAATTGTAATTCACTTTTTATTTTCTTTTTGTGCTTTTTCACTTTTCTATTTTTTTTAGCTTTTTCAATATTAAAACAAAAGGGTGAGGTGAGGTCTAAACTAACTAAACTAAATGAAAATAACTAACTAGAAATTTACTAAAATGAAAATTAAAGTCTAAACTAAAAATAAGAGATAAAGTGAGGTAAATAATTGTGAGAACAATCAAGGAGTGGGGTTATACCATAATTTCTAGTTAATCTATTTAATTAATTTATTCAAACTAAACTTCCCAAATTAATATTGAAATTACAAATCAACTCTCGTTGCAAATGTAATTTTAATAATAATATTTTAGAGGATTAAATTTACAATCCTACAACTCACAAAATGTAGATCTAAACATCATCTAACAAATCACCCGCTAGGATCGATTTACTAAATTAGTTTAGATCATAAGAATATGATTAGAGTTGAAATTCAAAGAAATAATTTCACATTTTAGAAAAACCTATCTCTAGTTCGATTCTAAGATGGAAATTAAGACTAGAATCTCGATTTTCTCTCGAAAATCATTTACCCTCTCTCGAGGCGTAAATTAAAAGTAAGGTTGCAAAAATAATCATCAAAGGGAATTTTAATTTAATTAAACTAATTAAATTAACATTAACATCAAAATAATGGGTTTCCCCACCCCTTGAAAGGGGTTTTAGCCTAACATGATATGAAACATGACAAATTAATAATCAAGGATACTAAAATAAAAGAGAAGAGAATAGAACAAGCAAACCAAGTCTCCTTGAGAAAGTTGAACTCTAATCTTCCAATTTGAAACTTACACCTCTCAATTTGAATAATCAACAAATACACATGAAGCACCAACACACAAATTGATTCTCACTAGAATTACTTTCACTCAATTTAAATTGAAACGAAGAAAATAAAAAATCTAATTCTAATCTACTATTTATTTCTAACCCTAAAATTTCTCTCTACAAGTTCCTCTCTCTAATCTAGAAATCTCCTTTCCAAATGAGTCTTCTCTTTGCTTTTATAATGTAGGCATGGAGCATGGGGGTAATTCTGGGATTGGACATTAAGTGTGCATGGGTTTTGGGTGAGGTCATGAGGGTGAGGGTAATATGTAGAAAATGCACAATTGTGCATGGATTATGTGAGGTGTGGGGACAAGTGGGAAAATGGGGGAATAAATTTGATTTGGTTATAAGGGTATTTTTGGGTGTTGGTTAAAAAGGTTAGTTGGGGGGTATAATGGGTATTGGGACCTAAATGTTTAATTAGGCACATGGGGTTTAAGTGGTTTGGTCTTTGGTTTGTTAACAGGTTTTATGCAGGGAAGAAAAACGATTTGGGTTAGGGAATAAATGAGAAGTGGGTCTTTTAGGTAAAATAAGGGTAAAGTAAGACACATGGGAAATTTGACTTGCATTTGTTTGGTTGACTTGGTCTTGTTGGCTTTTGGCTTGGTTTTATTTTGGGTTGTAGCAGGTCGTGGCTTGGGGAAATGGGTTTTGGAGTTGAATGGCAGTTGCCATGGCCGGAGATGGCAGCGGCGAGCATGTCTCGGATTGGGGAGGCTGGCCGGCGGAGGGTTGTCGGGGCAGTGGAACGCCGGTGAACGCGCCGGCGATGGTTGAAAGGGATCGGGGTGAGGGGCGGTTCTTGTCGAGAGGAGAGAGAGGGGGTAAGGGCAGGGGTCGCCGGTGAAGAGAGAGAGAAGAGGGTGTCGCCGGGTTGGTGTGAGGGATTAGGCAGGTCGCCGCCGGGCAGGGGCTGCTGCTGGTCGTGGCTGGGATTGGAGTCGCAGCTGGACTAGAGCGGTGTCGGAGGGAGGTCGTCGACGGCTGGCTAGTTGGGCGTTCCGATTTCAGGCGGAGGTAGGGGGTTAGGTGGTAAGAGTGAGGTTTGGTTATAGTGAGAGGGGTGGTGTGGTGATTTTGATGAGAGAGAGAGAGATGGGTGAGTTGGGTGTGTTAATGGAGATGGTGGAAGAGAGAGAATGTTTGGTGGAAGAAGATGAAGTGGAGGGATAAGGTGTGGATAGGGTGTAGAGTAGTTGAGTGTGGGTGAGTGGGTTTAGGTGTAGGATAAGATTATGTGGGGTTAGGATAAGTGTAGGATAAGGGGGTTGTGTGTGTGTGTGTTTAATTTGAACCCCTAAAAATAACACTAACTAAAATAAAATTAATAAAAATAAACTAGAAACCTAAAAATAAAATTATATTCTAAAAATAAAATAAAGAATCAAATAAAAATAAAACAAAAATCCTAAAATATAAAATCTAATAAACTAAACTAAACTCCTAAAATTAATCCTAACAGAATAAAATAAAACTAAAAATCAATAAAAATCAAAATAAAATAAAACTAATCCTAATAAAATAAAATAAAACTAAAAATAATCAAAAATCAAAATAAAATAAAATAAAATTATATTAATAAAAATAGAAATAAAAAATATAAAAATAGGAAATAAAACCTAAAAAATTCTAAAATAATCCTAAAATTAAAATGACTTAAACTAAAAATCTAAAAAATTAATAAAAGGGCAAATTAGACACACACGGGGTTCGGGGGTATGTTTAGGCTAGGTTTAGGCTCAGATGGGTTAGGTAATTGGTATTTAGCTCCGTGAAAATGCACAATTGCTATGAAATACGCGTTTGAACATCGCAACGTACATTAAACCTGCATATTAAACATTTAAGCGCATAAGACCCATATTGTCGAGAAATAGCAACTAAAATACAACTATTTGGGGTATAAATAGTACAGTTTTGGGTGCTTATCACCTATCAATCATGCTTGTATGTAATATAGTATTCTCTTATATTAACCGTATTCGTTAATTTACGATTTCTCACTATCGCATTTATTTGAGTATTCACTCAACTCTAAGGGCCCTAGTTACCCCTCACATATTATTTCAGTAGTTATTACTTACCCTACTAGTCTATCACTTGAATTGACTTTACCTCGCCTCGTAACTCAATTCTAAATTCCTCGATGCTCTACTCAATCGGTTTATTCTTATCGGTCCATAATCCAAGTCATACACCCAATGGCCTTATCGAACCTTAACAATATACCTACTGGTCTTATTCTTATTCCCATATAAGTATAATATAAATCCAAGGATTCTCATGCATTCTCGAAAATCAAAGAAACCTTAACCAAAGAAGGATTCGAGAAAACAGCTTAAGTCGATCAATCGACTCCTGAGTTTGATCAATCGACCTAGTCGATCGATCGACATTTAAGGTCGATCGATCGATCGATCAGGGGCAGCAGCAGTTCGCCTTCTTCGTTTATTTCTTCTTCCATTAACAAATCTCCAAACTTCATTATAGTACACCAAACTTCGATCCAATTACCCCAACATGTTCCAACATATACTATGACAATTTCTAACATTTCAAATACATCAAAACCTCAATTCATTTAAAGAAATAGTGGATTAAAATCAGAATTTCTTAAAACCCTAGTTATGGTGTTTTTCCCATAAATTCATTCAAAACCCAGATTTTATTCCGAAATAATTATAAAGTCAACTCTCAATATTATTCCTCTACATATGTTAAATCATTCTACATACGATTCCTATCCCAACATGCATAAATATAATTCTTTTCTTACCAAGATATTGATTTAACAAAACTATTCAAAAACCCTACACATGGGCATTATAACTTTATAATTTTTACAATAAACAACTTTCCTTGACAGAGGAGTTCTGAATTCGTGGTGTTGATGATGGATTGTTGCTTCTTTTCTTCAATCCTTCCTCCTTTGCCTCCTAGGATGCAAGACCCAAACCCAACCTCTTCAAAAGCATCTTCTAAGCCTTGAGAATGATTATCTCCTTCTCTCTAATGGTCTTGGTGTTTACGTGTGTTTTCTAAACCTAACCCCTCTTTCATACGGCTGATAAAAGACTCTCAAATTCGTAGGTCTCTATACCCTCAAATGTTAAAAACCCAAAACGCCCTCGAACGGTCTCGGTTTAGTCTAAAATTACCCTGAGACTCAATTAGTACCTCCGGGTATACTATTTTAATTAATTCGACCCCTTCGGACTCATCTCTGACCTCTAAATTATCATTTGAGTCACTTACAAATATATTACTCGCTCTCACCCCAAAATGGTCTACACGTGCTAAGTAACTATTTAGTACTCACACTAAATAAATAGAATGAGGCAATATTAATCAGTACCTATATCTTGATTAATATTCCATAATCACATTTATTAATAAATCTCACTAAATTACTTCTCTTGCTAATTTAAATTAAATCATATTTTCTCATTTAATCCTCCAATTTAATTAAATAGAAATATTCAGAAATACGGGGGATTACATTTCCATCATCTTGAAACTTTAAGAAAAACTAAAGTCCATGCATGGGATGTCTCCAAATGAAACCCCCCAAAAGAACCTCACTTGCAACACTTATGTTTAGTCCAATCACTTGCCACGATACGATGACATGAGACCCTTTAAACCACCATTTGTAATCAAAATAGAACCCGAACTCCAGCCTTATAAGATTCCATTAGTACCAATTCCCATTGTATCCAAACTCTACACTGAACTATACTCCAATCATGGGATAACACAAAATTAAATCTAAACAAAGAACCCTCCTAATAAACTCATGTCTAGACTAACCATTCGTCTGAATCTAATAGTATAAGACAATTTCATAACCACAAGCCCACTATTAATTATCATATTATCTTGGAGAAATAACCAAATCATTCTCCAACTTATTACAATATCTCGTACTTATGTTAATCTTAACAAACCATAAAATCATCTCATTATAGTATTCAAATTTGTTATGACTTACCCTAAGGAGATAGTACTAGCTTTAGCTATCCTAGTATCATAATTGCCCCAAGTATATAAAACACATAGCATACACAAGTATAAAAATTGTCCCAATATATAAACCATATAATAAACAAATTTATAACATGCTACTCTCGACCTACCACAATAATCATAGGGTGTCTTCATAGACCCCACATAAAATGTCTCATGAAGGCCTACTCCCTATGCCTTTGCGATATTTCATACCTTTACCTGTTATGACTATTAGAAATTCCCAATTCTAAAGTCTCCAAATACAATAGCTATAAGATCACTCCACCATCACACCTACCGTCTCACCATATACCTATGTTTCATAAAACGATTCGATGCCATAGTCCCAACTTGGGAGACGATGACCTCAGCATGTAGGATTGAGATCATGGACATCTACTGATTTGTCATAAATATTTCATTTTTGTACCTATACTCTTATTCACTTCATCACCCTCGAGTACCTTAATTCTTATATTCAATCTCATAAAGAAGATAACCTCTTTTATGTATGTTTATATGATTTTCGAGGTATAATTGAGCTTTTATAGGTTTTTATGGTGCTAAGCATGAAGTTTGGTTGCATTATGTGAAAGTTTCATCTTTATGAACACATTTAGGGTCAATTTAGTCATTTCAGCATTTGGATTTACATCCCAAACTATTTACAAAAGTGTATCCCTATGAGTTAGCTTCGTGTAGCCTCTGATGGTGAGTCATTCTGACTTATAACAAAGATGATATGTAATTTTCCATGAATTGACCCAAGTGAAGAAAGAAGACAACACAAAGTGTCAGAACTATAAGTTTGTAATTGATTCATCCCCTGCCCCGAATCGATTCGGACACAACAAGCACCGAATTTCCTCCATCCCAAATCAATTCGGCTATGTTCTGAATCAATTTGGCCCCTGTAATTTTAGCTTCTTTATTTTATGAGTTTTCCATTTTGTTTTTGGGTATATATAGTTACTTCGCATCTTTTTAGAGGTATCTAGATATTTAGTTTAGTTTTAGTTAGGGTTGAGAGAGGATTTCGAGAGCTTCTCACTCTCTCTCCTAGGGTTTTCCCATTTTGGATTTTGTAAGCGTATTGACCTTCTTCTTCCTTTAATTCAAGATTTTTTTCTTGTAATTTCTTGATTTGTAAATTAGTTTTCAATCTTTGTTAATTCGATTTATTGCTCTGCTTTAATTCTATCTCATTCAATATGTTTACTAGATAATTTAATTAGGTTGACATGATTGAACTTACCTTAGATTATTTGGTTTCTTTGCTATAGCATGATGGATTACAATTATTTTGATGAGTTAGGTTGTTCTTGATTTTACACCTAGAAAAGTAATGGACTATATCATGTATGCACCATGTTTGCAAACTTTCGCGTGTAATCTCGAGAAATTTGTTGATTACAAAATCAAAGTAGGACTTTTTGAGAATTTAGGGGGTGACAACTCTAGGTTTTATTAATTGTCCAAATTAAATTTCATATTGGTAAAGCTTTTCTTCCAATGTACCCATTTATGTAAATTAGTCCTAGGCGAGGGATATTATTATCAATCTATAGTTTTCTTTCTTGTTTTTAACCCAGTTTCAATGTTTGTCTAAATTAACTTTTAATTAGAAAAATTATCTTGTACAATTTTATTCTTGAAAGTAATAAATCAATTAAAGTCTAAGCAATGTTCCCTATTGATTCGATACCCTAACTCGCCATTATACTCCCAGAAGAGTTTCATTAATGTTTAGTTTTTTTTGCAGTGGGAGTCGATAATAATGATTAGAGTATTTACACGAACTCGGTTTTCCTCGCATCATATACCTAACCATATTCAATAGCACGGGAGTGTAAATGTAGTCCCTCACGTGTTTTGTCAAATACAAACTGGTAGATTTTTCAACGATTCAACACACCCACTCGTGGTATGTTCATGCTCACAAGGTAATCACATAAAGTCCATCTAAGTAAATTCACATAGTCCACATAAATCAACAATTACATAGATCATTCGTCCTATAAATGAACTATAACAGATATAACAACATCTAACTAAACGAACATAGTTTATATACAACAACTACCCCATATATCACCCATCCTATGTATAAAATACAAAAGATACATTGGTTCTTATTTATCAAATCTCATGAGTACACCCTACCCTTACATATACTTTAAATTAAAGTCTACTTAATGGTCCGAATTCAATTTACGAGTAGTTTAATGTAAAATTTGATTTTAATGCATTAACTTTATAAAAGACATAACTCCAAATATTCACAATTCCCAACCTATATTATCCCTAACATATTGAATTTAACTAATAATTATCATTATTTATGCAATGCCCGAATCAACCTCAGACCAACCCAAAGCCCCAAAACTATAAAAAACAATAGGAAAATTCCAGGTCCAACTCACTCCTCCTTACCAGTTTAAGACGGGTATCGTGCTTAGCCAAAATACCCATGTTTTTTATTTATTTAGCTGCATGATTATGCCCAATATTTGACCTAGTTAATTTTTATACCATTCAAAATACTTCTTAAGAGTGTGATAAATATTTCGGGGCTTAAAATAATAATTCTAATCATAAATTGAAAAATTATAGAAACATTAATCAACATAATCAACTATAAGAGGGTAGTGTTACTGGGGTCTTTGAACATTTTGAAAGGGTGAGGTATGTCCCACACTTAATGAAGACTTTTCTAAGATCATAATATCAAAAAACTTGCAAATAGACAAAAAAGAACTTTTATTTGTAATAAATATCAGTTATAGAGAATCAACAATGATTGTATATAATACTTTTCTAATACATCGGACACTTTACAACAATAAGTATATAGAGGGGCCCTCTTGAGAGTGATGATTATTTGAAATAAGATAAGTAAGCCCTTTGATAAATGAAAGAAGGAAAGGAAACAATAACTTTGTGATTTTATAGATTTTTGTGCAGCATAACAGTACTATGTTATGTCATATCATTTAATGTGTAGCTAAGGTTCTATTTATAGGAAAACTTTCGGGTAGACGTGTTACTATGCTAAAGAATATTCCTTGTGATAAATAATTGGAAAAAAATTAATTATTATTATTGTCCATCACTGTCTACTATTATTTACCTTTTAGTTGAATGTCACCTGGTGTAGTAGTGAGAAAAATGTGATATTGTTGGTCAATACCTAAAATTGTGATATCTTATTTTTCAGTAAAAAAACTTATTATGCAAGGTTTTGGAATCATGTGAGTGACCTTAGGTCACTCATTATTTGCGACTTGTTAGTTATTCCCAGTCATTCTTTTAGGTGCTCGATATTTTATGTTCAAAATATTCGAAGGTTACTTGCAATAGTTGTGTGATTAATATCGATGTGAGTAACCTTTGTGACTGTTCTCTTTCTTGTGTGACTTAGTGAGATGTGTGTCTGTGAGAGCACCAATTGGGTCTCTCGCACTACTATTACGTAAGGACAAATATTCAATCAAGTCAATTTATTTATATTTGTCTTAATTCCAGACAAAACATTTGAGTCATTGGTTAGGCTTTGTATTGTCAATCTCATAAGTAAATTGCATGTTTGATGAAGATGTAGCAACCAAGCTTCAAAATGGATATACATCGTGCTGTGTTTTTCGTGCCACATTTTTCTTCACGTTTATCAAGGATGTCGTAAGGTATGGATGCATTTTGAATATGATCTTTGTATATATTTATGGGTATTAATTTTTTAATAATTCATTTAGAGCTCTTTTTAATATATTTTTTAAAGAAAAGTATTTTTTGGAGTTCGTTAGAACGAAGTCATACACCTTGTTATAACAAAATGAGCATCTTATTCGAACGAAGTTATGAATGGATTAGAGAGACCCTTGGTACTTCGTTGGAATGCACATATAGCGAACATTAAATGGGCACTATCCATCAAATAGAAAGGAGCCTTTTGAAAGCTCGTTGGAAGTTCGATAGAACGAGAAATCTAGTTCGTTTAAAGGACCTTGGGATTCATTATAATGAAATGAGCTTTTTATCCGAAAGAACTATTTTTTCATTTTTACGAGTTTTTTGCCTCATAATTCATGTTTTCTCTACTTATGGCATGAAGGACTTAGTTTTTAAAATCAGTTTTGTCAAAAATCAATTCCTCACCTATTTAAAAAAGTTTTAAAACCTTAGTTTCGCCAATTGAGTTTAAAGATTTAGGTTTACAAATTCGTATGATTTGAGATCGTTTGTGTGACACCCCGACTAATTAAATACAGGGTAGCTACTCCTTTATTAATTTAATACAAAATGCCAAGTTGGTTCAGTTAATAGCATCACTGTCGAATTTTTTTTAATGATTACTAACCACCTAGTATTTAAAAAGTAAGTTGTCAAATTTTAAATTAAATCTGATTAACATGGGATAAATGAAATGTAAAAGAACAACATCACCATACACCATAAAGTCTCAATAAATTGACCCACAAATAATAATAAGTCCGGAGGAAAAACTCCTCACAACAATCCCAGAACTGAAATAAATAAAATAGTGTATCCTGAATTAATTACATGCCAAAAATTTGAATAACTGGAATATGAAATGTCTCTAATAGGAATGGGCGACATGCCCTACAAATGATGAAACTGAACATGGATTCAAGACTAGAAAAGGAGGCGTCTACTAGCAAGGCCCTATAACTTCCACAGCATCTACAGCTCGTCACCTGAATGGAAATCCTATGCATGGTGTCCTTGTGGCTGGGCACCTAAAAAGGTTTTTACAAAAAAAAAATAGATTTGAAAGCAAACGGGTCAGAGCCCGAAAGTGGAGAGTATTTTAAAAACAGCAAGTGCTTTAATAACATTAAAACAATGAATGCAAAATACATGTTAGGACGTGCACTCACATGAAATTCTCACCTCTCGACTAATTGTGCACTCCTAACGTACCGTACCCATCTAAGTGATATTCGTATCTAACTAAACCATCATAAGCTCTAACCTTTCTACTCGATTCACAATATAAATTCCCAGCGTTATCAATTAAATAAAAGGCTTTACTTAAACTCAGATTCTCAATTATTAGCAAAACAATTCCCAGCAGGTTTTCTCTTTGTATCTTTATCAGGACGTTACTACAATTATTCTCGCTATTAAACATAACAGTTCCTTTCCATTTAACCGTATATTATTCACATCATCAATATACAATACAAGCACCCCGAGACTAAGCTGCGGTGTACACATACTCTGCTATCCATCCCAGTACATCACGTACATAAGGATCACGCATTCCGAATCTCTCAGGAATCGTTCTCAGATAACAACAATCACAAACAATGGAGGCGAACACAGTCACATCACATGGATCACGCACATACCTACGCTCCCATGATTAGCAGACTTATTAACTTCCCAATAAGTCCTTCTCTGGCCTATGTCCTCGAGGTACCAATCTAAATCCCCCCCGTAGGCACACAAAGATTAGATGGCCCTAAGCGAACGCAAACCTCCCGTGATAGCAAGTATGGTAGGTATGTCATACACATAAAGTCATATATATACTCATCATGCACACATCTAGTAATTACCATAATTCTATTAGTGGTATACTTCTCATTCTCATACCAACTTATAATGTCACACAAATTGTATGTCCGGTTTACATGTATTTAAATCATTAATTATCCTCGCATCATGATTAGTCACTCGCGCCCTAATCCACAACTATCATTTGGTTCAAATCTCACTTCTACGTTTCACTCCTCAATATATCCCAACTATATCAATTAGTCATCAAAGGAATATTATCTCTACAATTAAACCAGGTCACGGGACATTAAAGATTGAATCAGTCCAAAAGGCCAATCTGTCAACTCGTTAGAAGTCTCGTTCGAACGAGGTCGTTCGAACGCGAGTTCGTTCGAACGAAGTGGGCATCTAACGAGATCTCGTTCGAACGAAAGGCATCGAATGAATATCCCACTCGTTAGAAATCAAACAGTCAACTCGTTAGAAGCTCGTTCGAACGACCTGGGCAGGCCTTCTAACGAGGTGACAGTTTCGAGCCCAGAATTCTCCTATTACGTTTTTCCCCATTCTCTTCACCTCTAATCTCATCTAAACATCATTACAATAGTAATTTAAGGTTTCTAATCATTCCTAAACATACTTAGGTCGTATTTTAACATATTTATGGGGTCAATTCTTCCTAAACAACACCCAACTATCAAATCTCCCAATTTCCCCCCAAATCTTATGAGTATGAACCCTAGAAAATTAAAGTCATCAATATCCCTAATTAAATCCGTTTTTATAACATGAAAGATGTATTTCCAACCGTATAATCATGCAAACACAATTCCACATACAATCACTTTATCAAAACATGATTTTCTAATTCCAATTTCATGGGTTTTTATCATTCTCCTCAAAACAATGAAATTATATAAATCCCTATGCATGGAAGAAGCATTCGTTGTAAATAACGTAATTAAACCACTTGCCTTGGATTTTTCTCTGAATTTGGTGTTGAATTGATGAAGGTTGCTCTCTCCTTTTTCTCCCAAGGTTGAAGGTTGAAGATGGAGGTTGTGTTTCTCTTTTGGGAACGTCTCCTAACCTCTCCTAAAAATCTCGTTGCCCTCTAGTCAGTTAATTGCTGGTACTGGGTTAGTGGGTTGTTAAATTCCCTATTTTCAACTCCCAAAATTCGTTGGTCATAAATCCCTAAATTCCAAAATTACCAAAATACCCTTTTAAGTTGCCGGTATGGCCTAAAAATACCCCGGGACCCAAACTAAACCCCCGACTAGTGTTTTCTGACTATATCGGCCCTTCCGAAAATGTTGGCGCACTCAAAATGACCATACGGTTGATAAAAATAAAATTCACTTTTCAATTACAATAATTATATTCCTGACGCGCCTGTCACACGCGTCCCAACAAAATTTCCCAAATTGCCGTATTTCTATCTCACGACAAATTCAATATAATCAATACTCACATAATGTCATATGGATACACATTATAATCAAATACCAACTCACATCTCATTCGTATTTTATCCGGATTAATTATCAATTAATACCCATTTAATTTAATTAATCCCAATAAATAAATATCAATAAAAGTACGGGGTATTACATACTTCCCCCCTAATAACAGAATTTCGTCCCGAAATTCGGAACTAGAAACTACCTGATAGAAACAACTCTGGATAACATTTGCGCATCTCATCCTCGCGCTCCCATGTGGACTGAACCTCCGGTCGAAAATAATATTCCCCAAAAACTGAACCTCCTTCAGCCAAAACCCGCACTTCTCATACTTTGCTTACAGCTCATTCTGACGTAGCGTCTGCAAAACCTGTCTCAAATGCTCGGCGTGCTCCTCTTCTGTCTGGGAGTAAACTAGTATATCATCAATGAAGACAATGACGAACTGATCTAGGAACTCTCTGAACACTCTATTCATCAAGTCTATAAACACGGCTGGAGCAGTGGTCAACCCAAAAGGCATAACTCGAAACTCGTAGGAACCATATCTCGTTAAGAAAGCAGTCTTCGAGACGTCCTCTTCCCTGATACACAATTAATGATAACCAGATCGCAAATCAATCTTTGAGAAGAAAGAAGCTCCTCTCAACTGGTCGAATAAGTCATCGATTCGGGGCAACGGATACTTATTTCGTATCTTGACATTATTCAACTCCCGATAATCCACACACAACCTCAACGATCCATCCCTCTTCTTAACGAATAACAAAGGGGCACCCCACGACGAAGTGCTCCTCCGGATAAACCCCTGACCCAATAACTGCTCAATCTGATCCCGTAACTCTCTCATCTCAGCTGGTGACATACGGTAAGGTGCGTGAGCAATAGGCCGAGTGCCCGACATTAAATTGATCACAAAATCTATCTCTCTACTCGGAGGTAATCCAGGTATATCCTGAAATACATCGGTAAAATGTCGAACAAACGAACTCGAATCAAGTTGTATCACCACTTCCTTAGAGGTCTCCTCCTCTATATAGTACAAATGAGTGGACGATCCTCCCTCAGGACGAGGCATCACCACTAAAAACATCTCCTACCCGGGAATGGCAAAGATAATACTCCTACTAAAACAGTCAATCATGGCTCGGTACGCAACCAGCCAATCCATACCAATAATGGCATCATACTCGGTCATCTCTAACACTAACATATCCGCGGGTAAAGTAAACCTCCCGATCTCTATACCCACGCCTCTATATACAAGGGAAATCACAGAACCTCTACTCAACGGTGAATCTACACAAGTAACCGTACTCTCGGCGGTGTCTAACAACCCAATGGTGCGTGCAAATCTCATAGAAATAAAACAGTGTGTGGCCCCCGTGTCAAACAAAATACGGCCCATAGTCCCCTGAATAGAGAACAAACCCTCAATGGCCGGTGGATCCTGTGGGGCTGCGGGCTGCTGAAGCTGATATACTCTCCGATACTGAAGCTGTCCCTGCTGAACTGGGACCGTTGGAATGGGTGGTAATGCTGCCATCTGTAGTGGTGCTGGGAGGGTGGTGGGAAACATAGGCCTCTGCGGCTCCTGTCGGGCACCCTGCTGCTGCTGCTGCTGCGGGTCCCTGCCCCTATCAGGACAATCCTGGCGTTTGTGGCCAGTCTTGCTACAAACATAACACTTCCCCGGGAAGTTCCCCCTATCTGTCCCTGCTGCCCTTGGCCCTGGTGGCCGTTTCCATTCTTCCCCTGGCCATGCTGGCCCTGCTGAAACTGTTGTTGACCATTCTGGCCCGGCTGGCCCTGATGGACGTTCGGACCCTGATTGCCCTGCCTAAAACCTCCCTGTCCGTGCCTGAAATTCCTCGATCTGAACCTCTTATGATCCCCCTACTGGGAACCCTGGTCACCCTGTCTCTGCCCCTGAGTAGTTTGTGCCCCACTGGCACCATTTTCCCCAGTCATGCCCTGATGGCTGGACTCTCCTGACCTCTTGCTCTCAGCCATGTGAAAGCGGTGATCCTGGCAGTGTAACAGTGCAGCGTTAACCACGTCAGAATAAGTGCCCAACGAGAGGTTCCCTAACAAATGCTGACGGATCCTCCATGTCAATCCATCGGTCAACTTCTGGATCTTCTTCTCTTCTGTCGGTATCTCATACGGAACAATATTCAGTAGATTTGTGAATTCAACCTCATACTCGGCCGCAGTCTTACCCTCCTGCCTGAGATTCATTAACTTCCTCCTCATTTCCGTGTCAACAGCTGAAGGAAAATACTTGCGATCAAATCGCACCCAAAACTCCTGTATCGTGAGAGTATCTCTCTCTTCCACGGTGGTAATAGACTCCAACCACTGCAGTTCAGACCCCACTAGCTTGAAAGTAGCTAGTACCTGCTTCTGAACATCGGTGCATCATACATCCTCAAGTGCCTCTGAATGTCTTTCCTCCACTGACTTGAAATCACAACATCGGAGCTACCTGCGAACTCCGGTGGGTGTGCTTTCTGAAAAGCATCTCGAACACGTTCCCAAGCAGACGGGAATGCATGTGCCTGAACTGGCACGACTACCGGCGCCTGAGGTGGTGCCTGCTGTACAACGGCGAGAGCGGCATTTACCACTTGGGCTAATATGGCTGCAATCTCGGCGGCATTCATGGTGCCCTATACTAGAGCTGGCTGTGGCTCTGGCTTTGCATTCCTAGGACCCGTGGTGCACGTCATGGAGGCATCTGAAATAAGAATAAAGTTTATAAGTTCGCAGTTATAAACTTAAAATAGCTGAAGAACGTAGCATATACAAAAGAATACAACAGTCCTACAATATAGGGCTCTACATCAAAGAAAGCTTAGCGGAAACATAATAAGCCCTACAGATCCTAAAGGACACTAGAACCTTATGCTCTGATACCACCTGTGACACCCCGACTAATTAAATACCGGGTAGCTACTCCTTTATTAATTTAATACAAAATGCCATGTTGGTTCAGTTAATAGCATCACTGTCGAAAACATTTGAATGATTACTAACCACCTAGTATTTAAAAAGTAAGTTGTCAAATTTTAAATTAAATCTGATTAACATGCGATAAATGAAATGTAAAAGAACAACATCACCATACACCATAAAGTCTCAATAATGTAACCAAAATATTAATAAGCCCGGAGGAAAAACTCCTCACAACAATCCCACAACTGAAATAAATAAAACAGTGTATCCTGAATTAATTACATGCCAAAAATCTGAATAACTGGAATATGAAATGTCTCTAATAAGAATTGGCGACATGCCCAACAAATGATGAAACTGAACATGGAGTCCAGACTAGAAAAGGAGGCGTCTACTAGCAAGTCCCTATAACTTCCACAGCAGCAACAGCTCGTCACCTGAATGGAAATCATATGCATGGTGTCCTTGTGGCTGGGCACCTAAAAAGGTTTTTACAAAAAAAAATAGATTTGAAAGCAAACGGGTCAGAGCCCGAAAGTGGAGAGTATTTTAAAAACAGCAAGTGCTTTAATAACATTAAAATAATGAATGCAAAATACATGTTAGGACGTGCACTCTCATGAAATTCTCAGCTCTCGACTAATTGTGCACTCCTAACGTACCGTACCCATCTAAGTGATATTCGTATCTAACGAAACCGTCATAATCTCTAACCTATCTACTCAATTCACAATATAAATTCCCAGCGTTATCAATTAAATAGAAGGCCTTACTTAAACTCGGATTCTCAATTATTAGCAAAACAATTCCCAGCAGGTTTTCCCTTTTTATCTTTATCAGGACGTTACTACAATTATTCTCGCAATTAAACATAACAGTTCCTTTCCATTTAACCGTATATTATTCACATCATCAATATACAATACAAGCACCCCGAGACTAAGCTGCGGAGAACACACACTCTGCTATCCATCCCGGTACATCACGTACATAAGGATCACGCATTCCGAATCTCTTAGGAATCGTTCTCAGATAACAACAATCACAAACAATGGAGGCGAACACCGTCACATCACATGGGTCATGAACATACCTACGCTCCCATGATCATCAGACTTATTAACTTCCCAATAAGTCCTTCTCTGACCTATGTCCTCGAGGTACCAATCTAAATCCCCCCCCCCCCCCCCCCCCCCGTAGGCACACAAAGATTAGATGGCCCTAAGAGAACGCAAACCTCCCGTGATAGCAAGTTTGGTAGGTATGTCATACACATAAAGTCATATATATACTCAGCATGCACACATCTAGTAATTACCATAATTCTATTAGTGGTATACTTCTCATTCTCATACCAACTTATAATGTCACACAAATTGTATGTCCAGTTTTCATGTATTTAAATCATTAATTATCCTCGCATCGTGATTAGTCACTCGCGCCCTAATCCACAACTATCATTTGGTTCAAATCACACTTCTACATTTCACTCCTCAATATATCCCAACTATATCAATTAGTCATCAAAGGAATATTATCTCTACAATTAAACCAGGTTATGGGACATTAAAGATTGAATGAGGCCAAAAGGCCAATCTGTCAACTCGTTAGAAGTCTCGTTCAAACGAGGTCGTTCGAACGAGAGTTCGTTCGAACGAAGTGGGCATCTAACGCGATCTCGTTCAAAATAAAGGAATCAAATGAACATCCCACTTGTTAGAAGTCAAACAGTCAACTCGTTAGAAGCTCGTTCGAACAAGCTCGTTCGAACGACCTGGGCAGGCCTTCTAACAAGGTGACAGTTTCGAGCCCAGAATTCTCCTATTACGTTTTTCCCCATTCTCCTCACCTCTAATCTCATCTAAACATCATTCCAACAGTATTTTAAGGTTTCTAATCATTCCTAAACATACTTAGGTCGTATTTTAACATATTTATGGGGTCAATTCATCCTAAACAACACCCAAATATCAAATCTCCCAATTTTCCCCCAAATCTTGTGAGTATGAACCCTAGAAAATTAATGTCATCAATATCCCTAATTAAATCCGTTTTTGTAACATGAAAGATGTCTTTCCAACAGTATAATCATCCAAACACAATTCTACATACAATCTCTTTATAAAAACATGAGTTTCTAATTCCAATTTCATGGGTTTTTATCATTCTCCTCAAAACAATGAAATTATATAAATCCCTACGCATGGAAGAAGCATTCGTTGTAAATAACATAATTAAACCACTTGCCTTGGATTTTTCTCTGAATTTGGTGTTGAATTGATGAAGGTTGCTCTCTCCTTTTTCTCCCAAGGTTAAAGGTTGAAGATGGAGGTTGTGTTTCTTTTTTGGGAACTTCTCCTAACCTCTCCTAAAACTCTCGTTGCCCTCTAGTCAGTTAATTGCTGGTAATGGGTTAGTGGGCTGTTAAATTCCCTATTTTAAACTCCCAAAATTCGTTGGTCATAAATCCCTAAATTCCAAAATTACCAAAATACCCTTTTAAGTTGCCGGTATGGCCTAAAAATACCCCGGGACCCAAACTAAACCCCCGGCTAGTGTTTTCTGACTATATCGACCCTTCCGGACACGTTGGCGCACTCAAAATGACCATACGGTTGATAAAAATAAAATTCACTTTTCATTTACAATAATTATATTCTTGACGCGACTGTCACACGCGTCCCAACAAAATTTCCCAAATTGTCGTATTTCTATCTCACGACAAATTCAATATAATCAACATTCACATAATGTCATATGTATACACATTATCATCAAATACCAACTCACATATCGTTAGTATTTTATCCGGATTAATTCTCAATTAATACCCATTTAATTTAATTAATCCCAATAAATAAATATCAATAAAAGTACGGGGTATTACATACTTCCCCCCTAATAACAGAATTTCATCTCGAAATTTGGAACTAGAAAGTACCTGATAGAAACAACTCTGGATAACGTTTGCGCATCTCATCCTCGCGCTCCCATGTGGACTCCTCGGCATTATGATGCCGCCACTGAACTCTTACTAACGGGACTATCTTTGACCGCGGTTTCTGCTCACTTCGGTCCAAAATAGCAATCGGCCCCTCCTCGTAGGAGCTATCAGGCTGGAGATCGATGTCCTCCAAAGCAACGTGAGAGTCAGCCAAATCATCTCTTAGATATTTCATTAGCGAGGAAATATGAAACACATCATGAATCCTGTGCAAATGCTCCGGTAACCCAAGTCTATACGTAATAGACCCAATCCGCTCGATGATAGGAAATGGCCCCATGTATCTCAGTGCCAACTTCCCCTTCTTCCCAAATCGGATAATCCCCTTCATAGGAGATACTCTGAGTAAAACCTGGTCCCCCACTTGGAACACCTAGAAGAACCTCTTCGCATCAGCATAGCTCTTCTGCCGATCTTAAGCTACCCGAATGCGACACCGTATCAATTATATCCTTGCCGAAGTATCCTGAATCACTTCCGACCCAAGTAGTTTGTTGTCCCCCACCTCCAACCAACATAATGGGGAATGACAAGGTCTACCGTACAACGCCTCAAATGGAGCCATGCCAATGGTGAACTGGTAGGAGTTGTTGTAAGCAAACTCCACCAGTGGAAGATACTGCTCCCATCCACCCCCAAAATGAATGATGCACATACGCAACATGTCCTCCAACATCTGATTTGTAGGTTCGGTTTGCCCATCGGTCTGCGGGTGATATGCCGTACTCAACCACAAATCCGTGCCCATGGCCTCCTGAAAACTCTCCCAAAACCGTGAAAGAAATATCTTGTCTCGGTTAGACACGATATTTAGGGGCACACTGTGAAGTATCACTATTTATGCAATAACAAGCTGGGCATACTGTCCTATAGTGTAGTCTGTCCTTATGGGTAGAAAATGAGCGACTTTGGTCAACCTGTACACAATTACCCAAATGGAGTCGTGACCCCTCTGCGACGTAGGCAGCCCCGTGATAAAGTCCATGGATATGCTCTCCCACATCCACATCGGGACCTCTAATGGCTGTAGAAGTCCTGCCGATCTATGATGATCCACTTTTACCAGCTAACAAGTGGCGCATCTAGAAACAAACACGGAAATATCTCTCTTCATCTCGGTCCACCAATACTGACGTCTCATGTCTTGGTACACTTTGTCCCCACCGGGATGTACCGTGAACCGTGAGCCGTGCGACTCTGCCATTACTTCGTGTCATAATTACTCCCCTTACGGAACTACCAGTCTCCCATTGAAGCGTAATCCCCCATCTGAGCTAACGGTATAGGACTCGGCTCCCTCTGCTAGTGATCGAACTATCTGCTCCTGACAGAACGAGTCATTTGCCTGTGCCTTGACCACTCTCGTGACAATCTGCGGTGTAACAGTCATTACAGACATGAACGATCGGGCCACTGCATCCTGGTGTCCCAACTCCTTCCACTTTGCCTTCCACACCCCTGCCACCTCATCTATTGGTCTACGGCTCAACGTGTCTGCTACCACGTTAACCTTCCCCGGGTGATATTGGATATCAAAGTGATAGTCCTTCACAAACTCAAGCCACCTCCATTGCCGCATATTCAACTCCTTCTGCATGAACAGGTACTGTAAGGACTTGTGGTCCGTGAACAATCGAAACTTCTCCCCCAAAAGATATTGTCTCCAAATCCGAAGGGCAAATACCACTTTCGCTAAGTCCAAGTCATGGGTGGGGTAATTCTTCTCATGAGGCTTAAGCTTACGGGAAGCATAAGCTATGGCCTTACTCTCCTGCTGCAATACACATCCAAGTCCTTGTAAAGATGCATCGGTGTAAACTAGATACTCAACTCCCAGTTTCGGCAATGCTAACACAGGTGCTGAGGTCAACTTGTCCTTCAACTCATCGAATGCCAACCGACAGGCATCACTCCAAATGAACGGCACACCCTTACGAGTCAGATGTGTCAAAGGACCCGCTATCTTTGAGAATCCCTGAATAAACCTCCTATAGTATCCTGCTAGGCCCAAGAAACTACGGATCTCAGTCGGTGTCGTGGGCTGTCCCCACTCCCTCACCGCGGATACCTTCCCCTGATCAACAGATATCCCCCGGTCGGAAATAATATGCCCCAAAAACTGACCCTCCTTCATCCAAAACCCGCACTTCTCATACTTTGCATACAGCTCGTTCTGACGTATCATCTGCAAAACCTGTCTCAAATGCTCGGCGTGCTCCTCTTCTGTCTGGGAGTAAACTAGTATATCATCAATGAAGATAATGACGAACTGATCTAGGAACTCTCTGAACACTCTATTCATCAAGTCCATAAACACGGCTGGAGCATTGGTGAACCCGAAAGGCATAACCCGAAACTCGTAGGAACCATATCTCGTTAAGAAAGCAGTCTTCGAGACGTCCTCTTCCCTGATACGCAACTGATGATAACCAGATCGCAAATCAATCTTTGAGAAGAAAGAAGCTCCTCTCAACTGGTCGAATAAGTCATCGATTCGGGACAACATTTACTTATTCCGTATCGTGACCTTATTCTACTCTCGGTAATCCACACACAACCTCAATGATCCATCCCTCTTCTTAATGAATAACACAGGGGCACCCCACGACGAAGTACTCCTCCGGATAAACCCCTGACCCAACAACTACTCAATCTGATCCGGTAACTCTCCCATCTCAGCTGGAGCC
This sequence comes from Sambucus nigra, assembly GCA_949130495.1. Classification (NCBI taxonomy): domain Eukaryota; kingdom Viridiplantae; phylum Streptophyta; class Magnoliopsida; order Dipsacales; family Adoxaceae; genus Sambucus; species Sambucus nigra. Next base: position 183,709,953 of record OX422207.1, read on the forward strand.
ATACGGTAAGGTGCGCGGGCAATAGGCCGAGTGCTCGGCATCAAATTGATCACAAAATCTATCTCTCTACTCGGAGGTAATCCAGGTATATCCTGAAATACATCGGCAAACTGTCAAACAACCGAACTCGAATCAAGTGGTATCACCACTTCCTTAGAGGTCTCCTCCTCTATATAGTACAAATCAGTGGACGATCCTCCCTCAGGACGAGGCATCGCCACTAAAAACATCTCCTTCCCGGGAATGGCAAAGATAATACTCCTATTAAAATAGCCAATCATGGCTCGGTACGCAACCAGCCAATCCATACCAATAATGGCATCATACTCAGTCATCTCTAACATTAACATATCCGCGGGGAAAGTAAACCTCCCGATCTCTATACCCACGCCTCTACATACAAGGGAAATCATAGAACCCCTACTCAATGGTGAATCTACACAAGTAATCGTACTCTCGGCGGTGTCTAACAACCCAATGGTGCGTGCAAATCTCATAGCAATAAAATAGTGTGTGGCCCCCGTGTCAAATAAAATACGCCCCATAGTCCCCTGAATAGAGAACATACCCTCAATGGCCGGTGGATCCTGTGGGGCTACGGCCTGCTGAAGCTGATATACTCTCCCATACTGAAGTTGTCCCTACTGAACTGGGACCGCTGAAATGGGTGGTAATGTTGCCATCTGTGGTGGTGTTGGGAGGGCGGCGGGAAACATAGGCCTCTGCGGCTCCTGTTGGGCACCATGCTGCTACTGCTGCGGGGCCCTGCCCCTATCAGGACAATCCTGGAATTTCTGGCCAGTCTTGCCACAAACATAACACTTCCCCGGGAAGTTCCCCCTCTCTGTCCCTGCTGCCCTCGGCCCTGGTGGCCATTTCCATTCTTCCCCTGGCCATGCTGGCCCTGCTGAAACTGCTGTTGTCCATTCTAGCCCTGCTGGCCCTGATGGCCTTTCGGACCCTGATGGCCCTGCCTAAAACCTCCCTGTCCGTGCCTGAAATTCCCCGATCTGAACCTCTTATGATCCCCCTGCTGGTAACCCTGGTCACCCTGTCTCTGCCCCTCAGTAGTTTGTGCCCCACTGGCACCATTTCCCCAGTCCTTCCCTGATGGCTGGACTCTCCTGACCTCTTGCTCTCAGCCATGTGAAAGAGGTGATCCTGGAAGTGTAACAGTGCAGCGTTAACCACGTCAGAATAAGTGGCCAACGAAAGTTTCCCTAACAAATGCTGACAGATCCTCCATGTCAATCCATCGGTGAACTTCTGGATCTTCTTCTCTTCTGTCGGTATCTCATCCGAAACAATATTCAGTAGATTTGTGAATTCGGCCTCATACTCGGCCACAGTCTTACCCTCCTGCCTGAGATTCATTAACTTCCTCCTCATTTCCATGTGAACAGCTGATGGAAAATACTTGCGGTCGAATCGCACCCAAAACTCATGTATCGTGAGAGTATCTCTCTCCTCCACGGTTGTAATAGACTCCCACCACTGTAGTGCAGATCCCACTAGCTTAAAATTACCTAGTACCTTCTTCTGAACATCGGTGCACTCATACATCCTCAAGTTCCTCTGAATGCCTTTCCCCCACTGACTTGAAACCACAACATCGGAGCTACCTGCGAACTTCGATGGGTGTGCTTTCTGAAAAGCATCTCGAACACGTTCCCAAGCAGACAGGAATGCATGTGCCTCAACTGGCGCGGCTACCGGCGCTTGAGGTGGTGCCTGCTGTACAACGGCGAAAGCGGCGTTTACCGCTTGGGCTACTATGGCTGCAACCTCGGCGGCATTCATGGTGCCCTCTACTGGAGTTGGCTGGGGCTCTGGCTATGCATTCCTAGGAACCCGTGGTGCACGTCGTGGAGGTATCTGAGATAAGAATAAAGTTTATAAGTTCACAGTTATAAACTTAAAATAGCTGAAGAACGTAGCATATACAAAAGAATACAACAGTCCTAAAATATAGGGCTCTACATCAAAGAAAGCTCAGCGAAAAGATAATAAGTCGTACAGATCCTAAAGGACACTAGAACCTGATGCTCTGATACCACCTGTGACACCCCGACTAATTAAATACCGGGTAGCTACTCCTTTCTTAAATTAATACAAAATGCCAAGTTGGTTCAGTTAATAGCATCACTGTCGAAAACATTTTAATGATTACTAACCACCTAGTATTTAAAAAGTAAGTTGTCAAATTTTAAATTAAATCTGATTAACATGCGTTAAATCAAATGTAAAAGAACAACATCACCACACACTATAAAGTCTCAATAAAGTAACCAACAAATAATAATAAGTCCGTAGGAAAAACTCCTCACAACAATCCCACAACTGAAATAAATAAAACAGTGTATCCTGAATTAATTACATGCCAAAAATCTGAATAACTGGAATATGAAATGTCTCTAATAGGAATGGGCGACCTGCCCTACAAATGATGAAACTGAACATGGAGTCCATACTAGAAAAGGAGGCGTCTACTAGCAAGGCCCTGTAACTTCCACAGCAGCTACAGCTCGTCACCTGAATGGAAATCCTATGCATGGTGTCGTTGTGGCTAGGCACCTAAAAAGGTTTTTACAAAAAAAAATAGATTTGAAAGCAAACGGGTCAGAGCCCGAAAGTGGAGAGTATTTTAAAAATAGCAAGTGCTTTAATAACATTAAAACAATGAATGCAAAATACATGTTAGGACGTGCACTCACATGAAATTCTCACCTCTCGACTAATTGTGCACTCCTAACGTACCGTACCCATCTAAGTGATATTCGTATCTAACTAAACCGTCATAAGCTCTAACCTTTCTACTCGATTCACAATATAAATTCCCAGCGTTATCAATTAAATAGAAGGCTTTACCTAAACTCAGATTCTCAATTATTAGCAAAACCATTCCCAACAGGTTTTCCCTTTTTATCTTTATCAGGACGTTACTACAATTATTCTCGCAATTAAACATAACAGTTCCTTTCCATTTAACCTTATATTATTCACATCATCAATATACAATACAAGCACCCCGAGACTAAGCTATGGTGCACACATACTCTGCTATCCATCCCGGTACATCACGTACATAAGGATCACGCATTCCGAATCTCTCAGGAATCGTTCTCAGATAACAACAATCACAAACAATGGAGGCGAACATAGTCACATCACATGGGTCACGCACATACCTACGCTCCCATGATCAGCAGAATTATTAACTTCCCAATAAGTCCTTCTCTGGACTATGTCCTCGAGGTACCAATCTAACCCCCCCCCCCCCCTAGGCACACAAAGATTAGATGGCCCTAAGCGATCGCAAACCTCCCGTGATAGCAAGTATGATAGGTATGTCATACACATAAAGTCATATATATACTCATCATGCACACATCTAGTAATTACCATAATTCTATTAGTGGTATACTTCTCATTCTCATACCAACTTATAATGTCACACAAATTGTATGTCCGGTTTACATGTATTTAAATCATTAATTATCCTCGCATCGTGATTAGTCACTTGCGCCCTAATCCACAACTATCATTTGGTTCAAATCACACTTCTACGTTTCACTCCTCAATATGTCCCAAATATCCCAACTATATTAATTAGTCATCAAAGGAATATTATCTCTACAATTAAACCAGGTTACGGGACATTAAAGATTGAATCAGACCAAAAGGCCAATCTGTCAACTCGTTAGAAGTCTTGTTCGAACGAGGTCGTTCGAACGAGAGTTCGTTCGAACGAAGTGGGCATCTAACGAGATCTCGTTCGAACGAAAGGCATCGAACGAACATCCCACTCGTTAGAAGTCAAACAGTCAACTCGTTAGAAGCTCGTTCGAACAAGCTCGTTCGAACGACATGGGCAGGCGTTCTAACGAGGTGACAGTTTCGAGCCCAGAATTCTCCTATTACGTTTTTCCACATTCTCTTCACCTCTAATCTCATCTAAACATCATTCCAACAGTATTTTAAGGTTTGTAATCATTCCTAAACATGCTTAGGTCGTATTTTAACATATTTATGGGGTCAATTCATCCTAAACAACACCCAACTATCAAATCTCCCAATTTTCCCCCAAATCTTATGAGTATGAACCCTAGAAAATTAAAGTCATCAATATCCCTAATTAAATCCATTTTTGTAACATGAAAGATGTATTTACAACAGTATAATCATCCAAACACAATTCTACATACAATCTCTTTATCAAAACATGAGTTTCTAATTCCAATTTCATGGGTTTTTATCATTCTCCCCAAAATAATGAAATTATATAAATCTCTACGCATGGAAGAAGCATTCGTTGTATATAACGTAATTAAACCCCTTGCCTTGGATTTTTCTCTGAATTTGGTGTTGAATTGATGAAGGTTGCTCTCTCCTTTTTCTCCCAAGGTTGAAGGTTAGAGATGGAGGTTGTGTTTCTCTTTTGGGAACTTCTCCTAACCTCTGCTAAAACTCCCGTTGCCCTCTAGTCAGTTAATTGATGGTAATGGGTTAGTGGGTTATAAAATTACCTATTTTAAACTCCCAAAATTCGTTGGTCATAAATCCCTAAATTCCAAAATTACCAAAATACCCTTTTAAGTTGCCGGTATGGCCTAAAAATACCCCGGGAGCCAAACTAAACCCCCGTCTAGTGTTTTCTGACTATGTCGACCCTTCCGGACACGTTGGCGCGCTCAAAATGACCATACAGTTGATAAAAATAAAATTCACTTTTCAATTACAATAATTATATTCCTGACGCGACTATCACACCCGTCCCAACAAAATTTCCCAAATTCTCGTATTTCTATCTCACGACAAATTCAATATAATCAATATTCACATAATGTCATATGTATACACATTATAATCAAATACCAACTCACATCTCGTTAGTATTTTATCCGGATTAATTCTCAATTAATACCCATTTAATTTAATTAATCCCAATAAATAAATATCAATAAAAGTACGGGGTATTACAGTTTGTTTTCGCAACAAAGTTTATATTCTCATTATCTTGAGAGAATAAGTTTCATACGGTGGACTCCATACTAGTTTGCCGTGCTGCAATAAAGAAGTAATGTACCTTCCTTCAATACCATATATGGATGTTGAGCCTCATCAGTGGATACCGTATGGATTTGTGCATTGTGGCATCTTGCGTGTGTAGACTCCTACATTGCACCGTGGGAGAGAGATAAAAAATTGAAGAGCGTTAAGCCTTGTGAGGGAGACGAGTCACTAAATAAGTCAACTGCCGAGTCTTTGTAAAACCTTACCATAGTGATCTGTTTGGCTGGGCCGTATGAGTGTTTTCCTTTTATGGTTTTCCTCGCACATCGATGCATTGTGGATGATTTATTTATTTTATCTTCTTATCACCTGGATGCATGTTTTAGGTTAAAAAGATAAAATTGGGTTAATGGTTTTTTTCACAAGAAAGTTTTAAAATTAGTGCACAAGTGTTTGTTGGATTAATTTATTTACAGTTTTGATCTTTAAGATTGAAAAACATAAAAATAGAATTTTTGTTTGTGATCATCCTTGCCTAAGCATTTCTACAGGGCGTTCTCAAATTGGTATCAATACTAGAATAGTAAGTTATCGTGTTTAGATCATGTGTTGTTTGGCATGAATTTTTGTTATTTTGGCGGTATCAAAACCTCGATGTTCGATGGGTTAAACTATACCATTGGAAAATGCGTATGAAATCAACACTTAAGGCTATTGATGAGCGGCTATGGCAAGCGGTTTTAAATGGTTCGACTCAACCTACTACCTTAGTTGGAGAGAACATGATACAAAACTCGTAGAATCGTGAGTATGGATGAGCATCGGTTAGCAAATTATAACTCATGTGGTTTAAATGCTCTATTTTTTCTGTCACCCAAGAGGGATTCTGCCATATTATGACTTATGAAATGTCTAAAGACACCTGGTACGTACTCCAACTCACCCATGATGAAACTGTTGATGTTAAGGCTTCCAAAATCCTAAACGTCACCACTTAGTTTGAAATGATTAAGACGTTGGAGAATGAGACCTTCGAAGAGTTTTACACTAAACTGTCCAACATCGTTAACTTGTTTTTTAACTTAGGAGAGAAAGTACCCAAAAACTATGTAATTAAGAAAATCTTAAGGTCCTTGCCTAAAAGATTTAATTCAAAAGTGATGATTTTTAATTCCTTGGGTACTTCAGATTTAATGAAACTTGAAGAGCTTGTAAGTGATTTACAAACTTATGATCTTGACATGTTTACCTTCAAGACTAAGAAGAAGAAAAATAAGAGCATTTCTTTTAAAGCCCAGAAGGAGGAAACTCCTGTTTCGGATGATGAGTCTGACATCGAGTTCAAAAATATAAACATGATTGTAAAGAAATTCAAGAAATTTCTTAAATTCCATAGGCAATTGAAAATGCAAAAAAGTTTGAGAAAAATATGTAAAACAAGGCCGATCACTTCCCTAAGAATTGTAATGATAACTTTAAGAGAAAGATGTTTTGGTTGTGAGGATTATAGACATAGGTTAGCTGAGTGCCCCACTAAACTAAGGAAGGTTGTAAAGAGACTGAAGGTGTATAATGACATCCTTAGTGACAGTGATCCAAAAGAGGGACCCAAATTTCCCATCAAGTGCAACTACTCTGTCTTCGTGGCTAGTCATGTGAGCCTTGATGAGAAATCTTCCCGTGAAGATATTTTTAAGCATGAGATTTTTTAGGCCATTAAGTTTGAATCCCATGTGAGTTATGGTAGAAAGAGTGGAGACAAAATGAGGATATAGAAGAGGAGAAGGAGATTGAACTTCCAGTTGCCTTCCGTGAGTTGTATGTGGAAACGTTAAGAGTGAAGAAGGCTAACTTGAATTTCAAAGCTATTTTAAAGGAATATGCCCTAGGAAATGTTTATAGTGGTTTCATTGAGGATCTTAGAGCACATGATAGGACTCTTCGAGAGAAGCTAGAGTACATTGAGGGTGAGAGATTATCCTTCGTGGTTTTATGGAGGTTATGAAGAAACAACTGATTAAGTTGGAAGAGTCTATGCATTTAATTGAGTCGGGGATAATAAATCTTGAAGAGACATTCAGAGACTCGTGTTTTGTCAAATTTAATTTGGAGCCTAGGTCGAAAAACTTGGATTAGATGTCAAATTACAAGCATGGAATTGGCTATGATGATCAAAAAGCTTTCGTTAACCAAGCCAAGACCATGCATTTAATAGAGTAAACGATTTCAAAGAACATTGGTACAGGTTAACCCTTAGGTAACACCACTCGTCGTGTATACACTTGCACTCAATGCGATAGAAAATGTCACCTTAGGCCTTTTTTGCTATGATCTTAAAAATGGTCCTAGAATTTCTATGAATGGAGTCACCAAGGTTCCCAAAACTCGAGAGCATCACATTACACCTATGAGGGTTAGAAAATTGAATTTTAAGGTTTTACATATTAAACTTGTTGATTCTCGTTTGCTTGCACATGATACTTCCCATGTTATATCTAATGGTTGATTGCATTCACATGTTTTCATACACTAACTTTTGTGCCTTATTATATATATGTTTCCTATTTGTATGTTGTTTCAGTATTTTCTATGTTGATTTTTCACTTATTGGGTCATATTGAAAAGTACAAAAAAAATTACTTATCTTCTAGGTTACTTTTTTCTTTCAAATTGTTATTTTTTTGAAAATTTTAAATTACTCAAAACGATTTTTGGTTTTGTGTATTTCAGTTTTCCACATTTTGTTTGGCATATTGGTGTTTTTGAATCCATTTTATTTCGTGCTATCCGTGTGACTAAGATATTTGGTTATGACTATCAATGCTTAGATTGTTCTTAATCATACTTGCACGAAGTTATTTTGAACATGGTTCTCTTAATGGATTCTCTTTGTATATGCCTTTTTACACATATGCACGATCTTTTTTTAACTTTAACTTTACGTGTACATTTAAGCATTTGTGAGATGTTTTCCCATCAATCTTGTCATCTACATATTTCATAACTAGGGGGGATTTGTGCGTATAAGAACCATTGTTCATTAGTAGTTTGATTTTTATTAAAAATATGAGGGTGCGTGAAAAGGGCTATGAAAGGATAAAATCCCCTGCGGGAAAGCGATAGTTAGCAAGAGCCTAATGAAAATAATAAAGGCAATAAAAATAGAAAACTTGCCACGGCCAAGATATTTAGTTTGTTTGATTTTCAAAAGTGATAGCTTAAAAAGAATTTAGTTAAAAGAAAATAACATATATGTTTAGCGATAAAGGGTCTTCTAGTTGAACATCAACGGATTTGCATAATGAAACTCAGTTATGCTTATTGTCATGACGGTAGTGGTTTCTAGAATCATCAATATTCTATGCTTGTGTGCATTATGCTTGTTTATTCATAGAGTTCACTTTATCTTGTCATGTGAGGAAAAATCTTAGTTTGATAAAGTTTTGCGATCAAAATAGTGCTCCTTGAACATCACTATGCCAAAACGTGCCTTTAGTAACGATATTTCCCGTTACTAAAAATATTAGTAACGGAATTATTTCGTTAGAAAAAAGGAGTGGAGCTCAAACTTAGTAACATAATTTTACCCTTACTAATAGTAACATTAAAATTTTACTACTAATTCTGATTTTGTAACGAACTTTTTGTTACTATTTTAACCTAACTACACCCTTTTTATAACACTTTTGTCTGATTTTGTAATTGTAAAGGTCTGCTAGTAATATTAATACATATTTATAAAAAAATCAAGATCCTATACCCTGAATTTAAACGAATTTAATTATTCTTAACAAACTATTCAAATCCTAAGAATATATACAAAAATAGTCCACATAAACAACGACATTGTATTCAACATTTACATTTTATATAAGCATCCACTCTTTATTTACAAAAGAAACTTCAACCAAACAAATGAAACATTTTAATACAATCACCCCAAAAGTTACATTATTTTCATAAATGCATCCAATATAACATCATAATATAATTATCAGGAAATACTATGGTTTTATATTATAACCAAGTGGATGAAATATAAAAAAACAAGTCCGTTATTGTTGTCTATCAACTTTTGTTTTGTTATCATCACCATCAATGACATAACCCGCAAAGCTGGAAACTTGATAAGGATCCAAAAATAACATTTTGTCAAACAAAATAAAATTATCATATTAGTTATAATATCAACATTTCGTCATACAAAATTAATTTAGCACAAAAAATTATAGAACAACAAAATTAATTGCACAAACATTATAAAACAATTGCACAACACTGTCCAAAAAAGGGCAAAGTAAGAACCAAACAAATTTGCTAATTCTCGACATGCCTCTTGTTTAGATGATGAGTTTTATAGATAATTATCTAGTAAACATTCATAAGTTTAATAAGTTTAGATGTCAATTTTTTTAAAATATTTATGATGCCATGGCAAATGATACCTAACCAACATGTTAAGGAGATGGAAAATTAAAAAAATTCTTAGTTCGCTTACACATTAACTCATTTGAACAATTAATACAAATATAATGAATCCAATGACTAATACATATATAATGAATCAACTAATACGGAAATGAGCACAACAACTTACTTGTCCATATATCAACTAAATAAGGCAGCATTAGTTACTCTTCAGTATCAAAAATTACCTACCACAAAAAAATGGCAAACCCACACCACGTAATAAAAATAAGTAATTCAGTAATTTACCTAATATCACACCTGCCCCACCCAATGAGGCCAATGGCAGATACCGAATCAATGACTAATCGTAAATTCGAATTTTATGTGTAATCTCAAGTTATGCATAAAAACACGGTGAAAATTTAAAATTTCCCAAAAATATTGCAACCAAACAGTCAAGATAATTGTTGTGATGGGCTTGTGAAGTTGGGACACTTAAAATCACAAGTGCACATGCTTTTAAATTCTCTCACCATGTGCAAGGACTTCCCGGTGTGGAGCTTAATGTTCACCAACTTACCTACCATCTGTTCATGCCATCAAAGAGAAAAAAGATTTACTATTTGGGTATTGACTACATGATGAATTTCTTATTCATCAAACAGAGTATTTGGGCAGTGCATTGGGATATAGTTAGCATATGCGAGCAACAAGCAATGCCCAATTTATACAACCAAGAAATCCTGCAATTTGTGCATCAAACAGAACATAACATGTAATGATGTAATATTAGAAAAGAAATAAGGGAAAAAAGATGACCCATACATTAGAATAAACATCGCGCTTCTTCACCCAAAACCTGATACATCTCAACTTTGTTCTAAAATTTTGTAGCATATAAAACAGAAACACAAAGCAAGTCAAATTATGCTGCAGAGGATGAAACTCATCTATATGTGTGCACAACACAGAAGAAAGTAAGATCATAGAGAATGGAAATACAAGTTGAAAAGTCATAGACTAAAAGAAAATTTCCTAAATGCACATATAACACAATATGCAGTAGACAGAACATGAATATTTGGCACCAAACGTAGAATTTGATCAGTAACTCTACGACTTTTTAAGACCCGCTCATCAACATTTTGTAATATTGTGTCTTGCAAAATATCCTAGTCCTGAACCATCATGAATACTTAGAAACAAATCATTAGAAACCGCTTATTAAGTCGGCCAATACATAAACACCTAGAAAAATAAAAAGGGGACCAAAGGAAAACATGTTTAAAATAGAGGGGACAAATGCAACACAATAGGTCAATTCCTTGAGCAAATGTAAATAAATAAATTATCATATAAACAAATAATTAATCAAGAATAACTAAGAATAATTAATCAAGACAACAATGCGCTACTTTCTCGTTTGAGTACTCAGTTACCATCTAAACAAATAAATGTCTACAAACCTTCTGACCAAACAGTCAACTACTAAAGCAATGATTTCTCCTAGGAGATTCATTAATATGGATGTAGTGGGAATGCTACGTATCACCATTCCCAGTTAAATAAGAGGAAGTTGGGGGAGGAATTTCTGAATCTTCACCCGAGGACACGAATTCCATGCCATGAACAACTCCAATGTTAAAATAAAATGTGGAATTCGGAAAGGCAACCCAACTACCGTTGAGCAAAACAACATCTCCATCTGTAAAAAATTCAAAAAAAATATTAGAATTAAAAATTCATTTTTCTTTCGGGTATATTCATAATAATCAAGCACCTTATTTGACATATCCCCTATGATAATGATACTATTTGAGATGACCCTTACTATATGGGGGTTTACTCTAAACAATGATCACCTGTGCGGCTTCAAGGTTCATGGTAAAGATGGCTTCTTGCAAATTACCAAAAAAAGAGTCCATGACTAGAGCACCAATAACCATCACAACACCAATAATACCGAAATTCGTAAATGTTTAGATGATAAATTCACATGTATAAATTATCATCTAAAGGAGAAAGCTAGATTAATTATTCCTAGTTATTCTAGATTTTTACAAAAGAATGACATTATTGAATAATGTAAGAATTTTGTTGGAGGTGAAAAATATTTTGTACCAAGTACTGAAGTGAATATGCTATGTACATGTTGAATGAATGATGTACAATGATCGAATTTGGGTATTGGGGTAGAGGTGCAATGGATCCGGAGCCAAATAAACAAGAATTGACCTTGATGAAGATAAAAAACCATGTTTACAAGAAAACCTATTGAAAACAAAGATAAAAACACATCACCAATGTTAACCTCAATTGTTCTTTAAACAAGACATATATTAGGATCAATTAGGATCAAACAAGACAGGTATTGTTTTGAGTTTTGAATTGTTGTTTTCTTAGCACAAAATAAAAAATTTGTTTTGAATTGTTTTATGGGTGGATTAACAATATTTACTTTAAGGGCTTTTCCTTTCGAAATTAAAATGAGAACCTTCAATCCAAAAAGAACGGGGGCATCTTTATCAAACTGCAGTACAAAAAATATAGTAGTTAGTCTTCTTCCTTGGCATGGCATCCAAAAGATAAATCAAAATGAAAATTCCAAAGGAATTAATAAGTTACATTTGTTGGCACTGTAGTGAGAAACAACTAATCTCATAAATCAAGCATCTCAAATGACCAAAAAAACGAGTTAACAATAGGAGATATTTTAACTTTATATAATTACATCAATATTCGGATATTCTCATATATCTCAAGATAGGCAAAATGTTATTAAGAAATGAAAACCTAAAAAAAATTAATATATGCATGCCCAATAGCGTACACGATTTCATTACATTTGGCAGTCCTACTAGGAAGCATTGTATCTGGTCGAAGTTTGTGTGTAAAAAATTCTAATGTCTATCCTTGTGCGCATTCACTCACTCACTATAATATACACAAACCCATTGTTTGTTTGCTGAGAAAATCGATACAAAATTAGGCTTATCAAGGTTGGTGTTATTGAAATTTCTCCAGGGGTTTTTCTCAGCAATCAAACACAAGTAAATCTCCATTAATAAATAAATCAGCCCATGTTGAACACATAATTAGGCTTATATATTTTGTCACCACCGGCCCACGTTGAAAACAAACAAACAAACAAAAAAAGATAAATAAATATCCATTAAACAAGTAAATCAAATAAAAAGATAAACAAAGAAATGCAACAAACCAGAGGGGGTGTGAGAATAGAGAAACAACACAGTAAGTATTGGCTTGGGGTGGGGACCATTTCTAATAGTTCTTCATCCAATCCATACCCGTCATAGCACTTTGCCTCATTCTCCGGAGGCCCCAGGCCCCACAGAAACTTCTCAGACATAAATATTAATTTGTTTATACATCTAATCAGCAATTACTTTTCATACACTCATAAAAATTTCATCCCAAACTGCCATTTTCTAATTTTCAATACAATCAAATGGCATTCACGAGTTATCATTTCAGTTTCTAAACACATTTTAGAATAGAAAGCAAATAAATTTTCTCTTCTTAGAGAAAAAAATAGGTTTATATTACCATCTAATTTGAAGAAAACTCATCATTTCAGCTCCATTGATAAGTGTTTATATATCTAATCAGCTACTATTTTCCATGTATTCATAAAAAGTTCAATCAACTGACATGCACGAGTTATCCTTTCAATCTCAAAACACATTTTTGAAATTGAAAGCAAACTCTTCATTTCAACTCCATCAATAAACAATTTCTCATTAGATGACAATAAAAGCCACTCGGCATTATGATCAATATGCATAAATTTACCATATTAGGTGCAAATCAGTATATCTATTACACACACACACACACACATAATATTAGAGAGGACACTTACATCAAAATCCTCAAATTATGAAACCCTAGGCCATGAGTTTGAGAAAAACACGATGGTGACACACCCTGAGCCGCGAGTTTGAGAAGAGCATAAATAGCAATGTGAGAAAACTAAACAAAATTGTGGAGAGAGAAATATGGGTCATTCAAATAAAAATCCAATAGGGCCGCAATAGAAATTAAGACCAAATTCAATAACAAATCTCTTAAACAATTGAAAATAGAAAATCCCTGGGAGTTAGAAGAAAGAGAGTGGAGACGTAATTATCAGTATCTCACAAGAAATGACAGATTTCAGCACAAGTATAAGTCTTGAAAGTCTTCAAACATCAGTAAGAAAAAAGAAACGCATTTAATACAAAACATAACGACAACTCAAAATCACAATTACAAAACACAATTTAACATCATCTACCAATCACAAGCCGCAATGTGAGAAAAATGCAAAATTCAACAATGAATCTGAGCAATTAAAAACAACCAAGTTAAAAGGGAGAGAAGTATTACAACGAGATTTTTTGATGAGTCCTTCAAGTCCATAATCGCAATGTTGGGACTGGATTCGATCGGCCTAGGGCAGAGAGGTCGGTTTAAGAAGGTGCTTCATTTTGTCATTATAAGCATGCAACGCCAATACCTTATGAGGTGTCTCAGACATCAATGTTTTGCAAGGATGCAATCTAATGAAACCTAGGTCAATAGTTTGAGAGGCTGAGAGTTTTGAGAAGACGGCAAGGTGCGAGTCTTTTCGCTTGGGGTGTGTAGGAGTCGAGAAGAATTTTTTAAGGTTGGGAGGGAAAGTTTTTTTTGTTTTTTTACTTTTAACTTTTAAATCAAAATTAGTAACGGTTATATCATATTAGTAATGGTTGTGTATGGTAAGAAATAGTGATAGCATAATACTGTTACTAATCATAAAATAATTCCGTTATTAAAAGAGCATTTATTGTAGTGCATATTTGAGTGCTTGGGTCATATTTCATTTGTATTTAGTTCATACACATTCATTACATCCCCCATGTATAGATACATCGATACTATGCTAGTGTGTAAAGCTAATGTGTTTGTGTCAATTTTTTGGGGTTGTTTATACCTATATATATTTCGGTATTTCATTGGTATAATTTGTATATTTATATATTTGTTATCATTTTTGTTCTTAGTATTTGAGGTTTGCATTTAGTTTAGGTTTTTCCATATGCCTTGTATTTGGATTTTATTTGACATATTATATGATCATATTTCCATTTCTCATTCGGTGCATTGAAATTTCATATCTCATTTGGTAATTTCAAACTGGTATCATATTTCATTACTTACTCACATTGGTATCTTTTTACATCGATAATAATAATGTTTGATCATCATTTGGATTATTTGTGCTTGTCGTCCCATGCTGTGTATAGTTATACTTCACATCGTTACGTGATTTTACTCCCTCCTCCCTATTTCTCTGGGTATTGTATGTTCACACATTTAGGAGGAGATTTTGTTTATGGGGGAGAAATATTTTTATGCATTCTAGATTTGTCTATTATAGAACAAAGTGGGAAGGAAATGGTGTATTTACTTTCATGATTAAAATATCATTTAGTTAGAATTTTATTCATACGTGGATTTTATACTTGTTAAAATCTATTTGCATTTCAAAGTGTGTTTAAGTGTGCAGTTTTACAACATGCAGCAAAGTTTTATAGTGTGAAATTCTACTCAACGTATGTGTTTATTGAGAATCTGTACTTTTTTCTTTTGGGGGTTGGGGATTGAATCTTTTTAGAGAGCTTAACGGCCCATAGGGTTTTATTTAGGTTTTTTCCTCGCATAGCCAAAGGGGGAGATATGTAAGGGCAAATTTATAGTTTAAATTTGTTTTTACTTGGATTAATTCCAATCAAACCATTTGAGTCATAGGTTAGGATTTGTGTTGTCGATCTCGTAACCCTATGAGATGTTTAATGAAGACAGAGCGTTCAAGCTTCAAAATGGATATACATCGTGCCCTATTTTTCGTGCCAGGTTTAGCTTCAGATTTTTCTAAGATCATATAAGGTATGGATGTATTTTGAATATGATCATTGGATATATTTATGGGTGTTTATTTTTAAACAAAATCATTTGGAACTATTTTTAAAACATTTTTTGGAGAAAAATATTTTTTTTGAGTTCGTTAGAATGAAGGCCTATACCTAATTAGAACCAAATGGACATCTCATTCAAACAAAGTTATGAAACTCATTATAAAGACCTTTGGAACCTCATTGGAATGCACATCTAACGAACGTCAAATGGGCGTTCTGTGTCAAACAGAAGGGCACCTTTTGGAAGCTCATTGGAAGTTCGTTTGAACGAGAAAGCCAACTCGTTTGAACGAACTTAGGATTCGTCCGAATGAAATTATATTTTCATTCGAATGAACTATGTGTCTTCATTCTTATGATTTCACTACCTTAAGATTCATGTTTTCTCTATTTAAGGCATATGCAGACTCAATTTTTTAAATAACTTTTCGTAAAAAATTAATTCCCTACATGTTTATAAAAGTTCCACAAACCTAGTTTCACCCCTTGAGTTTAAAGATCCAATTTTACATATTCTTATGCTTCGAGATCATTTGTTTGAGAACCAAAGTTTATTTTCTCTTCATCTTGAGAGAAGAATGTTCATGCAGTAGACTTCGTACTAGTTTGTTGTGTTGCAGTGAAGAAGTCGTGTTCTGTGCTTTGATATCGTAGACGGTAACTGGGCCTCATCGATGGATACCGAGGCGTGCATGGATTCATGTATTTTGGCAACTTCCGTGTGTGGGATCCTACATTGCACTGTGGAGGAGAATTTGTAGATGAAAGTGCATCAAGGCTTGCGAGGGAGACAAACCATTGAGTAGGTTTATTGTCTAGTCTTTATAAAACCTTATCATGGTGATTTGTTTGGCTGGGCCATCTGAAGATTTTTCCCATTGTGATTTTCCTCCTATATCGGTTCGTTGTGGATGATTTATTTATTTTATCTGCTTACCAGCTAGATGCATATTTTAGGTTAAAAAGATAAAATTGGGAAAATCAGTTTTTCACAACAAAGGTTTAAAATTGGTGCACAAATTTATGTTGGGTTAATTTTTTTAAAGTTTTGAGCATCAAAACTAAAAAAACATAAAAACAGAATTTTTGTTTGTCATCATCCTTGATCCTTGGCATGATTAACAAGTCTAACCTCTCAACCTCCAAACCAAAAGTTTCAAAAGTTACCAACATTGCTTGGTTGCTCGAGCCCTACTTACTCAACCAAGGCTTCCTACTAAGTTAACATGTCAAAGACAAAGAGAATAATCACATTAAATAAAGGGTTATTCATTCTCCCATCTTCTTTATTAGTGAAGGAATGTGTATGTACCCCTCTAAGGTAACACTCTATGTGTGGGTGGGTGGGTAGGGGGTGTTATCATATACCCCTTTGTAATATTTAGTTAAATAATGGGTGAATGCTCGTCCAATTCTTTGCATTTTATAGTGTCGCTCGCGCATTCCTCAAGTAACTGATGGGTTGCCCGTGTACACGTCTATATTAGGCATAAAGAGTTAACAACAAGATAAACCCAAATTCATTAATTCTTACATGAAATTTCATCACTTTGACAAGCATCATAATTACTAATATATTTTCTAACATAATTCACATATTCAATGGATAATTTCAAGTCAAATCAAATAAAACAAGTTAGGAGATGATAGATGAATTCTCACCAATTAGCATAACCTTACACAAATCCTAATTTTAAATCTCTAAACTAACATATGATAACTTTCTTCGTTCGTATGAAAGTTCCATAAAGTAACAATAATCAAATTATAGGTATTATTCAATTACACACTCGAAATGTCCAATTTACCCAATTGATTCTAACAAGTTGATTTATTTTCGTTTCTCAATTAGAGTTCAATTACATGAATCTTATAAATTTAATTGAAATAATAATTATTTATGTTATTGAAACACAATTATATTACCATTATATAGATCTGAAGAAGAATAATAGGACATAATTATTTCCTTTGGTTAGAGATTGATTTAATTTGTTAAAGATGATATATACAATTCTTTAGTTGTTCTTACCTTTTCTTTTTCGAAGCTTTCCTTCTTATCTCTTCCATTCCAAGTTTGCCTCTCACTCATATCTCCTCACATCAGGGTTAAGGGTTAGTTTAGATGATAAATTGAGGCTAGATTTAGGTTTAACTCCAAGTTAAATAATAAGCACCAATTTTCGTCACTATAATAAGTCCTAAAAGTATATGTGATTATGGACCTCTAAACCCACTTGACACTTGCCTATACTGACCCTAATAGTTAACTAAACTCAATGGTACATATTCCCATTACTATGAACCATATTTGAGCTCCAAAAAGTCCCTAAAGTCCCAATCCTGCACATGACTGAATTTAAGGCTATAAAACATGATTATGTGTTAATTATATGATTAAGTAGGAATTATTATTCATAAGGTTAGCATTGAGTATTTATACATTTTACTTATCACGTTTAGAAGGTGAAGTATATACACACACACACACACCGTGTGTGTGTGTGTGTGTTAGTGTGTTAGTGGCAGTATATGCTAATGGAGTATATATTTGGTGACAACATATTGAGCATATTGATAATCTATGTGATTTAAATACACAACTACTAGTCTTTTGGATGCATAATTATGTTTTTACGAGTAATTTTGGGTGTTGGTGTGAAATTTGTTAGATTTTGTAGGCCAATGTTTATGTTTTAGTATTTCAAATAGATTCCTACCTTCTTATTTGATCCTAATTTGGCATAGTAAAATTTTCATTTTATCCAAACTCAAAATATGAAAGCTTTATATCTTTAAGTTATTTATGCTTGGCCATAAATGAAGTGTCAATTGGAGGCTAGGATTACGAGTTAAGTTTATTTATGACTAGTGCAGAAACCTGCCCTAGTTTGAAATGTTTTGATTTGACATATTTATATCTACTCATAACACAACACCGCCAGAAGTTTCATCCCAGTCCAACATTTTTTAGCCAATTTAGAAGTCTGGTACATCCTTATCAATTATTACATATATAGATGACACAAGGGTTTAAGAGAAAATATGCTTAAATAGAGAGAATTAAGGTGCTTAAGCTGGGAATTCAACCTTGTACTTGTGAAAAATTATTCTAAAATTAGTTTGAAGATCCTAAGATCGGTTTCACATCTCCTCCTTATTTATTTTTTCTTTCGATGGTTATTTTAAGATAAATATGCCATTGAATGTTTATAAACTTTAAAACTTCAAATGAAGATTTGAATGTCTTAGAATCACATTCGATTCTTGTGTTACTTATAAGAGTTTTCACTAATAATGAGATGATTACACTCATAAAATTATTATGATTAAGCTCCAAAATCAAGGTATTAATCATGATTATTAGAATATTAATATTAATCAGTGAGTATTAGTATAAAATGAAGTTGGAAAAGTAAAATTCAAAGTTAGCAGGAGAACTTTGCAACACTATATGGAAACCACCATACTTTTCTCTAGAAAACTCAGAATTACATTTTGGAAAATGCATTAAAAGCTTGGAGATAAGAACACATGATAATTCCCATTATGTCAGATAATTACATCACAATTTACCCCAAAGATTTTGCAGCCTGAATGGTGGTGGATAGGTTTGATTAGATGTTGAGTCCCGATATTAGTTAGCAATGATGTTTGGTCACCCATAGAGGATATGGTTAGAGATCATTAACACTTTGTATTTTTTTCATATGAAAATTAACTTCATTCTACCCGTTGAGTTACAATGGAACACTTGTAAATTGCCCTAATATTTTAAGGGTACGTTGGTAATTGTGCACTAAATAGACTAAGAGGCGATTATGTGCATGTGTCAGTCGCCACACTGGGTCTTGTTTTAAATGATCAACTATCTTCAAAGTTAAACTAAGTATCCTTATGACTTTCCCTACTACCATTTTATAATTCACTTTCACTTCTTAACTACTTAAAATGTCTTGGAGCCATTTTTCCTTCTCTATCAACTGTAAGTCTTCTTCCTCTCCTTCATTTCTTATTTTTCTATAATTTTTCTCTGAGGCAATCATCTTTATATTTTCTTGTCACCTTTCTCATTTGAGTTGAGAAATGATCTACCTCATGATTCAAATATCCATAGAAGAGTTAATAACTAATTTTTCTATTACTGACTGGGTTGTAATAGAGTTTGGGGAAAAACTAATGATTATTATGACATAGAGGGAGGACATTGGATATTCTACTAGTTCATCGATGAGGCCGAAGTAACCTTCCTTCAAACTAATTATTATGGCAGTTTTATGAGTACTTTAATGTAGTGCATGACCAATGTACCCAAAATGATTGGATGATATTAATTGGGGGTGCATAGGATCAATGACTTATGTGAAACTTAATTGCGAATCCCATAAATAAAATATTACTACTTGTGGGTGCGAACCAATGAGGATACTTTCTATCTAAAGGCAATGATGGCTGAGAGAGTGCTAGTTGTGAACATGAAAAATTCCAATAAAGGCTATTGGTATCATGGTTTTTTTGTAAGGCAATGGAAAAATCCACCAATTTTTGGGGGTGGTGAACCCTACTAGAGTTTCAAGTGTCCCAATAGAGGTAAGGAGGTATTTCAATTGTTGTTTCTAAATGTTCTTCATTTCGGTTGACCAAATTTTGTATGATTATTTCCAAATGTTTCCCTTCCTTATAATGTGCAAAATCTTCCAAGAGAAAAGATCATGATCAAACCCACTTCAATTTTGGTGAGTTAAGCAAGGTCTGGAAACTTAGGAGACCATTATTTATTAGTGACCAACACCTGACGTCAGCGTCTTTTTAGATGGAGTACACCAATACTACCACTCCCTTCATTGCAATGCCAATGGACAAAGTACCATAGATCTTGATTCATAATGAGATTTCTTTGAGTGACACTACTATAAGAATATTTGAGTCTGTAGGCACTACTTCCATATCTTCCGTGATCCCATCTACTTTTATAGAATAACGCCCCCGAAAAGAAAAATTCATAGCGTGCTAGATGAGTATGACATCCCCATCTTTCCAAAATCACAGTCCTCTAAGAGGACGGAGGTGGGGAGACCATTAAACATCATTAACTTAGGGTATTACCCCGATTAGTTTCAAGTTCAGTTTGTAAAAAATAGTAGGAGTAATTAGTCTTATTATTGCTTCGCTGCCCCCAAGAAGGTGGATGCCCTCGGTAAAGGGAAGGTCCATGATGTGATGTCAATGGCCAAAAATCCGGATTTGTCCCCGTACTGTTAACGACGATCGTCTTTCAGGATGATAAGGAAGAGGTCAGCAAATTTTTGACCAATCAGTTGGTCTTTCATGCCACCCAGGCATAGTCTTTGGTGAATCTCAATATCTTTTTACGATCTTGCATGTAAAAATTTATTATTTGTACAATTTTTTCTTTTGTTGTTTCCTTAAAGTTTAGTGTCAACTTTGTTGACATACTAAATAGAAGTGGCGCTAAGGAAAAAGCCAACACCAATCTGGGCATGACTTGAATGAGTCCTAGAAAGGCTTAAAGGCTTTTCAGAAGGCCTATGATACCGACAAGAAGGCTAAAGAGATCGTGATGGCCAAGATGGTATCCAACAATGAACAACTGATGAAGGTCGTTGAAAAATCTATCTAATCTTTATTAGAGGCTTTGTTGAAAAAAAACTATGCCTATAACCAAGGGAGGGGTGATGCCTTTGGCCAAGATAAGAATCAGATGGACTATATACAGAAGTCCAACTTCAAAAAAGGATGGAATGAGGATTTAGTCAAGGTGGGAGTTTTTCTTGAGTCTGACCTCTCCAACAAGCATGACCTATTCTCCCCCCAAATTCAGACGAGGAGGAGGGTGAAGCTTTAGGTAATGTCCAAAGGAAGGATGGAGCCAAATAGGAAAAATATTCCACAAACCTAAATAAGGGCTTGGACGACCAAGAGCAGGTAAAAGAGAAGGAAGGCATAACTAGTTAGATTAGACCAGGACCTTTTATTCTCTATATTTTCCTTTTATTTATTTATTTTTCATTGTAAGGGCTTGCTCATCCTTGTACATTAATGAAAAAGTTATGTTATGACTATGTTGTTCTCTCTTTAATTCCTCTTTATAGTTAGTAAATGCTTGCTTTTCCTACCATTTTTAGTACCTTTTCTTTTTTGTTTGTTAGTCTGATGACAGGATGGTCTTAGTGTCGATGGCCCAAGAAGATGAATATTTGGATTTGATCGTTGTCTGTGGATGAATTCCGGAAGCATTCTGTCAGATTGATTATTACTCCAAAAGATGACCAATTCTTATGAACAGTAGGCCATATCGATTACCTCTCTTAGAGCCAAAGTGAAAATAATGTAGAAAACGCTGCTGAGTTATTGGAGAGGGAAGACAATTATTTGAGATAGAATCTTAACAAGATCGAGAGAACTTTTAAAGAGGACTAGACAGTCGTGAGCAGTTTACACCAAAAGATCATGAGGCTAAGATATCAATTATGTAAGGGACCTCATGAAGTCTTGTTGGAAGATTATGATAATGGTTAGATTAATGCCTTACCACACCCAGATGAAGCTAATCAAGTCTCACATAAGCACAAATGGATGAATGCATTATCTGTCAAGAGGGTTTTTAGCAGCTCACAATTTTTATGTTCATATGGGTTAGATTTCTCATTTGTTTGGTTTACCCCTCTTGGAGGCATGGATTATTGGATCCTTATGGATGACATTCTAATTCAACTGATAAGTGACTATCTCCTCGGCCACAATAGTGATGACGATTTTCATCCTGATTTAGATGATGGCCATCGTGCTAGATTGACTGCCAAGCTAGAGTGACGAAGATGAATTACTTGCTTATCATTTTTATATCTTAATTTTCTGTGTTTTTTTCGATCTAGCTACTTGTAATTTTGATTGGATTATGAATGAAATTATATATTTAATTCCATGTCTTTCATTTTCAATTTTATGCCTAGTGTTTTTTATTAATTACCTTACCTTTTAGGATTGTGTTTTCACACCACCTTAGACCTAGAACCAATTATGGAAAAAAAATGCATCTCGTCATACGGAAATCCACCATTCAGGATTTTAGCCAATTAAGGTCGGGACACTTAGCGCATAGAGATCCCCCATAGGCCTTTTTCTTTCCTGAAAAATTCTTGATCTTTTCATATTTATTAGTGATGAAAACATGCAACCTTATGATTTGATTGAACATAATCTCACTAAGGCATTCACACTGATGATCATAACTTTATCAGATAAATTTGAAGAAATTTATGATAGTAACTTTGCCATAATGATAAAATGGAATTAACAAAGTTGGTATACTAATTGGAATAATAATACAGATAACTGCAATAGTTAATCTTTAAATCATCAAAGAAAAAAAACTTAAGAAAAGTAAAAAAATTTTAGAAATAAAATTTCCTAAGATTGTCCGATTCTAGGCCCTAAGAATCTCCATCCCCCCATTTTATATAGATCATATACTGCTTGGAGGTCTTTTGTGATGACTTTGAAGGGTTCTTCCATGTTAGGACCTAACATTCCATTCAATGGTTTCTTCGCATCGCAGATCATATTTCTGAGGACGTAATCTAAGACCTATTTATTCCTTAGATTAATGCCTTTGTTGTACTATTTGACCAACTGTTGTTGGTAGGAGGATATTTTGATCAAGGATCCCTCCCTTCTTTACTAATCTAAGCCGAGACCAATTGTTATGATTTCTTCATTTACATCATCGGTAATCCAACTTTTAAGGGAATTATGGCTTCCATTCGATAAGCCAAGGAGAGGGCATTTCCCTAATTGACCTCCTGGACATTGTTCGATATGCCTAGAAGACATGGGGAAGCTCATCTATATAAGAACATTTTACATTTTTTTAACTTTTCTTCATTCCGTTGAGAACCTTTTTATTATAGGCCTTATCATTCCCATTCCTTTAAGGGTTACCATTGAACTGTAGTAGTTCTTGATATTGTGATTATTGTAGAAGTCTTAAATGGTCTACTCTTGAATTGTGTTCCATTATTGGTGATAATTATTCTTGGTACACTAAAATGGATCACAATTTTTTCCAGGTAAATCTGATCATATCGGTGTCCCTTACATTTTCTAAACACTCAATCTCTATCCCTTTGGTGAGATAACCACTGCCAACTAGGAGATACGTCCAATTTCTTGGTGGTGTGGGTAAGGAACCCACAATATCTTGCCCCCATTTAGTAAAAGGCCATGTAGTGGTGTGGACATATCGATTTCCAATCAAGGTCCCGAGATGATGCATCTTATTCCTAATAAATCCCGAGCACATACCCCAAGAGAAATCTCGAGAAAACCTAACTTTTGAAACCTACACTAAAGTTTTGAGTATTTAAAATAGAAGAAATATGAGTATTTAGCTCCAAAGTATAAATAGCATAAAAACAAAAACCTACTTAATCCACTAAAGGATAAAGACCCATCAAGAAATAGCCGACCGACCAAAGCATCTGACACATAAATCTTATACAAATCTTTTCTTAACCATTGCTAAAAAATCACTGTTTCCAAACCATTGGTCAATTGACCATTCGATCCGTCAAAATCACTATAAATATAGGTAACCACTTACCATTTCAAGGCATATTACTTTGAATTCGGAGACAAAGACCAAATGTTGATTCGATTTTCTAGATTCTAAATCCTTATTGATCGAGATACTCGAGCTCATTTTTTGAGAAGTTCTGAAGAGCTCGTACTTTAAAAAAACCATTTTTTAAAGGAAAAGCACGTACTTCTGTGAAGTCTCCCCGAAAAAGGTTTGTACTCATGAAAATTGGCCTCTGATAATAAAATAGAGTAAAAAATCTATAGAAATTTAGAAAAAGTCAATATTTTTAGTGAAATCTCCACCCAGCCAAAAAGCATAAAAAACGTGGCTTTCCCCAAAGCAAAAAAGTTGGCTTTCTCCGCGAGGGTAAATAACCTCTGCCTAAATTCTAGGGAAACAGCCCCACCCCCCACACATATATAGTTATATAGTTATATATATATAGTTATAAATTATGCATACTTATGTACTCTCTCTAATTCGGCCCCTGTTTAGTGGATCGGGTATGCAATTTACAACGTTTATATTTGTTTAAGCCTGATTAATAAACAAGCACCTCTACTTATGTAATGAATTGACATATTAATATGCAATATTGACACTAATCAAATGCCATGATTCCAAACTAGAAACATGAAAACATAAGTTTCAAAATACATTCTCTAGAGGGAGACATTGAGTTGCGTTCAGTGCAAAACTTTACAAGCCAAAATCTAAAATTAGACTACAGTCACCACTTCTCTGAGAGAACAAATCCCATCTCTGTATGGCACCCTATATATGTTTTCATTTTAATACTTTTCAAACATCTACATATTATCAACGTCTTAGATTAATATATTAATATATCAATCTTGCAAAATGAAAATGCTATATTAAGGACTAGGCAAAATAAATACCAGATTATCGTACCTCATATACCCAATATCCCATTACATACATCAATAAACGTACCCCCATTCTATTGGAGCTATGTTGGCTTTGATCCCAAGTCACCTTGCGTACATAGGCATTAGACCAAGCTAAACTTATGAAGCCCAAGCTTCATATTACATCTCTTGACATATTATTTCCTAGGGGTGCCTCCAAGAGCCCTATATACTACCTAACTCATTTGGAATTATGTTGGCCTTGATCCAAAGTCTTCCTGGGTATGTAGGAGCTCTATTGAGCTAAAATCGTGATGCTGAAGCCTTATAATACGTGCCACAATGTATTATATACTAGGGATGCCTCCATCCCTATTCCTAAACATCTTTGACTTCTGTTAGTCCACCCTAATACCAATATGTAGTTTCTATTATGCTTTTCATCAATAGAACCTTACATCCTTAACACAACCTCCTCTCTTATTAGCATAACTCCCCCCAATTATACACCTCCAAACTAGTTTTAGGGACAACACCTTCCAACTAGTAATGACCTGGATACTATAAGGTTTATGTGCTAATATCAGATATCTCCGAGTCCATTACCATTATGATATTCTATACACCAGCTCTCCCCTTCCCAAACCAAGTCATACACTTTCACACACATCACATTTAAACACATATTACAACCTAACTACATAGGCTTTGATCCTAAGTCCCCTTGGGTACTTGGGTGCAATATCGAGTCCTTCTCGTTATCTCAAGCCTCGATCATATATTTATTAACATTTTGTCCCATTGAGAAGCATTCATCTCTAATCTCTCACATAGTGCAAATGGAATATCAAACATATCAAGATGGGACCTCCCAAACATATTATCATACACAAGCATGAAAATATGTGTACACTAATCACGATAGAAATGCACCCATCTCTGAAATTTCAATCTCTCCCCCCAACATGAATGAAATATCAAACTATCTCAAAAGTCGATCTCCCTTGCATATTTACATACACACTGATGACCACTTATTATACAAGTCGAGCTTTCTCTGATACTTATATATATAATAATGTCCATTTGTTATATACTACAAAGCACAGAGTCATGCACAAGAAAATCTTGTGTACCTACACTGGTTGAAGTGACATTTCAATACCTCTCACCGATACCATTTTCCAACCTAAGCACCTATCTACATTTTTTACGGATCCTCTCTCTAAGTAGTCTTTAAAATAATTCTGAAATAACTAAAAAGTAAATAAAAAATGTAAAAATAAATAATAAACATATAATTAATGAAGCATACAGAACAAGTGGGGTGCCTAACACCTTATCCACTAGTAAAACGATTCCCGAATTAGTATAACAAGAATCGCTGGCCCAGCTGCAGACTTAAAAATCTTCCTTAGGAATAGCTCGAAATGGCTAGTCAAAACCTTTTTATTTATTTTTATATAAAAAAACTGGTGACTCTGAACACCCTATAAAACCCCCTTATTTTCCCACATGAAGGTCATACCTACTAGAGGGGTGTGCACCAAGCCTAGATATAGCGTCAAACTACGGCAGGGGAAAAATCATCTGCACCCAAACGTTAAACCTATAACCCAACCTCGGGGGGAGGGGGGGAGACAAGCAATCCCACATGCTCTATAAAAACATTTCCCTTCCCTCTTGGCCACGTCACCATCACTATTCGGGCCCACAACGCCATAATTGGTCAGTGACTTGAGGTCATCGGCTGGTTAGTAAATCATATGCGATAAATCTTGATATTTCTTGCATTTTTTGATAGATGAGATGCCATATTTTTACATCTAGGGCCACCAGTACCCTTATTTGATGATTCTGAATGCCAAAAACCTTACTCTGGCATGGATTTCATATATTCTAATGTGCAACTCATATAGGAATTGGTCGACATCGTTAGAATGTACGTATTGGAGATATGGAACTGCAAAATGATCCCTTATAAATCTTCCTCTCAAGTGATAGGTAAAATTGAGCATCTTTCACCTTAGTTTGATGGGCTTGATTCTTTTTGGCGATAAAGACATATTATTATAGGTATAGTAACTAGGAGAATTTTGGATGGTGAGGAAATGTTGAGTGACTTTTGGTTTCTTGATGCTTGGTTAGGCAATGTATTCCATCTCAATTATTCTTTTGATGTACAAGTCGATGGCTAACCCCAAGTTGTCCTGAGCATCTACATGGTGGTTATTTCCTATTGGAAATAGTTGGATGTAAACTTTTTCAACTTGGAAATTAAGTCCTAGACAACCAACATGTATGCTGGAATTTGTTCATCTCTAGTATTTTAGTCTCCTAGTACTTGATTAGATACCAAACTTGAGTAACTAAAAATTGTTAAGGTGATTGGCACCGAGTGACACGTCTTTCTTCATCCGACGAAGAGAGATTCATACTCAGCCTCATTATTGGATGCTTCAAAGATAAGACTGATTCTTTATTTAAGCATGGTTTAGTTTGTAGTTACAAGGAAAATTACCACTCCTACCCCCTTTTGAGTTAGAGGCTCTATTGGCATCGAGTGTCATCTTACTGAGTTGATTAGGTTCTTTAATGCTAACTTGGTAGGAATGTTCCCATTTGTTCTTTCCCTTTGGTCAACATAGAGATGAAATATGCTAACACCTCCCTTTAATTGCATTCCTAGGTTGATAATGGATATCGAATTTCCCCAGTTCTACCGATATATCGGACATTATCTTGAGAGGTCGCCCTTTATGGGGAATGCCTTGAGATGTAAAGAGGTCATAATTATGACTGAATATACCTCAAAATAGTTCTTTAACTAGTAATAAGCGATTACCATAGAGTAAGATAGCTTCTCTAAAGGAAAGTAGCATTTATCAGCATCCAATATCGTCTTGATAGCATAATAGTTAGAGGATTTTTACCCTCATTTTTCACAAATTAAATCCTAGAAACTACATGGTTGGGCATCGGGATATACAAATAAATTGGTTCTCCTGGATTTGAGACCGCAAGCATAGGTAGTCAACTCAAATAAAGCTTAATCTCCTCAAGTTCCTTCGTACATTCTTCATTCCAGGCTATACTTTCTCTTTCTTCAAGATCTGAAATATGGTTTGCACTTCTCATATGAATTATTGATGCGAGGGAAATCGAGTATTCGGGTAGGGACACTGTCATTGATTTCGGTTCCCGCTCTACATGCAAAAACCTAAGCCACTACAACATTTCACAAGAAAGCACAACGGTAAGTCGGGTATCGTATGAAATCCATAGAGAGTGATTGAAATTTAGATTTTAATTATTTTGCTACTTCAAAAATAAAAGTATAAAAGGTGAAATGGTTAAAAAGGAAAAATTAAGAAGCTAACACTAAACACTATTTAATAATACGAGAGTTGGGATCGTGTACCCACCATGGGCTAAACAATAAATAATTAGAATTTTGGTTTAGTTCATTATAAACATCACATGTGAAGGGATTTTAACACAAAAAAGCGAGATAAAACATTTAATAAAAAATGGTCACACGTGTCTTAAATTGGGATTATCGTTATAAACACTAACATTGTGTGACGAAGAAATTTAAACGCATAATAATCCAACTTTAATACACGAGGTTTCAATTAAATGCAATTTTCTCCAAAAACTAACTTTCGGAGCTCGACGCCCATTAATGGTAGAAACACAATCCCAACCCATTACTACACATGGATTAAACTACTTTAAATAACAATTAACTATTCAAAACAATAAACAAACAACTTAAACTAGTTAATTAGGCATGGAGATGGAGGAACATAAAGGAAATTAAGCTAAACAATTAGAGAAGATGATGAATAGTAAATAACTTACATTAACGGGAAAAACACCCAAGAGAAAAGAGGAGAGGGAAGCTCCAACAACAATTCCCCAAAAAATCTGATTTCTAACCCTAGAAGTGTAAAAAAATGAAATCCCAACCTAATAGAATGTTTACACACACACACACACAGACACACACACACATATATATATATATAAAACCAACCAAAAACCAACTTAAAAAATGAAATTTGCGGATTCCAGCCGAATTGATTCGCACTTCAGCCGAATCGTTCGCACCTACAGATCTGGTTGCTGCAGCTTTGCCCAACTTTATGAAAATGTCGTAACTTCTTCGTTATAACTCGAAATTAGGCACGGTCAGAGGATACACAAAGATAACTCAAAGGGATACAATATCCAAGAAGACATTAGGCTTAAAAAACTAAAATATGAAAAGACTAAAATGCTCTTGAATCTGTCCTCGAGTGTGAATTCGAAGTAAAAACCATATCAACAATGCCATAACTCACTCATTATACATCAGAATCATGCACCGACGGCGAACATGCGAAGAGAAATCAAAGGGATTCAACTTCTATGAAGAGTTTGGGATCAAAATACGAATGATGAAATTAATAAAATGCCCTCGAAACTGCAATCTTTAACGGAACTTTTCCGGAAAGCGTTCAAACTTCATGCTAAGCATCCAAATACCTACAAATGCTCAATTAACCCATGCAAAGCATATATATATATATAAATCTGAGGTTGTCTAGTTAACAAGCATACGTATAAGTATTAAGATACCCGATGGGGCTAATAACCCGTAGGTTAACGGGTGAACTATGCAATATTTGCGTCATATCACACCCCATAACTTACACATTCATAGTGTCCATCAATGGAATAGTAAACAACAAGAACTACAAGACCAAGAGAAAGTATAAAATAGGGAAAAAAAGGATAAGGCCACTTTCACGGGCGAACTATTGCATTTAGCGTAAGCAATAAGCCGTTAAACCCTTAGGTTACTCTAGTGGACGAGTGGTGTCTCGTGAGGGTTTTTAGGGATGAAACACAAAAACATCAAATAGTTTCCTCAAAATACTCCCAACCCAACATGCGAAAAACTCAACAACAACGGAAAATATTTCAAACGCATTATTAGCATATTGAACGAATTCAAACAAAAGTCCGTAGTTATTAACATTATAAAATGAACTTCAAAGAATTGAAACTTTAAAAGTGGGAGGGGAGAAAGAACATGAAAAATATGATTTGCCAAAAACTTATGTTAACTAGATAAACAACATTAAAGCATGCATATATTTAATCCTCGTGGGCATTACACTCATCAAACGAATTCACTTGAAACAGGGAGGTAACACACGGAACATGCGGGCATAAGGAGTAAATGGAAATGGAAATTATGTCGCGCACTTGTCACAAATGAAGAATGTTATATAGAAAATGAAAAATTGTAATTTCAATGAATGATACCCCTAATTAAAAGAGGCGAAATGTATTTTCACAGATTATGGCAACTATTTAAACTTTTAAATAAAATTCGCCCTAAGATCACATAGATCTTTATAAGGCTGTAATGTAGGCTAGGCTCGGGTTATGAAATGAAAGGAATGTATGTACGTATTCAAAGTGTTTGGATTGAAAACTCGGGATAAAGGGAAGAATAGGGGCAATAACGAAAAAGAAAAAAGTTCCCTAACAAACATTAAACATGAAAATAGGAGAGTAATCAGAGCTTATTGAACACTAAATACAACATATACAACCTTTCTCCTTTCTTTTCTTTTTCTCATGTTTTCTTTTGTTTTTCACTTCTCTTTTCGTTTTCACTTTCACTTTTTTTTCTCTTTACTTTTCTCACTCTCACATGCCTAAATTGCAACCACAAAGAAAGAACATCATTCAATCCCAAGTAACATTCCAAACAAAGGTAAGGAAGGTAATATGTATGGTATATAACTCCAATTTGGAGTTGGTTATGGGATTTTCGGTTATGAAATGAAAGGCTATATTTAGGCTCAAAGGGGTTGATGAGGGAAAACATATAAGGTGAGGTCAAGGCCAATATAGTTTATATAACAAAGATTTCCTATAATCATTTCATTAAGTTTACGCAATTATGGAGTAAAAACAAGCTTTGAAAATCATGCTCAAGTAACGCGTTTCATGAATGAACTCAATTAATGAACGATCAAATGAAAGAATAGTGAGATTATCGATGAAATTAACGTTTTCAATGAGGAAAAAAAGTGTATACACTCATAAATGAAGAAAAGCCCAAAGCTCACACGGTGTAAGTATATACAATGCAATAAAAGATTACCGAGTTATAAAAATCTTAAACCAAATTAATAGAACAATAGAGAGCATGTGCTCATGGGATAAAGTTAAATACATGAAGTTATTCATAATATCAATGATTTGAGGATGAAAGTCTAATAACTTCTAAAATCGAGAACATTCATTGTTGAATGTCTAATGGATGGTTCAATTATTAAAATTTATCATCAAAAACAAGGCAAAATGCCCAACAAAAGAGAAAAAGGAAAGAAAAATATTTTTGAAAATTTTAATTTTTTCAACAAAAGGCATGCTTAGTAATTAAAACGGGTGATCAAATCTAAGTACTAAACATGAAATGGATAGAATATCCCACACCCCTAACTTAAATGTTGCATTATCCTTATCGCACATTAAAAACAGAACACACAGATAGGAAAATAATGATATTACCCAAAATTGGAGCGATCCCCAATAAGTATGAGTCCAAAGAATCTACAAAACAAGTTAGTATCAAGCATAAAGAAAAGCAATAACAAAACATTTAACTAATTAAACTAGACTAAACTAAAAGGAAAGAATAAAAAAATTAACGATTTACAACCTACTATTTGGACTTCACACTAAATATACACTACAAGTCTAAGTAGTTGAGGGTCCACCCAAAGAGGGATTTGTCTTTGAAAGATCAACAGTTGACCCTCCAAAGTGAACATGCCTCCCGAAAAATAGGAATTCCGTTTGAACAACAGAAGGCATGTGTAAGGTGTAAGAAATGAACCATAACCAATTAAAAAATTTAGTGGGGTAATGGGGGATTTGGATAAAATGGGGGATAATACTACATTAATCTGGGGAAAAGTAAAATCACAATTCCAAGGTTTTTTAATTGGAAGGGGAGGTGGGGCTAGTGCAAGTGAATAGCCCATGAGATGAAGCATCTCAAAATAACATTCCCGTTTAATAATCGGATCAAAGTCCTCAAGACTTTCAATCGATTCTGTTATAAATTTAATGGTTTGAGAATAGTAGGGAATAAAGGAAATGAAGGACCATCAACCTCAATACGATCGGAACAATTAATAAGAGGTTGAAATTCAAAAGTGCTAAATCTTGGATAACTCTCAATTATTTCTTCATAAAAAAAGGGTGGAGGATAAACGCCAGTTTCAACCCTAACCCGATTTTGTAAATAAATGATCTCATTGAGCATGTCATCAGTCTCCAAAACCAAGCTTGATAACTCTTAGAACGTTCATTTATTTCCTTTATCATTAACTCATAATCAAACAAATAAGAAGACATAATACCTTCTTGTGAGGTTTGATCATAGCTAACGGGATCCCCGCTTTCCAAATTACATTCCGAAGGTGATGAAGGACTACTTATAACTTCTTTAACTTCATGCTCAAGGCGTTCATTTTCAAGAATTTGTAGGCATTCTCTCATTGTTTAAGGAGTATAGCGTCGAAAACTATTATGAGAACAATTAAAATTATCTAAAGAGTTATAGCGAGACATTTCAAAATAAGCTAATTTAATAAAACGACAAGCGCCAAAAAATCAATTTCTCGAAACAATTTAGCACAAGTAAAAAGAATGGATAAAATAAATAATAGAAATACAAAAGAAAAAAAATACTACGAAATAATAAAACAATTACAATCTAACACACACTCTCGAGCAATGGCGCCATTTTGATGCGAGGGAAACTGAGTGTTTGTGTAGGGACATTGTCGTTGATTTTCGACTCCCCCTCTACATGCAAAAAGCTAAGCTACTACTACACTTGTCAAGTAAGAACAACGGTAAGTCGGGTATCGTAAGATATCCACAGGGAGTGATTGAATTTTATATTTTAATTATTTTTCTACTTCAAATATAAAAGTGTGAAAGGTGATGGGTCGAAATGGTTAAAAAGGAAAAATTAAGAAGCTAACAATAAACACTATTTAATAAAACGAAAGTCGAGATCGTGTACCCTCCATGGGCTAAACAACTAATAAATATAATTTTGATTCAAAAACATTTAACCAGGCATTTTTAGTTAATTATAAACATCACACATGAAGGGATTTTAACCCAAAAATGCGAGATAAAACATTTAATTAAAAATGGTCACACGCATCCTAAATTCGGATTATGTCTATAAACACTAACATTATGTGACGAAGAAATTTAAACGCATAATAATCTGACTTTAATACACGAGGTTTCAATTAAATGCAATTTTCCCCAAAAATTAACTTTCGAAGCTAGGCGCCCATTAATGGGAAAAACATAATCCCAACCCATTATCTATGGACTACACATGGATTAAAACTACTTTAAACAATAAGTAACTAACTAAAACAATAAACAAACAATTAAAACTAGTTAACTAGGCTTGGAGATTAAAGAACATAAAGGAAATTCAACTAAACAAGTAGAGAAGATGATGGATAGTAAACAACTTACATTAATGGGCAAAATACCCAAGAGAAAAGAGGAGAGGGAAGCTCCAATAAAAATTCACCAAAAAATCTGATTTCTAACCCTAGAAGTGTAAAAAATTGAAGTACCAACCTAATCGAATGTTTACATACATATACCTAACTAAAAACCAACTTAAAAAATGAAATTTATAGACTTTCAGCTGAATCGATTCACACTTCAGTCGAATTGATTCGTACCTACAGGTCTGGCTGCTGCAACTTTGTCCAACTTTACGAAAAATATCGTAACTTTTTTGTTATAACTCGAAATTCGGTATGGTCAGAGGATACGTGAAGATAACTCAAAGGGTTACAACATCCAAATACTTTAGGACAAAAACCTAAAATATAAAATGATTAAAATACCCTTGAATTTGTCCTTGAGTGTGAATTTGAAGTAACAACCACCCAAAAAATGTCCTAACTCCCTCATTATACCTCGGAATCATGCATTGTCGATGGCCATGCAAAGAGAAATAAAAGGAATTCAACTTCTGTGAAGCATTCGGCATCAAAATATAAATGTTGAAATTACTAAATTCCCCCGAAGTTGCAATCTTTAGCGAAACTTTTTCGAAAAGATTTCAAACTTCATACTAGGCATCCAAATAACTACAAAAGCTTAATTCACCATTGCAAAGCATGTATATATAGAAATCTTAGGTTGTCTGGTTAACGAGCATAAGTATAGGGATTAAGATACCCAAGGGGGCTAAAAACCCGTAGGTTAACAGGTGAAATACGCAATATTTGTGACATATCACTTATAGATGAAGAGATTGAGTGCTGCTAACATTCGGGTTAACTTTCAGACATCTCTAATAATTTTTAGTGGATAAATATTAGTGATCACCTCAAATTGGTTGGGGTTTGTCTCGATCCCCTATTGGTAGACAGAATAGCCCAGAAACTTCCAGACCTTACTCCAAAGTAATATTTAGCAACGTTCAGATTCATCTTATAATATCTTAGGTACTAGAACATCTTTGCTAATTCCTAAAGATGAATGCCTTAGGGCTTACTCTTGATTATAATTTCACTTATATTGACATCTATCGTGTCACCCAGTTGGTGTTTGAACATCTTAGTGACTAACAATTGATAAGTCACCACCACATTCTTGTGTCCAAATGACATAATCATGTATTAGTACAAGCAAGGGTGGTAACAAATGAGGTATTTTCCTACCCAAGACTGAACAGACGGATCTAATGATAACCAAAGTATTCATTTAGGAAAGTCAATTATTCGTGGCTAGGTATAATGTCGACCAACATGCCAATCTTCAATATAAGAAAATTATCTTCAGGATATGCTTTGGTCAAGTCGGTGAAGTCGATGAAGACTCTTCATTTTGAACTACTCTTCATGATAACAACCAAGTCAGAGAGCCATTTGGATAATTGAACTTCTTTAATGGACCTTGCATCTAGAAGTATCCCCACTTATTCTTCCACAACCTTTGCCTTCTCTGTGGCTATTTGGTGCACCTCTTGTGTGATCGTTGAGAATACTGGGTCCACTTGGAGTTGATGGAACATGACTTCATGATCAATCAAATACATAACATAAGGCTTGTAAGAAAATAAATTTTTATTCTCTTTAAAAAGAGATATCAGTTCTTTATTTACGTGATTAGTAAGTGAGCTGGCGATCAAGTTTTTAATTTTCGGGTGTGAAACATCGAACGTGACTTCTTTCAATGGTCACATGGCTCTATCTGTAGGGCCACCCTTATTTTTTCTAACCCCGGTCTAACATACATTAGTTTCTACATGGACAGGGTATCCTCGTCTTTGATCTCTTCGTCAGTAACCACTTTTTCTTTCTAATTTTATTTCTTAGTACTGATAGCAGTGACAGAACATTCTCAAAAAATACTATGATTTCTCCTCATCTCCATTATCCCCCGATTAGTGATGCATTTGACCTTTTGGTGATAAGTGAAAGGGACATCCTTTGTAGGATGAAACAATCCTTATCCATGAATAAAATTATAAGGGGACTTAATGTCAATTACTAAAAACTTGATTAACTTTGAGACATTCTAAGTTAGTACTGGAAGTATAACCTTGCTTTGAGGCATGGTCATCTTTCTAGAGAATTTGACCAACGGGGTGGTTGCTTCCTTCAAATCCTCCATATCAAAGTTGATCTTGTTCAATAGTTTCAAGTACTTGACCTTTGAAGAGCTCCCCCGGTCAAATAGTAACTTGTCCACATCCTAGTTTGCAATCATGAGAGTGATTACTAGAGCATCATGATGAGGAGTTTTGACTTCGACCAAATTTTCCTCACTGAAGCCTATGTGCTTGTTATAGTCAACATCTTCTGGATGAAGGAATTTTCCTGTCAAGGTTTTAATGAGGTAATTTTTTACAGCTTCCATGATCGCAATGACTTTCTTCATCTTCATTCGAACATTATTCCATGAATCTTATTAGGACTTGATGCCCCTGGATCATCGTAACTCGTTTCTGATCTCATCATCATCCAGGACACTGTAAGGTTTATGTTCATGCTCCATGGTAGTATTTATGACCTTCTTTTCCATATGGTTGTCTAAATGGCCCCTCCTGGGCCAATTCCTCTAAGTCGTACATTAGCTCTTTGAAATTATCTATTTTATGCTCATTGTATTTATGATAGGATCATCTCAGGATGGTGTTCCTCTTTGACGATTCTCTTATTATCTTCCTCAAAAACTTAAAAAACTGATTTTGCTTAAAAAAATTAGATCTTCTTCTAGAAAATAGTGTTGATAGCTAAGTAGGCCTTGGTGGGTCCTTGATATCATTACTTTTGGATCTGCCATTCTTTTTCTTACCTCATGTCTTGGGAGAATTTTCTTTGTCTCCATTATTGGTCATCATTGACCCACCATTATCGTGATGGGTGTTAGTTGCCACATTTTTCACTTCCAAATATTTATCAATCTTGAACGTAAGATCATCGATAGTGTTGGTCTACTTCTTTTTGAGAGACTGGAAAAACATGGAGTTTATCGGTAAACTAATCTCTAAAAATGACGCAACAATGTGCCCGGATCAATCCTCCACTTCATTATAAGTTTCCCAGTATCTCTCAGCATATTTCCCTAAGGTTTCCTAAGGCTTCTTCTTCACAAAGAGGAGTGAGTTTATCCTCTTAGGATGAGAACTACTGGTTATGAATCTTGTAATGAAAGCTTTTGCGAGCTACTTGAAATTTATAACTGACCTATGTAATAACTTTTTGAACCACTTTTGTGTAGTATACCCCAGACTGGAAGAGAATATTTAACACGTAAAGGCCTCATTATTCCTTTAGAGAGCCATTGCTTGATCGTACTGGAAAATATGATCGATATGATAAGTCTTCCCATTATAGATATTGAATCAGGTAGTGGAGAACTTCTTAAGAATCTTGGGTTCCTCAAATGACCTTGAGAATGGGGACTTCATCTAATTGATGAGGTCATTCTGCCCAGTTCCTTAGTAGACCTGGCCATGTGATTAAACGAATGTTAATTAATGTCTCATCAAGTGAGATCATGGAATAATACTTGTGATTACCCCCTTCTTGATCTCTTTTTGCTACATGGCTCCTGTGACTGGAGCAGTCTTGATCGTGTCACGAACTCCTTCGTCGACTGTGATTTTTTCTCTCCTAAGGGCTAGGTGATCGGGCGTAGCATTATCATTTGTCTCCATGGATATCTTGCTCCATTCTTTCCAGGAGACATTGAAAATATGTGTTCTCCTCTTATTGGAGGCTTGTGGTGCCTTCCTGTTCATGAAGTCTCCATTCATAGGTGTCTTGAAGCCCTAAGATATGAGTGGATCTTGGCTCTGTTCATTTCTCTCCAGAGTATGTTCCATCTATGGATGGTAATGTGAGTTAGTAGTGTCGCGAGTGTGTGTCTCCCTTTGTTATGGGCTTCATAACTGACTTTAGGTGCCAAAGGTCTATTTTCATGGTCATCGTTAGAGGGCACACGATGGTTGTGCGAGGGAGACATGAATACTCTTTGGCTTTGCTTGGCTGATAAAAGGAAACTAGTTTCCAATAGACGACGCTAATTATGGGTGGTAAATTCCTACTAAAATGATTCAACACGATTGAGACAAATAGAATATGAAAATCATAATGAAATAACACAAAATATACATGGTTTAACAACGAACCTATGTCCACAATGGTGTTTTTCTTCTTATTAAACAGTTGTTGATAACAAAGATTACATGCCTCTTTTGCCAAGGATGTGGATTAAATTTTTTTTAGAAAAAGGGACGTAGCCCCTTGCTTTTACTAAAACCAAGAAATCAAATGAAACATATAAGAATGAAGGATGACTTTAGAACATAGTCGATCTAAGTTGTGAGGAGCGTTGGTATTTCTCTCTCTCTCTCTCTCTCTCTCTCTCTCTCTATCTCTCTCTCTCTTTCTCTCTCGTTGGGGTCTGAACCTCCAGAACTACATCCTCCGGATCCTGACATGAATCTGGCCAAAAGCTTCACATCTTTATTCTCCTCCTCTTCATCATCTTTGATATTTCTCCTAAAATTTCTATATATTTCAAAGGTCAACCTTCTATTGAATTCTCCATTGAAGAAACTGCACATTTGACTAGTCCTTACAAATACTCTATGATTGGTCATTTCAGTTTTGGCAGACCTTCATTAGAATCAATTCAGAAGGCTTTTCTTGGGTTTTCTTTAAAAGTTTCATTCTCTATTGGTTTATTAGGTGATAATCATATTTTAATTAGATTGTTTTGTGAATAAGACTTCTTGTGGTTATGGTTTCATGAACAATTAAATATCTTTAAGGCTCCACTGAAAGTGATGAAATGGTCATCGGATTTCATTCTAAGCTATGACTCTATTATCTTTCCTGTGTGGGTTTCTCTTCCCCACCTTCCAGTTCATCTTTTTGCTAAGCCTACATTATTTGCTATTTGTTAGATGATTAGAACCCCTTTGTAAATGGATAAGGCTACATCTTCTGTCTCTAAACCAATTTAAGCTGGGGTCTATTTAGAGATTGATGTTTTAAAACCTCTACCCCAGCGTATATGGATTGTTAATGGGACTTAAGGGTTTTGGCAGAAGATCAGTTACGAGAATTTACCACTTTTTATGGTTTATGCATGCAAACTGGGCATATCTCCAATGACTGTCATGGTGATACAGTAGGATTTGAATGTAACCCTAAACCTGTCGCCATTAACTATCCAGTCGGAATCACACAACAACCAGTTGTTAAGGAGTCGTTAAAGTCGTATAAGGTTGTAACAACTTGGCAAGAAAAAAGGAAGATTCAAAATGGTGGGGTTTATTAATGATATTCTTAAAGCTCCTATTCCCCAGGAGGTTTCAAATATTGATAACAAATTAAAAGGTGCGAGTCAGTTGATCCCTAAAAATGCTCCACCTTTTGGTGGGTCAGTCAATATGACACCTCATGGCCTGGCTTCCTCGTCAGCAACATGAGCTCATTTATTTGATACAACTCAATTACCTCTAGCTATTGAGGACCTTGGTATAAAAGATGACACTGGTGGGGATCTTATTATCCATAATTCATTTGTTGCACAGATGGAAGAAATAGATACCGAAGAGGGAGAAATTCATGTTTCCCCCACTGAAACAACCTCCTTACCAACTTGCGTCCAATCATCTACTATATCGAAAAATGGTTTTAATATCAAAGATTCTCATGCAAGCTTATTACCACTGTGAAATACTACTGATGGTTTAAACTCTACATCTCCCCAGCTACCCTCTATCGCAGATATGAGGAATTTCTCTAATCAGTTGCAACGAAAATTTAGTTGTCTTGGAAACTCTTCTAACCAACTGAGACCTGATGAATTGAGTAATGAGGATGCTCACGTGGATATTTCTTCTACGGGTATGACTAAGAGAAGGAAAAATAAAAATAAAAAAATTCATGTATGAGTTATTAAAACCAGGTTTGTAACTAAACTGTCTCAGGCTCATCTCCCCATCAATTCCTTATGATAAGTCTCCTCTTTTGGAATATCAGAGGGGTGGGGAATAATGCTTCAACTAGAAGACTTAAGAAGATAATAAAAAAATATAATATCTGTATGATTGCCATTCAGGAATAAAAAATTAATGTAATCAATCTATCTTATCTCTCGTATAAAATTGGGCTTGCTGGGCATGTATCTAATGTGGGAGGTAAAATTTGGATTTTATGGAACCTTAACTGTCATGTGGATATAGTTAGAGACATGGACCAAACTTTGACAATTTCAACTACTTTTCCCAATTCTCTCAAACTTACCTCATCTCTTGTGTGTATGCCAAATGTAATAGATTCTGCTCTGGGATGAATTTAATGCTATTGCTGCCCTTCGCTGTGAGTCTTGGGTTATAGGGGGATTTTAACATTGTGGCTAATCAACAGGAAAAAATGGGAGGCAATATGGGTTATAGTAAAGCCATTATTGATTTCAATTCTACTATGATTGAAGTGGGTCTTCAGGAGATCTCATTTTTAGGTTCAAACTTTACTTGGTGAAACAATAGAGATGGGGAATCTCGAATTTGGGCTTGATCATATTTTGGGAAGGTAATCCCCAGCAGAGTCGCCACAAATGTAGAGGGGGCCTGAAGGTAATCCTGGGATTAGGGATAATCCACTAATTAGCAACAGTGTTCTGAGGATAAGCTCAAGCGTGGCAAACTCAAGCGTGGCATCTTGGTGAGGCAGCTCAGCGTGGCAACTCAAGCGTGACATCTGGGCGAGGCAGCTCAGCGTGGCAACTCATATATTAGCTTATTGTTTTAATCACATCGTACTTTCATTATTGATTTCTGTAAGCTCTAACGATTGTAATGACGTAACGATAATAACTAAAGGGTTTTGTATGAGGTCAAACGGTACTTGCGAGAGACCAGGCTTGGCAGGGCCTGGGAGAGCTTTCATGCTCTATCGAATGACCTCACTGTGGGAACTTTAGAGGGACCTGGTTTGGAGGATTGAGAAGTAAGGCACCGTTGGGGCTTGTCCTGACCACCGTAGATACACCTGGTAAAGCACCGAAGGACCCTGACCGTGGAACCTCAAGCGGAGCAGCTTGGAGTTCTATCGGGCATTAAGTTATGGACCAAACAACCCTATACTTAATGTCACATCTACTATGGGTGATGTCACTAGCCATCTAAACGTTTGTCAGACATACACTTGAGTAAACCGCTGTGGTATTTGGGGCTGTCAGGTAGTTGGTGAACCACCTCTGCGACAACAAACCCCTGACACACAGTGGATAGGCAAAAGGCATGTCTTGGCATTTAATGTTTATGACATGGAGACAACTAGTGCATCAGGCATTTAATGTTGTGACATAAAGTATGAGGGATGTCTTTCATACTCTTTAATGACTGAGTTGCCTCGGGGGTGGTGTGGGGGGCTATTTAAGGACCCCAACCACCTTTGAGGAGAGCATGATCTTTTTGGAGAATTAAGAAAAAGAATCATTGCAAACTAGAGAGTTCACTAACTCACCATTGTCATTTATTGCGAAGCTTTTAATATTTGACAGAGATTCTTGAGGGAGTTTGGTGTGTTGCTACCTGCCTATCAGGATGTATCTAGGGTGCTTATTTTCCCTCTCCCTCTAGCTAAGTCACTTCTAAAGTTCATTATTATTCCCTGAGTCATACACGAGAGGCTTTGTGAGTTTAAACTGAGTCCATCTTCATTGAGTTTTGTGTGTGTGTTTCCTATAATTAGTCTAGGGTGTTGGCTAATTTAACTCGTGGTTACCATACTCAATAGGGGTTACGCCTCCACATATATAATCTAAAGTACCCTCTTACATTTGGCGACTCTGCTGGGGAGGCATCCTTCTAGAGAAGGAGTATGGCGCAGGATAACGCTACTAGAAGACTCAATTTTGATGACATACAGCATAATGAAGAACAAGCTGCAAGGGAACAGGAGGCCTTAAGAGATGGGGCTCCTCGGGGAGAGATACCGCTGGCTCCAATAACGATAGGCGTCCCAGGGGCTGCACAACCCTCCACGAGCGTAGGGCTGGGACCTACCCAGATGGCGCTCCTCATGAGCAAATTTTACGAGTTTTTGCAAACCCCAGTAGCTTCCACTATGCTGGGAGGATTGGAGACTAGTGCCTTCGTGACACCAGGAGTGGCCCCAGGGGCCCCACCAGGGGCAGGCGTTACGGGAGCGGTACCAGCAAGTGTACCCTCTGTTGTGAATCCCACTGTGGGCGGCTCAGGCGTTTCAATGGCGCAACCGATAACGTTCGCTCCAGTTGCAACGAGCGCTCAACCATCTGCTCCGTTGCAGGTGGCCCCAGTGGCCTCGCCCTTGGAAGAGATGAGAAAAGAGATGCAGAAGGAGATGCTGAAGTTCATGCAGTCTTCCTCGCAGGCTGTGGGCGAGGTGGCAGCAGTCTACGACGACTTCCGGACACCTTACCCCCAGGAGTACAATGACGAACCCTACCCGAAGGACTATATTCCCCCTACCTTTGAAAAATATTCAGGGAAGGGGGGGAACCCGAAGGAGCACATCAAGCGTTTCGTCGAGCACCTGGGGGCGCATTGCAATGACAAAAAGCTTAGGCTGAGGGAGTTTTCCAAATCCTTGACTGATAAGGCCTACACTTGGTACTCTCACCTGCCTCCCAATAGTGTCTCCACGTGGGAGGAGATGCACGTATTGTTTGTCCGAAAGTTCTTCTTGGCAGAAGATGAGTTCACCCTAACCCAACTTGGCAGGGAGAGGCAAAGGCCAGGAGAGGAGGTAGTGGCCTATATCCGAAGGTTTAGGGAAAGGTACCTTGACGTGAGGGAAGAAGCTAAGGAGGCCAGGTTACTACAAATTTGTGCTGAGGGATTACTTCCTGAGTATATCTGTCACTTGATCAATGAGACACGCGAGGGAACTTTTTCAGCTTTCTTAAAATCTGCAAGAAATATATCGTTGGTGGTGCGACCTAGCCCGGTAGTAGCCCCCATGATGTTCAGACAGACGATACAACCCATCGGGGGAAGGACACAGGCCCCACGGGTAGGATATGTCAAGAGAGAAGATGGGGGCAAGGCTCAGAGGAAGGACAACAAAAGAAAGTTCGGAAGGGATAGGGAAGACCCGCCACCGTTGCCTTGTACGGTGGAGGAGGCTATGAGTTGCTATAACGCAATGGTCCAAGGCGGAACGGTTTACGAGCCAAAAGGTGTCCCGATAGAGGAGCCCGACGTGGCAACTAGGGCCAATCCCAAATATTGTCAGGTGCATCGAAAGGTCCAGCATCCAACAGAAAGCTGCTTCACGCTGCGAAGAATCATAGACAAGTACGTGAAGGCGGGAACGCTGCAAATTCCCCCACAAAACGTTAACAATAACCCGCTCCCGGCGCACGGGGCCAATGTTGTGACGGCCTATGATGAAGAGGTAGAGCGAGAGGGGAGAGGGGCAA
Organism: Sambucus nigra; assembly: GCA_949130495.1. Lineage (NCBI taxonomy): Eukaryota > Viridiplantae > Streptophyta > Magnoliopsida > Dipsacales > Adoxaceae > Sambucus > Sambucus nigra. The sequence continues at coordinate 183,752,864 of OX422207.1, forward strand.
CGAGGGAGTTCGATAAAGCACTTGAGTATTGCACTAGAGGAATGGCCAACGTAGTTCTGGCGTATGATGAAGCAAGTGCTAGGGACGTAGAAGACGCCTATAGCGTTGAGGGCGAGGAAACAGGTCCAGTCATAGAATACAGCGCAGTTTCAAAATCCCCAAAGTTCGCTTGGTTCTTCGATCAAGTGGGGATACCAAAGGAGAGCAGACTGGAGATAACTCGGACGATCCTTGACATCGCGAAGAAGGACGCGGTTCCCTCGCTGAAATGGAGAGGACCCATGGCGAGGCTGGTAAAAAAGTTCCTATCAGAGGTGACCTTCAGCGATGCAGATAGAGCTGTAAGGTTCCCTCATAACAGGCCCTTGTATGTGACGGCCAGTATCAACGGGGTTAGTTTTGCAAGAACGCTTATGGATGGGGGTGCTTCCATCAACATTATGCCGATCAACTCCTTCCACGCAGCTGATATCCCAGAAGAAAGGTTGGTCCCCATGCCTCTGGTAATCTCAGGGTATGACAACCAATCTTCCAAATCCATTGGGTATGTGAATGTGGGAATTGTAATGGGAAATCTGAGTTCCCACATCAAGTTCCATGTAATAGAAAGTGCAACTTCCTATCATTTACTAATAGGAAGAGTATGGATGCACAATCAAGGTTTAGTTCCTTCAACATATCATCAATGCGCCAAGGCGAATGTTAAAGGAACAGAAGTGACCATTAGGGCTACAAAAAGGCCCTTCGCCATCGAGGAAGCTCACTTTGTGGATGCGGCCTTTTATACGGAGTTGGAGGAAGATGCTCGAGTCCTAACAAGAAGAATGGAGGGGGCATGGGTTCCCTCGATCAGAGATAGAATGGGGCCTCTGAACGAGCAAGGCAAAGAAGCCGCGAATAATGAAGGGGTGAGGGCCGAAGAAACCCATCAGGTGATCCCTCGACCCCAAGGTACTACGAAGCAGCTCAAAAACAAAGTAAAGCTTAGAATGGATCCTGTGGAGCATGAGGTCCAACGGCAAAGCGTGCTGAGTCGCTTTTCAGGAGGAAGAATCGCTGAGGCTTCGAGAGAAAGGAAGAGGAAGGCCTTGGCAACAGCTACCAACAGGCAATGCAAGAAGGTGATCACTGAGGAGGGGAAGGTGGTATACCGTTTATAACGATGTGAGCGGGCGGCCGAAGAGACCGAGGATGGGGCTGACCCGTTATATGAGTGTTTCTTGATAGATCAACAGGGACAGTGTATGGTGATAGACAACTCCAACATACAGGAGTTCGTGGAGGAGGTCGCCGAAGAACCAGACTACATGGCAAATCAACCGAAGCCCCAGGCACAAGAGTTGGAGCGGTTGAACCTGGCAGGAGAAGGGGAAGACCCAAGGCCCATCTTCATCGCGAAGGATCTCGGTAAGGCGAAGCAAGAAGCCCTGGTTGGGCTAATCCGGGAGTTCATAGATGTCTTTGCGTGGAAGTATACCGAAATGGAAGGACTAGATGAGGAAGTGAGCTGCCACAAGCTAAACGTGACACCTTCAGCCATCCCGGTAAAACAGGCAACAAGAACTTATAAACCTGAGTTGGATTTGAAGATCAAGGAAGAGGTTCAGCGTTTATTGGCAGCAGGATTCATCAAACCAATACAACATCCCCTGTGGCTATCTAGCATTGTGCCAGTAGGGAAGAAGGACAAGAATCAAATAAGGATCTGTGTGGATTTTAGAGATTTGAACAGGGCTTGCCCCAAAGATGAGTTCCCTCTACCTTCCATCGATAGCTTGATAGATGCCACGGCTGGACATGAGATGTATAGCTTCATGGATGGGTACGTTGGGTACAATCAGATCAAGATGGACCCCGTGGACGCAGAGAAAACGGCATTCAGAACCCCGTTGGGCAATTTCATGTACAAAGTAATGCCGTTTGGACTTAAGAACGCGGGAGCCACTTATCAAAGAACAATGATGGCCATTTTTCACGATTTCCTCCACAAATTTGTAGAATTCTATGTGGATGATTTGGTCATCAAATCGAAGAAGGAGGAGTCCCACCTAAATGACTTAAAGAAGGTGTTTACTCGATGTAGGAAGTATAAACTAAGGATGAACCCATTGAAGTGCGTCTTCGGAGTAACATGTGGAAAGTTTCTGGGCTTCGTGGTTGATCGACAAGGGGTGCAGATGGACCAGGATAAACAACGCGCGATCTTAGAAATGCCGTACCCAAGAACGGCGAAGGAGCTAAAAAGCTTCCTCGGAAAGGTCTCCTACCTCAGAAGATTTGTACCAGGATTGGCCGAGGTAACACACCCGTTGATGCAACTGCTGCGAAAGAACACAAAGTTCAGGTGGGAAAAGGATCACCAGGAGTCCCTCGATGAGTTGAAGAAACTGCTCGTTTCACCGCAAATCATGGTTCCTCCACAGGCAGGAGCACCGTTGCAGCTATACCTCACCTCCACTACAAGGTCCGTTGGAGCTTTGCTGGCACAGGAGATCGACGGGCAAGAACGGCCAGTGTATTACCTCAGTAGGATCATACATGGGCCGGAGATTAGATATAGCAGCCTAGAAAGGCATTGTTTGGCCTTAGTCTTTGTAGCACAAAAACTTAGACATTATATGCTGTCTTTTACAATTCATATTGTAACTAGATGTGATCCTATTAAGTACTTGTTGGCTAGAACTATCTTGATTGGCAGGGCAGCTAGGTGGTTCCTTATTCTCTCCGAATATGATTTAAAGTGTGTGGTTCCTCGTGCTATCAAGAGCCAGGCGTATGCTGATCTGTTGGCAATCTTTCCATCAGGAACGTTTGAACCACCTAAAGAAGACATTCCGGGAGACGACTTACAAGCCAACTATCTGGACACAACCGATGAGGAATGGACGATGCAGTTCGATGGGTCTTCGGCTGAAAAAAAAGGAGGGGCAGGGGTCATCCTTTCAAAAGGAACGGAGGAAATTTGCCTTTCCTACAAACTAGATTTCCCTTGCTCCAATAACGAAGCAGAATACGAAGCGTTGGTACTAGGGTTGCTGGAGGCTCTTCGAAGGGGAATTCGTTCACTCTGCATCAAGGGTGATTCGAACTTAGTAATTCAGCAAGTTAATGGAGAATATGCGTTGAAACACATGAATTTGGCACCGTACAGAACGATCATTCAAAGGCTCCTCAGCCAGTTCCATCGGGCCAAAATCAGAAGACATCCCAGAACAATGAACCGACATCCAGACGCTTATGCCACTATTGCTCAAAAGATGGTCATGAGGAGCGATACGACTATTGTTACGATCCAACGAAGAACAGCTCCTTCGGTGATACAGTCAATACTACCGACGGAGGGAGACGCGGGTTGGAGAGGAGAGGTCAGGAAGCAACTGGAGTCTGGCGAAGGAGCTATGGGACTCAGAGAGTTGGCCCAATACTTTACAAACCAGGGAAATCTTTACTTCAGAAATGCAGGGGGATGGTTATCGAGATGCATTGGGCCAGAGGAAGCAGAGCGGAGGTTGAAGAAAACACATGAGGAGCACTGCGAAACAACTGAGATACCTCTTTATAGGAGAATTCAAAGAGGGGGATATTTTTGGCCTAAAATGAAACAGGATGCGGCAGAACTACAACGGAATTGTGATAAGTGTCAGCTATTTTTCGAAGCAGCTGAGTGCCATTTCATTGAAGCCCAAACAGACTGGAGGCAGCCCTATATCGACTTTATTCAGGGTGGAATTGTCCCAACGGAGAAATTGGATGCGATGGGACTAAGGCGAAGGGCCCCGAGGTTCTATATCCAAGAGGGGTAGCTTTATCGAAGGGGGTACTTCAACAGGCCGTTGCGTTGCATTACAAAAGAAGAAGCAACTGAGGTCCTCAAACAAGCCCATGACCCAGCTCACATGGGAGGGGCCAAGTTATATGATCAGCTGATGACGTTGGGGTATTATTGGCCAACGATGGAGAAAGACTCCGCCGAATTTGTCCGAAAATGCAAGGCTTGCCAGCTTCATGGAAATATGATCCATGCCCCATCGGTGGACTTACACTCTCTGGCAACGCCTTATCCTTTCCACACTTGGGCGTTCGACCTCGTGGGGGCGATACATCCTTCGTCGAGGGGTAAGATATGGATACTGGTAGCAACGGAGTGCTTTACAAAATGGGCTGAAGCAATACCACTTAGAAGGGCCACGGCTGGAGTAGTGAGTAGCTTCATCAGAGAGTATATCATTTGCCGTTTTGGGATCCCAAAGGTTATTCTCTCAGATAATGGGACTCCCTTCGTCAACTCAGAAGTAACGATGCTCACAGACAAGTACTCCATTGTTCATCACACTTCAACGGTAGCATACCCGAAGGGGAATGGTCAGGCTGAAGCAACTAACAAAACTCTGGTTAATATCTTGGCTAAAACGATGGAGGACTTTCCAGGATCGTGGGATGACAAGATACCAACAGTGTTGTGGGCCTATCGAACGACGAAGAGGAAGCCCACAGGGTACACTCCGTTCTCCCTTGTCTATGGGGCTGAGGCAATTCTTCCAGTAGAGTTGGAAGTTCCCTCGGCTCGATACGCCTTGCGAAGCAGCATGCTCCCTCAGAACAGGCATGTGCAGTTGGAGGCATTGGATGAACACAGAGACAACGCGATGCAACATTTTCAAATGTATACAAAGCAGCTCTCTAGGGCATATGACAACATGGTAAGACCAAGGAGGTTCGTGGAGGGAGATCTCGTTTTGAAGGCAGCAGTGAAACACATTAGGGGACTTCCTCTGCCAAAGTTCGCAGCCAATTGGGAGGGGCCTTTCATCGTGAACGAAGCTCATGATTCAGGTTATTGCCTAATTTCTAAGTTGGAGGAAGATAGGCCATTCAAAATTAACAATAAATGGCTGAAAGTATATCATGTGTAGACAGTTTGTTTGTACCATCAATGTATTGGGTCTTCTTATTATGAATATACAAGTTTTACTGATGATATGAAATATAGACATTGATATGAAAGCAAGCATAACTCAGAGATAAACTAAACAACGTACATTCTTCCATTCATTAAAGAAGAGAGCATTACAAGCAAAATAGGGAACTACTGCCCAGGAATTACATGAATGAAAGAAAGAAAATATGTACAGGAGTTTTACTACGCTAGGAGAAACCACAGATCCGGGGAAGAGAAAAAATCCCCGGGGAGACCCGAAGAAACTGATGCAAACGAATTTTGAGCGTTGACAGCAACCTCTAGCCTGGTTTGCACCTGGGCGCGTTCAATAAGGAGCTTTTCCCGTTTTAGCTTAGCCAAACGCAGAGCTTCTTCGGCTTTCGTTACTTCTTCATCGGCCGATTCCAAAAGAGGTGCCAGCTCGGCTAACTTAACCTCCTCAGCCCGTTGGTCCTCCTGGTACCTTATCAACACTTCCCTCTGGCCGATCAGTTGCTGGTTCTTCAAAGTCTTCAGATGCGTTATAAGCCAGTCAAAACGGAAACCATCACGCCCCAACTCCTTCAGAAAACCTAGAAATTGGTTGAGAAGGGATCTGGTAACACTGGCAGTGGGGGTACTAGCAATTTCAGCAACAACGATCGCCATGCCTTGCAGCCTGTGACTCATCACATGAATATTTGAGCGCAGGCAATCCGGTGTGAAGGTCTCAGGATGGTGATCCACCAATTGTTCAATCACCAGCCGATGGTTGACGGGCATTTGAGGAGATTGCCGAAGCACCATGAGACAGAACGAGTGAGGAGCTAGGTCGGGAAGAGGGACCTCACACCCAGATTCGCTCTCAACTGCAGCACCAGTCGTAGAACCTTGATCATCATGAATAGAATTTTCCGAAGCATCAGGTTCTCGGAAGGGCGAGCCTACAGGTGAGAGGACTGGGGGCGAATCTTCCCGAGCAACCTGAAAAGAAAAGCCCAAATAAGGATATGAAAAATCTTAACAAGCGTTTTCGTTGTTAAGTCACCGTTATAAGGTGGAGTTTACGAAAAATCTTAACAAGTGTTTTCGTTGTTAAGTCACCGTTATAAGGTGGAGTTTGCGAAAAAATCTTAACAAGTGTTTTCGTTGTTAAGTCACCGTTATAAGGTGGAGTTTATGGAAAAAAAAACTTAACAAGTGTTTTCGTTGTTAAGTCACCGTTATAAGGTGGAGTTTATGAAAAAAAACTTAACAAGTGTTTTCGTTGTTAAGTCACCGTTATAAGGTGGAGTTTATGAAAAATCTTAACAAGTGTTTTCGTTGTTAAGTCACCGTTATAAGGTGGAGTTTGCGAAAAAATCTTAACAAGTGTTTTCGTTGTTAAGTCACCGTTATAAGGTGGAGTTTTATGAAAAAATCTTAACAAGTGTTTTCGTTGTTAAGTCACCGTTATAAGGTGGAGTTTTGTGAAAAATCTTAACAAGCGCTTTCGTTGTTAAGTCAACGTTATAGGATGGAGATTATGAAAATCTTAACAAAAGATAGGAGGAAAGATATACCTCAGTCACAATGGGAGCATTTGAGGCAGCCACAGGGACAGGAACCGTTGGGGGAGCAATTATTACCCCAGATGCCATAACGGGATCCCTGGACGCAGAAGCCTCCACGCTTGTCCAAACTTGATCACCCGTGTAGGGCACAAGGGCAAGCATATGGGGTTCATCACGAGAGGACACGGAGCCCTCAAACAAAGCCACATCAGGAGGGGGTGTAAACACACCAACCTGGGCCCTCACTACAGGAGTTGATGCAAGATCGGGAGAAAACTGTGCACAAAGCCAAGTGTTAGAAAAGAAGAATGGGCACAGAAAATATGAAGAAATAGCTCGACGTGTTGCTTACCTCAGTTATGGTGCTAAACAAAGGAATGACAGTCGGGGGTCTCATCAGCATCGTTCGAAGAAGAATACTTTCCAACAACGAAGACACTTCAACCTGGGGTACCCAAAACATATCACAATTCAGTAAGCCAAATAAGGAAAGAATATGACTGAAAGAACTACAACAAACAAATTACAGATCACATCATACCTCGGGTTCACTCTCCTCAGCAAGTACAAGGGGCAGAGGAACCTCGGATGAGGCCTGTAAATCTGAAGGGACCAAAGGTGTTATCTCGGGAGGTGCCACTTCGGGCAGGGTCATCGCTTCAGGCGAGGAAGCACTCGCAGGGTCAACGGCATCACCTCCCGCAATGACATCCCTCGCACGTTGGCTGACTAAACGACGAGAATACGTAAGCCCTGTCATGGGGGAACGGGGAGGAGTCACATCGGTATGAGATACACCGAAGCGTCCCCCCACAAAAGGGCTCACGGGAGGACTGGACGAGTCTGGTTTTTCTATTTCAACCCCCTGCAAAACAGTTGTCAAAGAAAGGGGGGGAGGGATAAGTATACACACAAGCAAAGACAGTCACCCTCAAGCAAAAAGGAGATAATAATTAAGTCAGCAATGCATACCTCAGATTGGGAAGAAGAAGGAGAAGCTTGCACCGAGGAAACTTGCTTCCGCTGGGACTTGGTGCCTAAAGTCTTCCTCCTCAGCCTTGTCATGGCACTACCAGTGGCTTGAGGAACCTTCGAACCTTTTCTCCTCTTTGCAGCTGGCTCAGTGGGATCGACGACGATCGTGGGGAAGACAACCGAGGGAGGAACGACGACAGCGCGCCGTTGAAATTCTGCATTCACCCGATCTACCTCAGCCTGCGCCTCCCTCCTTAACCTCTCGGCCCTTTCAGGAGATATGGGAGGAGGAACGGAGGCTATGGGTAGGGCTGCCACAGGAATCCGGGATTTGGACTTTGCCTTTTTCGTGGAGGCTACCCCACTCTTGGCCTTCTTGGTCGACGGCCGCGAAGACCCTTCATCACCAGTAGCTCCAGTCGAAGGAGCAGTCTTCCTGGATACCCCAGCACCTTTCCCTTTGGATATGGCAGTGGGAGTCATGGGGCATAACGGAGGTAGCTCTTTGGAAGGCCCCTTAGGGGTTTTGCTTAGAGGGAACTCAATCCCCAGAATGGAGTTGCCTTTGAGTCCCAGCTCCATCGCAGCAAATGAAAGAACTGGAGGGTACACCGGCTCGCCATCTATGAATTCAGCAATGTTAGCCAGTTGTCTCGGCCAGAACTTCGTGGCAAATAGACTGGTCACATTCCCTTGCCTCTTGTTGGAGGGAATGGTGACTCTCCCAGCCATTGATTCACTTATCCCCCACGCAGCAGTGGAGGAAAATAAGGAACATGCCTCACTAAAGCTAACCTTCGGGTTTGAGGATTGGAAAACTGAGCGAGGAGCCCCCTGATCAAACCCAAATTGACGACTACACCGATTGGGGTTGTAATGTTCGCTAGAATATCCCCACTCGGTGTAGGAAGGCAGATACCCCGGAGAAAGGAGAAGCACCACGGCTAACTGAGGATCTTCAATGTCTACCCCCACCTGTACCACCCTGGATTCGTCCTGAAAGAAATCACAAGTGTGAACAAAGGCGTCCTCTCCGTAAGGCCTCATAACAAAGTCCTCAAAACGATCAATTGAGGCGATCAGCTCTTTTCGGCTCTGCCTCTTGTGATAAATATAAGAGCGGGGGGGCAAAATGGTTTCCCCAGAAGGAGGACGGTTGGCCTTGGCCGCCACAACAGGAAAGCGCACGTAAAGAAAGCTGGTTAGAAGGATGCTGTTAGCAAAATTGGCCAGGTTATAACGGCCAAGGGATCGTTCCATATCGAACAACGTTCTGTCAAGCCAGGTGTAGAGGGACCCTAGGGCAATTGCAGCCAAAGGAAGTTTGATGCCCCGGGCCAAACGAAGGGATATGTTGATAAGGTCCCTTCGGGGCTGATCGTTTGGTTTTCCCGTCAAAAGAAAGCGGGACAGAATCACAAGGATGTAAGCAGGGAGCTCTAACGAAGTACCTTGGCCAGGGGCATCCGTTGAAATTGAAGAACTACCTTCACTAGAACCCTTGAAGAAATAATTAATCAGCGGAGTGAAGGTAGCTTTGTTTGAAGAACCGATGCAACTTCGGCATATTCGGTCCAACGCCAAACGGTCAGCAGTCTCTTCGGCGTCAAGAGGCTCATCGGTATAAGGCTCATGACCTGTTGCTTCGAGCCCCAGAAGCTCGCAGACATCTTCTAGGGTTATCGTGAACTCGCCCCACGCAGCAATAAATGTGTGAGTCGTCACGTTCCAACGAGAAACAAGAATGGGGAGAGCAGCATTATTTTTGGAGAGAGTAAACTCACCAAACCATTTGGCCCGTTGAAGGCCAATCTTACTCAAAATATCACCATAGGAACTCACCATGTGAGAGTTCCAAGCAGCAAAATGGGCAGGAGAACCACCTGGTGCTTCGAAGTCAATTTGGGACCATTGGAAGTCCCCTCGCTCCAGACGAAACCGGAGAGTCCCCTCTGGAGGAAGAAAGCCCCACTTCGAGGGTTCTTCGTCCTCGTCACCCAGCACTAAGGACTCAAACTTGCATTCAAAGTTGACAGTCTTGCAAGCAGCAGCAAAGCAATCATCTTCGCCAAAAATGGGAGAGCGACGATAAAACCTTAACTGATCACGACGGACAGCATCCAGGGCAGAGGCACCAGTAGTGGTGGCGACAGCAGTAGCAGGCGGCGCACTGGTTGAAGAGATGGTGGGATAACTTTGAGAAGCCATGACAGAGTGTTAGTGCAAACAAAAAACAACCTTGAGTCAGAGGAGCCTGAGCACGACAATGGCGGAAGAGCAAACACAGGAGGTGGCGAAGAAGATGAGAGCAAGAAAAGGAAGGCACAAGCTTGAACAGCAATGGAGGTTTCAGATGCTCAACAATGGAAGCTCTCTCTCTCTAAAAGCGAAGGAAATTTGAAGAAGGTAGTGGCAAAGTAAGAGAAAGAAAGGTTTTAAGTGTTTGGGAGATTTGGCCGTTTAGTTTTTTAAGTTCGTCGTTTAAAGTTTCCCACCATTGCACGTGTGTAGCCGCCTGCAATCATTTCAAATGTACACGTGGCACCTCGGGAAGTGTTTTGACATGGAAAAGACAACGCTACGTCATTTAATGAAGTAACACCTGGGGAACTGCCATCAATTAATGAAGTGACACCTAGGGAACAGCCACCGTTACCTTCCTAAGCAAGATTGAGTTTTGGGCGCCAAGATTTTCTCTGACATATCCAATAAACCCCCCAACAAAGAAGGTGTCCCAACGGTTCAAAAAAGCCACGATGTCCCCTCGACAGAAGCTCAAACGTTGTTTAGTTATGACTCAGTTACATCGGGGAGAATTTTTCGCTTTTTCGAACATTACTGGGAGAATATTAGCAGGTCCTTCGGGAGAATTTCAGATATTCAAGCTGGAACGATTGCGGCTCAGCATTAGAAAAAAGCAGCAGGCCAGACAGAGAAGGTTCATCGGATTAAAAAGTTTTCGTGGAGGCACTTCTTGTTCCCACAACAAATCCCTCCACGAAGGGGCAAATGTAGAGGGGGCCTGAAGGTAATCCTGGGATTAGGGATAATCCACTAATTAGCAACAGTGTTCTGAGGATAAGCTCAAGCGTGGCAAACTCAAGCGTGGCATCTTGGTGAGGCAGCTCAGCGTGGCAACTCAAGCGTGACATCTGGGCGAGGCAGCTCAGCGTGGCAACTCATATATTAGCTTATTGTTTTAATCACATCGTACTTTCATTATTGATTTCTGTAAGCTCTAACGATTGTAATGACGTAACGATAATAACTAAAGGGTTTTGTATGAGGTCAAACGGTACTTGCGAGAGACCAGGCTTGGCAGGGCCTGGGAGAGCTTTCATGCTCTATCGAATGACCTCACTGTGGGAACTTTAGAGGGACCTGGTTTGGAGGATTGAGAAGTAAGGCACCGTTGGGGCTTGTCCTGACCACCGTAGATACACCTGGTAAAGCACCGAAGGACCCTGACCGTGGAACCTCAAGCGGAGCAGCTTGGAGTTCTATCGGGCATTAAGTTATGGACCAAACAACCCTATACTTAATGTCACATCTACTATGGGTGATGTCACTAGCCATCTAAACGTTTGTCAGACATACACTTGAGTAAACCGCTGTGGTATTTGGGGCTGTCAGGTAGTTGGTGAACCACCTCTGCGACAACAAACCCCTGACACACAGTGGATAGGCAAAAGGCATGTCTTGGCATTTAATGTTTATGACATGGAGACAACTAGTGCATCAGGCATTTAATGTTGTGACATAAAGTATGAGGGATGTCTTTCATACTCTTTAATGACTGAGTTGCCTCGGGGGTGGTGTGGGGGGCTATTTAAGGACCCCAACCACCTTTGAGGAGAGCATGATCTTTTTGGAGAATTAAGAAAAAGAATCATTGCAAACTAGAGAGTTCACTAACTCACCATTGTCATTTATTGCGAAGCTTTTAATATTTGACAGAGATTCTTGAGGGAGTTTGGTGTGTTGCTACCTGCCTATCAGGATGTATCTAGGGTGCTTATTTTCCCTCTCCCTCTAGCTAAGTCACTTCTAAAGTTCATTATTATTCCCTGAGTCATACACGAGAGGCTTTGTGAGTTTAAACTGAGTCCATCTTCATTGAGTTTTGTGTGTGTGTTTCCTATAATTAGTCTAGGGTGTTGGCTAATTTAACTCGTGGTTACCATACTCAATAGGGGTTACGCCTCCACATATATAATCTAAAGTACCCTCTTACAATAGTAAAGCCATTATTGATTTCAATTCTACTATGATTGAAGTGGGTCTTCAGGAGATCTCATTTTTAGGTTCAAACTTTACTTGGTGAAACAATAGAGATGGGGAATCTCGAATTTGGGCTTGATCATATTTTGGGTAATGATGGTTGGTTTAATAATCAATTTTCCTCAATGGTTGAACATCTTCATCGTACTAATTCTGATCATGCCCTTCTAGTTCATAAATTAAGATTTAATTCTGAATTAGTTCATAAACCTTTCCGCTTTCAGAATATGTGGGCTACTCATAATTCTTCTTTGGATGTAGATGCTAAAGCCTAGAATTGTGATTGTTCAGGAAATCCCATGGCAATATTTCTACTAAATTGAGGAATGTGAAGGATTCCTTAAAGCTTTGGAATAAAAATGTGTTCTCTAATATTTTTTTAAGGGTCCAAAAAGCTGAAGATGATGTTATTATTAAGGAAGCCATGTATGATATGGATCCCTCTCCTCTCAAACGGGAAGCTTGGCCTCTGGCCAAAGCTCAATTTAATAAGGAGCTTAAAATTGAAGAATTTGTTTGGAAGCAAAAGGCTCGTGTTAAATGGGTTAAAGATGGAGACCTCAACTCTAAATTCTATAATTCTATGGTTAAGAAAAAGAGGAATAAACTATTCCTACACCAAATTGATAATGAAATGTCTGTAAATCTTAATAATCCAAAGGAGGTCGAAGAGGAAGTTACTTCATATTTTAAAGCTCTTCTAGGAGAGCCTTCATCTTGTGTAGAGGACTCGATTATAGCTCACATTACCAAGATGATTAATTGCGAGGATAATACTACGCTTTCTAAGGTGTCGGATGAAGATGAAATTAAACAATCCATTTTCTCCATGGATAAAGATAGTGTCGCGGGGTCGGATGGATTTAATGGTTTTTTTTATCAACTTGTTGGAATATCATTGCTAAAGATATTATTTATGCTATTCAATCCTTTTTTGTTGGCAAAGATATTATAAGAAGTTGGTCTTCCACTAATATAATTCTTATTCCAAAAGTGGACAACCCAAAAACTTTCTCTGACTCGAGACCCATTAGTCTTTACAATTTCTCTCATAAAATAATTTCAAAAATTTTATCTAACCGTATTGGTTCTTTGCTTCCAAAAATTATTTCTCCATCCCAAGTAGGTTTTATCAAAGGTCGTTCCATCTAGGACAATATTCTTCTTGCTCAAGAATTGGTTACTCAACTCAATAAAAAATCTCATGGATCCAATGTGGTGGTTAAAGTCGACATGACAGAAGCTTATGATAGGCTATATTGGCTATTTATCATCAAAGTGCTACGGGCTTATGGATTTTCAAAAATGTGGATTGATGTGTTTTGGTGAATTCTTTCTAACTGCTGGTACTCAATTATCCTCAATGGAAAATTGTGTGGGTTCTTTAAATCTTGTCGAGGAGTTTGGCAAGCTGATCCCCTATCTCCAGCTTTGTTTGGTATCATTGATGAAGTTATAAATCGAGGTGTCCATGATCTCATGATTCAAGGGTCTATTGAGCACTTCTCCACTCCCAGTGGCTGTCCGTTTATATCCTCTCTCTCATTTGCTAATGACATCATTTTTTTCTTAATGGCAATGTAAAATCGTTCTGACAGTTCATGGAATTCATGTCACGCTTTGAAACTCAATCGAGTCAGAAGATTAACAAGTCAAAAAGCTGCATTATTTTATCTCGCCACTGCCCTGTGTGCCAACGTTTCCATCTTCTTAACAGGTCCGAGTTCAAGAAGTCTTCTCTTTCGATGAATTATCTAGGAGTTCCTCTCTTTGTTGGCAGGAAAAAAACTCTTATTTCATGGTATCACTTCTAAGGCCGTGGATAAAATAAAGGGTTAGAATTGAGACTTTATTAATCAAGCAGGTCGATTAACGCTCATTCAACCTGTTCTGCATACTTTGGGTTTACATGTGTTCTCCATTATACGCCCGACAAACTCTTTTTTTAAGGACTTCTAAAAAATATGGTCGAATTTTTTTTTGGGTCAGATGGATGGAAAGCGAAAGCATCAATGGGTATCTTGGGATATAATTTCTCGTCCCAAACTTGAAGGTGGTCTGGGTCTCAGAGATTTAAACGATATATGTAATGCATATGCCTGCAAAATATGGTCCCAATTTTTAAAAAAAAAAATCTCTTTGGGCCAACTTTAAGCATTACAGATATAAAAAACTTGCTCATGTTAATTTCAGGGGGATTCCTTCTTTTGCTAGTGTCACACGGAAGTGAATGCGAGCTGTTGAGGAAGTTTTTAATGAAGATAATCTTTCTTGCCAACAATATTGGAAAGGCAAAAATTTTACTTTTTAAATGCTTAGGAAATAATTTGGATGAAACATTGCTCTCAATTCTCATTTTCCATGATATGGGATCCGAGGATTATGCCTAAAGCTTCTATTTTATTATGGCGTATTCTTCATAAACCTATCCCTTTGAACCTCAAACTCAAGTCCATATTTATTCTAGTGGTTTCTAAATGTAGATGATTTTCTCAATCCCAAGAAGAAGACGATGATCATTTATTTCATTCCAGCGAAGTTTCTAAGGAAGTGTGGATTCATTTTGAAAATTTGATGGGCCTCAGAACTCAAAATTTTACATTGAGATCTAAAATCATTTCATGGTTGATAAATTGCCATGGAAGAAATATTAGATCTATTCTTTGTAAAATTCATCCCCTCTTTATTTGTTGGTAGATATGGTGTTCTAGAAATAAAGCTAACTTTGACGGTATCCCAATGAATTCCAAATCGATCATCCAGGCCATGCACTATGATATTCTTCTTGGTTTTAAAGATCGACCTTATAAAGGTCCTTTCTCCAGATTTTTTTAACTCTTTTATTGATGATTTTGACATCTCCAGTTCTAGACTGTAAGCCACCGGAGAAAGGCTCTTTTTCTCCTTTATCATCAATAATATTCTAATTTCTTTAAAAAAAAAGAACATAATCACCTATACAATGACATAAATTGAAATTACTTATCAAATATAAAGTTTGGGAAAACCCAAGCATCTAAATTAATGAGACCTTTTAACTCTATAGGAAAGGAGTTTAAAGAATTTGAATAAATTGGAGTATGTGATGTAACACCATGATTTGCAAGCAAGTCTGCACATTTATTTCCTTCTCTGAGAATATGGAAAAACTTGATATTAAAACCTTGAACTATGTCTCGAATCTTCGCAATATTAGGCACGATACTCCATGGCCATTTTAATTAATGAGAAAGGACATGCATAATCATCAATGAGTCATATTCCACTTGCATCCCTTATAAGATCCTTGAATCACACATCCCTAATCCTCTAAGTATATCCAAATATCCTTCTTGAATATTAGTACCAGTACCAGAACAATAAGTAAAAGCTTTGATAAATCTACCTTCATAATTTCTCAATACTCCTCCTCCTCCCATAAGTCATGGATTTCCTTTACAACTCCCATCTACATTTAGCTTACGATAAAATCCATACATAGGTATCCATTGCATTATTATGTCTACCTTGAGATGAATATGCTTATGCCATTTGAAAGACAAGAAAGAGTAAAATCCATCATGGACTATTGATTCAAAATGTATTCTTCGTAGCATAAATCAAAATGACACATATTGGAGGTGAACATATCATTAAGTCTTCGGGACGACGCAGATACCTAACGTACCCAAATGACTTGTCGACATCATTATTTATCTCACATTGTTATCCACTATCAGCACAATGCTCTGGGGCACAAATCCAGACCTCACTAGAATCATAAAGGTGGGATCTCCCACAGTGTGGGCCTTTTGTGATAGCAAGCAGCGTAAGTATGTTCATATACACAAAAGTACATAATAGGCATACACATAACCTATAATACTCATCCGTACGTAGTATTTATCACTCGAATACTTATTAATTCACAATATTAATTCACTAGTAATTTCTCGAGTATTATTCTCTATCCAGAGGGCTCATAGTTACCCCTTAATGTAATACAGTAGTTATTACACTCATAACCTACTGGTCTACATCCACGATTTACTCCTAATCTCCGTGCCTCGCTCTCATTCATTCGAGTTCATTACTTTAACCATTAAGCCCAACGAACCATAGTCATAAACTCCCTCATATATGACTAAGTCTTAAACCTATCAAGGTGTACTGTCATCCAATATATCCCTCATTATGTTAAAAGGATGTCCCAAAAAGTACCTCTTTTAATCATTCAAATTTTCTAGGCTTAAGTAGGGAAAATAGGCAATTTTGGCAAACTGAATCGATTCGCCGGGAGGCCAAATCGATTCAAAATGTAACAGTTCATATTGTTCGTTCAGTTATTGCATTTTCCACCATTTTTACTCCCATAAACCTTCATAAAAACATCCCAACTCCCAACCAAACTTAACCAAACTTCAAATAGGATCATTCTAGTAGTTCCTAATGAATTATATCATTAAATCCTCAGCAAAAAAAGATTATACAAGATTTAATCTTCACAAAACATAAAAACCCTAGTTTCTCATGTTCTTCATAAGTTTTAATAAATAACCCATATTTATTCATTACAAATCATCCCAAACCCTCTGATTTTTTCTTCCCAACATAAATAAATATAACTACAAGCAATCCAACTTCAATTCATTAATTACACCTACCCAAATTTATTTTAAATCCTTCAAAAACATGTAAATTAAACCCTATTCTACATGGGTATTATAACATGCTTAAAATGAGCACAAGATAAAAACTTGCCTATAAATTGATGGTCTAATTTCATTGATATGGTGATATGGTTGTCCTCCCCTCATTTGGATCTCGATTCCGTCACGTTCGGGGTGGAAATTAGTGCAGGAAGCTTTGGATTTCATCTATCCTTCCTCTCCTATGGACTCTCATCCATCAGATTTGTGTTAACCCTAGCCCCTCACTCTAATGGGACGATAATACTTACAATTTTCGGAGTTCCTCTAACCCTAAGTTCTCAAATGATCGAAATGCCCTTAAACGATGCCGGTTTGGCCTAAAATCGCCCCGGGCCCCAAACTATACATCCAGGTATACTATTCTGACTATTTCTACTGTTTCGAAATCAACTGTGACCTCCAAATCATCATCCGAGTCACTTTATATGATCATCTTATTTCCACCTCAAAATACGGTACACGTGAAATTAAAATAAACCGAATTAATTTAAACTCTATATCACCAAATTAAATAATTTCTCGGAATTAATTAAATTCCAAATCACCGATTTAAATAAATGCTAAATCACCAATTTAATTAAATCATATATCCTTAGAAATATGGAGTATTGCATACTTCCCCCTTATAAAGGAAATTTTATCCTCGAAATTCGGATAAGACTTGTGCTCCAAGGTTTCCACACTACCTTAATCATATACTCTTAAGATTACTACATATAGTTTGACACCTCCTAACCTTGGATAATATTAAAAGAATTCAACTCCGCAAGGTTCCCATACCCCATATACCCGTGCATGACTGCATAAATACTACTCGGCTCCACTGGCCTCAAATTATAAAATCACTATCATATGAGATGCTACTACGATTAAAACTAAACTAAACCCTTAATAATTATCATAGAGTATCTATATTCCACAAAAATAAACATAATGAGTCCAAAATTACATAACATACAATCCAAAATTTACATGTACAAAATAATTACAAATTAATTCCTCAAAAATAATAATAAGCTCTCCAAATAGTTACACTGCCAATCTAAATAAAAAATAAATAACATCCTCCAAATGTCGAGCTCTAAAATCATCCAAAAATTTTATTGTCCAAATCCACGCTAACCTGCCACTAAAAGAAAAATATGGGGGAGTACATAGTATGATAAGAGTAGATGCTCAAAATAATAACGGTGAATAAAATGCAACAATACGAATCTGAATTCAAGTCCAATGCGAGATTCGTGTATTATACCAATTTAATTTCTTAATAACACATTAATAGATCATCGGGTCTCACCTCACCTCACCTAAGCTTCGTGAAGCCTCATCCTGGCTATTGGACTGTTAGACTATTGGCGGGTGACCATTCTACGTGTCATATAAAATTATCATGACACCATGCCCATCAATAAATCGAATCAATATTTTAGATTCCAATAAACTTCATGGTATTAACAATATGTAATACCCCGTACTTTTAATGATTTTTAATTATGGGATTAATTAACTTATAAATGGGAAATTTATTTGTAATTAATCCGGATTTAATTAAATAATTACTAGCGCGATGAGAGTTAGTATTTATTTATGTTAATTATGTTGAATATTACTTAGTAAGTGTAGTAATACGTAATTATAAATTAATTATCGCGAGCGAATAATACGACAGTTATGAAAATTAAGTCAGGATGCGCGCGTTAGTCGTGTTGGAATGTAATTTAATGAAATAAAAAGTAATTTATTTATAAGTCACTCATATGGTCATTTCAAGTGCGCCAAAGTGTCTGAAGGGGTTGAGATAGTAAAAAAAATCTACCTAGTGGTTTAGATTGGGTCCCAGGGCACATTTAGACCAAACCGACATCCCAGAGGGTATTTTAGACATTTTTATTTTTGAGGAAAATAAACTCACGAAATTTAGAGGTCTTTATTAGCTTTGAAGCTTAGTATCCTAGGTTTAGAAGTTACCATTATGCATATGAGACATAGGAGGAAGAGGAGTGGTGTTCGTAGGAGTTCCTAAGGCTAAAAACACCAGTTTTAACCATTATCACCACCATCATGTAGATCATAGAGAGAGGATTGCAACCATACCCTTCCTCATCAATAGTTTAGACCTTCAAACATCAGGTAAATGTTATCTTGTGTGAATTTACGGTTGATATGTGATCCATGTTAGATTGAGATAGCATTTTTACGAAAATCTCATGTTTTGGAAGAATTTAGATAGTGTAAATCATAATTCTTTGGTGAATATTTAAATGGAGTAGGATCATTTATAAATATAGAATCAAACCCATGTTATTAAAATCATATTGGTTGAAGAAATTGGGGCTTAAACGGATGAACGTTAACTTAAGGTTAATACCAGTGGTGGGGGTATATTTTAGTAACTGAAATAACCCAAGAAATAGACGGAAACTTAGTAACCTTTTGGAATAATGTACTTGTAGTTATGCGACGTAAGTTATCGCGTTAAATAAAATATTACGTAGGATATTCGAGATATAATTATACTACGTACAAGACTTGTAAAATACGACGTGCGGGTGCTTATAGGAGATTTATATATACGTAGGTTATGTGATTTACCTATAGTATGGATTATTATGTGTAATGCATCATACCGCACTGTTGGCTATCATGGAGGTTTTCGTGCCAGGAAAATCTTATTCTAATAATCCCAATGGGGGAATATGGACTTATACCTTAGAACCATAGAACCTTGGTACAACCTATCTGTGAGTGATAGTGCAGACAGTCATATGTGTGAGTGGGTATGTGCGTCTACCTTATGTGATATACTGGGACTTGATTGTAGAGTATGAATGCACCATAGCTAAGTCTCGGGGTTCCTTATAAGTATATATATATTATGATAGTGAAGTCTATATATGTACTGGTGATTATTCTACTATGATGGTTAGTAGATGAGAAATAGTATCTTATATAAAATATATTTTAATTTTGGGAATTTATATGAGTAAAGAAATATTTGAATCGATTAATAAATACTGGAAATGCAAGAATGTATTATTCGGGGAATATGGGTGGACAAAATGACTTAGGCATCATAGTGAGGGACTTGTTTCAAACTATTTAGGTGGGACAATATAACTACGATGGATTAGGAGTATACGTTAAGTGTGCACAACAGTTGAGAGGTCAGGATTTCAAGTGAGCACATGTGACTAACATGTATACAATATCTGGTATTTATGCAATTTAAGTCCTTGTATTTTAAAAATATTTTCAACTTGGGCCCTGACCCATTTCCTGTCAAATCTATTTTGTTCTTGTAAAAACCTTTTAGGTTCCTAGCCATAGGGGCGCCAAGCATAGGCGTTCTATTCAGTTGACGTGTCGTAGCCAATGTGGAAATTACATGACCTCGGTATTAGATGCCTCCACATTCATCCTTGATGCATTTAGTGACATTAATTTTGGTCAGGGCATATTTCCCGTTCTTATTTACAGATAGTAGTTTACAGTCAGTCATTTATTTTTCAGTTATTGAATTTACTTCATTTTAGACTATTGTATTTGGGATTTTGACTGGAAATGTTTCCTCCAGACTCAGTTTATTTCATTATGTCATTTTCATTCCTATGAGTTATTATTGGATGTGAATGTTTAGTTAATTATTTAAATATTTTCATGTTTCAATAAATAAAAAAAGATAAATTTGACATCTGATTTTTAAATACTAGGTGGTTAGTAATTATTAAAAAGTTTCGACAGTGATGCTAAGACTGGTTCCAACTAGATATTATGTTTTACATTTAATAAAGGACTGATCACCCGATATTTAATTAAGTATGGGTGTCACAGGTGGTATCAGATCATCAGGCTCTAAAGTCTTTAGGATCTGTGCGGCTTATTATGCTTCCAGCGTAGCTTTCTTTGATATAAGGCCCTATATTTAGGATTGTTGTATTCAATAGTTGTGCATTTTATGTCTTCAGCTATTTGGATATATTTACTATGGACTTATAAATCTTCTCTCTCATTTTATATGCCTACCATACGTACACAGTGAGCTCCTAGGGATGCCCAGCCCGAGACCCAACCAATTTAAGCCCAGGGCACGATGAATGCTACAGAGGTTATCTCTATCGTAGCACAAGTGGTAACTGTATCTTTAACTCTGATACAAAAAACCCCGCCCCAGGCATAGGTAGTGGCCCTGGCACCAGCTCACATATTCCCTTCTTCTTAGGAGCGAGCCAGAGATGCCTTCCAGAAGGCACATCCTTCAGAGTTTCCAGGGAGTTCGGATGTTATGGTAGTGAGCCAATGTAAGAAAGATATCCAATGCCACTTAAGGATGTACGAGTGCACCGAGGTTCAGATGCAAATACTATCTACTTTTAAGCTAGTGGGAGTGGCAGTGTAGTGGTGGGAGTCTATTACCACTGCTGAAGAGAGAGACAACATTATTATTCAGGACTTCTGGGTGCGGTTCGACCGTAAGTATTTCCCTTCCGCCATTTAGACTAAGATGAGGCAAAAATTACTGTATCTCATTTAGGAAGGGAAGATTGTTGTGGAGTATGAGGACAATTTTACGAGATTGATTAATATGGGGCCAGAAGAGGTACCTACTGAGGGGAAGAAAATTCAGATCTTTATGGACGGTTTGAATTCTAAAATTCGCTAGTGAGTTTTGGGTAACCTTTTGTTGGGTAAATGACGTACTTAATGTTGCCCTGTTTCGACCATAGCGTCAGAGTCCGCTTTTAGTTGGGGACGTCGGATTGTGGATGACTCACGTTCATCGTTGGCTTCAGAGACCGTTGAGACTCTTATATGCATAAAAGACTGGTTGCCATAAATTGGTGACAAACTAAGTAAGTCAATTAATTATTTATTACATATTAAAAAAATCTAAGTAGTCAACTAATTTTTCATTAATTCATAATTTTTTCCCAGATAATTTGAAGGTCACGAGGGATACTGAATGACGACTACCGAGACGTTGCAAACTTTTTGTTTATGAAGCGATGTTTTTTTTGGCAAAAACAATCTTTATTGTTATTTCAATTCTTAGTATGTATCGTGGGACCACTTTTTGTTTATGGACGTTGCAAACTTTACTATGTATCGTGGCACCACTTTTTGTTATATTGCAAAACTATTTGAACTTAGTTCAAATCATTTACTTTTTATTTATAGTATTTTCATTATTAGTTGATTTTATTATTGTATGCACTTCGTATTCTATCAATCAACAGGTTTTTTTGGAACGTGATTGTCATGCTGATTTAAGGAAACAATTTGGACACACAAATGATCTTATGAGTATGGATATTAAAGGTTAGTACTTCATTTATTACTAATTTTGTATAGAATTATATTGTCGCTTTTTTAATAGTTGTTTTTTGCAATGGCTAAACAATGTAAACGCATACGGATATTATCCGAATCCGAGGTATCCGAGCGGATACGGATACGGATAGTTGTTTTAACTATCCGGGAGGATACGGATACGGATACGGATATGGATAGTGCATCCAGATAGCGGATACGGATATGGAAAACATGGTATCCGAGCCGTATTTGTCCGTTTACCACCCCTACTTAAGACAAAAGGAACCCCCCCCCCCCCCCCCCAAGTCTATTCATATTTGCAGTTGATTACCTGAGCAGGATATTAGATAAAATGATGTATAATAGCTATACATAACCTCATTATCATCTAAGTGAAAGCCCACTCATTTCTCATTTATCATTTTATAATGACATAGTGATTTTCTCAAAAGGAGATAAAAAGAGTTTAAAGGACTTAATGAAGTTCCTTGACATGTTTTCATTAATAATTGGGCATAATATAAACTTCAATAAAAGTATATTTACCATTAATGAGAAGAAGGAACCGAGAAGACGAAATAATATAGCTAAAAGCACAGATCTCAAGTTTAAGGCTCTTCCACTCAAATACTTAGGGTGCCCTTTGTTTAAAGAGGGGAACAAAATTAAATTGTATTGGAGCTTGTTTGATTCTCCAAGAAGAAAAATAGCTGGTTGACAAGCTAAAGTGTTATCCACTAGAGGTAAATACATTATGATCAAGCATGTTCTCTATTCTATTTCCTTCTACCTCTTCGTATCTATTCAACCTTCCAAATTAGTAATTAAAAGGATTGACTCTATTTTGAATAAACTCTTTTAAGGAGGCAATGAAATTCATGGATTTAAATACCAATGGGAAGGATGGGAATTTTTATGCAAAGAAAAATGTTAAAGAGGCCTGGGATTAATTGATTTTAACCTCATCACTAAAGCTTCAAGTATGTGATTGGTTTCGAAATATATAACTGATGATTCTCTATGGGTGAACTACATACAAATCATTGGATCAAACTTCAAGTGTTTTTTTTCTTGGAGAAGAATGATTGAAATCAAAGACACCTGCCTTAACCATATGGAAAAGGCATGGAGATCAGTGGATTTAGAAAGCTTATGATTCAGAAAGCTAATGTCATAGCCTATAATTATCTTATATGTTTATGGAATAGTAAAACGGTTTATATATATATATATATATATATATATATATATAAACAATAAAAAGGTCTTGTGTTCATTACTGTGCCCTATTTTGTTTTTTTGTTCTACTTGTGTTTATGCATTGAGAGAGACTATGTGTTACCTAGGAATATTTGTACGCATCATGTTTGCATCTAGATTTTCTTTTGTCTTGGTTACAATCCAGTAATGTAGTTTCGATTCTATAACATTTCAAAGCTCCCAAAGAGAGTAAAAATAGAACAAAATGAAACTAAAAATTGGACATAACTTTAAAAAAACTCCACGGTATCTAAATAAAAGAAAACACATAGCCCAAAAGAGGTGTTAATTGAATCACACTAATTCTCAGGGGAAAAAAATCTTAATTCAAGCATTCCTCAAAACATGACCAATAAATATAAATGTGAGACAAATTGAAAGTGAAATAAAAAAGAAATCAAGAGAACATAGAATGTTAGATAAGCATTCTCTCATACTAGATTATATCCTTCTATCCCAGAAGAATTAATGACACGAGTCATGATGCAACAACTATCTTTAGATTTAAGAAATATAAAAATAAATTATCTTACTGTTCAGTTCATAGCTTATTGTCTTTAGATTCAAAAAATATAAGATAAATTAATGACGCATAGATTGATTTGTGTCGAGTTTTTGTGAGTCTATACGCTTACTGTTCAGTTTGTAGCTCGACTCATAGCTTTAAGTGTTATGATATTTAGCTGCCATCTATTTGTGACTCATGCATGACGTAGGTCCATCGGGATGAATTAGTTAAACATCATCCTCATTTGCTTTCATTATATTGACTCTTTAACATGTGAAGGGTCAAGATTACTCTATGTTTGATCCATATAACAATGTGGTTATACATTTGAAATGTGAAAATATTATATTGGTACCTTTTTTACAATTAAAATGTATGCATTAAGTGTACTTGGTTTGGATGTAACACGGGTAACGCTTCATGAGATTTCCCTGTGTTGATTTCATAAACTTTCTATTGGACTTTCAAGAAGACTATTACAGTACATCCTTTATAGCATAGACTTATGATGACCCAATAAACTACATTCATAGTTCTTCGTTTGTTAATGTCCATTAATACATTGCCATTAAAGTTTTAAGGTAAGTTCATGTTTATTACTAATTTCCATTGCAATACATTCTTTTAAAAAACTAATAAATGTTTACTAAGGTTTTGTCATTTTTGTTCTGTTTTGTGAATGATATCTATGACACCCCGACTAATTAAATACCAGGTAGCTACTCCTTTATTAAATTAAATCAAAATGTCAAGTTGGCTCAGTTAATAGCATCACTGTCGAAAACATTTATATAATTACTAACCACCTAGTATTTAAAAGTAAGATGTCAATTTTAAATTAAATCTGATTAACATGCGATAAATGAAATGTAAAAGAATAACATCACCATACACCATAAAGTCTCAATAAATTAACCAACAAATAATAATAAGTCCGGAGGAAAAACTCCTCACAACAATCCCACAACTAAAATAAATAAAACAGTATATCCTAAATTAATTACATGCCAATAATCTGAATAACTGAAATATGAAATGTCTCTAATAGGAATGGGCGACACGCCCTTCAAATGATGAAAACTGGATAGAGTCAAGACAAAAGAAGCATCTACTAGAAAGGCCCTGTAACTTCCACAAACATCTACAGCTCGTCACCTGAATGAAAATACTATGCATGGTGTCCTTGTGGCTGGGCACCTAAAAGGTTTTTACAAAAATAGATTTGAAAGCAAACGGGTCAGAGCCCGGAAGTGGAGAGTATTTTAAAAATATCAAGTGTTTTAATAACATTAAAATAATGAATACAAAATACATGTTAGGATGTGCACTCACATGAAATACTCACCTCTCGACTAATTGTGCACTCCTAACGTACCGTACCCATCTAAGTGACATTCATATCTAACTAAACCGTCATAAGTTCTACCCCTTTCTACTCGATTCCCATTATACATTCTAATGTTATCAATTAAATATAGGACTTTACTTAAACTCGGATTCTCAATAATAAGCAATACAATTCACTACAGGTTATCCCTTTTTATTTTCTCAAAGTGTTACCATAATTATACTCACAATACCAACAGGAAAGTTCTCATTATATAAACGTATATTATTCACGTCAAAAATATACAATACAAGCACCCCGAGACTAAGCTGCGGTGCACACATACTCTGCTATCCATCCCGGTACATCACCTACATAAGGATCACGTATTCCGAATCTCTCAGGAATCGTTCTCAGATAACAACAAACACAATCAATGGAGGCGAACACAGCCACATCACATGGGTCACGCACATACCTACGCTCCCATGATCAGTAGACTTATTAACTTCCCAATAAGTCCTTATCTGACCTATGTCCTCGAGGTACCAATCTATATCCCCCCGTAGGCACACAAAGAATAGATGGCCCTAAGCGATCGCAAACCTCCCGTGATAGCAAGTATGGTAGGTATGTCATACACATAAAATCATATTCATATACTAATCATACACACATCTTAGTAATTACCATAATTCTATTAGCGGTATACTTATCATTCTCATACAAACTTATAATGTCACACAAATCATATGTCCGGTTTACATGTATTTAAATCATTAATTAGCCTCGCATCGTGATTAATCACTCGCGCCCTAATCCACAACTATCATTTGGTTCAAATCACACTTCTACATTTCACTCCTCAATATATCCCAAATATCCCAACTATATCAATTAATCATCAAAGGAATGTTATCTCTACAATTAAACCAGGTTACGGGATATTAAAAATCGAATCAGGCCAAAAAGGCCAATCTGTCAACTCGTTAGAAGTCTCGTTCGAACGAGGTCGTTCGAACGAAGTGGGCATCTAACGAGATCTCGTTCGAACGAAAGGCATCGAACGAACATCCCACTCATTAGAAGTCAAACAGTCAACTCATTAGAAGCTCGTTCGAACGAGCTCGTTCGAACGACCTGGGCAGGCCTTCTAACGAGGTGACAGTTTCGAGTCCAGAATTCCCCTCTTACGTTTTTCCCAATTCTCTTCACCTCTAATCTCATCTAAACATCATTACAATAGTATTTTAAGGTTTCTAATCATTCCTAAACTTACTTAGGTCGTATTACAACATTTATATAGGGTCAAATCATCCTAACAACATCTAAGCATCAAATCCCCCCAATTTTCCCCAAATCTCATGAACATGAACCCTAGAAATTTACAGTCATCAATAGACATAATTAAATCCGTTTTTGTGATATAAAAGATGTATTTATATCAGAATAATTACCCAAAAACAATTCTACATGCAATCTCCTTATCAATATGTGAATTTCTAATTCCAATTCAATGGGTTTTTATCAATCTCCCAAAATAATGTAATTTTCATAAATGTCTAAGCATGGAAGAAACATTCGTTGCAAATAACGTAATTAAACCACTTGCCTCTAATCTTTCTCTGAATTTGGTGTTGAATCTTGGATGTAGGTTGCTCTCTCCTTTTCTCCCAAGGTTTAAGGTTGAAGATGGGGTTAGGGTTCTCTCTTTGGGAACTTCTCCTAACTTCTCATGAAACCCCCGTAGCCCTCTAATCAGTTAATTGCTGGTAATGGGTTAGTGGGTCATTTAATTTTCTATTTTAAACTCCTAAAATTCGTTAATCATAAATCCCAAAATTCCAAAATTACCAAAATACCCTTTTAAGTTGTCGGTATGGCCTAAAAATGCCCCGGGACCCAAACTAAACCTCCGGCTAGTGTTTTCTGACTATTTCGACCCTTACGGACACGTGGGCGCACTCGAAATTACCATACGGTTGATAAAAATAAAATTCACTTTTTTTTATTACAATAAATATATTTCTGACGCGACTGTCACACGCGTCCTAACAAAATTTCCAAATTGCCGTATTTCTATCTCGCGACAATTTTTAATATTCTCAATATTCATATAACGTCATATATACGCATTAAAATCAAATACCAACTCACATCTCGTTAGTATTTTATCCGAATTAATTCTCAATTAATACACATTTAATTTAATTAATCCCAAAAATATATATCAATAAAAGTACGGGGTATTACATAGGTATTTAATTAGTCGGGGTGTCACAATATCATAGATCAGTTGCATCACTATAATCTTTGAAAATCTATGTTTGATGTATTATTTTTATGTTACATTGGTAGGATAATTCCAGAGCTATATCAACTATTTTTCAATATGTGAATTGGTTTCTTCACTTGTTCAATATTCTACAATGTCATATAGGTACGATTCCTTCTGAGATGCAAGATGATGAATAATATTCCAAATCAGAAACCTCTTGATGGATTAACCTACAGAGTTGAGTTGTACTATGAGCCTGACTATATCGAGTAAACACAAAGTCACCAAGTTGCAATCGGTTTCTTTATTACATGCTTATGCACAGTCTCAAAGTGTGCTCTAAAAGTCCCCACACTAATACCTGGTGTACTCAATAGGCAAAAACAAGAAAGATTAACGCACAAGGGAAATGCATCTGAGTCTGACTATATAAAGTGAACACAAAGTCGCAAAGTTACAACCAATTTCTTTATTACAAGCATATGCAAAGACTCAAAGGGATATTTAAAACTCCCACACACTAGCATCACATGTACTCAACACGTGAAAGCAAGAAAAAAAATGCACGATATACTTTTTTTATTCAAATGTTGATTAAAAAAGCAAGCAAATCAAAACATAAGCAATAAACTAAAAGATATATGGTCCTTTGAAGTCTCTGTTTGTAGTATGGGGCTTCCATCTTTTCTAAAAAAGTGAAAAATTAGATGGTTCTAGGTAATTCAAAATAATATTTTTAAATTATGTTGAAGTCAATTCAATATTTATTGCAACACAGAATACATAAGAAAGAACAATGACTTTAAAAACACACTTGTCACTTTTGGGCTATAAAAATTGACAAAATTTTAAAAAGGAGAAAGAAAGATATGTCTGTAGAAACTCATTACATCTCGTGTGGAGGAGCTGAGATTTTTTTAACTAAGGTCTTGTTAGGTTCTGTATTCAGTTACTAGCTTTCAGAATTTGGAAGTGCTGGAAAAAAAACAATACACTCCTTCCTTTTCAATTTAGGAATATCACATTGCTTCTTAGTACGTCTCATATTTAGAGAAGTATGTTCAAAATCAATGTACCAAATTACAAATTAGTTAGATAGTTTAAATTTTGACCAATGATTACATTAATAATAGTATTCATTAAAAATATTAACTTTCAAATTACCACTCTCGGTTTGAGACAGTGTACTTCATATCTCGGTTCCTTCAAATTCATGAGAATTTGGACGTTCAAATTCAAACATAAGTTGTGAATTGGTGATTTAGAATTCAATGAACAAAGGTAAAGTTAATTTATCATAAAAAAATTGGGGGGCTCATGTGTTCAAGTAACAAATGGCTCAACTGGAATAAGGTTCATCATATCCTTAATTGGCAACTGAGCTACAATTACATGCTTGAACATGTGAATGTAATCTTTTTGAGTTTTATTGACCTCCCATTCTACCTAAAGCACAGTTTCATGTACTATTGTGTTTTTTATGATGGTTTTCCTATCAAAAGAAAAACAATTGAATCGAATTTAGGTAGTAGAGGGGTTTACTATAGAAAGAAAAAGCATTAAAATGAAGAAGGTGGTAGAGGACTAACTCATGGAACTTATCTTTCGAAGCATGATCCATGCCACTAACATTAATGATGGTGGGAGGGTGAAGACATTTAGAGTTCATGACATAATGCTAGAATTGACTGTGACGACATCAGACTAAGAGAAATTTGTGCACAACATATGATGGTAGAAAGTTAAGGTTAGAATGGAAATACCAGCTCCTAGTCTACAATAAAGGTGAAAGCTTCCGATTATGCCGGACTATGTCACACCATCTTCGTTCTTTCTTCGTCTTTGAAACATATACATGCTTGTCATCGACATCAGAATAAGAGAATTTATGCACAACATATGATGGTAGATAATTAAGGCTCTAGTGAAAATACCAAGCATCTAGTCTAAAACAGAGGTGGAATCATCCGATTCTGTCGGACTATGTCATACCATCTTTGTTTTTTCTTCATCTTTGAAACATAATTATGCTCGTCATCCTCAGAGTGTGACAACATCAGACTAAAACAATTTCTACACAACATATGACAGTAAAGAGTTAAGGCTAGAATGAAAATATCAAGCGCCTAGTCTAAAACAGAGGTGAAATCATATGATTATGCCAAACTATGTCACACTATCTTTGATCTTTCTTCATATTTGAAACAAATTCATGCTCGTCATTCTATGAGAGACATACCATCAAATTTTAAGTTACTAAGGTCCTTGACCTATCGGGGGTGTCTATTAAAATAATACTTGACACGTTGGTTGGGCTATTTAATTGATGTACTTAAACTTACGGGAAACCAAGGTTAGAAATCTTCCCAAGTCAGTGGAGAGTCTAAGAAACCTACAAATACCTGGATATCAAGAACACTAGTGTGGAGGATCTACCAAGTTGGATATCTAACGTGCCACATTTAAGACATTTGTTTTTGTACCATAATAAAAATAAGGGCACTAAAACATCAAGTTTCTAATGTGGCAGACAAGGGAATAGGGAAAATACAAAGATTACAAACTCTATTATGCGTTGGAGCAGAAGAACTAATCCAAAAAGTTGGAAATTTCTAAGTTAATATAGTCTTGTTAATTAGATAGTGATTATTCAAGCTCCATCAAGATTAAATTCTAACTTATACTAATGATGCTTAAATACATATAATAAATGCTGAAGTTACAAGCATACGGAGGAGTGTTTCTCTTCACAACATTAATTCCAAAATAATAGGTCACAAAAACTCATTTTAACCAAGAAATCATAAAACTCAATTCCTCCCACAATTTCATTGTAAAACATGTATATATAGGGAGATGACCATATGTCCATTATAATTGAATAAATAAGTACAAGAAACAAACACATAAACTTATTATCCACATTACAATATTTAAGTTCTTTTCGTAAAAGAAACGTTGTTATCCATTTATATTTTCTCATGTGAATTTGAAAAGAAAAATATTATACCTTAGTGCCAGTTGATCACAAAAAATGGAAGGATGCGTTTTTATTTACCCGACGAAGAAAAATTAAAAGCACAGAATGAGAGTTACACTTAAATTATTTAGTCTTCGATTTCTCCAAGTTTCTTGAGACCTACATGAGTAAAGCCTAGAGATGTGCGATCCGATTTGGATCCACTGAGGATCTCGTTTGAGGTTCGTTAAGATGGGAACATAAGGTATTGATTAGAACAACCACCTTTGGAGGAAAGATATAGGCAGCCTAGGTCTACTCAAATCTCATGCGTCATCGTAGCCTACGAAGTAATGGTCCAACGGCAAGAGGAGATAGCTCGCCTTTAGGTTTAAGAAAATTCTTACCTCCAACGGCGACTAGAAGAGATGGAGATAGAATTTTACCAGAACCAAAAGTTCTAACCTTGGACTCCTAGACCTTAGGTGAGCAAGACTCGCAATCTATAGTGACCATATATAAATCTATAGTGATGTGTAATCAAAGGCTTCAAACTTGTGATGCGTAAGGTAAACATATATAAATCTATAGGGACCATCAATGAATATGGTAAAATACTTACACTCACCTATTACTCACATTGTGATGACCACATAAATGGGAGTGAACTAATTCTAACAGATCTTTGGAGTAAGAACATTTAATGGTGAACATAATCTTGATCATTTTATCTTCTAACTAAGATTCACAGATTTGAAGTTTGAATAAGTTTCATCGGCCCTAAATCAAATGTCTCCTTTAATCATGGAAACACATTAATGAATCAATTAATTTACAGCAATTCTTAATGAATGATCAATTACAATGCAATACGGGATGTAGTTGGATTGATATCACACTTTGTTAAACAATAAAGAGTTGGGGATATATACATCACACTTTTATATAATCTAACATAAATTGTATTCATTTATCTCATCTTTGCTATAAATGTTAAAAAAGATGAAATCACCGGTCCAAATGTCTAATTACAAAAACACTGGATCACAAAACACAATAGTCATTAAGTGTATAAAAATATTCAAGAATCGATATAATGATTTTATTAACAAACACTTGTTTAATCATATTTTAAAAAACAAGAATTTCATAAAGAACACCACATGATTTGATAATATATTACCACAAACATGCACTGACCCCGGTTCAAATGAGAATCAAATGAGGGAAATTTAACCAAATACTAACTAATAATCAAATGTTATTTAAACATTTCAAGGGAATCCAAAAAACAAACTCATAATTCCACCGTGATACACAACACACACATACACATTGAAATTAATTGCAATCTAAAACATCACACACTGAAATTAATTGCAATCTAGAACACTGAACATCAAGGATGATACACACACAAGGACAGATCCAGGATTTTAATTCAGGGCGGCGGAACTGTAAGACTGATTTTTTTTTTCACAACTCAGGCAAAATATTATTTAACATGTTAAAATGAACGAGTCCGACTCAAAAGAAACCCGAATATGACAGGTCTAACTCAAAAGAAACTCGAATATTGAAGGACACAAGAGCGACACTGCACAATTACTGTTTAGGAACTAAAAATCTTAACCAAAATTCAAGTACTAAGCACTAAATGAATTGACCCTACATTTCTAAACATCTAAATATTATACATTAAGCATAACATTTTGCATTACGTCAAAATCTAGATATTTTACATTTAACTTAAATATTTTAAGTCAACCGGGACAATTAATGTTTAATCGCTAGGAGCTAAGTATATTTTACATTTAGTCCACCTTATTTTTTTAATTTTGCAAAAACTCCCCTGTTTACTTTTTTTGATAATTATTTCTTAAAGTTTAGGATAAGATAAAAAAACAAGTTTGTAACTATTTTATGCGGCGAGGGTTCTTTTGGAACAAAATAAAATAGTTTGGACTATATATTAATTATAAAATTGTCGAGGAACTATTCTTCGAATGACCCTACTTTTTTTTGCAACAAGTCATTAACCAAAATTATTAAACATTGAACATATAAACTGAAAAGAAAATGAAATTACACTTGAAACTAATGACACTCAACTATTTCTTTAATGTGTATTTATTTTAAAAATGACAATATATAAACTGAATTTATAATAGACACAATTCTTTAAAGAGTATTAGTACTAATAGTTGTAATAAATCTAAACAAATAAAGGCCTAAACAATGCTTGGCACAAACATAACTATTTACTAATGTAAAAATAGTTGGTAAAGCAACGTACCCAAATTCTCTATGTGCAGACTGTGTCGGTATAGAAAACAGGAGAAGAGGGAAGGCGTCCCAACTGCGAGTCTGATAAAAGACACAAAATAAAAAGGAAGAGAAATCAATTAGGTTTTCAAAAAAAATTACAAACTCATATACACAAATCAAGAACAAATCGCATATACACAAATCACACACATACATATCAAGAACAAATCGCATATACACAACACATATACACAAATCGAATCCATATATATACAAAAACCCTTGAAAATCCATATTAGGGCTTTTTGTACCTGATTGATGCCGGCGCCGGAGGTGATGAGATGTGAGAGGGACAGAGGTCAAGTGAGAGGGTTGTACGTGCGAGCCAGAGAGAGAGGGACACAGCTATCCAGTGAGAGAGAGGGTCGTGTGAGCTGGACGCAGCGAGCCAGAGAGAGAGAGGGACATAGCGAGCCAGAGAGAGAGGGACGCAACGAGTAGAGAGAGAGGGTGGTCGTGCGAGCGAGAGAGAGAGAGGGACGCAACGAGCAGAGAGAGAGGGTGGTTGTACGAGCCAGAGAGAGATAGAGGGTGGTCATGGGAATTTTGAAGAAACAAACTTTTGGAACGGGAATGAAAAAAAATATCCCCGGCTCTTTTTTTTCATTTATCTCAGTTTTTACTGAGAAGGCTAAAATAATTAAAGTATATTTATGTCATTTATATATATATATATATATATATATGAGATAAATGATTTGTTTTTTATATCAATTTTACTTAAATTGAAATAAAAATTTACTTTAAAAGTCAAATTGACATAAATAAATATTATTTATGTCAATTTACATTTGTCTAACATAACGTTCATTTTTAAACTGACATAAATGATGTTTTTTCTTGTAGTGTTCGTTCATGGTTGTCTTCAAGATCAGGGAGTCGGCCTATGAAATATTCTCGACATGAGATCTTTGAGTGGACGGATGCAATAAGAAACTATGTTCATTGTTTGTTGATGTTTGCAGAATGTTATTATGAAGTTGCTATTTCGGTGGTTTCTGAATGTGGTAGATATTATCGATGTCGTTGTGTTTGTAGGTGCAATATGTATTTTTGAGGTTTTGTATTTATTCTTCATAGCAATTTTTTTGTTTCTCATTATTCATCACTGATCTGGGTTTGGAGTTTTTTTAAATTTCTTATGGTGCAACTGATTTAAAGGTTAAATAATTATTCTAATATATGTTTTTTTTCTTGGCCTTTATAAAGGTAAATGACATCTACATAGATCACAATGTATGGGGTTTTTAAATGTGATATGGGTTAGAAAATCTGAGTTTCGACTTTCGAGACTGAGTTTTTGGGTTTGGTTCACGTCCGTCTACAAATCTAGGTTTGTTGTTATGTTTTTAATTTCTCAGGAAGTCAATGATTTAAAAGTAAAAAATTTTTTATAAGATATGTTTTTTTATTTTCCTTTTTTAAAATGTTTTTTATTTTTTATTTTTGCTTTATTACTTTTTGACAATCCTATGAATGTGAATTTTTCTAGGTAATGTATCTATAACTTTGAATTGTTTTGGTAGATGAGATTTTGTTAGGACAACTATTGTTGGGCTCAAGGATGTTTTAAATGCAACAAGGACTACTTTTACAGCCGTAAGGCCTATGAGAAGTAGGTCGGCAATACATTAAATAGGCATGGAACGAAAAAAATGATTTGACAAAAAAAATATTATCTCAAAGCAACACGTTAAGTATGATAATGTTTGTCAAGTGAGAGATGTAGAGAGAGAGGGGGGGGGGGGGGAGAGAGAGAGAGAGAGAGAGAAGGGGGCAAATTATTGTCTATTTTGTATCTTCCTCATTCAATATTTGTTGTCATTTATTTGTCAAATGTTTTTAATTTTATTTTTTTTTCATTATAGGTTTAACTATTCATGTATACCTATTTACATGTTTTTTTTTTATTTAGGATAATATGTGATATTCTCCTATTCACTACGATGTATTGTTTATTTAAATGGATTGGTGTTATTCCCATATTTAGATGCCTTCATTCACTTGGATCCTTATGTGATATGGGTCTCAAGAAAACAATATAATAGAAAAATGGTGTTAGCATATATTTTGACCCATTAATTTTAGGATAGTATGTATTTTTCTTATTATTACATAAATTGTGCCACGTTTTATCTTTTACATCGGTAAGAATGTGTTATAATCACGTACAATCGGGAGCAACTTTTACACCGTGCCATCAGCATGGGTACACCCTAGTATGTGTGTGTATATATATATGTCATAAGAAAATATCTAATTAACATATTTAACTAAACAATTAAATAAATATAGGAAAATACATGGTATTAAATTAACTAATTTATAAATTTTATTATACGACCTGCCATATAAGAACTCATTAACTTAAAAGTTACACTAAATTAATTACTAAATTTTATCATTTTAATTAATTTCCAATTAATTATTCATTTGAAAATTTTGGCATTACATTTATCATATAACTCTTACATGGGCTCCATGAGGAGACCTTTATAGACATGAATCACGAGAATTATCACCCCTCCACCACCATCTTAAATTATTCGTACAGTCAAAATATTTTTGATCCCTAGACTTCACTATTGTGGCATTAGTGTCATATGGTTCGTTAGCCTCTGTGGGTGGTGTTAAATTAATGATCCGTATATCAATTTGTATCATCTTATTATTGGCGATGTCATAGTTTTCCATTAGGGATGTTAACGGGCAGTTTTGGGGCAGAGCTACCCCTTTCCATCCCTAATCCCGCCAATCAACCCCCTCCCCCAAACTCTCCATGCCCTGTTTAACCCCACCCACCCCCACCCACCCATAAAAAAAAAACCTCCCTTCCCCATTAAGAAAACCCAACGAGGCCCCAAATCTGCCCTACTTAACCGGCTAATAATTAAAAATAACTTACATATTTACCAAAAATATCACTAAGATCACATAATCTTTCAATAACCAAATACCAATCCTTAACACATTATGTTTCAACAACCAAATTACAATCCATATTCAACAAAGTTTAATTAAAAACAAATATTAATGAATAAAATGTTATTTTCTCATACTACCCGGGATATTTTAGTAACAATATATCCAAATGGGACAGGTTCGGGGTTTAAATATTTAGACCCAAACCCGATCTCGAACCCGACGGGGTTTTTCCCCCTCCACCCAAATGCGAACCGGATCCCATTTATCCCCCCCCCCCCCCCCCCCAAAAAAAACCATTAGGGGAGGGACGGGCAGGTTCCCCATTTACCCCCGCCCCATTGACATACCTATTTTCCAACTAGTATACAAGTCACACCAATGGTCCGATCCCAAAACATCTCCATATGAAGTGAAAAAAAATATCATCTATGATGTCGATGATGTAATATCTGATCCCCACACAGTATAGGGAAAATCATTTATATGAGGTGGAGAAGTCGGGAATGCTAAAAACTCGTCAACCTGATTCTCACAACGGTCTCCCAAATGCTATCTAGTTATGTTAGGAGTGTAGAGAATGGTACGATAGTGTGGGTGCAATTAGATAGAAAAGTTAAGTCATCTTATCAATTATTGATTGGTTGCCACTACGTTGCATTTGATCTCAAGAGTCACATGATGCCTTTGGAATTTAGTTAACACAACTGGATAAGGCCATGAATTAACATCATTACCTATGTCCTCCTATAATATGGGTTGTAAAGTGCCCACATAATACTAAAAAAATGTAATTGAAGACTATCGGTGGTAAACAGATGGATATGGACTGGATATCATTCTATCCACATTCGTATCCTCTATTTGGATACACTATTTGTATTTGTAACCGTATTCGTATCCACTCGAAAAGTAAAAAAACTATTTATATATGTATCCTCTCAGATTCCCTGAATTCAGATAATCTGTATCGATTTACATGGCTTAATCATTGCAATTGACTTGCCTCTTTTAACATGTAAAATATCGATACTACTGTAAAAAAAATATCAAGCGCTAACTAATTAGAATCAATAATTTAGAATCAATAAATCTATCTACCATTTCATAATCAATAACTTAGAAATTAGAATCAATATTTTTTTTCCTAAGAGTTGATGTGTGAGTCTGTTTGTGTGTCAATGTGTACGTCTATATGTGGTGTTGTTGTCTGTGTGTGTGTGTTGTATTGTTATATGTGTGTGTATGGTGGGGGGTTAGAGAGAGAGGGGGGAGTAGCTTATCAAGATACCAGTAGAGGAAAGGTTTTGGAGAAGAGGGTATGTGCCGAAAATGAGAGAGAAGGGAAAAACAGGTAAAATGAAAGAAAAAGATTTTAGGTCAATTGTTTTCTTTGAGTTTATTTTGCCCGCTTTTTGTTCTTTTCAATTGTTTTCTTTTTTTCTTTTTAAGACATTCATTATGTTTTGATTTGTTAAAAAGTAATATTCTTTCATAATGAGTGAAAAGTGATGATTAAGATTTTTGTATCATATATTTATATTTTACATTACATATAATAAATATTATAAATAGTAATTATATATAACTAATCTTGTAGATGACTACCGCGTGAAAGGTGTGTTTGTGTAAGGACACAATCATTGTTTTCGTTTCACCGCGATAATACAAACAAACCTAAATTACAACTAAATTTGCGATACAAGTATAGAGGTAAGTCGGGTATCGAAAATCCATAGAGACGAGTTGCTAGAATTTATAAGATTTAATACTCCTAAATAAAAGTGAAAAGGTGATTACAAACTAAAAATGAAAATATGCATAAAAGGGAAATGTTAATCTAGGCGTGGGAAAATAAAGCTAGATTAAGGAAAGCGATTAAAATAATAGGTTGCGTCGAATATCCCTCACCCGACTTAATTAGTATAAAATGGTCACATGGGTTGACGAGTTATTACAAATGCGTCTCGTTTCGATAGTTAATTAAATAAAAGGTTTTCACGCCCCAAATCTACATAAAAGCCTAATAAGATTTTTGCGTCAACAAATACCCCGAAAATTTCGCATGCAAGGTCGTAAGCACGGAACATACATGATATGCCCCCTCAAATCTCCTAGGAGCAATAACTAGGACAACGCACCCGAAATAGACCCGTAAAAACCATCACCAAAGCAAAGCAGCATGTCAACCCGAAATGAGTTCAATTTCGCACAACCAAGACTAAATTATCTAGAAAGCATATTAAAAATGTGATAAAGAAAGAAGTAAATAAACGCAATAAAACTACACTATAAAGCACGAAAAGAAAGCATGTAAACCTAATTATGAAAGCATGTAAATTAACTACAAAGAAAGAATAATGGAAATACAACTTATATTAATGGAAAGGGAATAAAAAAAGTTCAATATTACAAACCCAAATGTTGTCACACCAAATGAGGAAGAAGAAAGAAGCTCTCCACTCCCAAACCCTAACCTAAACAATCTGCCTTCCAATAATATCTAACTATATCTGATATTTACATAAACAAATCCTTTATATAGTAAGTTACAAAAGAAATAAAAGAAAAAGAAAAGAAAAGGAATGAATTGCCAAATATCTGGTATGATCGATCGATCGATCAAAGATCATCGATCGATAGATCGAATAGGTCCCAGCCCACCGTCTCAATTCGTAGGCAAATTCCAAAACTGCGGTTGATCGGGGGCCGAAGCCCGATCGACCGACACTTTGTTTTTAGCAGCCCTTGGTCCATGAAGAGGGGGGAATGGTTGCAAACGGAAACGGCCATAAATTCTTCGTTCGAACTCCAAATGATGCACCGCTTACGGCCACAGGACGCTAACTTAACGAACTATGCATCCGTGGAATTTCCATGAGCTGGAGAAGAAATGTGAATTGACTAAAATGCCCTTGAAGTAGCGTCCAGCGATGGAACTTCTCCGAAATGCAACAGATCCTCACTTTTAACGTTCCAATACCTGCAAAAGCACAATTAACCCTTGGAAAGCATGTATATATCCAAATACAAGGTTTTCTAGTTAGTGAGCATAAATATAGGCATTAAGGACTGTAAAATTGCTAGAATGCATAAAGATAAGGAGAAGAAATATGCAATATTCGATACGAATCAGTAGACACCCCATTATGTTAATCCTTAAAATCTCCTTAGGTACCTATATCCTCCCTTCATCACTACAAACCCAGGTCATAACCCGAGTACTGACCTAGAAGCCATCGGGCACTCCCAGGCTTTATTTGACCAAAAAGTCAAACCCTTCAGCTCGATCGAGACTAAATGAATCTTCAAAGGGCACTGAATCACCTTTTCAACTGTCCGTCCCATGCATAAACCCAACTTACCATACGGACGAACAACTCGTTTTCCCCGAAACCTGATCTAGAGGCCACCAGATGCTCCCACGCTCCGTTTGACCTAAGCCAACTCTTCAGCTCGACCGAGACTAAATGAATATACAAATGGAACTAAAACCCATTTCCAACGGTCGGTCTCATGCACGATTCTAACTTACGGTACGAATGAATGATTCGTTTTACTCCGAGAGGTCACTAAATGCTTCCAGGGCCCGGTTGACCAAAGTCAGCTCCCCAAACTGGGTCAAACTATTTGGAATGTCTAAGTAACTCTCCTAACCTTTCCAACATTCCGTCCCATGTGTTATTCAGAATTACCATGTGGATGAAGGATCCGTTTGCGTCTAAAGTTTTCCTATGTAAAGGATCGATGAGCATTTTCGAGCCACATTTGACCCAAAGTCAACTCCCGAACCCAGGAGTGGTCAAAAGGGCTTTTGAAGGTATCTAAATTACCTTTCCAACAGTTTGCCCAGTGCATAATTCGGATTAATGGTTTGCGCTCAGCGACCGATTTTCCAAAAAGGCCTGAAAAATACTGCCAAATGGTAGGTCCCAGACCCTACCTATTGGCAGTGTGCCTAAACGCACCTGTCGATTGGCAGGACCAGGGATATGCCGATCGACAATGACCTGGACCTATAAAAAGTAGGTCATGTCCTCATTGCAAAGGAGCCTAGATCTGAAATATATCACTCTCAATAAATCCAGAAAACCTCTCTTGAAGTCAGCGTGATTTCCACATCCAAAACCCTTTCCAACTTTCAATTCTCATCATCCTTTTCATCAAACTTGGTGAATTCACTACCCTCCATCATCATCCAAGTGCAAGGGTTGCTCTCCATATTCAAGATCAAGCTCAAGATCTTCAAGAAGGTCCAATTTCCTCAATTCTCTCCTTAAATTCCCATAAATTCATATTATCTTGTTTTATTACTTATAACTTTTATTCTCCCATCTCACATATCCTAATATACTCTTTATTTAGAATTGTTTCACATCTCTTATTTTCATATAAATAAAAAACTCGAAAAAAAATAAGAAAAGAGGGTTTGCACATAAATTTCAAACGAGAATTCTCATATTTTTCTTACACTTATTTCACAACTAAAACACTCCCCCCCCCCCCCCCCCACACACACACACACAAAAATAAGAGAATCCTGCTATTGGATTTATGGGATAAACCCCAACCCTCATTTTTCATATGAACTATGTGGACTTTGATGCATCTATAGGCTACGTAGGCGTCTCGGGGTAAAACCCGAGACTCGAGTCCTATTTTTTACTCTTTTTCCCATTTTCTATTTTCTTTAAATTTAATTCTCTTAGATTACATATATATGCATATATTTGTTCTTAGTGGCGTATTATTCCACATACATTATCGTTCCATTGTAATGATCAACGCAAGGATAATCGCGTAAATCCTATTTTCTAATATTATTTTTATTAACCTTCCTACGGATGACTCGCTTTATCTCTTCCATGGTACAAGTCGATGACTCATATCTCCACTACATATACACATGCACACATATCACGGGGAAAATAAAGGAAAATAGAAAAAAACCACGAGAGATCGTAAGGGTGGAATAGGTGACTAACACCTTCCCATTTCGTAACTTAGCCTCTGGACCCTTTTCGAATCATTTTGGTTTCGTATCCATCAGTATGTCTTTGGATGCTGTCCTTCGGGATGGATCCCTTTATTTTGTCTATTTTGAGTAAAATAGACTGGCGACTCCATCTCTCTACATTTTTACCTCAACAATGACGCTGACCAAAGCGCTCACGAGAGGGACGCGCTGGGACCTAGGATCCTCACGCTCCCTCCCGCCGCGAGGATCGGGGATGGCCATAGTGGCGACTCTGCAGGGGACTTTATTTTGAGGGCTATACTCTATTTACATGGGTGTTATGTTTGTTTATATTTTCCCCCATTTTTGCATGTTCCCCTTTTTCATGTGTATCCCATGCTTATGCTTCTATTCACGCAATTATAGAAAATTCTCCATGTACACTTCGCACCACGTGCAACTAGGATCACATATATCCATGTGTTGCATGCATCACCCTTCCATACTTGATGTATCATTAGTACTTGTACTTTTCTCCTTATTTGGCATGATCAAGAAAGATATTCTCTTAAGATACTAATAAGATAATCATGCATGATTCGTACGACATCACCAAAGAGCATTATGATTGACCAAATTTTGTCTAGTAACTGGGGGGTCACTTCGTGATGGGCATTGGTCTGGTAGGGCGCAGTTAGCCTAACTGATATGACTTTCACCTTCCATTGGCCAAGTGCCTTCGATGTATATCGAACGGTTCCCCCGCATTGTACCGCTCAACTAAAGTCATGACGGGAGGTATATCACAGGGAACTCGTTCACATATGTCAAGTATATCGAATTCTCTCTCACATGTATCGTCCCCACGAGGTATATGGTGAGGCAATTCACGTACACTCAAGTATATCAAATGGCTTGTCCACACATACCGATTGCCCGCAAGAGCAATATGTATATTATGGAAGTCACGCCAAAGGGGGGAACCCTTTCCGATTCACCAAACCAACTGCATACTCGCATATAGGTGTCAAGCCTAGGACACACATATAAGATTGCCGGTTTCAACTCGAAACTCTGCCAAAATTCTGGGTCGGCCTGCCGCTCAAATTTTTGTGAATTTTTAAAATGGGACCCTGCCCGTGAGCCTGGTCACAAGTCCATCCATAGTTTTGCATATATTACAAACCCAATTTTTCCAAGCTCGAGTCCCGTTCGACATTTAATTTTGCATTTAGGATAATTTAATATAAGTGAGAACATAATAATTATAATAATCATGCTAAGACCGTCTCCCGAATATATATTTATATATATTTTTTTTTCGTTCCTTTTCTTTATCAAAAATCCAAAAACATTTCTCCCGTATTTATCAAAAATCCAAAATCATTTCTCCTCTCTTTATCAAAAAGCCAAAAATATTTTGTCTTCCAATCTAAAAAAATGTCAAAATTATTTTCATCCTTTTTCTCGAAAAAATAAATCCCATTTTGCGCCTTCTCAGGTCGGTCACAAGCCCTTGGCCTGGATCTTTAATGGTTTCGGTCTTTAGTCAAATCACCCCGGAGTTTCGTCCGTTCCCCTGTTACTTCTTCTGAGTCTGAAATCCATCCACCTTCTATGGAGAACACAAATCAAGTACCCATTGTGCAGCTAGATCTGACGGCAGTCCTAGCTCGGATCGTGTCCAAGATTGACAACCTCCAGACTAAGGTCTGAGAGATGCAATGAAACCATGTTCCAGTTCCTCAAGATCCCACGGCCCTATTACCTCGTGATATGGATCCACTCGAGCCTATCTGGGTTCCCTAAGAGTATGAGAACGCTCCATGTACCCCTCCTGCTAATGGGTCGTCGCCTGCCCATCTTCCAATGTCCAACCTTGCCCTGCATGGGGCCAACTTGCCTATTATCATTGATCCGAAAGAGGAGGAGTTGAATAAGGTCAAAGAAGACCTAAATATGCTCACTAAGAAGTTTGACCAAGTCAAAATCTCTAGGAATTACATGGACTACACCCACATGTCTCCTTATCCTCAAGCGAGGTTACCTGAGAAGTTCAAGATGCCAAATATCGAGAAATTCGGAGGAAGTGGACTCCCGATTGTTCATCTCCATAGCTATCACCGTTCGATGACTCTACTAGGGGCTTCTAAAGAAGTGATGGCCCAATTATTTCAGAAAACGCTGAAGGATAGCACCATCCGATGGTTTTTATCTCTCGAAGAGTCCATAATTCATAATTAGGAGGACGTAGCCTGAGAATTCATGTCACAGTACAAATCAATGAAGAGCTTGAGGTCACCCGCCGTGATTTACAACTGCTCAAATAGAACTCTGTGGAATTAGTCAATAACTTCATAGCCCGATGGAGGGAAAAAGCAGCAACCATAACCAATCGGCCTTCCGAGGAAGATCAAGTCACCATAGTGAAGAAGAATTTATTACCCCATATCCGAGCATTCATAGGAGGACAATAATATCCCCACTTTCGCTCTCTCAGAGAAGCAGGAGTAGAAATCGAGGAAGGTCTTTTTAAAATAGATGTCGAGCCAAAGAAGGTGTCCGGACAGTTTACCCCTAGGAAATATGATAAGCCTGTCGGTGCTACAGTCTCAACCATCAACAACATTTCTCAACCAACCACCTCGTGGGCACCAGAAAGTCGTCCTATCCCAGTCCAAAAAGAATACACCGAGCTTCATGTTCCCCTCTCCAAAGTTTATCAAGCCCTGTTGAGCCGAAACCTTATCAAAACCTTAGATCCCCATCCTTTGCCATATCCTCTCCTAAGAAACTTCAAGGCA
Source organism: Sambucus nigra (assembly GCA_949130495.1). Taxonomy (NCBI): domain Eukaryota; kingdom Viridiplantae; phylum Streptophyta; class Magnoliopsida; order Dipsacales; family Adoxaceae; genus Sambucus; species Sambucus nigra. The sequence goes on from OX422207.1 coordinate 183,795,935, forward strand.
GATGCCAATTGTGCCTTTCACTAAATAGTTATCCATACCACCGACCAGTTCTTTCACCTTTGAAACATAATCCAAGGTCTAATTGATCGGGGTACTATTGCCCCACCAGCTAATCCCAACTCAAACGCTACTCACAATGCACTCCCAAATCATACCAATGCTATCTTCCTAGAAATGAACCCAAGATTTGATCCCTTAACTCAAATCACACCCATATGCTCTCCTGAACCTCTCCAAACCTGCCCACATTTCCTCTTACACCCTACTAGCCTCACTGATCAGGCACTGTCACTCCTTACCAGAGCATGAATCACTGTACGTACCCGTTATGAAAATGGAAGTATGGAATTATCAGAAGTCTTAAACCAACTCCTAGAGCTCGGGATGAAATTGCCCTTACGGATGATTATTGATTGCCATATATTCAGTACGTTATTCTTAAAAGCATGAAAATGGGCTTGAGAGTCAGACAGTTGGGTAGTACCAACCGATGAAGTCAGCTTAGATGATGTTGTCCAGGTTATAGCAGAGATACTCAGTCGAACCAATGATATTTACAGTATGACTGTGTTACTTGATACTCTGAGCCAACAAGGGCGCCTGATCCCTTTAACCTTACATATCGCCACATAATGGGAAGACCTATATGATGAAGCCGTTGAAGTTGTGGAATGCATTGACTTTACATGGAAAGACATAATTGTTCCCACTAGATGGGGAAAAGAATTTGGAGATTCGAATGAAGAACAAGCTTTCGAGAAAACTGGACCTCTCGAAGAAATAAACAAGGTGGAGAAACAAACCGAGGTTGACGAGGAAATTGGATTCATGTTCTTCCCTTCTTCAGTAAATCACATGACCAAATCAGGGAGGTATTACCAGATTCTAAGCTCACTACCAGCCAATAACAAGGGGAAGGGAGATAAAAACCTTCCTATGCTAGAGATGACCCTCTAGGAGAGCAAGATCCCCGATCAACTAAAGAAAACTCAACCTAATATCACTCTATGGGGGGCTTTTCATGTCTTTTCATCTGCATAGAAATGCTTTGATCAAGTTGCTCACTGGACCCATAGTTCCTCCTTCTACCACACTAGAAGAAGCAGTAAATTTGGTCGGATCCTTGACCTCTACCCGAATGCTATCCTTTTCCGAAGAAGAAACCCCTAAGATTGAGCTAAACCACAATCATGCACTCAATATCTCCATCAAAGTTATGGGGAAGGTTGTACCACTCTCTCTTGTCGATAATGGATCCGCCTTGAATGTCTGCCCATTAAGAACCTTCAAATTCTTAAGAGTGAAAGAAAGTGACCTCCTTCCAACTTCTGTTGCTATATGTGCCCATGATAATACCCGTAGGGAGGTGATAGGATCCTTAAAACTTGTAATAGGGGATGGCCATATAAACACTGTCGTTGAATTCCAAGTTATTAACATCCTAACTTGTTTCATCTTGTTGCTCGGAAGACCTTGGCTCCATAGTATCAAAGGTGTGTCTTCCTCACTCCATCAAAAATTGAAGTTCTTCACCGATGGACGAGTCATTACCATTTTGGGTGAAGATGATAATACCGAGGGTGCAAGTACTCGCAATCCAATCCTTGAGATACAATACGGGTCAAATGATATGCTCCTATTAGGATTCTGAGTTGAGCCACCTCTAATCCCGGCAGGAGACGACTTCAAAGAAAGAGTTTATCTAGAATACGACCCTCAGGGCAACGTCAATGTGATTCAGATGTTCAAAAATATGCACTTCATGCCCGGACTGGGGCTAGGACAAAGACAGTAAGGGATACTTGATCCCATTGAACTGAAGAAAACTTTCCCTCCTTGTGGTTTGGGGTATCAACCATCAGAACAAGAGCTCAAAATGATCCGCCAGTCTAGACCAAAGAAAAGATTAGATTGCATCCAGACTATCCCGGGTGACTCCTTGAATGGCTGATTCATCAACGAGGGTGAGGACTCCCCTTTTGTAGCTTTTTGTAACCATGGTATGACCATACAGACAAGAAGATGAAACCCGGAATGCAGATATTTTTTCAAGATAGCTACCCATGGGCCGAAAGTTCCTAACACCATGTACAACCATTCATCAAAGATATTGAAGAGACTGAGGAAAGTGACTCAGAGGACTCGTTCAATTTACAAACACTGGGGCTGGCACTATACATGGTTCACTCAAGCACTAAATCACTGGATCTGTCCCACCTGATTAAAGCTGCTGATGCACCTCTCCTCAATTGGCGTGCTGCGCCAGTTCTACCTGTTGAAATCCCCCATAATCCCAACATTTATCATATTTCTTCTTATGTTGTCTATCCTTGCTCAAATCTAATCAAGTCCTCCTTTGATGAGGTTCTTAAAGTTGTTTTTCCTATCAATGATATAAACGAAGATTTTGAGTATCTTGTTGTGCCTTACATTAACTGTTTAGATTCTAATCTAACTTTTGATGATGATGATTTTGCAAATGAACATTTCTTAATTGATCTAAATATGGTTAATAATAAACAACATAACCGCGTTCAAGTTAAAGAAGAAGAAACTGCTATTATTAACCTGGGTTCTAGTAGCCAAATGCGCGAGAGTAGGATAGGGTCACCCCTTGATGAGCATGAGTGCATAAAACTCGAAGAATTATTGAAGGAATTCATGGATGTCTTCTCGTGGTCCTATGATGATATGCCGGCATTGATCCTGAAATTGCTTAACATGAAATCCCCATATTCCAAATTACAAGACGAATAAACAAAGGTTGAGAAAGCTCCGCACCGAATGTCCGCTCAAAGTTAAAAAAAAGGTGGTCAAATAGTTGAACGTAGGCTTCATTCGTGTGATCTAATATCCCATATGGCTGGACAATATAGTACATGTGCTGAAATTATGAGGGAAGGTTCAGATGTGTGTAGACTACCGAGATTTGAACAAAGCCTCTCCAAAAGATGATTATCCGCTACCCAATATCAACATGATCATGGACAACACAGCTAGTTATGCTCTCAATTCATTCATCGACGGGTTTGTCAGATACAACCAAATTAAAATGCACCCATGAGGAACCTTTTACTACACTGTCATGCCATTTGGTCTCAAGAATGCTGGGGCCACCTACCAGAGGGCTTCCATAACCATCCTGCACGATCTGATTCACAAAGAAGTTGAGGTCTATGTGGATGACATGATTATCAAATCCAAGACTAGATAAGGACATGTCCCCGCTCTCTGAAAGTTCTTCGAATGACTGCGATAGCATCAGATGAGACTCAATCCACAAAAATGTGTCTTCGACGTTACAAAGTGAAAAATCTTGGGATTCATGGTCAGTGAGAAAGGGATAAAAGTAGATCCTTCTAAGATTAAAGCTATACTTGAGATGCCATATGCCCGAACAGAGAAAGAAGTTAGAGGTTTCCTTGGGAAATTATAATACATCAGCCTATTAACCTCCATCTGCGAACCCATTTTCAAACTACTACAAAAGGATTTAACTAAGGACTTAAATGAGGCTAGCCAAGAAGACTTTGACCGAATCAAACGATACCTGACTCAACATCCAGTACTTATGCCACCACAGCCTGGTCTTCCCTTTCTCCTATTCCTAACCATAACTGACACTGTAGTGGGGCTTTACCAGCCCAATATCTTAAAGATTCCTGTAAAAAAAGATCCATCTATTATGCCACTCATAAATTGGACGGATACGAAGTCAACTATACTGCTTTGGAAAACGCATGTGTCGCGCTTATCTAGGTCACCCAAAAGTTACGACACTACATGCTCGCCTTCCCCATCAAACTTGAATCCTGAATGGATCCCATTAAATACATGATTGAGGAACCTGCCTTATTTAGACGAATGGCCCGGTGGCTGATGCTCCTAGCTGAGTTCAACATCGTGTAAGTCACGTAGAAAGCCATGAAAGGAAGAGCCATCTCTAACTACCTTATTGATTACCCCATGGATGATGGATGTCTGAATTCCCAGATGAAAACATCCTCTGCACTGCCGAGGATAATCTCCGGTGGCAAATGTTCTTTAACGGTGCTCCCAACAAAAAGGGATATGGCATTGGGATATTTTTTATTACCCCAGATGACTGCCACACTCCCATAACCATCAAGTTGGATTTCCCTTGCACAAACAACATGACTGAATACGAGGCAAGAACGGTAGGCCTCAAAGTTTCTCTCAAGAAAGGCATTCAATACTAAGATGTCAATAGGGATTCCGCCCTCATCATCGATCAAATGCTCAGGAAATGGAAATTCAAGGACGAGAAGATCCAACCCTTCCATGCCTACTTAGAAGAACTAGCATCCTAATTTCAAGACATCACCTTCCATTACTTACCTCGAGAAAAGAATAACCTAGTCGATGCCCTTGATACCTTGGCCTCTATGGTCAATATGCCCGAAGGAATACTAATGGCACCCTTCCTCATTCAAAATCAAGATAAACCTACCCACTGCTACTACATTGAGCTCGTCACTGAAAAAGATCTCGAGCTATCCGATTGTTGGTACTATGATATCTCACACCTCCTCAAACATGGTAGGTATCCCGAGGGTTCCAACAAGAAAGATCGAGCAACCCTCCAAAAACTGGCCACCTAGTACATCTTCTATCATAAAGCACTATTTAAGAGAAAATTTTATGGAACCTATCTACACTGCATCACAGGGGCTGACATTGAAGAGGTAATGCAGAAAATCCATAGTGGGGAATGCAGACCCCACATGAACAGTCACATGCTTTCTAAGAACATCATCTGACAAGGCTACTACTGGACCACCATGACCCAGGATTGCACTGCCTATATTCGGAGATGCCTCAAATGCCAACAGTTCTCCAACCTTCAGTATCTTCCTCTGCGAGAATTATACAACATGACCTCTACCTGGCCATTCTCCACCTAGGGCATCGACATCATAGGGAAGGTTACACCGACGGCTTCTAACGAACATGAGTTCATCCTAGTTTCCATTGATTACTTCAGCAAATGGGTCAAAGTCGAGTCATATGCAGTGCTGAATGCCAAGAAAGTGGCCAAATTCATCAAGAAAAACATCATCTGTCGATATGGGGTCCTGTACAAGCTAGTATCAGATAACGGGTTGCATTTCTAGGCAGAAGTCACATAATCAATAAGAACCTCAAGACCATCATCAGCAAGATGACCGAAAGTTATTGAGATTGGGTCGACCGAATCCCGTACGCCCTCTAGGGCTACCGAACCTTAATTCAAACCTCTACTTGGGCTACCCCTTACTCTCTAGTTTACATCATAGAAGAAGTCCTACCCGTGGATCTAGAAATACCCTCTCTACGCATCATGCTTGAAAACAATGTTAGTGAAGAAGACTGGTTCCAAAGCCGTCTTGGTGAGTTGACCCTCATAGACGAAAGGAGATTAAAAGCGCTATACAATATACAAGGTTACCATCGTCAAATAGAGCGATCATTCAACAAGAGAGTCAAGGACCGTGGTGTCCGAGAAGGACACCTAGCCCTCAAAGAGATAATAGAACCCATTTGGGACCCCAGAGGGAAATTCAAGCCCAATTGGGGAGGCCCATACCTTTTTAAGAAGATCTTGTTTGGTGGTGCCGCCATACTCACCGACTTTGATGGGGAGGATATGGCTCACCTATTCAACCTAGACAGTCTCAAGAAATTTTACCCCAGCCTGAAATCTCAGTGCGATACGACTCTTCTCATCTCCCTTCTATTCTAAAAAAAATAAAAAATCTTCATTTCCCTCTACCTAGAACTACGTGGCCTGATCCTCTACAAAACCGTTTTCAAACAATTTAAAAATCTTCAAGACACCAGAGGTACATAGGCAGCTCATTCAACTTACATGGGCATGGCCTTTTCTTTTTCACAAAATACTATTCTTTTCTTATCTTCGAGAACAACAGTCCATTCTAACATATACTTGAACAAAAGGATTATGTATGCCTTTGAGATCAGTATAGATAATTCAAAAACACAAAACTCATAAAAAGGCACAGCTGGATGATCAAAAACTTGTTTATTTCACTAATAAGAAATTATAGTATAAATTATATGAGAAAAGGAACGGATAACTCCCTTCCCCTATCTTCCTAAAAAAACCAAAATAAAATCCCCACATCTATTCCCAATTACAAAATAAACTCTCCAAGAGTCCTATCCACAGCTACTAGAGGAGCCCGCTCCGTCATTATCATCTGCATCCTGGGATCCCCAAGCTTTCCTGCTTGAATAGAGTGCTGCAGGGGCTCTATGTACAGATAAGCCCGAACCAGCTTCAAAAAAACCATAACACCTCCCTCCATGGTATTAAATAAGACAAGCCACCTTTGTCCAGTCTCCACTGCCAACATCTAGCTTACCACTCTCCTCCACAACCACTTCATATAATCCCCAGGGATATGCCAAACTCTCCTAACAGACTGATAATGACGGGTCGACGGACACCGATTCTCCCACATAGAGCCAAGCCACATGCGCAGACGCTTAGTCAAATCTTCTACCGGAAAGAAGTCTAGTGTCTGAGGTGGCACGACCTGTTCCTAGATAAATTAACATAGAATCTGCCAAGGGAAATAGAAAGAGATCTGTATGAACCATTCGGACATACGGGTATTCTCCCAGCTCCAGAATAGGCAGAAACTGTCCCCACCAAGGAACTAACAAGCACAAATTTAGAGCCCCATGCTCTACAAACTAGTACTCCTAATTCTCGATATCTAAGCCAACATTGATCAAATAGCACAACAAGAAGTTGGGTACAATTAATAAAGGATATTCCGGAGGAGTTACCATGCGAAGTCTCTTAGACAACCACATGAATAACATCACGGGGAAGAAAGTCAGAACGACCATCTCGTCAGGCATCCAGACCATTGAAAGTCTCCGCCAGTATCACTATCGCAGGATTGTGATAGTATGACATCCATAAAGTAATGGCTGTAAGTTGTGGGTCCACAATCAGTGCCCTATTCACCAGCAACAATTTTGATACTAAGCCCAGAACAATGGCTTTGGCGTATCCAGCATCTTCAGCCTCCTGCAAATGCACGGACTGCAACATCGCCGAAAGGGAGATCATTCCCCTAGTAACCAGTGGTCTAGGCGTCGAAGGCAAAATACGAAGAAACCCATCCATCAAATCCCTGAAAGAATGGGAAAACTCAGGAAGAGCTGCAGCAACACTAGGATTTATCCCCAGCATGGAAGAAAATTCCTTGTAGGTAGGATAAACTTCATCCAACCCAAAGCGGAATACACGGTCTTCGAGGTACCAAAGTTGTACCGCCGCCATCAACATGTTCCACTCAATTGGCCGATTATGCCACAAAGAAACTTGATGCATATTGAAAGCATCATAGTCGACGTTATAAGAGCACATTGCTTCCAAGGCTTAGAGGTAGTTAGTAAACTCATTGCTACCAGGGAGAGCCATCTTGCAAGACTAAGAAATAGTAATTAAGAATGTGAAGGTGTGATGAACTCCGCCCATACCCCTTTTTATACTCGAAGACCCTTACAAAAAAATGACCCCTACAGAAATCGGAGGAAATCCTAACCCACAAAGTATAAGAGGCTGAAGAAGGCACTAATCAAATCTTTGAATTAATAGGGCTGGACTTGACTGTCGATTGGCAGGACAAGGGTCTTGCCGATCGGCAACCCCCCATTTTTAGAAATTTTCCTTTTTCCTTTTTTTGTCAAAATCAGAAGCTCAATAAAAAATAAATTGATATTCTCAAACATAATTTCAAAAATCCTCTTCCACCCCTATATAATTTCTCATTTTTTAAAACTTTCCTCCAAATCCCGAAAATATCTCTTCTTACGGTCTCAACAGCAAAGTAAAAGCGCATGTGCATGCATTCACCATTAGCAAAAGATAATAAAAAAAACTATTGCATTGCATATATATATTCTTCTATGTTACATCAAATTTTGCAGGAAATAAAAGATAAGAATAACAACGGGACTCATCCCGAACCCACATTCTCCCTCTCTCTAAGAGCTTCGACCCCTGTGATGCAATCTCTCCCCCCTATGGCGAGATGACGCACCACTGTTACACGAGCTAGAGTCCTCCCCGGACGAAGCAGAGGGCACCAAGCAATAAGGAACCGAGACCGCATCCCGAATATGGGCAATCACCGAAGATACCCAGTCCATAATGTCCCTCTGCCAAGTGGTCGATACCCGAACTTGCTGCAAGTAAAAGGCAAAATCAGTATCAAAGCAAAAAGGATCAAAATAGAAAAGAAACTAAAAAGAGGAAAAGAACAGAAAGGTATACCATAGGATGAAGAACCTCCTCTGTCAAACCCAACTCCCCCGGATCCATCGCATGAGGATGGTACAACATAGGGACCATCCCTCCATCAGCCCGTCGAATAAGAACCAATAAGAACCACAAATGGACGATGTCTCCGCTCGACGCCACAATGAAACCTCCCAGCACCAATAATATGAACAACCGGGCCATCCGCCTCACATGCAGCCTATCCTCCACATCAACCACCCTACTCAGCAAAACATCCTTCAGCAAGGACAGATGGATGGAATCCCCAGAAACTATCCTCGCTACGTCACCGAGCGCCGCCGGCACTGCCTCCGGCCTGACCCTCAGGGAGCGATCCACTTCTATCTTCTCTTCGTCATAATTTATACCTAGCAACTACTGCACATCTATGGGAGTCACAGTCATCTCCCCAAAGACAAAATGGAAAGTATGGGTAGTATCCCACCATCTCTCCCCCAAATCTCATAAGACCGCTGTCGAATGAGGTATCTCATCCAGCACAGACGCCAACCTCCCAAAACCCGCTAATGATACCACCCAATGCACCACAGTTGGAAGATGCTCCCAGACGTCCTTAAGCCCCATCGTCCCATAAGAACTCATATTCTCCAAAGAGATAACAGATTGTCAAAAGAAAAAACCTTGTAAAAAAATCAAAAATGAAGGAAAAATTACCAAGAAAAAAGAGAAGAATGCCAAAAGTCACGTTACTTACATAACCGTTAGGGCTCCCCACTCTCGAAGAGCGATGATGCGATGGCTCTCGTAGCAAGGTTCGCTCATTCGTAACCAGCTCAAATGCATCAAAGGAATTATCTCTCCCCAAAGCAAAAGGTGCCCTGGCCCTCCACTCCACGTTCGCCCAGTCATCAATAGTCAACTATTCCCTATGTGCTGTAGTGCTCACAAAGGCGGCCATTTCTTAGAGATCGAAATGATAGAACGATTTGCGGAGGAAAATCGCAGAAAAGGAGAAAGCAAAAAGCTATGAAAAATTAAGGGAATTCACCTCCTTTATATAGGATGCCAAGGGTCATGACGATCGACATTGAGCCCCCAACCACCGATCGGCACTACACCTTTACCTTCCTGAGGCAGTCTAAAAGTCCGTGCCACTGCCGAATGGCACCCACTTCACCATGCCGATCGGCACCTCCCCTAAAATTTCGTACAAAAATTCCAAGAAAATACCAGAAAATCCTGAAAAATCGTTAGAAAATTCCTAAAAAATCCCCGAAAAGATTTAGAACATTTTTCGCCAAGAAAATTTCACATTACCTCAAGCGAAACCCCTAGTTCCCCAGCAAAAATATCAAAATCCAAGTGAATCTCCTCCAAGAAAAACCCCCGGAGGATCTCTAAGGATCACCTCCTATGCCCCAAAGGTCTCAGACCTCCCCGAGCAATACGTCCAAAACCTCGACCACTTAATCACTTCCTGAGTGGAATTTTTGCTATCCCTCCGCAAAATCTCCAAAATCACAAGGATTTCCCCAGCCATCGGCTCCCCATCTCAAATTCACAAGGTAACTTCCCTGGTAGAGTTCCCTGAGAACATCTCAACTTAAGCCCGTAGAATTGGCTTTGACCTGCATAATTGGTTATCGCAACCTAAACCCGCAGAATTGTCTTCGACCCGCAGAATTGGTCATCTCAACTTAAGCCCGCCGAATTGGCTTTGACCCGTAGAACTAGTCATCATAACTTAAGCCCACAAAATTGGCTTCGACCCGCAGAATTGGTCATCTCAACTTAAGCCCACAAAATTGGCTTTGACCTGCATTATTGGTCATCCTTATTTCCTTAAGCCCACATAATTGGCTTCGACTCACAAAATTGGTCACCTCATCTTTAAGCCCGCAGAATTGGCTTCGACCCGCAGAATCGGTCATCTTAACTTAAGCCCGCAGACTTGGCTTCGACCCACAGAACCGATCATCTTAACTTAAGCCCTTAAAATTGGTTTCGACCCGCAGAACTGGTTATCTCAACTTAAGCTCGCAAAATTGGTTTCGACCCCCAGAATCGGTCTCCTCATCTTCTATCCCTCATAATTGACTTTGACCTGCAAAATTGGTCAACCTCATCTTCAAGCCCTCAGAATTGGCTTCGACCCGCAGAATCGGTCATCCCCAGCACCTCCTTAGGAATTGACATAAACCTTTCCTCCAAACCATCCATAGTATTCCCCCTTAGGTCCTCAGAATTGGCCTTGACCCTCTGAATTGGTCATCCTTACCCCCTAGGTCCTCAGAATCGGCCTCGACCCCCTGAATTGGTCATCCTATTTTCAAAAGCATCATGCGGTGTCTATTCGATGGCTATCATTTATTCCAAACTCACCCGTCGAGGGGCTCTGTAGACACCCCATTATGTTACCCCTTAAACTCTCCTTAGGTCTCTAGCACCTCCCTTCATCACTACAAACCCAGGTTATACCCCGAGCACAGACCTAAAAGCCATCGGGTGCTCCCAGGCTCCATTTAACCAAAAATTCAAACCCTTCAGCTCGATCGATACTGAATGAATATTCAAAGGTAACTAAATCCCCTTTTCAACGGTCCATCCCGTGTGCAATTCTGACTTACCATGCGGACGAATGACCCATTTTCCCCGAAACTTGATCTAGAGGCCACCAGACGCTCCTGGGCTCTGTTTGACCTAAGTTAGCTCTTAAGCTCAACTGATACTGAATAAATCTTCAAAGGTCACTGAAACCTCTTTCCAACGATTTATCCCGTACGCGATTCTGACTTAAGGTACAGATGAACGATCTGTTTTACTCCGAAAGGTCACCAAATGCTTCCACGACCCGATTAACCAAAGTCAACTCCTTGAATCGGGTCAAACTCTTTGAAATGTCAAATTACATCTACTAACCTTTCCAATGGTCCATCTCGTTCATGATTCAAACTTACCATGTGGAATAACGATCCGTTTGCGTCCTAAATTTTCCCGTCTAAGGGACCGACGAGTGCTTCGGAGCCACATTTGACCCAAAGTCAACTCCCAAACCCGGGAGCGATCCAAAGGACTTTCAAAGGTCTATGAATTACCTTTCCAACGGTCTACCCAGTGCTCAATTGGTATCGATAGTTTGCACTCAGCGATCAATTTTCCAAAAAGTCCTGAAAGACACTACTAAACGGTGGGTCCCAGACCCTGCCTATCGGCAGTGCAGTGTCCCTAAATGCATCTCCCGATTGGTAGGATCAGGGCTATGCCAATCAGAAATGACCTAGGACTATAATAAGTAGGCCATGTCCTCAATGCAAAGGATCACATATCTAAAACATATCACTCTTAGCAAATCCAAAAAACCTCTCTCGAAGTCAGCGTGATTTCCACATCCAAAACCCTTTCCAACTTTCAATTCTCATCATCCTTGTAGAGGGGGCTGGAAGGTAATCCTGAGATTATGGATAATTTCCCCATTAGCAACAGTGTTCGGGATTAAGAATCCAAGGCAGCTTAGCGTGGTAACTCAACATGGCAACTCAGCGAGGCAGCTTGACGTGGCAACTCATACTTTGGCTTATTGTATTAGTCATATTGTATCTTTGTTTATATTGACTATAAGCTATAACAATTACAATGATGTAATGAGAATAATAAAGATTTTTAGTGTGAGGTCAAACGGTACTCACGAGAGACCAGGCTTGGCAGGGTCTGAGAGAGCTTTCATGATCTATCGAATGACCTCGTCATGGGAACTTTAGAGGGACTTGGTTTGGAGGATTGAGAAGTGAGGCACCGTTAGGGATCATCCGACCATCTTAGATAAACTTGGTAAAACATCGAAGAACCCTAACCATGGAACCTCGGGTGAAGCATCTTGGAGTTCCATCGTGAGTTGAGTTGTGAACCAAACAACCCTATACTTAATGTCATAACTACTGCAGGTGATGTCACTAGACAGTTGAACAATGTCGTCCATGCACTTGAGTAAACCACCGTGGCATTTGGGGTTATCAGGAAATTGGTGAGCAACCTCTGCGACAATAGCCCCCCGACACATAGTGGTTAGGCAAAAGGCATGTCTTGGCATTTAATGTTCATGATGTGGAGACAACTAGTGCATCAGGTATTTAATGTTTGTGACATAATGTATGAGGGAGTTATTTCACAAGCATTGATGACTGAGTTGCCTCCGGGGTGGTGTGGGGGGTATTTAAGGACCCCAACCACCTTTGAGGAAGGAGATATCTTTTTGAGAGTTCAGAAGTTATTACTAGAGAGAATACACATCAGAGAGAGTTATTATGAACGAGGGAGAGTTTACTCACCCACCATTGTTATTTATTACGAAGCTTTCAATATTTGATAGATATTCTTGAGGGTGGTTGTTGTGTTTAGCTTTCTATCAAGGTGTATCTAGGGTGCTTACTTCTCTCTCCCTCTAGCAAAGTAACTTCTAAGTTCGTTACTACCTTCTGAGTTATACATGAGAGATTTGGGAGTTTAAACTGAGTTCATCTTCATTGAGTTTGTGCGTGCATGTCCTATAATTAATCCAAGGTTTTGGGTAATTAACTTATCATTACCGTACTCAAAAGGTGTTACGCCTCCATCTTATCTAAACTACCCTCTTACATTTGGTGACTCTATTGGGGATGCATTCTTCTAAGCAAGGAGTATGGCACAAGATAACGTTAATCGAAGGCTCAACTTTGATGACACCCAGTACAATGATGAATAAGCTGCGAGAGAATGAAGGCTCTAAGGGATGGGGCTCCTCGAATAGAGATACCTCCGGTTCATGCGACAACAGGCATTCCATGGGTGACACAATCTTCCATGAGTGCAGGGTTGGGACCCACTTAGGTGGCGCTCCTCGTGAGTAAGTTTTATGAGTTTTTGAAAACTCCTATAGCTTCAACGATGCTGGGAGGATTGGAAGTCAATGCCTTCGTAACACTAGGGGAAGCCCCAACGGCCCCACCAGGTGTAGGTGTAGCGAGAACGTTCCCAGCAAGCATACCCTATGTTGTGAATCCAGTAGTGCGAACATCAGGAGTATTAATGGCCCCAACTATGATGACTGCTCCAGCTGCGGCGGGCACTCATCCCATGGTCTAGTTGGTTGCCCCAGCAGCATCACCCATGGAGGAAATGAGAAAGGAGATGTAGAAAGAGATGCTGAAGTTCATGCAAGACTCCTCGCAATCTTCTGGTGAGGTAGATTCGGTCTATGATGACTTTAGAACACCTTATCCCCAAGAATACAATGATGAGACCTACCCAAAGGACTATATTCCTCCGATTTTTGAAAAATACACAAGGAAAGGTGGGAATTCGAAGGAGCACCTGAAGAGATTTATTGAACACTTGGGAGCGCATTGCAATAATAAGAAACTTAGGTTGAGGTAGTTTTCCAAGTCCTTAACCGATAAAGCATACACCTAGTATTCTCACCTAGCTCGTAAGAGTGTTTCCACGTGCGCGGAGATGCACGTATTGTTTGTCCAGAAGTTCTTTCTGGCAGAAGACGAGTTTACTTTGACCCAACTGGGGAGGGAGAAGCAAGGACCATGGGAGGACGTGGTGGAGTATGTTTGGAGGTTTAGGGAAAGGTCACTCGATGTGAGGGAGGAGGCCAAAGAGTCCAAGTTATTTCAGATCTGTGCGGAGGGACTTTTTCTTGAGTACATCTGTCATCTCATTAATGAGACATGCGAGGGGACTTTTTTGGCATTTTTGAAAGATGCAAGAAATATCTCCTTTGTGGTGCGGTCCAACCCGGTGGTGGTGCCCATGATGTTTAGGAAACTGATACAACCTATGGGGGGGAGGTCTCAGCCCCCACTGGTAGGATACACTGAGGGGAGGAGATGGGGGTAAGGCACCGAAGAAGGACAATAAGAGGAAGTTCAGAAGAAATAGGGAGGACCCACCCCCATTACCTTGTACAGTAGAGGAGGATGTCAACTACTACAACGCGATGGTCCAAGGAGGAACGATCAACAAAATAAAAGACATTCCCATTAGGGAACCCGATACGTCAACGAAGGTGAATCCTAAGTATTACCAGGTTCATTAGAGGATCCAGTATCCGACGAAGAGCTATTTCACACTGAGAAGAATCATCGATAAGTAGACGAAGGCAGGGATGTTGCAAATCCATCCACAGAATGTTAAAAACAACCCACTGTCAGCACATGGGGCCAATCTCGTGGTGTCCTATGATGAAGAGGCAGAGAGAGGAGAAAGACAGTCAACGATGAAGTGAGAAGAGTACGAAGAACCTCTAGAAGATTGTATGAGGTGAATGGCTAATATAGTACTGGCCTACGATAAAGCAAGCGCCAAAGACGTGGAGGATATGTACAGTGTCGAACGTGAGGAAGCAGACCCAATCCTAGAGTACTGTGTAGTTTTGAAATACCCGAAATTCATCTGGTTCTTTGACCAGGTGGGGATACCGAAAGAGAGTAGGTTGGAGATAACCTAGGCAATACATGACATTGCAAGGAAGAATGCGATCCCTTCGCTGAGATGGAAGGGACCCATGGCCAGGATGGTCAGGAGATTTCCCTTAGAAGTAACCTTTAGCGATGCAGATAGGGCTGTAAGGTTCCCTCATAACAGGCCATTGTATGTGACTGCCAGCGTCAATGAAGTTAGCTTTGCAAGGGCTCTTATGGATGGAGGATCTTCCATCAATATCATGCCAATCAACTCTTTTTATGCAGCCAATATTTTGAAAGGAAGGTTGGTGCCCATGCCCTTGGTGATTTCGGGGTATGATAACCAATCTTCCAAATCCATTGGGTATGTTAATGTTGGGATTATGATGGGAAATTTGAGTTCCCATATCAAGTTTAACGTAATAGAGAGTGCAATTTCCTATCATCCGCTAATGGTAAGGGTGTGGATGCACAACCAAGGGCTAGTTTCTTCTACGTACCACCAATGCGCTAAGGCGAACATCAAGGGGACAGAGGTGACCATTAGGGCTATGAAGAGGCCCTTCGCTGTTGAGGAAGCTCACTTAGTAGACGCGGCATTTTACACTGAGTTGGAAGAGGATGTCCGGGTTCTAATGAGAGGAATGGAGGGAGCATGGGTTCCCTCGATCAGAGAAAGGATGGGACCTCTGCACGAGCAGGGTAAAGAGGTTGCAAGCAGCGTAAAAGTAATGATCGAAGAGGCTCACCAGGTGGTCCCTCATCCCCAAAACATCTGGAAATAACTCAAAGATAGGATGAGGCCTATAGTGGATCCGATGGAACATGAGGTCCGACGATAAAGCGTGCTGAGTCGATTCTTAGGAGAAAGGGTGGCCAAGGCTTCTAGAGAGAAGAAGAGGAAGGCAGTCACCACTACCAACAGACAGTGCAAGAAGGTCGTTACCGAGGAAGGAAAAGTGGTATATCAATTATAATGGTTTGAGCGGGTGACCGAAGAAATAGGTGATGAGGTTGACCCGATATATAAATTCTTTATGGTAGATCGACGGGGACAATGTATGGTGATAGATAACTCTAGCATATAGGAACTTGTGGATGAAGTCACTCAGGAACCAGATTACATGACGGATCGACCGAAGCCGCATGCACAATAACTAGAGCAGTTAAACCTGGCAAGAGAAGAGGAGGACCCAAGGCCCATTTTCATCTCAAAAGATCTCAGTGAAGAGAAATGAAAGGCCTTCGTGGAGTTGATTCGGCAATTTATAAAAGTTTTTGCGTGGAAATACACGGAGATGGAGGGGCTGGATGAGGAAGTGAGCTGCCACAAGTTGAAGGTAATGCCTTCAGCCATTCCAGTGAAATAATCGATGAGAACGTACAAGACTGAGCTAGATTTAAAGATCAAAGAAGAGGTTCAACGCTTACTAACGGCAGGGTTCATCACACCAATACAGCACTCACTCTGGCTATCTAGCATTATCCTAGTGGGAAAGAAAGATAAAAAACAATTAAGTATATGTGTGCATTTAAGAGATTTAAATAGAGCATGTCCCAAAGATGAGTTCCCTCTCCCCTCCACCGATAGCCTAATAGATGTAATGGCTGGTCATGAGATGTATAACTTCATGGATGGGTATGTAGGGTACAAGCCGATCAAGTGGACCCCATGGATGCAGAGAAAATAGCATTCAGAACCCCATTGGGAAACTTCATGTACAAGGTGATGCCATTCGATCTCAAGAATGCTGGGGCAACATACCAGAGAACTGTGATGGCTATTTTCCATGACTTATTCCACAAATTTATGGAATTCTATGTGGATTACTTGGTCATTAAATTGAGGAATGAGGAGTCCCATCTGAGCGATTTGAGGAAGGTGTTTTCCCATTGCAAGAAGTATAAATTGAAGATAAACCCACTGAAGTGTGTTTTTAGAGTGACCATTGGGAAATTCCTAGGCTTTGTGGTTGATCGACAAGGGGAGCAGATGGACCAAGACAAACAACGGGCGATCTTAGAAATTCCATGCCCAAGAACGACGAAGGAGTTAAAGAGTTTCCTCGTCAAAGTCTCCTACCTTAGGATATTTGGGCCTCGATTAGCCGAAATAACACACCCGTTGATGCAGCTATTTCAAAAAAACACAAAATTCAGGTGGGAGGAGATTCACCAAGAGTCTCTCGACGGACTGAAGAAGCTGATCGTTTCACCATAGACCATGGTTCCCACAAAGGCGAGAATACCGTTACAGTTATATCTCACATCCACCACGAGGTCCGTGGGAGCTTTGTTGGCATAGTAGATTGATGGGCAAGAACGGCTAGTATACTACCTCAGCAGGATCATCCATAGGCCAAAAGTCAGATATAGTAGCTTGGAAAGGCATTGTTTAGCCTTAGTCTTTGTAGAACAAAAACATAGACATTATATGTTGTCTTTTACAATTCATATTGTGACTAGATGTGATCCTATTATGTATTTTCTAGCAAGAACGATTTTGATTGGTAGAGCAGTTAGGTGGTTCCTCATCCTATTCGAGTATGACTTGAAATGCGTGGTTCCTCGCGTAATCAAAAGCCAGGCGTACGCTGATCTATTGGCTATTTTCCCCTCAGGAACGTTTGATCCACCCAAAGAAAGTATTCCAGGAGACAATTTTCAGGCCAATCACCTAGACACAACGGAGGAGGAATGGACAATGCAGTTCGATGGATCCTCGGTAGAAAAAAAAAGGTGGAGCAGGGGTTATTCTTTCAAAAAGAATGGAGGAGATTTGCCTTTCCTACAAGTTAGATTTCCCTTGTTCTAACAACAAGGCAGAATATGAAGCATTAGTGTTGGGATTTCTAGAGGCTCTTCGAAGGGATATTCATTCACTTTGCATCAAAGGGGATTCAAACTTGGTGGTCCAACAAGTGAATGGAGAGTACGCGTTAAAACACATGAACCTGACACCATAGAGGATAATCATTTAGAGGCTCCTCTACCAGTTCCATCGGACCAAGATCAAGAGACAACCTAGAACGATGAATCGTCACCCAGACGTATATGCCACCATTGCCCAGAAGTTGGTCAAGAGGAATGATACAACTACCTTCGTGATCTAACGAAAAACAGATCCTTCGATGGTACAGTCAATTCTACCAATTGAAGAGGATGCAGACTGGAGGGAAGATATCAAAAGGCAATTGGATTCTAGGGAAGGAGTGATGGGATTGAGAGAATTAGCCTAATACTTCACGAATCAAGGGAACTTTTACTTCAGAAACGCAGGAGGATGGTTGTCGAGGTGCATCGGCCCATAAGAAGTAGAGCGAAGATTGAAGAAAACACACGAACAGAACTGTGAAATAATTGAGATACCCCTCTATCGAAGAATGCAAAGGGAGGGGTATTTTTGGCCAAGAATAAAACAGGATGTGGCAGTGCTACAACGAAAGTGTGATAAATGCCAGTTATTCTTCGAGGTAGCTAAATTTCATTTTGTGGAGGCTCAGGCTGACTGGAGACAACCGTATATTAACTTCATTAAAGATGGAGTTATCCCAATGGATAAAATTGATATGATGGGACTTTGACGAAAGGCCCTGAGATTCTATGTTCAGAAGGGGCAGCTTTATCGAAGGGGATACTTCAACAGGGCTTTGTGTTGCATCACGAAGAAAGAAGCAGCAGAGGTCCTCAAACAGGCACACGATCCAGCTCACATAAGAGGGGCCAAGTTATATGACCAGTTGATGACTTTCGGATACTATTGGCCAATGATGGAGAAAGACTGTACTGAGTTTGTTTGGAAGTGCAAGGCTTTCCAACTTCATGGAAATATGATCCATGCCCCATCGGTGGACCTAAACTCCCTGGCAACGCCCTATCCTTTTCACACTTGGGCGTTCGACCTGGTAGGGGCAATACACCCTTCTTGGAGGGGGGAAATATGGATACTAGTAGTAATGGAGTGTTTCACAAGGTGGGCCGAAGCGATACCACTAATAAGGGCAACAGCGAGGGTGGTGAGCAACTTCATCAGAGAATACATCATCTTCCATTTTGGGATCCCAAAGGTTATCCTTTCAGACAATGGAACCCCTTTCATCAATGCAGAAGTAACGATGCTCACAGACAAGTACTCCATTGTCCATCATACCACGACGATGGCATATCCAAAGGGGAACGGTCAGGCCGAAGCAACTAACAAAACCTTGGTTAATATCTTAGCTAAAATAAAGGAGGATTTCCCAGGATCGTGGGCCTATCGAACAACTAAGAGGAAGCCCACAGGGTATACACCATTCTCTCTTATTTATGGGGCAGAGGAAATTCTCCCAGTAGAGTTAGAAGTTCCCTCGGCTCGATAGGCTTTGTGAAGTAGCATGCTCCCTCGGAATAGACATGTGCAGTTGGAAGCATTGGATGAAGATAGAGATAATGCAATGCAACACTTTTAAATGTATATGAAACAGCTCTCCATGGCACATGATAACTTAATGAGACTGAGGAAGTTCATAGAGGGAGATCTCTTCTTGAAGGCAGCAGTGAAACACATCAGGGGGCATCCTCTACATAAGTTTGCAGTGAATTAGGAGGGACCTTTCATCGTAAAAGAGGCTCATGACTCAGGTTATTGCTTAATTTCAAAAATGGAAGAAGACAAACCATTCAAGATTAACAATAAATGATTAAAATTCTATCATGTGTAGGCAGTTATGTTTGACCACTTATGTATTTGCCTGTTGTTATGAATACACAAGTTCTTTTTATGATGAACATGAAAGTTCTTTTTTTATTATAACTCAAGTAGAGATAAAAGAATTATAGAACCTCATACTTAACAACCTATATAAACAGTTGTAACACAAAGAAATGGCATGAGAATAAATATCTTTTTCCATTCATAAACTTTGAGGCATTACAAAATTAGGAGCTATTGTCGAAGAATTACATGAGAAGAAAAGAAAAAATATATATTCAAGTTCATTAGCCTAAGAGGATCCACATGTCTAGAGAAGAGAAAAAAACTCCAGGGAGGCCCAAAGAAGATATTTGGCAAGATCGTTGAGCGTTGATAGATACCTCCAACCTTATTTGTTCCTGTGTACGCTCAATCTGGAGTTTCTCTCATTTCAGCTTCACCAGACGTAGAGCTTCTTTGATGTACTCCACCTCATTGTCAATGGCTCTAAGAAGAGGTTCTATCTCAGCCAACTTAGCTTCCTCAGCCCGTTGGTCCTCTTGATGTTTCCGCAAGAGTTCCATATGGCTATCCAATCATTGGCTCTTCAAGGTCTTCAAATGCATGATAAGCCAACCAAAACGGAATCTGTCGCGACCCAACTCCCTAAGATAACCCAGAAATTGGTTAAGGAGGGGCCTGGTAATGTTTAAAGTCAGAATTTTAGTAATTTCAGCAATGACGATATCCATGCCCTGAAGCCTGTAACTCATAAGGGAGATGTTTGAACGTAGGCAATCCACCGTGAACGTCTCAGGATGATGATTTACAAGCCGTTCAACGACCACACGATGGTTGGAAGGAATTTAAGGAGAATGCTGAAGCACCATCAGGAAGAAGGCATGAGGAGCTAGGTCGGGCAGAGGAAGCTCACAGCCATATTCACTCTTCACAGCAGCACCGATTGTGGAACCTAGATCATTATGGCTAGAATCTTCAGAAATGACGGGTTCTCGATGGGGCGAGGCAATAGTCAAAGGAACTACTGTATAATCCTCCTGATCCACCTGAAAATAGTTAGAGGAAATAAGGAGTTGATGAAAAAAAACTTAACAAGTGTTTTTGTTGTTAAGTCACCAATATAGGTGGAGTTTATGAAAAAATCTTAACAAGTGTTTTCGTTGTTAAGTCACCGATATAGGTCTTGTTTATGGAAAAAATCCTTAACAAGTGTTTTTATTGTTAAGTCACCAATATAGGTGGAGTTGATGAAAAAATCTTAACAAGTATTTTCGTTGTTAAGTCACTGATATAGGTGGAGTTTATGAAAAAACCTTAACAAGTGTTTTCGTTGTTAAGTCACCGATATTGGTGGAGTTTATGAAAAAACCTTAACAAGTGTTTTCATTGTTAAGTAACCATTATAGGTGGAGTTTATGAAAAAAAATCTTAACGAGTGTTTTTGTTGTTAAGTCACCGATATAGGTGCAGTTTATGAAAGAAATCTTAACAAGTGTTTTTGTTGTTAAGTCACCGATATAGGTGGAGTTTATGGAAAAAAAATCTTAACAAGCATTTTCGTTGTTAAGTCACCCTTATAGGAGGAGTTTATGATAATTTTTTCAACAATAATTTAGAGAAATTAGCGAAATACCTCAGACATAGCAAGCGCAAGAACGGGAGCCACGGTGGAGTCAATCGGGGCAAGAACCGTTGGAGGCAGGCTCATTGCCTCAGAAGCCTCAACGGGGCCCCTAGCTGAAGAAGCCTCAACGGTAAGTAAAGCTCCTTCTCCAACAAATGGTACCAAGGCTAATGAGGGAGTCTGACCAAAAGAACATGAGGAATCTCCAAGCAATACCCCAGCATGGGCACACACTGAAGAATCAACATAAGGAGCAGCAACATCAACCTGGGCCTTGGAAAGAAAAAGGCCACTAAGAGCAAAGGGTGGAGAGAGACTTGGAGAAAGCTGCAGTAACAAAGCTAAGTGTTAGAAATGATAAATTAGTACTCAAAAAAGAGATAAATACTTATAAACATTACTTACTCCCATTATGGCACTAAAGAGGGGAATTGTAGTCAGAGGTTTCGCTAGTACAGAGGGAAGAAGAATACTGGCTACTAGAGATGCCATCTCAACCATGGACACCCCAACATGTCAAGGTTCATCATATTTACACAGAAAGAAAAAAGGTGGAGTGGAGACATGTTGCTAGACCTAATAGGTAATAGATAATATGTTACATCGGGGAAAATTTCTACAACCGGAACAAGGGGCAGAAGAGCCTCGGGCTGAGGTTCTAATTCAGAAGAGGCTGGGGGTGGGCTTATTGACTCAGTAGATTCAACGGTAGTAGCCCCCACAGTAATATCTCTAGCCCTTTGGGAGGATGAACAACGAGAATAAGTAAGAATTATCAGGGGGAACGAGGAAGGGTAGTGTCGGCTCGAGAGATACCGCAACGCCCCCCCCCCCCCCCCCCCCCCCCCGAAATGGCTTATGGGGGGGCTGGGGGACTAGGCCCTTGTTGTTCAACTCCCTACACCAAAAAAATTTCTTATTAAAGAAATGATCAAATGCAACACACCTTAAGATAAGGGAATAAGAAGTAAAGAATTCACACATACCTCAGATCCAGAGGGAGAACGAGAAGATATAACCACTGGTAAAGATTTAGTGCCCGGATTTTTCTTCCTTTTGCTCGTTGCATCACCAACTTCAGGTACCCTCAACCTTTTTCTCCTCTTTGCCAATGGATCATTCGGATCAACCCCGATCGTGGGAAAGGCAACCGAAGGAGGAACGACGATAGCGCGCTGTTGAAACTCAACATTTATTCTTTCAACCTCAGCTTTCACCAGCCTCCTCAGCTCCTCAGCTACCTCTAGAGACATAGGAGGGGGAACGGAGGCAATGCTAAATGCCTCCAAAGGAGTTTATGCTTTAAATTGGGGCTTAGACTTTGAGGACTTGGACTTATTGGACTTCTTAGCAGGTGGCTAAGAAGGCCCTTCTCCCGTTGTAGCTTCGCTCGAAGGGGAAGTTTTTTTTAGACATGCAATGGCCTTGGGTTTCATGGAGGTAGGTGGGATCATTGGGCAATGAGGGGGTAGCTCCTCGGGAGATTCTTTACGGGTTTTACTCAAGGGAAACTCAACCCCAAGCACGGAGTTCTCCTTAAGCCCCAGTTCAGAAGAAAAGAAGCAAGGACTGGGGGATTTTGAGGGGGGAACTGAATGTACTCATGGATCATTTCTAACTGCACCAAATGGAACTTGGTGGTAAAGGATGTGGATACGTCTCCCTTCCTAGTGGAACTAGGAAGGATGACACGACCATTGATGGTGAACACCACACCAAGCACCGCGGCTGCAGTATAGAAGGCGTAGGCTTCAGCGAAAGTGGCCCTTGGGTGGTTGTGTTGAAACATAGGTCAAGGGTCCCCCTGATCAAACTCGAACTGCCTGCTACATCTATCACGATTGTAGGGCTTTGAGGTGTACCCCTATTCAGTATATGAAGGAAGAAACCCGGGGGTAAATAGAAGCACCACGGCTTGCGAGGGATCTTCTACAACTAGGACGAACTTGACCGTTGTGGCTGCGAAAGGAAAGAAGTCCCAACTATAGGCAAATGTAGACTCACTGTATGGCCTCATCGCAAAGGAGTCTAAAAGATCAAAAACTTCCATTATCTCCTTTCGACTTTATTTTTTGTGAAAACATAGGAGGCGTGGGGGCTTGATACCTTGGCTCACAGGCGGAGAAATGGACTTGGAGGTAATGGAAAGAAAATGGGTGTAAAGAAATCCCGTCAAAATAATGAAATTGCCTAAATTGGCCAAGTTATAACGGCCCAGTGATCGTGCCATGTCGATGTGGGTTCGATCCAACCAGGTGTAGAGGGACCCTAAGGCAATGGCGGCCAGAGGAAGATTGACACCCACATCCAAATGAATTGAAATGTTTATAAGATCCCTCCTAGGTTGATCATTACGTTTCCCAGTCAGGAAGAAGAATGAAAGAAACACAAGTATATAGGTTGGTAGTTCCAGGGATATACCTCTACCTCGGCCCGTTGTAGCATTAACATCCTTCGAAGTTGGAGCTTTAAAAAACTAGCTGATGAGGGGAGTAAATATGTCTTTGTTCGAGGAACCAGTGCAACTGCGATAGATTCGGTCCAGCTCAGCTTGATCAGCGGCCTCTTCGACATCCAGGGCCTCATTGTGATATGTGAACTCACCCATTGGCTCAAACCCCAGGAGCTCGTAGATGTCCTCCAAAGTAACAATGAACTCTCCCCACGCAGCAAAGAACATGTGAATTGTGATGTTCCATCTGAAGACTAGCACTTGGAGCACCGCATTGTGCTTAGAGAGTGTGAACTCCCCAAACCAGTAGGCTCGATGAAGCCCAACCTTTATAAGAGTAGATGTGTGAGAACTCTGCATATGTGTATGCCAGGCACTGAAATGGGTTGGCAACCTCCCAGGTGCTTCGAATTCAGTCTAAGAATAAGGAAAGTCACCACGGTCTAGATGAAAATGCAGAGTCCCCTTAGATGGAAGATAGCCCCACTTTGACGAATCCATTTTCTCATCACCTAATAGTAAGGGGTCGAACTTGGATGAGAAATGGAAAGTCTTGCATGCATCAGAGAATTTATCATCTTCTTCAAAGATGGGTGCATGGCGATAGAATCGTAGTTGATCTTGATGAGAAGCATTCAGGGCAGCGCCGCAAGGGGAAACAGTAGTGCCATCAGTGGCAGAGGGGGATCCTGGCTGAGTGGTGGTGGTGACCTAACTTTTGAGTTTCCCACCATCGCACGTGCACGGTCGCCTATAATCATTTCAATTGAACACGTGGCACTTCGAGAAGTGTTTTGACAGTTAAAAATATAGCACCATGTCATTTATGAAGCGACGCCTAGGGAATAGAAGGAGTTACCTTCTTTAACAAGTTTGAGTTTTAGTGCCTAAATTTTTTGTCAGACATATCCAATAACTCCCAATGGAAAAGATGTCCCAACGGTTCAAAAACCTATGATGTCCCCTCACCACAAGTCCAAACGTTGTTTAATTATGACTCAACTACATCTGGGAGAATTTTTTATTTTTTGAACATGGCAAAACGTTACAGGGGAGAATTTCACTCACCGAGAATCAAAACGAGTTTTTGAGAAGGTTAACAGGCCTTTCGGGAGAATTTCAAATAATAAAAAGCTAGAATGGTTGAAGCTTAGTATAAGGGAAAAGGTGGCGATGTCCCTTTGTCGAAGCCCCAATAAGTCATGGCGCTTTGGCTCAGGAACATCGGGGAGAATTTTACTTTTTCCTGGACATTATAACGCTGCGGTTCTAACGAAGGAAAGGAGGCCAGAATTTTTACACATAGAGAAGGTTCATTGGATTGAGAAGTTTTTGTCCACACATTTCTTGTTCCAATAAAAAATCTCTCCACGAAGGGGAAAATGTAGAGGGGGTTTGAAGGTAATCCTGAGATTATGGATAATTTCACCATTAGCAACAGTGTTTGGGATGAAGAAGCCAAGACAGCTTAGCGTGGCAACTCATACTTTTGCTTATTATACTAGTCATATTGTATATTTGTTTATACTGACTGTAAGTTATAATAGTTGTAATGATGTAACGAGAATAATAAAGAGTTTTAGTGGGAGGTCAAACGGTACACGCGAGAGACCAGGCTTGGCAGGGTCTGGAAGAGCTTTCATCCTCTATCAAATGACCTCACTGTGGGAACTTTATAGTGACTTGGTTTGGATGATTGAGAAGTGAGTCACCGTTGGGTCTTGTCCGACCATTTTAGATATACATGGTAAAACACCGAAGAACCCTGACCGTGGAACCTCGGGCGGAGCAGCTTGGAGTTCCATTAGGCGTTGAGTTGTGAACTAAACATCCCTCTACTTAATATCACATCTACTATATGTGATGTCACTAGCCAGCTAAACAATGTCAAACATGCGCTTGAGTAAACCACCGTCGTATTTAGGGCTGTCAGGCAGTTGGTGAGCCACCTCAACGACAACAGCCCCCTGACGCACAGTGGTTAGGAAAAAGGCATGTCTTAGCATTTAATGTTTATGACGTGCAGACAACTAGTGCATCAGGTATTTAATGCTTGTGACATAAAGTATGAGGGAGGCCTTTCACAGGCATTGATGACTGAGTTTCCTCGGGGGTGGTGTGTGGGGCTATTTAAGGTCCCCAACCACCTTTGAGGAAGGAGAGATATTTTTGAGAGTTCAGAAGTTATTAATAGAGAGAATACACATCAGAGAGAGTTATTACGAACCAAAGAGAGTTTACTCACCCACCATTGTCATTTATTACGAAGCTTTTAATATTTAATAGAGATTCTTGAGGGTGGTTAGTGTGTTTGGATGTCTACTAATACTTCTCTCTCCGTCTAGCAAAGTTACTTCTATGTTCATTACTACCTTCTGAGCTATGCACGAGAGATTTGAGTGTCTAAACTGAGTTCAACTTCATTGAGTTTGTGTGTGCATGTCCTATTATTAATCCAAGGTTTTGGCTAATTAACTTATCATTACCGTACTCAAAAGGGGTTACGCCTCCATCTTATCTAAACTACCCTCTTACGATCCTTTTCGTCAAACTTGGTGAATTCACTACCCTCCATCATGATCCAAGTGCAAGGGCTTCTCTCCAACATTCATGATCAAGCTCAAGTTCTTCAGGAAGGTCCAATTTTCTCAATTCTCTCCTTAAATTCCCATAAATTCATATTAACTTGTTTTATTACTTAACACTTTTATCCTCCCATCTCACATATCCTAATATACATTTTATTTATTATTATTGCACATATTTTATTTTCATATAAATAAAAAACCAAAAAAAAAAACAAAGAAAGTAGGGTTTGCTCATAAATTCCAAACGGGAATTCTCACATTTTTCTTACACTTCTTTCACAACTAAAACCCTTTTTCCACACACATACACACACACACAAATAAGAGAATCCCTTGATTGGATTTATGGGATAAACCCCACCCCTCATTTTGCATATGAACTACGTGGACTTTGATGCCTCTATAGGCTACGTAGGTGTCTCGCGGTAAAACCCGTGACTTGAGTCCTATTTTTTACTCTTTTTCCCATTTTCCATTTTCTCTAAATTCAATTCTCTTAGATTACATATATATTCATATATTTGTTCTTAGTGGCGTATTACTCCACATATGTTATCATTCCATTATAACGATCAATGAAAGGATAATCGCGTAAATCCTATCTTCTGATATTATTTTTATGAACCTTCCTACGGATGACTCCCTTTATCTCTTCCATGGTACAAGTCGATGACTCCTATCTCCACTACGTATACACATGCACACATATAACGGGGAAAATAAAGGAAAATAGCAAAAACCCATGAGAGACCGTAAGGGAGGAATGGGTGCCTAACACCTTCCTATTTCGTAACATAGCCTCCAGACCCTTTTTGAATCATTTTGGTTTCGTATACATCAGTATGTCTTTGGACGCTGTCCTTCGGGATGGCTCCCTTTCTTTTGTCTGTTTTGAGTAAAATAGACTGGCGACTCCATCTTTCTACATTTTTCACCTCATCAATGACGTTGATCGAAGCGCTCCCGAGAGGGACGCGCTGGGACCTAGGATCCTCACGCTCCCGCCCGCCGCAAGGATCGGGGATGGCCACAAATATTAATGATAAATTATTGTCAAATACAATATGGATACGGATATTTAAATAAACTAATATCTGCAAATATGGATACTCCGCCTCGAATAGGGATTATCCATTTTTTGTATAATTTAAAACACCATCAATATCTGTATCCATATCCAGTTTTTTGGATACATATCCGCAGAATTCGGACTCGAATACCGGATGAATTCAAATTTTTGAATATCCATTTACACCCCAATTGAAGACATACAAATTCATTGAGAAACATAATTGATATCATTTTTTACTCAATTCGTTGGTGATAACTTATTAATAAGTTAACTAAGTAGGACTATCAAATATAATGGGGTGTATAGCGTGGACGATGGAAAACAAAACCCTCAAAGGGATTTTCAATATTTTGGTTGTTTTAAATCATTTTTTGTTATTTTTGAAAAAAAAATTAAGGGAACTGAATAAAAAGCCAAGATGTATTTTATACAGGTTTTAGTCCGTCATATATGTATAAATAATTTTTAGTCCCTAATATTGAAATTAGTTCAAGTATAGTGACAATAACTGAACATATAATATTACTGAATGGACAAAGCCACACGAGCTTTGACTAACACCATAACACTGGTGCTAATGTGACACTAATGTTGATGTGGCACTGCTGCATCAAATAACCTACATGTCATAATCGGTGTCACTTTTTATGAGTTTTATGTTATCATGAACTTTTTGTTAAATTTCAATAGGGACCAGCTATTCCCACACCCATATGTTCCTTCCCCACTCGAAATATGAAGATATTTCGTGATCGCCAAATGTGAACCTTCAACCATTGAAGTCGCCCAATTTCTAGAGTGTTCAAATTTTCTAATACATGCATTTACAAACCACTCTTTGAAAGGAAGCAAAGTACTTCTTACGTAATTGAGGATACACTCCTTCTCTTTATATTGAACTTCAAGAAGAATCAAAGGTTCATTAAACATTGATTCTTTCGGAGTACCTATCAAATTGGTCCAACATAACAAAAAGTCTTCCCAATCTTTTTCTTTCTCAAAATTCACCTTACATTGTGATAGAATATTTTTTTCAATATGACATATAAATAAAAGATGTTCAACACTTGGAAAAATAACTCCAATGCCCTTTACTAATGCTAGTTCTCTATTTGTCACAATCATCGAATGATCCCTATCACGCCAAATATTTTGGAATTTTTCCAATGACCACATAGAGTCTCATTCCTCTTCTTTTTAAATAAAGGCAAAACAAGCAGAAAATAAAGCATTAAAGCTTAAAACTCCAACTATATTAAACAACGACATCTTGTGTTTATTTGTCTTATATATACAATCAATCACAAAGACATTAAAGTATCTCATGCTTAAAGCAATTAAAGAAGTACGTGTAAGAAACAAGTGAGCCAAATGACCATTTTCATCCTACTATAAATAAAAAATAAAATCATCTTGAGAAAATTCTTTAAAATACTTCGATCATAGTACGATTCGGGAAAATTTCTTTTATGATCTTAGCATTTCCATTGCAAACCGTCCTTTCTATTGCTTGAAGCTTTGGATTTTTTTTTGGGGGGGGGGGAGGGGGGGGACATAAGCAACTATTTGATATGTTAGTACACCAGCCAAGCTCATCTCTTTGATACACATTCTTTTTTTGAGAAACGATGACAAGAGGGGTGCACCTACATATCACCGTAATACCCCTATATTTTTACACATATTTATTTTATTATGAATTTCTGGAAATTAGGATTAATTAAATTAAAGGGAGAAAATTTAAATTGTAATTAATTCGATGTTATGAAAACCATTACTAGTGTGATGATAGTTAGTAGTTATTGAAATAATATTATGGTCGGGTATGAGATACACGGCAATTATGTTATAAATATTTGGGACGCTTATCAGTCGTCTCACTAGTATGTATTTGGGGGTTTAAAAGGGTAAATTATTTTTCTATAATTCATATGACTATTTCGAGTGCGCTAGAGTGTCCGGAAGGGTCGAAAGAGTCAGAAAACACTACTCGGGTATTTTGTTTGGAGTCCAAGACATTTTAGCCGAAAATGACACCTCGGAGGGGTATTTTGGTCTTTTAGAATTTTTGGGTAATTAAATGGACGAAAATTTGGTTTAATTAAAAACATTTAGGGTTAGTGGTCGGTTAGTTTCAACCTACGTGAGAAAAAGATGAAAAGAGAGAGAGAACCAAGGAAGAAGAAGAAGACTCCATTAGAGCCCTAAGCTAAGAACTGTAGCTTTCACACCAAAAAATACACCAGCACGTAGATCGTGTCAAGAGGATCGTTCCCATACCAATTTTAACCCGCGAATTAGAAGTTCATTTTAAGGCAAGTGTTTATCTTGCTCTTTCTCTTAGTATTTATTATTCTTGTTAACATATGTTGAGGTTTTAGAACTATTAATACCAAAATTGGTTTACATATGATGAGATTGTGTACGAATCTTATAAATTTTATGGGGGTTTGCAAGTAGAGGATTTTCCCCCTTAATAGGAATGTGAAATTTGGTGAATTAGATGTTAATCCCGAAGTAAAAATGGGGTTTTTATTGATTAACAATTCTGGGTTTATATTAATATGACTCATGGGAAAATTTAGGAATTTGTTGAATTTACTTAATGATTAGAAGGATTTAACCCCTGAACTATGCTAAGAAGTGTTCTAGGGTGACTTAGAGTAGTTTGGAAACCTTGTACTTGGGTTGGAATGGGTTTAGGTTGAGATTGTGGAGGAGAAAATATGGAAAAATGAACTTTGAAGATGAACTGGGCAACTGCGAAAATTTCGTTAGAAGTCCAGCCCAGGTCGTTCGAATGACCTCGTTCGAACGAGATTCCAGTGGCCCTTCTAACGAGTTTGGTAGTTCATTAGAAGTGGGGGTGACTTCGTTCGAACGACCCTTATTCGAACGACCTCGTTCGAACGATATTTCCTGGGTCTTCTAACGAGATTCCAGAATGGCTCTTAAGGCCCGATTTTTGTTTCAAACTTCCCGTAGGCTTATTTAAATGAGTGTTAGACATGTATGAATGTCGAGTGACTTAAAATTTATAATTATTAGTGGGCGGAGAATATGCCGACCCTCGAAAGGTATGAAAATTCATATAATTAAAGAGATTAAAAAATACAAGGGAGAATATATACGAATAAGGTACGGGGTATAATAGGGGATATATTATACGTACTACGAATACTAGGCTACGGGAAAGCTAATGAATTTATATAAGTTGTGTGTATGCTTATTTCTCAAAATATTATGTGTATGACATACCTAGCTACTAGCTATCGAACGAAAGTAAAAGCGTTGTGGACGACCGGATATTGTGTGCCTTCGGGGGATTTAGAGTCGTACCACTAGAGCATGGAAACTAGGTACGGGCTATTCGTGAGAATTATAGTGATGATGGTTGTATGGGTGCGTAAGTATATGCGTAGCCCATCGGCATGGGACTATGTTCACATCCAATAGGTGTTTGTGTTTTTGTTGATTCTCGAGAGATTGAACCGATTGTCCTCTATGCGTCAGCATTGCAATGGGACTAGATAGACGAGTATGCGTAGCACTAAGGGTTTAGCAACCAGGGGTGAAATATTGCTATATTTATATATAAATTGATATGTATACATAAGAGAATAATGTGTGTATGCCGAAATCATGTTTGGTGTCTTATGTTTATGACTCTATTTTTAAGAAGTGTACTTATCAGCTAGGCATTTAGAAGAATATGAGAATCAATTAAAGTAATTCTAAACCTATATCCAAATCTTAAGTACGTCAGCTTTGAGTTATTTAGGGAGTCTTTCCAGTATAATAGTGTGTACTTAGTAGCCAGTCAGGGTATCATGACTAGCATGGGTAGTTAGGCTCATTAGGCGTGCACACTAGATCGAGTAGTGAGTATCTCAAGTGATTATGCTAGGTTAACTTGATTAATAATTGTGCTAATTGAATCAATTTAAGCACTTTCTATTTTAAATTGTTTTCAACTCGGGCTTTGACCCATTTTCTGTATATATTTCTATTGTTTTGTTATTTTTAGGTGCCCAATCACAGGGACACCAGCCTTAAGTGATTCTATTCAGTTGTCATGTTGTAGCTGATGTGGAAGCTGCAGGATAATGGCTAGTAGATGGCTCAACCTATTCTCTTTTTTTAAGTTATCTATTATGTTGGACATGTCGTCCTTTCTTACGTTTACCTTTAGAATAGTTGTTTTAAATTCCCTCTTAGATTTGATTTCCTTTTATTGGATTTATTGTATGGGATTGTATCTGGATGTGTTTTACTCCAGTCATTTATTTTACTTCAGTTAGACATTATTTATATTATTGTGATGCATGGCATTTGTTGGTATTCTTTTTTATATTGGTTAGTAACGAGATAAAATTTGGACATCACCCTTTTTAAATACTAGGAGGTTAGTTTTTATTCAATTAAAATTTGAGTTTTCGACAGTAATGCATTATCTGGACCAACTTGATATTCTGAAATTAATTAATTAAGGACTGATCACCCGGTAATTAATTAGGCGGGGTGTCACAATCACTTGATGGTTTATGATTAGTGAAAAATATTTTTTATCTCCAACTTCTAATTTCCATCCTTTTTTTCTTTTTTTCCACAATCTTAAAAGGATAATTTTTAAGCCAAGATATGATGATGCCCTCTTTGGTAGATCCATCAAAACACAAGTGGTATATTTTCCTCTCCTATCACAACCAATAACAACAAAATGATTTCGTTTTTATTTTTTTAATCATTGTAGCATAACCTTCAATCATCCCCATTACGAACACTATTAAGAAGCTCCCCACCACTTGAAAATGTCTCATTCAACAACTCAAAAAATCTTCTACACTTAACATTTTCATTTGGATTCTTTAAGTTACTTTCTTATACAGTGTTATCACCTGTTAGAAATAACAAAACGACAAATAAATATTCAAAAATAATTACATCTAACTTTGATTAAAAAAGGTATAAGTAACTTTGATAAAAAACTAATTACAACTAAATTTGATAAAAAAAAATTACAATTATTGATGTAAAAAAATAGATTTGATCTAATTAATTAATCACAGATAACTATGAATAAAGAAATAAGACAAACGATTTTAAAAGTGGTTCAGCCTTAGGAAAATGGCCTACGTCCACTGTTTCGTATTACTGGGTAATTTTCCTTAGTCTTGAATATGTTTTCTTATTCAAGCCTTGCCCCGCTAGGGGGGTGTTAGAAATTATTTATAGCCCTTTAGGCTCTCAGTATGAATAGACAATGTGTCGTTATTTAATAGACATGGACATCTGTACATGATAAGAATGTTCATTGAATCTGTTTTTATCGTTTGATCTTCCTGACAAGCTTCTCGGTACGCTAAATAGCTAGGGGCACTGAGTAGCTCGACACTGTAAGTTGCTCTGTAAATATATTTTATGCCACGCAGGATGACACGTGTCTTCATATAATTGGTCCATCTTAGCTGACTAATTTTTGTATCAACAGAAGCCCCTAATGTTTCATAGTTCAGGTTGGATATGAGAGTGTGGAACATTATGCCCAAAAGTTGCTCGAGCGTGTTTACCCAGTCTTGTTAGATTAGAGATCTCCAACACTTGTGACATTTAATAATTTTTAGCGTGAAATGGCAAACTCATAAATATTTTGAATCTTTGACAGACGTTTAGGTATTTACATCTTTTTCATCACTTAGCCGAGGGAAACACAATCGTCATCTCTAGTGATCATTACTTCTCTCGTTGCCCAAAGCAACGCATTTAAAGATGGTAGAATCAAATCGTCTTCTACCTTTTGCCTTTTATATTTCCAAACTCTTTTTCTTCTTACGATCGTTCCTTCTGTCATTCGCCTTAGCTGAATCCTTGAGTTTCTGTAAGAATTTATTCGTTCTTCTTTCTTTGCTTTAGCCAGCATGGTTTACCTTATCGAATCATTGGATAAGTATCAGGATGATTTTGCAATTCCTTCTTGGGTTATTCTGGAATAACCTCCTTTTCATTCTGATTTATTTTTCTAGCTGAGGGGCATTGGTTTCCTTCCATTTTTGTAGTTGAATATGGTTTTTCTTTCCCGCCTAATCCCTTGTGTTTGGAATTTTGCCAATATTTTGATATTGTTCCTGTAAGAGTAGTTTCAAATACATGGAGGGTAGTTAATGGCGTACATAGGTTGAATCAAATTCATGGAACTCATTTAGGGATTCTGGAAATTATGTACTGTTATAAACGAGTTACTAGCGATACCACCTTTCATTTAAAAACTAGGTATTCTAACAGAGCTTTAGTGGTCAATCTCCCTGATACTAATAGGGATTATTTTGAACATAGGTTTGTGATGAAAATTTGTCAACACCTCCTGTTAAAAGGGAAAGATGTGTACTAAGGTCCCAGATGTCCACTTTATATCAATGGGATAGGTTATTTTTAGTTTTTCAATTTAGCTCTATTTTTGTTTGATAAAATGTGTCACTGACACTTATTTTTTGTTTGTTGCAGTTGAAAGTAAGAGAAAATTCCCAAAAAATGATATTAATATAAAAGACTTGAAATTTATATGGGGATTGCATCGAGCAATAGCTCGGGACCCCGTGAGGTATGCTTCCAATTTGCTGTAATACAAGAACACCACTTCTTATTTTATAGATCGGCCTCTTGGTCCTCTTTTGGTGATTGACCTTGAGCAAGATCCAGCATCTTCTTCATTTGTTGAAGAAGCTTCTCCTGACTTGGGTACTTCTATTGCTGACCTGATGGTGAAGAAAAGGAGGATTCCTGATCTCTTTGCCAAGGTTGCCCCTAGTGCTGATGGGGCGAAGAAAAGAAAGGATGATGTACCTTATGAAGGAACTAAGAAAAAGGATGTTGTTCCTCCTGCCAAAGATATTAGAATGAAGCCCCACGTTGCCCCTAAAGAGGTAGCTCCTTTGATTGGAAGGGTTATCCTTATTCAAGAAGAGACAACACCTTTGATTGAAGCTGCTCCTTTAAAAATATTGAGAAGGGGTCTTGCTGAGAAGACTGTAGATGCTGATGCCCAACCTTCTGGGGTTGAGGTTCCTTCTTTGAGAGCCAGTACTCCAGCTCTCGTTGCTCCTAGCTTGGCTAAAAATTTAATCAAGTCTTGGACTCTTCCTGACTACCGAGTTGCTGAGACTTATATTCCTCAGGAGAAGGTTAGTGATTTGGCAGCCCAACATATTGCATCAGTAAGTATCATCACACTTACTATTTTAACTCTTTCTACCATGTCCATATTCTGGCGTGGGCTCCTTTTATCTTGCAGTTTATGGTGTATTTTAACAATATCCTAGAGAAGGATGCGGCTATCAAGGCTTCAAATTCATCCAGTGGGGTGGAAGAAGCCCTTGTTGGGTTATCAAAATCTTTGATGGAGTCCTGGCAGAAGTATGAGGAGTATAAATCTTCCTGGGAGAATAAAGTCAAAGCCACTGAAATAGCTCAATAGAAAGCTGAGGAGGTTGTTGAGAAAGCTGTAACTGTCTCCAAGGAGGTAGAGGAAAAATGCAAAGTTACCCTTTCCATCAAGGTGGAAGTTGAGGGCAAGCTTGAAGAGGCTGAACGGCGTAAGAAAGACCTTGTTTCCATTAAGGTGGAAGTTGAGGGCAAGCTTGAAGAGGCTGAACGGTGTAAGAAAGACCTTGAAGGGAAGGTAAAGTCTGCCAGGGAGCTTCTTAGGGAAACTACTTCCTCGGAGAGGGCAAAGAGAGAAGTTGTTGTGAAGAAATCATTTAGCTCTGCTTGGGACAAATGGTGGAATAAGGCTATAACTACTTCTTCTACACAGATGGATTATGCAAGTGTAAAATTCTTCAGGGATGGATGGACTGCCATTTTGAAAGAGTTAAATATTGCTGAAGATTCTGAATTATTTCAGAGACACATCTATGTCCCTCCTCCTACCATTGAAGAAGAAGAGGAAGAGGAAGTAGGTTCTGATGAATCCTCTTTGTTAGCTCTGGATCAAAGACTTTCTCCTACTATCTCTCAATCTTTCGAAAAAGTCCAGCAAGAAACTCCTTCTACCGAGTAACATCAACTGCCCTCCAAGCAACAAATTCCTTCCTCAAAGTCGTCTAATGATGTTATAGGGAATAAGGAGAAGATGTAAAGTTGTTCATCTCTTTACTTGTTTTGTTTTTTCTGTTTTCCCTTTTGTTGTAACTTTGGTAGTACCCTCTTCTCCTATGATTAATAAATGGACTTTATTAGTTATTCTGTGTTTCTCCCTCACTTGATCGATATAGATATATCTTTGTTGATCTATTTTTACTTTTCCTTGCTAGTTTATTGCCATGATGGAAATATTGTCATCTAATGACACAGAGTTGATGAAGAAATGTACTGATTACTTCAAACCTGGTCGTGCATATTTCAATCAGGCATAGATAGTTGATGTCCTTGGATCTGATGCCTCTGAATGAGCAATCGATGCTTACCAATATCTAAAATGCTTGCTTGATCGGGTTATAGCAAATAATGTGTCTTACTACAAAATGATTGAAGATCTTCAAGGAATGATCGAAGGACTTCAATTGCAGCACAAAGAAGCCACTGCTCTTTTACATGAGGGTTATGAGAAAAAGTACCAATAGTTGAGTGCTGATCGGGGTTATGAAAAGTTCATTTTAGCCCATAATAAGAGAGAGAATGTCCTAAAGCTTGAGATTGAAATCACAAAAACATCACGAAGTTACTAGAAGAAGAGAATAATGCTTTGAGATAAGAACTAGGACAACTAAAATCTATCTCTTCCTCTGAAGCTCTGGTCCCAGTCAGTGATGAGGGCTTTTCATTTTTAGAAACTAAAAATGTTGCATTGAGAGAAGAATTGGAGGCTTTGAAATGATCCAGACCTATATCCTCCTCACGGGGTAGAGCAAGAGTTGGTCGGAGCAGCATCGAAGAGGCTAGGACTCAACATGCCTTAGCAAATCAAGCGGTTCAACTGAACGTAAAAAATCAAGCGTTAACTGAAATGTCCCAGAAAATTCAAAATCTACCCAAGCAACTATCCAACCAGAGTTTTGCGTTGGAGATTAAAGCAAACTTAGTGAAAATGCTTCATCAGCATGTGGAGAGATTAACTTATCAATTACACAAACAGCCCAGAGAGCTTTGGATGGGGGGATACAATGAAGCTTTATGCCATCTTGATGCTTGGCTGAAACAATCAAATAATGACGGATACAAATAGGGATGGTTAAATGCCTTGACTATGATGAAAGTCGAGGAAGGAACATAATTGTGAGATTAGTATGAGCCTGAATTACTTGATCTGCCTGTGCCTCCCTTTAAGCTAGATGTCAACTGGATTCCTACCCGTTCCATTCCTCAGTGTTTGATCTCCAAGTATCTTGGTGACTACAATCTTTATGAAAATTTTGAGATATCTCATCCTCGACATCTGCTTAACCGACCTAGCTCGAGCAACACCAGAATGCTGTGAGCTTTTAATTTTACCAACTCTTCTTATGCTCTAGATGATCCTCCAGCTAAAATGGATCCTTTACCTAAATATGAAGGGAAGAAACCAATAGAATAAGACATTTTTATTTCGTTACTGATCATATAATGAGGAAAAGTTCTTTCTTTTTTTTTGTAATTTTCTTTCCTTGGAAATAAATTGTAAGATGTTTTTCTTATCATACTATATTTTGATGAGTGTATCTATATAATAAGGAGTAAAAGGTTGACACTATTTCATAAGTTGATAACTTAAACATGGGTTGGGATGGAGCCACCAAGGCATGAAATGGAGGGTGAGATCAACTTTACACAGTTATATTATGTACCTCCTTACACCTTATTTTATACTCTATCTATAATTACTATTTTATCCCATAAAAATTTACTTTCCCTCTCATTTTACTCCTAATTTTTTTTACTTTAATTTAAATATAAGGGTTACTTTAGTAACACAACAAAAAAAGAAAAAGGGTACCCCAATAAGAATCTCAGTTCTCTCCTACTTTAATTTGAAATCTTTTCATAACACAAGAGCCAAACATCTAATCTCCCATTTTTCTCTCTAACCCACTGTAGGAGCTCAAGGACGAACATCAACTCAACGACGATATGACCCCCACCCCAGTCGTCCCCCCCTCCCCCACCATCCCACAACCCCCATCCCTCAAACCACATCAATAGACCAACAACTTATGGTGGGGGACATGGAACTCTAGCTGAGTGAGAAGATCCGTGGAAATAACCTCTCTTTCTCTTGGCCCGTTTGGAGTGATAAGTATGCATTTAAGATATTTTCTTTTGGGTATGTATTTTTTTAAAGATTTTTTCCCTATCGGACTTCAAGGTTTTGAGTTTTATATATGTATAATTTTTGAAGGAGCACTCTTGATATGTTTCCAACCCAGCTCCGCATTTCTCATGATTGGTCGTTTTGTCCCCGGATTTGGAGTTGGCTACACAACACTCATAGCTCTGGTCCACATGTATGCTCCTCTCTATCCACTCTCTATTCTTAATCGCATGTTTTATGTTATAGTTTATATTAAAGTTTTTTCTATTTAGTATTATTTGGACCAAAGCAACAATGGGATGGGAAGGTAGAGAATATATTTGGATAAAACTGTTTGAGCTCAAGGTGGGTCATGGTGGAGAATATGTTTGGATTTTGATCTATTTTTCTGCTTGCATTTCCAAACCTCCTTAGCAGATCTGGTCCGACTTTGGGGGTAAATAATAAGTCTATCACCACTAAAGATCTGGTAGTGGTACTAAGTTGAGTTTCATTTTTTCCATCTCTACAGACAAAATACACAGTTACGATGTCAAAATTCATCATTTATAAGTGAAAAAAATTATTGGGATGTCATTCTTTAACTTTATTTTTGTATGTGGGTTTCTCTAATTATTTTTTCATTTTTTTCTTCAGTCTCTCCTGGTGTGGCTTCGAGGTACGGATGACAAAAGCAAAAGAAATTCCTAGCATATATTTTATATTGTTGAATGTTTTTGGTTTGGTTTTTGAAGTTTTTCACTCTTTTATATCAGATGTGAAGGCCATGAAATGATGGGTTTTTTTCTTTTTACATCACTGTGTGGCCTGGAATATGATTTATTTTTGCATATATGATGTTTGTTAAAATGTCATTTCAGTTTTAAGACATTTTTGTACTGTTTTTACATCCCCATGGAGCTTGAGTTTTAGGGCATTTTAGTTTTTAAAATTTTTTATGTCGATGTTTTTACATATCAAGGAGCTTTGGAAAATCATGAGAGGTAATGGGGTTTTGTGGGTTTTTTATTTTTAATTTTGAGCTAAAGCTCTCCTTAATTAGGTCCAAATTTGGCTTTGTGGGTTTATTAATTTTTAAGATATTATTTATCTTTTATTGAGAAAAGTGAGTGCAAGTATACATTTGGATATGTTTTATGGTAATGTTCTAATTTTATTACGTTGCAATTTTTTTTTTTTTTCTTTTTTTTTAACTTGAAAGTTGACCCGTTTATTGTTTAAGTGATTATTTTCATGAATTTAGTTTACTTTCGTTTGATTAAATGTTAAGACCATGGCAAGGTTTTTATTATGGCTGTATTTGGAGAGAATACTTGATGTGATCAATATGAAGTGCCTTCGTCATATTTTTATGTTTTTTAAGTGCGCTTTACTACACTTGTGATATGTGTTTAATAACATGTTTTTTTTATTAGACTTATTTTTCTCTTCTTTGCTCATGGACTATTTTTATTCGTATTTTAGATGTTGAAAAGTGAGAAAATAAGGGGACTTAGGGTATAATCATGTTAAGATTATCAATTGAAATGATTATTCGTTTTTTCTTGACATGTATTATTAATTCGACGAACTTAAGTTTTAAAGAATTTATTTGTAGTAGCCAACACTTTCACTTTATTTTTGGGTCCCTGATTGGGTTTTATTTGTTTTTAGAATAATTGGCCAAAATGATTCTGCATATTAACAAACCCCAAGTTTGTTTTTTCTACTTGAGGTTTCATATTCACACTGGGTGGATATAACTTAATTATTAGTTGCAAGGCTCCAGAAAAAAAAAAAGATGTTTTCAGATTTTTGAAGCTTTTTCTTTCTCTCAATATTAAACACTCAACTTCTTTTTTTCTACTTGAGATTTCATATTCACATTGGGTGGATAAAACTTGATTGTTAGTTGCAAGGGTCCAGAAAAAAAGGTGTTTTAAGATTTTTGAAGCTTTTTCTTTGTCAATATTAAACAGTAACTTCTTTTTTCTCTCCCTCAGTCATGATATGATTAGTTCAACCATGATCCTCATTTTTTTAATCTCCCACAGATAGAATAGTCACGAGACTATGTGGGTTGATATTAGTTTGTAATGTTTTAAATTAGTGCATATGAGTTGTCCAACACTATGGGTACTAGTAATGAC
Source organism: Sambucus nigra (assembly GCA_949130495.1). Classification (NCBI taxonomy): domain Eukaryota; kingdom Viridiplantae; phylum Streptophyta; class Magnoliopsida; order Dipsacales; family Adoxaceae; genus Sambucus; species Sambucus nigra. Next base: position 183,835,505 of record OX422207.1, read on the forward strand.
TGATATTGTTTGAGAATAAAAGTTGTTCTAAATTTACGTTTTCACGGAGTTTTAAAGTGATCAATAGTTGTGTTAAATGTTTATATTGCTTTTATCCGAATTTCTTATTTTCTATTTTGTTAAACTTGCAGGTATAAAATGAATTAAGATATCTGATGAAGATAAGGCCTACAAACAGCCCTGCGTGACTAGAAACATGACTTTGGTGCATTCATTGTGCAAATAAGACGATATTAGTCCCCATTATTTAGGAGTCCTAGGTGGTCAAAGTGCATCTGTTCGGTAACTTACGGCATTTCAATATCTCCTGGGTATTTGACATACACCAACCGTGTATAAAAGCTTATCGTCTACGTTTTTTTATAGATATGAAAAGTTAACATAAAAAAGTTCTCTTTTCATCCATAATTTCTCTTTCTTATGTTATTTTCAGGTAAATATTAATTCTTGAAGTTAATGAATGTTTGGAGCAAAATGGCTTTGGGCATTAGCTGATCGGCTCAACTTTTTTATCTATGTCCGTTTAGTTTAGTCCACAATATTTAATGCATATGTTTTGTATTTAAAATCAGATGTCTTTTTTTTACCTGGGCAACTCTAGCAATATACATATATTTTTGTACTTAGAACACCCAAATGGTTTGACAAATTTTCATAGGCCCCGCGCGTGTCTTATCTGTCTTTAGGCAGATATGCTTCAGCTCTGGGAGAGTTGGTATTCAGGCCATCATTTTGTGAACAAGACGTGTGTATCTTGAAGCACGAGTATATCTTAAGCACAACAATATTGTCAAATCCTCCATGTTCAATTATTAAGCCACTACCTTCTGCAGAATCATGGCTATAATAATCATAGATATATTATGTACTTCACTGCCTCCATATTTCCTCATGCGTGTGCCTACTAATTGTTTTATATAAAATAAAAGTTGTTTTTACAAAATAAAGAATTTTAAATATTAAAAAACATTTTAAAATTTATTGGCGATTTCAAAAATTGCACAATGTGATTATGAATTTTTTCTTTTTCAAGTAACACGATCTCTGTCCAAATAAAATGCGACATAGGATGGATCCAAATAAAATGCGACCCAAATAATTTTTTATTTTAATAGATGTTGGTTCGCGCTAGCGACACTAACAATTAGTGTCTTTAAGACATTAAATTCTCAAAAAAACATATGTGAAAAAAAGCACATCGTTAATGTATTTTTTAATGACAAAAATAAAAATGATAGTGTAAATTAAATAATATAAAATAAAAACGAGATCCTACATAAAAAAACTGAGTTATCTTTTAAAAAATTATGAGTTTTTTTATTGAAAAGGGGATAAAACAAATGTTGTGAAAAGTAAAAAAAATTATTTTCAAAATAGATTCTTATTAAAAATTTAATACATTTTTTTTCGTTTCTGAAATACATTTGTTTTAATTGAGGGTAAAAAAGTGAAAATTTAAATTTTGTAAGTCTAAGGGTATAATTGACATTCTGTATCAAAATTGGATGTCTTTAGAATTGGTTGAACTGCTAATAGTCACTTTTATATATATAGAATTACGCTCTCATACATATCAAAGTTTACATAATGTTTTTTTTAAATAGTGTAAAAATTATTTTTGAGTTAAATTTTTTTAGGGTTATTTTGAGTTTTCCCCCTGCTTTTGTGACCAGTTTTGTAATACACCCTCAGTTTTTTAAAAATTTGCAATACACCCCCAATCGATTAACTTTCCTTCCAAACCATTAGTACTATTCACATTTTGTGTTTTTCCCCCAGTTTTATGCCCAGTTTTGTGAAAGACCCCCATTTTTAAAAAAATTGAAAAAAAGATTTATTATAATTTCACATTAATGGCCATCTTTATATTAAAAAAATATTTTCTTATTATAATTTCACATTAATAAACTATACCCAATATTTATATATAGAAAACAGTTAAAATATTAAATATAAATAATGTTTGATTTTGTACCAAACACACATTTTTTATATAAAAGAAGTCATAAATAGTATAAAACAATGTATGTGACTTTAACAAATTGTACTACAAATAAAAAAATGTTTTAACTGTTTTCCATATATATATATACATACATACATATACATATATACCCACCCACCACACACACACACACACATACATATATATATATATATATATATATATATATATATATATATATATACAAAAATCGTTAAAATAATTTTCAACTGGGAAAGACTATTAAAATATTTTTTAAACATTTTAAAAACTGTTAAAACCATTAAAAAAAATTTAGCTTGTAAAGACAGTTTTTTGTATAGGCAAAATAATTTTTTTTTTTAATCAAATTGTTTAAAAGTTGTTTTGACTATTTTAAAAGTTGTTTCTTAAATAAAAACTATTTTTATACTTTATAATAAACAAAATCTGTTTTGTCTCTAAAAATAACTATTTTTTTTATAAAAATATGTTTTCCTTGGAAAAATGTTTTTATATAAAAAAAAATTAGTTTTATTGCAAACAACTTTACATTATTAGACTTTTTTTTAACTAAAAATCAAATTTGTGCTATTAAAAAAAACTATACTTTATTTATTAGTTTAACAAACAGTTTTCATTTTTATAAAACAATTAACCCGGTATAAAAAAATAGATTTCTTCTATAAAGAAAAAATAATTTTTCATTAAAAAACTTTTTTTTATAAGAAACAATTTTTTGAAGCTAAAAAAATGTAATGGTTTTAACGAATTTTTAATCGTTTTAAACATATTTTTATTCTGTTTTTCCCCCAAAAAAATTAGTCTTTGCATTTTTTTTAACTTTTTTTGATTTTTTTTAAAATGGGGTATTTTGCAAAACTGATCAAAGAAGTGGGGGGAAAACACAAAATGTAAATAATACTAACGGTTTGGATGTAAAGTTAACAGAATGGGGGTGTATTGCAAATTTTTAAAAAAGTGGGGGTGTATTGCAAAACTGGTCACAAAAGCGGGGGAGAAACTCAAAATAACCCATTTTTTATATGGCATTTCAACATTTCAACGCATCCATATAAAAAAATAGCTCAAAATATCATCTTTTTCTATTTTTAAAAAATCAATCAAACTTTCACACCTTTTAAAGTACTTTAAAAGTTGTGAAAGTTTGATTGATTTTTTAAAAATAGTAAAAAATTATTTTGACCTGATGTTTTTTATATAGGTCTTTCGAAATGTTTAAATATCACATAAAAAAATTCAACTCAAAATCATTTATCAAAATGGATCCGCGCCAGCAGTATGTAAATTTGGTATGTATAAGACTCTCTCTCTCTCTCTCTCTCTCTCTCTCTCTCTCTCTCTATATATATATATATATATATATATATATATATATATATATATATATATATATAAAATCATCCGCACTCACAATTATGACAATTGTGTTTTTTTTAATATATTTAAGTCTTGAATTTCATCATTGATTTGTTAAGTGTATATGACAATATTGTTGTGGTACCATAATTTAGCACCCGTGACGCAGAATTAATTTTATTGAAATAGGATGTGCTATCTTTTGTAATATTGATTGGAATTTTAATTACTTTTGGTAGGTGCATTTTTGAACTGGGGACAGAAGTAGGTAGGGGGAGTGGCTTCTTGGTCTGCGCGAGTTGTGGGAGCAGGTTGGTGGGGGAGGGATGGCTTGAAGAAGGTAGGGGTTGTGAGTGTGCGTGGGTGGGTTAGGGCAAATGTGGGTTTTTAGCAAGTTGATGGGTGAACTCGGGTTATGGTAGGTGTGAGGTGTAACAGGTGTAAGGTAGCAAGGTTTGGGGAAATGGGTAAAAGGGTGCTGAGTGTGTTCATGTGTTTGGGTTTGTTTAGGAACAGATTGAAAGAAAATTGACTTATGAGCGTGTGATTGTTCAATAAAAACAAATATTCGGGTGTAAATTTATTGTTATACCATCGGCATGGGTATAACTGTATTATAAAACCAGAAATATTCGAGAGTTAATTTATCGTCATGCCATCGGCACGACAAACATAATATGACACGAGTAACACGATTAACAATTTTGACATCCAATATAACATGAAAATACATGACTAAGCCAAGATTACACTATTTATAGATATAACAAGAATTTTTTTGACTTTATTATACATGATTTCAGTACTTTGAAAAATTTTCTCCGTGCCTTCAGGCACGGGCATTCCGCTAGTATATCTATAAAGGGACAATTTGTCCTATATTGATTTGATTGCCTAGACAATGGAACTTTGCCCCAGATATTTGCCTAGTTGTAGTGACTTATCACCCATAAGTGCCTAAGAAATGGAATTATTTTTATCCCATGTTCCTACTTAGTTGTAGGAATCTTATCTAGGCAGTGGATATTTTACCCATCTTTTTGCCTAGTTTTAGAAGCCCCTTGAGGTCACCTATAATCAAACAGGCCTTGCCTTTTATGATTGTTATGCCAACATTGTTCGATGTCAACCAACCTTAGTTGGTGGTTGTTGATATGCCAACCAACCGTAATGGGTGGTTATTGATATGCTGACCAACCGTAGTTGGTGGTTGTTGATATGACGACCAACCGCAGTTAGTGGTTGTTGATATGCAGACCAACCGTAGTTGGTGTAGTGTGTACCACTAGTACTCCGAAAAAAATTGAACTAAAAAGAATATGGGGAAATTATCATTTTTATTCATATTGAAAGAATGGAATACATGTGAATCTACATTACTGATAATATTTGCGCAGGTGCTAAGCATTCCATGCATTTTTGAATTCTTCCCCCTCAAAAGTTTATATTCAGTAGGTTCCAGGTCGAATAACCGTTATGACACGATAAGGTCAATGCCTCCTGCCTTGAGATCACACTTCCTGACCCATTTATTGTAGAACATGGTCGTCCATTGCTGATAAGTGGCATTCCGAATTGCTATGTCTTCCCTGACTTCCTCGAGTATATCCAAATCTAAGCATCTCATCAAATCGCTTATTGGAGTGTTGAAAATAAGCACCCTGTGAGTAGGTAGGCCCTGTTCAGCGGGTATGAATCCTTCACTTCCAAAGGCTAACATGTAAGGAGATTCCCTAGTTGTTGTTCGGGGAGCTATTCAATAATCCCATAATATGGAATGTAGCTCGTTAATCCAATTCCCTTTTGCATCATCCAACCGTTTTTTCAATCCACTCAACAATGTTCTGTTTGTTACATCTGTTTGCCCGTTACTTTGGGGATGACCTGGAGCAGAATGAATCTTTTGGATGTTAGACTACAAACAATATGCGGTGAACTCCTCATTATCAAATTGGGTACCATGATCGGTGATAAAAGCATGTGGCAGACCATATCTCCAAATAATATTCTTCTAGATGAATTGAAAGACCATTCATATGCCATATCGATGAGAGGTTCAGCTTTTACCCATTTTTTGAAATAATCAACAGCGACCAGCAAGTATTTGAAGCCTCCTCTTGTAGTTGGCAGAGGACCAAATAAATTTATTCCCCACATGGAAAACATCCAAGGTGAAGTGATTGGGATCAACAATGCTTGACGATTTCTTCGTATAGTATAAAATCGCTGACATTTGTCGCATTTCTTGGCATAAGTTGTACAGTCAACACGTATTATTGGCCAGTAGTACCCTTGCCTAGTTATTCTCTACAAAAGAGTCCGACCTGCTACGTGATCTCCATAAGACCCTTCCTGAATTTCTTCCACTAGATCTTAAACTTCCGGTGGGTGGGCACATCTTTACAAACCTGCGATCATACCCCTTCTGTATAAAACTCCATTATTTAAGACATATCTAGCAACTTTAAACTTTAACCTTTTGGCCGCAAGTTGGTCGGTCGAAAACATGCCTTCTTCGGTAAGCTCTGATGGGATCCATCCAGGAAGGTCCCATATCCAAAATAATAAACTTTACCATCAGATCCTCATCAATACTTCTACTAGCCAGTATCTCAATAGGAATTATTCTTCGTAGCTCGGTGCGAGTAGCTGAGGCTAACCGAGCTAGCGCATTTGCTATTGCATTATCCAATCTCAATATTCTGATCACTTAGAGAACTTCAAAATTGGATACAATCTCCATAGCTTTAGATAGATACCTTGACATGAATTCTCCTTTTGCTGCGTAAAGATTTAACATCTGATTCACCACTAGCTGCGAATCACTGAACACTATTACTTGCTCGATATTCAATGACTTAGCTACATTGAGACTCCTAATTACGTCTTTATACTCAGCTTCATTGTTGGAAGCTTTGAACTGGAAACACGGAGCATATTCTATATATATCCCATATCGACTATTAACAATAATCCCAGCCCCAAAACCTGTGATACACGAAGAACTATCAACATACAAGTTCCATATAGGGATACATTTATCAAACCCTTGGTATGGTGCTTCCTTTCGTCATCTTTCAATTCTAGGCTCCTACTAGAAGATTCTTGGTGCTCGATCACCGTCCCTTCCGATAAGTCTGCTACCTGGAGTTGATCAGGGATAGTTTCTGATGATCCTCTAGCATCCATGCATTGTTTTGTGTTAACCCCTGTTAGTCGGAGGTATCTAGATAAGTGAGTTCAGCGATGAAATTTTCCACTTCCTTCCCTTCGAGAGAAGACCTTGGCTCGTAGATAAGGTCATATTCCCCTAACTCCACTGCCCAATACATTAATCTTTCAGATATTTCTATCTTGTGTAAAGCCTATCTGAGTGGCATGTCAGTATATACTACTATTATATGGGCTTGAAAATATGGCTTCATTCTCCTGCTTGCCTCAGTTAATGTCAATGCCAACTTCTCCAATTTTGGATATCTGATCTCTGCTCCCCTGAATGCTTTGCTCGTATCGTAAACTAGTTTTTGCACACCGTTTTTAATTCTTATCAAAGCTGAGCTAACCGCATTTGCTGAGACAACCAAGTACAAGTATAGCCTTTCTCCCAACACTGGCTTGGATAGTAAATGAGGCATCCCGAGGTATTTCTTCAACTCTATGAATGCCTTCTCACACTCGTCATTCCACTCAAAGGTATTTTTGAGTACGTTAAAGAATGGAAGATATCTATCAGTTGCTCGGGAGACGAATCAGTTGAGAGCCACTACACGCCCTGTGAGGCTTTGAACCTCCTTCTTAGTGGTTGGAGATCATAATTCTAGCAAGGCCTTTATCTTGTCAGGATTTGTTTCAATGCCTCGTTAGTTTACAATATAACCAAGGAACCTGCCTTCCAGTACGCAAAAAAATGCACTTGGTCAGGTTTAGCTTCATTTGGTACTCCTCCAATTGGTCAAATGTCTAGCTCAGATCAGCTATGTGGTCATCAGCTTTCTTGCTCTTAGTCAGCATGTCATCGACGTAAACTTCTATGTTTTTGTCGATCTTCTCTGCGAACACCTTGTTCATCCGCCACTAGTATGTAGAACCTATATTTTTAAGACCAAAAGGCATAAAAATGTAACAGTATGTCCCCTGTAGGGAAATGAAAGAGGTACTCTCCTTGTCTTTTGGTTTAATCTTAATTTGTTTGTATCCGGAATAAGCATCCGTGAAACTCAATAATTCATTCCCCGAAGTAGCATCTACCAGCTGATCTATTCTGGGCAGAGGGAAGTGATCTTTCGGGTAAGCCTTATTCAGATCTGTAAAATCCATACACTTTCGCCATTTATTGTTCTTCTTCTTTACCATCACCATGTTAGCTAGCCAATCAGGGTACTTGACATCTTCAATGAAAGAAGCCTTTTTTAGATTATCTACTTCTTCATGAATCTCCTGGTTCTTCTCCGGGCTAAAGACCCCGCTTCGTTATTTCACTGGTTTAATCTCTTTGTTGACATTGAGCTCGTGGCATAGCAAGGCTGGGATCCCCGACATATCTTCATGACTCCATGTGAACGCTTGCTTTCTATGCCTCAGAAATGCCACCAACTCTTTCTTTGTTGTCGGGTCAAGTCAAGCGCCAATCTGAGTTATTCTTTCTAGTTGTTTGTCATCCTGAATAATGCTCTCTGTTGCCTCTATGACTTGACCCACCACGTTATCTAGCCAATCAGGGTACTTGACATATTCAATGAAAAAATCGTTTTGTAGCTTCTCGACTTCTTCATGAATCGCTTGGTTCTTTTTCCGGGCTAAAGACCCTTTTACGTTGTTTCACTGATTTAATCTCTTTATTGACGTTGAGCTCGTGGCACAGGAAGGTTGGGTCTATCCCCGACATATCTTCATGACTCCATCTGAACACTTGCTTTCTGTGCCTCAGAAATGCCATTAACTCTTTCTTTATTGTCCGGTCAAGTGAAGCACCAATTTGAGTTATTCTTTCTGGTTCTTCTTCATCCAAAATAATTCTCTCCGTGCCTCCATGACTTGACCCTTAACGAGCTCTATTTTGTCTCTGGGGTCTAATGTTTCAATCTCCGACTCATCAAACCTATCCACTTAGTAAGAGGTAGTTTTCTTCCTGGCATCCTCCAACTCTTCTTGTTCGGCAGATGTGCAGTAGCATTCTCAAGCTACTTTTTGATCACCCTACACAATTCCCACCCTAAAGTTGGTCGGTAACTTTAAACATTGGTGAACAGTGGATGGAACTGCTTTAAAAATTTTCAGGCCTACTCTTCCGATGATTATATTGTAGGCCAATTAGACATTTTTGTCCATCACAAAGAATCGTATCTTCTTCAATCTACAAGGAGAACAAGTACCAATTAGCATATCCAATTTGATCGTCCCAAGTGGGAAAATGTTTTCACCAGAGAAACCGATAAGGGACCTATGATACGGTTTCAGCTGGGCGAGTTTCAGGTTCAAACTATCAAAGCAAGGGTATAACATGATGTCCGCCGAGCTACCATTATCGACTAATACTCTTGAGATGATAACATACTCCATCCTCATCTTGACCACTAAAGGCTCATCGTGAGGATACAAAACACCTTCCAGATCATTTTTGGAAAAATCGATGACCATTTTATCTTTGTTAACCTTCCTCGGATGATCCTCTTCCAGTAGATTTATCCGCTATATATAAGAACAAGATTGGGCCTCATTGAGGTAAGCTTTCCTTTCAACGGTATGATCACCACCTCCTGCATCTCCACCTATTATCATATTACAGTCAAATGAATAAAAAGGGATTGAAAATACCTCACGTTCTGGCTGTCTTGGCTTTTTGGGGAGATCCGGGTCTTCCTCCGGGTCCTCTTCGTGATCCTTTTTCCTGTCATTTCTTGGTCGGTGAGGAGATTTGGACATTTTCCATGATCTGTTGTTAGTCTTCTCATTGTTTTGATGATTAATAAACCTATTCAGCTTCCCTCACCTAATGAGTGTTTCTATCTCATTTTGGAGAGCTACACACTACTTGGTCATGTGACTATGATCCTTGTGGAACTCGCAATATTTGGACTTATCTCTCCTCTCAGGAGCTGTCCTCAATTTTACTGGACAATTTAATTCCTTTCTATTCTTAATCTGTTCTAGAACATGGTTTATATCCACCTTTAGCGGGGTATAATTGGCATATTTCCTTAAGTGCTCCATGTTTCCTTACCTTTCGCTGCTTATTCCCCCCATTTTGCTTGTGATCTTTCCTATCAAACCTATCTTCGACTTTAGTCTCTGCTTTTGCCTCCGAATTCTTCTTCGCAACCAATGCTTCTTCGGCATTCATAATCTTGGTTTCTTTAGCCATCAACCCCGCCATGGATTTGGGGGATCCTTGGTCAGAGTGTAGTACAACTTATCTGGTAAAAGACCACTCATGAGGGATGTAATAATCGTTTTATCTTCATAGTGAATGACTTATAGTTTCTCATTGTTAAAATGAGTGATATAATCCCTTGTGCTCTCACCTACCTTATGCCTAGCACTTAACAGATGTGCTACCCTTTTGACTGGCTTCGTACCAAAACATAAGTTTCCTATAAACAACTCTGCTAGTTTGTGGAAGGTTACAATCTGCCCCCGGGGAAGGCTGTTATACCATATTTAAGCAGATTCAGTGACAGTTCTCGAGAATGACCTGCACCTCATCTAATTGAGAACTTCATAGATATCTGCAGTTGCTTGGTACTGCTCTATGTTGAAGACTGGATCAGTTTTTTCATCGTACTTCGGTGTAACTACAAGAGCCTTAAACTTAGAGGGTGTGGGAAAATCCACAATTCTTGTATGAAAAGTGATCTCTTGATAAAAGTTCTTTGGATAGGGTTTCTGGCCTTAACCATTTCCCCTAACGTATCTTCTAATCGTTAAATAGAGACTTTCCATAACTCCTTTCAGGCTTCGAACTTATGTGTGCGAGTAACAGATCACGTTGAGTTCTCCTCTTGGGATCTTTCTGGGGGAGCAGTAGGCCTGATATTGTGACGTGATTGGGAAGATCCTTCCCTTAACTAATTTGGTCATTAAGAATTTCTCGACGCAATTCGAGGAGGATTTATATTCCTCCTGGGGCTCAAACGATCAAATGGAGAGACTCTGCTCAACCTTTCTAGAGCACTCGTTCAGTCTGGAGTCAAAGTGACGTTCTCTTGAGACTTTACAATTCTTATAGGGGATGTCATGTTGGGATAATAGGATGGATCACTTGAGGTTCCAGTATGGTGAGGTTCAGGACGTCTGGATCGTGAAGATGGTGGTTGCATGACACTTCATTGGCCAGACTGGGCGGAAGCTCCATTTTGAAAAGTCTGGATGAACTGTCGTATAGTATCTTGCATAACTATTTGTCCCCTGACTAGACTGGCCAAGATTTTGGTGACATTATTTGCGTTTGGAGGAGCAGAAGGGTTAAGAGGAATCCCGTCATTGTTCATGTTGCTAGATTCTGGGATTTCGGCTATTTAGGATGAGTTTTTGGGTGAAAAACGTTACGTATAGTCGTTCCCATAGATGGCGCCAATCTGTTAATGTAAAAAACTAGATTTGATCTAATTAATTAATCACAAATAAATATGAATAAATAAATAAGACAAAGGATTTTTAAAGTGGTTCAGCCTTAGAAAAATGGCCTACGCCCACTGTTTCGTATTGCTAGGTAATTTTCCTTTGTCTTGAATATGTTTTCTTATCCAAGCCTTGCCATACTAGGGGGTGTTAAAATGTATTTATAGCCCTTTGGGCTCTTAGTATGAGTAGACAATATGCCGTTATTTAATAGACATATACATCTGTACACCTTAAGAATGTTTATTGAATCCGTTTTTGTCATTTGATCTTCCTGACTAGATGTCCGGTACGCCAAGTAGCTTGGCGCGCTGAGTAGCTCGGCACTGTAAGTTGCTCAGTAAATATATTTTATGCCACGCAGGATGACACGTGCCATCATATAATTAGTCCATGTCAGCTGACTAATTTTTTTATGAACAACAATTAACATTGATCGAAAAAAAAATATAGCTCACTAATATAAAAAATATTATCATATGTTAAAAAAATTATAGCTAAAAGATTAAAAAAATTACAAACCCTGAGTAATAGAATACATACTAAAAGCTTAATATACTAATGCCACAAACATATTAAATACTAAGATACAATTGAAAATAAAATTTAAACAAAATTATCTTAATCATTAGAGCTTTTTGGATGATTTACATAGTTCTTTGATTTCTTTAATATTGTTTGTGCGAGTGAGATTGATAATATCACTCAAGTCACTGAAATCTTCATGAGTAAGTTAGGGGTGGGAATAGCCGGTATCATTTGGATATATGTTATATTAAATATCAAATGGACGGTTTGTTTTTGGATTTTTTTTATTTACTACCCCTTTTTTTTTTATCTTTTTGGCCGCATTTGAAAACAAATTTCTCAAAAAACAATTCGATAATAAGGTTTATTTTAATATTTATTGTATAGAAAAGGAAATAAAGGCACCAATTCAAACACAATTCCAAATCAAAACCGGAAACGAAACATATAAATTGGCATTACAACCTTGACCAAATAGGGCAAAAAATTTGGGATATTGAAAATAATATTCATTACACCTACCCCCTTAACTTTACTCCATATTCACCCCCCATCCGAACTTTCACTTTCTAAACATAACCCACTAAACCTTAAAAACTAATTAAGTAGCCTCGAAACCCTAATGATGTTAAATATTTGGGTGGAAAATTGCTAATATGCCATGCACATGCAGGCATTTTGGTCCAAAATAATACAAAATATTTTTAAAAATAGAAATAAAAAAAATTAATAAAATCTTATAATTACAGAAAATCACTTTTAAAAATATAAGAAATAAAAATATATTCTTAAAATAATTAAAATATTGTATAATGTTAAAAAAATAAAAATATGAAAAAAAATTACAAAAAAGAAAAATTACAAAAAAATCAATAAAAATTGAAAATTAAACAAAAGACAGAAAAAGAACATTAAAAAATTCTAGAAATCAAAGGAAAATCATTTTAAAACATTGAAAAAATCGAAAAGATTTAAAAATATTGAAAACCCTATTAAAAAATATTATATATATTGAAAGAGGCTTCTAAAAAATCAGGAAACATTATAAAAACATATTTTCCAAAAATAAATATCAAGAGCATGAAAATATTTTCACGGTGGAAATGACAAATAACTACCAAAAATGCAAAAATAAATTGAAAAATACTAAAAACATTTCTAAAGAAAATGTAAAAACTAGAAAAATGGAAATGACAAAAAAAATTATTTCAGAATATTGAAAAATGCAGAAAAAAATGTAAGAACTTCACTAAAAATACGGAAAATAAATATTTTTTTTTGAAAATTTACTGATTCGAAAAAAACTAAAAACATTTAAAAATAAGAAGAAATTTGAAAACATGGAAAAATCGAAAACCCAAAATCGGGGGAAAAAACCAAAACTAATCTTTCAAAAAACTAAATAAATACTAAAGCCCAACATCGATAGAGAAAACCCAAGCATGACCAAAACCCAACACCAGCCAAAACCAAACACCAGCTAAAAAACAACCAAAAACCTGGATCTCAAACTAAAAAAAAGTTAAATCTGATCCCAAACCTCAACAAACCAAAACCGAAACACCACTAACAACTTTTAGTTGATATATCTTTCTCTCTTTGATTTATCTATCCCCCAGTTGGTGTTTTGATGGGTTTGTTGGTTTGGTTTCATAGAGGTGGTGTTTGGGTTGCAATTGGTGGAGGTTTAGGTATTTTGGATTTGTCCGAGTAGTGGTTTGAGGGTTGTGGGGGTACAAAAATGGTCTGGTGTTGGGTTGTTACTGTATTGGTTGGGGAGATAGGTATGGAGGTGTGATTGTTTGCGATGGTCTGTGGTGGTGGTAGTGTAGGTTGTGGTGGTGGTGGTGGTTTGCACTGTTGGTGTATGGTTGTGGTGGTTTTCAGTGGGGATTAGGTTGAATTAAGTTTTGCAGAATTTTCATGATGTTGATGATATATATATATATATATATAAATATATATATATATATATATATATAGAGAGAGAGAGAGAGAGAGAGAGAGAGAGAGAGGGGGGGGGGGGAAGAGATGGGCAACATTTTTAGGTTCAAAGGGGTTTGTTGTTTAGAGTTTAAAAGGCTGAAATTTCCTTTTAAAAACTCACATGTGTAAATGCAAGGTTCGTAGGGATAGTCTGTATATTAGGTTAAGCACCAAGAAATTCAAACTTTAACAAAACTTTATCTTGATTATCCAATTTAGTGTGCATGAAGTATAATGTCTAAATTAATTATGCCAAATGATAAAAATAATCAGACCAAGTAAACACACGAAGAAGATTGAGGAAAAATCTATTTCGGACAAAACCTAGATTTCAGCACTGTTTAAGAAATTGACAGACTCAATGACTTCAGACTACTTAGATCTCCACTAAGTATAATGCATAATCTTCAATTCTTCAAGAGCTACAAGCGGTCTTCCCTCAGTATCCATCAATTAGCCTTAGGATGCATGATCCTTTCTTCCTCTGTCGTAGACCTTCGGCTCTATAAATCTATAGTAAAGTAAACTCTTCAATGATTTGATGTAACGTGTATGGAAACTGGGGTTTTAATAAATTGAAATGAAATAACCCCCATTTCCTCACATAAAGGTTAGCATAACATGATATGTCGAAGATGTGGCTTATCAATAGTTTATACCATTCTCAGCATTGAAGAAAATTAGAAGATGCTTTTATTTTTCACCAATTTCATAATTAAATAAAAATATATGAACAAACAAACTTAATACATGAATGCAAAACTAAATCATCATACAATGACCATAATGTAAAGATGAGTACAAACTCATATAAATAAACTATTGGGATTCTCCCCATACAAATATCAATATGAAATAAATTGACAAAATGAATGAGTACAACCTATACTAGAATTAATGGAATGGAATCCGCTACGTCTAATGCTACATCAAGTCTGATCCATTATCGGTCTTCCTGTCCTATTTATGAGAAAAATTGGGTGGAAAAACATTTATATTTTTGGGTCAGAGCCCTAAAGTTGTAAGGATTGTTCAGTAATTACTATGCAAAATGTAACTAACTCATACTTCACATCTCTCCATCGATGCTCACATATAACGAGTATGTCACCGTTCATATAGAAGTAGTCCTACTCCTAACCTCAAACAAATACCATTTATGAATTCACTTGTCTAATCTGGCATGTAATGATAAAGCTATCCAGCTATACGTCAACTAAAAGTGAGTGTTTAAACCTAATACCCCAGTCCTCGGATAAATTTCATAATGCTACCCACCAAATTCCATATATATTCAGTTCATATTTTTACGTCATATAATGTTCTTTAACCGTAGTCTACCATCAAACTATTTAATTTTTAATTTACACTAATTATCGCCTACACCATTAGACTATAAGTTTCATTCTCTTTAGTTACCGTCTGCATTCATAGACCGCCCAATTATTATTCTCATTGATAATTGTTTATCTCATTATACCATTAGAACTTATTTTCATAACCAATTATCCACATCCCTACGTTAATCCGACTTTTTTATTATTTGTTGTCTTCATCCATAGACTATGATAATGCTTTCTCATACAAGGCACACCGCAATGTGCATATAGATAATTATATATGTCCGCATATATATATATATATATATATATATATATGTATGACACATGAAGAAATCTATCTTCGGCGTCTTGTTCCTACTCTATCGGTAATACCTAGAGGAGTCCCTCATTCCAAAATGGGTAACAACAAAACAAAAGCAAGTGGGGCGGTACCTACGCAGTTTCACCTTTTTACGACCCATACCAAGTGTTGTCACATGGATCGAGCATCAACACTTAAATCTTATAAGTGGCATAGCCACATAGTACCTAATTTATGACCGACTAGTATACCTAGCCCACTTATGCCGACGTGTGCTCCAGTCCCGAAAATGGCCCCAACTGATAGGACGGTCCACCAACCCAGGTATGTCCACACAAAATGATATAGTACATATTATTATCCAAAATGTATAAGCAGTTACTTAATGACTACTTTTATCCAAGGAATCTCCATCCTAGTAAATATAGCATTCTCAGCTTAAACATAACATTTTAGTCAGTTATTACATAATCCATATTAAGTTGCTATCCTACGACTACTCCCCAATTAAATATTAGGTCCCCTATATTGCCTCCTAGGCTCAATATACCAATTTACTTACTCATTCATTTCTAAATAAATATATAGGTATGGTTATCCCCAAACTAACCTTCCCAAAATAATTAATGATTTCAATATATTGCCCTCTTAGTGTAGAATTTAATCCTTCTAGATTATTAATAATTATTCATTTCTTGTTACCTTTACTATGAGGTTTATATGTACATATATAAGGAGTCAACTAAGATGTATAGGTAGTTATACCCTAGCTACAACCACACCCAATATTAACTATCATGACTTAGCCCACTAGGCTTAGGATGCATTCCTACTTAGTGTCCTTAAATAGTAATAATTTATGGGAGCTAACCCTTAATTATATTCTCAAGCATTCAACGTATCTTTAATAAGTAATTCTTTTATTTAAACTTACCCCGTCTTAATTATAAATTTATCATCGTATCTTTTAGGATCTTATCACCTATGCGACCCTACAAAAATTATCTAGTCATCTAGGTGCATCCCTGCATTTTAAGATATTTATTTCATATAGCTTTATTCAAGAATCCCACGTAAATAATATTATTCATATATTTAACTTCTACTTTATGTCATCGCCATATCATGAACCCATCCCGGTTTAACTGCATATTTAAATTCAAAAAAATATTATTAATACCTTGGAATAAGTCTCTATCCCTCACTTGAAAATGGTCTTGTACGCCCTTTCGTAGAAAAATCACAACTAATTAAAAAATAAAATAAAAATACGAGGTCAATCGTAATGAAAAGATCTACAATTTCATTCTTTGACTAAACAAGTGAATCGAACTGGTTCGGTCACCCGATGTGCCCAGATCTGTTTTTTTTCTCATTACAGGGCTTTTTCAATAAATCGAATGTGTCTCCAATCTTCAAAAGGCTTCAAAAACTTAATATATAGGATGGATGTGATCTTGTAAAATACATGTGATCATTCTAAACATGATTCCGCGTCGAAATCATTCTTAAACCAACATTAAATATTCAAGAATTTCTAGGCATGAAAATTCTGTAATTTGATCTTAAATCTTAACAATTATTTCTTCCAGAATATGATATCAATCCTACAACATGATTTCTCTAATCAAATCAATAGATTACATAACTTCAATTCATATCTAACATGGGATTTATGGATCAACATGTGGATCATCTAAGTTTTATTAATTCTTGCATAATTTAAAGAACCTCTAGATACGTAGGCCTATATTATTATTCAAATCCTATTCTATACATGGATTGAACATTGGTGTAAGAAATAGCATTTTGAATAAGAATAACAAGAGAATCCTAGCATGAAAATAGTAGAGGAGCCTCTCTTTTCCTACTCCTAGGGTGGTTTCCTCTCTCCCAAGATGTGTGGCCTCCAAAAGTGGTGTGTGGCTAGTAATGGAACCCTAAGGCTTATCTAACCTCTTTTAAATATCATTTCAATTGGGTTAAATTCGGAGTTCCCCCATGGGACAACACTAAGGCTCCTAAAAAGGTCTCTATCCAATCCCAGTTTGACCCAAAACTCTAATAAAGGTCCTACCCAACACGTAGGTCCAATTTTAAACACATAAAATGAATAATTAAGTCATCTAGTCACATTTAAAACTCTATAGAAACTTTATTCCTTTATTTGTATTTTCCATCATTGTCATATACATATATCATTAATATGACTTAATTAAATCAATAGGACGTTAATTTATTTGCGACTATCTTCATTATTCGCAATATACCGTCATACCATAAGGATCATAACGCACATATATGAATTATTATATTTAAATTAAATACCCGAGTATAATTAAACATACTCCTTTAAGCATTACGTCAAAATAAGATAAATACAATTATTACATTCGAATAATAATTCTGAGAATTTCAGTTAAATCAATATAACTTAAATTTAATACTCATAAAAATGTTAGGTATTACATTCTCCCCACCAAACTCGGAGGTGACATGGTCAGTTACCTACAACGACTCTCTCACTCCTCCATGAAATCCCCTCGATCGAAAGCTCTCTCCCACTTCATCATGGAACCATTTCAATTTTTATCTCTAACCTCATCAGTAATTCAATTTTGATCTCCAAGTTATTTCATCGAAAAAACCATTCTCCATATCACAAGTAGCAATGTTCGATTTTTATCTCCACTTCATCAAGAAAACTCTCGTTCTCCATTTTCAAAGTAGCTATGTGTTGTTTTTAATCTCCCACTTCATTGAGGCATTGGTTGGAGGTCACTTGGATCAACTATAAAGAAATCACATCATGTATGTTTTTTTCCATTGAAAACATAGCTTTATCCATTTACTAGCATTTATATTCATTCAATTGGCATTTAAATTTTACCTATGCTTGTTCAATTAGTATTTAAACCCTAACATTTTTGGTAATACGTATGTAGGTTTTTTGGTATAATTTTGATGAGTATATATTACTGCTTGCCCCCTATTCATTCATCGGGTGTGTTTTTTGTGAATTTAGACCCTAGCTACTTTCGTTTGTATATATAGGGTTTAAATGCAATTAAGAATGAACCCATATGTTTGGGAAATTGATTCATCATATTTGTTTTTGTTTTAAACTGGATTTCATATTAATTTATGGGGATAAGTATGAGGTTTATTCGCTCAAGATGAGTTGTTAAGGATGGAGTCAATAGTGACTCAAGGGAACTGATGCGTGTGGTGAATTTGGAGTTTGTTCATGAATATGAGATGTATGAGTAGTATTAGTAGGAAAATAAATGTCCAACATATTTACTGAAGACTTTATAAACATTTAAAATCTGTACGGGTGGAAATGGCCCACCAAGGGGATTGAGGTTGGATAAAGTCTCATGAGTGTGGACCACATATATATAGGCTGTAGAATGGAAATTAAAACCCATCGATATGAAAGTTTCTTTGAATATGAATGCGGCTTGATTAAATACTCATGAATCGGTAGTCAAGGTGAGTAGAATTGCACTTGATGAACACAAATGAAGTACATGGAAAATCCATTTTGTGTGATATATGTTGGGGTAAATATGGAAAAATCCACTCAAAAATATTATGTTCAAATTACTTTGGGGGAATGTGGATAATATTGGTGTGTAGTAAGAATACATATACATAGTACTCTATTGTTCTTAGTACTTGGTGCGTTGGGGTATGAGTAATTAAGACACAAATTCATCTTGACCTTCACTTGAACTGTTATTTTAATCATTTTTCCTTCACGAGGATATCTGTATGTATTGTACATACTTGTGTTGAGCATTGAATCAAAACTTGATACTCTCTTTCATGTGATAATTATTGATATAATGATGTGTATGGATATTGATGGTATTTTTGTGTACGTGATATGCTATGTGAGGGTATTGATATTACTTTCAATACAAATGGTTGCCTCGAACTCATTACAAATGGCATTTTTTAGAAATCAAATCAAGGATTTTATTGGCGGTGTATTTAGAACCTACTGAAGCTTTATGAGGTGATCATTCTTCTTTTCAATTCTTTTTTCATACAACCTTCTATGTTGAGATATTAACTCTCATCATCGGTATTGAATTAACTGTTATGTTGGTTATAACAGTAGATGTATTGAATGTGTCTCATCTTTAGTTATTTCTTGTGCAGTCTCTCAAATGTTTAAGCCTCCTTGTGACTTATCTACAAGATGGTTGAACTATCTGCATTGGTTATCTAACATATCCTATAGAGTTTTCTCATATTCCTAGAGAAGGAAATATGGTGGCAGATCTGCTCTCCAAAACTTAGTTATTATTTTCTATAATGGTGGTGGTCTTATCCTTAGGAAATATGAAGCTTACTTGGAAAGGATTCTTCTCAATGCCCAAACTATAAAATAAAAAATTAATCATCAAGGCCAAACTGGATTTGTTCAATTTTTTTAATGTCAATTTGATTGTGATCCCCTTATGCCATTATAAAGTAGTTAAGGGACAATTTTTATTTCCATTCATTAGTTGTACTTATTATCCGTACTTATCAATACATAGAAATTGTACTGATTATCACTTCAGAATGTTTGATTATTATAACTTGACTTTGGTATACAAGATTTTGGATGATTACTTCACAATGTTTCATTATCAATTCTGAATGTATAATTACTGGATGTTTGCACCTTGAATTCATTGCAGTAATCCACAAATTGATTTGCAGGCTCAATATTTCTCTCATAGGATTGGGGAAAAAATAAGTTCAAGTGTTCAATTTTTGAAAAGGTTTGGCTTTTTCAGTTACTACAATACAGTTTAAGATGTTTGGAATTTCTATGAATAATGCATCATCTAAGAGCAATGTCACTTTGGGTATGTGGATTTTGAGTTGAGATAAGATCATGGATTTGGATGGATGTTTGTTAGAGTTTGGCTCTCATTTTGAAATCATTACTTTTGGACTGCCTATTCTGATCTTGAGATTGTTATCAATTGGTTGTTATCTTCAGGTATGATTCTTATTTTCTTGAGCCTTAGTTTCAATGTTTCTTTTTGGAAAATATAGTATGGATATTATGTAAATTGAATTTGATGTTTGGTGTTTCTATTTGATATATAGGTGTAACATGTGTCTTGGTTGAATTTCAAAGCACTATTTGAATTAATTAAGTTATGAAATAATCTGTTGGTTTTACACACTTTATATACAATCTTACTTACATATTGGTGGGGTACATTTATTATTGACAATATAATTATGTTTCTAAAATAACCTTAGTAAGAGTTTTAAAAAATCCTATAATCTGAACTGAGCCTACCCTCATTATACTCACTAAAAAGGTACCGCGTGCCATAGCGACCCACATTCCTGATAAAATTAGAATGAAATCATTGTCATATCGGGCACTATAATATATTGAAAGTCTATTTAAAGAGGAAGATTGTAGTGAGAAAACTACAAAGATTTTCTGCCCCGTTGCTTAAACCACAAAATATATAAAAATAAAGTAGAAATAATTAATCGATTAATTTAATGACTCTAAATAATTATTGGGGCATTTTATTTTAGCACATTTCTCCTTCAAAGTATCAAACTTCATACCATCAATCAGCCACGACACTCTGCTTGAAATAAACATAAGATTTATTATACAACATATTTTTGTCCCTAGTCTTTGGAAAGCTTTAATCTCACAAAGCACATTTTGACCATAGAAGGTGTTATATAGGATGTGTATGAGTTTACAAGGATAATATAAAAATACATATCCTAGTAAAATTTTATGGGAAGTGATATGTTCAGGAAGCTGATAGTTATGATAAAAATGATCCAGATATATGCTTCCTTAAAACTTGTTAAACTTGGAAACTTCAACAGTCAAACTTTGATGAGGAATTTTGGCAAAAATAATAAAATTTCTACATATTTGATCTTCCTATAATGCACTTAGATACTTGCCTTAGGCGTTGTCCTCATCTAAAAGCAACAAAGAAGAATTTCTCATCTTCAAAGCCACGATGGGGCTCTCTTTTAGACTGCTACAAAATAATCATAGATAAGAAAACAATAGAGACCATCTGTCAATTTCTTCTAATTGGTACTCATATTCATCAAGTCCCATTTTTAGTCAAATGCTCTAAAGATTATCTTATCTAACCACATTAATCTATAGGTTTTATTACTTTAAAGATTCCTTTGGTTTTCAAAAAGTCAAGCATTATATGCAGTCCTTTATGAAGCATATTTTGTAGGGGTGGTCAGGGTCAAACCATGACAATTGGTGATATATGATGTAGTGTCAATCAAAAAGTTTCCACTTTTGTTCTCGGTGTGAGTTATATTTCTTTGTTGTTCAATTTTCTCGACACGTGTTCATTGACCGTCCATTTTTTAAAGCCAATTGGGATTGAACTGATTTTATTTTGAGTATGCCTATTAAGAGAGAATAAATTTTATCTTTATGGGATCAAGATTTCAATGTCAATTTCAATCCTCAAATTAAATAAGTTTGGATTGTTCTCATTTTAAAAGCTTTTGATTCTATTTGGAAGGACAAAAATCAAATTATTTTTTATAATAAAAATTCTTTTGATTCTGCTTGGATTTGTAGCATTGGAAGAATGGGAAATGATACCATTCCAGATTCTATGTTTGATCAGCTGACTCTTCCCTTTTCAAAATTCATGGTAGAATAAAAAAAATATCCCCAAATCACTGACATGAAATAGTTCCCTCATGTTCAAATTGGACCAAACTCGATACAGATGGGTTGCTCCCTATATCTTGTTAGGGGGTGTCTTTCTGTAGATATATTGAAAATACTACCTTTTATGTAAAGATAATGACTATCATAGTTGGGATTAAATTTGATTAGAAATACCAGTGGATTGAATTATTTTTGGTGATTGATTCTATGTTAATTATGCATGCAATTTAAGATGAGAATTACAATCCTCCATGGACTTTGAGGGTGATATGGAATAATTGTAAGTGTTTATCCCATATGAATTTTAGATGTTCCCATATTTATAGAGAGGGTAATAGTATTGTAGAAAAATTGTCTAATATGGGAATCTCTTAAACATAATTAAAATGGTGGTAGAGTTATCCTTCAGAGGTTAATTCTTTGATGGTAAAGGACCTTGCACTATCCCCTCATTTTTTATTTTAATACTAATATTTTTTTATGCTTTTTTAGCGTTCATTTTTAATATGATCCTCTCTATCTACATCTAGATTTTATGGGACACTCTTTATCTTCTAGTTTCTTTCAGGTCTTTCTTTTGGATGTAACAATTTTTACTTTCATTTAATAAAATTCAGGAATCTTCATTTTGCTAAAAACTAATGTATTGATATAAATGTGAAAACAAATAGTACATGATTTTGATTTTTTCATGCAACAAAGACACTTAGGATTATTTATTTTTAAACATTATGGCAGTCCAAAGAGACAAGTTGGCAAAGTCACAAATGATTTGTATTTGCCATCATTGAAGCAAGGTCGGTCCATTCCTTTATTAAGAAAAGTATGAGATTAAATCTGATTCGGATCAGAGGACGAATCATAATCAAAATCCATCCGGGTTCGGATCAGATCCTTTATTAATCCGACAACATTACATGTATTAAATATATAAGATTAATTTATAATTCTAATAATAATAGCATTAACTAGTTTTTCTGCAATTTTGATGATTTATTACCTTGATGCTTTGTTTTGATAATTAGTAAGACGTGAAAGATGATGAAATTTGTAACAACCCGAGATTTTTGGGACAATAATTAATTTATTTTGGGAGAAATAAATATAATTTTTATTGGAGAATAATTAAATCGGCATTTGAGGTCAAAATTTGGAGATGTTAGAAAGTGTTTCGAATGGCAATTCTGAGGGTGTAGTTGTTTCCGGAAGGGTCGAGATAGTCAAAATGATTGTACTTGGGGTCTATTTAGGTTTCGAAATATTTTAAGTTCGTTTGGCTCGAATTAAAGTTATCGAGTCATTTAAAGTGTGTATTATAATTTAAAAATGTGTATCTTGAGAGATAAGGCTTATTAAGCCTACGAGAGAAACAATTCTCCTTAGAGAGAAAGATAAATAGAAAGAAAGAAAGAGAGAAGAAGGAAAGAAGAAGAGAAAGAGAGAAAAGTGGGATTTCGGGCCATTACGCAATCTCGAGGAGGATTCAGACCCTACGAACTTGAGGCAAGTGATTAAACTTGCTAAATAAATATTGTGTACCAATTATGTCAAGATTTGGGGCTTTAAATTGTGAATTTTAGGTTGAATATGTAAAACCTAGATTTTTGGGTAAATCTTAAATTTGTTGTGTAGGTAATGGATTTGAGGTTAGAAATTAGTTGAGATGTGTTCTTGGATGAATTTTAGTGTTATATATGCGATTGGGTTGAAGAGAAATGAAGAGAATATGATAAAAAATGATTTTTGGGGATTTTTGACTTTTATGAAAATAGCCATTTTCGTAGCCATTGAATAGGCCGAATCGATTCAGCCCCAACCCGAATCGATTCAGCCCCAACCCGAATCGATTCAGAATGTTCCAACTTGATAGGTCTGAGAGACCGAATCGATTTGGCCCAAACGCGAATCGATTCGGCCTAAGACAGAAGCCCACGTCTTATGACCTGAATCGATTCGCCTTGGAGGACGAATCGATTCGCAGGACCGAATCGATTCGCAGGGCCGAATCGATTCATATTTGGCCCGACTCGATTCGAAAACAGGGAAACTTCGGGGACTTTTTTCTAGGGAGAATTTCATTCCGTTTCGTTTGAGGTTATCGATTGGGAACCTCTATAGGAGTTATGAGAAGTGTGTTTCGGATACTTTTAGGGAGTTTCCCTCATGAGATATTGTTTGGGTCCTATGGACTTAATTTGAGAAATACCGATTAGAGAATATTGTATATACTAAGTGGGGAAGCCCACTACCATTGAGTTTTCTATTTAGAGAAAATTATGGAATTATATGAAAGAGTGAGAATGCTCTTTCCGATATTGGATTTTAGAAACAAATCCAAAAAGAGGATAACTTTAAAGGTTCATAACGTAAATTAACTCAGGAGATGTCTCACATAAATGAGAAATGTTGATCGAGGTGCATTAGGATATAGAGAATATCCTCAATGTAAATAGTTAGGATATAGAGAATATCCTCAACTTAAATAGAATAGAGAGACAATTCATATAAATAGAAGTGATGTGGGAACTTCAGTGAGAAATAGTATTGAGTATGCTAAGTGGGGAAGTTATGTGAAAATTGACGAGTAGTATATTGAGAGTAAAATATACTAAATAATGATATTATTTCATTTACGCCTAAGAGCGTAATAAGAGTATGTAACTGTGTGATATATATACCTTATGTGATGGTATATATTTATATGATGTGATGATGTATGTATATCTTATGTGAGCGATATATATAAGTGAAGCATACCCCCTCATTGCTATCATTGGGATGTTGCACGATGAGGGTAAGCATCCTTGCTTGAGGAGCAGGGTGTGGATATTCCCCAGGTCATAGTCGTCCATTTTATTTATGTGATTATATTTTGGTGGTGAGAAGTCGTGGGTATGTGTCGTTCTCACTTTCCGATTAGGAACTATGATCGCTTCCCGGACGTTGTGTGTGTGTGTTGAGCACGAAGTAGGTGATATTTGTCCTACTGGTGGTCCCCAGAATGGTATATGAGTAATGACCTAGAAGATGATAGCATTGAGAACATGCATCCTCGAGTTATAGCTCGTTGGGATGTTTATGAAATTACTGTTGTGCTTAGTACTTTGGGTATCGAGGGCATAATGGACCTCAATGATCAAAATTGTCGAGGAGTAGTGTATCGGGGGGTTCCTTATTTAATTTCGCTTGCGAGACGTCCCATGTACAAAATGAACTGCAATGTTGGGAGTGAGGAGAAGTTAGTCTTTAATGCTCATACTTATATATTAGTATATCTCGGTGATCGACAGTGCCAAGGAGTAGTGTATCGGGGAGTTCCTTGTTTGGATTTCGCTTCCGAGACGTCCCCCGCACGAAATGCCACGCACTGTTGAGAATTGGGAATAATAAATTAATTAATTGGGTAATAAGAGAATTTGGGTTATACGCATCTTATATTAAGGGCATAATGAATCTTGATAATAAATACTGCCGGGAGTAGTGTATCGGGGGGGTTCCTTGTTTCGATTTTGCTTGCGAGACGTCCCACGCACGAAACGCAGTGCAATATTGAGAATTGGGAAAAGTTTAGTCCTTAGCACTTGATGACAATAACTCACATATAATTATATATTATTATGTCAATGACTAGAATATGAGAAAATTCTAGTAAAAGAGAATGTTTATGTGTAGTGTATATGTTAGTAAGAGAATGTTTATGTAAACTTTATATGTTAAGTAAGTGAACGACTAAATGAGATCAATAATATTAGAAATTTAAGAATATGATTTAGATGGATTTTAAATGAGTATGAATTGGGTTTAAGTTAGATTACCTTTTCTAGATAGATTCAGGCATTTATTTGGAGATCATGTGCATACGTTTAGTGCATGCTTTAGTTGAGAGGTGAGATGGATTTTATGGAGAGTGAGACTCCACCTTAATCATCTCATATTGCATTTATAATTATTATGAATTTTAATGCACTTGCTATAAAAATGTTTTCACACCTCGGGCTCTGACCCGTTTATATTTTCTCTTGCTATGTATATATTGTATTATTCTAGGTGTTCCTCCGCAAGGACGCCATCGATGTTTATCCATCCAGTGTATTCGTGGAGCTGTGGTCATAGCGGACTGTTGCGACATTTTGTTATAGTTGATTCATATCTTTTCTGCATCTAGATTAGGATTCAGTTTGTATATCGGGTTCATACCCAAGTGTTGTAGAGTAGCACTTTTATATTTTCCTTCTCAGATTATTGTACTGTCTATGACCCGACATCATATTCGGGTATTTTATTTTGTACATTGTGTTGTACTCTTTTATATTATTTCGAGCATGTGTGTGTCTCTTATAATACTTAGAGTTATGTTGTTGGTTAGTAGTTGCATGTTTAGTTTTAATTAAAAATGTTTTAAATTTTTTATGCCCTCTTTTTATAGTAATGGGTAGTTAGCTGTATTTTTGTTAGGATCGTCAGTAGATGCTGAGAATGACCCACTTGCGATTCCTGATTATTTTAGTATTGGGCTGGCCACCCGTTATTATTTTAAGGGGGTTGTCACATGTGGTATCAGAGCATCAGGTTCTAGTGTCTTTAGGATCTGTGTGGGTTACTACGATCTTCCGTAAGCATTTTTGTTATAGAGCCCTATTGTTAAGACTGTTGGGTTCATACATCCATATTTCTTCTGTGATGAGAAAACATTTGAAAGGCGTTCTGATACAATTGTTCTTATTTCAGATGCCACCGAAGAGAGGTCGTTCATTCAGGGAAAATAAAGGGGCTGAGAGTGTGGAACCCTAATTGCCTCCCAGGACCATGACTATAGATGAAGTTGACAATATTGTAGCACAAGCAGTAACTGCTGCCATTTCTATAATGGTGCAGTAACCTGCAGTTCAAGCAGCCCAAAGCCATTCAGGACCGTCTTGGTGGGAAAGAGTACGAGAAGATTTTAATAAGGGGAATCCTCCAGAGTTCTCAGGGGGAGTTGATGCGATGGCTGCAAGTCGATGGAAGAATAGTATGCAAAGGCACCTTCGTATGGTTGAGTGTAGCGAGGTGCAAAAGCAATTTCTAACCACCTTTAAGTTAAAGGGTGAAACTCTCCAATGGTGGGAGTCTATCACCACATTAGAACAGAGAGATATTTTGCATATAACAGATTTTTGGGTACTTTTTGACCGAAGATATTTTCCTTCCCCAATTCAGAAGGAATTGTGGAGGAAACTGATGGAGGTGTTTCAAGGTAATAGAACGGTGGAAGAATATGAGGAAGCATTTACTCGATGGGAGAAATTAGTACTTGATGAGGTAAATACGAAAGAAGATCATATATTGAAGTTCATGAGAGGGTTAGATTGAAGAATTCGGCAGCATTTGTTAGAGAGCCCAGCGTTAGTGGTTTTCGCCGAGGTAGTGAATGCAGCACTGTTATAGTATCATAAATATCATCTTCGTTCGCAAGGGGGTAAGAACTTTGGAGACTCGGGTTCATCAATTAGGTATGGCGAAGAGAGTGCCAGAAGTGCCAGAGGGTATAAGCAGGATTGTCGAGTGTTGCAACGGCATTTTGTTCCTCAAGGTGGGCCGAGAGGATTTGCGGGTAGATGTTTCTTTTTTAAGGAAATAGGTCATAGAAAGAGATATTGTCCTAAAAGAGGTAATGGACCGCGTTTTGAAGATGTTTTGGAAATGTAACCCTTACAGCAGATTCGAGGTCATTTTAGGCCAGGGGACTTTATGTGGGAACCCAGTGATGAGGAGATGAAATCGGACTAAAGATGGATGGTGTAAGTTATTTTCTATTGTGATTAGGATTATACTATATAAAATTTTGGGAATATCGTATGGGAGATGGCTATGAGAGGGTAGTTCTATAACCCTATTATGTATGGATTGACCCAAAAATAGAATTTTGAGCAAGTTAGGCCCTTATATAATTATCTTTTAAGAGAATAGATTATTTTGTAATGTACTAGAAAGAGAGCTATAACTTTATTGTGAATGTAAGAACTGTTATTGTGTATTGAGTAGTAATGATAAATCTACTTATTTTTTTATATAGTCATGTTAGACTTATAAAATTATTGTATTCAAGTTATGGAAGAGCCTAGTGAATGGCAATATATATTAATATGATTTGAGAGATGATTTCTAAAAAGAATTCAGAATTTAGTGGATTGTTGTTGAGCAAGGGAATTTTAGCTCATAATTATGCTAATTTTGTGTGCTATAAGTAGTTATGTGTATGATGATTGTTAGAACCTTGTGTCATGGGCATAAGGTATTTTATATATATGTCGAAAGACATAAACTGTCTTAAAATAAACTGTTTTCAAAATAAAACTTTTTGTAGGCCTTTGGGCCATATCAAAATGATTTATACAAAAATATTTTTAAACTCTAGTCCTGATTTAGCAAACTCTCAATCCCCGACGTCGCTACATATTAGTGTATTGGGAGGGTTCCTTGTTTGGATTTCGCTTGCGAGACCTCCCCCACATGAAAGTAGTGAATGTCAGGAATTGAGAGGAGTTAAATCCATGGACCTTTCACAGAATTTTTATACTATTAGTATGTTAGTATAATTTAATTTATTTCTAGTTATGGTATTATTGATGCAAGAGAAGCCTAATTATTTTTGTACGAGTAAAGCTCGAATAAAGGGTGTATGGGCACCCTAATTGATAAAATTGGTTTTATATAAATTAAAATAAATTCATCATCAGAAGTGGGAGGTTTGGGTATAGTGTTAGGGAGGTTAAGTGTAGTAGGAACTAGTTGAGATTTGGAGCATTAGGCTTAGCTTAATTTCGAGGACGAAATTCTTGTAAGTGGGGAAGTCTGTAACAACCCGAGATTTTTAGGACAATAATTAATTTAATTTGGGAGAAATAAATTTGATTTTTATTGGAGAATAATTAAATCGACATTTGAGGTCAAAATTTGGAGATGTTAGAAAGTGTTTCGGATGGCAATTCTGAGGGTGTAGTTGTTTCCGGAAGGGTCGAGATAGTCAAAATGACTGTACTTGGGGTCTATTTAGGTTCTGAAATATTTTAAATTCGTTTGGCTCGAATTAAAGTTATCGGGTCATTTAAAGTGTGTATTATCATTTAAAGATATGTATCTTGGGAGACAAGGAACTCCGCCTGTGTCGTGCTCAACTTCTTATATTTTTTTTACACTGCCGGTCCCAAGCCTGGATAAAGGAGGAGGGTTGCGTTAGGTAGCTGACAGCTAGCGTAAAACTTTGTCAGATCCTTATGAACATGAATCCTATGAATATACGTGCTAATGCTAGGGCATTCCCCTTAAGCGATGCGTTGCGGCTTCCACCGGGTGTCTCGAAAAATAGGCAAGGGGCGTTGCACCTTCCACCGGGTGTCTCGAAAAAAGGCAAGGGGCGTTGCATCGGTGCCCGGATGCGACGATAAATACACAAGGGTTCCTACAACAAGCTGGACGTGTGCGGGTAAAAAAGCTAGTCCATGATACTAGACATAGGTTAGCGACTTGGAACATAGGGACTATAACAGGAAAAGGGATGGAGTTGGTAGATACCATGATAAGAAGAAAAGTTAACATAGATTGTTTACAAGAAACTAAATGGGTCGTTGAGAAAGCTAGAGAAATAGAAAACACAGGATTTAAATTTTATTATACTGGAAAACATAGAAATAAGAACGGAGTTGGAATAACAGTATATAAGAACTTTAAGGACTATATCGTAACCGTTATTAGGAAAGGTGATAGACTTATACTTGTAAAATTGGTATTAGGTGAAAACATAATTAATATTGTTAGTGCTTATGCACCTCAAGTAGGATTAGATGAGCACACTAAAGTACAATTTTGGGAACAAATGGATGAACTAATTCAAAAAATACCTGTAGGTGAGAAAATCTATATAGGGGGAGATTTTAATGGCCATGTAGGTGAAGATAGTGTAGGATATGAGATAGTTCATGGAGGATATTGTTTTGGAGATAGGAACGACGGGGGAGAGTCTATATTAGATTTTGCGATGGCTTATGATTTTGTACTAGTAAATACATGTTTTAAAAAGAGGCTTGAACACTCAATAACTTATCAAAGTGGAACGCACAAGAGCCAAACAGATTTTTTTATTACTAGAAAAGGAGACCGATTAACGTGTAAAGATTGCAAGGTTATCTCGGGAGAGAGCTTAACCTCACAACATAGGATAATGGTGTTGGATATAAATATTAAAAATCAATCACGAGTGCGAAAAGTGAAGATTAACCCACGAACTAGGTGGTGGAACTTAAAAGGAGAGAAATTAGAACTATTTAAAGATAAATTATTAAATGAAGCAACATGGAATACTGAAGAAGAGACTAACATAATGTGGAATAAGATGGCCACGTGCATTGGGAGAATATCAAAAAAAATTCTTGGAGAATTAAAAGGTAAGGGGCCACAGTCTAAAGAAACTTGGTGGTGGAATGAAAAAGTACAAAATATAGTAAAAATTAAAAGGGAGTGCTTTAAAACATGGCAAACAAATAGAAATGAAGAAATTTTGAGAAATATAAATGGGCTAAAAAGGAAGTTAAGAAAGTGGTAAGAGATGCTAAGTTAAAAGCGTATGATGATCTTTACACAAAATTAGGTACACAAGAAGGGGAAAAAAGTATTTATAAGCTTGCTAAACTTAGGGACAGGAAAACCAAAGAATTTAATAACGTTAAGTGTATCAAAAGTGATGATTCGAGAGTCCTAGTCAAGGATGATGAAATTATGGAAAGATGGAAAAACTACTTTGAGAGGTTATTAAATGGAGATAATGGGAGTAGATTATATATAGAGGAACTTAGGGAGACTCGAGAAAATATATTTTTTCGCAGAATTAGGACAACAAAGGTCAAGATTGCTCTAAAAAAGATGAAAACAGGGAAGGCTTTAGGACCAGATGGTATCCCTATTGAGGTTTGGAAGTTCTTAGGGGAGGATGGAGTATCATGGCTTACAAAATTATTCAATAGAATTTTAATGACTAATAGGATGCCCGATGAATGGAGAAAAAGTGTTTTAGTACCTATTTATAAAAATAAAGGCGACATACAAAGTTGTTCAAATTAAAGTGGTATTAAGTTAATGAGTCATACAATGAAACTTTAGGAGAGAGTGATTGAATATAGATTGAGATTAAAGACAACAGTATTTGAGAATCAATTTAGGTTTATGCCTGGGAGGTCAACAATGGAAGCAATCTATTTATTGAGGAGATTAATGGTGCAATAGCTATAATAAGAACATCAACCGGAGAAAGTAGTAAATTTTCAATTACGGTAGGTCTACACCAAGGTTCAGCATTAAGTCCTTATCTTTTTGCGCTTGTTATGGATGAGTTGACTGGACAAATACAAGTGAGGTGCCATGGTGTATGCTATTTGCAGATGATATTGTTTTAGTGGATGAGACTAAGACAGGGATTAATGCGAGGTTGGAATTGTGGAGAGAAACTTTAGAAACAAGAGCATTTAAAATAAGTAGAACTAAAACAGAATATGTGGAGTGCAATTTTAGTAGTAATAGGAGGACAAATGGAGATGTGGTGAAATTAGAGGGTCAAGAGATACCTAGAAATGATCACTTTCGTTATTTAGGATTGATTATCTAAAAAGATGAAGATATTAGTGATGATGTTACTCGCAGGATTAGAGCAGGTTGGGTTAAGTGGAGAAGTGCTATCGACGTTTTGTGTGATAGACGTATACCTTTGAAGTTAAAAGATAAATATTATAGGACGTCCATTAGACCCGCCATGTTATATGGGACAGAGTGTTGGGCAATCAAGAAACAAAATGTTCAGAAAATGAGTGTGGCGGAGATGCGAATGCTAAGATGGATTTGTGGTAAAACTCGAAAGGATAAAATTAAAAATGAACAAATTCATGAAACGGTAAAAGTAGATCCTATAGAAGATAAATTGAGAGAAAATTGACATAGATGGTTTGGACATGTCAAGCGTAGACCAATGGATGATCCTGTAAGGAAGAGTGATTTAGTTAGTATTGATGGTAACACAAGGGGCAGGGGTAGGCCAAAATTGACTTGGTGGGATATTATAAAAAAGGACATGATGTCATGTGGTTTAACCGAAGATATTGCACTGGACATAATGGAATGAAAAAATAGGATTTATGTAGCCGACCCCAAATAATTGGGAAAAGGCTTTGTTGACTTGAGTTGAGTATCTTGGGAGACAAGTCTTATTAAGCCTACGGGAGAAACAATTCTCCTTAGAGAGAAAGAGAAATAGAAAGAAAGAAATATAGAAGAAGGAAATAAGAAGAGAAAGAGAGAAAAGTGGGATTTTCGGTCATTACGCGATCTCGAGGAGGATTCAAACCCTACGAACTTGAGGCAAGTGATTAAACTTTCTAAATAATTGTTGTGTACCATTTACTTCATGATTTGTGGATTTAAATTGTGAATTTTGGGTTGAATATGTAAAACCTATATCTTTGGGTAAATCTTAGGTTTGTTGTGTAGATAATGGATTTAAGGTTAGAAAATAGTTGAGATGTGTTCTGGGATGAATTTTAGTGTTATATATGTGATTGGCTTTAAAAGAAATGAAGAGAAGATGATAAAAAATGATTTTCGGGGATTTTTGGTTTTGATGAAAATAGCCATTTCCGTAGCCCTTGAATAGGCCAAATCGATTCGGCCGGAGACAGAAGCCCAGGTCTTATGACCCGAATCGATTCGCAAGGCTAAATTGATTCGGATTTGGCCCGAATCCATTCGAAAATAGGGCAACTTCGGGGATTTTTTTCTAGGGAGAATTTCATTCCGTTTCGTTTGAGGTTATCGATTGGGAACCTCTATAGGAGTTATGAGAAGTGTGTTTCGGATACTTTTAGGGAGTTTCCCTCATGAGATATTGTTTGGGTCCTATGGACTTAATTTGAGAAATACCGATTAGAGAATATTGTATATACTAAGTGGGGAAGCCCACTACCATTGAGTTTTCTATTTAGAGAAAATTATGGAATTATATGAAAGAGTGAGAATGCGCTTTGCGATATTGGATTTTAGAAACAAATCCAAAAAGAGGATAACTTTAAAGGTTCATATGATCAATTGAACCATATTATGGATTTAAAATTATAAATGTTGATTGATGTGCATACGGATATAGAAAATATCCTTAATGTAAATTAACTCGGGAGATGTCTCACATAAATGAGAAATGTTGATCGAGGTGCATTAGGATATAGAGAATATCCTCAACTTAAATAGAATTGACAGACAATTCATATAAATAGAAGTGATAAGGGAACTTCAAGTGAGAAATAGTATAGAGTATGCTAAGTGGGGAAGTTATGTGAGAATTGACGTGTAGTATACTGAGAGTAAAATATACTAAATAATAATATTATTTCATTTACACATAAGAGCATAATAAGAGTATGTAACCGTGATATATATATACCTTATGTGATGGTATATATTTATATGATGTGATGATGTATGTATATCTTATGTGAACGATATATATAAGTGAAACATACCTCCTCCTTGCTATCATTGGGAAGTTGCGCGATGAGTGTGAGCATCCTGGCTCGAGGAGCAGGGTGTGGATATTCCCCAGGTCATAGTCGTCCATTTTATTTATGTGATTATATTTTGATGGTGGGAAGTCATGGGTATGTGTAGTTCTTACTTGCCGATTAGGAACTATGACCGCTTCTCGGACGTTTTGTGTGTGTGTTGACCATGAAGTAGGTGATATTTAGTTCTACCGATGGTCCCCAGGATGGTATATGAGTGATGCCCTGGAAGATGATAGAATTAAGAGCCTGCATCCTCGAGTTATAGCTCGTTGGGATGGTTATGATATTACTGTTGTGATTAGTACTTTGGGTATCGAGGGCATAATGAACCTCAACGACCAACATTGCCAAGGAGTACTGTATCGGGGGGCTCCTTGTTTGGATTTCGCTTGCCAGACGTCCCACACACGAAACGCAGTGCAATGTTGGGAGTGAGGAGAAGTTAGTCCTTAATGCTCATACGTATATATTAGTATATCTCGATGATCGACAGTGCCAAGGAGTAGTGTATCGGGGAGGTTCATTGTTTGGATTTGCCTTGCGAGACGTTCTACACACGAAACGCCGCACACTATTGAGAATTGGAAATAATAAATTAATTAATTGGGCAATAAGAGAATTTGGGTTATACGCATCATGCATTGAGGGCATAATTAATCTTGATAATCAATACTGCCAGGAGTAGTGTATCGGGGGGGTTCCTTATTTGGATTCCGCTTGCGAGACGTCCAACGCACGAAACGCAGTGCAGTATTGAGAATTGGGAGAAGTTTAGTCCTGAGAACTTGATGCTAATAACTCACATATAATTATATATGATTATGTCAATGACTAGAATATGAGAAAATTCTATTGAAAGAGAATGTTTACGTATAGTGTATATGTTAGTAAGAGAATGTTTATGTAAATTTTATATGTTAAGTAAGTGAACGAATAAATGAGATCAATAATATTAGAAATTGAAGAATATGATTTAAATGGATTTTAAATGAGTATCAAATGGGTTTAAGTTAGATTACATTTCCAAGATAGATTCGGGCATTTATTTGGAGATCATGTGCCTACGTTTAGTGCGCGCTTTAGTTGAGAGGTGAGTTGGATTTTATGGAGAGTGCGACTCCACCTTAATCATTTAATAATGCATTTATAATTATTATGCATTTTAATGCACTTGCTATAAAAATGTTTTCACAGCTCGGGATCAGACCCATTTAAATTTTCCCTTGCTATGTATATATTGTACTATTCTAGGTGTTCCTCCACAAGGACGCCATCGATGTTTATCCATCCAGTGTATTCGTGGAGTAGTGGCAGTAGCGGACTATTGCGACATTTTGTTATAGTCGATTCCTATCTTTTGTGCAGCTAGATTAGGATTCAATTTGTATATCGGGTTCATACCCAAGTGTTGTAGAGTAACACTTTTACATTTTCCTTCTCAGATTATTGTACTGTCTATGACCCGACAGCATATTCGAGTATTTTATTTTGTACATTGTGTTGTACTCTTTTATATTATTTCGAGCATGTGTGTGTCTCTTATAATATTTAGAGTTATGTTATTGGTTAGTAGTTTCATGTTTGGTTTTAGTTAAAAATGTTTTAAATTTTTGACTCCCTCTTTTTGTAGTAATGGGTAGTTAGTCGTGTTTTTGTTAGGATCGTCAATAGATGCTGAGAATGATCCACTTGTGATTACTAATTATTTTAGGGCTGGAAACCGTTATTATTTTAAGCGGGTTATCACATAATGGATCTCTCTAATGTTTTATATGTGAGGAACAGGACGAGCATAGGATAAAGACCAAGTTTTAATAGAATTCCCCCTCACTAGATTCTAAGTTGAACACACTGTGAAATTTCCTTTCGCATTTCCTGTCCATACCATCTCATATGAGTAACCCGCTTTGTGAATTTTAGTTTACATAGTAGCATGAAAATATGAGGAGAAAAAATATTAAGAAACTTATTCCTATCCCACTGCTTGTATGATACCATATCATATCAGTACTGCTCGTATGTTTCCACCAAATCATAGTAAAAGTTTTATTGAAAGATTTATATAAACTTATTAGTCACATTTCACATTGAGTTGAATCTAATAGTTAACTTTTTATGTTTGTAATTATAGAGAATTAGTAAGATTCAATGTGAAAGTCAAGGTAAGTACAATTTTACTCATCGCTAAAGAAAAAAAGGATATGTTGGTCTTATTGCGGAGCTGGTATGTTTTAGTAAATGAAATTAATTCTTTCTTTTTACTATAAGACTGTAGTAATATATGACCCCCAATTTTAAAATTCTCTTTTCAATTAAATATGAATTTCCTTTAAGTGTAGAATAGGATGGTTCAACATAACACACACAAGCTACAAATTTTAATTTCTTTCCAATTAAAATTAAACTAAACTAGAAGAGAAATAAAATTAAACAACACATACATTTTCATTTAAACAACTTAATTCAACCCAAGTCCTATAAATTTGCCTAACAAGATTAATTCATTTTTCTATTTAGGCAAAACAAAATTTTATCAAATTAAAAGTATCTTTACTTGAATTAAATTAACTTAAACTATACCTAAACATATTATAGCACCAAATCAACCTAGTGTGAGATTTAAACCAATTTTATCTTGAATTAACTTAAGTATGCATTCTAAGTAGTTTTTCCAAGATAAAATGAAACCAATCACACTACACACCGATGTACGAGGAAAACCCAAATGGGAAAAACCACGAACGGCCCTGGCTTAACAAATCCACTAAACATGGAATTACAATTACAAGACAGTAAAATTACGCCAACAAGTTGATTATGTTCAAGACTTGACGCTCCTTCTTGTAAACACCTTCGCCTAGTATATATCCATGGACTCCTCCACGATCTTGGAATCCACCAATGGGGCTCTTATTCACCGTCACCCTCACGTGAAGCCATTCTTCGAGTGGGAACACCGCATCAAATAATTACTCTCCTTTGTGGGTAGAGAATAAAACCCAAACTTCTTCTTTTTACGGTAGAGATGAACCAATGGTGCCAAATAGTCCAAGCAAAGATATATATATATATAT
Organism: Sambucus nigra; assembly: GCA_949130495.1. Lineage (NCBI taxonomy): Eukaryota > Viridiplantae > Streptophyta > Magnoliopsida > Dipsacales > Adoxaceae > Sambucus > Sambucus nigra. Next base: position 183,871,979 of record OX422207.1, read on the forward strand.
ATATATATATATATATATATATATAATGAACATGGAATTGAAACTAAAACATATGGGTGTGTGAGATGTTTTGGAAGATTTTAAACCATAGAAATCAAACTCTCAAACATGAAATTTTTGGGTAAACAATTTTTTGCTCTCATGAGAAGGGAAACTCTCAAAAAGTTGAAAGAAAAACTCTTGTCCCCTTACTAATGTAAGTCTGGTAAAAGTTAGTGGACAAGTGGGAAAGTGGGTGGTTGAAAATAAAAAAACTATCAATTTTTTTTTTCAAAATCTGCCTAGGTCATTGGACAAGTTTTTTCATTTTAAGTCCAAAGATTCATTATCGGTGATCACATGACTTGCCATGAACGCGGTAAAGTTGCGCTCAATGGGGGAATCGGGTACCTCTTCTTTTTCACTATCACTAAGTGTGGCATTATGTGAAATAGGTTTCTTATCTTCTCTCCTTAGTTTAGTGGGGCACTCTCTCGCCCTATGGCCATAACCCCCATAACCATAGCACCTATTTGACTCATCCCTATTTAGATTTTCATTATAAGATTTAGGGATATTTTTGGCTTTGTCATGCTTAGATTTTTAAAATTTCTTATAATCATCTTTAAACTTATCTTTATTAAATTTAAAATATTTTTGAAATTTTCTCGCAAACATAGCCATGTCCTTCGATTCACTATCATTCTCAACAACCACATCTTGTTTTTCCTCCTTTCGGGCTTTCAAAGCAATGCCCTTATCTATTTTCTTTTCATTTTTGAAGGTAAACATATCTAGTTCATAGTTTTGCAAATCACCTACTAACTCCTCAAGTTTGGTAGAGTGCAAGGTGGACAAAGAGTTTAAAACGGTCACTTTAGGAATAAATCTATCGGGTAGGGACCTTAAAAAAAAAAATTACTACACGATTGTCGGGTATTTTCTTGCTCGAATTAGAAGATGACTTAACTATATCGGAAAGTCTAGAATAAAACTCATCAAAGGTTTCATTTTCATGTGATTTGATGGTTTCAAATTGAGTTGTGACGTTTTGGAGTTTTGAAGCCTTAACGACACTAGTTCCCTCGTGAGTGAGTTGTAATATATCCCAAACTTCTTTAGCGATTTCACAATTCATGATACCACAGAATTCATCCGGTGTAACCGCACTAAATAACGCGTTTAAGCGTCAGTAATTAAAGTTAGATAGTTTCAGTTCATTCTCACTCCAATGTTCGACGGGTTTCAAGACATGCTCATTTTCTACCAAACATGTGGGTGGGGTCCATCCGTTAACAACTAACAACCAAACCCTCTCATCTATGGACTCTAGTGTCAATTTTATGCACGCTTTCCAATACGCGTAATTGGAACCATCAAAAATAGGAAATTTTAAAAATGTAAAAAATTCTATTTCTGCCAAAAAAATTTCTAAAAAGGACCTTAACGCAATAAATTAGCGCTCCGACTCTGATAGGACTTATAGTAATATATGACCCCCAATTTTAAAATTCTCTTTTCAATTAAATATGAATTTCCTTTGAGTGCGGAATAGGATGGTTCAACATAACACACACAAACTACAAATTTAATTTCTTTCAAATTAAAATTAAACTAAACCAAAAGTGACATTAAGTTAAACAACACATAAATTTTCACTTAAACAACTTAATTCAACCCAAGTCCTAGAAATTTGCCTAAAAGGATTAATTCATTTTACAATTTAGGCCAAACCAAATTTTATCAAATTAAAATTATCTGGATTTGAATTTAATTAACGTAAACTATACCCAAACATATTATAGCACCAAATTAACCTAGTGTGAGATTTAAACACATTTTATCTTGAATTAACCTAAGAATGTGTTCTAAGTGATTTTCTACAGATAAAATTAAACAAATCACACAACATGCGGATGTATGAGGAAAACCCAAATGGGAAAAACCTTGGACGACCCTAACCTAACAAATCCACTAAGTATGGAATTACAATTACAAGACAGTAGACTTACACCAACAACTGGACTCTATCCAAGCCTTGACACTCCTTATTGTAAACACCTTCGCCCAGTAGATAACCATGGACTCCTCCACGATCTCGGAATCCACAGATGGGGCTCTTAGTCACAGTCACCCTCACGCAAAGCCTTTCCTCCAGTGGGAACACTGCAACAAACAATTATTCTCCTTTACGGGTAGAGAATAAAACCCAAACTTCTCCTTTTTGTGGTAGAGATGAACCAATGGTGCCAAACACTCCAAGAAAAGATATATATATATATATATATATGTGTGTGTGTGTGTGTGTGTGTGTGTGTAGCACTTGGAATTGAAACTAAAACATATGGTTGTGTGAGATGTTTTGGAAGATTTTAAACCATAGAAATCAAACTCTCAAACACGAAATTTTTGGGTAAACAATTTTTGCTCTCATGAGAGGGGAAACTCTCAAAAAATTGAAAGGAAAAATCTTGTCCCGTACTAATGTAAGGATGGTAAAAGTTAGTGGACAAGTGGGGAAGTGGGTGGTTGAAAATAAAAAAAACTATCACTTTTTTTAAAAATTTGCCCAGGTCGTTCGAACGACTTTACTAATGATAAAAGAGAGATTAAAAGGCAAAGTCGTTGGCAAACTTGTTCAAACGACAATCTTGTTCGAACGATACTTCGAACGAAAATTCCGAAATTCGAGTTTTTTCATTTTAAGTCCAAAAACTTTTATACGAAGTTCTAAAATCATTTTCTCAACATAAAAGGTCATTTTGAACGAAATTACACCCATAAAATATTCCAAGTCTCCTACATATATAAAAGTGCATTCATACCTTTGGAAACATTGGAATCCAATAGTTGTTAACGTAGAAATGATGCACTAAACTCGGCAAAGGAGTGAACTTGAAATCTTGATCACTACCTCTTCAACTCACAGTTGTCACAGGCTTGGATGGAAATAACTTCTATCCTCTTACTCAAATGGTTTTTTCCGGAAGTAAGACAATACTACAATATGGACTCAATTTGGAAATTTGTGTCCTTACAAATCTCCCCCTTTGGCTATTCTAGAACAAAACCAAACCAAAAATCCTAAAGGGCCGTCAAGCTCGTCTAGACATAACATCCCATCCAAAATAAAAAATACAGACGCTATTGATAGGACCCAAGGATGTGCTTTATCGCTTTAAAATAAATGTCACTGAAAGAAATTCCTGCACACTTAAGCAAACCATTAAACGGATAGGGAATATCAAAATAATAAATGCAATTTAAATAAATACTCCCCCTAACTTAATTCTCCCCCTTTATCAAATATGATCTACCTAAGATCTCCTAAACTAAAGGTTTAGATACCATCTCTCCCCCTTTTTGTTCAGGAATTAATAGACAAAGGATAAAGAATTAAAACATTACTTATATCTTCCCAATTAAAGCATATACTATTTCTCCCCTTAAAACTACGCAAGGGATATAAAATATGGGAAAACAAATAAAACATGATGGTGCATAGAGTGATAAGATAATTAAAGCATATGGGCAACGATAAAAAGTAACTAATTTTCAACAAGGGTAAATAGATACTAACTTATGATGCAAAAAAAATGATACCAACTAAAATGTATTCTACATAAGCATGGGATATCAACAAAAATTCGCAACAAGATTAATACCAATTATGAATTAAAAGCATAAAAGAATTAACTAACATGGAAAAGACTCAAAACAAATAACATATCGTACAAATGTATACACAATAGATACCAAATAAGAATAAGCACACATATATAGATATAAACACACAAATGACACAAAATGAAATAACTAACATGAGTTTTCCATACTCTTATAGCCTAAATGTGTCATATTGAAATGGAAGTGAAGGGGTTTGACCAAGATATCAATGAACTAACACCCAATCACTTAAACATGTTCACAGAGTTCTCATTGGATTGTAAAACTTTATCAACTTAAGATTTAGCCTTATGTCACAAGAAAAAAATGAACTCTATGAACACACAAGCACAATGCATACAAGCCTTTCATATTGATAAGTCTACAAACCAAAAGAGTCATGACAAGAAGGCGCAACTAGGATAAAAGAACATTGTGCAAAACTTTTGATATACCATCCAAACTCCCTCAAAATATGCATTATTCTTTTATTTTGATGAATATATCAAACTAAAAAAAATAGGCCATGGAAAATATTTTAGTTTTAATGCCATTTTCTTCTTTTAGGCCTTTGGACCACATATTTCTTTTAGGTCCATTCGAAACAGTGGTTTACTCGCAAAGGATAATTTTTCCTTTCGGAGCCCTTCACTGTGCACATTCATATAACAATTTTTTTATCACACAAATCTCACGTGCAATGGATTTAACATGCACAAATTCTCCTAGGTCACAAGATATGTAGATGACTAGATTGGTAGGAGAACACCTCACAAATCTCAAATATACATGTGAAGTTAAAATTTCAAAAGAGCTCGTTCATGTGTGTGAAAAGGCATATAAAAGCGAATCCATTAAGAAAATCAAACATAAACTACTCCATGTAATTATGACAAAGAACATTTTAAGGATGGAACATTTTAACCAAAAGTTCAAGCCACATGGAAGCGGAACGATAGGATTCAACACAAACAAATGCCCAAAAGGCGCGTCAAACTAAAATACACAAAAAAATATCTTTTTGAGTTTTTGAAATTTTTTAACCAAACATACAAAAATATTTACTCAAAAGACCATCAGAAATCATATTGTATTTTTCATTAAGACTAAATTACTCATAAGGTAAAACATAAATGATAAACAAAATCTTTTTGTATTTTTCATTTGATGCAAACTAAAATGAAAAGAATATAATATAATGAAAAAGATATACACAAATCATAATTCTAGCATGTGGAGCATAGACTAGAAAATGACAAACAAGCATACAACTAGCATGAACAAATAACATGAAAAATAAAACTAGAATATGCAAAACAAAGCTAACACATTAAACCTTTAGATTTTTCAAGGGAAGAAGCATGTGAAAGCAAATGAGAATCAAAAATCCTATTTTATAAAGCTACCAAGTCGGAATGCCTAACCCAAACTAGTGAAGAGTGGCAATCTAGGGATTGGTTGATCTTGGCTACCTTGGTTACCTTTCTCTTGGAGTTCCTAGAAATTCTTTTAATGTCAACACAAAACTTCCTAAGATGACTTTTTCGAAGACAATGTGAGCAAGTAAAGACACATAGAAAAGTAGTACCTAAATATTGACCTCTACAAGTGCTCCTAGGTGATTATCACAAAAAATTGTTTTGGCTTTATTAGTTTAATCATTACAAGAATCTAAGCCTAAACCACAAGTGTCATTTTTTACTTGGACGGGTCCTAATATTTTGTCTAATTTTAGCGGACCTACATTTCAAATCAAATTTGACCTCACTACAATCTCTAAATTTTTCTTCCAATTCTAAAATTCTAGACTCTAGAAAAATATTCCTCTTTTCAAACATAAGAATATCCTTTTTCATTGATTCCATCAATCCTCTAAGGCTATCTATATCGCCTTCTACATATTTAAACATCTCTCGATGAGCTATGTGACGTGTCCTAAGGTCTTCAACCAACACACTCTCATCAAAGACCTTGGCACGCTCTCATAAACTAGCTTCTAACTTCAAAATTGCTCTTTTTAATTTAATACATTCTTCATATAATTCTCTAAATGCAATTTTAATTTCACTCTCATCAACCTCTTAATCACTTTCACTCTCTCTCTCTCTTCTCCACTCTCACTACCATCATCTTTTTGGGATTCACAAACAAAGGCCTCGGAAGAGTCATGTAAATGTATATCTTTATGGGAAGATTCATTACCGGTGCTCACATGACTTGCCATGAACGCGATAAAGTTGCGCTCAATGAGGGAATCGGGTACCTCTTCTTTTTCACTATCACTAAGTGTGGAATTATGTGAAATAGGTTTCTTACCTTCTCTCCTTAGTTTAGTGGGGCACTCTCTCGCCCTATGGCCATAACCCCCATAACCATAGCACCCATTTGACTCATCCCTATTTAGATTTTCATTATAAGATTTAGGGATATTTTCGGCTTTGTCATGCTTAGATTTTTAAAATTTCTTATAATCATCTTTAAACTTATCTTTATTAAATTTATGATATTTTTGAAATTTTCTCGCAAACATAGCCATGTCCTTCGATTCACTATCATTCTCAACAACCACATCTTGTTTTTCCTCCTTTCGGGCTTTCAAAGCAATGCCCTTATCTATTTTCTTTTCATTTTTAAAGGGAAACATATCTAGTTCATAGTTTTACAAATCACCTACTAACTCCTCAAGTTTGGTAGAGTGCAAGGTGGACAAAGAGTTTAAAACGGTCACTTTAGGAATAAATCTATCGGGTAGGGACCTTAAAAATTTTCTTTACTACACGATTGTCGGGTATTTTCTTGCCCGAATTAGAAGATGACTTAACTATATCGGAAAGTCTAGAATAAAATTCATCAAAGGGTTCATTTTCATGTGATTTGATGGTTTCAAATTGAGTTGTGAGGTTTTGGAGTTTTTAAGCCTTAACGACACTAGTTCCCTCGTGAGTGAGTTGTAATATATCCCAAACTTCTTTAGCGATTTCACAATTCATGATACGAAAAAATTCATTCGGTGTAACCGCACTAAATAACGCGTTTAAGCCTCGATAATTAAAGTTAGATAGTTTCAGTTCATTCTCACTCCAATGTTCGACGAGTTTCAGGACATGCTCATTTTCTACCAAACATGTGGGTGGGGTCCACCCGTTAGCAACTAACAACCAAACCCTCTCATCTATGGACTCTAGTGTCGATTTCATGCACGCTTTCCAATACGCGTAATTGGAACCATCAAAAACATGAAATTTTAAAAATGTTAAAAATTCCATTTCAGCCAAAAAAATTCTAAAAAGGACCATAACGCAATAAATTAGCGCTCCGACTCTGATACCACTTATAGTAATATATGACCCCCAATTTTAAAATTCTTTTTTCAATTAAATATGAATTTCCTTTGAGTGCAGAATAGGATGGTTCAACATAACACACACAAACTACAAATTTAATTTCTTCAAATTAAAATTAAACTAAACTAAAAGTGACGTTAAGTTAAACAACACATAAATTTTCACTTAAACAACTTAATTCAACCCAAGTCCTAGAAATTTGCCTAAAAAGATTAATTCATTTTACAATTTAGGCCAAACCAAATTTTATCAAATTAAAATTATCTTCATTTGAATTAAATTAATGTAAACTATACCCAAACATATTATAGCACCAAATTAACCTAGTGTGAGATTTAAACACATTTTATCTTGAATTAACCTAAGAATGTGTTCTAAGTGATTTTCTACAGATAAAATTAAACAAATCACACTACATGCGGATGTATGAGGAAAACCCAAATGGGAAAAACCTTGGACGGCCCTAAACTAACAAATCCACTAAGTATGGAATTACAATTACAAGACAGTAGACTTACACAAACAACCGGACTCTGTCCAAGCGTTGACGCTCCTTATTATAAACCCCTCCACCCAGTAGATAACCATGGACTCCTCCACGATCTTGGAATCCACATATGGCGCTCTTGGTCACAGTCACCCTCACGCAATGCCTTTCTTCCAGTGGGAACACTACAACAAAAAATTATTCTCCTTTACGGGTAGAGAATAAAACCCAAACTTCTCTTTTTTGTGGTAGAGATGAACCAATGGTGCCAAACACTCCAAGCAAATATATATATATATATATATATATATATATATATATATATATATATATATATATATGTGTGTGTGTGTGTGTGTGTGTGTGTGTGTGTGTAGCACTTGGAATTGAAACTAAAACATATGGTTGTGTGAGATGTTTTGGAAGATTTTAAACCATAGAAATCAAACTCTCAAACATGAAATTTTTGGGTAAACAATTTTTGCTCTCATGAGAGGGGAAACTCTCAAAAAATTGAAAGGAAAAATCTTGTCCCGTACTAATGTAAGGATGGTAAAAGTTAGTGGACAAGTGGGGAAGTGGGTGGTTGAAAATAAAAAAAAACTATCACTTTTTTTTCAAAATTCGCCCAGGTCGTTTGAACGAGCTCGTTCGAACGACTTTACTAATGATAAAACAGAGATTAAAAGGCAAAGTCGTTGGCAAACTTGTTCAAACGACAATCTTGTTCGAACGATACTTCGAACGAAAATTCAGAAATTCCAGTTTTTTCATTTTAAGTCCAAAAACTTTTATACGAAGTTCTAAAATCAATTTCTCAACATAAAAAGTCATTTTGAAAGAAATTACACCCATAAAATATTCCAAGTCTCCTAGATATATAAAAGTGCATTCATACCTTTGGAGCCATTGGAATCTAATAATTGTTGATGTAGAAACGAGGCACTAAACTCGATAAAGGAGTGAGCTTGAAATCTTGGCCGCTACGTCTTATACTCACACTTATCATTGGCTTGGATGGAAACAAATTCTATCCTATGACTCAAATGGTTTTGTCCGGAATTAAGCCAATACTACAATATGGACTCAATTTAGAAATTTGTGTCCTTACAAAGACTTTGTAAGAAATTAAAATTAACATAGTCTTTTGTGTGATTTCTATTTATAGGAAAAAGAAATGGGTCCTTCCTTTTAAGAAGATTGAAGTTTGTTATAGGTGAAAGCTCGTCAGAAAATGGGTGATAATTATCTAAATGATGACACGAAAGTAGTGGCTAAACAAATAGTGAGTTTGCATATGAAAACCCTATAAATATTTACTACATTTTCCTGACTAACGTGAATTTATTGTATGATTTTTTCTGATTTAATTACAAGATAAAGCTAAGGATGGAAGCCTTTTTATTGAAGGAAGTTCTGACATCCTTACAATAGCGTTGGGTACTCCCGAGAACTCTAGTCGGGTTAGAGGTGTAGGTTTTGGGGTTACCCCGACAACATATTTTGAACTCCCGGGGAGCAGATAAAAAATATATACAAATGAATTACAGAAGAAATATAAATAACAATGCAAGAGAATTGGAGCAAAGATTAAAAGAGTTGGAGAAACAAGAAATTACAACTCCCTCATCAGATGAGATTGCCTCAAATTAAGATAAAAGTGCATCACTTCATTCAAAGATAATTGAAAAAAAGAGTGGAAATTTGTATCCTGTTTATAAAAAAAAATTATATTTATAAATATTTTGTCTAATTTTGATTCCATTCATATCTCCATGTTGATGGTGATCATCAGGGATGCATCACAAATCTAATATTGAAAAAGTATCATCCATGGCTCAATCTTTTACGCATCAATTTTTTAAGACAATACTCTAGTTATTATAAATGTTATTTTCTATCATTGATTATCATAGCTTAAATCCAATGGCAATCCAAAGATTCCAACACCATATGTCCCACGTCTAATATTGTGAAAATATTAACCATGACTCATTTTTTTACTTCAAAAATTTATATTAGAAAACTTTTAATTGTTAAATTTTTTATCTGCCATTTATGATCATAGAACAAAGATCATGGAAACCAAATAATTCAATCAATAAAGCCACATCCCACATCTAATATTGGAAGGGTATTATCATGGCTCAAAATTTTACGCTTAAAATATTTATTTGAGTAAAATACTCCAGTTATGATAATGTGTTATTTCTATCACTGTATCATGGATTATCATAGATCAAATCTGATGGGAACCAAACGATTCAATCAAAAAAGCCACATCCCACATATCATCATGGCTCAAACTTTTACGCTTCAAATATTAATTTGAGTAAAATACTCTGGTTATGATAATGTGTTATTTCTATCATTCTATCATGGATTATCACAAAGCTGATGGAAACACTCAAACAACATGGCCACATTCCATATCTAATATTGGAAATGTATCACTCATGACTCAATGCTTTTTTATGTTCTAAAAAATATATCAGAAAGTACTCTTATTGTTATATAGTTTTTTCTCCTTATAATTTTGACTGTTATATAATTCGATTGTGTAGGGCACAAAATATAGATTGGCCATTAAAACGAAAACCAATAATATTGCCGAAGGGTTGGTGTTTGAGAAGGGTGGTTTAAATGAGAAAATTCACAACACTGCTCTTGGCGAACATAATGTTCGTGTATTCATCAAAAAAGTATTTTCTCCAGAGGCCTATCTACTTGTACTAGATCCTAATGAATTTATTTGAATTAGAGATGCACTCGATTCACTTGTTGCTTAGCCGAAGAAGTTTGTACTACTTGGTGTTGAGGTAAAATATTTTCGAGCATTAAGTATATATTTCATTAAATATGGAATTAACTGGTGTTGTATTTGTTTATTATCGAAAATAGGAAAAAAAGAAAAATCTTGGCAGTGAGAAACAAGAAAGAGAGAAATCTTATAGTGGTCATGTTATAGCTTTTGCCTTCACAAAAGTAATAAGAAATATAAAGGAAAATTATATTACGATTCCACTTATGAAGAAAATATTGGGAGATGACAATCTCGAGACATTTGTCTTTAAGAATGACATGTTTGAGTTTTATGAGATGAAACCCATAGATGTCACAATTATTGTTGCATACATGAAGTGTGAGATTAAAATTATTTTCAATCACTCACTAATTTTTCCATAACATTTATTTAATTTCTTCTATAGGCACTTATATGATGAGTTTCCAAGCTCTTGAAAAAATATTAAATTTATCAATCCTCCATCCATTAATGCTACCTCCGATGTGAATCTATCTCAATTTCTCATAAAAAGATTGGAACATACAAGCTAAAATCATATATATTTTGTTCCTTACAACCTTTAAGAAATGTGAGTATTAATTGATTTTCTTACATTTTAATATTTTGATTATTAATTATTTATACATAAGGTATTCATGTTATACTTATTATTTTATAGTTTTCATTGGGTTTTGATTGTCATTGATTGCACTTCGATGATTGTTTATTTGTTAGACCTTTTGCGTCACACAAGCGATGACGAAACTAAGTTCTATTTCAATGCGTGAGTAAAATTTCATCTCTACATATGTCGAGTGTAATTAATCATTTACAATTAATCATAAAATTCTTGTCTTGTAGTGGGCTTATTCCCTTTGCTCTTGATGGAAATAAATGACACCCAATATCACATTGGATGTATGTAAAGGTAAATATATATTAGTAATACTGTTATATTTCTTTTCTAACTTCCTATTACTAACATTTTAGTGCTTGTGTCATTTAATGCCCTAAACAACCTACGAATGTTGAGTTCAGACACTATGTGGTGAAATATATGAAAGAATTAATAGGGAGTCCTTCGATGTTTATTGATTCAAAAGTAATTAATTAGATTTAATTTTATCATCTCTTAATATATGTCTCAAAAACTCATCATTTATTATTGCATTGTTTAAGATGGGCATGCTATCTAAGAAAGAGACATACACAAATGATGAGATTTATGATGTACGAGTTGAATATCATTCAGTTTATTGTAAGGTACCTTAAAGCATAGTAAGTCTCCCCATTTCCCTCTTATGCGTGATATTTATTTGAACTAGCTAATGGTATTATGTAGTTATTTTTGTTATATGGATTTTCATAAATTGGTTTCTTGTTGCAAGTGATTTCATTATGTGCTTTATTTGTTTGTAGATTTATGGAAAGAGATTTTATAAAGAAAGAATGGAGGAGATATTTGTGGTGAAATGTTGAGGACATATTTGTTTTATATTATTTTATTTGAGATGGAAATTTTTAGTTTTAACTGATTTTGGATGGAATTGTAATTGGAACAAATACCTTTTTGAATGTATGTTATACTTTGGCAGGAGAATTTTTGGATGTATATATTGATAGGACAACTTTTGGAAGTGGATATTGACATGACATGTATATATTGGCATATCAACTTTTGAATGTATATATGGATATGACTAGTTAGAATTGATTTTGAGAACATTTTTATTGATTTTATTTCGTAGGACAACTTTCGAATGTAATATATGAATATGTATTCAAGTGAAGCATCGTATAAAAAACATATTTAGGACGATTTTGGGCAAGTGGTAAGTAGTGAGGGCATTTTTGCAAGACTTTTAAATAACGCGTCTTAAAAGGTTTTATTTTTAAGATGTTTTTTTTAATTGTTTGCAACCCTTGTAAATAACTCGCCTTAAAAGACTATTTTTTAAGACGACTTTTTGAATTTTTTTATGACTTTGGTTTTTATGAAGCTTTTGATTATGATTAAAAGTGATGTTAATTGATTTTTATGACACTTTTTAGCCCTTATAAGAAGACTTTTTTCTTCGAGTTGCTTATTCCTGCCTATCACAACACTGTTGGGACATCCATATATTCCACATTATACGTACACACACGTACCATTAATAAACATGAGTTACACATATACATCCAAATTTTACCATTCACCCCAAGCACATCAATACATCAAGTAAACCTCACATATGTATTCAAAAAATAACCTTCGTAGTATCCAACTTCTCTTAACTCCCAATTTTTGTCAATTTCATGCGTGGGACATCTCAGAAGAAAAATCCAAACAAGGAAACCTCCCGATACACTACTACACGTTATTGAGATCCATCGGCCCAAGACTAAAAGGGAAAATAAAAATAGACGCTTTATGGTAATCATGTAAATTCCAATTTGTGCCCATTAACAACCGAAGTCTCATCACGCCTAAGGAAAAATTACTACACAGCTTTGTCTATCACTAAGACCCATTTGGCTTAAACCCAAATATGAACCAATACATTAACCATAAATTCCAAACATTTTCAATTTCCAAACAAACCACTTATCTTTCACAAGAGTTATATCAAACTCCTTTAGAGTCAACCGACCCTACCATGCCCAACATTTCAATTTCCATGACCTAGGTAGGACATTCTTAGTCCACATTTAACCTATAGAGCACTTAGTAATTTCAAAGTTTCCAAAGGCATACCCATTCTAATTAGGTCTACCATCACCACTTCAATAAGAATGTCACTCTACAATCATGATCATATACAATCTCAATAATAAGGTATCACTAGCCTTACTTCTACTTTATTGCATATACTCGCTAAGGCAATACTTTCCCTAAATCGTACTATTACATTATCTCACAAACACTTTCCCTGCATAAAAGGCCCTTGCTCCAACCCGAGCGTAACCTGATTTACCCCATTAATTTTGAGTTTATTCACACATATCTACCTCCTTGAGTTATCAAAATTTCTAAATTACACCCACATGTTACTTCTCTAAGCATACCCAAATTTTTAAAGGTTCTTGCATGACCTAAGTTCCCATTGAAATCCATCGTATCAAAACTAGACTGAACCATAATAATTACCTGTAATAACCCTTACGACTACGGTGAACACCAATTTCTAACCAATCTTGTCCTCTAAAGATAACCATAAGTCATAACAGTCCCCATAAAATCAATGTATCCCTTCAAGTAACTATTAATCCATTCCAAGGTAAAATATCACACTCTGATATAGTTAACAAATAGGCCTAAAATAAATATAAGTCTCCTCGTATACATTTCTATATATCTACACACCAATGTAACAATGACCCCTCTCACCCACGGTGAACCAATGTAAAACACTATCCCAAATACGAATTCCATCTTCTCTAATGTATTAATAAAACCAAAGTGAACAATAAGTCCCAATATCAAACAAAACACATCATTCCTACTCCAAAGTAGGGAAAACACATCCTTTACCACCGATACTATCAATAGTCCCTATCTCTACAAATAAGTTCATCAATAACTCGATTCCTATCTCACTGTGGGTCATGGCCTTGCCAACCCTACATGTTCAGACCATTAAAACTCATATGTCTTTTACATAGACTACTCATTGGGAACCCCTCAAACTGTTGGGTCCTTTAACAATTTCGACCACCTATCTTGCCATGTTGGCACAATATTGAAAAAGTTAAATCTCTTATCCTCCTTTTTCTTCATTTTTTATTTCAAAAAATGTGTGGGAAAACATCCCCTCGAACTTCACCCGAAACTAATCACTAATTAATTGGTCTCGCTCTTCTAGCATGGTGATGGACCTCTACTACCATAATGACTCTCCTACTAGTCTAAACAAACTAACCTCTCCTTTTGTACAATTGTGCGCTATCACATTCCTAAATTTCTCTTAATGTATTCCTTTTAATTTCTATGCACCAAATTGCTTGGACTTCTTGCAATTCTAGCAAGTGACCCAGATGAAGGCTTCTATAGCTCTCTCTCCAAAACTGACCACTTTCCCAAATGGGTATTAATGACTCGTAAATAATACAATGAATCCTAATCAAAGGGCCCTACATCAAAGGACACAACAGAGAACGTAAGGACACTCGACCGTGCCCTGATACAAATTGTAATAACCTCCTTTTCTCACGTAAAATTTGTCCAGACACGATACGCCAAAGATGGGGCTTGTCAATAATTTATACCATTCTCATCACTAAAGAAAATTAGAAGTTTCTTTTATTGTTCACAAATTTTCACAATTAAATAAAAACATCTGAACAAACTGATTTAATACATTAATGCAAAATTGAATCAACATATAATGCACATCATGTAAAGATAAATACAAACTAATATAAATAAGCTATTAGACTTATGCGCATACAAATTGGAAATAAAATGATAAAATGAATAAGTATAACCTATACTAGAATCAATGGAATGTCATCCGCTATCGTCCAATATAGCACCAAGTCTGATCCATCATCGGTCCTGCTACCCTTTTTATGAGAAAACATGGGGGGCATTTATAATTTTGGGTTATAACCTTAAATTTTAAAGGATTCTTCACTAATATAAACGCAAAATGTAACGAACTCATACTTCATGTCTCTCCATCGACGCTCACACATATCGAGTATCTCACCTCTTATCTAGAAGTAGTCCTACTTGTAACCTCAAAAAAATACCAATTATGAATTCCATTGTCTAATCTGACATGCGATGATAAAGCTATCTAGATATACGTAAACTAAAAGTGAGTGTTTACACCTAACACCCCTGTCCCTGATGCCCACTAAATTCCATATACATTTAGTGCATATTTTAGGTCATATAATGTTCTTTAATCTTAGTCTATCTCGTCAGACTATTTTATTTTTAATTTATACCAATTATTTCCTACACCATTAGACTATAAGTTTCATTATTTTTAATTACAGTCTACATTCTTAGACCACCCAATTATTATTCTCATTAATAATTGCCTATCGTATTACACCATTAGAACTTATTTTCGTTACTAATTATCCACATCCCTATGTTAATCCTTCTTTATTATCATTTATTGTATACATCTATAGACTATAAGAATGCATTATCATACAAGGCACACCACAATGTGTATATAGATAATTATATATGTTTGCATATATATGTACGACGCAGGAAGACATTTATCGTCGACGTCCTATTCGTGCTCTATCGGTAATACCCGGAGGAGTCCCTCATCCCAAAATGGGTAACAAAAAAACACAAGCAAGTGGGGCGGTACCTATGCAGTTTCACCATTGCACGATCCATACCAAGAAGTGTCACATGGATCTAGCACCAACACTTAACTCCTATAAGTTTCACTGCCATGTTGTACCTAAAATATAACCGAACACTATGCCTAGCCAAGTTGTGCCGACGTGTGCTCTGATCCGAAACGCACGCACCCTAACCAATAGGACGGTCCTTGAAACCAGGTATATCCACACAAAATAATATAATACATATTATTATCCAATATGTATAAGAATTTACTCTATAACTACTTTTACACAAGGAATCTCCATCCATATAAATATATCATTCCCGACTTAAACATAACATTTTCATTAGTTGTTACATAACCCATATTAAGTCGCTATCCTACGACTACTCCGCAATTAAATATTTAGTCCCGTATATTACCTTATAATCTCAATAATCTAATTTTCTTCCTCATTCATTTCTCCATAAATATATAGGTATAGTTATCCCCAAACTAACCTTCCCAAAATAATTAATGATTTCAACATGTTTCCCTCTTGGCGTAAAGTTTAATCCTTCTAGATTATTAATAATTATTCACTTCTTGTTACCTTTACAATGAGGTTTATATGTACATATATAAGGAGTCAAGTAATATGTATAAGTAGTCACAACCAAGAACAACCATCATGACTTAGCCCACTAGGCTTAGGATTCTCAAGCATTCGATGAGTCTTTAATAAGTAATTATTTTATGTAAACTTAACCCATCTTAATCATAAATTTATCATCATATCTTTTTGGGTCTTATCATCTATGCGCCCCTGTCAAAATTGCCCAATCATCTAGGTACATCCCTGCCTTTTAATATATTTATTTCATATAACTTTATTCAAGAGTCCTACGTAAATCATCTTATTTATATATGTGGTGACAATTATTTTGTAGCAAAAATAAATACAAGAGAAGCAGTTACCAAGGAGGAAGAAGGAATATAAAATGCCAATCACACAATAAAGGATGTACGTGGTTCGGCAAAGATGTGCCTACGTCCACGGTGGTGCAGTCAATATTATTTCTATATACTCCGGAGAGTAATTACAGAGAATACAACTTGTCCCTTTACCCCGGACCTAGGGTTTAATATATACATGCACATCTAGGTATGTGGAGGTGAGGGGTTCATCCATATTTTCCATCTCCCCTATAATTTCCCTTCATGGGATCGTGGGGGGAGACCGGATCAATATAAAAGATGAGGGGCCTGGACTTTGGGCCGCCAGGATTGGGCTACTCGTCCAGGCCCAGAGTTCTAAATTTCGGGTACCCACAATCGCCCCTAAATTTGTTGTTCCATGTTTATGGGCTCAATAGATTTAAATGATTAGCCATAATGGTTGTGTTATGATTCCTCGATAGCTGTGAAGTTGATTTTGGCGGCAGCCGCTTCGCTTACTGTGCACTATGATTAGACTTTGAAGGCTTGTTGGAATAGCCACATTTTCTTCCATCGCTTCAGCCCTTCCAGTATTCTTCTATCTTTTGAGATCTCTAGCGCCTCGTACCCTCTCAATCTCCATTCCCATTGCTTCATAGTCATCTTGAGCTCGTGCTTCTTCATCACTTGAACCGATCTTCTGTTTTGTAAGTTTCTTGTGCCCTTTCTTTGTACTTTCTCTTTGGTTTGTAGCTTTTCTTGAGTTTTCCAATGGCGAAGATTGGAAATAGGTCAATCTCTGAATTTAGGAAGTTCTACAACATCCCTGAGTGGGTAGATATTGAGTGTTGTGCCTCCCCTCCTAGGAACGTTAGGGATATAGAGGATGCCCACTGGATCCATATTTTGTTGCTTTCCCAGGGAGGACTTACTTTTCCCCCTAATGATCTATTTTTTCACTTTTTTGGTTATTTTAATATTGTTCCTGCACAATGCTCGCCCAATGTATGGAAAATAGTGAATGGCATGCATAGGATAAATCAATTGTATGGCACTAGGTTAGGACTTGTCGAGGTCTGCTTTTGTTACTCCTTTTCTCGAACTAGTTCAAGTGTCCTGTACCTCAAAGCTAGGAGCCCTGATAGGGTATTGGTAGTAAATCTACCTGATTGCCATAAGGACTACTGGCAAGAAGGTTTCCTTGTTAGAAATTGGCAGTTCCCTCCCCAATTTGAAGGGTCGCAGTCCGAGAGGTTCACTGTTCCTTTTTATGGGGAAGAATATATAGGTAGACATTGTACTGTTGTTTCGACCTTTGCTGATTTGTGACTTTTCTAACCCCTCTTTGCTTTTTCTTCCACAGCGAGGTTAAAGAATTTGGATCCTGCTCTCAGCGAGGTTCATATCTCGGAGTTGGTAAAAGCTTAGAATATCAGGGAGCCTCTGGGTGATGGAGAGCATCCCAGGTCTGCTGCTTTTTTGCTCGAGTACAAGAACGTTGGCTCCAACTTCATAGCACGGCCTGTGGATAGTGTACCACAGTTTGATTCCTTTGAAGAGACTACTACTGAGCCTATCCAATTGGACGAAGAGGAGAGCAGTTCTGAAAGTGAGCCTGCAGGAGCTGCGAGTAATTTGGGTGAAGGGAGTTTTGACAGTTGCAGTTCCTCTGATTGTGAGGAGGATTTTGAAGCTCGAGGTTCGTCGAGAACTTCTAGTAGTTCAAGTGAAGAGATGCCTCCAAGGAAGAACTTAATTAGAGATGATGATTATGAGGACCACGTGCTTCTTGCACAGAGGTTAAAGAAACAAAAGTCTACTTCTGGGATCGTGGCTACTGGTCCCCGGTCCTCTGCTCAGGAGCAGGAGAGGAGAAGGAAGGAAGAGGAGCAGGTGAGGGAGAGAGAGAGAAGAAAGGAAGAAGAGAAAAAGAAGGTGGAGGAAAAGAATAGGGTCGAGGAGAGGAGGAAAAGAGAGAGCGAGAAGGAGGAGGAGGAGAAGAGGAGAGCTGAGGTGAGGACGAAGGCCGGGCAGGCCTTAGTCCCAGTATCTGCTCTGCTAGATGGGGCCTTCATGGCAATCTCTCCTCAGCTAGCCCCAGCCCTGCTTGAGAGAGATATCCTCCCGGCTGATCGCCAAAGGGCAGTTGGTTCAGAGCACTTGTCCCTTCAGGCGAGTCAGAGGCTCACCCTGGTAAGATTTTCTATTATGTTTCTCTGATTTCCTTCGTTTTCCTCTTCTAATGATTTTTCTTTTTTGCAGTTCATTACTGACTTTGTCGTGATGTATCGTTCACGCGATGAGATAGTGCAGAAGAACAGCGAGCTAGAGCGAGATAATTCTTCCCTGAAGCTGAAGGGAAAGGAGCTTGAGGCTAATTTTAAAGTTGTCGATGCTGCTCGGATTTCATCCGACTTGGCTCTTGCCACCGCGGACAAGGAGAAGGATGCTGCGATCAATGATCTGAAGGAGCTGAGGCAAGCCTATGACCTGGTTTGCTCGAGCAAACTCGCCATTGAAGAGGAGAGGAGGGTGCTCTCCAAAGAGTTGAAGAAAAAGGAGTCCCAGGCTGCCACTGCCAAAGAGGAGTCCTATAATTCTGGCTGGGTTGCAGCATATGAAGATCCTAAAGTTTAAATAGGCTATATTAGCCGTCTGAACTTCAAGAAAGGATGGAATAAGGCCCTCATAGCTGCTGGGGTGGATGTTGCATTCTTACTCTTTGACGAGCACGACCCAGGGTCGAAGCCAGTTGTGGACGAGGACCTTGCCCCAGCTGTTGGAGGCTCTGTTCCTGTCTCTCAGGAAACTCCAGCTGGCGTTTCACTTGTTGAGGGGACAAAGGGCACCCCTACCGAGGACAGCACTCCTGCTGGTGCTGATAAGGACAGTGCTCCTGTCGCGCCAACCGAGGTTGCTAATTAATAGGGCTGCTTTGTATTTTTTCTTTTTCTAGTCTGTAAATTTTCTTTCTTCAATCTGATGTAACCTCAATCCTTATTAATGAAAAGGCTTCATTTTTTCTTGTGCTGATCTCTTTCTCTCCTCCATCTTTCTTTTACTTGTAGTTAGTCGATGTGGATGATTACATTCCTGCTACTTCCCAATTGGGTAGGACCCTCGGTCCCAATGCGAGCCCTGAAGTTCGCCAGGCCTTTGTCAAAATTTGTAAGTCTCTTAGGTCTAGAAATCATAAATATAAGGAGCAGTCCGAGCTAGTGGCTAAGGTTGAAGGACAGGCTCCAGGAGATGGAACACATTGGTGCCTCAGTGCAAGAGGAAGTCAATGTACTGAGAGCAAGGTTACTCGAGGCCACCGATATCAACCAAGTTGGAGAGTTCCTGCAGCAGGAGAATGAAGGCCTGAGGAGGGAAGTCTTACAACTTAGGGAGCATTCGCCGAGCACTGTTTCAGCAGTTCTGTAAGGTTCCTCATCGTTGCGAGCTGGATATACTCCTCCTATGCCGTGAGGTTCCACTCATCCTCCCCTTCCGCGAGATGGTAGGAGCACGAGGGGCAGGAACAGGGAAGCAGAAGAGCATCGTGATAAGGAGATGGAAGAGCTCCGCGATGATGTTCGGTGAGCATATGTAATTGCTGCTGGGCTTCAAAGGGACGTTACCCGATTGCGGCACTTATTCAAGAAGGGTCCTCGGCAAGCGTGGGCTAACGGTTATGATCAAGGCTGGCTAGATGCTCCAACAAGACTATCTGAGTTTGAGGAACTTTCTTTCATCAGAGGGTGGTTATGTGACTTGAAAGAGCTGCAGGTCCCAAGGAACTCAGTGTTATGGTATCGTCACGAGATGTCTTCCTCCACTCTGATGACCAACCCATTCAGGAGGGATGATCGATGGATCCCCATCGATGCTATTCCTCGGCAACTATTAGAGTTGGAGGCAAATGAGGTTGTGGAAGAGCTAGCCCCCGCTCCTGATGACGGACGAAGAGCTAGAGTGGCAGATTATCTTGTTCGGAGGCTTCCACCTCCTTAAGATTTTGCAAGTTGTTATTATTTTGTATTTTTGATAATGTAAATGCTTTGGGCGAGCTTCGCCGACTAAACATGTATTATCATTGTTGTAAATATAAGAGATTAATGAAAAGTTCGTGTTTTGGGCAATTTTGCCGACTAAATGTGTTCATCCAATCTTTTTATATTCTTGCTTCTTTATAATCTTTTTTGTTTTATCATGCAAGTGTCCCCCCAGTACAGTATAATACCAAAGTACCATTGTGCCCCATTTTAGCTTTTAGGTTGTGTCGTCACACTCCCTTAGGCCTAAGTAGGGAAATTGGCGAGGAAACACCTGGTATTGGATGTCTTCATCCGATCAGGATTTTGCTCAACCGAAGTAGGTTTGACGACCAGTATAAAATCTGATCGCATTGCCTAAGAATCCTTTGTAGGGCTTTATATATTGCTAGGGGCAATGCTAAGAGGTCTCTCGTGTTTTATGACGATGACCTGAGGAGGGGTATTCCCCTTCTATATCGACCGTCGTGCCTATGATTTAGAAAAGATGTATGATAAATGCAGTTGTTACTGATTAGAGTGTAATCAATTAAGTAACTTTCATTAGTAATAAGGGAAATGAACTGCCCTTTCACATAACAAATACAAGAAAATGATTCAAAAATAGAATTCCTTGAGAATATAAAAATAGAATTTCTTGAGATTAGTTGCGCTCCATGCTCGTGGTATCTCTCTGCCCTCCATCGTTTCCAAATTATAGGCACCTTGCAAGTCGTCTTTAGTTATTTTAAAGGGTCCTTCCCAGTTTGGTCCTAGCTTGCCGTCTGATGACTTCACCGTGTTGCCCGGGACTTTCCTTAGAACATAGTCCCCAATTTGGAATCTTCTCGGGTTAACCCTTTTGTGGTAGTGCTTTGCGAGCTGTTGCTGATAGCTCGCAAGCTTCACTAGGGCAAGTTCTCTACACTCGTCAGGAGTTGTCGAGTTCAGCGAGCAATGCCTCATCATTCTGGCCTTGGTCGACAAGGTTAGATCTCATTGTTGGCAAACCCGCTTCTAGTGGGATGATTGCTTCCATGCCATATGTTAGCGAAAATGGGGTTTCTCCTGTTGCTTGCCGAGGAGTTGTTTGGTATGCCCATAGGATATGGGGTTGCTCGGTTGGCCATGCGGCTTTGGGTCGCTCTAATCGCTTCTTCAATCCATTGATCACAGTTTTGTTGGAAGCTTCTGCTTGTCCATTTCTCTGAGGGTAGGCCACCGAACTGAAGTGGTGCCTGATCCCGTGCTTGTTACAGAAGTCCTGAAAGGGGCCACTCTCAAATTGAGTCCCATTATCAGTGATGATGGTTTTGGGGATTCTGAATCAAGTGATTATATTCCTCCATACGAACCTTATCATATCAGCATCTCGAATGTTCGCCAATGGTTCTGCCTCGATCCATTTGGTGAAGTAGCCAGTTGCAACCAACAGGTATTTGTGATTTCTGGCAGCGATGGGCAGTGGTCCCACGATGTCCATTCCCTATTGGGTGAAGGGCCATGGGCTGGTCAGGGATTTTAGGTCGCTGGCGGGTTGGTAGACCATAGGAGCGTGAAGTTGGCATTTCAGGCATTTGCGGACATATACTGTGAAGTCCTTTTGCATATATGGCCACCAATAGTCTTCCTTCATTACTCGAAAGGCTAGAGACCTTCCTCCGACATGACTTCCACAGATTCCTTCGTGAAGGTCGAGCAGCACTTGCTCAACATCACCTGGGTGGACGCATCTAAGGTAGGGACCAGAGAAGGACTTCTTATACAAGTCGTCTCTTGTGGATAAGTGAAAGCGAGCAGCTTTGACTCTTATCTGGTAGGCAGTTTTCTTGTCCTCTGGGAGCGTGCCCTCCTGTAAATAGTCCTTCAAGGGGTCCATACAGCTGGGGGCTGATCCCACCTGGAGTATTTATTCCACGCTTGGAAGCTTGCTGTTGTGGTTAATGCTCGGAAAAATGAGGAAATCGATGGGGATGACGCTTTTAAGGCTAGAATCAACTGCCGAACTCAGGGCTGCTAAGGCGTCAGCATGACTGTTTTGCCCTCTGGGAAACCGCTGGATGTTGATCTCTTCAAAGCTCGTCATTAGTTTTCTCACCAGGGCGAGGTAGGCTTCCATTCTTTCATCCTTCGCGTTGTAATCTCCACTTATCTGATGGGATACTAGTTAAGAATCAAACACCTGTAAATGTTTTGCTCCTAGAGTTTGCGCCTTTTGGAGACTGACTATTAGGGCTTCATACTCTGCTTCATTATTGGAGGCTGCAAATCCAAGCCTGATTCCTTATTCAAGGATGGTGTTTTCTGGGGTGATGAGAACAATGCCTACGCCTTCCCCCTTTGAGTTGGAGGCTCCATCAACGAATAGTTTCCAGGTTTCCACTGTTGCTTGGTTCTTCTTTTGCCTTGTTGGTTGAGGTTGGTCGGAGAGTTCTTCGCCCGTGAATTCGGCTATGAAATTAGCAAGGATCTGACCCTTGATAGCTGTCCTTGGTTGAAATTAGATGTCAAATCGGTCGAGCTCAACTGACCACTTAGCCAATCTACCCGACAAATCCGCTTTCCTTAGGATCTCCATAAGGGGTGCGATGTAAGGACGATGATGGTATGAGCTTCGAAATAATGCTTCAGCTTTCTCGAGGCTATTACTAGGGCAAAGGCGAGCTTCTCCAATGGTAGGTACCTTTGCTCGGCGTATAATAAGGTCTTGCTCGCGTAATAAACGGGGTGTTGGACCCCTGCAACCTCGCATATTAGTGCCGAGCTGATAGTGTGATTAGATACAGAGAGGTACAGGTACAAAGAATCCATTTGTTGTGGTATAACAAGCAACGGTGGAGTGCTTAGGTAGGATTTGAGCTCGTCCAATACTCGCGAGCAATCTGGGCTCCATTCTATCGGTTTACTCCCTTTTAGAAACTGGAAAAAAGGCTTTCACTTCTCGGAGGATTTGGAAATGAAGCGATTTAAGGCAGCGAGCATTACAGTGAGCTTTTGCACGTCCCGGATTGTGCGAGGAGGTTGCACCCTATTGATTGCATCGATCTGGTCTGGATTAGCTTCTATGCCTCGCTTACTGACCAAATACCCAAGCAACTTTCCTGACTGGACACCGAAGGAACACTTTCTCTCATTAAGTTTCATCCGGTACTTCCTGAGGGTTTCGAAGGTACTTGACAGGTCCGAGAGGTGATTTTCTTTCTTCTTGCTCTTAACGAGCATGTCATCGATGTAGACCTCCATTGTGTCTCCCATTTGATCCTTGAACATTTTATTAACCATCCTCTGATAGGTTGCCCCTGCATTCTTGAGTCCAAAAGGCATGACCTTGTAACAATATAACCCAACTGTCGTGATGAACGCCGTTTTGTCCTGGTCTGGGGCATATAAGGGAATCTGGTGATATCTCGAGTACGCGTCTAGGAAACTCATTCGCTCGTGAGCTGCGGTGGCATCTACTAGTTGGTCTATCTTTGGGAGAGGGAAACTATCATTGGGGCATGCTTTGTTGACGTCGGTGAAGTCGATGCAAACTCTCCACTTCCCATTATTCTTCGGAACTACTACTGGGTTGGACAACCACTTGGGGAACTGCACTTCCCATATGGATCCTGCATCCAGCAGTTTTTCGACTTCTTTTTCTATCGCTTTAGCCTTCTCGGGTGCAGTTCGTCATGCCTTCTGCGCGATTGGCTTGAATGTGGGGTCGACGTGCAGCTGATGACAGACCATACTAGGATCGATTCCAGGCAGCTCGTATGGTTCCCATGCGAAAACATCTACGTTATGCCTCAGCAAGGTTATCAACTCCTTCTGCTCTTCGTCGATGAGAGATGCTCCTATCAAGAAAACTCTGCTAACCATCTTCAGCCATAACTTCTACCAGGTCCTCGACGACGCTCTCAGAGGGGAGGAGCCTGGTCTCCTCTCCTCCAGGTCTTCCGTACTTTAATTGTTATTTGGAAGGTGTCTCACCTTCTTCATCTTTCTCGCTGGATTGACCGACCTTCTTCTTTGGCTTTGGTCGGATGGCTGCTATGAAGCACCTCCTCGCCATCGCTTGGTCGCCGTGGATCTCCATTACTCCTTGCTCGATTACATACTTGAGCTTCTGATGGTAGGTCGAGGAGACTTCCTTCATCACATGAAGCCATCCCCTACCGAGGATGGCCTGGTACGGTGAGTCGATGTCAATTACCAAAAACTCAATCATCTTGGAGATGTTTCCAGCATGTACTGGCAGTACTATCTTGCCCAGGGGCATGGTCATTTTTCCAGCGAAGCCGACCAAAGGAACAGTAGCTTTCTTCAGGTCGGCGACGCTCAACTTCAATTTCCTAAATAGGTCGAGGTACATTACTTCAGATGAGCTTCCTTGATCGACGAGCAACTTGTCAATGTCAAAGTTGGCTATCCTGAGTGTAATGACCAGAGCATCATGATGTGGGGTCCTTACTCCAACCAGATCTTCATCCCTGAAAACAATATGCTTGTTATAGTTGATGTCCTCCGCTCGTCGACACTTTCCTGACTGGGACTTTGCTGGATCGATTTGAAAGGCCTGCAGTACCGCCGTAAGTTTTTTCACTTCCATTTGAGCCAAGTTTCCTTGTATCTACTTGATGTCAGATGATCTGTGGATTACTGCAAACTCATGTCCAGCATCGTCCTCCAGCACGTTGTCGGGTCTCGCCTCCCCGTTGGCAGACACATTCTCTGCCCTCTTTTCCACAAAGTCGTTCAAGTACCCAGACTGGGCCAACTCTTCGAGGTGAGACTTAAGAGCTTTGCAGTGCTCGGTTTTATGTCCTCCCTCTTTGTGAAAAGCGCATCTTAATGCGTTGTTCCTCTTCGAGGGATCTCCTCCCATTTTTCGGGGCCACTTGATGAACGGTTCATCTTTGATCTTCGCGAGAATTTTATAAATTGGTTCTTTGAAGACGGTGTTGACCACCTGGAATGCTTTCGATGCGTCATGGTTTCCTCCGTTCTTGGAGACATTTTTGCCCCCATTCTTTCCTCCTTTCTTCTGGTTCTCGGTTTTCTCACTTCCCTTAGTAGTGAGTTTAGCTCGACCGTTTTCTCCTGCATTAAGGCGGGTGACATCTTCCACCTTTACGTATTTCTCGATTCAGGACATTAGGTCGTCAATAGTCATAACTTCCTTCTTCGTCAGGGAGTGGTAGAGGAGGGAAGAACTAGGGAGCCCAATTTCGAAGGAACCCACTGCCACTTCCTCCGCGCAGTCCTCAATCTCATTGAATAACTTCCAATATCTTTTCGCGTAGTCTCGTAGGGTCTCTCGAGGCGTTTTCTTCATTGTTATCAGAGCATCCATCCTTTTTGGATGGGAGCTACTGGTGATGAATCGGGCCGTAAAAAGTTCGGCTAGGGACTTGAAATTCTTGATCGACTGGTGGTGGAGCCTTTCAAACCACTTATGTGCCACATCATGCAGGCTCGAGGGGAAAATGTGGCACATCAGGGCATCTCGGTGGTTCAAGAGGGTCATGGCCTGTCGATATTTCCTGACGTGATCGATGTGATCAGTTTTTCCGTCTTAAATCTTGAACCTCAGAATGACAAATTTCTTCGGGGCCTCTTCCTCTTCAATTTCCCTCGTGAAGGGTGACTTCATCTGGGTTTTGAGAGCTCTCCCCATGAGTTCTCTGGTTGATCTTGTTCCGTGGTGAGTAGGATGTTGGTCCATCTCACTGCAGACTAGGTTTCGTATGTTCTCGTCGCTGTGAGCAGGGCTCTGGTAGCGGCGAGCTCTATGCAGCTGTTCGCGGAGGTCGTCGTCTGATTCGCCACCTTCGACCTTTTGAGATTCCCGCCTAGTACTCCTTCCTCAGCTACGAGACTTGCTCGCTTAAGGGCTAGGAGTGCGATATGGGTGTCTCCTGGTATCAGGACGAAGCTCCCTCTCCATTCTTTCCAGTCTTCTCTTCAAGCGAGCATTTTCAGCCTCATATCTACGAGAAGACTCCCTCTGCTCATGGAGCCTTGCCTCGTATGCATCAATCAATCTGGATATCTGCGTGGACCTCGCTGGTCCCTGACTTTCTTCTGAGGCTGGTCTTTCCAGGCGAGCTCTCTGATCTGAACGTCGAACTTCAGACCTAATCCTGCGAGGAGCGGGTGGCTCTTGAATATCTCCTGCTTGAGGGGCATTGCTACTGTGACCAGACATCTTAAACTCCTTTCTTGGCGTGGGCTCTTCTCGGGGAAAGATGAACGCTTCCCACGGACGGCGCCAATTGTGGTGACAATTATTATGCAACACAAATAAATACGAGAAAAGCAGTTACCAAGGAGGAAGAAGGAATATAAAATGCCAATCACACAAGAAAGGATGTACGTGGTTCGGCAAAGATGTGCCTACGTCCACGGTGGTGCGGTCAATATTATTTCTATATACTCCGGAGAGTAATTATAGAGAATACAACTTGTCCCTTTGCCCCGGACCTAGGGTTTAATATATACATGCACATGTAGGTAAGTGGAGGTGAGGGGTTCCTCCATATTTTCCATCTCCCCTATAACTTCCCTTCATGGGATCGTGGGGGGAGACCGGATCAATATAAAAGATGAGGGGCCTGGACTTTGGGCTGCCAGGATTGGGCTACTCGTCCAGGCCCATAGTTCTAAATTCCGGGTACCCACAATATAGTCAACGTGTACATAAATCATCACCATATCACGAGCCCATCCTGCTTTAATTTCACATTTAAATTCATAAAAATATCCTTAATATCTTGGAATAAGTCTTTATCCCTCACTTGAAAATGGTCTCGCACACCCATTTGTAGAAAAATCATAACTAATTGTAAACAAATTACAAAAATACGAGTTGCCGCTTACCCGATCGTAATAAAATATCTACCATTCCATGCCTTGGCTAAGAAGGTGAATTGAATTATTTTGCAATGGGGGCCAAAACGGGTCGGTCACATAATGCATCCAGATCTATTATTTTCTCATGATGGTATTTTTTCTATAAGAACAAAATTCTTATCATGTACTTTTGTTTTAATTGGCTTAATTCCGGACAAAATAAATTAAGTCTAGGCTAGTATTAATTATGGAGTTTAATGAGTTTAGTTGAGCCTATGACAAAGCTCAAGTCCAAAAATGTGTAATCAAAGCTTTCAAGAAGATTACAAGTCAAGACATGTTGCATATGTTTAAGCTTTAAGACCACTCAGGTATGAATATTATTGAGTTGTTGGGTAATTTGTATATTGATTAAATGCTGGGTGATTTAAATGTTGACAATGAAATCTTTTTATGTTTTAAAAATATTTCTGAGCTGCAAACTATATAAAGAAAATTTCAGTATTAAATTAAAAGAAAAATATATTTTTTAAATTACTTTAGCTCGCTCGAATGAGATAGCAAGTCGTTCAAACGACATCGACATGTCGCACGAACGAGATCTCATCTCGCTCGAACGACCCGCTGCCTCAATTTTTGTGTTTTCATTTTCTTGGACTCTATGCAGCTCAATTATAAATAAAAACGTATCTGCAAACCTTTCAGAAGGCAAAACAAATTCAAAAACTTATTCCCATACAGTTTTTCATCTTTCGGTGTTTATTCAAGATCGAATTACTCAATTCTAAAGTTAAGTGATCTTGAACGCATTTATCGGAAGATAATTCATTCACTGCATCGTTCTGAACATTATGAGGAGAACTCTACAACCGAAGAGTTGAGTGCTATTGTAGAGGGAGTTCTTATAAAGTAAACTTGTGGAGAAGTCGTCTTCTTCTCTACTGCTGAACACCTGGAGTTTCTATGGGAAATTTCAATCGAGACATCAAAACTGACACCTGCAGGTATTTCTTATGTCGCACTTATTTTCATTGTAATCCGTGTAACCATTCTTTACAAAATTATAGTGAAAATAAAAAGGTTTTGCCCTTCGGGGATTTTTCCTGAAATTGTTTCTTTTACCGTATGCTTTATTCATCGAATGGATTTAATCACTTAGATGCATGTTTAGGGTTTAAGAAGTTAAAATTGGGTTTAACAAAAAATTGGAACAAAGTTAGTTTTACTTAAATTACACTCTAAAGGGCCATTTCAAATTGGTATCAGAGTTTTTTGCACTATCTTATTATGTTTGATCCCGAGTCTTTAGGTATGCCTTTCGGTGGTTTTAATTATTTTACAATTCACTTGTTTGAATCATCTAATTGGATATCTCACATGAAAACTGCTCTTAAAAAACTTGTTAATAAGGGTGATTGTGAAAAGTGTCTTTGTAGCCAAGGTTTTGGTCATAGCATAGATGAGTGTCCCACTAAACTTAGGGAGAATTTTAATAAATCAATAAATCGCGTTTCTACCCTTAGTGATAGTGACCCAGAAGAAGAAAACTTTTTTGCTAGTAAGCGTGAACTTCCCACCTTTGTGTCTAGTCATGTAAGTGATAAAGACTTACTTTTGCATGATTCTTCCACAGCCACAGAAGTTGATACTCCTGAGAGTGAGGAGGAGGTGAGTGATGAGGAGAGTGAAGAAGAGAGAGATTTGAAAACTGCTTTCAAATAAATGTATGGAGAAACTTTAAAAGCAAAGAAAGAAAACATGAAACTAGGAGCTATGTTGAAAGAACGTGACATAGAAATAAATAATTCCAATTCTTTAATTGAGGATCTTAGGGCATAAGAAAAGAAAATTCGAGAGATGCTAGAATATGTCGAGGGTGAGAGAGATAGTCTTCAAGGATTGATAGAGACTATGAAAAGGAAATTCTTAAGTTTGAAAATTCTACGCATTTACTTGAGTCAAGGATAGGTGATCTTGAAGAAAAACTAAGAGATTCGAGTAAAGTTAAGTTTGATTTGGAGGCTAGGTCTGAAAAGTTAGACAAAATCTTAGGCACGGTCGAAATCAAAGATAATCAGTGAGGTATTGGCTTTAATAATCATGTCGCACCTGCACCCAAAGCCAAAACCATGCAAACAAGAGAGCTTTCAAGGAACTTCAGGAGAGAGCCACCAAGGAACATGAGGTATAATCGGCCTATAGGTCACGCTCCTCACCGTATATACACTTGCACTCATTACAGTAGGAGAGGTCATCTTGGAAGGTTTTACTACGATCTTAAGAACGCTCCTAGAAAGTCTAAAGACATTTCGGTTCCCAATGCCCCTTCTCGTTGGTTCACACCTACTTGGGTTAGTAAGTTGGATTTAGAAGCATTAGGTATTAGGCTTGGTGATTCTCGCATCATTGCCCGTGGTTCTCCTCATCTTTCATCTTCTGATTGATATTATTCGTTGGTTTGTCATACACTAGTATTTACATCACGCGTTATATTTTGCTAGTGTTATGGCATGTTTCTAGTTTTGGGTATGTAGTTGAGTTTTTTCAAAAATACAAAAAGATTTTTCTTTTTATAAAACTTTTGAAAATACAAAAAGATTTTTGGTTTTTTGAGTCATGAGGTTACATGGATGATATGGGATATTGGTGTGCTTGATTCCCCCATTTTTTTCATTATTCATGTGGCAAGGACTTTTGGTCATTATTATTGATGCCTAGAATGATCTTAACCTTTGCACTATGGGGTTATTTCGAAGTTGATATGAATTTTGATTTGACTTTACTTATATGCCATCATTGCACTCATGCACGAGTGTATATGGATGTTTGACTTCTCTTACATATTTGAGTTTGGTGAGACGTTCTTATCTCAATTTTGTTATCTATGAGTAAGTAAACTTAAGGAGGAGGTGTGCTTGTAAGAACCTTTTTCGTGAGAATTGATATTCAAAATATGATGAGTGTTCACTGGAAAGGGCTGCGAGAGTATAAAATTGACTCGTCACGAAAGCCACCATTTAAATGAGCCCAAAAGAAAAACAAGGCAATAAAAATCATATTCCAATAATTGGGGCCAATAGGACTTTCTCTAAGGTGAGATCGATAGATTTTTCTAAAGATCTTGATAAATGCATATATATGAGGGAGTTTGGTTGGAAATTAATTTAAACGGGTTTGCACCACGAATCCTATGTTGAAACATTGTATCATAACACTATTGTTTGTAGAATCGTCAACAATCCGAACTTGTATACATGTGGATTAAGTTTAGTTCATCAAACTCACACTTATTTTGTCACACATGGCTTTGCTAAAGTTTGATGATTACTTGCTATCAATTAGAACTCTTTGATCGATTTGACATATTGAAATGATGACTCATTTGTTGTAGTTCACTCCCAATCATTACACTTTCATAATTGAGCACATTAGCACCATGTAACTTGTAATTCCCATTTTTTGCTTTTTACACTTTTTCGATTTTGCAGTTTGTTTCTGTGTTCCAGGTACTGTTTTGGGATAAATTTTTCACTGGGCAAATACTGAATGTTTTTGGGGTGTTTATGAAAATTTTCAAAATCTCTTTCGAACGACATCACATGTCGCGCGAACACGTCGTTCAAGCGACTTCAAAAATCATTCGAGCAACATCCTTAAGTCATTCGCGCAAGATCAAGCGAGATCAGAGTTTCACTTTAAACAGCTCGTTCGATTTCTTTCATTCTGTCATCACCTTTCTCTGCACTCAAAAGTAGCGACACTAAAATCCCACCATTTTTGGCGTTTGAAGCTTCATTTTTCCTGGTATTTCATCTCTTCTTGGGTGCATATTTTATGTCCCTTTCAATTATTGGTTCTCTTGAGTTTTTGAGTGTCAGACCTAGTTGATTCTCCGACGTGGTTGCGTCTTAGAGTTGATTCTACGGCGTGTGTTTCTCCATCGTGGGGTGTAGCCTCTGTTGCCTACCCCTCCGATTTCGTGTTCAACACTTTCTCCAGCCTCATAACTTCGGTGTGATTTGGTCAACTCTGGGAGTTTTTCTTCCCCTGCGACTGTCCCTCCATAGTTGTTGTTCCTCCAGATTTTCATTGTGTACTCCGGCGATGATTTCCCTTTTTTTTAGTGATTTCGAGGTAATGATGTTCATAATTTTTTTAACATTTGTTTGAAAAAAAATGGATTGTTGTCTTTTGGATTGTATTACTGATTTTGGATGTTTTTGTGGTTGGTGTTCACGGTGGTTCAGTTGGACGATTGTACGGAGATAGGTTCTTAGGTGTGTGGGTGTTCCTTGGCTACTGTTCCCTTTCACTCATCACACATTACACTTGTTTTCATCATGCCACCTCGACGTAGTGGTGCTCCGACAGGCCGACTTGATGAACCTCCACCCTCTGCTCGAGCTCAGAGAGCTCAGGCCAGTAGGCCCCCATTTTCCCCTATAAGGTGGGCCACTCATGCTGAGTATGATCATTACTGCCCATTGGGTCTTCCCATTCGATTTAGTTTTTCAGAGAGAGTGTTTCGTTACGCTGAGTTTCCTGAGCTAGGCATTCCTCGTTGGTTATCTGATAAAGGTTGGGATTATATGTTTTTGGTTCTTGGGGTTGTTTATCTGGACATTGTCCGAGAGTTTTTCTTTCATTCCCTTCCCCACGCTGAGGGGATCTTTTTTACTGTACGTGGTGTTCCTGTTCTCGTCACTTCGGATCTCATAGGAGCTTTTTTGCACCTTCCTCGTGTCCCAGATGCTGTGTATCCTTGTTATATCAATGATGGACCTACTTATGATGATATTTTACGGCATTATTTCTGGGAGATTCCCCAGGTAGGTTCTACGATGTATCATCGCCAGCTTTACCATTCATTACGTGTATTTAATAGGTTTGTGTCAGCATCCATTCATCCTCGGATAAATCATACTCAGATTGGATCTAACATCGTCTATTTCATGTACCATGTTTCTCAAGGGTGGGATATCGATCTTTCGATCGTCATGCTTTGAGTCATATCTTCTGTCACTATCTATGGCTCCATCCCTGTCCACCCTGCTCTTTCATATGGGATTCTAATTTCCACCCTTTGCACTACTATTGTCCCTGTTTTAGAGGGTGATTTTCATCTCCCTACGCCTGGTATTATTGATCACAATACTTTCACTCGTTCTGAGAGTCATTTTCCATAGGTAGCGAGAGCGAGAGCTCCACCCACAGTGGGAGTCTTCCCTGATGCTGATCCTTGTCGATAAGCTAATCACACTGGTCCGAGCACATCTGATTTTTCTCAGCCACCACCCTCTACTCCTTCATGTGCATGTCCTATTGAGGAGGAGGTTTCTACTTTGCAGGCCCAGGTAGCTGCTCAGATATGAATGTATGACTCTATTATGGCTAGATTTGATGCTGAGGCCGAAGCACATGTTCGTGCTGAGTCCAGGATGATAGCATTTTTTGATGAGATGTGGCAGAGAGAGTAGCAGAGAGGCACAGGTTCATCTGGACTCGGACATATTTCCTCCACATACACTGATGATGATACTCCTATCGATGCTTAGTTGTATTTGTTTTATTGTATCTGTGACATTGTGATTCTTGATGTATTTATTTATTCTTAGATATGATGTACTCTTTTGGACCGTTGTATCACTCTTGTTTTAGTTTTATGACATGGATGTACAAACTATTTTGCAGTTTTAGTGATTCTCACATGATTATTCTATTACTGCTATCCTTTGCTATCCATCTTCATATTGATATTGTTTATCTAGCTATGCTAATTTTTCATTCTCATATTTATTGCTAGATTTGGTGTGTCTGTCCCACCTTTTGTCTATTCCAGGCAAAAAGGGGGAGAGATATGTGATGTAAGGGGAGTATTTATTTATAATGATATTATTCTTATTTTGTTCATCCATACTTCACTTGGGTATATGGTGGTGTCTCGTGTGTGTAGGTATATTTTTCAGAGATTCAGATATTTATGGATACATCACATTGAGAGAGAGAGAGATTCAGATTCAGATTCGTTTATTCAGATTCACTATGCCCTGTATTTTTTATATTTCTAAGTTTTGAGATAAGACATCTATTTGTTTGTTTATGGCATATAGCATCTCTGTTTAGTTTTGTAATGGAATAGACAAAGGGGGAGATTTGTATGAACATAATTCTTATTATCTACTTTTGTTTTAATTGGCTTAATTTCGGACAAAATAAATTACGTCTAGGCTAGTTTTAATTATGGACTTTCATGAGTTTAGTTGAGTCTATGACAAAGTTCAAGTCCGAGAATGTGCAATCAAAGCTTTCAAGAAGATTACAATTCAAGACGTGTTGCATATGTTTAAGATCACTCAGGTATGAATACTATTGAGTAGTTGGGTAATTTTTATATTGATTAAATGCTGGGTGATTTAAATGTTGGAAATTAAATCTTTTTATGTTTTAAAAATATTTCTGAGTTGCAAACTATTTAAAGAAAATTTGAGGATTAAATTAAAAGAAAAATAATATTTTTAAATTACTGTATCTCACTCAAACGAGATAGTAAGTCGTTCAAACGACATTCACATATCGCACGAACGAGATCTCATATCTCTCAAATGACCAGCCACCTTGATTTTTGTGTTTTCATTTTCTTGGACTCCGTGCAGCTCAGTTATAAATAAAAACATATCTGTAAATGTTTCAAAAGGAAGAACAGTTTCGAAAACTTATTCCCATACAGTTTTTCATCTTTCGGTGTTTATTCAAGATCGTATTACTCAATTCCAAAGTTAAGTGATCTTGAATGCGTTTACCGGAAGATAATTCATTCACTTCATCATTCTGAACTTTGTGAGGAGAACTCTACGCCCGAAGAGATGCGTTCTATTGTAGAGGGAGTTGTTATGAAGTAAACTTGTGGAGAAGCCGTCTTCTTCTCTGCTACTGACCACCTGGAGTTCCTGCGGGAGATTTCAGCTGAGACATCAAAACTGACACTTGCGGGTATTTCATATGTCACACTTATTTTTATTGTAATCCTTGTAACCGTACTTCACAAAATTATAGTGAAAATAAAAAGGGTTTTCCCTTTGGGGATTTTTCCTGAAATTGTTTCTTTTACCCCATGCTTTATTCATTGAATGGATTTAATCACTTATATTCATGTTTAGGGTTTAAGAATTTAAAATTGGGTTTAACTAAAAATTGGAACAAAGTTGGTTTTACCTAAAGTACACACTAAAGGGCCGTTTCATTTTCAACAAATTTAATATGTGCCCAAATATTCAAAAGGCTTCAAAAACTTAATATATATAGGATGGATATGATTTTCAAAATGACAAGGTATCATTCTATACATGATTCAGCATTTAAATCATTCTTAAAACAACATTAAATATTCAAGATTTCTCAAGAATTTCTAAGCATGAAAGTTCTAATGTTTCATCTTAAATCTCAATACTTTCTTTCTTCCAGAATATGATATCAATCTTACAACATGATTTCTCCCATCAAATCAATAGATTACATAACATCAATTCATATCTAATATGGGATGTTTGGATTTACATATGGATTGTCTAATTTTTATCTATTCTTGCGTAATTTAAAGAACCTCAAGATATGTAGCCCTAGATCATGATTCAAATCCTATTATGTACATGGATTGTACATTAATAAAATAAAGAGTATTTTGAATAAGATTGTAAAGATAATCCTTGCCTGAAAATAGTAGAGAATGCTCTCTTTTCTTCCTCCTAGGGTGGTGCTTCCTCTCTCCCAAGATGCGGTTATGGAACCCTTGGTATGATCTAACATCTTTTAAATATCATTTTAATTGGGTTAAATTCAGAGCTCTCTAATGGTCCAAGACTAAGGGCCCTAAACCTAAGGTCCTACCCAACCTATATATCCAATTTTAAACACTTAAAATGCATAATTAAGTCATCTAGTCACATTTAAAAGTCTATAAACACTTTATACATTTATTTATATATTCCATCATTATCGTATATGTATATCCTTGATACTACTTAATTAAATCAATAAGTCATCAATTTATTCACGACTATCTTTATTATTCACAATATATCGTCATACCATAAAAATCATAACATTCGTATCATATTTATGAAAAATTATAATTGAATTAAGTACTCCTATATAATTAAACATACTCATTTAATAATTACGTCAAATTAAAGATAAATACAATTATTCCATTGGAATAACAATTTTGACAATTTCAGTTAAATCGATATAACTTCAATTTAATACTCATAAAATGTGGAGTATTACATCAAAAAATCATATGTGGGATGTATGACTTGAAAAATCAGAGTGTTTTTCTAAAATATAAAGGTGAACACTTTTGGAACAGATATTGGAAAATTATTTTTGCCTATAAGTCAATAGCAAAACTGAACAAAACACGTTTTTATTGGAAAAAAAAACACAAATTTTGAGGCGACAATCTCGTTCAAACAAAAAATGGCATCCCATTCGAACGAAAATATCAGTTTCGTTCTAATGAAATTTTGTTTGGATAGACTTCTAATGACCATACAATGAAAGTTGAGTTGTTAGACAGAGGATTCTTGCTCAATGGCCGTTCGAAGCGTCTTTAAACAAAAATTAGCTTTTGTTCTAACAAGATCATAATATCATTTGAATGATATTAAACACACAAAAAAAACATATTTTTAAAACTCATTTTTATTAAAAACCCTCGATTTAAAATCTAAACATCCTAGAATATAATTTAAATGAGAAATCAAAACCTCAAGTCGTATACCTTTTTAAAGCCTCGATGACAAATCTAACGTCTTGAAATCCAAAAACTATGCTCGATCACATATATGTCTTCAAATGATTATGGATGCAATGCGGATGTAGTGTTCGGGTTGAAACTCATCCTATTTTTAATAGGATACGTCAAAATATCAAAATGCCTAAGCTATGAAAAATTATAAAATCTTGCTCTTATAAATCTCCCTATTTAGCTATTCTAGTAAAAAACAAAATCGGAAATCAAATTACAATAAAAAAAAACTAAGACAATGCATTGTAATGTCCTCCCAAACCCTAAAACGACATTGGAAAATTTGTCTTCAACTGAATTTTTTCTCCCTTAACCCAACTCTGTCTTAATCTTGAATTGTCCATGAAACCATCATCAAAGCATGAGAGACCTACGCACATGAAAAAAATACCATGATGTGCATGAGTTTTAAAGAATAATAAAACTCCCCCTAAATTTGTTCTCCCCCTTTTTATCTATAATAGAAAAAGGGTAAGAATCTAAACATTAATAATAAGCATCACATGAAGAAGCAAATATATCATCACAAAGATAATCGATAAAGAGCATGCAATGAGAATCCAAAAGGCATGCCAATTATTTTTGGATTTTTTTACAAGTATTAGGGATATGTATAAAAAGTACATGTAGGTATAAAAATATAGTCACCATGGAGTAACACTAAAATAGTCGAATCATGAAAATGGAATATAATTGTGTGAATATTTTTCAAAGCCAATTCAACATAAGCATTCATAATATAGGTGCACGAAGTCATGAGTTACTTCTAAAGAAATAACTTAATTTCAACCTTAGGTGTAAAATGTTGAACTCAAATAAAATTGAATCGACTTATATAATATGCCATGAATTTAAATGATTCTCAAATTAATAATGTCAATTAATACTTTTCAAGAGAGTCCGTTATGCAAACCCACTGATCATCTACTTTATAACAACCTTAAAATCTCATATATATATATATATATATATGAATTCACTCTCAAATATTTTGAAGATATCATAATGCTCATATGTAGCAAAGGATCAATGGATATAAAATAAATGGCCTTGGCACTTTTACATTTGTGTTTCGTTAATATTTTAGGCTCTTTTTGCAAATGGTGGCTTTGAACCCAAAGATAATTTTCTCTTTCATAAACCCTTTCCATTACTTAACATATAACAATCTTTTATGGAAAACAAAATCCAGGTAAAGGTTCTTACAAGCACAACTTATCTCTATTCACATTTGGTTTATTATTAAGCAACATTGAGATGAGAACACCATATTCACATATGATTAGGAAGTACAATTTTCAAAAAGTTTGTGCATGTATGCAATAAAAGTGATAAAGTATTTAGTATGAAGAAGGTAATCATCAATGAACAACGTAATTCTCCCTTCACATTATTGAGCACCTAAACAAAACAAATTCATGTCTCAAAACACCATGAAAAGTCACCTGAATGGATGAAATGTAGTGGTGATCCGACTGTCTTAAATGCACATGCATAAATAGTGACAAACGAAATACAAAAATCTTTTAATCTTTTTCAAAAATTTTATCAAAAAAAAATCTCTTTCATTTTTTCTTAAATATCGAAAATCTTTTTGGATTTTTCGAAATATATAAAACAAATGCATAATGTCACAAAAAAAATACGATCTAACAATAGGAATATAATATAAACATGATAAACATCCTATTCTAAAATCAAATCTCGACCTCAAATTTTTAGTCCCATGGGAGTTCTCAAAACAGGAAGACATCCTATAAAATTCCTCCATTAAACATTATGAAGTCTTGACTAAATACTCCACTTGCTCTCGAAAACTCATAAAATTTCTATGGTGATGTGAGGGAGCATGTGGATCAACGTGTATGGGAGTGCATGTGGAAACATGTGTAGGAACTCATGTGGGAGCATGCTGTAATACCCCGTATTTTTGAAAAATTTTAATTTTATTATGGGATTAATTAATTTAAATGAGAAACTTTATAATTAATCTGGATTTAAGTAAATAATTACTAGCGTGGTGAGAGTTAGAATTTATTGGTGAAAATTATCTTGAATATTACATAGTGAGTAAAGTAACATATAATGAGAATATTATGTAATTATCGTTTGTGAAAAATACGGGAGTCACAGTACACTTAGTTGGGACGGGCATGTGAGTCGTGTCAGGACTTAAATGAGGAATTTAAAATGTAATTTTATTTTTGGTTATTCGAGAGACTATTTTGAGTATGCCAGTGTGTCCGTAAGGGTCAAGATGGTCGGAAACGTCTACTCGAGGATTTAGTTTGGAGTCCGAGGCAACTTTAGGCCAACTCGCCACCCCGGAGGGGTGGTATTTTTGTCTTTTGAAAAATTGGGATTAATTGATGGACGAAAAATTGGGATTAATATACTTCTCCCCTAAGTTTGAAGAAGTATATATTCATCTATGTGGGAAGGTTAGGGTAAATAACTAGTAAACATAAGGGAGTCCAAGAGGAAGAAGGAGAAGAGGTTCCTCGGAGTTCTAATGCCAAACCCAGTCACCTTTCAATAAAAAAACATCATCAATATGTAGATCGGGAAGAGAAGAATGCATCTATACCAATTTCAAGCGACGAATCAAACCTTCGTGAAAAGGAAAGTGTTTGTCTTGCTTCATTTAGAGCATATAATGTCCATGTTAGACTAGTTGATGATTTACACATGATATTATGAATTTAGGACGCAAAATGGATATTAATCTATGATTGTGATATAGGTATTGCATGTAGTTGAATTACCATCTCGCGGTGATAAGAAGTCAGGGTTTTATAATATGAAATTATGAAATCAAATCTGGGTTTAATTATGACTAATGGTGATTATATGAATTTAGGGATTTTGGAGGATTAAGGAAAATAATCTGAATCTATGATAAAGTTGTAAGAATTTGATGTTAACAATGTGTTAGAAAACATTCAATTACTTGTGCTGATAATTTCGAATCATTGGTTTTAAGTTAGGTAAAGATTTATGTGATTTGGATGTTGAAAAGTTGAAAAATGCAGTTTCTAGAGGTGAGGGGCGGAGTTCAGAAATCTCGTTCGAACGACCTGAGTCATTCAAATAACCTCGTTCAAACGAGACTTCCAACGACCTATCCAATGATAATTCAGAATAGATTCATTCAAAGTTTCTTTCAAACGACCTCGTTTTAAGTTTCGTTCGATCGAACTCGTTCGGACGAACTTCTAATGAAAATTTAGACCC
Source organism: Sambucus nigra (assembly GCA_949130495.1). NCBI lineage: Eukaryota > Viridiplantae > Streptophyta > Magnoliopsida > Dipsacales > Adoxaceae > Sambucus > Sambucus nigra. The sequence continues at coordinate 183,911,351 of OX422207.1, forward strand.
AAGTTTGTTTGAACGAGATTTTCCCCAACTCCTAACAAAATTTTAGAAGTTCAAATTTTTGCTCGGAAAAATTAAATCCTTACGAGGTTGATTCGATTAAGAGATAATGACCTACTCTATTATTAAGTGACCCCATTACATAGTCTAGTGGTAAGATGATTGTGTAACTACTAATGGAATATGTTGGAATAAGAGGGCCTTATGGAATATTTACGATAGAGAGATTAATCGTACGGATAGAGTAACGTGAGTTTTAGAGATTATAATACTATGTATAAATTTGGGGATTTGGGTTGTGTGAATACCTAATGATTATTATAAGTTATGTATGCAGCTACTGATTTAATTATTGTGTGTATAATATACCTACGCTGCTTGCTATCAGGTGGAGGTTATGAGTTATGGGCGATCATATCTTGATAATCCTTCGGGGGGATTTTGATTCGTAACACTGGAACATAGGTATAGGCTATCAGTGAGAACGATAGTGTTGACGATCATATGGCTGCGTAGGTATGCGCGTAACCCATGGTCTTGGAACTAAGTTTGCCTCCAATATGTGTGTTTGTTTTTATGTTTCGCAAGAGATTGAACATATAGTCGTTCATGCAATGAGCTATGCACCGGGACATGATAGCAGAGTATGCATTGCACCAAGGGGGCTTAACCCAAGGGTTCTGAAATAGTATATATATAGAGAGAGATAAATATATGTATACCTGTTACTTATTCTACTGTGCGTGTTTAGTAGATATGGAATTAACAATATTTAAAAATATTCTTAGTGAGTACTTAAGAGAATAACGGTTGTGTATGTGATTAACTATCCTTAAACATGTGGTAATACGGGATACGGGTGATATGGGTAACCGCATGAGATTATTGTTGTGATAATAGTCATCTTCAGGCTAGTTAGGTAGGGTAGCATGACTTGGATGGGTTAAATATACGCGTTAGATGTGAACTATATATGACAGGTGATATATATGAGAGGTGAGTATCTTAAGTGAGAGTACGAAAATGTAACATGTACACAATATGTACTACTATTTTCATTTAAGCACTTGTCGATTTCTAAACTATTTTGAACTTGGGCTCTGGCCCATGTCTTGCAAATCTCTTTTCTCTTGTCAAATTACTATAGGTGCCCAGCCACAGGGACACCAAGTATAAGAGTTCCATCCATTTGACGAGATGTAGCTGCTGTGGAAGTTACAGGACATGGTAGTAGACACCTCTATGACTTTCGTTTCTTCATCTTGAGTTATCTACTTCTGTTATGGCATTTCTCCCCTTTTACTTATTCAGACAGTCAGAGAGTGTGGATTTATTTATTTACTCCTTTCAGTTGTTGGTTTATTTTGTTGGATTATTGTATTGGGTATTTAGGTTGGAAGTGTTAACTCCACTCACATTTATTATTCAGTCATTTTATTTTTATATGTGATTAGTTTGAATGGGGTATGTTTAATAATTGTTTAATTTGATTCTATGTTAATTAAAAGATAAAATTTTGATATCAACTTTTTAAATATTAGGTGGTTAGTGTTAATAATAAAGTTTTTGATAGTGATGCATATTCTGAACTAACTGGATATTATGATTTAATTTAATAAAGGACTAATCGCCCGGTATTTAATTAGGCGGGGTGTCACCGGTGGTATCAGAGTATCAGGTTCTAGCATCCTTAGGATATATGCGGCTTATTATGTTTCTAGTGTAGATTTCCTTTATACAGAGCCCTATATTTAGGATTTTTGTATTCATTAATTATGCATTTTACGTGTTCAGCTATTTGAGATATTATTGTGGACTTATAAAGATTCTCTCTCATTTCATATGCCTCTCATACGTGCACAACGAGTTCCTAGGGATGCCCAGCCCAAGCCCCAGCCAGCTCCGGCCCAAGGTACGATGAATGCTATAGAGGTTGTCGTTATCATATCGCAGGTGATAAATGCAGCATTGGTCGTGGTATAGCAAGCCCCGCCTCAGGCACCGGTGGTGGCCCTAGTAGCAGGTCACACATTCCCTTCTACTTGGGAGAGAATCAGAGATGCCTTCCAGAACTCACACCCTCTGGAGTTCGCAGAAAGTTCAAATGTTGTGGTAGCGATCCAATGAAAGAAAGACATCCAGCGGAACTTGAAGATGTACTAGTGCACAAGGTTCAGATGCAGATACTACCTACTTTTAAGATAGTGGGAATGACACTGCAGTGGTGGGAGTTTATTACCACTACTGAGGAGAGAGACAGCATGACTATCCAGGACTTCTGGGTGAAATTCGATCGTAAATATTTCCCTTTCGCTGATGAGAATGAGATCAGGCATAAATTACTGAATTTCACCCAGGAGGGGAATACCGTTGCAGAGTACGAGTAAGAGTTTATGAGATTGATTAATCTAGTGCCAGATGAGGTACCTACTGAGGGGAAGAAAATTCAGATGCTTATGGACGCTTAACATGGAGGATTCGTCAGCACCTTTTGGGTAATCTTTCATTGGGCACATATACTGGTGTACTTAATGCTGCCCCACTGCAATGCCAGGATCACCACTTCCATCAGAAGGGAAGAAAGCGAGTGGGGGAGTCCAGCCAACAGGGTAGGATAGGAGGTAATGGTGCCAGTGGGGCACAATCAGCCCAAGGTCAGTAGTGACAGGGTGAGAAGATTTCCCACTAGGGGGACCCTCCTAATAGGTTCATATCAAGTGACCACAGGTAGGGATATGGAGGGTTTGTATAGGGGCAATAGCACTTTTAGTGGGGCCAAAGAAGGGGTGGTAATGACCATCAAGGCCGAGGGTAGTAGGGGCAGAGGGGGGGACACTTTCCAGGGAGATGCTTGTCTTGTGGAAGCATTGTCAACAAACGTCATGATTATCCTCAGGAGGGTAGAGCCCCTCAGCTGGAGGGATCTCATCAGGATCCCCAGTGAGCGATATTTCTAACCTCCCTTTAATCACAACCGCAGGCACTATCTTTATCAATCATTCCAGTAGTTTCGATCCAGTAGGGACAGTTGTAGTATGGGCATGTCTACAACGTCCACCAGGTCACAGTTCCCAAGGCTTCACCTACGATTAAGAGTACATTTTCTATCCAGGGGACTTTGGTGAGAATATTATTTGACATGGATGCTTCATATAGTTTCATTGGCCCTAGTTTTACACGTGCCATGGGGTTATTAGACACGGCAAAGAGTACATTTACTAGTGTAGACTCACTATTGGGCTATGGGTCATTGATATTCTTTATATGTTGGGGAGTGGGCATAGAGATTGGGAGATTGATCTTACCAGATGCCATGCTTGTCTTAGATACGCACGAGTATGATGCTATTATCAAGATGAATTGGTTAGTTATGTATAGGGCAATGATTGACATCTAAGTCATAGTATTGTGTTCGCCATACCGGATCAAGAGATGTATTTAATGGTGATGCCTCATCCTGAGGGAGGTTAGTCCACCCATTTATATTATATAGAGAGGAGGAGACCTCTAGGGGTGGTGATACCACTTTATTCGATTTCGATTATTTATGAGTTCACTGATGTATTTCAGGATATACCACGACTATCACCTAGCAGAGAGATAGAGTTTGTGATAGACTTGATGCCAGGCACTCGGTTGATAGACCATGCACCTTACTGTATGGATCTAGAGAAGATGATGGTCCTACAAGATTAGATCGAGAAGTTATTGGGTTAGGGCTTCATCAGTAGAAGTACCTCGCCCTGGGGTGCTCCCATACTGTTCTTAAAGAATATAGATGGGTCGTTACGGTTGTGTGTGGACTACTGAGAGTTGAATAAGATCATGATATGGAATAAGTATCCATTTCCTCAAATCGATGACCTATTCAACCAGTTGAGGGGTGCTTCCTATTTCTCAAAGGTAGACTTGAGATCGGGATACCATCAGTTACATATCAAAGAGGAGGACGTGTCTAAGACGGACTTCTTAACGCGATATGGATCCTACGAGTTTAGAGTTATGCAACTTGGGCTAACCAACGCACCAGCCGTATTCATGAACCTGATGAACAAGGTGTTTAGAGAGTTATTAGATCAGTTTCTCATTGTCTTCATTGATGACATCCTGATTTATTTCCAGACTGGGGAGGAGCATGTAGAACATTTGAGGCTGGTTTTGCAGACACTCCGTGAGCACGAGTTCTATGTAAAATATGAGAAGTGTGGATTCTGGCTGAGAGAGGTTCAGTTTTTGGGGAACATTATTTTTTAAGAAGGGATATCCGTATATCTGGGGAAGGTGTCAGCAGTGAGGGAGTGGGGACAACCCATGACGTCGATAGAAATATGTAGTTTAAGGGTACTGGACAGATACTACAGGCGATTCATTTGGGTATTCTCGAAGATAGCAGGTCTGATGATAAATTGGACTCACAAGGGGGCTTCCATTTATATGGGACGATGCCTGGTAGTTGGATTTTGATGAGAAGAAGGACAAGCAGACTTCATCACATGTTCTAGCTCTACCCAGGCTAAGGGTGGAATACATGGTTTATAGTGATGCGTCCTTACTAGGACTTGGGGGTGTGCTTCATCAGGAGGATAAGGCTATAGATTATGCTTCTCATAAGGTTAAGCCTCACAAGATGAGTTACCCCACCCATGACATGGAGTTAGTGGAAGTCGTGTTTGCACTAAGGTTATGGAGATATTATATCTTTGGGGAGAAATTTGGCTTATTCACAGATCACAAGTAACTACAGTACCTATTCACGCAACATGAATTGAATATGCATCAGCAGATGTGCCTTAAATTTATGAAAGACTATCAGTTCGATATCCATTACCACCCAGGGAATGCTAACGTGGTAGCAAATGCGTTGAGCTGTAAGCCATCAGGTGAGGTGGACAAGGTATGGAAAGCATAATGGAAGGAACTGGGACATCAGGAGGCGATTCCCCGCTGATTCATGTCAGTGATGATGGTTACACCCGAGATCATTATTAGGGTGATACAGGTTCGGTCAGCAGACTCGTTCTGTCAAGATCAAATTGTACAGCTTCTAGACGAGGGCGTAAAGTCGTATTCTGTGAGCTTCGATGGGGGATTACACTTCAATGAAAGACTAGTAGTTCTAGAGGGGGAGGAGTTACAACATGAGGAGATGGTGGAGTCTCATGGTTCACGATTTACGATACATCCCGGAGGGGATAAGATGTACCAGGATATGAGGTGATAGTACTGGTGGAGTGGAATGAAGAAGGACATCACTAAGTTTGTTTCGAAATGTTCCACTTATCAACTGCTAAAAGTGGACCACCAGAGATCTCCTGGGATCCTACATCCGTTAGAGACCCCTATGTTGAAATGGGAGAGCATTTCCATGGATTTCATCACAGGGATGCCTACATCACAAAGGGGTCATGATTTCATATGGGTGATTGAGGATCGGTTGACCAAGGTAGCTCTTTTTTGCCAGTTCAAACCAACTACACTACGGGGCAATATGATCAGATCTTCATTACAGAGGTAGTGAGACTCCACGGGGTGCCCCTTGATATTGTGCCCGACAGGGATAAGATTTTTGTGTCCATATTTTGGGAGAGCCACTCGGAGGCCATGGTTATAGAGTTAAAATTGAGTTCAAACTATCACCCATAGAGTGATAGGAAGATCGAATGAGTGAATTACATGTTAGAGGATATGTTTCGGATGTGTATCCTTGATTTTGGCAGGGGCGGGGAGCAATATCTTCCATTGGTGGAGTTTACATTTAATAACACCCACCAGTTTACAATTGGCATTGCTCCATTTGAGGCGTTATATGATAGGCCTTATCGTTCTCCAATATGTTGTCTAGAGGTGGGATACAACAAGCTACTTGGGCCAGAGATGATTCAGGATACCTCGGCCAGTATTAAGATGATTCGGAGCAATTTTTAGGCTTCTCAGGATAGACAGAAGAGCTACGCCGATGCAAAGAGGTTCTTCAGGGAGTTCAATGTGGGGGGCCATGTGTTGTTACGAGTATCTCCTATGATTGGTTAATGTGGTTTGGGAAGAAAGGAAAGTTGGCATCGAGGTACGTAAGGTCATTCCATATTATTGAGCGGATTGGCCCAGCAGATTATAGACTTGGGTTACCGGAGCACTTGCGTAGGATTCATGACATGTTCCATATTTTTTCGTTGATGAGAAATATTTGGGATGACATGGCCTACACTCATATTTCTTTAGAGGATATTGACCTACATCCTGATAGTTCCTATAAGGAGGGAACAGTTGTTATCTCAGATCGTAGTGAGAGGAAATTGAGGTCAAAGGTCATGTCGTTAGTACTTATTTAGTGGCGGCATCACAATGTCGAGAAGTCTACCTGGGAACGCGAGGAAGAGATGAGCGACAAGTATCCAGAGTTTTTCCTACCAGATATATTGTTAGTTTTATGCTTATGTAATACCCCACTTGAAAGATTTTAATTTTATTATGGGATTAATTAATTTAAATGGGAAACTTTATAATTAATATGGATTTAAGTAAATAATCACTAGCGTGATGAGAGTTAATATCTATTGGTGATAATTGTGTTGAATATTACTTAGTGACTAAAGTAATATATAATGAGAATATTATATAATTGTTGTGTGTGAAAAATACGGCAGTGACACTTAGTTAGGATGCGCGTGTGAGTCGTGTCACGACTTAAATGAGGAATTGAAAATGTAATTTTATTTTTGGTTATTTGGATGACTATTTTGAGTACGCCAGTGTCTAGAAGGGTCGAGATAGTCAGAGAAGTCTACTCGAGGTTTAGTTTGGAGTTTGGGGACACTTTAGGCCCACCCGACACCCCCGAGGGGTATTTTTGTCTTTTAAAAATTGGGATTAATTAATGGACAAAAATTGGAGAATTATATTTGCATGTACGTGGGAGATTTAGGGTAAATAACTGGCAAACCTAAGGGATAGTCCAAGAGGAAGAAGAAGAAGAGGTTCCTAGGAGTTCCAAGGCCAAACCCAATCACGTTCCAACCAAAAACATCATCAACGTGTAGATCTGGAAGAGGACAACGTATCTATACCAATTTCAAGAAACGGATCAGACCTTCATGAAAAGGAAAGGGTTTATATTGCTTCATTTAGAGCATGTAATGTCCATATTAGACTAGTTGATGATTTACTCATGATATTATGAATTTGGGATTGAAATTGGGTATTAATCTATGATTGTGGTAAAGGTATTGCATGTAGTCGAATAACCACCTTGCAGGGATAAGAAATCTGGGTTTTATATGTTGAAATTATGAAATCAAATCCGGGTTTAATTCTGACTAATGGTGATTATATGAATTTAGGTCTTTTTGAGGATTTAGGAAATTAATCTAAATCTATGATAAAGTTGTAAGGATTTGATGTTAAAAAGGTGTTAGAAAACATTCAGTTACTAGTGGTGATGATTTATAATGGTTGGTTTTAAGTTAAGTTTTATATAATTTGGGTGTTGAAAAAGTTGGAAAATGCAGTTTCTAAAGGTTAGGGACGAAGTTCAGAAATCTCATTCGAACGACCTCATTCGAACGAGAATTCCAACGACCTATGGAACGAGAATTTAGAGTGGATTCGTTCGAAGTTTCGTTCGAACGAAATTTTCCACAACTTCTAATGAAATTTCAGAAGTTCGAATTTTTTCCCGGACAAGTTAAAACCTTACAAGGTTGATTCGAGTAAGAGATAATGACCTACTCTATTATTGAGTAACCTCATTACATAGTCTAGTGGTGAGATGATTGGGTAACTACTAAAGGAAGACGTTGGATTAAGAGGGCCTTATGGAATATTTACAATATAGAGATTAATTATATGGATACAATAACGTATGTATAAAAGATAATAATACCACGTATAAATTCGGGGATTGGGGTTGTATGAATACCTAATGATTATCATAGGTTATGTATGTACCTATTGATTTAATTATTATGTGCATAACATACTTACTCTGCTTGCTATCGGGTGGAGGTTGCGGGTTGTGGACGATCATATCTTGAGGAGCCTTTGGGGGGATTTTGAGTCATATTACTAGAACATAGAACCTAGGTACGGGCTATCAGTAAGAATGATAGTGTTGATAGTCATATGGGTGTGTAGGTATGTGTGTAACCCATGGTCTTGGAACTAAGTTCGCCTCCAATGTGAGTGTGTGTTTTTATGGTTCGCGAGAGATTGAACCTATAATCCTTGATGCAATGAGTGATGCAACGGGACATGATAGCAGAGGATGCATTGCACCAAGGGGGCCTTAAGTGGTGCTGAAATAGTATATATATATATATATATATATATATATACCTATTACTTATTCTACTGTGGGTGTTTAGTAGATATGGAACTAACAATATTTAAAAATATTCTTAGTGAGAAAAAGGAATTCCTATGAGAATAACGGTTGCGTATACGATTAACTATCCTTAAATATATCGTAATACGGGATACAGGTGACATGGGTAAATGCATGAGATTATTGGTGTGATAATAGTCATCTTAGGTCTAGTTAGGCAGGTAAGCATGACTAGGATGGGTTAAATATACGTGTTAGATGTGCACAATAGGTGAAAGGTGAGTATCTCAAGTGAGAGTGTTAAAATCTAACATGTACACAGTATGTGCTATTGTTTTTATTTAAGCACTTGATGATTTTTAAACTGTTTTGAACTCGGGCCCTCACCTATTTATTGCAAATCTCTTTTCTTTTATCAAATTATTTTGGGTGACCAGACAATGGGACACCAAGTATAGGAGTTCCATTCATTTGGAAAGCTGTAGCTATTGTGGAAGTTACAGGACTTGGTAGTAGACGCCTGTATGACTTTCATTTCTTCATCTTGAGTTATTTACTTCAGTTAGGGCATGTTGCCCCTTTCACTTATTCAGACAGTCAGAGATTGTGAATTTTTTTTATTTACCCCTTTCAGTTGTTGGTTTATCTTGTTGGATTATTATATTGGGTATTTAGGATGGAAGTGTTTACTCCAGTCACATTTATTATTCAGTCATTTTATTCCATATGTGATTAATTTGAATGGTGTATGTTTAATAATTGGTTAATTTGATTATATGATAATTAAAAGGTAAAATTTTGATATCAACCTTTTTAAATATTAGGTTCTTAGTGTTAATAATAAAGTTTTCAACAGTGATGCATATTCTGAACCAACAGAATATTCTGATTTAATTTCATAAAGGACTGATCACCCGGTATTTAATTAGGCGGGGTGTCACACATGCCGGGAAACACGTGTGTGTAAAACTCTCCTGAACTTAAAATAAAACTCTCTGATGTGACCTCTTTGTTTGCAATGGTAAAAATGTAAACGAGCTTGGGTATACCTTGATCAAAATGCCTAGGATGAGCTCTCCTTGGTAGGTTAGGTCTCCTTAGTGGGTTAGGTCGAGGCCCATAAGGATCGATCACAAACTCGGGAATTGATTCGGGTGTGACTTTAGAAGTGGATGCATCATCATAATCTATTCCTTGCCTATTAACGTTACCTAATGCAATACCGATGAGCATCTTTCCAACCTTCTCATATGTGTTCTTTAAAGTTCCTTGACATCTAGGGTACGTTTGAGATCAATCTCGAGTTGGGATACACGAGCTTCAAGTTTCTCATGAATCTACATAAATCTTGAATATCTCTCATAAGACTAACCATGGTGTTAGCCAAATTAGTCCTCTCCCTACCAATAACAATCTGCTGCTCACACAAAGATACTTTCCCCTTCTCGAGTTAACTCACCGATGCCTCAAACTCTCTCAAAATATTCACCTCCTTCTCTAAATCAAACCCTCTAAGAGAAACATATTTATTAAGCTTTTTTATATTTAAAGTCTCGTGTAAAGTTCGCGAAAGGCATTTTGGAGTCCACCTTCTGCCTCACTCAAATTATCTTCTTCACTCTCACTCTCTTCAGAATGATTCTGAAAATCATCAAGGTCCTTACGTCTAGAAATGTCCTTGTTGGTGTGGGAAAAACTAGAATCACTCACGTAGATTGCCATGAATGTATATAAATTAGGTTCATACTTGATTCATCACCAGAATCAACTGACTCGACGTTACTATCGCTAAGAGTGGCTTTGTGTTCTAGTTTCCCTTTTTCATGTCCCTTTATCTTAGTGGCACACTCGTGGGCTTTGTGTCTATTTCTCTCACATTCATAATATCTCCCCTTATCTTTCTCATAAACATTCTTTCCCTCATTCCCATTTTTTTCCTCAAAAATATTTTCTTTCTTAAATTTGCTAAATTTTTTTGCAATTTTTTGCAAAAAGGGATAAATCATCAAGATCAAAATTAAAATCGGACATAGAATCAAAAAGCCTTTTCCTTCTTCTTTTTAGATTGGTCTTTCAAAGCAATTCCTATTTTCTTTTTCTTAACATTTTTTAAAAACATGTTGATTTCATAAGTTTAAAGGTATCCTACGAGTTCTTCCTAAGTTTGAAGGTATCCTATTTTCATAGTGTTGATACACTCATGAGTGAGTTTGAAGATATCCCATACTTTGTTAGATATGGTGCACGTTATGATGCGGCGGTATGCGTCAGGGGTGATTGTTCCAGAAATGGCACTTAAACTGTGAGAGTTAAATATACTCCACTTAAAATCATCATCTATCCAAGCAGTGACCTATGACATCACCATTGGTCGAGTGGTGTCCACCTTATTTAACACACAAGTCAAATGCGCTCGTCAATCGCTTTAAAATCCGTCCTCATTTGAGTTTTCCATTAAGCATAATTTGACCCATCAAAAACAGGTAGCCTATTATACAAATTACCCAGAGAATCCAAATTTTAAAGGATCACATAAGAACTTAGTATAACTAAATGATACCAATTTGTAAATGCAACGTTAGTATGGATAGTCCGTATATTAAGTTACACATACACAAATTCAAATTTTAATCAAATTTTATCATGATTTTCAAATAGGTGTGCATGAAATGTAATGTCCAAATTAATTATGTAAAGCCATGCAAATAACTAAACCAAACAAAGAAACAAAGAAGATTAAGGAAAAATACCTTTCAGTAAAAACCTAGACTTCAACACAATTTAAGAATTGAAAGACTTAATGACTTACAAACTACGTAGAGCTCCACTAAGTATAATGAACAGTCTTCAATTCTTCAACAGCTATGACTTAGTCCAGCACCATCCACTGGAAGAGAGCTTCCCTCGGTATCCACTGATTAGCCTTAGGATGTCCGATCCTTTTTTCTTCAGCTATAGAGCCTTGGCACCACAAATCAGCAGTAGAGTAAACTCTACAAGGGTTTGATGTAACGTGTATGAAAACTAGGGTTTCAAGCTTAACAAATCATATGCGGGATGTATGATTTGGAAAAGCGAAGTGTTCTTCTAAAACATAAAGGTGAACACTTTTGAAATATATATTGGAAAATTATTTTCGCCAAAAGTTTTTAGAAAAATTGGACAAAACAGGTTTTTATAGAAAAAAGCACAAATTTAGAGGAGGCAATATCGTTCGAATGAAATTGTCATCTCGTTTGGATGAAAATACCAATTTCGTTGTAAAGAAATTAATTCTCATTTGAACGGCAACCCATTTTAATTTTCTCATACTTCTAACGACCTTCCAGTGAAAGTTGACCTGCTAAACAGAGGATTCTCCTTCAATGGCGTTCGAAGCCCGTTCTAACGAAAATCATCTTTCGTTCTAATGAGATCACAATCTTGTTTGAACGAGATTAAAGATAAAGAAAATTATTTTTTAAATTTGTTTTATTAAAAAACCTCGATTTAAAATTTAAACATTCCAGAACATCATTTAAATGAGAAATCAAAATCACAAATCATACACCTCCATAAAATGTCGATGACAAATTCAACGGCATGAAATACGAAAAACTATGCTCGATCACTAATATGCCATAAATGACAGTGGAGGTAATGTGGAAGTAGTGTTCAGTTAAAAACTCCAATTTGTAACGGGATACGCCAAAATACCAAAATGCCTAAGCTATGAGCAATTATAAAATCTTTCTCTTAAAACATGACTCATTTCCATCCAAAAAGTTAACGGTATTAACGATAGGGAATTATGTGAAGTTGTTTTGAAAGTGTAAGGGGGTTAGGTTTAGAAAATGAAAATTCGGGTGGTGAAGTGAATAGGGGGTAAAGTTCAGGGGGTAGGAAAAATTAACCCTTGAAAATAATGTCGAGTAAACATGGTCTTATCCACAGGACCATTTAAATTGAATATTATGCTAAGTTTCCCTTTCCAAGCATAAGTAAACACGAAATTATAATTATTGACATTTACCACTTCATCCACCATTTAGTTTTAATAATTATACTTTATTCGCTAATGAGTTTTCTTTAGGATTTACTCGCCAAAACGAATAGAAACTGTTGGTTTATTTTTCCAATCGTTATCTTTCCCACAAACGGAAACCCAAATTACCCTTATTGTATATTATGAAATGCCTAATCCACTTTTTCTTTTCTTTTCTTAGTTATTAATATATTCAATAAATAAAATACTTTAAACCAGTTTTTTTTAATTATAGAAATATTTTTTCCTAAATGGAAATTGGCGAACAAAATGAAACTTTTTTTTAATAAAAACAAGTGTTTTTAAAACTAGTTTAATAAAAGATCAATATTTTTAACAAAAAAAGCTATCCCCAATTCATTTTTTGTCACCATTTTCTGAGTCTTAAAAAATTATAAGAACAATTTTGTTAAATTTTCGTTTAATCATTGAACATTGTAAAAACTATTTTTGATTTAATTTTTTCTAATTTTATTTTTGTTAAAATTTTAATCACCGTTTTTTTTAAAAAAATATTTTTTTTTCTTTACATCCCTTTTTCTTTCTCTTAAATAATAAATCTTTATGTATTTTATTTTTTTACTTTTGTTTTCTTTATTTAAAAATTAAAAATAAAGAAAGAACAAAAAAGGTATTTAATTTTTCTGATTTTTTTTATAAAAGAAATTTAAATTTTTGATTTATCATTTACTGTTAAATTATAACAATTTTATTAAAAGGTAACATTTTTAATTCTAAACAATTTTTCTTTCCTCTATAATTTCAAATGATTGCAAAGAAAAAATTTCAAAAAAATCAATTTTTTTTTCTTTCCATATCTTTCATCTTGGCTTGTGGTTTTATAATTTTTTAAAAAAATAGGTTTTTGTCAAAAATAGATTTATTTTATAGCGTATACTAATTTATTAATATTTTTGAAAAGCAATGTTTACCTTAAAAGATAACCTTTCAAAACAAATTGTAAGCGGACATTTATAATAAATTATTTAAACGAAATAATTCTCCCATTGCGGAATCATTTATTCTTATGACCCTTTAATTTCGCCTCACTCGTGATTCTTCTCCGCGCTTCTTTGAACGAGGATTAGGGATAGTGATATAGGGTTTTGGCATAAAACTGACACTAGAAGAAAAAACTCATTTTCACGACATGGTTTCTACGACATTTAATATATATGTGTTGTGAAAAAAGCATTAAAACTAATAACCACAACACGTAAAATAGAAGTGTCATGAAAAATATCTAACACAACAAAGTGGAGGTGTCATAAAACTTAGTACGACATTTTTAAGTAATTAGTCATGAAATGTTTAGTTAGGACATGTATTTGGTGTCGTAAAAAATTATTCACGACTCTTGGTAGTTGTTGTGAAATGTATTATTGATTTACGACACCAGAACAGTGTCATAAAAATGTATTACACGACACATAATAGGTGTCATAAAAGGAAATACACATTTTACAACTCAACTAGAGGGAGCGGAAAAAAAATTCCCCGCTCGCACCTAAAACATATCCCCAGCCGTGCCTGATTTTCTTTCAGCAAAAAAAAAAAATTCTCTCTACTCCTCTCCCCCCAAATCGTCCCTTTTTGCACTCTACTCCCCAAAATCGATCATGTTTTATAACCAGCGTCGATTTGAATCTCCGGCATCGATCGGACACTGGTATGGATCTCACAGCTTATATTTTCTTATTTTTGAATCGATCGATTAAAGAATCTTTTGTTTGTGTTGAAAAATCTTGTAATAGAGTGTTGTAATCATGAAATAAATGTGTTTGAAACTGTGCAAATAATTGTGTAATATAATTTAGATTGAATGTTCAAAGACCATATTAGAATAGGGGTTACTTTGATAAATCTTAACACATATCTGTGTTATTTGTTCATCCGTTTCATGTTCCATTTGGCCTCGTGATTCAATTTGATGTTCACTTTGTCCATTAATTTGAGCAGTCCCAGATTTTGATAGTCTTCTTCATCTCATTTTTTGTTTATGCGGAATTTTATTAATTTGAACAGAATATTAGCTTCAAACTGGACTTCTCAAGCTGGAAAAAGAATGGTTGAGAGTCCCAAGGTTTTTTTTGTCATACATAGATATAAACAAATTTCCTTTTTTTTTGGAGTACACTATATTTAAAAGTTAAAAAACATTGTTAATCCAATTAAATTGATGACCAAATGCTATTTATTTTGCGTAGATATACCGACGAGTACCAAATTGGAGTAAAAGGATTTATTGATTTTGCTAAGAAAAATGTAAGAAATCCTAATGTGATTATATGTCCTTGCAAAAATTGTAAAAATCTTTGTCAGTAAAAAGTGGATACACTTTTTGATCACTTGATTATTGACAGGTTTGGTCCATTATATAACAAATGAGTCCTTCATGGGGAGCATTCGAGTACCTATAATGATATTGATATGTCCGATGTACACATGATGTATACAAATTCTTATTTTTAACATACCGGAGTTGTAGAAGATATTTATCTGGGGGGAACACAACTTTCAACGAAAAGTTAAAGGATGCTGAGACTCCTTTATATCCTGGGTGTACAAATTATACAAAGATGTCAACAATTACATCTTTGTATGAACTTCTTGAGACTATTCAGGATATGTTGCCGGAGGGTGACACTCTTCCCAATTCTTTGTATGCAATAAAAATGATTTTAAAAGAATTTGATTTGGGATATGAAAAGATAGATGCATGTATTAATGATTGTTGTTTTTTAGAAAAAAGTATGAGCATTTGGATACATGCCTTAAATGTGGCTCGTTGCGATGGAATTGGATGAATGCACTAAAAAGATTAAGAAAGGAGTACCAGCGAAAGAATTAAGGAATTTTCCAATAATTCCAAGATTTCGCATGATGTTTTTGTCACCTGAAAAAGATGAGCAGTTGAAGTGGCACTCATGCCATCGGGGTGAATATGGAAAGATGAGACATCCCATTTATTCAATACCTTGGGATACAATTGATAAAAAAAATGGACTCATTTTGCATATGATCCCAGAAATATTAGACTTGGACTTACAACTAATGGGTTTAATCCTTTCGATAACCATAGCTCAAACTACAGTTGTTCGCCTATATTTCTAACCATGTACAATCTCCCCCCATGGTTATTCATGTCCTAAGAAAATTTGATGTTGACTTTGCTTATACTAGGGCCGAAGCAACCAGGTAAGGACATAGAAATATATTTATAGCCACTGATTGATGATTTCCTAGAGCTTTGGAATAACGGGGTGGAGATGTATGATACATCTAGTCATTCTACATTTAATTTAAAAGCTCTTTTGACGTGGACTATTAATGACTTTCTAGCATATGGTAATTTAGTTCGATGTGCCACAAAGGGAGAATTAGCTTGTCCTATATGTGGTCCTAACACATCCTCACAAAGGTTATAAAAAAAATCCTTAAGAACGTGTATATAAGACATATAATATTTCTTCCAATGAATCATTCGATGCGAGATAAGAAAAAAAGTTTGTTTGAAGGAATTGAAAAGAGGAGGAAACCACCAAAACATTTAAATATTGATGACATTTTTTATGCTTTAAATGGTGTTAAAAATGACTTCAGTAAAATGAAGAGGAAGTACGGTAAGAAGATAATTTTTTAGAAGAATAAGTCAATATTTTTTTATTTACCCTATTGGCATGTAAGTGTATCTCAACTAATAACTATTTAAGCCGTTAACTTTAAAATTTTATCTTTTCTAGTTCATGGGGTTAATTTTTTAAGCATACTAATCATTTTCCTTTTTTCTCTCTTTTTCTCTATTTAGGCACTAGGTTTACTTCACAATTTGGATGTACTGCATATAGAGAAGAATATATGTGAGAGCCTCATTGGAACACTTTTAGATTTGAAGAAAAAATCAAAAGAAGGCCTTCAGTCTCGCGAAGACCCGCAAGAATTGGGAATTAGAAAAGAATTGCATCCTGAACCAAACGGATATAAATTTTACCTACTCCCTACACCTTACACGCTATTAAAGAAAAAGAAAAAAATTGTTTGCTAAAGGTTATTCAATTTGAAGTTACTTGATGGTTACAGCTCCGATATTAGTAATTTCGTTAAAGTGGATGAATGCAAGTTACTGGGCTTGAAGTCTCGTGATTATTATGTTCTAATGCAAAAATTATTATCAGTAGCTCTGCGAGGGCTATTACCAAAGGGCCAAGGGAAACGATCTTTCGCTTATGTTCATTTTTCAATGAATTATGTCAAAAAGTGTTCGATAAAAGTAAAATGGAAAAATTAGAAGAATAAATTCTCGAGATATTATGTATGTTGGAACAATATTTCCCTCCTTCCTTTTTTGACATTATGGTTCACTTACCAATTCACTTAGCTCGACTATGTGGACCAGTACAATTCCAATGGATGTACCCATTTAAGAGGTAGTGTAGAATATATTTACATTCATTGATAAATTGAAGCTATAAACTCACTCATATTTATATTTTGTCATTAGGTTTATGAAGGTTCTATAGGGTTATGTTAGGAAGCATGGACAACCTGAAGGATGCATAGCGGAATGTTATCTAACTGATGACATTGTAAAATTTTATAGCACGTACCTAAACCAAATAGGAAACATGGTGTTCCTCTATCTCAAAATGAAGAGTTTGAAGATGAAACAATCCTAGGAGGTCATCCTATTTCTAAAGGGAAACCAATAACACTATTTGATTACATGATGAAAATAACTCATCTTTATGTGCTATTTAACAATCCTAAAGTTGAGCCATATATTAAGTGAGTTTAATAATATTATCATCAAGTAAATTTCTTATATTATATATATGGTTACTAATTTTTTTTTCATTCATATTAGAATGCATTTGGATGAGCTATAGCATTCTGATCGAAGTTTATCTCAGGATGACACCTTGTTACATAAGAGACATATTGAAAAATTCTCTTTGTGGTTTGCAAATAAGGTGGGATAATTTATACATCGCCCATTGTAAGTTTTTAGTGTTATATATCTTAATAAAGATTAAAAGTGTTTTAATTATAATCTTATCAACAGATTAAGGTTGGGGCCAATACGCGTGACATATCTACAACCTTAGAGTGGCTAGTAGTTGAACCGCGTCGTTTTGTAATGTCATATTCTGGATACATTATAAATGGAAAACGGTTTCACACCTCATTATCTAAAAAGTCCACACAATATTGCAGTGTTTTTTATGAGATCGAGACTATATGTAGATCCAGCGCAAGGTATACCGCACATGTGGTTGCAAATGTTTCTTATTATGGGATCATAAGAGATATATTGTTATTGGACTTTCACACATTTCGACTACCTATTTTCTTATGTGATTGGGCCAACATTGCCAATGGAGTTAAAATTGAAGATGGATTCACTTTGGTTAACCTCCACCGAGGACAAAATCAATTGAAAAGAGATCCTTTTATTCTAGAATAACAAGCAAACCAAGTATTTTATTCTAGAGAAAGTACAACATTAAATTGGCATGTAGTTCTCAAGGCTCCTCCACGAGGTTTTCACGCGCTAGAGACATATGATGAGAGTGTTTATACATCATACTGTCCAATTGATATATCTAAACTTGACAAAAACGATGGGAATAGAGATGAGCGACCTGTGAGGATAGATTATGAGGGAAACATTGTTTGACTATTGATGATTGTATCAATTTGATATTGGACTTGAATCTATTTTATTACTTTAAAATGGAATCCCTCCATCTAGTCTTAGTATTTTATATGTTGTAAGATATTCTAATGTATTTTCTTTTTATCTATTTACTCTATTAATTTTTAGTTTTTAGTTATGGGTTTATGAGTTAGCATTTGATATATTACAACACCTTTATATTTGTCTTTCCTGCTCTTCCCTTTTGTTGAATCATTTTATGTCTAATTCTAGAGTAACTTGAAACTCTTGGTATCGCTTTATGAAGCATCATATAAGTAAGAGGAACATGTGTTTAAATCTTAGAAGTAAGTGTTTAGTTAGTAGAAGTAGCATAAGTAAGAGAAGAAAGGGGATTGGGGAATGAATAGGGGCAGTAGTAGGGGGGTTTGGGGCAGTAGTAGGGGGATTAGGGTAGTAACAGGTGCTGCTGTCGTGGCAGTGAGGCAGTAGTAGGTGTTTCCCTCCATCTAGTGTATTATATGTATTTGTTATTTCTCTCAACATAGTTGCCCCTATAATCTCTTCAATTAAATTACTTTTTTTAGTTAAACTGAGGGTTCCAATGTTCATAATTCCACGTTTAAAAGAGAACGTCAAGTGTATTATAGATCATTTCAATTTGTCGAGTCTGCTAGAGGAATTTCTTAACCATGATTATTTTCAAAGACTACCGAACTTCTTAATAATTTGATATATGGCGCAGGAAATTGTTGCTTCAACCTCTATTTTGATCAGCACTCATACCTCATGGGTGCTTTCCCAGTAATCTTATAATATAAAATGTCAAAATATCACTAACCAACACCACGAGACTACAGCCTCTTCCTTTCAAACTCAAGCACTTTCCTCACCTTCTCATTGGTAGCAACAATTCCACCAGTAACGGATCTAGAGAGATATGGACTTCTAACATGGACTACATTCATCACAACTATCAATTATTTATCTTCTTATGGTTCTTCATCATCATCAAGCTTAAGTAACTCGTACGGGGTTCATGAGTTATAGTTCCTCAAGAGAACCAGCAGCTCAAACACAGATATTGAAAGTTTAATTTAGAGTGTTATCGCTCACTATAAAGAGTCTATGGTGAAGTTCCATTCAAGTCATCTCAAGATCCAAGTAACCATAAAAAGCTCAATTGATTTCAATGAATTGTTTTATTTTATTTTTTGTTTTTAGGACTAGGGGTGGGGGTATCCAAAAGTCATAGATAATGATAAATTTTGTGCCAAAAGCAGTGATATTGAAAAGAATGGATTTTCCTACTGAATGTAAACTCTCATTTTTTCCAGAGAATTCTAAGAAATTTTTGCAACAAATTCTGAAAACTTGAAGTACATTGAGTATATTTTTTATTGTTTCATTTCCCTAATTACTGTAAACTCACAATTCCCCCTTATTTTCAATGGCCCTTTCGCCTCCCCCTCAACTCAAGTAATTATAGTTGAGCCATTAGTAATGACTAATCACCTCCCTCAACCCATTTGTTTTCCACCCATTGCCTTCTCTATGTATATGTAGAATACCATGCATCCCCCTCTCTCATCTACAAATGACCCATCCCTTGTGAATAACTACAATCCCCTACTACCTCTCGTCGCTATTACTCAGGTTTCATCGTTGCTACTCATGTTTTCATTTATCTCTATTACCTTTCTTTCTATTATTGTTTCCCTTCTTAGTCGTGGAATTAGATGAGTATCATCATTTAATTGATAATAGATGTGCATTTTCTGTATAGTTGATGATTTTTTGTTTGATTTATAGTGAAAGAAAGTTGACGAACTCATCATATAATTGATAATATATGTACATTTTCTCTATAGTCGATGATTTTTAGTTTGATTGATAGTAAAAAGAAGTTGACGAACTCACGCTTTAAAATTTCTTATTTGGAAGCATGCAATCATGTTTTGTGATTTTTCAATTTGGGGGTTTCTTATTTGGAGACTCGTTTATGTGATTGAGTGAAACAAGGTGAAAAATTAGTTGATTGATAAATTTTAGCAGCTTAAATATGCTATGGTAGGGTGGATAATTGTGACCCGTTACGTTGAGAGAATCATTTTGATTTATCCTCAGTTTCCAGCCAATATTGATAAAAATATTTCTCATATACAATTAAAGTAGCTAAGAGAAAAGAACATTTGGACTTGGCGCGAGGTTACCATATGGTTGTAGTATAAGAGTATAAGTTTATGACATTATCCTAGTATCGGAACAAACCCTTGACTTAAAGTGACCTAATTTTGGATATCTATTACAGCAACCTTGATTAAAAGGTACTCCAGCTAGCTGTTAAGCAGTTGCTGCTGCTTCTACTTGAAATCGGTAGCGAGTAGCGAGGCAGTTGCAGCTACTGCTATTTTTTTACGGCTGCACCTAAAGGCTATAAGGGTCCGGACCAGTTCAGTAGCAGTAGCGAGGTAGTAACAATAGTGTTAAGCAGTAGAAGTAGCTATTAGGCAGTTTCTCTTTTGATATAATATCCAACTTTCAGTTCAAGAATAATTTATTCAATAATGCAAAGAAATGTTTGTTTATTTACAGCTACTGTTATTCTAATCTGCAAAACTTTATTTAGTGGTTTTTACTTCATGCCCTACTTTTGTTTTATGTTTTATTCTATATTCAAATTAAATCGATTCAATATTCTATTTATGTGGGATATATGAATGTAGAACCACTAGGTGAAATGAGCATAATCTTGATGCACAGACTTTTGAAAAATAAAAATAAAATCAAAACATTTGAAGAAAATAACACACATGTTAATGCGTAATACTCTAGAGGTGAGATAATATATGTAAGAGATCGAGACCGAGACCGAGACCGAGACCGAGACCGTAGGTGAATTCCATATCATTTATATAATATATTTCATATGTATTTCAGGTTGATATGTGTAAGAGATCGATACGGATGTAGGTTTCCAGTTCGGGTAAGGGTAAGGAAATGTAAGGTGTGACTACATTGAGTGAAGGATCTAACTCACGACTTAAGGAAGAGATACCAGACTCAACTTTTGTAGAGAATGTGAAAAAGACGAAAAGGGGACATCAGAATTGAATATAATAGCAACTACATTGAAAGATCGTAAAGATACAAATTTAATTGGGTTTGGGCAGCCTATTGGAGATGAGTCAATTTAATTAAGTTTTATGCTTGGGATTGTGGAACGAGAGTACGTAGCAATAACATACCCTAGTTGGGATATGGTGACTAATGAAATAAAGAATCAAATATGGGAGTTTATAACTGTAAGTATTTTATTTTTTTGTTGATGAAAATTCAATAATTTTGATTGGTTAATTTCGGATTGTTGTGTTTTTTTTATCACATTTGACTAATCATAGACTTATACGTTTGCACATTTCTTTTTATTAAATGCAGCAAAAATATAATTTTGATGAGTTTCGGAAGGACATTATTTTAGGCCACATAGGGAAGATGTGGAAGGATTTTAAATCAAAATTGTCAAAAAAACTACTAAAGTTAGCTCAAGGCCCAAATATAACTCATCATCTCGCTCTTATGAAACCACCTGAAGTAAAGTCTAATGAATGGGATGAATTTGTCAAAGATCTTTTATCCCCTAAATTCAATGTAAGTGCTATTTCATTGACTGTATGATTGTTTTTTACTTTTAGAGCTTAATTGTGCCTTATCAATACTCTTTCATATTTTTTGTAGCTTATAAGTGACAAACACAGAGAAGCTAGGGCAAAACAAATTTATCCACATAGAACTAGTCGTAGAGGCTATCCTAGACTTATGGAGATAATGGTACTTTTTATATTGAATTTCATAATTGTTATTATATCTTTTTGTAGTATTATGTATTGATATTCTATTTGATTTTGTGCTTATTTTGAAGAAAACTGAAAATCCACATCAAGTAATTCGTAGAGTTGATGTTTGGTTAAGGGTACACAAAAGGAGTACTGGAGATCCGGTCAATCAAGTTGTTGGCGAAGTTATAGTGATGACAAAAATATTTAAACCACTACATATATATAACTTAATTTTGATGCTTTATTATTATATTCGTATTTTTGTTAAGGTTGATTTTTTTATTCTTTTCTTAGACAAAGATTGAATAAATTCCATCTCATGAATCGTCTTTATAAAAGATAATGTGATAACAAAGGTGCTTGGTCTTGAATGTCCTAGTCGGGTTCATAGTCTTGGATTTGGGATTACATCTACAAAGGTTGATTTCGCATTACAAAGCAATGCAAGGGTTACGACACTTGAAAATCAAATTCAAAAACTTTTGGAATGGAAGACACACGTCCAAAGCTTAATGAAACAAGGAAACATGCCAAATTTGGTAATTTACTAAATTAAGCTTGGTGCTAAATATCTATTTCATGTTTCTTTTTATTAATCTCTCATAAAATTATATTTAGGGTCAACATAGAGGTATTGAGGATAATATAAACGACTTGACACCTACTCCACAGATTATTGTCAACAAACTTGTGTTATCTAAATTTGTCCTTAGTGTAATTAATGATCGTTGATATTTTTTCATTATTGTTAGTCCCATGGAAAAAGTACATGTACACCAAGTTCTTCAAATAGGAGGAATAAAACATGCAAATTGTTACACTTGTTGGGTACATGAGAAGAGGTGATTGATGGACAAATCGAATCTACAGATTCAAAGTCAATGGTCCACCATCAAATGTTGGGACATGATTGTTATAAAGTGTGGATTATTCAAACTATTGTTCCAAAAGTGTCGGTGTTTCGATACTCGGATGAGTTTGCTACACTTGATGATGCAAAAGGAAGTACCATTGCATGGACACACCGATACATTAAGTTTAACTAATTATGTAAGTCATATAACATGTATTTTCATATAAATTATAATCCTTTTACCAATATTTCAAGCTAGGTCGTGTGGGATAGTGAATATTTATGTTGATGAAAATGTGCTCATTTGTGTTCTAATTGGTGTAAATGATTATTGATAGTTTAATAGTAGCTTTTGCTGTTGTTGAGTTGAATTTTAATGTTAAAACAGGTTGGATTTTATTAATAAATAAAGGAAACTCTGCTGAAATTTTAAAAAATAATAAATGATTTTAAAAATAATTAACACGATGATATGTGGATTGCCCTAGTTAAATATATTACTAACTTTACATATTATATAATAATATCATTATGTCGAAATATTAGATATTGGACTAAATTATGTTTATTTTTTCTTCCACGGGTCCAATTACCATTTGGTTCAATGTGTTTTTGGATTTTGGGACGATGAATTGCTTTTGGCTTTAGGAAGGATTCAATCTTTTTTTTAGGAGGATACAACTTGAAGATTACTTTGACTGCTTTGAGATGAATTATGTTTAGAACTTCTTTTATGTTATTTGACTTTGTTTCGAATATGTGGTTAGAGATCAATATATTATTTATATCTATTACCTTATGTTTTAAGACTTTATTTTGGATATTATTATTATGAATGGAACATACTTTCAGTTATTTTCATAGCTTTAAAATGTAACGTAATGAATTGTGATATAATTTATGCAAGATGTTGACTAATAAAAAACTGTATTTTTAAAAAATTAAAATAACTTTCACGATACAATTGAAGTGTCGAGGAAAACAATTTGCACGACACCTAATGAAATGCTATAGAAATTTACAAAGACACCTAACATTAGTCGTGAAACTATTTGGACGACACCTGACAAGTGTCGCGGAAAGGGGTGGACTTTCTGTGACCCCCTTTCAATGACACGATATTTGTGTTATAAAAACCCTTTGACGACACCCATAGGTATTTTTTAGAAAGTACTTACAAGGACACCTAACTAGTGTCGTCAAAAAGTTTCGATGACACCTTCCAGGTGTCGTGAAAAGCATTGGACTTTCAACAACTCTCCCACTCAATGACACCCTAAAGGTATTATAAAAACCCTTTCACGACTTATTTCAAGTGTCGTGGAAGTGAATTTTTCTTTTAGTGTGAGAATGTGGAGAGTTCACTTTGGTTATCCGCAAATTATAAATGGCCTTGAGAGAGGAAATAACATATTAAAAAAATCACAATAACCTTTTATCTTTGAATGAAGTCCCAGTGGCCTTTGATTAAAAAACATATATGCTTTTCAATGCACAATAGCCAGAGAAAAAAATATAGAAGTAAAACCTCACTAATCATAACAAAAAAAATCACAATAGCCGTTTATTCGATCATTTAGACCCACACCGTAGCTGCTCCAATGGCCTTTTATAAAAAAAATATGCTCATAGTTTGATGCAATGGACAAAAGTCAGAGGAAAAATATAGAAGAAAAATATCATTAGTCATAAGGAAAGATTAAACATATAAAGATATATGCAAAAAGGGAAAGGCGTGAGGTTTTGTGGGAGAAAGAGAGAGAGGAATAATTTGATGGACGAAGAGAGAGGGGGAGAGAATGACCCTTATAATAACTGAATGAAGCATTAGTTTGTCTGTGAAATAGCGAGATGTCTGTGAGAGTAGAGAAAAAGATATTTTATGCCAAAATTAATTATAATGTCCCGTTGATACATTAGAGAGCAAAAGACATTTTGGGTGGGAGAGAGTAGTGGGATAAGAAGAGTTGTGTGAGATACATAGGAGACTGTTGATGAGGTGAGATGTTATTGCTGAGAGAATATGGGAGATGGTTTCGTTTGAGATAGATATTAATGAGAGAAGAGAGAGAGAGAAAGAAAGAGAGACGGTATGTGAGAGTGAGAGAGAGAGAGAGAGAGAGAGAGAGAGAGAGAGAGAGAGAGAGAGAGAGAAGGGTGAATGGAATTAAATTTAAGGTTAAAAGAGGGATTTCTTATTAAATGGGGTTAATTTGGTCATATGACCATTCCAAAAGATTTTTAGGTTGTAGAGATAGATATTATAAAGACGTTTTTAATGTGGTTGTCCACTATAACCTGTCCCACATTGGAAAAGTAGGCTTTTGGGATAAGATGACTTTTATTATAAATAAAGGGGTGACCCCGTCATTATTGACAAACAAATTAATGAGATCTTTTCTTCTCTCTAAAATTATCTCTGTGTCCTATTTCTCTTAACACGTTATCAGCACGAATATACAAACTTGAACCTATAATTTTTGTTTCCACGCTACCATTTGGCGTCAGTTGGTTCAAATGGAATTATCCTTCAATTAACACTAGGCATCCTTTTCTTATTTGGTTCTAATAAATAGAATAACATGCTTTACATAAACACAAAACAAAAGGTAAGATCTAGGGCTATTCAGCACATCAGCTGCATATAGCATCCAATATAAGAGCTTGGGGCTCTTAACAAATCAATTGACATGTTTCCCATTCCTTATATTAGGAAATAAAGAAAAAATCATAATCTCCTTTTGATATTTTTTTTACATGTCCATAATTTCTTTTTTATTCTGGAAACTTGATCAACACACGTACACTTGCCAATATGTGAATATTTTTTTTGTAATTATCTATTGGTGGTACATGTGTGTGTGTGTGTGTGTATATATATATATATATATATATATATATATATATATATATATATATATATATATATATGTACTAATATAAATTTAGATTTGATTATTTTTTTCATGAGTTGTTCTATGAATATGACATTTAAATCAATTTATTAATATTGTCACATGTTATATGATGATTATAATTTTTATATCAGAGATCAATTAAAATTTTAATCTCTCGATGGATATTTAAATTTATGTACCTAAAGTTCTCAATTAGTAAATAAAATTTTAGGACCTGAAGTTCCTAATTACCTTATAATAGTTGCGACTTGAAGTTCGCAATTCATGTTCAATTTTTTGGACCTGATAATAAAATGTACCGTAAAATCAAATCTGAAGTTTTAATTATTTCTATAATAGGTCAAGGAATACAAAAGTACCATAACAATTATTTATATCAGGACCCGAAGTTCCAATAAATTTTTCTTTAATCAAAGATGAAGTTTTGATTTTTGGAACTTGAAATTTCTAATAATTGGGGCCTAAAGTTCTCAATTACCATTCAATTTAGGACTTGAATTGTTATTTACATTATGGACCTGACGTTTTGAATAATATATACCCTTCATCGAAACTCGAAGTTCTAATTATTTCTATCATAGAGTAAGGGACATCAAACGTTCCCAAATAAATTATAATTTGGATCTGAAGTTCCAAATAATTTTTTTTTTAAAATATGATCAAACCTGATGTTTTGACACAATAGGGTAGAGACTTTAAAGTCCTTATACTTATCAATATTTACCCAGAGTTTAATTGTTTGATGTGTTGATCTGAAGTTCCAAGAAATAAATAACACGGACTTGAAGTTCTAATTATAATTTTTTTTTTATTATGCATTACATATTTCTGATTGTAATTTACTTATTATACAGTTTAAAAATGTCAAATAGCACTAAACTCGAATTTGAAGCACTTGAAACTTCTAGGGTGAATTATCTTAATTGGTCTGAAGACGCTGAACTCCACCTCCAAGCGCAAAATCTTGGTGATACAATAACACTTGAAAATACCATGTCCCGGCAGGACAAAGCTAAGGTCCTTATATTCCTTAGACATCACATACACAATGATGTGAAAAGTGAGTACCTAACTTTGAAAGATCCTCTTGATTTATGAAAATCCCTGAAGGAGCTCTATGACCATAAAAAATTTGTCATACTTCCATGTGCACGCCATGAATGGCTCGACTTGAGATTTTAAGATTTTAAGACTGTGTCTGAATACAATTCTGTTATGTTCAAGATTACCTCCAAGCTAAAGCTATATGGAGAAAAGGTAGAGGATGCAGATATATTGGAGAAAATATTCTCAATATTTCATGCCTCGAATATGCTCCTACAACAGCAATATTGAGAGCGAGGGTTTAAAAGGTACTCGGAACTAATCTCATGTCTCCTAGTCGCTGAGCGGAACAATGACTTACTGATGAAGAATCATACATCTAGACCCATTGGATATGTAGCACTATCTGAAGTGAATGATAACTCTGTTCAAAAAAATGAAAGAGGTCGAGGAAATATGTGGTTGGGCAGTGAAAACTCCAGAAGAGGTGGCTACCATAATCAAGGTCCTAGACAAAATAAGAAATTCAGGAACCACTAGAAGTGGAATAATCCCAACAATAAAGAGAATCAGAAGTCAAACCCACAGAATTGTAACACCCCGAAATTTTGAGGATTAAATATTTAATTATTTTGGGAGTTATAAAAATATTTAAATTGGAGAAACTTAAATTCATGAGTTGGAGAATTTATTTGAGTGAGCCAAATTATTTATAATTGGTGACTTCTAAGTTTCATGGTTCGAAATCTCGTGTGTCGCATTTTGTGATCGTGATTTGGAAATGACAAAAAGAATTTCGAATGAAAATTCCAAGTGCACGATTGCGTCCGGATGGGTCGAGATAGTCAGAAACGAGTACCCGGGGGTAGTAATTGGGTCTCGGGGTATTTTTGGGTGTAATCGGGCCCACACGGGGTGAGTTGGGCCATTTTAATTAGGCCCAGATGGACAAAAACGGGATTGAGGGTTCTTAACCAAATTAAGAGACTAGGGAACGGCATTCAACACAACTCTAAACCTAGTGTTTGAGAGGAAATTTGGGGAAAGCAAACCAAGAGCAATTGGGAGTATTTTGGAGCCAAATTAAGGGATTAATTTGGGGTGTTGTTCATCAACCATTCTCTACACCTACGGAATCAGACCCTACAAACGATTTTAGGAAAGTGGTTAATTTGCTGTAAATGGTGATATCCAATTCATATTTTAGTGATGTGTAAACTAAAATTCATTTTGGGGATAAATGGGTACAAAATGGGGGTTTTGTTCATGGAACTATTGAATGAGATTCAAAGTAAGAATTAGTTGTGTTGTATATCTCTGAGTGTAGATATCTGATTTGAATGAGAAATCGGAATATAAAATGGTGGAATTTGAATCTGGAATTTGGAGTTGTAGAACAAAGTTAATGGAGATCTATAGAAAAACCCATTTCGAAAATTGTGAGATAAGTTGAGAAATTCATATACTAGAAAGTGTATATGATGTATAATATCAAAGTCCAATATGTTTATGTGGTGGATGAATTGATTAAAGATTGAAATTAAGGTTTATAAACCTTGAATTTTCGTTAATGGTGGAATTCAGTAGGGAAGGAGAACTGCCACGAAAGGATCGATCGATCGATCGGGGGCCATCGATCGATCGATGATGGGAAAACCTTGGCAGGTCGGGCAGGTTGATGTTTTGCCTTGTTTTCTTTTGATGTTGGGTATAATTTTGATTGGTGAAAAATTATAGAGAAGTTAATAGCTAGGCACTCAAACGATAGCTATTAGGAATGTACAATTTAAGTTAAAAGTTGAGACTTAAAGTGAGAATTTTGGGTGAAACATATTTAATGTAATTCTGGACCAAGTGGACGAGTCCAGTATGTTGGTAATTATAGGTAAATATAATGGGAAATTTATGGAGATGAATGTGTGACACATTGTGGGTGAATATGTGGGAATGAAATTATGAGATGTAAAAATGGACCAAGTAGTGAGTCTGGGTATATTAGTTAAGTGACACCAAAGCATTAAATTAATTATTGAGAGAGTAATTAATTTAGAGTCGGACCATAGACTCGGGAAATATTAAGTTATGGGCCAAGTGAGCGAATCTGGGTAGGATGGTTGGGCGATGCCAAGTAATCAAATTAATTGAGCTGTTAATTAATTTAATTAGAGTCGGGTAGTAGACTCGGGTAAGTATTAAATTAATGGGTGAAATAATTAATTTAATTAGAGTCGGATTGTAGACTCGGGTATGTATTAAATTAATGGGTGTAATAATTAATTTAATTAGAGTCGGATTGTAGACTCGGGTAGGTATTAGATTAATGGGTGTGATAATTAATTTAATTAGAGTCGGATTATAGACTCGGGTAGGTATTAAATTAATTGGTGTGATAATAAATTTAATTAGAGTCGGATTGTAGACTCGGGGAGGTATTAAATTAATAAGTGTGTTAATTAATTTAATTAGAGTCGGACGATAGACTCGGGGAGTTATTAAATTAATAACTTGTTAATTAATTTAATTAGAGTCGGATGAGAGACTCGGGGAGTTATTAAATTAGTAAGTGTATTAATTAATTTAATTAGAGTCGGACGATAGACTCAGGGAGGTATTAAATTAATAAGTGTGTTAATTAATTTAATTAAAGTCGGACCATAGACTCTGGGAAAGTATTATATTAATCGAGGTGTGAATTAATTATATTAGAGTCGGACCATAGACTCGGGAAGATGATAAATTATTAAGTGAGAAAATTAATTATGTGGAGTCGGGCCACAGACTCAGGAAATTACAGGCTACTGTACGGGATTTTGGGTACACGGTAAAGCGGTGGTTTATATTATATATATACGGTGTAGTGATAGTAAATATAAATGTGTATATATTGTGTGTGATATTAAATATCAGTGACTAGATATTTATTCAAGTTATATACTCTAGTGCTATCAGGGGAGGTTGCGCGATGTGGGTGAATCCCCTAGCTTGAGGAGTAGGGTGAGTATATCCCCAGGTCATAGCGTCCGGTATATGGGTGAGGGGATTATCTCACTTTTAAGGAAGGAATATGACCTCCTCCACTTCGTTTATGTTTTGGGACACGTTGGTGTGCGATTCCAACTTGGGTAACTTGGTTATGTGAGCACACCTAGTGAGATAGCACTTTAGAGGGAATCATCCGGTGAGGGTATACTCGGAGGGATGGATATACATATGTTATATGTGTGGATGTTTTAGTAAAGGTACGTTTATAATGGTATTCAATATTATATGCGGAGAATAATATAATGTGAGATGTATTTACCTTATATAACTTGTGACACGGTTATATGCTACTATTTAAGAAGGAATTAATTATGTTAATTGTGAGATAACTTATAATTTAAGAATCATTATACTCGGGTTAGAGTAGTATGGAAAGGGGAGGTTATACCAGGACTAGTTGAATGGGGTAGTGCAACTAGGTGGGGGTCAAGGTAACCGTTAGGTGTGCACAATAGTGGAGGGGTGAGATTGTCCACAAGGGAGTGCGACACTAACATAAATATGAAGCGCATTCATGCATTTTAAATTACTGCAGTTAATTCACTTGCTAAATATTTCAAAATATTTTGTGTTCTAACCCTTGCTATAAGACTATTTTCAAAACCTTTTAGGTGTGTCGAGCTATAGGGACGCCAGGATTGATATTCTATTCTAGGGACACGGATCTGCGGCATATGTGGATGCTAGCAGGATCTTGGATTAGATGCATTGTTCTTTCATTCCTAGAGTTGGAATCATTTATCAGTTCAGTTTTCATATTTTGATTCAGGTGTTAAATATTTGTATTGGGCTATTTATTTGGTGGCCGATGGTTTATTCGGCTTGTCGTC
Source organism: Sambucus nigra (assembly GCA_949130495.1). Taxonomy (NCBI): domain Eukaryota; kingdom Viridiplantae; phylum Streptophyta; class Magnoliopsida; order Dipsacales; family Adoxaceae; genus Sambucus; species Sambucus nigra. The sequence continues at coordinate 183,941,874 of OX422207.1, forward strand.
TTATTATTTATTTAGTTCATTTAATTCAGTTATATGAATGGATTATAATTATTTCTGCATGTACTATTTGGTTTAAATAAAAAGTTAAAAAAAATTGGCACCAGCTTTTGGAATACTAGGTGGTTAGTATGTTTTAAAAAGTTTTTCGATAGTGATGCTAAGGATGATCCCACTAGGATTCCTGTTTTAATTTGTTATAGGACTGATCACCCGATATTTTATTAGGCGGGGTGTCACAGATGGTATCAGAGCATCAGGTTCTAGTGTTCTTAGTATTTGTGCGGCTTTTCACGTTTCGTCTTAGAAATCTTTGATATAGAGCCCTATTATAGGATTGTTGTATTCTCATACGTATGCGCATATACGTTCTTATGCCAAATTTGTATTTGAGAGTGAACTCATACGATTCGATTCTCATTCCAGATGTCGCCCAGAAGAGAGAGCACAGATAGGGAAGTAGGAGGGGATGAGACTAGAGAGGCTCGTCAGGAGCAAGAGTTACTACAGCAACTACCAGAGATGATTTTAGTAGCATAGGTAACTGAACTAGTGGCGCAGTCATTTGAAGCGACGGTGGTCGCAATGGCAGGGTAATTTTCATGAGATCAGCCACAAGTGTTAATGTCACCAGATGTTCAGGCCACGCGGGGCTGTCGGGGTGACAGCAAGTACGAGAGATTTTTCAAGAGTGGGCATCCACCAGAGTTGTGAGGTGGTTCAGATGTAGTGCTAGCGTTTCAAGGAAGAGAGATATCCAGCGTCACGTATGCATGGGAGATTTCGATGAGGTGCGAAAGCAAATGCTAGACACCGTTAGTTTAGTGGGAACAGCGCTACAGTGGTGGGAGTCGATCACCACAGTTGAGGAAAGGGATACACTAGCTATTGCATAGTTTTGGGTGTGGTTCGACCGCAAGCACTTTCCTCCAGTGGTTGAGACCAAAATGAGAGAAAAACTTTAAGAGGTGTCTCAAGGGGACCGTTCAGTGGCCGATTATGAGGAAAAAAAATTTACTTGTTTGGCAAATTTTGTACCGGATAAGGTAAGCGATGAAGAAAGAAAGTAAGGTTTGTGAAATGGTTAGTCTGGAGAATCAGACGACATTTAATTGGTAATTCCGCATTAGTAGCTTATACTGATGTCGTTAACGCAACACTCCTGCACTATTGGGAATATCGCTTCCACGCGAAAGGAAGTGGGAGGGGAGTGGAAACTAGCCAGTCGTATAAGGTTGGAGGGAACAGTACCAGTGGGGTATCCCAGCAGCAGGCAGGGGGAGATCATGGGTAGGATTTTTGACAGGGAAATCGTGCTAAACTTAGAGCTGGGGGTTATCGACAGGATGGCAAGGAATTCCAACAAAATCGACATGGAAGGGATCAGTGGTAGGGTGAATGTATTAGAAGGTGTTTAGTTATGGGGAAGCGGGACACATGAAGAGAGATTGTCTTAAGCGAGGCAGGGATCAACTACAGGACGAGGTCCTGGATGTACAGCCACTATAGCAAGTAATGGGCGCATTCGGGCAGGGAGAAGATGCTCCGGAACCCGAGGATCAACCGTTGCAGCTGTAGTATGGAGGTAATTATTTTTACCCTATGGGCATGGGATATATTTTGGAGTGACAAGGAGGATGTCACAATATAATACTTATTTTTCACTAGAGTTCGCGGGTGAGTCAAATTTAGTGGGTGCGTAGGTTGTAGCAGCCATAGTATGTGGATAAACTTTTCATGGGGTAGCGGAGTTCCTTGGTGTTCTTCACGGGAGAGTGGAGGTGTACACTGAGTGAAGGTTTGAATTATGTGAAGAGTTACTAATTTCGAGAATTATGGGAGTAGGGTTGATAATATTTTTTAAATATCGGCTGGATAGTGATAGGATTTGAACTATTGTGAATAGTGGGGGTAAGTTTTGGTGTTCGTGACACCAGGATATGATTGGTACGAGGTATCACCTAAGAGGGCATTTAGCCTATGTATATGTGTGTATTTATGTTATATTGTGTGGTACGATAGACACAAAGTGAGGTCTTGTGTTCTCACATTTTTATCCCGGTAAGTAGGGGTGTTTACTGAAGTGAATCAGGGTGGTTAGATTTGTTTTTGAGCAAAGAGAGATAGGTCGGGGTTTATTTTGGGCAAGGACTAGTGATAGTAAGGGCGCAGTATTTTATGTTGTATTTGGTAGCATAAGGGTAAGCGTATATACTTTTGTGTTAAGAGACAAGTATTTAGGGGTACGTGCTATGGGCTGAGGGTCTAACAGATCTCAACGACCAATAATGCTCTGTAGTAGTGTATCGGGGGGGTTCCTTGTTTGGATTTCGCTTTGTGAGACATCCCACGCATGAAACTTAGCGCAACGTTGGAAAGTGGGGAGATGTCTGGTCGTTAGTACATGGGTTGGGTACCCCGGGCAGTAGATATATATGTGTGATGTGACTACGGGTTTGAAGTTATATTACGGTTTACGACTAGCATAGTCGGGTAACTTTCGTGCGGTAAAGCACGAGGATAGGGTGTATGGGCACCCGGGTTAATTAAGGCCCATTTCGTGCGGTTAAGCACGAGTATAGGGTGTTTGGGTGCCTTGGTTAATTTAAATGCATATTTGTGTAACGTATGGTTGAAGCGGATGGGATAGATATAGCGGGTTTGGAGGCACATGACTAGAGAGTGATATGCGAAGCTTGGAACGTTACGCTCATCTTAATTTCGAGGACGAAATTCCTTTGTAGGGGGGTAGTATGTAACACCCCGCAATTTTGAGGATTAAATATTTAATTATTTTGGGAGTTATAAAAATATTTAAATTGGAGAAACTTAAATTCATGAGTTGGAGAATTTATTTGAGTGAGCCGAATTATTTATAATTGGTGACTTCTAAGTTTAATGGTTCAAAATCTCGTGTGTCGCATTTTGAGGTCATGAGTTGGAAATGACAAAAAGTATTTCGGATGATAATTCTAAGTGCGCGGTTGCGTCCGTATGGGTCGAAATAGTCAAAAAAGAGTACCCGGGGGTAGTAATTGGGTCTCGGGATATTTTTGGGCGTAACCGGGCCCACATGGGATGAGTTGGGCCATTTTAATTAGGCCCATATGGCCAAAACGGGATTGAGGGTTCTTAAACAAATTGAGAGACTAGGGAACGACAGTCAACACAACTCTAAACCTAGGGTTTGAGAGGAAATTTGGGGGAAAGCAAACAAAGAGCAATTGGGAGTCTTTTGGAGCCAAATTAAGGGATTAATTTGGGGTGTTCTTCATCAACCATTCTCTACACCAACGGAATCAGACCCTACGAACGATTTCAGGTAAGTGGTTAATTTTCTGTAATGTGTAAATGGTGATATCCAATTCATATTTTAGTGATATGTAAACTAAAATTCGTTTTGGGGATAAATGGGCACAAAATTGGGTTTTTGTTCATGGAACTATTGAATGAGATTCAAAGTAAGAATTAGTTGTGTTGTATATCTCTGAGTGTAGATATCTGATTTGAATGAGGAACCGGAATATAAAATGGTGGAATTTGGAATTGTAGAACAAAGTTAATGGAGATTTATAGAAAAACCCATTTCGAAAATTGTGAGATAAGTTGAGAAATTCATATACTAGAAAGTGTATATGATGTATAAGATCAAAGTCCAATATGTTTATGTGATGGGATGACTTGATTAGAGGTTGAAATTAAGGTTTACAAACCTTGAATTTTCGTTAATGGTGGAATTCAGTAGGGAAGGAGAACTGCCACGAAAGGATCGATCGATCAATCGGGGGCCATCGATCGATCGACGATGGGAAAACCTTGGCAGGTCAGGCAGGTTGATGCTTTGCCTTGTTTTCTTTTGATGTTGGGTATATTTTTAATTGGTGAAAAATTATAGAGAAGTTAATAGCTAGGCGCTCAAAAGATAGCTATTAGGAATGTACAATTTAAGTTAATAGTTGAGACTTAAAGTGTGAATTTTGGGTGAAACATATTTAATGTAATTCTGGACCAAGTGGACGAGTCCGGGTATGTTGGTAATTATAGGTAAATATAATTGGGAAATTTATTGTGATGAATGTGTGACACATTGTGGGTGAATATGTGGGAATGAAATTTTGAGATGTAAAAATGGACCAAGTGAGTGAGTCCGGGTATGTTGGTTAAGTGACACCAAAGTATTGAATTAATTATTGAGAGAGTAATTAATTTAGAGTCGGAACATAGACTCGGGAAATATTAAGTTATGGGCCAAGTGAGCGAGTCCGGGTAGGATGGTTGGGCGATGCCAAGTAATCAAATTAATTGAGGTGTTAATTAATTTAATTAGAGTCAAATTGTAGACTCGGGTAAGTATTAAATTAATGGGTGTAATAATTAATTTAATTAGAGTCGGATTGTAGACTCGGGTAAGTATTAAATTAATGGGTGTAATAATTAATTTAATTAGAGTTGGATTGTGACTCGGGTAGGTATTAGATTAATGGGTGTGATAATTAATTTAATTAGAGTCGGATTGTAGACTCGGGGAGGTATTAAATTAATAGGTGTGATAATTAATTTAATTAGAGTCAGATTGTAGACTTGGGGAGGTATTAAATTAATAGGTGTGATAATTAATTTACTTAGAGTCGGATTGTAGACTCGGGGATGTATTAAATTAATAAGTGTGTTAATTAATTTAATTGGAGTCGGACGATAGACTCGGGGAGTTATTAAATTAATAAGTGTGTTAATTAATTTAATTAGCGTCGGACGATAGACTCGGGGAGGTATTTAATTAATAAGTGTGTTAATTAATTTAATTAGAGTTGGACAATAGACTCGGGGAAAGTATTTTATTAATTGAGGTGTGAATTAATTATATTAGAGTAGGACCATAGACTCGGGAAGATGATAAATTATTAAGTGAGAAAATTAATTATGTTCAGTCGGGCCACAAACTTAGGAAATTACAAGCTACTGTACGGGATTTTGAGTACACGGTAAAGCCGGGGTTTATATTATATATATAAGGTGTAGTGACTGTATATATAAATGTGTATATATTGTGTGTGATATTAAATATCAGTGACTAGATATTTATTCAATTTATATACTCTAGTGCTATCAAAGGAGGTTGCGCGATGTGGGTGAATCCCCTATCTTTAGGAGTACGGCGAATATATCCCTAGGTTATAGCGTCCGATATATGGGTGCGGGGATTATCTCACTTTCAAGGAAGGAATATGACCGCCTCCACTTCGTTTATGTTTTGGGACAAGTTGGTGTCCGATTACAACTTGGATAACTAGGTTATATGAGCACACCTAGTGAGATAGCACTTTAGAGGGAATCATCCGGCGAGGGTATACTCGGAGGGATGGATATACGTATGTTATATGTGTGGATGTTTTAGTAAAGGTACGTATATAATGGTATTCAATATTATATGCAGGGAATAATACAATGTGTGATGTATTTACCTCACATAACTTGTGACATGGTTATATGCTTCTATTTAAGAAGGAATTAATTAAGTTAATTGTAAGATAACTTATAATTCAAGAATCCTTATACTCGGGTTAGAGTAGTATGGCAAGGGGAGGTTATACCAGGGCTAGTTAGACGGGGTATTGCAACTAGGTGGGGGTCAAGGTAACCGTTAGGTGTGCACAATAGTGGAGGGGTGAGATTGTCCACAAGGGAGTGCGACACAAACATAAATATGGAGCGCATTCATGCATTTTAAATTACTGCAGTTAATTGACTTGCTAAATATTTTCAAAATATTTTGGGTTTTAACCCTTGCTATAAAACTATTTTCAAAACCTTTTAGGTGTCCAGTCACAGGGACGCCAGGATCGATATTCTATTCCAGGGACACGGAGCTGTGGCATATGTGGATGCTAGCAGGAGCTTGGATTAGACGCATCGTTCTTTCATTCCTAGAGTAGGAATCATTTATTAGTTCAGCTTTCAGATTTTGATTCAGGTGTTGAATATTTGTATTGGACTATTTATTTGGTGGCCGATGGTTTATTCGGCTTGTCGTCTTATTATTTGTTTAGTTCATTTAATTTAGTTGTGTTAATGGATTATAATTATTTCCGTATGTACTGTTTGGTTTAAATAAAAAGTTAAAAAAAATTTGGCACCAGATTTTGGAATACTAGGTGGTTAGTATGTTTTAAAAAAAAATTCGACAATGATGCTAAGGATGATCCCACTGGGATTCCTGTTTTAATTCGGTATAGGAATGATCACCCGGTATTTTATTAGGCGGAGTGTCACAAGAATTCAAATTATATTTGCTATAGATGTGGCTGAAGTGGGCATAGGACATGTACCTGTCATTTGTCCAAAAAACTTGTGAAAAAATATCAAGCCTCGAAAAGCAAAAAGGAGAGACAAACATTATGGAAGGTCCTGAAGACCGTTAGAAACTTGACGATACTGATCTCAATTTCAATGATTTTTTTTAAGATGATGATGGAAATGCTATTGATGATGAGACATTTGATAGCATGCTTGCAGAACCATCAGAGACGGTCCTGAAGACCTAAATTTATTTATTTATTTGCTTTATCTTTTCTATTGAGACATTAGTAGTTTATCATTAGAGCTTAGACAATTTTATTTAATATCTTTATTTTGAGAATTTATTAGTTAATGGAATGGTTTTGATCATTTTTTAAGCTTATATGATTGGTGGATTGAATTTCAATTTATATTTAATTATGTTAAAGGTATGGATCCGAAAATAAGTGCAATCGATGACACTTGTCTGGTAGACAGTGGGACAACCCACACCATTTTAAAAAAAAATAGAAGTTTTTCTCAAACTTGGTATACAATACAACGAATGTTTCCACTATAGTTGGTCCTGCCAAGATTATTGAAGGCTCTGGAAGAGCCCAAGTGGTGCTACCTAATGGTACCCACTTATTCATAAATAATGCTATATACTCAAGAAATTCCAGAAGAATTTTTTTTTATTTTAAGGACATAAGAGTGAATGGGTATCATATTGAAACATTTAATGAAGGTAATTAAGAGTTCTTTTGCATTACTTCTAGTTTTGGAAGCCAGAAGCTCACATTAGAGAAATTGCCTGCATTATCCATAAGGTTATACCATAAAACAATTAATGTTGTAGAATCATATACTATCATGAGCCGGAAGCTCAATGATCCTTATAATTTAATATTGTGGCATGACTGATTGGGTTACCCTGGATCAAACATGTTGCGTCAAATTATAAACAACACATATGGGAACTCTTTAACAAACAAACAACTTACCTTACCTGATGATCATTTTTGCACCCCTTGTTCGCAAGATAAATTAATCACTAAACCATCTTTTCCCAAAATAGCTTCTGAGTCATCATTATTTTTATAAAGAATTCAAGGGGATATTTTTGGTCCCATTCACCCTTTTAGTGGACCTTTTAAATATTTTATGATTTTAATTGATACATTTACTTGTTGGTCTCATGTTTGTTTGTTATCTACACGTAATTTGGCTTTTGCAAAATTACTTGCTCAAATCATAAAACTTAGAGCACATTTTCCTGATCAACACATTAAATCCATTCGTTTAGATAACACGGGAGAATTAACTTCTCAATTTTTTGATGGCTATTGTTTATCATAAGGAATTTATGTTGAGCACCAAGTCCCCCATGTCCATACCTAAAATGGTCTAGATAAGTCTTTGATTAAACGTTTGTAACTTATCATAGGCCCACTGCTTCTCACCTTTTTCACCTTTTCAACTTGTGTCTCGATGTCAACCAATTATATCACACTTGCATAAATTTGGTTGTGTAGTGCACGTGCCCATCCCCTCACCCTAGCGTACCAAAATGGGTCCCCAACATCGTTTGGGAATATATGTTGGTTATGATTCACCATAAATCATTCGTTATATTGAGCCACTGACAGGTGATACGTTTTTCGCCAGATTTGCGAATTGTCATTTTGATGAGGCATTCTTCTAACCGTTAGGGGAATTAAAGAATGTATCAGACGTATGGTCCGTTCCTGAAGAACGGAGAGAAATAACATGGAACACTTACACTTTGTCTCATCTAGACCCCCGTACTGCTCAATGTGAGCATGAAGTGAGAAGGATATTGCATCTTCAGAAAATTACAAATAAATTACCCGATGCATTCAATGATACTGCAAAAGTAACCAAGTCTCATGTACCTAGTGCAAGAATTTATGTACTAGTGGGACAAACGTTGACATCAGCAACAAATGAATTTATTACACGCCAGAAGTGTGGAAGACTTATAGGTTCCAAAGACTCTGCTTCCCCGAAAGTGGAGATCAAATGAAAAATCATGCCCTAATAATCTTCCCGAAGAGATTATGAATAAAAGATCGACTTTCTCTGAAACCCCAAAAGAGGTTATTGTTTTTGGAAACACACAAGTCGCTGAAGTGACTGTACAAGCCCCTGAAGAGGCAAAGGTACCTAATAATAATAATGAGATCTCTATATTTTATACATATTCGGGAGAAATGTGGGATCGTAAATAAACTGTCATCGATGATATATTTTCATATAAAGTAGCTACATAACTTCAAAGGACAATGATAAGGACAATAAAAACACGCACTCTAAATGAATGTCGATAAAGAGTAGATTGGCCAAAATGGAAAATTCCCATCAAGGCAGAATTCGAGTCTTTAAATAAACGTTGTGTATTATGACCTATAGTACAAACCCCAAAAGGTTTTAATTCGGTAGGTTACCGATGGGCTTTTGTAAGAAAAATAAATGAAAAGAATGAAATCACTTGATATAAGGAACGACTTGGGGCACAAGATTACTCACAAAAACTTGAGATTGATTTGAGGAAATATACTCTCCCGTTATGGACAGTATAACTTTTAGATATCTAATTAGCTTAGCGATTTCTAAAAATTTTGATATGAGACTGATGGATGCTATGACTGCTTCTTTATACGGGGACTTAAATATAGAAATATACACGAATAGCCCTGAAGGATTTCCTTTTCCTGAAGCAAAGCGAAGGAGTACGCATTCAATCTGACCAAGACTTTTGTTGTACGATTTAAAGCAATTCAGAAGAATGTGGTATAATCGTCTTAGTGAATACTTGTCTCAGGAAGGGTATGAAAATAATCCAATTTGCCCTTGTGTATTTGTAATGAAATCCTCAAAGGCATATGCAATAGTAGAAATCTATGTGGATGACATAAATTGAATAGGGACTCCAGAAGAGCTCGATATAAGTGTTAGCTATTTGAAAATGAATTTAAGATGAAAGACCTTGGGAAAACTAAATTTTGTCTCTGCTTGTAGATCGAGAAAAATTCTAGTAGGATTTTAGTCCATCGGTCTAATTATACAGAAAATGTATTAAAATGCTTTAATATGGATAAAGCACACCCACTAAGTACCCCCATGGTATCCGATCTTTGGACATAAAGAAATATCCATATTGTCCTAAAGAAGAAGATGAGAAAATATTGAGTCCAGAAGTACCTTATTGAAGCGTAATTAGTGCATTATTATACATGGCACAAGGCACTAGGTCGGATATCTCATTCTATGTGAACCTGCTTGCTACATATAGTTATGAACCAACCAAAAGGTAGTGGGCTAGTGTCAAAAATATCCTAAGATATCTACGTGGAATCACTGACATGGGTTTATAGTATTCCTATAACCTTAATAATTCCAAATTAGTTAGTTATGAATATTCTAAATATCTCTCTGTTCCTCATAAGGGTCGATCTCAGATAGGCTATGTATTTCTTTGTGGTAATACTGTTATTTCCTGGCATTCTACTAAAAAAACTCTAGTAGCTACTTCTTCTAACCACTCTAAAATTTTAGCTCTTCCTGAAGCTAGCCATGAATATGTATGGCTAAGATCTGTAATTCAGCATTTTCGTAGTTCTTGTCAATTGCCTTCTATTACAGATATTCCAAGTATTATCTATGAAGATAATAGAGCATGTATATCACATTCACCAAAGTTTTTATTCACTCATGATATTCAGAAGAAAAATGATATTGAAGTCCTGTAAGTTCGTTCAAAGTGATAACCTAGCTGATCTCTTCACAAAGTCACTACTAAAGGCGACATTTCTGAAGTTTGTGTACGAGATTGGAATGCATCGACTCAACCAGCAGTGAAATTGAACATATCAATTAGGGGGAGAATCTTATCAGGGGAAGGATACATGAACATGTAATTTGGGACATATGTACGTTCACTAAACCAAAAGCATCAATTTGGCACACCTTAATATTAAAAATCTGGCACAGTTTAATGACAATTTGGCACACTTTAAAATCATGCCAAAATTTGGTACTGTTTAAAAGTGTGCCAAATAGAGTACACTTGAATAAAATATAAGAACCCTAAAATAATTAGTCCCCACATTGTTTTTTGTCTCTCGCCCTCTCTCCTCCCTCAATTTGAGGTCTGCCACTTCCCCTCTTTCTCACACGCTCTATGGCTCCAGCCTCTCTGACTTAGATTTTCATCTCGTCCCTTCCGGTGTGTACAAACAGCAAACTCCAAGGTCCAAGGTATGGACGCACAACAAACTCCATGGTCTAGCTCCTGTCGTATAGCCAACCCTAATATCCGGCACACTCCAAGCTCCGAAAACTCCAAACTCCGGCTCACTCTGCTCCACTGTGTAAGAACTCATGTTTGTTTGATAACTTAGTTTGAGTTTTTATAAATGAGTATCAATTGTTTCATGTCTGTTATTTAAATGAAGAAGACATCAAAATTCTTTGGGATTTCTTTTCCTTGAGTACAGGTTGGGATATCAAAATTATTTCTGTTAATTTTGATGTTACTTTTGTCTAGATGGGCCCATAACAAGGGAAAAAACCTTCCCCAACACAATGCGAGTTAGGGTCTCATACGATATCTTTGTCCCTGTCCACAACTATTTGGGACACTGAAAAATGAATTACAAGAATAGTATTCCTATTTTATCTCAATTTGGGATTATATTCACATATAACTAATGAATTACAATTATGTTGTTGTCTGATTTAACTTATGTTATTATAACTTATAATTTATAACTTATATTTGGTATTATATTTATAGATTTAGAGTCCTATCAGATTTATAGATTATTTTATAAATTGTTTTATACAGATCATTGTCTGCTATGCTTATTTATACGATTTTACCTTTACAGATTTTGGGCTCTTGAGTGTTAATGACAGGGAGTTTAATGGTAATACAGAGAGTGATGTCTACAATTTTGTAATTGTTCTCCTAGAGTTTTTGAGTGGGAGAAAATCTTATGATAGAGATCATATGCCTCCAGGTATTGTGGAATGGGCACTTCCTTCAATAATACAGGGCAAGGCAGCTGTCGTTATTGATAAGAATGTGGCTTTTCAGAGAAATGTGGAACCTTTTCTTAAACTTGTTGATATAGTCTAGCTAGCTTTGAATGAAAATCCCAATAAATGTTTGGATATGTCTGATGTAGTTGTCTATTTTGATCAGATAGTCAAGAGTGGATTGACCTTCTAGTTACCTGAGTGTTTGAGATTCAAATGTGATGGTACTAGCTTCTATTTTACCTCAATGTACATTTTATTACAAGTCTGATGTACATTTCTTTTTTTATCTCGTGTATTACTTGTAGTGAGATTTGTAGTATCAGTTGTCTTGCGTAAGCATATGGCAGCTATGGGTACGTATATGATGCCAATTCATGTTACAGAATAAAAAGTAGTCCTAAAGTTACTAAATAAAAGCGTATATCTTTCATTTTTACTATTGCAACTCTGAGTTCGAGTTTTTATCACTCGAATTGTCTAGTGCAGGCTGAATTGATTTTTTTGGGTGCCATTTTGGGTAAAAACGAAATCATTGTATGTGTGTATTATCTTCTCTGCTTCTTTATGGATCCAATATGCATGGGTTTTGGATGTATGGGTTTGGATGTGTTCATGAACCCGGTTGATTTTAGTATCTCAAATTGTGATGTTGATTTAAAAAACTGAATCAACTAGGTTCATGAATAATCAAGGTTCGCTTTTGTGTATGAATCAATCTCTGATATTAATTCAGGAAGGCTCGACTATTTTTTCTAATGGTCTTTTAACCAAGAAATCAGTCAGTTGTACAAAACCGAACGGAGATTGAGTCACACACAAAAGCAATCCTTGATAATTTTATTGTGCAAGTGTATGGAGGTTTTAACACATGGGGATGGTATGGGGTGCGGAGGTGGTGTAGGCGAGTTGTGTCAGGGGTTTAGGTTCCGTAATTTCAGGTGGGTAATGGTTAGAGGGATATGGGGCATAGAAGCGGTGGTATGGGTTTGGGTCACACATGGGTTATGGTGCTAGTCATAGGTAAAGTGGGTTCATGTAGGATCACATATGGGGTAGGGGTAATTGGGGGTATTAATGTAGAATATGGGGTTTAAGACAGTAAGACAAGTTGGGTTTTGGGTTATGGGTATTAGTAGGTTCATATATACTTATTCAAATAGAGAATTTACATAAGATTGAACTTTAACAAGTTAACTATAAAATTTGCATTTCTTTTGTAGTTTTCTTAAGAAGGCATATTGGATTAGACTTGCAGTTTCTTCCTTTGGTTTTGCAGTTTGTCTTATTTCTATTATTATATTTGACATTTCTTGGTTTAATAATGTTACGGCAAAAATTTATGAATCAATCTAGCTCACCTATTTTATTTCAATTACAAGAAGTCTCTAGTAATGAAATCTCAAGTGCAAATCAAGAATAGTCTTTGGTAAGCTAAATTATGTCTGTTTCTTGGTTTTAATTTATGCCTACACCATGTGTTTAAAAAAATGCCTAAGTATTTTTTTTATCTTGAGTATTTCCTTAGATGTTGGATGTTTTGAGAATGGTGTGTTGTTGTTGCATCGAAAGTTCCTTTGGGGTTAGAGCTCCTCGATTAAAAGTTTATTTTTTAGGGATTGTTATGATTTACATAGGATACTTCAATATTGATAAGATACTTCAACTTTTTAGGGATTGTTATGATTTTGTTGGCGATGGTGGTTATACAATTGTGTTATATTATAGTTTTCAATTACTTTTAATGTGATTATCATCCTTTGTATATTGTTTGTATCGATAAATTTTCATATTTCTTCGATTGTTGCCATATAATATGCTTGAAAGTCAAAACAATCCAAGCTTCAATTAAGGATATGGAATTCTGATAAAGGTTTTAGTTTTAGCAATGATTTTTCATAGTTTAATTTCTGATAAGGGTTAAACTAATTTATGATTTTAACATTTCTGGATCCTGAGCACTAGGATTTCGTGATAGCGAGTTATATCATAATGTCAGCTATATGGCTTCCTGTTATCCTCTCATTGTCTTCGTGTTATGGTTATGTATGCGCAAGTATTACTCATATTTGTGTGTGTGTGTGTGTGTGTGTGTCCTATTTTGGTTCATTAATCTGCATAAGACTATTTTTAGAATGTTGCACGGTGATTTGTCTTTGTGAGCCTTAGTTTATCACCCACCATTGACGAGTCACCACCTACGACCGCTTTTCACGGTATATCCTTTTTGGGAAAATTCCCTTCTTAGCATATACCTCAGAAGCATACACGAGTATTTCAACTTCTAACAAAAATATTAAGAAAATATGTTTAGTTCAAAACGAAATGAGAATCATACTTGGTGTCTCCAAATTCCTGTGTTGTACTGATCTTTCCTATAGTTTGGATCTTTATAGCCTCATACACAAAGTAGGCTCGGATCTTTATTTTGGGGCCCCATTATCATTTTTCTACAACTTGAAAAATGATAATATGGAATGTTGAGTACTTAATAGAATATCCTCTAACATAAGGTTTTAAATGGGTAGTTTATACATTTATGGAATCTTAACAAGAGTTTTATTTGACACGTGAGACACTCACTTTTGTATCTCATAGATTTATTGATACTTTGAGTATGTCATCGAGACCATGTGATAGGTCTTCATCGATTTCTAGTCTTTTGGGTGTGTTTACACGTATATATAAGTTGTGTTAGGGGATCGCCATAAATATTTATCGGTTATGATTAGTGCCCTTACTGAATGTAGATTTTCATAATTAAATTATGATATTGGGGATGGATTATCTAGTTATGTTTAAAGCTCGTATAGTTTATAGTGGACGAGTGGTGATGCATACAATATCGAGACAGAAGATGTACATACTTGTATTTCATAGATGAGTATACTCAATAGAATGTTATCGTGCCTTTAAATTTGATACAAATAGTTCAAGAGTTTTATGATGTTTTTGAGGATGTGTGAGGGTTTCCATCATCTAGAGATATTTATTTTTTCCTTGATATAGCACCCAATAAGTCGATTGCAAGTAAACCATACCAGATGGAGCCATTAGGGACGAGGGACTTGAAAGAAAAAGATTAAGTAGTTTTGGAGAAAAGATTCATTTGAAGAAGCATTTTATAAAGAGATAATATGAATCAATTACGGTTACGATACCGACACGTATAGATAAGGTATCACTGTACACCATTTTATTGTGAGGGGTTCCACACTAAATGGAGTTCTTCATGCTAACGTCCAATTCCATTAAGGTATATATTTATATTATGTGCTACTTGCCATTATGTCTGCATTTTTCACAATATGTGTAAAAGTATATTTTGTATTTTATTACACATTAACGATTGCATTAGCCTTTCTCGTATCATATTGGGCACCATTTGTGAAGCACACTATATATGTGACTTACTTAACTCTAATATATAGGAGCCTGTCTAGTTTGCACTATCATACTAGAAAACCTAATCTCTACATATTTAAATCTAAGAAATAATAAGGTATGACATGCGAATTATTTAAGTTGGGTTTTAATATATTTAATAATAAAGATATGAATAATAATGTTAGAACTGAGAACTTTGGTGGAATCTTGCAGCTTCATACAAATACAAATGTCATGACACCTCGAGCAACTGATGATCAAATAAAAAAGGCTATTGCTTTAATGAGGCGTATAGACTTGAAAGATTTTTTATTATGACAATTTACTTATCCGAGTAACTATCAATATTCTGCAAGTACTATTCCTTTGCTTAATTGTAGTTGATGTAATAATTCTAGGGAAAACTTGGTTGAACTATCACATTAATTGCAATGACCTCTCTATGAACTATCAAGTTTTCAAAAAACTTCCTTGAACTGTTTCCATCATTTGCAATTTCCCCATGTGTGTTTGCTAGAAAAGTATTTTAACAGCACATTGGGGGGTATTTACAAACTTTTTTCAAAGTTTATGGGGTTATTTTCAAAATTTCCCCATGAGTATCTTGACAGGAATACTTTTTGCAGCCTTACAGAGACATTATACAGTAGTACAAGCTCTAGCACTGGATGAAGATGAGATTCCCGAAATCGAAGATGAAACTGTTCTAGATGAGGAAAGCATGGCGAGTTATCTTCTACATCTACCTTTGTTACTTCCATAAATTTTAGATACGTCCACAAAAGTGTCAGTAATGTTCACAGATTGTATAAAAGATCCTAAAAACTATTATGGAGAGGTCAAACTATAATTGGTTCGATCTCGCAAACATTGGAAAGGTGGGGTTGAATAGGAATAGAAGAGAGAATATTTTTAGTGAGGACTAGACTACCTACTGATAGATAAATTTGTTCGAATTTGAGCCTATATATATATATATATATATATATATATATATACAGCACTACTGCTAAGCACAATGAAAGGCACCGACCTCACTGACCTCGTCTCCAAATGAAAAATCAAGGTTCATTTGATTTTTTTCAAGATGGTGGAGCTTTTTTCATTCAAGGTAATTGTGCATTTAATTTTCTTCGATCAAATAAATTAACTGTCGAAGTTACTTTTCTTACATTATTTTGTTGGTGGATGTTATGCATTTTTTTTTTCATTAATCGATGTTTGTTTTTATTTTTTCAGATCACCCTATAGCCAGTCTTTGAGAGAAAGTTATGAGATGCTACGAGCTACTAGGTATTGTAAGATGTTTATGAGATCCATATGATGTAGCCTCTAGATTCATACGCGTACATCAAGTCAAAGCTGTATGCTCCTGATTTCTATATATGTATACGGATTATTTCACCTTATCAAATTTTATCTGACTTTACTAATATCAAAAAAATTTGGACTTTCTTCAAAAGTTATCCGAGAAATCATCAAAGCGTGTGACTAATGGACACTAATGTATGTCTATTGAGAAATCATTTGCTCAGTGTAATGTATAACTCTGACTAATGGTCACGATTGTTGCATATCTACACAGTAATTATTTATATGAGGTTTATTAAATAATATTATTATTGTTGTGGTCTGAATAGTTTTTAGTTTTTAAACAAGGTAGATAGTCCTATAAATAAAGGGATCTCTGCCCAAATCTTCTAAACTGTTTTCAAATGGTATGAAATTCTCATCGTTCTCAACCTGAAACTTTGGAATTAGTTCTGTAAAATGCTTGCCTACTACTTTCTTTATTTCACCAACATTTTATGCATATTTTAGTCTTTTTCAGGCTCAAGTCATTGTAGCTATACACAATTTTAGTGCTAATACCAGTTCTTGTTTTGCATCTGCAGGTACCAACTCATTAGTAGTTCACTCAATTAGCCTGGGAGATTATTGCAAGTGGTTAGAAATGTTCAAAAATGTTGACCTTGCCATTTATTGTGTTGCTTTGACCGACTACGATCAATTCATCAACGAAAGTAATGGAGTTTCCATGAACAAGATGTTGGCAAGCAAGAATCTCTTCGAAAAGATTGTATAGGTAGTTGGCCTTCAATCTTGTCAAATGATAAAAATTAATGTGACACCCCGACTAAAAAAATACTGTGTGATCAATACTATAACAAATTAAACTGAAATCTCATCTGGATCATCCCTAGCATCACTGTCGAAAAACTTTTTAAAACTTACTAACCACCTAGTATTCAAAAGACATGGTGCCAAATTTTATCTTTTTATTTAAGACCAAACCAACAACATAATACGAATCCAAATAACCAACATAACAAGGGAAACTCATCATACCACAAGTATAATAAAAACCAATCAACATAAAGAATAAAGAAAGTCTTGCTGAATAAACCATCGGCTACACTCAAAACCAAACCAAACTAGCAAGAGTAATAAACCTTATACAATCTGAAAGGTAACTGAAATAAATGGTGAGCGAACATGTTCAGGATAGTTTGACAGAGATCCCTACATTAGGAACAGAAATATAGATACGTCTATCCCAAATCCTGCAACATCCACACACGTTGCAGCTACGAGTCCCTGGAATGAATATCAAGCCTAGCATCCGTGTTGTAGGATATCTAAAAGGTTTTGAAAATATTTTATAGCAAGAATTAGAACCCAAAACATTTGAAAATATTTAGCAAGTGAATTTAAATGCAATAAGTAAATATGCAAATGCTCTTCATATTTAATTTAGTGTCGCGCACTCGCTTGAGTTCACTTCACCCCTCAACTAATGTGCACGCCTAACGTAACTATACAAGACTAATCTAGTTATCTACCACGTAACTAGTCTCATTACAAATATTCCACCACATCTTACTAATCCAATCCAAATGAATGTAGTACCCAAGTTATAAGTTATTAATCTCATTAAATTATTTAACTCATTTCTCATGTAATGCCGTATAACATTCTCACGAGTTTTATCACTTACATGGTTCCTATCACGTATACGAATTATAAGTTGTAATTTCCATTAACTTTTTTTAATCAATTACCAACTTGATACCATATAACCATTTCACAAGTTATATCACTTATACATTTTACATCATACCTAAGTTACAAGTTATTATTCACACTAACTTATACAACACATCATTCCTCAATTGGTACCATATAAAATTCTCCCAAGTTATATCACCTATACATTTCACCATGTACATATATAAATACTCGTATATAATTCTGCACTATATATAGGTATCATATCTCAACATTCACACATATGTCGGATATACAATGCTATCACCGAACGCATAGGAGGCAGACATAGTTCTCGCCAAAAGTGTTCGCTCCATGCCAACGGTCCACCCCTCTAAGTCAAAGATGCCATGGCCTGGGGAATATACTCACCCTGCATTTCCTAGCCAGGGGACTCACCCACATCGCGCAACCTCCTATGATAGCATTAATATTAGTATGGATTTACTATATATATATATTTTTCACACACAAATATATATATATATATATATATATATATATATATATATATATATCATTTATGTACTACACATCAACATATATATAGAAATCCGGGCTATTGGAGTATTATGCCCATACCCAAGCCTAAAACAATCAAGTCTACGGTCCGACTTTATTCAAATTTATTATATACTAATTAATTTATCGTTACTATGGTGTCACTCTACCAATCATGCCCGGACTGTCTCTCTTGGCCCGAAATTCCTATTTTTCCATTCATCATTCAATTAAGCCTACCCACTTAATTTTCTAGAATCAAGTTTAATCACTTTAAACAACAAGACCATAACATGCTAAATCATGAACCTTCATCTAAAATATCATGAAATTTAGTTGAAAAAATTCCAATGTTAAATATTCCCAAATTAACCCTTATTAAATATTAAATTCCACAATTTCAGTTAGGACAGAAACTATAAATTTCTAACATAGCAGGTTTGAATCAGGGGATTTCAGAAATTTAACAAATCATCAGATATCGTTCGAACAAAGATCCCTGTCGTTCGAACGACAGTGGATCTCGTTCGAACGAACTATCCTGTCGTTCGAGCGACAGTGGTAATTCCTCCTCTCTCCTGCTTCTGCATAAACCCAGTCCGCCACTGATGAAATTATAACCTCTGTCTTGAACAAATTCATGCAAAAAAGTTTTCCTCAATTCAACCTAAGTCCCTTTCTCCATTATAACAATACTAGCCCTAATAGTCACACAAATTTATAGATTCCAATAATCCAATTCATTATTTATCACATCATCTACAGATTTGAAATCCTTAGATGGAGAAGACCCCAATTCATGCAAGAACTAACCCTAGCATTCAATTTAATTACACCTATTTTGATACACTACACCAAAATGGTCAAATTGGCACCCTTCAATCGGCCAACCTTGTCACAGTCATTGACTGTGACAAAAAAACACATGTTTTTTGTCACGCTCATTGACCCTGACAGGGATGTGACAATATCTTGTCACGATCAATGACCGTGACATGTCCGTGATAATTTTGTCAGTAAAAAAATCCTCCCTCTTCTTTTTTCCCACCGATTCTCATTCCCTCCATTTCTCTCTCTTTCTAGCGACTGCACACACACACTCTCTCTACAACTTTGATACGTTTTCTCGCTCTATTTCTCCTCCATTTATGTATATGTGTATGTATATGTGCATGTGGGTATATATGTGTGTGTAAATGTGCGTGTGTTTGTGTGTGGTGTATATATGCGTTGGGGGGGGAGGGGGTGTTTGTGTGTGTGTATGTGTATCAATGCATGTGTGTGTGTGTGTGTGTGTGTGTGTGTGTATGTGCGTGTGTGTGTATGTGCGTGTGTATATGTGTGTGTGTGTGTGTGTGGTGGGTAGCGGCAGTGGGGGGAGGGGGCAGGGTTGGGGGTGGGGGTGGGGGGTGGGGTGAGGGGGTTTGTGTGTGTATATGTGCATGTGTGTTTTTTTTAATTAAATTTTTATTGGACATTTTCCCTCATATTGTAGTCCCCCTTGTAAAAGAATTGATTGATTTAATATTGATTGGTTGTTATTTTTTTTGTAAATTAATAATTAGTGTCCCTTTCATATGCAAGTAGGATTGCCCCTCATTGTAAATTAGTAAATTAATAATTGTATACTTTAATTGTTAGATTAATTGATGAAAATAATTAATTTAGTAGATGAATTAGAAGGAGTACGGGATATACATTTGTTGTTGCCATTGCAGTTGGATTATAGTGGATCGATGTTGGGTTGGTTAATTTTAAAAGTGGCATGACCACGTATTCGGCGCAAAATTGTACGAGGAAAGTACAAATGTACAGAACTCGGGCATTTCATACAAGGCTCTTACTTTCTTTCGAGCGAGCGCAAAAGATAAAAACCTCGTTGAAGCTGAAATGACTTACTATGGTGTAATTCGAAATATATTTGAATTGGATTATATAAGCTTCAAAGAGGTTGTATTTTACTGTGACTGGGTAAGAGTGGAGGATAAAAATGTTTTTAAAGTTGATCATGTCACCAATTTGATCATGGTTGACTTGTCCCTAGTTTTTCCCCAAACCCCATTTCTCCTCCATTTCTACACACATCAACCACCATTAATCTAACCAAAACCATCCTATATGAACACTCACTCCCATTATCCTCACAACATCTATTTAAACTATGATTAAGGGCTAAAACACCACAAAATCCATAATTTTCATATTTGTTCAATTGATCCCAATACATAACTATCAATGCAATTTATTCATCTCAAAACATATATTAGCAAGTAAAAAACTTGCCTTGAGGCCAAAGAGAGTATCAATTGAATAGTTTGGACAAAATAACTGTGCTTTACATAAAGACATTTGGAGTATATTGTATACAATCCCTTACTAAGATGACTTCTTAGTATACGACCACGTGAGCGATGATCCGTTTATTTGTGCATTTGAAAAGGTTAATCAAGTGTTTTACTCGGAGTATATCAACAAGGAGCCATGGTCAATTTTCCTACATGCGCCAAAGCGTCTAAATAGTAGTGTGGATAACTTGGCTACTCCTACCGAATATCAATCCATTTTTTATGATAACCCGAATTTGAAACAATTTTCCAATTTGTAATAAATATTCCAATTTGTACTTTATCAATCCATTTTTAATGATTTTAATTGATTTGCACTTTATCATTTTCACTCTTGTGTAGTGTGCGTGTGTGGGGGTAATAGGGGTGGGGGGGGGGGGGGGGGGGGGATGCTGTTGTTTTGAAATTCAGAATTGAGGTGTTAAACAGTAACAATTCATTTGGATTTGCAGTAATTGTACATATTTGCATGTCTTCTTCTAATTTGTTTTGATTTGTACTAATAACAATATTTTTTTTACAGAAAATGTCTCCTTCAGGTATTAAGACGAGGATGATGATGTTGATTATGATGATGTCGTCTGGGCTCGGTGGTAGCGGAGGCGACAAGGGCTCCTCAGCCCCTAGGCTCCCCTAATATGGTAAATTGGGGATGGCCATCGAGAACAAAACGGGGCTATTAGCGAGATCCCTCGAGCTGGTAAAGACGATCATCGGCCCGGGGTACACTAGTTGGAGGGAGGTGCTAAATGAGCTCCAGTTAGCTATTTGAGTGACACTATATGTGATGTATTTATATTTATATGAATATTTCAATTTCAATTTCAATTCCGATTACCATTTCCATTTCCATTTCCATTTCCATTTCATTTTATATTTATATTTATTCGCAGCTAACATTGTATTTATTGGACAGAAACAATTCAGCCTGGATCCAAAGCTACGCGATTCCGCCTTGGAGTAGTTGAGGGAGTAACACAAGATGTGGAAGAAAAATATGCGGACCCGATACTTTGGGAAGACCCGAGAGTCCGTTATCCGAATGCATGAATCCGTCCCGCCAAAGGAGCCGATCTTATTGGTACAATGGCAAAAGTTCATTGACAATTAGATTGGGGAGCGATAATTGGTATCTCTCCAAACGGGGAGGGAAAATCGGGCATAAAAGATGGATGTGCACTACTCCGGACGGACGTCTTACGCCGAGGTGGAGCATAGGATGATGGTAACATTTAATTTTTCTATAACTACAGAAATATATTATTTTGCATTATTTTACTTTGGGGGGGGGGGGCGTTACTAATTTTGCTTTATGTTATTTCAGCGGATAGGGAGTGGCCCTGGGGGAAGGCCACATAGGCTCGATACTTATGTGGCTATTCAGACGAAAAAGGGGAAGGATAAGGAGGTGTCCTCGAGCGTCGCGGCCATGATTGTAAGTAATCTGACAGTTTACTTTTTGTTAATTACCTTATAATTTTTTTATTTACTTATTTTACTAAACGTGTGCTTTTTGTCGTTTCAGGCAAAGCTTAAGGAAGTGCATGATTTGCAGTCTGATGCCGACAAGGTATCTTTGTCCATAGACGCACTCAACCAAGTGCTTGACGCTGATCGCAAGGGAAGGATAAGGGGTGAGATAGCTGGTGGACAAATCTAGGATCATCGGATTGGAGACGAGCGACACCGGGTTGACTCGAACGGTGGACTCGCATGATGCGAAGCTGTCCCGTTTGTAGGCGACGGTCCAAGATATGTTCTCATTCATGAAGCGTTTGTTGGGAGAAAATCGTAAGGGAAAAGGGAATGAGAAGATGGTGTAGGAGGAGGTGTAGGAGGAAGAGGTGCAGGATGATGAGGATGTGGACCTCGCTGCTTCATTGCCGACACGTGCAGACTTTGATAATCCACTTCCCTATTTGGCTCCCTTCGACCGATCGATGTTAACACTTGGTTGGCCGAGCGTGTTGTTATTGGACATATTTTATGATCAACGGATAGGGCGGAGGTTGAGGGACCCGAATACCGTCCAGGGTATGCGAGTTCATGGATGTTCGCTTCAAGACATCAAGTTCAAGGTGCTCGTCACGCATGTGATACTCGGGAAGGAGAACTCCCCATTGTGGTTGCACGAACAATGTGGCACGATGTATATTGTTGGGTGTGTCAATTATTATATCGTGTGGCCTACTCACCTCTTCAGAGCTAACCTTACCCCATACATGTAGTGACATTATTTGAATTGAATTGTTTTAAGTTGATACATTTGAATTATATTTGGATTATATCGTGATGCATATTGTTTTGAATGTATATTTGCATTACCTCTATTTTATTTGGATATATGATGTTTGAACAGGTACAACATTGCTATAACAGGTACAAATATACTGCAGTGGCAGTGGCAGTGGCCATACTGCCCAGGACATATTTTTTCAATTCTGCCCAGAATGGTCACTGTCATTGACCGTGACAATTTTTTTTTATTAAAAGTCACGGGTTTGTCACGGTTTATGGCCGTGACAAAACTTGTCAAGGTCATAGACCGTGACATGAACGTGACAATTCTAATGAACTTGTCACGGTCAATGACCGTGACACGTCCGTAACAACAAAAGTTGTCACCCCCAGAATTGTCAAGGTCAATGACCGTGACAATTTGACAGATTTGGTGTAGTGATATGAATAGCTAGATACAAATTAATATTCAAAATTTAAACTACTTGCCTTAGTCGAGATGATCCAAATGCTTTGAAGATGAAGTTGAATTGAAATTGTCTCTTCAAGATCCCCAAATTCACTTTCCTTTGGCTCTTCCTTTATTCTTTCTCTTTAGTCTTTTATTATGACTTAATGATGACTAACCCCTTATACAACTTAGGGTTAAAACACTATTCAAGTTTTGGGCCTATGGGCCCTAATTAAAATGACTCAAACTCTCTTTATTAAGTTCACACATGTGTAATTGGACCCCAATACCCAATATGTATAAGTACCCACTTCTTTTGGACTAATTCGGCCCACCCGGACTCAACCGCACACTAAAAATTGTCGTTCGAATTATAATCCTAAAATAAATCCTCACTCGTTAACTTATTTTAGTTATAACCACTTTTAAATATTTTCATTAATTAAGAATCACTAATTACCGAATTATTTAATTAAAATAATTACCCAGAAATTACGAGGTGTTACAATTAATTACTCTTTTTTGTTTGTTTGTTTAATTTATAAGTTGGAACTCATTGGAAGTTCGATGATTGTGCATGTATTGAGATGAATTTCATATGTATTGACATGAATTTTATATTAATGGAATTTGAGCCATTAATTTTTAGTGGGCTTATTGTATGTGTAATAGTATTTTTGCGGACTATTTGTATTGTTGTTATACTATTTTTGCCATGCTGGTTTTATATTAAGACGATTGAATTTTTGTTATTCTGAAACACGTACAAAAAAAAGTGAAAATATTATTGATTTTTTTTGGGTAATATTATTTAGAATTAATTTTGTTTTTGATCCAAAAATTTTGCACAGTTCAAAACCGTGATAAAAGTGTATGAAATTTTAACAAATTTTTGAACTGTGCCAAAGGTGTACCAAAATGTACTCAATCTCGCATAGTTATAAAGTGTGCCAAAAGTGTATCAGAAATATTAAATTCTGTCACGGTTATAAAGTGTGCCAGAAGTGTTCCTGTTTGATCAAAACTGGCACACTTTTTAACCGTGTTAGAAAAAACTGGTCATTTTGGAACACCTGATCTGCCACAGTTCAAAATCATGCCAGATTGGATCTGACACCATTTTAAACGTTGCCAGATTGTTGTTTTTGGTGTAGTGGTTGTACTCTTTTTTCTTTGATTATGTTTTGTCCCACTGAATTTTCCTAACAAAGGTTTTAACGAGGCAACATTAAACAGGTCCGACACTAATTCACGGATCACAATAGTTCTACCCTTTTTTCTTCACTTTGGTTTTTTCCCAATGAGTTTTTCCTTAGTAAGGTTTTAATGAGGCAACAATCAATGAATGATGGAAATAGTGT
Organism: Sambucus nigra; assembly: GCA_949130495.1. Lineage (NCBI taxonomy): Eukaryota > Viridiplantae > Streptophyta > Magnoliopsida > Dipsacales > Adoxaceae > Sambucus > Sambucus nigra. The sequence goes on from OX422207.1 coordinate 183,966,542, forward strand.
ACATCCAAGGGGGAGTGTTATAAAAGTTGTATTTTAATGTGAATGTCCACAATAACCACTGTTCAAAAAAACCCGCCTAGGCTCAAGGCTTGGGAGAAACGCCTCACCTTACGTTTTTCACGCCTTATTCTTGATAAATCCCTTACTGCGCACTTTTTTTTAAAAACAACAATGCCTTAGTGAAACGATGTCGCCTTTTAAAGAATTTGTTTACAAACCGGACCATTATCTTATCCAAAATAATCAGATAGTATTTTAATTTGCATATATTCAGACATATTTTTGTGATTTGTGCAATTTTTGTATTTTAATAGCCTTGTTATGGTTAAAAAATATTAAAATATATTAAGAAGGGCTAAACGCCTTTTCACGCTTTTTTACGCCTAGGCCCGCCTAGGCTTCTAAGGCTTAAGGCTTGGCCTCCACGCCTCAATCACGCCCCACGTTTCTGAGAACCTTGACAATAACACGTCACACATTGGAAAAGTATGCTTTTAGAAATAGATGACTTGTATTATAAATAAATGGGTGATCCCCTCATTATTGACACACTAATTAATGAGAACTTTTCATCACTCTAAAATTCTCTCTATGCCCTATTTCTCTTAATAGTTTTGTTAGTAGTTAAAAATAGATTTTTAAAAATATTGAGGGGTGTGACTTTTGATTTTCAACCTTTTCTAAATAGATAAATAGTGTGGGTGCCATAAGTAAAATTGTAGATTTATTTTCATGTAGTGATTAACAACGTCCTATTTGCTAGCATACCTAAATCCAAATCAGCTAGTGATTAACTCGTTGGACAGCTACTTTAAAAACAGAAATTTAAAACCCAAATCCAAATGGAAACCCAAAGCCCAAACCCGTCCAATACATGTTCAAAAAAATTCTGCACACAATAGGCCTAAAATGATATTAGAATGTCAAAGGCCCACACAGTATGAAAGGGTATGTATGTTTCAAAACAATCTTTAAGCCCATTTAACCGTCCATAACCATAATACTAGAGTTTTTTCAGAAGCCTTCAATAAAAAATTTCTCCAGCCCTTTCATTGTTCATAAGTTTTTAATGCTTCAGTCCTCTAAAACATTCATTCATTCATTGGCACTGCTTGGGGGAAATTTGAACTCTCATGTAGCCTTTTTTGTTGTTCTTAATTATAGTAAAAAAATTATGAATGCTGCTCAACATAGCTAGAAATTTGTCTAATTACTATTTGTTGTTTTAATTAAATTGTCATCTCTCAAGAGTTCACTTTTTGCTCATGAAATCAAAGTCTACCCTTCTAATCATGGACAGGGACTTTTTTGTTTGCACCCTGCAAGGAGCTACGAACCAAAAAAAAAGCAGATTTGTTTGTGTACGTTTACTATTATTTTATAGGGTGAATTTGACTTTAATACCTTATTAATTCTCGATTTTAGACTCTAATACAATTGTGTTTAAATTTTTGGGAAATGAGTTCCATTGAAGATTTGAATTCTTAAAGGTTTGTTAGGTTTGAGCAAGATTTAAATTAATTTGTTGGGTATGTGCAACGTGTGACATACTTCACATCTGATTTGAGATTTGAATTTCTTTTTGTTGCTTATGTTTGTTGTTTGGGGAGTTTGAGGTTGTTGGAGGTGGGGTTGAGGTTATCAGAGGAGGGGTTAGGGTGAGGGTGAGGGGTGTTGAGAGAGAGAGAGAGAGAGAGAGAGGGAGGCCGATCGGGTTGGGAGGGCGGTCATGAGGTGGTTGCCACTGGAGGGGGTGTTGAAGAGGTGGGGTGATGCCGCAGTGGTTGTAGTGGTGGGGTGGGGGTGATCGGGTGCTGCTGGAGATTGGTGTTGGGGTGTGTGGGTATGTGTGTGTGTGTGGTGTGGAGGGAGCTGAAAAAGAAGTCAGTTTGTTTGTTTTGCAGTATTTTTTATTTTTTATTTGTGGTTTTCTATTTTTCTATTTTTGTAGATTTGTATGGTTTTTTTATTTTTTATAAAGATTGAATAATGCATCTGTTCTTCACTTTTTTTATTTTCTTAATTATTTCTAGATTTTAAAATCATTTTAAATTAAAAAAGTCATGTGTTAGTTAACTTTAACACTTTATTGACGATTTTATATTAAAGTCTAATTTTTAAACAAAATTATATTTTAAGTCTAAAATCGAGAATTAATAATGTATTAAAGTCAAATTAGAATTACATTATATCATTCTCAGAAAAAATAGATTTGTAATGATCATATAAGTACCCGAATAGTTCAAATCAGTTATGGATAAAAGAACCGAACAAGAGTTCCTAATCCTTTTATCGTCAAAATAGAAAACTAATTCAGAATTCGAGTATGAGATTGAGTTTTGTTTATAAAACTAGAGAATATTGAACAATTTATTAGAGAAGAAAAACTATGCTTCAACAATTCTGTAATAAAACTCAACTGACCCAAAGAGTTTGAACCCACTAAAAATTTGGTTCTTTTACTCTTACCTATAATAATTTTTATAACAAAAAACAAATTTAAAAAGAAAAAGCTTAAGCCAGGCAATATGGTGGTCTTTAATTAGTATTTACTAACACACTGCCTGGCTCAAACCCAGATTTCAAAAATGTCTTGCACCATTTCTGATATTTCCAAACATCCCCTAAAACTTGACAATAGCAGCTGACACTGACCCCACCCTATGATACCATTTTCCTTACCCAATATGAATTTGTCCATTAACTGCACATTGACTGTAAAAAACAACTCTGTATTGATTAATACGTATATGTATCTTTTGACATATGAATGGCTGTACGTACCACACAATGGTGCGCTTTAAATGCGGAGCAGACAATACGTTCAGTGACTTTCGTGAAGGACAATGTCAGTCCCTCCCCCAGGCCCCCACCCGGGCAAGATGTGAAAACTCATTCAAACACACACACACACATATATATATATATATATATATATATATAATCCCTCTATTCCCACTCCACCAAACAATTCTCCCACTCCACTCTTATGTTCAAAGACCAAAATATCCTTATTCATTAATTTTGTTTCATTCATTCAAAATTCACATTTATATCCAAAATTTATATTCACTTTCTTATCCCAACTAAAACAAACATTTTATTTATTTTTTATCAAAGTTTTAATTGTATTAAAAATTATTTTTTTTATAAAAACTACTTATAATGAAAAAAAAATGTTTTTGTTTTAAATTATATATAAAAATATTTTAACTTTTTATAACTGTTTTAAAAAATAAAAAAATCATTTCCACTATCTTAAAAACATTAATTGCTTCCTTTAAAAATAAAAACAAAATCATTTCCACTATCTTAAAAACATTTTTTTACAAAAATAAAATATTTTAGCTGTTAAAAATCTTTCTTTTATATATGATGATGAAACTTTGGTTCGCCACAAAAATATATTATTTATGCACCGTATAAATACTACGGATCCATCTATTCCCACTCCACCCCAAACTTCCACCACTCCACTTTTATGAAAATAGATGGATAATTCCATTATTTTTTTTCATTAATCCAAAATGCACATTTATATCCAAAACTTATATCCACTTTTTTATCCCAACTAAAGCATACATTTTATTTATTTATTAACCGAGTTATATTTATATCAAACATTGTTTATTGTAGAAAACCTTTTTTTTAAAATTGCATAACAAATGGTTTCTACTTTTTATAACTGTTTTTAAAAATAAAAAACCAATTCAACTGTCTTATAAAAATTAACTATTGTTTTTGAAAATTGTTTATAAAAACTAAAACAATGTTCTATATAATATAAAAGATAATTTTTTTACAAAAATAGATTGTTCTAGCTATTAAAAATCGGTCTTTTATATATAAAAAAGTATACATTTTATTTAACAACGTAAAAAAAATAGATTTTTGTTTACGTTGTTAAATAAAATGTATACTTTTATATATATAAAAGATCGATTTTTAATAACTAAGACAATTTATTTTATAAAAAAAAATATTTTTATATTATATAGAACATTGTTTTAGTTTTTATAAACAATTTTCAAAAACAATAGTTAATTTATTTAAGACAGTGGAAATGGCTTTTTATTTTTAAAAAGAGTTATAAAAAGTAGAGACCATTTGTTATGCAATTTAAAGAAAAAACAGTTTTCTATAATAAACAATGTTTAATATAAATAAAACTCTGTTAATAAATAAACAAAATGTTTGTTTTAGTTGGGATAAAAAAAGTGGATATAAGTTTTGAATATAAATGTGAATTTTGAATTAATGAAAAAAAATTAATGGAATTATCCATCTATTTTAGTCTTTGAACATAAAAGTGGAGTGGTGGAAGTTTGGGGTGGAGTGATAATAGATGGATCTGTAGTATTTATACGGTGCATAAATAATATATATGTGTGGCGAACCAAAGTTTCATCATCATATATAAAAGAAATATTTTTAACAGCCAAAATATTTTATTTTTGTAAAAAAATATTTTTAAGATAATGGAAATGATTTTTATTTTTATTTTTAAAGGCATCAATTAATGTTTTTAAGATAGTGGAAATGATTTTTTTATTTTTTAAAACAGTTATAAAAAGTTAAAATATTTTTTTATAAAACAAAAACATTTTTTTTTCATTATAAGCAGTTTTTATAAAAAAAAAAATTTAATACAAATAAAACTTTGATAAAAAATAAATAAAATGTTTGTTTTAGTTGGGATAAGAAAGTGAATATAAATTTTGGATATAAATGTGAATTTTGAATGAATGAAAAAAGTTAATGTATAAGGGTATTTTGGTCTTTGAAGATGAGAGTGGAGTGGGGGAATTGTTTAGTGGAGTGGGAATAGAGGGATCCTATATATATATATATATATATATATATATATATATATATATATATATATATATATATGATTATGTAGTTGTCCGAATTAGTCCACATTTTAATAAAATGAAATGGAGATGTGTCATTTAATAATGAGTTCAGAAAAGATAGAGAATGTGCTTATAATTTAGACGCATCTTTAGGTGACACACACACACACACACACACACATATATATATATATATATAGGGGCAGACTCCTGTGCACACTAAGTTTGCACATTACCTTTTAAAAGTGTGCAAACTTAGTGCTAGCGCACACCAATTTTTTTATGTGATATTTTAACATTTCAACGGACTCACATAAAAAAAATTAGCTCAAAAAAACTTTTTTTACTATTTTTAAAAAATCGGTCAAACTTTCGCAGTTTTTAAGTTAAAAACTACGAAAGTTTGACCGATTTTTTAAAAATAGCAAAAAAAGTTTTTTTGAGCTGATTTTTTTTATATGGGTTCCTTGAAATATTTAAATATCACACAAAAAAAATCAACTCAAAAATATTTTTTTTACTACTTTTAAAAGGTAATGTGCAAACTTAGTGTGCAAACTTAGTGTGCAAACTTAGTGTGCACAGGAGCCTGCCTCTATATATATATATATATATATATATATATATATATATATATATAGAGAGAGAGAGAGAGAGAGAGAGGGGAAGGCTCACCTACATCATGCACTATACATCACACCATACATCACACCTAATTCTAGGCCCTAGAAAATATTTTTTTCAAATTTTATATTTTTCCTTGAAATTAACCTTCCAATCAACACATATGAAAAAAATTAGATCAAAATATATTTTGTAGCTATTTTTAAAAAAATCACAAAAAACTGTTGGCTCAGGCCCTTATAAATAAGATGTTTTTAGCAGTTTTTTGTGGATTTTTTAAAAATAGTTACAAAATGTATTATGACCTAATTTTTTACATATGGGTTGATTAGAAGGTTAATTTCAAGGAAAAATATAAATTAAAAAAAAAAAATTTAGGGCCTATAATTAACCGTGATGCATGGATGATGTATAGAGCATGATGTAGGTGAGCCTTCTCCTATATATATATATATATATATAATGTTCTTGTGCGGACTAGTCCGTATTTTAAGAATGCGGACCGGACATGTGTCACCCTAAGATGCGCCTAGAAATTATAGCATAAATTATAGGCACTCTCTCTAGTCCTGCTTTTGTGCGGACTAATCCGCATTTTAAGAATGCGGACCGGATCCAGAAAAGAGAGAGATTGTGCCTATAATTTATGCTATAATTTCTAGGCGCATCGTTGGGTGATACATGTTCGGTCCGCATAAAAATATTAATATATATATATATGGGTACAACTAATCCCACTCCACCATTATACTAAGGCACTCCAAAATATTATAACATGACCAAAAAACCCTTAAACACCTTTACAAACATTTTAACTTTTCAAGCAATAAAATTATATAAACATAATAAGGGACCGATTAAAAATAAAAATAAAATATTAAAAGTAGCAGTTTAGTTGCAATACTAAGGGTTGATTAAAATAAAAATAATTATTTGATTAACAGTAATTAAAAAGTTGAAGTATGATAATAATTATAAAAAAAAAGTAATGCAAAAAAATACAAACTTGTATCGTGTCATGTCGCGTTTATGTCAAAAAAACTTTTGTAGGCCAAAAAAAATTATTTTGGACACCAAGGCAACACGGCACAAGTTTGTATTTTTTTATTTGACACGAACACGAACCATTTAAAACTCGATATGAAATGACTAACATTCTGTTAAGTGTTTGAAATAAAGTTTTGTGAAGTTTCGCGTGCTAGTTCATGTCGTGTTGCTTATTTTTTTAGGTCATGTTAGTGTTAGGTAAAAAAAATATGAGATTTCGCATCGTGTCGTGTCATGTTGCGTTTTTTAGAACCTCTGATAATACAAGAGTTTTTTGGATACAAACGCGATACAACATGACACAAGTTTGTATTATTATTTTTGCATTACTCTTTTTTCGAATTATTGTCATACATGCACTTTTTAATTAGTTTTAATCAAATAATTATTTTTATTTTTAATCTGTCCCTTAGAACTGTCAATTGAACTGCTACTTTTAATATTTTATTTTTTATTTTTAATCATTCTCTTATTACGTATAAAATGTTAACACAATTTATTTTTTCATCATAGTTTGGAAAAAATGTTATTTATGTTTTAGGCATATATATATATATATAGGGAGAGGTTCACAAGTGGACCAAAAGAATGGACTTTTTAATGGACTTAACAAAAAAGACTAATAAGTCTCGGTTATTGGGTGCCGCTGGCGCGGACCCATTACACCAAGGAATTAAAATTAGTGGGTTATTAGTCTTTTTTGTTAAGTCCATTAAAAAGTCCATTCTTTTGGTCCACTTGTGATCTTTCTCCTATATATATATATATATATATATATATATATATATAATTATATATATATATATATATATATATATAATTTATAATTATTAAATATATGTAAATTAATTTTTGGCCTTTTTTGTTCTAAACTTCAATAACCATATATTTAAATTTTCTGTGGTGTCGTGAATTAATTGGATCGTGTCATATCACATTTTATTTCAATCGTTTTTGTGTTAGGTAAAAAAATGAGATTTCATGGCATATACATTTTAATTGGGTTGTATTCGTATCTTATTTTTTTAAGTATTATGTGTAATGTCGTATTGTGTCTTGTCCCATGTGCCTTGTCTCTTTTTAATTGAGTTGTGATCGCATTTAGTTAAAAAAATTGGTTTCGTATTGTTTTGATTTTATTTGGGTGATTCGTCCGTATTAAATATAAAAAATAGGATTTTGTGTCGTGTGTTAATAAAGATGTGTTCGTGTTAAGTAAAAATAATAAAAATCTCGCGTCGTATCGTATCATGTCTCTTTTATTTCGATGACGTTCTTAGAAGATAAAAAAAAAATTAAGATTTTGTATTGTGTGATATTGTGTCATGATTTATTAAGTCATTTTTGTATTTATATGTATTAAATATTTATTAATATAAAGTGAATATATATGTAGAGTCCTTGCTTTTTTTTAATAGTTCATTTTTTAAAATTATCTGTATAATTTTTGGGGTAAAGACTTTGTGAGAGAGAGAAATAATGAAAGGGATTAATCATAAGGGTATAAGGGCTTTAACTTTTATTTGAAAAGAAAGTGGAGTGTTAGAGTATTTTGGTGAAGTAGAAATAATATTACCCATTATTATGTATATATATATATATATATTCTCTGTATGTATAGCCGTCAGCATCACATAGAGCCTAGGGCAGTGGGATGGAAATAAATACAAGTGGAATGAAACCAGCATTCTATTCTACAACAGCAACATGCTCATCATAATGTCATCATAACCTTATGATGGTAACCCTCCTTCACTTTTGTCCTTGGAAAAAGTAAAGGCGGAAAAGCTTTAAAAAAGCCGTTTCATTTCAAGACACACCCACTTTTTTTGACCTATATTTATTTAATTGATTATTTTTACTGTCTAGCTCTGTTTCTCTTTCATTGTGTCTGGTTGTCATATGCTTTATTATCTTTCAATCATAAAGCAATTGATTACAAAATGATTTAGTCTTCTTCTCTCACATCCATCTTTTCTGCTCTGCTAAGAGAGTCCTGTAACCTTCGGCTCTCTAACATTTATTGCTCTCTTTTCGAGGAATGAGGGAGGGTTGGACACCTCTCTCTTTCTCTCATGTCAATTTCCAGTGGGCGCAACTATTTCACAAGTGTCAACGTGTAATACGACAATAACCATGACTTATCTTCGCATTTTACTTGCTGCTTACTTTGCAGGAAAATCTGTTGTTTTTGGCATTCAGAGAACACGTACAAAACCTCCTCTTATTGAAGGGGATATAAGACGATATATATATATATATAGAATGATATAAATGGAAGGATCAGATATTAATAGTCATTTAAATATTTTTTTAATATATATTTAATTTAAATTTTTTATTTTATATTAAAAAAAAAATTATTCTTTTATTTTTACAGATTTATGGTAGCGGTATGATAAATTTTTTTTATACATGATGAAGGATTTTTTGATACAAAATAAAAAAATTTGGACTAAACATGTATTATAAAAAGTTTGATAAACTATTTGGTATATGCCTCTAAATAGATTATGGATTCTGATAACATGTGCGCTAAAGATAGACACAAATTATCATTTTTCATAAATTATTTAAGTAATATTGTGATAACATAAAATATTCACCACCAAAGTGTTTTGACTTAAGTTCTATTTGATGATCATTCTCTATGGAGGTTGCATAATATAGTACGTTATGAATGTGAAATATAATACCTATTCTCTCATCTTTTGAAAAATAAAATATAATAAAATATATAGTAATGAAGTTATAATTTTTTTCCGAACATTAATTAATGATAATGTTCACACACACACACACACACACACACACATGATTTATACATATGACTCAATAATTGCAAAATCAAAAGTATAGATCATTATTAATATTTAAGATAAATTCAAAAAGTATAGATCAAATTAAGAAAGAACAAATGCATAATTATTCAAAAAAAATCTCATATTATTTGCGAAATGTTAAATACATTAAAAATCATATATAGAATACAACGTGCAGCTTCTCACTCACAAAAAAGTCTCTAACATATGAAACGATTAAAATTGATAACTATGTTATCTCCATAAAATATCTAAATTGTAAAACTTTTTTTTACTTTTTATTTGTGTGTGGTACTATGTGAAACTCAATACATATGTAAGGATAAAAGTTGATTTTATGAAATTTTTGGTGGAACACTTGTCCACCTCATTAACAACATGGCTCTGCTCCTGGGGCATGTACGATTGGATGAGATCACTTCTAGGATTTGTAAGTTAATTAAACTGTTTCATTTTTCTATTATCATACTTTTAAACACGAGTTCCCTCTATATAGCGCGCACTAATAATTTTTTTTTGTAAACTCTCAATCATCCATTGAAAGTAATTATTACCATTTGTAACATGATCCACTTCCACATCATAATTTGGTATGTGTGAATGACAAAATACGAAGACGAGATGTCCTTAGTGCTGGAAACAAATCACTCTTTTCGTGGGCGACTCGAGATCGCCTTGTTTAATGTTCAAGATTGGCTTGTTTGTTAAGTAAACGACTAGAGCTCGATCACCATTTTGAGCTCATTTAAAAAATTGTGCCACTCTAAGGCACTAACAAGATTTATTAAACCCCTCAAAATCAACTTGCTCAAGCTTGGCATGTTTAAAGCTCAACATGGCTGGTTCATTTACTACCGAGCTTGAGCATGATCTTAAGTTCAGTTATCCATCAAGTTTGACAAAGCTCGGCTTGATTATAAACATACAATTTATTATCCTACATAGGAAAACTATAAAAATGTCAAATTATATATATAAATCTTTATGATGATGTGGAAGTACTACATGGAAATGTAAAAGTCCAACACATCTTCAGATGGTCTACGAAATAGTATACTTCAGTTCTAATGACATAGTACACCATTCACTTTGTATTTGAGATCATAAATTATTCTTTGGTTCTCTCTTGGCTGATTTGAGGTCTTTCCTACTACGGGTGGGGTACTGGTTAGTATTATCGGTATTTGACATCCACAATTACCAATAATTTTTTTTTTGGTATATGCAATTTATATTTTTTATATTTTCGGTAATTATTCTATTCATTAATTTTGATATTTGGATGTCAATATTTTTTATCTTTATTAATAATTTTCAGTTTTCAGTTTTATTTTGATTTTCAGCATTTTATATTTTAACTTTAAAATATCAAACTAACACATAAACTATGAAACAACCTACATATTTATCTATATAAATATACATAAAATATGAAATAACATAGGGATGGAGCATGAATCATGAAACAAGTAATTAGTACTGATATCTATGCTGAAATCAAAATAAATGGTTAACATGTAATTTTAATTGCAACTGCTCCATATATTTTCTCAATGATTGAAAATACCTTGCACTTATATAAATTAGAGAAAATTAACTGAGAGTGTTTATACAGGAGGAAAAAAGAATGGTGAAGATCTCTTTTAGGATTAACTGTTTTCATAATCAGGTCTAACATTTAATATCAATTAATAAATATATTAGACTTTGGGGATTTCCAATATATATTAAGTCAGCAATTTTGGTATTTTAATTTTCAATTTTTTGATATGGTCATTTCGGGACATCCGTTTTTGATAGGCCTAAACAAAAAATTTGTCGCAATATTTTCAGTATATTCGTGTCCGCTAATTGAAAATAATAAACTTAAAATTATATTTTCGACCTAAATATATACCCTACAGTTAAAAGGCATACCTAACCACACCCAATTTCCTACTATCTTTTGCTCTTGGGGGGGAAAAGGAGAGAAAAGGACATCCGGGACTCATTAAAATATTTAGTGTAAAAGAATTAATTATCTAAACTATTAAAAAAATGGTCAATTATTAAATAGTCCCTACTATAAATATATATTTTTTAAAAAGGACACATATTTTTAGTTTAACCCATTTAGTCCCTCAAGCACTCAATATCCTCTTATTTTTAGAGGTCCGCGCCAGCGGCACTTTCTCTCCAAAATATGTGGCAAAGGACTTTTTGAGGCAAAATAAAAAAGTTTGGACTAAATGGGTATTAAAAAATGTCCGAGGGAATATTTGGTATATGTCACTTAAAAAAATAATATATATATATATATATATATATATATATATATATATATATATATATATATATAAATGTTTTGTTTACCCAAAACTAACTAATATACAGTATTATTTATGTGGCCATGGTGTGATAAACTTCAATAAGCTAAAAAAACATGAATATTACCACATTTAAGACTTGAAAATTTTGTAAGACCTAACTAGAAAGGCTAAATGAAACCCAATGACCATGGCCACATAATAATACTTAATTGCACGCGCGTGAAACTACATGTGAGTTGGTGAAGATTTAAAGACGTTGGTTGGTCCAATGTAGGTATGTACAATTACATTCTTTTAGGACGGGTGGTGGTCTTTCACGTTCAATATATTCGCCCGTCAAAAGGGATAAAATGATGAAATCCTGAGCCTCTGTTTCTTTCTCTTTTAATTCTTCTCACCAAGGCCATACCCCCTCCTACAATAGGGGTGGCAATTCGGGTTAGTCGTGTCATTTTCGGATCGCGTTGATTTTTATTTGAATATACGTTTTGTTTACTCATAAATCTATACAAGCTAATCGTGTCAATTTCGGGTCATTTCGGGTTATTATCATAAACGGGTTATCGTGTCAAAAATTGCCAGCCCTACCTACAACTACCAGGACGTGGACTTTTCTCTTTTCTCTCTCTTTGGAAAATGTTAAAGTCTCTTTTGGTGATGTTCTTAAAGGCGAGTTAATGCATTTCCATCTTACCACTGCATGTAGTATATGTTAATTGAACCGACATATAATATGTGCTGCAATAGCATTGTACCAGCACTACCGCGAGTGTTGTCTCCATGATTTTTAGGACAACTCTTTTAACCACAATGTAATTTTAACTTGTACTATTGTACCATAGGAATGGCATGGGGATGGGTCGGGGTCAAGCAGAGGCGGATCCAGGAATTTATTTCGGGTGGGGCAAAAATCATTGCCGGGGGTCCGAGGGCAGAAGCCCCTTAAAATTTTTTAGGGTTAGAAGTTTTTTAGTGGTAATATTTTGAATTTTTTTTGGGAGGGTGGGGCACAACTCTAAATTTGGATTGTCCCCAATATTACTTCATCGGATTAAACAACTTGTCAATCTCCTTTCTCCGGGTGGCAAGGAAACTAAAAACTTAGTAGAAAAGGGTATCGTAACTTATCTTGTACAGTTTACTGGTCAACTAGGCAATAGCCTAATTTGATTTTGTCAATTGAATCATCGATTTTCAAATTACATGACCTAGCCTTTCGTAACACGACCCGACTTATAAGTCATTAGGCCTATTGTGGGTGTTGTCAAGCATTTTTCAGCAACTTCAATCTCAAATAAAGAAACTTTAATAATTTAAAATAATAACATGCCAAAAATATAAGATATCGCTACGCTGTTGCATAGGGGATGCAACTTATCGATAGAGGACATGCCAAGCCGCATCCATCTAGGTGAAATAATGGGTTCCTTCTAAGGATTAACCCAAAATAGGGATTTCACCCTCGCGAACATGACCAAAAAGGTCTCCCAGGGGTGAACTTAAGACATAAAAGTCCTTATATGAAAAACAGTGTAAGTTTGGTTCCCAAACTCGTACCATATAGAAAATAAAGTGGCATAAGATGCCTTAAAGTATAGAGAAAAATGAAGTGGGATGCATGCCTAGTTACCTACCTTTATGAGGCCATGGCCTATTGAGTTTTCAGCATAAACTAGGTATGGTAACATCATCGAGGTAGAAAATCATCTTCAAAGGCAATAGAAAACGGCGTAGGAATTGTATCTAGCCAGAAAAAAAATTCCCTTAGGGAGTTTGTGTGCAAAATATGGGCCAAATAACCAAAATCTCACCCATAGGATAATGACCCGGAGGTCCCTATGGATGAAATAAGGTTTTAGGGACTTGATATAAGAAAAAACTTGGTAGAACACCTCATTTTTCCACAGATGGTGCCAAAATGATGATTGGAGAAATTTGGGCGATGAGAATGAACCGTGACACCGAAGCTATTCATAATCATCATATAGTGTTAAAGTATAATAAAGTAAGAACATAGAGATAACACACAAGATATGGAGTGGTTTGGCTATGAAATGGGCCTACGTCCACTTAAGTGCCCTCGTTCTCATTATTTACGGTCATTAATAGAAGAATTATTGGCCACTAGAGGCGTAAAAGACAGAGAGAAAGAAGGAGAGAGAGAGAGAGAGAGATGGATACATGAGAATAATGTCCCTATGAAGAGCTGGATGCGGCTTGTCAGGCAAGGCAATAGAGGGACCGTGATCAGTAGTGACTCAGGTGATCGGGGTAGGCTCTCTAATTGTAAGAGCGTAGTTTAGATTAGATGGAGGCGTAACCCCTTTTTGAGTACAGTAATGATAAGTTGACCCAACAACACTATTGATTAATTACAAGACACGCAATCACAACGTAGTGAAGATAAATTCAGTTTGAACTCACAAATCTCTCGTGTATAACTCGAAGGATAATAATGTACTCATAAGTAACTCATTTAGAGGGAGAGAGAAGTAATCACCCTAGATACACCTTGGCACGGAACCAAATAACCCAACCACCCTCAAGAATCTCTGTCAAGTATTAAAGCTTCATAATAAATGACAATGGTGGGTGGGTAAACTCTCTGGCTTGTAATAAAATATCTCTCTGATGTATATTTTCTCTAGTAATAACTTTCGAACTGTAAAAAAGAATATCCTCTCCCCAGAGGTGGTTGGGGTCCTTAAATAGACCCCACACCACTCCCGAGGTAACTCAGTCATTAATACATGTGAAAGACATTCCTCATAATTTATGTCACAAACATTAAATACCTGATGCACTAGTTAGATCCACGTCATAGACATTAAATGCCAAGACATGACTTTTGCCCAACCATTGTGTGTCAGGTGGCTCACCAACTATCTGATAGCCCCAAATACCATGGTGGTTTACTCAAGTGAAGAATTGACATTGTCTAGTTGTCTAGTGATATCATCTACAGTAGATGTGACATTAAGTAGAGGGTTGTTTGGTCCAAAACTCAACGCCCGATGGAACTCAAGGTTGCTCCGCCCGGGGTTCCACGGTCAGGGTCTTTTGGTGTTTCACTAGGTGTATCCAAGATGGTCAGGACAAGCCCCAACGATGCCTCACTTCTCAATCCTCCAAACCAAGTCCCTCAAAAGTTCCCACGGTGAGATCGTTCGATAGAGCACGAAAGCTCTCCCAGACCCTGCCAAGCATGGTCTCTCGCGAGTACCGTTCGACCTCACACTAAAAATCATTATAATCGTTACATCATTACAATCGTTATAGACCACAGTCAATATAAACAACGATACAATGTGACTAAGTATCACAACAAGCTAAAGTATGAGTTACCACGCTAAACTGTCTCGCTTGAGCTGCGACACCGAGCTGCCACTCTTGAGCTGCCTTGCTGCCTTAATCCCAAACACTATTGTTAATAGGGGGATTATCTTTAATATTAGGATTACCTTTAGGCCCCTTTTACATTTTCCCCTCCGTGAAGAGATTTGTTGTGGAAACAAGAAATGTTTACCCGAAAACTTCTCAATTCGATGAACATTCTCTGTGTGAAAAAATTCTGGCATCTTTTCCTTCATTTCAACCAAATGTTGTTAACGCCTACAGGAAATAGTAAAAATTATCCACGTTGTACTGGATTCGAAGCGCTGTGGCTTATTGGCACTTTGTCAAAGGGACATCGCAACTTTTTCCTGTTACCGAGTTTCAACCGTTCTGGCTTGACGATTTGAAATTCTACCAATAGACCTACTAAAATTTTCAAATAACCGTTTTGACTTTGGGGAAGTGAAATTATCCCGTTTGTGCCATTGTGGAGTATAGTTGTAGGTAGTGAGTTTTTCGTTAGGACTGCCCCTATCGTTGAGACTTGTGAAATTCTCCCTTGTAACGTTTCGCCATGTTCGAAAAAGCCAAAATTCTCCCCGATGTAGCTGAGTCATAATTTAAACAACATTTGAACTTGTGGTGAGGGGACATCGTAGACTTTTTTGAACCATTGGATCCACTTATTCTTTTAGAGTTATTGGATATGTTTGAAAAAAATTCTGATGCCAAAACTCAAGCTTGCCTAGGAAGGAAACCCTCTCTATTCCCCACGTGTCACTTCATTAATGACATGGCACTGTCTTTTAAACTGTCAGGATGTTTCTCGAAGTGCCATGTGTCCATTTGAAATCATTATAGGCGGCTTTGCATGTGTGTTAGTGGGAAAACTCAAAAGACGGGCTTTAAGGGATTGCAAACGTCTATTTTCAAAAACACTTAGCCATTTTTCTTCTTCGTCTTCTTCAAAATCCTAGAGCCTTTTTAGGAAAGAGAGAGACTTAATCTGCCATTGTTAACAAGGTTTTCTTCAGTTCTTCGCCTTTCATCACCTCTTTTATCACCACTTGCAGTTATGTTCCTCCATTTTCGTGCCCCTCTCCACTTTTTAAGCTTTTCTTCTTCCACCATTCACTCCCATGGCCTCTTCCAGCGTTCCCAACACACCCACCACTAGTTCTCCACTTGTAACCACCATGGATGCCACCGCAATTGTGGCAACACGTCAAGAATAGCTACATTTTTACCGTCGATTGCCAATATTTGGCAAATGTGATGACTTCTTTAAGGGGTGAAGGACTTGTCATTTTTCAGCCAAGTATGACGCTTTGCTGCTGGGTGATGAAGACCAAGATTCCAATTCTTGGGGCTATTTTCCTCCCGAGGTAACAATGCGGTTTCGTCTTGACAGAGGTGACTTCCCTTGGTCCCATATGGATTTCGAAGGACCAGGTGGATCCATTTTCCACTTTGCTGCTTGGAACTCATTTATGCAGGCCACTTACTTTGATGTTCTTTCCAAGGTTGGTATCCATCGAACTGCTTGGTTTAGGGATTTACTCTTTCTAAACACAACGCTGCCCTTCAAATCTTGGTCTCCCGTTGGAACATTACAATGCACACGTTCATTTATTCATAGGGAGAGTTCACTGTTACACTTGAGGATGTTTGCGAGATACTTGGGCTTGAGATCGTAGGAACTTTGGCTTATCACGATGAGGCTTTGGATGCCGAAGAGACAAAGGACTGAGCAGACTTGGAACAAATCTTGAGGAGATGTATCGGTAATTCCAATAAGTCAACCTTTACTCCTCTCATAAACTACTTATACCGTACCATCCCCACAACTGAATTTGGCCTGGGTAAAGGTACATGTCTTGAGTTGTCAACCTACATAATTATGATTTTGTCACATTTTATCGTGCCTGGCTAGCCCCATGATCAACCATGCAGAGACTTGATTAATCTATCTGTCTGTTTGGCCAGGGGTATAGGCTTCCTCTGGCAGCCATGTCCCTAGGGTCACTTTATATATGGTTGGACATGACCCATCAAGACATGGAACGGTCCTTGGGTAGATACAACTTGGCCAATTTTTCTAATTCCACTGTTCTGACTGTTTTTCTTTACTTTTTCTTTCTCGATATATCTTCTAACCGCACTCCCCTTCGTGTTGGGGAAATCATCAAGCCCCATCGCCTTTTTTACTTCCACAAGAAACATTATAGGAAGGAGCTCCTGGGCATTTTTTAAAAAATAAGATGCTTTGTGACGAGGCCTTACAGTGAGGATTATTTTGCCCATACTTGGGATTTTTTTGGCTCCGTATCTAGGGTTGTGGGGCCTACCTCGGAGGATATGATAATGGAGGACCCATTATTTATCGTGGTTTTGGCTTTGACTCCTATCTATCTTCCCTCTTACACTGTCTCTAGGTATACATCTGAACATTACGACCACAACCATTGCAGTCGTCAATTTAGGTACGACTAAAGGGTTCCTCAGCTAGTATTTCAAGATTCTCACTCTAAGTCATCTTTCTGTGAGGCCTGTGCCTTTTACACCGTGTCAGCTGCTTTCACGATCTACTCAGCCATTAGTGGTCGTGTTACCATTACTACACTTTATAGGAAGGGGGATGTAATTAATGATTTTGCGATGAAGTATTGTGCAAGGAAGATAGCCAAAATTTGCGAGTTCATCAAAAGTCCCCCAGTCTACCCCACTGTTCAGAGTTTTCCCTCCTTGGAGCTGGGGTTGAAGGGGAATTTTGTTCTGGGAATTGAGTTCCCACTTAGCCAAACGCCAAAGGACCCACCAGCGAGCTATCTCCATACTACCCAGCAATCCCCGTTGTTTCACCTAAAGTCAATAAAACTTCAACGCCTAAACCTCCAGTTGGCGGTACTTTTGCCTCTGCAGCTTCTGATGAATGTCCCTCGCAACCCCTTTCCCAAAAATCAAAGAAGACCAGAAGTGTGGCCTGTTCAAAGCCCAAGTCCCCTATAGATGCTTTTCTCATTGCCTCCATTCCTCCAAATACTGATGTGCCTGAGAAGATACGGGAAATAGTTAAAAAGGAGGTTGAATGTCTTCAATGGATATTTTTGCCAAAATGTGCCCTCAGTTCCTCCTATTGAGTTATTTCCCACTATTGTGGTGGATCCCATCGAAGGGGCATGGCGAAGAAAAAGGGGGCCTTTAGGTGCTGGTGCCTCTGGTAAAAAGGAAGAAGACTTTGGGAACCAAGGCAAGTAAAAGACAAGCCTATAAAATTCAACCTACAACAGTTGCTTATACTCCTAGGCATTCTACTTCTCCTTCTCCTAATGAAGTTATACCAGTTGATGATAGTCTTGAGACTGCGACTGATTTCTTCGAGAGGGCTTCTGCTCACTCATCTCCCCCGAATTCTCCCGTTGTCGTACCCTCACATTCTTCTAATCATGAGGTTGGTATTTCCACACTTAGTTGTTTATAACATAGTGCATTTTCTTCTATTTTTTGACACTTGGTCTTTCTTGTTTTCATCTGGAGCCTGGTAAAGAAAGGTCTTCTCATCCGGTTAATACTTTCGTGGGAGGACACTTTAGTGTATCTATAACCGAATCATCTCCTCCCTATTCTCCTATGATAGTTCTTACCTATTCTCTCCGTTGTCCTCTCAACGGGCTAAAGGTGCTGCTGCGGGGGGTGAGACCGTTGAATCTGTGGGAATCTCTTCTCAACCCGAGATAAATCCCCCATCTTCTTCTGAATTAACTCCTCAGTCCGAGGTTCTTCTTCCCCTTGTTCCAGTTGCATAATGTTCCCCCGAGGTTACACATTCTCAATCACTATTACGTTTGATGTCCTTTCTCTCTTCCACCCCTTTTTTCTATTTACCACCCTGAATTTTAATCTGTTGGGATGTCTTAGGTTAAAATGGCGTCTTTATTTGCTGACATTCTTGTTCCTGCTACGTTGACAAAACCCATAAATGCAGTTCACCTCTTCAATACCATAACTAAGGTAAGTAAAACTCAGAGATATTTCTTCTTTCTTCTGTACCTATTCCCCATTTCTAACACTTAGCTTTATTTTCGCAGTTTTTCTCCAGATCATGTCCCACCAACTTCTCTTAGTGGTCTTCCTATTCCCAAGGCTAAGGTGGAAATTTATGCCTAGCGTGGTGGTTCCTCTGCATCTACAAACTTTGGGGCATCACTTGGAGGTCAAACGTCCTCCTCAGGTTGGGCTCCTATATTGGCCTTGGTACCTTTTATTGGCGAAGGAGCTCTACCGGCCATTGAGGCTTCTTTAGTTGAGGGTGCCGTTGAGGCTTCTGAGGAGGTAAGCATACCACCAATAGTTCCCACCATTGTGGCCTGCTTGGTGACTCCCCTTCTTTCTCCATCTATTGCTAAGGTACTTTGCTTGTTTATCTCCGTCTCTTGTTGTTTGTCCTTTATTCTTGACAATGTACAATCTAGAAGAGTCTCATTTCTCAGACTTTTCACAAACTCCACCTATAACGGTGACTTAACAACAAAAACGCTTGTTAAAATTTCTCACAACCTCCACGTATAATGGTGACTTAACAACAAAAATGCTTGTTAAAGTTTTTCGCAAACTCCACCTATAACGGTGACTTAACAATGAAAACACTTGTTAAGATTTTTCGCAAACTCCACCTATAACGATGACCTAACAATGAAAATGCTTTTTAAGATTTTTTACAAACTCCACCTACAACGGTGACTTAAAAATGAAAACACTTGTTAAGATTTTTCGGAAGCTCCACCTATAACGGTGACTTAACAATGAAAATGCTCGTTAAGATTTTTCGTAAACTCCACCTATAACGGTGACTTAATAATGAAAACACTTTATTAAGATTTCTCGTAAACTCCACCTATAATGGTGACTTAACAACGAAAACTCTTGTTTAAGATTTCTTACTTAACTCATTGTTTCTTCTACATGTTCTCAGGTTGCACGAGAATCTTTTTCGGCAAGAGAGAAATCTCCACCAGTTCTTTCGCCCATCGCTTCACCCCATCGGGAACCCGTTATTTTAGAAGATTCAATTCACGACGACCAAGGTTCCATGACTGGTCCTGCTGCTGATAGAGAATATTCCTATGAGCTTACTCTATCCAACTTAGCTCCTCACGACTTTTGCCTTATGGTTCTTCAACGTTCTCCTCAAATGCCTGCCAACCATCGCTTGGTAAATGAGAAGCTTGCAAGCCACCATACTGAGACTTTTACTGTGAATTTCTAGTATTCTAACATCCTCGTGATGAGCCATAGGCTTCAAGGCATGGTGATCATTATTATTAATATCATCAAAACTCCTACCGCGAATATTACCAGACCTCTTCTCAATCAATTCCTGGGTTATCTGAGGGAGTTGGGTTGAGACAGATTCTATTTTGCCTGGCTGATTGTGTACTTAAAGACTTTGAAGAGACAATGAGTAGTTAGTCAGAGGGAATTTCTACAGAAACATTGGGAGGATCAATAGGCTGAGGAAGCTATGTTGGTTGAGCTAGCACCTCTATTCGAAGCTGCCAATAAGGAAGTAGAGGATATCGAAGAAGCTCTACATCTGGAGAAGTTAAAATGCGAGAAAATCCTTATCGAGTGTACACAAGCAAAAATGAGATTGGAGGTTTCCATTAATGCCCAAAAGTCTTGCCTAGCAGCTTCTCCGGGCCTGCCTGACGATTTTTTCTCTGATCCAGACCTATGGTTCCTTTTAGGCCAATGAACTTATGTATACATTTTCCTTTTTCTTCTTATGTAATTATTGGGCAATAGCACCCTGTAAACACCCCATTCTAATAACCCCTAACCTCTTAATAGGTCCCTAGCACCTCCCTTCATCATTGCAAACCCAAGTCATACCCCGGGTACTGACCTAAAGGCCATTGGGCACTCACAGGCTCCGTTTGACCAAAAGTTAAACTCTTCATCTCGAACGAAACTAAATGAATCTTCGAAGGGAACTGAATCCCTTTTCCAACGGTCCATCCCGTGCACGATTCTGACTTACTATGCGGATAAATGACCCGTTTCCCCCCGAAACTCGATCAAGAGGTCACTAGACGCTCCTAGGCTCCGTTTGACCATAGTCAACTCTTCACCTCGATCGAGACTGAATGAATCTTTCAAAGGCACTGAAATCCCTTTCAAACGGCCCACCCCATGAGCGATTCTGACTTACGAACGAATGATCTGTTTTACTCTAAAAGGTCACCAAATGCTTCCAGGCCCCAGTTGACCAAAGTCAACTCTCTAAACTAGGTCAAACTCTTTGGAATGTCGGAGTACATCTCCTAACCTTTCCAATGGTCCGCCCCGTGTGCGATTCTTACTTACCATGCAGACGAACGATCCGTTTACATCCGAAGTTTCCCCGTCCAAAGGACCCACGAGCGCTTCAGAGCGACATTTGACCCATAGTCAACTCCCGGACCCAGGATCAGTCCAAAGGACTTTCGAAGGTCTCTAAAGTAGATTTACAATGGTTTGACCCGTGCCTAGTTTGGGTCAACATTTTCCGCTCTACGATCGATTTTCTGAAGGAACCTGAAAGAGACTGCCAAACGCCATGTCCCATACCCTGCCTATTGGCTGTGAGCCTAAACACACCTGTCGATTGGCAGGACTAGGTCTTTACCGGTCGGCAATTCCCTGGTGCTATAAAAAGGATGGCCTAACCTCATTCCAAAAGGAAGAAGATCAGATATCCATCATTCTCAGCAAGCTCAGAAAACCCCACTAGAAGTCAGCGTACTTTCCACATCCAAATCCCTTTCCAACCTTCCCCTATCATCAAATTTTCCCTCATATTTGGTGAATTAAGTATCCTCCATTATCACCCAAGTACAAGGTCTGCTCTCCAACATGCAAGATCAAGATCAAGATCTTCAAGAAGGCTCAACTTTCTCAACTCTCTCTTTAAATTCCCCTAAATTCGCATTAACTTGTTTTATTACTTAGAACTGTTATTCTCTCATCTCTCATCTCACATGTCTTAATATACATTTTATCTAGTATTATTGCACATCTCTTACTTTGATATAAATAAAACCCCAAAAATAAGAAAAATAGGGTTTGCTTATAAATTCCAAACAGGAATTCTCACATTTTTCTCACACGTTTCTCACAACTAAAACACTTTTTTACACACACACACACATACAAGAGAGGTCCCCGGTTGGATTTATGGGCTAAATCCCACCCCTCATTTTGCATATGAACTACGTGGACTTTGACGCATCTATAGACTACATAGGCGTCTCGGGGTAAAACTCGTGACTCGATTGCATATTATTCCATGTGCGTTATCGTTCCGTTATAATGATCAACGTGAGGATAATCACATAAATCCTATTTTCTAATATTATTTTTTATGAACATTCCTATGGATGACTCGCTTTATCTCTTCCATGATACAAGTTGATGATTCCTATCTCCACTACGTATACACATGCACACATATCACGGGGAAATAAAGGAAAATAGAAACAACCCATGAGAGACCGTAAGGGGGGAATGGGTGCCTAACACCTTCCCATTTTGTAACTTAGCCACCAGACCCTTTTCGAATAATTTTGGTTTCATATGTATCAGTATGTCTTTGGATGCTATCCTTCAGGATGACTCCCTTTTTTTTGTCTATTTTTAGTAAAATAGACAGGCAACTCCATCTCTTTACATTATTCACCTCATCAATGATGCCGGCCAAAGAGCTCCCGAGAGGGAGGCACAGGACCAAAAAAAGGGATCCTCTCCCGCCGCGAGGATCGGGGATGGTCACAGTGGAGACTCCGCTGGGGATTCTCATTTTGAGGGCTAGAATCTATTTACATGAGTGTTTTATTTTTATATATCACCCTATTTGCATATTACCCTTTAATATTCATGTGTACCTCCTGGTTATGCTTCTATTCACACGTAGAAATTTCTCCGTGTACACTTCACACCACGTGCACCTAGGATCATATATATCCCCATGTTGCACGCATCACCCATACTTGGTATACCATTGGTACTCATACTTTTTTTCCTATTGGGCATGATCAAGAAAGATACTCTCATCATAATATACTAATAAGAGAATCATGCATGATTCACACAATATCACCAAAGAGCATTGTGATTGACCAAATTTTGTCCAGTAACTGGAGGATCACTTCGTGATGGGCGCTGGTCCGACAGGGCACAGTTAGCCTAAGCGATATTACTCTCACCTTCCATTTTCCAAGTACCTTTGACATATATCGAATGGTTCCTTCACATCATACCACTTGACCGAAGTCATGACGGGAAGTATATCGCAGGGAACTCCTTCACGTACGCTGAGTATATCGAATTCGATCTCACACGTACCGTCCCCACGAGGTATATAGTGAGGAAATTCACGTACACTAAGTTATATCAAATGTCTTTTCCACACGTACCAATTTCCCTCAAAAGCAAGACATATATCGTGGAAGCCACGCCAAAGGGGGAACCTTTTCCGATTCACCCAACAACCTGCATACCCGCATATAGGTGTCAAGCCTAAGACACACATGTTAGATTACCGATTTTAACCCGAAACTCTGCCAAAATTTCGGGTGGGCCTGTCGCCCAAATTTTTGCGTATTTTTAAAATGGGAACCTACCCGTGAGCCTAGTTACAAGTCCAGCTATAGCTTTGCATATGTTACAAACCCAACTTTTCCAGGCTCGGGTCCCGTCCGACATTTCACTATGAATTTAGGAGAATTTAATACAAGTGAGAACATAAACATAATACCAAAATAATAATAATAATAATAATAATAATAATAATAATAATAATAATAATAATAATAATAATAATAATAATAATAATCATGCTGAGATCCATCTTCCAAAAACATTTCTCCATTCTTTATCAAAAATCCAAAAATAGTTCTCCTTTCTTTACCAAAAATCCAAAATTTTTTTGTCTTCCAATCTCAAAAATAAAAAAAATGTCAAAAATATTTTCATCCTTTTTTTTGTCAAAAATAAATCCCATTTTACGCCTTCTTAGGTCGATCGCACGCCCTTGGTCTGGCTCCTTATTGGCTTCGGTATTTAGTCAACTTACCTGGAGTTTCGACCGTTCTCCTGATACCTCTTCCGAGTCTTGTATCCATCCGCTTTCCATGGAGAACAAAGATGAAGTACCAGTTGCACAACAAGATCTGACGGTAGTTTTAGCTTAGCTCGTGTCCAAGATTGACAACCTTCAGACTGAGGTTCGATTGATGCAACGAAACTAAGTTCCTGTTCCTCAAGAGATCAAGGCCCTATTTCCTCATACTATGGGTCCACCCGAGCCTATTTGGGTTCTCAAAGAGTATCATCACTCTCCACATTCCCCTACTATTAATGGGCCGCCGCCTGCCCAGCTTCCTATGCCAAACCTTGCCCAACCTGGGGCTAAGCCTGAGATCGTTGATCCGAAAGAGGGAGAATTGAACAAGGTCAAAGAAGATATCAACATCCTAACTAAGAAGTTTGACCAAGTCTGAATCTCTGGAAATTACATGGACTACACCCACATGTCTCCTTATCTTAAAGCAAAGTTACCCAAGAAGTTCAAGATGCTGAATATCGAGAAATTCGGAGGAAGTGGACCCGTAATTGTACATCTTCGCAGTTATCACTGTTTGATGACTCTCCTAAGGGCTTCTGAATATTTGACATCCCAATTTTTTCTGCAAACTTTGAAGGATAGCACTCTCAGATGGTTTTTTGTCTCTTAAGGAGTCCAGAATCCGTAACTGGGAGGATGTAACTTGGGAATTCATATCACAGTACAGATGTAACGAAGAGCTTGAGGTCACTTGTCGTGATTTAGAGCTGCTCAAACAGTACTCTGGAGAATCATTCAGTAACTTCATAGCCCGATAGAGGGAAAAGGCAACCATTATAACTAATCATCCATCCGAGCAAGAAGAAGTCAATATAGTGAAGAAAAACTTCTTGCCCCATGTCCGAGCAACCATGGGAGGACAATACTATCCCCACTTTCAAGCTCTCAGAGAAGCAGGAGTAGAAATCGAGGAAGGTCTTACTAAAACAGAGGTTGAGACAAAGAATGTGTCCAAATAGTTCATCCCCATAAAATATGATAAACCTGTCAGTGCTGCAGTCTCAACCATCAACGACATCTCTCAACGAACCACTTCTTCGGCACCAGAAATCCATCCTGTCCCAGTTCGAAAAGAATACACCGAGCTCCATGCTCCCCCTCCAAAGTTTAGCAAGCCCTGTTAAGCCGAAACCTCATCAAACCCTTGGATCCCCATCAATTGCCCAATCCACTTCTAAGAATCTTCAAAGCAGATGCCTATTACGCCTTTCACTAAACTGCTGGCCATACCACTGACCAATGCTTTCACCTTCGAAACGTAATCCAAGTTCTAATTGATCGGGGTAGCATTGCCCCACTAGCCAATCTTAAGCCAAACACTACTCACAACCCACTCCCAAATCGTACCAATGCTATCTTTCAATAAATGAACCCAAAATTTGACCCCTTGACTCAAATCACATCCATACACTCTCCCAAACACCTCCAAACTTACCCATATTTCCTCCTACACCCTATTAGCCTCACTGATCAGGCACTGTCACTCCTTACCAGAGCATGTATCGCTGCCCGTATCCGTTCTGAAAATGGAGGTATGGAATTATCACAAGTGTTAAACCAACTCCTAGAGTTTGGGATGAAATTTTCCTCACAGATGATCATTGATTGCCAGAGGTTCAGCACGCTGTTCTTGGAAGCACGAAAATGGGCTCGAGAGTCAGACAGTTGGGTAGTACCAACCGATGAAGTCTACTTAGATGATGTCGTCCAGATCATGGCAGAATTATTTAGGCAAACCGACGACATTTGCAGTATGATCGAGTTACTTAATACTCTGAAATTACAAGGGTGCCTGGTCCCTTCACCCTTATATATCTCCACATAATGGCAAGACCTGTAGTAAGAAGCCATTAAAGTTGTGGAATGCATTGATTTTACGTGGAAAGACAGAACTGTTGCCACCAAATGGGGGGAAGAATTCGAAGATTTGATTGACGATCATGTTTTTGAGAAAACTGTCCTGGTAGCCGACATGTGTGGGATGATATAATTTGAGGAGCTCCTCGAAGAAATAAATAAAGTGGTAGAACAACCCGAGATTGATGAAGAAACATGGTTCATATTATTCCCTTCTTCAGTAAATCACATGACCAAATCGGGGAGGCATTACCAGATCCCAAGCTCACTACCATTTAGTGACAAAGGGCAAGGCATTGAAAATCTTCTTATGCTTGAAATGACCCTTGAGGAGAGCAAGATCCTCGATCAACTGAAGAAAACTCAAGCTAACATCACTATATGGGGACTTTTTATGTCTTCCTATCTGCATAGAAATTCTTTGATAAAGTTGCTCATTGGACCCATAGTTCCTCCTTCTACCACACCAGAAGAAGCGATAAATTTAGACGGATCCTTGACCTCTACCCGAATGCTATCCTTTTTTGAAGAAAAAATCCCCAGAATTGGGCCAAAACACAATCATGCACTCAACATCTCCGTCGAAGTTATGGGGAAGGTCGTACCACTCTCTTGTCGATAATGGATCCGTCTTGAATGTCTGCCCATTCAGATCCTTCAAATGCTTAGGACTGAAGGAATGTGACCACACTCCAACCTTCGCTGTTGTATGTGCCTACGATAATACTCGTCGTGAAGTGATGGAATCCATAAAACTTGTAATAGGGGTTGTCCCTATAAACCCTGTCGTTTAATTTAAAGTTATTGACATCCCAGCTTGTTTCAAACTATTTCTCGGACGACCTTGGCTCCACAGTATCAAGGGTGTGTCTTCCTCACTCCATCAGAAATTAAAGTTCTTCATCGACAGGCGAATCATTACCATTTTGGGCAACAACGACAATGCCGAGGGTGCAAGTACCAGCAATCCAATCCTTAAGATACATCATGGGTCAAATCATATTCTCCTATTAGGATTCCAAGTTGAACCACTCCTACTCCCGATAGGGGACAATTTCAAAGAAAGGGTTTGTCCCAAATATGACCCTCATGGCAACATCAATGTGATACAGATGTTCACAAACATGCACTTCATGCCCGGACTGGGGCTAGGACAAAGACAACAAGGGATACTTGATCCCACTGAACTAACGAAATCTTTCTCTCCTCGTGGTTTGGGGTATCAACTGTCACAAGAAGAGCTCAGAATGATCCACCAGCCTCGACCAAAGAGAAGACTAGACTACATCCAGACTATCTCAGGTGACTCCTTGAAGGGACGATTCATCAAAGAGGGTGAGGACTTACCCTTTTGAGGCTTTTCGGAACCATGGTATGACCATGAAGACAAGAAGATGATGCCTGGAATGGAGATCTTTTTCCAACACTTCTACCCATGGGATGAAAGTTCCCAACACCATATACAGACGCTCATCAAAGATACCGAAAATTATAAGGAAAGTGACTCCTAGGGCTCATTAAACTTACAAACGTTGGGCTAGCACTCTGCATGGTTCATTCAAGCACTACATCATTAGATCCATCCCACTTGATTAAAGCTGCTGATACACCTCTCCTCAACTGGCATGCTGCACCGGTTCTACCTGTTGAATTCCCACCTAAACCCAATGTTTACCCTATGTCGTCTATCCTTGCTTAAATGTAATCGAGACCTCCTTGGATGAGCTTTTCAATGCCGTTTTTCCTATTAATGAAATAAATGATAATTTTGAGTATCTTGTTGTGCTTACATTAATTATTTATATTCTAATAAAACTTTTGATGATGATGATTTTGCAAATGAACAATTCTTAACTGATCTAAATAAGGTTAATAACAAACAACATAACCACGTTCAAGTTAATGAAAAAGAGACTGTTATAATTAACCTCGATTCTAGTAGCCAACTGTGCGAGATTAGGATAGGGGATACCCTTGACGAGCATGAGTGCGCACAACTCGAAGAATTATTGAAGGAATTCGTGGATGTCTTCGCATGGTCCTATGACGATATACCCGACATTGATCCTGAAATTGCTCAGCATGAGATTCCCACGCTTCCAGATTACAAGCCGGTTAAATAAAAGCTATGAAAGCTCCGCATCGAATGGTCGCTCAAAGTCAAAGAAGAGGTGTTCAAACAGCTGAACGTGGGTTTCATTCATGTGATAGAATATCCCACATGGCTAACGAACATAGTGCCAGTGCCAAAATCAGGAGGGAAAGTTTGGATGTGCGTAGACTATTGGGATTTGAACAAAACCTCTCCAAAGGATGATTACCCACTGCCCAATATCGACATGATTGTGGACAACATAACCAGTCATGCCCTCAAGTAATTCATCGATGGGTTTGCCGAATACAACCAAATCCGAATGCACCCATATTTTCAAGAAAAAATTGCGTTCATCACCCCATGGGGAACCTTTTGCTACACTATTATACCATTTGGTTGCAAGAATGCTTGGGCTACCTACCAGAGGGCTGCCATAACCATCTTGCATGATCTGATTCACAAATAAGTAGAGCTATATGTGGATGATATGATTATCAAATCCAAAATTAGAGAATGTCATGTTCTCGCTCTTCAAAAATTCTTTGAACGATTGCGACGATATCAGATCAGACTCAATCCACATAAATGTGTCTTCGACATTACAAAGGGAAAACTATTGGGATTCATGGTCAGTTAGAAAGGGATATAAGCAGATCCTGCCAAGCTAAAATCCATACATGAAATGCCACCTCCCCAAACGGAGAAAGAAGTTCGAGGCTTCCTTGGGAAATTGCAATACATCAGTCGGTTCATCAGCCACCTAACCTCCATCTACGAACCTATTTTCAAACTTCTCCAAAAGGATTCAACCAAAGTTTGGAATGAGTCCTGCCAAGAAGCCTTCGACCGAATAAAACAATACCTGACTCAACCTCCGGTACTCATGCCACCACATCCTGGTCTCCCCTTGATCCTATACCTAACCATAACCGACACTGCAGCCGGGGCTTTGCTAGCCCAATACCTTGAACTTTCCCGCAATGAAATAGCCATATATTACGCCATTTGAAAATTAGCCAAGTACGAAGTCAACTACACTACTTTGAAAAAGTATGCGTCGCGCTTGTTTGGGTCACCCAAAAGTTGCAAAACTACATGCTCACCTTCCCTATGAAGCTTGTATCCCGAATGGACCCCATCAAGTACCTGATTGAGAAACTCTCCTTATCCAACCAAATGACTCAATGGTTGAGGCTCTTAGCCGAGTTTGATATCGTGTACGTAACAAAAAATGCCATGAAAGGAAGATCCATATGTAACTACCTCGGTGACTACCCCTTACTCTCTAGTCTACGTCATGGAAGTGGTCCTACCTGTGGAGCTAGAAATACCCTCGTTATGCGTCATGATTTAAGGCAAGGTTAGTAAGGAAGACTAACATCAAAGCCGCCTCGACGAGCTGTCAGTCCTAGACGAAAAGAGACTGAAGGCGTTATATCACATAGAAGGGTACCATCGCCGAATAGAGCGTTCATTCAATAAGAGAGTCAAGGATTGTGGTGTCCAAGAAGAGGATTTAGCCCTCAAAGAAATAGTAGAGCCCATCTGGTACCCGAGAGGGAAATTCAAGCCCAATTGGAGAGGCCCATAAATTGTGAAGCAGATCTTGTCTGGCGGTACCGCTATGCTCACCGACTTAAATGGAGAAGAGATGGCTCGTCTAGTCAACCTAGACCGTCTCAAGAAATTTTACCCCTTGTTCAAAATCTCGACACGCTGCGACTCTTCTCATCTCCCTTCTATTCTAAAAAAAATCTCTTCACTCCCCCTACTTAGAACTACGTGGGACCGATCCTCTGTAAAAAACAATTTTCAGAAAAATTCAAAATTTTTGAAAACCCCTAGAGGTACGTAGGCAGCTCATACATGTCACATGAGCAAGACCCTTTCTTTTTCATAAAAAACTATTCTATTCTTTTCTTACCTCCGAGAACGATAGTCCATTCTAATATATATTTGAACAAAAGGATTATGCATGCCTTAGCGATCATTATAGATAATTCAAAATACTATTTCATCAAAAAGAATAGCTGGATGATCAAAACATTGTTTATTTTATTAATAAGAAATTACCTAAAGAAATGGGTAACTCCCTTCCCCCTACCTTCCTAAAAAGGCAAATAAAAAAACCAAACTTATTTCCCGGCACAAAAATAAACTCTCCAACAGTCCTACCCAAAGCTACCAGAAGAGCCCTCTTCATCATCATCATCTACATCCTGGAGTCACCAAGCTTCCCCTGCGTGAATAGAGTGCCGCAGATGCTCCATGGACCGATAATATCGAACCAGCTACGGAAAAAATACCACACCT
Organism: Sambucus nigra; assembly: GCA_949130495.1. Classification (NCBI taxonomy): domain Eukaryota; kingdom Viridiplantae; phylum Streptophyta; class Magnoliopsida; order Dipsacales; family Adoxaceae; genus Sambucus; species Sambucus nigra. Next base: position 183,996,964 of record OX422207.1, read on the forward strand.
CCCTCCATCGTATCGGATGAGGCAAGCCACCTTTGTCCAGTCCCCACTTCAAACATCTTGTTGACCACTCTCCTCCCCAAACTCTCCCAACCACTTTATATAATCCCCAAGACGCATGCGCAGACTCTTTGTCAAATCTTCTAGCAAAAATAAGTCTAGTGTCTGAGGTGGCACGAACTTCTCCCAGCCAAATTGGCGCAGAAGTCGCTAAGGGAAATAGAAAGAGGTCTGTCTAAGACCAACTAGACGGATATACGGGTATTCTCCCAATTCCAGAATAGGCAGCAGCTGTCCGCACTAAGGTACTGACCAATATAGATTTAGAGCCCCATGCTCCACGAACCAGTTCTCATAGCTCTCAATATCTAGGCCAACACTGATGAAATGGCGCGAAAAAAAGTTGGGTACAACCGACAAAGGGTAATCTGGAGGAGTCACCAGGCAGAATCTTTCAGACAACCACGTGAACAACATCACAGGGATACCCCTCAGAAAGTCATAACGACCTTCTCTCTAGGAATCAAAGCCATTCAAAGTCTTCGACAGTATCACCGCCGCAAGATTGCGACGGCAGGACATCCATGAAGTAATAACTGCAAGTTTTGGGTCCACTAGCAGCTCCCCGGTCATCAGTAAAAATTTTAAAACCAAGCCCAGAGCGACATCTCTGGCATATCTAGCATCACCAACCTCCTGCAAATGCATAGACACCAACACCGCTGAAAGAGAAATCATACCTCCAGCCACCAGTGATGTGGCCACCAAGCACGAAATAAAAAGAAGGCAGGACAACAACTCCCGGGGAGAACGAGAAAACTCAGGAAGAGTCGCAGCAACACCAGGATTTATCCCTAACATGGAAAAAAATTCCTCATAAGTCAGATAGACTTCTTCCAAGCCAAAGCAGTATACATGATCTTTAGGGTACAAGAATTGTACCACCGCCAATAGTATGTTCCACTCTATGGGCCGATTACTCCATAAAGAAACTCGACGCATATTGTAAGCATCGTAGTCGACGTTATAAGAGAACATCACCTCCAATGTCTCGAGGCAGTTGGAAAACTCAACACTACTAGGGTGTGAGGAAAACACTCCACTCTTACCCCTCTTTTATACGTGCCCCCCCCCCCCCCCCCCCACAAAGGACATAACCCCTGTAGAAATTGGAAGAAATCCATCCCCACAAGGTACCAAATGCTGAAGAAGGTACTAATCAAAGCTTTGAATTGATGGGACTGGACTGACCTGTCGATAGGTAGGACAAGTTCCTTACCGATCGACAACCCCATACTTTTGGAAATTTTCCTTTTTTCCTCTTTTATCAAAATTCAGAAAACTCAAAATAAATTGATATTCTGAACAGAATTTCAAAAATCCCCTTTTCATGCATTCATTCATCATTAACAAAAGATAATAAGGTAACTTTATTGCATTGCTTAGATATATTTTTGTGTTACAGCATTTTTGTAGGAAAATTAAGAAAAGAAAAAAAATAAACGGGACTCAGCCCGAACCCACATTCTCTCTCACTTTCACGTAATCTTCACCTCTCTCTCCTAAGAGCTTTGACCCCTACGTTGCACTCTCTTTCCCCGACGACGAGATGACACGCCACCGCTACCTGAACCTAACTCCTCTCCAAATGAGGAGACGACACCAACCAAGAAGGAACAGGAACTGCGTCCCGAATATGGGCAATCACCAAAGATATCCAGTCCCTAATATCCCTCATCCAAGTGGTGGACAACCGGACGTGATGCAAGAAAAGGTAGAACCAGTGTCAAGCAAAAAAAATCAAAAGAAACCAAAAAGGAAGGAAAAGAATAGATAAAAAAAGATATTCCTCAGGGCGAAGAACCTCCTTTGCCAAGCCCAACTCCTCCGGGTCAATCGTAGGAGGACGATGCAGCATAGGCACCATCCCTCCATCATCCCGCCGGATATTGTATAAAGGAGTATGCAGGCACACAAAAGGAACTTTCAAAGTCACCATCATCGCAGATGTCGAAGGACCTCCACCGCTATGGTAGGACCGCACTGGCCGACTCGAACCCGCAGGAGGGAAGGGCAGTGCATCATATATGATGGGCGCCATCAGCCAGCTCGTCAAGAAGTCTAAATAATCATATGGCACAACTGTATGGATGTACATTAGGTAGGACTCTCCAATCATCGCTGCAATCCAAGCATCCTCTGGCAGCAGCCGCTCCCGCCTCATCGACATATGGGGCCTTATAGGTGGCACCACCACCTCCCCCTCAACAATCTGTCGGACCGCCCTCTCCCCGAGATACCAAGAGTGGCCAAACTCATGCGACATCAAATGCCTAATCTATGCATTTACCCCAGTCAACGTTGTATCTTAAATGGTCGTCCCCCAAGGGTAAAAGGTAACCTGAAAAATCCCGAGCAAAATATAAAGAAATCTATAATCAGAGCACACAAATGTCTTAGACAGAAGAAACAAAAAGTCTTACCCTATCACTGGTCAGGACATTCAAGACCTGACTCACTGCCTCTAGAGAGAGATACCTCCTCGACTGTCGATTGTCCTTGCGCCATCAATGCAATCGATAAAAATCCCCAACGATCTTGTCCTTCAAAGCAATCAGTTGGGTATAACACCTGATCACCTCATAGAACCACGTCTGCCAAAGACATGAATTCGCAATCAAAAGAGGTGCATAAGGAAAATGCGAATGCATGAAAGAAAAATGAGAAAATTAAAGAATACCTCAAGAAGATACATGGCTCCAGTGAAAGATTGTCGGCAACACCGGTGGAATGCATCCAAGAAAAAATAAAGGGTCGCCAAAGTCATGGTCCCCCAGTCATATAGGGGGTCGGTCAAAAACATCCTCAAATATGGTAAAAACCATAAGTGGTCAACGTCGCCGCTCGACGCCACCAAAAATCCCCCCAACACCAACAAAATAAACAACTGGGCCATCTGCCTCACCTACAGCCCATCCTCCACATCGATCACTATGCTCAATAAAACATCCTTTAGCAGCGATGGACGGATGGAGTCCCCAGACAATATCCGCCCCACATCACCAAGCGCCGCACGCACCGCCTCTGGCCACACCCGCAAAAGATCGATCCACCTCTATCTTCTCTCCAAGACAATTTTTCCCAAAAAGCTGCTGCACATCTATGGGAGTCACAGTCATCTCCCCCAAAGCAAAATAAAAGGTGTGGGTAGTGTCCCACCGCCTCTCCCCTAGAGTGCATAAGACTACCGTTGAACGAGGCATCTCATCTAGAACATACGCCAACCTCCCAAAGCCTGCTGAGGATACCACCCAATGCACCACATGAGGAAGATGCTCTCAGATATCCTTAAGCCCCGTCATCCCACGGGCACGCATATTCGACAGAGAAACATCGGACTGTCAAAAAGAAAAAAAAAACTTGTCATAATCCAACAAAAAAGGAAAATCACCAGAAAAGAATGCCAAAGGTCATTTTACTGACATAACTGCCAGGGTTCACCACCCTCAAAGAGTGATGACGCGATGGCTCTCGCAGCAAGGTTCGCTCATCCGCAACCGGCTCGAATGCGTCAAAAGAGTTCTCACTCCCCAAATCAAGAAGCGCCCTGGCCCTCTACTCCATGTTTTCCCAGTCATTAATAGATAACCATTTCGGTGTACTGCAGTACTTACAAAAGCGGCCATTTTTAGATTACGGAATGCTAGGACGATTCGCAGAAGAAAAATGCAGAAAGAGAGAGGGCAAGAAGCTATGAAAAATGAGGGGAATTTACCCCCTTTATTTAGGATGCCAAGGGTCATATCGATCGGAACTGACGGCAAACCTACCGATTTACACTGACCCTTTACCTTCCCGAGGAAGTCCAAAAGTCCACGCCACTGTCTAATGGCACCCTCCATACCATGCCGACCGACACCCCCCTTAAATTTTCGTACAAAAATTCTCCAAAAATACAAGAAAACCCTAAAAAATCCTCAGAAAAATCCTAAAAAACCTGGAAAGGATTTAGAACATTTTCACCAAGACAATTTCACACATCCTCAAGAATAACCCCTATTTACCCAGCAAAACTCTCAAAAGACAAGCGAATCTCTGCCTGACAACGTCCCCAAAGGACCTACAAAATATCCAAAACTTCAGGATGATCTCGTATTGCCCAAAGGTCTCAATTTTCCTTGATAAATGCGTCCAAACCTAGGACCACCTAATCATTTCCCCATAACTCGGCTCCCCAGATCAAATCAAAATCACAAGGTAATTTCCCCGACAGAGTTCCCTGAGAACAACTCAAACTTAAGCCGGCAGAATTGGCTTCGACCCATAGAATTGGTCATTTCAACTTAAGCCCACCGAATTGGCTTTGAACCACAAAATTGGTCATTTGAAACTTAAGCCCGTAGAATTGGCTTTGACCCGTAGAATTGTTCATCTTAAACTTAAGCCCGCAGAATTGGCTTCGACCCGTAGAATCGCAGAATTGGCTTCGACCCGTAGAATCGCAGAATTGGCTTCGACCCATAGAATTGATCATTTCAAACTTAAGCCCCCAGAATTGGCTTCGACTTGGAGAATTGGTCATCTCACCTTAAGCCAGAATTGGCTTCAACCCGCAAAATTGGTCATCTCACCTTAAGCCCACAAAAATGGATTCGACCCGCAGAATTGTTCATTTCAAACTTAAACCCTTAGAATTGGCGTCGACCCGTAGAATTGGTTATCCCCAACTTAAGCCCTCAGAATTGGCTTCGACCCACAGAATTAGTCATCCCTAACTTAAGCCCTCAGGATTGGCTTCGACCCACTGAGTTGTTAATCTCACATTAAAGCCCACAGAATTGGCTTCGAACCGCAGAATTGGTCGTCTCACCTTAAGCCCGCAGAATTGGCTTCGACCCACAGAATTGTTCACCTCACCTAAAGCCCGCAGAATTGTCTTCGACCCAAAGAATTGGTCATTTCAAACTTAAGCCCATAGAATTGGCTTCAACACACATAATCGGTCATCTTACCTTAAGCCCGCAGAATTGGTCATCACAACCTAAGCCCTCAAAATTGGTTTTGACCCACAGAATTGGTCACCCCCATCATTGTTGTAGGTCCTCAAAATTGACCTAAATATTTCATTTAAGACCATACCCAGCATGCCTCTTTAAGCCCTCAGAATTGGCTTCGACCCACAGAATCGGTCGCCTTCATCTCCAAACCCTCAGAATTGGCTTTGACCTACAGAATCGGTCACCCTTATCCCAAAGCCCTCATAATTGGATTCGACCCGCATAATCATTCACCCTTATCTCCAAGCCCTTAGAATTGGCTTCGACCCACAGAATTGGTCACCCTCATCCCCAAGCCCTCAAAATTGGCTTCGACCCATAGAACTGATCACCCTCATCTCTTAGCCCTCAGAATTGGCTTCGATCGGCAGAATCGGTCACCCTCATCTCCAAGCCTCAAAATTGGCTTTGACCGACAGAATCGGTCACCCTCATCTTCAATCCCTCAGAATTGGCTTCGACCCGCAGAATCAGTTATCCTCATCCTTAGGTCCTCAGAATCGACCTCGACCCTCCGGTCATCCTCTTTCAAAGGTATGATGTGGTGTCTATTCGACGGCTATCATTTGTTCTAAACTCACCCGTCGAGGAGCCCTATAGACACCCCATTCTAATACCCTCTAACCTCTCCTTAGGTCCCAAACACCTCCCCTCATCATCGCAAACCCATATTATACCTCGGGTACTGACCTAAAGGCCATTGGGCACTCCCAGGCTCCATTTGACCAAAATTCAAACTCTTCAGCTCAAATGAGTCTGAATGAATCTTCGAAGGGCACTGAATCCCCTTTCCAACGGTTTATCCCGTGCATGATTCGGACTTACCATGCGGAAGAACGACTCATTTTACATCAAAACTCGATCAAGAGGTAACCGGATGCTCCTAGGCTCCGTTTGACCAAAGTCAACTCTTTAGCTCGACCGAGACTGAATGAATCTTCGAAGGGCACTGAAACCCCTTTCCAACGGTCTACCCCGTACACAATTCTAACTTACGATACGGACGAGCGATCCATTTTACTCTGAAAGCTCACCAAATTCTTCTAGGCCCCGGTTGACCAAATTATACTCCCCAAACAATGTCAAACTCTTTGGAATGTCAAATTAAATCTCCTAACCTTTCCAACAGTCCACCCCATGCAAGATTCTGACTTACCATGTGGATGAACGATCCGTTTGCGTCTGAAGTTTTCTCATCCAAAGGATCGACGAGCGCTTCTGATCCACATTTGACCCAAAGTCAACTCCCAGACCCAGGAGCAAGGACTTTTGAAGGTCTCTGAAGCAACTTTCTAATGGTTCGCCCCGTGCACGATTTAGATCAACGGTTTGTGCTCTACGACCGATTTTCCAAAGGAACCTAAAAGAGATTGCCAAACGGCAGGTCCCAGACCCTGCCTATCGACAGTGTGCCAAAACACGCCAGCTGATTAGCAAGACCAGGGCTATGCCAATCGGTAATGCCCTGGGTCTATAAAAAGGAGGGACTAACCTCTTTCCAAAAGTAAGAAGATCAGAGATCTATCACTCTCAACATGCTCAGAAAACCCCTCTCGAAGTCAACGTGATTTCCACATCCAAATCCCTTTTCAGCCTTCACCTTTCATCACCTTTTCCCTCAAATTTGGTGAATTAAGTATCCTCCATTATCACCCAAGTACAAGGCCTGCTCTCCAACATCCAAGATCAATCTCAATATCTTCAAGAAGGTCGAACTTTCTCAATTCTCTCTGTAAATTCCCCTAAATTCGCATTAACTTGTTTTATTACTTAGCACTTTTATTCTCTCATCTCTCATCTCTCATCTCACATATCTTAATATACTTTTTATTTAGTATTATTTCACATCTCTTGTTTTCATATAAATAAAACCCAAAAAATAAGAAAAAGAGGGTTTGCTCATAAATTCCAAACTGGAATTCTCATATTTTCTCACACCTTTCTCACAACTAAAATACTTTTTTACACACACAAACATACAAGAGGTCCCCGGTTGGATTTATGGGCTAAATCCCACCCCTCATTTTGCATACGATCTACGTGAACTTTGATGCCTCTATAGGATACGTAGGCGTCTCAGGGTAAAACCCGTGACTCGAGTCCTATTCTTACTTTTCTCTCATTTTCTATTTTCTCTATATTGTTTAAACTCAATTATCTTAAATTCTATATATTTATATATACATATATTTGTTCTTAGTGGCGTATTATTCCATGTACTTTATCTTTCCGTTATAACGATCAATGCGAGGATAATCGCGTAAATCCTATTTTTTAATATTATTTTTTAGGAACATTCCTATGGATGACTCGCTTTATCTCTTTCATGATACAAGTCGATGATTCCTATCTCCACTACGTATACACATATATCACGGGGAAATAAAGGAAAGTAACAACAACCCGTGAGAGACTGTAAGGGCAGAATGGGCGCCTCACACCTTCTCATTTTGTAACTTAGCCTTCGGACCCTTTTCGAATCATTTTGGTTTCTTATGTATCATTATGTCTTTGGAGGCTGTCCTTTGGGATGGATCCCTTTTCTTTTGTATATTTTGAGTAAAATAGACTGGCGACTCCATCTCTCTACATTTTTCACCTCATCAATGATGTTGGCCAAAGCTCTCTAGAGAGGGATGCGCGGGACCAAAAAAAGGGATGATCTCTCGCCGCGAGGATCAGGATAGCCACACACCCAGTTTTGTAATGCCCTAAAGTTTGTGAATGAATGAAAAATATGTATGTTTTCCCATGCCATTTCTTTGTGCTATATCTACGTGCGTATACCATGGAGTTCTACAATTCTTTCATCTTCACTCGAGTTGCAATAAAAAAGACTTGTATATTCGTAATAACATCCAGTTACAACAATGGTTTAAACTTAATACATTACACATAATAGACTTTCAACCACTTATTTTTAATCTTGAATGGCTAGTCTTATTCCATATTAGAAATTAAGCAATAACCTAAATCATGAGATTCTTTTACAATGAAATATCCTTCCCAATTCGCTATAAACTTAGGTAGAGGAAATCCCCTGACGTGCTTCACTGCTGCCTTTAAAATGAGGTCTCCCTCCATGAACTTCCTTGGTCTCACCAAGTTATCATATGCCCTAGAGAGATTCTTCGTATAAATTTGAATGTATTGCATCGCATTATCTGTATATTCGTCCAATGCTTCTAACTGCACATATCTATTCTGAGAGAGAATGCTACATCGCACGAAATATCGAGCAAAGGGAACTTCCAACTCTATTGGGAGGATCTCCTCAGCCCCATAAACGAGGGAGAACTGAGTATACCATGTGGGCTTCCTTGTGGTTGTTCGATAGGCCCACAATACAACCGGTATCTTCTCGTCCCCTAATCCTGGGAAATCCTCCATCATTTTAGCCAAGATATTAACCAAGGTTTTGTTAGTTTCTTCGGCTGGACCGTTTGTTAAAGTATGGTGAACAATGAAATACTTTTTGGTGAGCATTATTACCTCTGAGTTGACGATAGGGGTTCTGTTATGTGAGAAAATAACCTTTGGAATCCCAAAATGGCAAATGATGTATTCCTTGATGACGTTGCTAACCACCCCTACTATTTCCCTTCTTAGTGGTATCGCTTTCATCCACTTTGTAAAGAACTCTGTTTCTACTAGTATCCAGATCTTCCCCCTCGAAGAAGGATGTATTACCCCTACTAGGTCAAACGCCCAAGTGTGAAAAGGATAAGGCATTTCCAGGGAGTGTAGGTCCACCGATGGGGCATGGATCATATTTCCATGAAGTTGGTAAGCCTTGCATTTTTGAATGAACTCAGTAGAGTCCTTCTCTATCATTGGACAATAATACCCCAACGTCATCAAATGGTCACACAACTTGTCCCCTCTTATGTGAGCTGGATCGTGTGCTTGTTTGAGGACCTCGGCTTCTTCTTTCTTCGTGATGCAATGTAATGGCCTGTTAAAGTAACCCATTTGGTAAAGCTGCCCCTCCTGAATGTAGAACCTCGAGGCCCTTCAATTTAGTCCCATCACATCAATTTTCTCTTTTGGGACAACTTGGTCTTTAACGAATTCAATGTAGGAGTGCCTCTAGTCAGGTTGAGCTTCAACGAAATGACATTCATCTGCCTCAAAGAATAACTAGCACTTATCTCACTTCCGTTGCAGCTTTGCTCTGACCTGCTACATTTTAGGCAAGAAATATCCCTCCCTCTGAATTCTCCTATAAAGAGGTATCTTAGTTGTTTCGCAGTGCTCTTTGTGTGTTTCTTTAACCTCCACTCTGCTTCTTCTGGGCCGATGCATCTTGACAACCATCCTCCCGTGTTTTTGAAATTAAGATTTCCCTGATTTATAAAGTATTGGGCTAATTGGCTCTGCTCCATCTCTCATTCCCCCCGATTCTAGTTGTTTCCTAATCTCTACCCTCTAGTCAGAATAGTCCTCCATCGATAGAACTGATTATACCACCGAGGGAGCTGTTCTTCATTGGATCACAACTATAGTTGTATCATCTCTCATGACCATCTTCTAAGCAATGGTGGCATAGGCATCTGGATGGCAGTTCATCGTTCAGGGATGTCTCTTGATCTTGGTCCGATGGAACTAGATGAGAAGCCTCAGAATGATTATTCTGTATGGTGTTAGATTCAGGTGTTTCAATGCATATTCTCCATTAACTTATTGAAGCACCAAGTTCGAATAACCTTTAATGTAAAGGGAACGAATTCCCTTTCGAAGACCCTCCAATAACCCCATTACCAATGATTCATGCTCTGCCTCAATGTTGGAACAAGGGAAATCTAACTTGTAGGATAAATAAATCTCCTTCATTCCTCTTGAAAGAATAACCCCTGCTCCTTATTTTTTTTCTACCGAGGATCCATAGAACTTCATCGTCCATTCTTCATCGCTTGCATCTACGTGGTTAGCTTGTAAGTCTTCTCTTAAAATAATTTCTTTAGGTGGTTCAAACGTCTCGGATGGGAAGATTGCCAAGATATCTACCTACGCCTAACTCTTGATCGCGCGAGGACCCATCACACTTCAAGTCATATTCATAGAGGATGAGTAACCACCTATCTGTTCTTCCAATCAATATAGTTATTTCCAAATAATACTAAATAAGATCACATCTGGTTACAATATGAATTGTAAAAGATGACATATAATGTCTAAGTTTTTGTTCTACAAAGACGAGGCTAAACAGTGCCTCTCTAAGCTACTATACCTGACCTCTAGCCCATGTATGATTCTACTGAGATAATAGACTGGTTCTTCTTGCCCGTCAATCTTTTATGCCAATAGAGCTCCAATGGACCTCATGGTGGATGTGAGGTATAGCTGCAACGGTATTCCTACCTTTGGGGGAACCATGGTCTATGGTGAAATGAGAAGCTTCTTCATCCTAGTGAGAGACTCTTGGTTATCCTCCTCGCACTTGAATTTTGTGTTCTTTCATAAAATATTCATCAATGGGTGCATCATCTCGGTCAATCCAAACACAAACCTCCTAAGTTAAAAAATTTTACCAAGGAAACTCTTTAGCTCCTTCACCGTTCTTGGACTGGGCATCTACAAGATCACTTGTTGTTTATCTTGGTCCATCTTCACCCCCTGCCGATCAACCACAAAACTTAAAAACTTTCCACTAGTTACTCTGAAGATGCATTTTAGTGGGTTCATGTTCAACTTATACTTTCTGCACCGACCAAACACCTTCCTCAAATCGCTGAGATGGGACTCCTCCTTCCTCGATTTCATGACCAAATCATCCACATAAAATTCCACAAACTTGTGAAAGAAGTCATGAAAAATGGCCATCATTGTTCTTTGATAACTATCTCCAGCGTTCTTGAGTTCAAATGGCATTACTTTGTACATAAAGTTGCCCAGTGGGATTCTAAACGCCTTTTTCTCTACATCCATGGGGTCCATCTTGATCTAATTGTACCCTATATACCCATGCACGAAGCTATACATCTCATGACCATCCATTTCATATATCAGTCTATCGATGGAGGGTAGAGGGAACTCATCCTTGGGGCAAGACCTATTCAAGTCTTTAAAATCCACACAGATCCTTATTTGATTTTTGTCTTCTTATCTACTGGGACAATGCTAGACACCCATAGTGGGTGCTGTATCGATTTGATGAACCTTGCCATCAGACTGTGTTGGACCTCTTCCTTGATCTTCAAGTCTAGCTCATGCTTGTATGTTCTCGTTGCTTATTTCATCAGAATGGCTAAAGGCATCACGTTCAACTTTTGGTAGCTTACTTCCTCATTCAGCCATTCCATCTCTGTGTACTTCCATGAAAAAATTTCTATGAACTCTCGAATCAACTTAGCCAAGGCGTCTCATTTCCCCTTACTGATATCCTTCAAGATGAATATGGGCATTGGATCCTCCATTTCTTTCTCTAGGTTTAACTGTTCTAACTCTTGTGCTTGTGGTTTTGGTTGATCTGCCATATAATTTGGTTCTTCGATGGCATCTTCCATAAATTCCTGTATGTTGGATTTGTTTATCACCATCCATTTCCATCGTTGATCCACTAGAAAGCACTTTATATTAGATCAACCTCATTATCAGTTTCTTTGGCTGCATGTTCACACCATTATAATCGATAAAACACATTTCCTTCTTTGCTAATAACCTTTTTGTACTGTCTGCCGGTAGTCGTAACTGCCTTACTCTTCTTCTCTCTAGAAGCCTCAGTAACTCTTCCTCCTAAAAATCGATTGAGCGTATTTTTTCATTAGACCTCATGCTCCGTTGGATCCATCCTGGGCCTCATTTTGTCTTTGAGATGTTTTGATGACGAGGGACCACCTGGAGGCCTTCTTCTTCCATCACTCCTTTTCTGCTTGTAACTCCTTTATTATGCTCATTCAATGGCCCCATCCTTTCTTTGATTGAGGGAACCTACGTTCCCTCCATTCTTCTCATTAGGACTCTAACGTCCTCCTCCATTCCCTTGATATTTATCTTGGCGCAATGGTGATACGTCGAAGCAACTAGACCTTGGATGTGCATCCACACCCTTCCTATCAATATATGGTAGGAAGTTACACTCTCTACCACGTGGAATTTGATATGGGAACTCAGATTTTCCATCACAGTCCTAACGTTCACATAGCTAATGGACTTGGAAGATTGGTTATCATAAACTGAAATTACCAATGGCATGGGGAATAACCTTTCTACCGAAATATTAGCTGCGTGGAAAGAGTTGATTGGCATGATATTGATGGAGGCTCCCTCATCTATAAGAGCCCTTGTAAAGCTAACCCCGTTGATTCTGGTAGTCACATACAATGGTCTATTATGAGGGAATCTAATAATCCTATTTTCATCGCTGAATGTTATCTTTGATAGAAACCTCTTTACCAACCTGGCCATGGGTCCCTTCCATCTCAGTGAAGGGACTGCGTTATTCCTCGCAATATTAAGTATTTCCTGGGTTACCTCCAATATACTTACCTTTGGTATCCCTACCTATTCGAAGAACCAGGGAAACATTAGGGATTTTGAAAGTGCACATTATTATATAGCTTGGTCTACTTCCTCACCTTTAATGCTATATACGTCCTCCATATCTTTAGCACTTGTTTCATAATAAGCTAAAACTACGTTAGCCATTCCCTTAGTGCAATCTTCTAATTATTATTCGAACTCCTCCTGCTCCGTCATTTGCTCCCTTGCTTCATTCTCTGTCTCCTCATCGTTGGCCACCACCAGATTGGCCCCATGTGATGGGAGTGGGTTGTCGTTAACATTTTGCGGAGGGATTTGCAATGTTCCTTCCTTCACGTATTTTTCAATGATTCTTCTTAGCATGAAACATCTCTCCGTTGGATGTTGAATCTTTCGATGAATCTGGAAATATTTGGGATCTACCCTAGTTGGAGGGTCTGGTTCCCCAATGGGGATACCCTTTGGTTCATACACCATTCCTCTTTGAACCATGGCGTTGTAGCAGCTGACAACCTCTTCTACTGTATAAGGCAACGGTGGTGGGTCTTCCATGTCTCTACCAAACGTCCTCTTGTTGTCCCTGTTCGCTACTTTTCCCCCATCTATTCCTTTGGTATATACCACCCGTGGGGGTTGAGACCTCCCTCCCACAGGTTGTATTGGATTCCTGAACACCATGCGCACCACCACTAGTCTTGGTCATACAACCTAAAAGATATTCCTTATTGATTTTAGGAACTCTACAAATGTCCCCTCTCGCGTCTTGTTAATAAGATGGTATATGTACTCAGGAAGCAGTCCTTCCATTCAGATCTATAGAAGTTTGGATTCTCTATCCTCATCTCACATCGAGGGGCCTTTCCCTGAATCTTCGAATGTATGCCACTACATCTTCCACTGGTCGTTGCTTCTCTCTCCCCAGTTGGGTCAAGGTGAACTCATCTTTTGCCAGAAAGAATTTCGGGACGATCTAAACGTGTATCTCCTCCCACGCGGAAACAATTTTAGGAGCTAAGTGAGAATACCAAGTATATGCCTTATTCATTAAGGATTTAGAAAATTACCTCAACCTGAGTTTCTTGTTTTTGTAGTGCGCCCCCAAATGTTCCACGAAGCGTTTAATGTGTTCTTTAGGGTTCCCACCCTTTCCTGTATATTTTTCAAATATAGGAGGAATATAATCTTTTGGGTAAGTGTCATTGTTGTATTACTGGGGATAAGGCATACGAAAGTCATCATAAAACGAAGCTACCTCACCCACAGATTGCAAGGAAGCTTGCATGAATTTCAGCATCTATTTCTGTATCTCTTTCCTCATCTCTTCCATAGCTAATGCCGTTGAAGAAACAACCAGAGGGACCATAAGCTAACTGCCTGTTACAGCTGGAGAAATTATCACAGTTGGAACGGTTGATACTCCTGGATTTCCCACTGTTGGATTTACAATGAAGGGTATACTTGTTGGTACCGTTCATGTTAAAAATGCACTTGGTGGGGCGGTTGGGGCTTCCCCTGGTGTCACTAAGGAGTTGGCTTCAAATCCCCCCCAACACCTTTGAAGCTATGGGAGTTTGTAAAAACTCATAAAATTTATTCACGAGGAGTGCCACTTGGGCTGGTCCTAACCCAGCCCTCGTAGAATCTTGTGTCACCTGTGGGACACCTGTCGCCGTTTGAACTGGAGGTACCTCTAGTCGAGGGACTCTGTCCCTTGAATCCTCCAACTCTCTCGCCGCCTGTTCTTCATTGTGTTGAATGTCATTGAAGTGAATTCTTCAATTAACATTATCTGGCACCATACTCCTTGCTTAGAAGAATGCCTCTCCAGCGGAGTCGCCAAATGTAAGACTGTAGTTGACATTAGATGGAGGTGTAATCCCTTTTTGAGTACACTAATGATAAGCTAACCCAACAACACTATTGATTAATCACAAAACAAGCAATCATAACGTAGTGAAGATAAACTAAGTTTGAACTAATAAATCTCTCATGTATAACTCAAAGGATAATAACGAACTCAGAAGTAACTCATTTAGAGGGAAAGAGAAATAAGCACCCTAGATACACCTTGGCAGGAAACCAAACACCCCAACCACCCTCAAGAATATCTGTCAAGTATTAAAGCTTCGTAACAAATTACAATAGTGGGTGAGTAAACTCTCTGGTTTGTAATAAACTCTCTCTTTAATGTGTATTCTCTCTAGTAATAACTTCCGAACTCTCAAAAAGAACATCCTCTCCCCAGAGGTGGTTGGGGTCCTTAAATAGCCCCCACACCACTCCGGATGTAACTCAGTCATTAATACATGTGAAAGACATCCCTCATACTTTATGTCACAAACATTAAATACATAATTCACTAGATAACTCCACATCATGGACATTAAATTCCAAGACAAGACTTTTGCCTAACCACTCTGTGTTAGGTGGCTGTCGTGACCGAGGTAGATCACCAATTGGTTAACAACCCCAAATACCATGGTGGTTTACTCAAGTGAAGATTTGACATTGTCTTTCTGGCTAGTGACATCACCTACAGTAGATGTGATGTTAAGTAGAGGGTTATTTGGTCCACAACTCAATGCTCGATGGAACTCAAGGTTTCTCTACCCGAGGTTCCATGGTCAGGGTATTTTGGTGTTTTACCAGGTGTTTTTAAGATGGCCAGGACAAGTCCCAACGGTTCCTCACTTATCAATCCTCCAAACCAAGTCCCTATAAAGTTCCCACGGCAAGGTCATTTGATAGAGAAGGAAAGCTCTCCCAGGCCCTACCAAGTGTGGTCTCTCATGAGTACCGTTCGACCTCACAATAAAAATCATTATACTCGTTACATCATTATAATTGTTTTAGCCCACAGTCAATATAAACAAATATATAATGTGTCTAAGTAGCACAACAAGCTAAAGTATGAGTTTCCATGCTAAGCTGCCTCGCTTGAGCTGCCCTGCTGAGCTGCCTCGTTGAACTGCCTCACTTCCTTAATCCCAATCACTATTGTTAATGGGGGATTATCTCTAATCTTCGGATTACATTCGAGCCCCTCTACACTAATGATGAGAGATAGTGTGAGTGGAAAGTGTGGCAGGCTTCCTTGCTAAAAACATATCTCCCTAAATTAGGTGACCAGGGTAGGCTTTCTAATGAAGTGATGCAAGTATGGAATCCTTTTAGAAGATGGACAATCGTCAAGTGCATGCTAAGGTGGCTAAGTCTACAAAAGGGTATGCACTACTAGTTTAGCAGGTGGCCGTGGCTTATTAAAGGCTAGACCATGGTTGCTGACATCGGGTGACTACTGGAGCCTAACTCAGCCCTAGACAATGGTTCTATACAAGTACAATCCACCGCCATAGAACCAATATTTGGCATATCACCCAGTTCAATAGTAAAAAATAAGAGTTCGTTGATTATGAGGAAAATACGACGATCACCACATGGATGAGTGGCTTACTTCCTAAGAAACTATACCATGCTTTATGCAAAGATGCTCCAAAGACCATGACCAAATTACTGGACCAAGATGTAAAATTATGAATATCGTGGAGGACATGGATGCTAAACAGTCCCATAACTCCAAGGAAAATATTGATCAGGGCTCCAAGAAAAAAGAGTAGAAGGACAAGAAGGTAGGGAAAAATAATAAGTATGGAGAATACGCTCCTCTCACCATTGGTTTACATCACATTCTTGAACAAATTCGACGAAGCATGGATACAAAATGGCCTAAGAAGCTTAAGTCTCCTTAAAATTAAATCGCTAAAAGAAAGTATTGCATGTTCCACAATGATCATGGACACAACACGAAAAATTACCTAGACGTGAAGAACAAGATAGAAAGCATAATCTAAAGAGGGAAGATGCCAATCTATGTGGAAAAAGTAAGCTAAATAAATTCTTTAGATGAATGGGAAACCTATAGACGATCAAAATCTCTTGTAGAAGGGGAGACGATGTGAAAAGAGATAGGTATGATGATGATGAGGATGATCCAGTCTCAAAGAAGACCCAAAAGCCTATACATGAGGTTAAAACGATCTCTTTTGGATGTAATTTTGTTTCAGGTAGTGATGCCAGCGGCGCTAATAAAATACCAGAGAGAAAATCATACCTCAATGAATATAAAAGCATGCTCCTGCATTTGGTAGATCAACCTATCCGGTATCATGGATAATGACCTGAGAAAAGTAAATAAATATCTATCGATGATAGGATTATCCAAGGATGACCTTTTAGGAGCATCTATACTCATGACCACCCCCGGCCATCATAATGTTGGTTAAAGAATAAAGGGTAGCTCGAATGTTAGTGGACAATGGTAGTTCAGCCGACGTCTTATTATAAAGTTACTTCAAAAGGTTACGATTGTGAGATCGAAAGCTCGAGCCCTATCATAAGACCCGAATTAGTTTTTCATGACAAAAGGTGTATTCTCTAGATATTGTTAACATAGAAGTCATAATTGGTACATAGACAAACTAATAAGATCCATTTTTTCAGCCTTGAGAAGAATGCCACTCCAACGTACAATATTATCCCTGACAGGGTTGGATTAAAGAAGTTGTACATTCTTTCGTGCACCAATGTTTTAAGTTCCTCAAGCATTATGGGGTTGGTGTAGTTAAAGGAACCAAATTAAAGTCAGGAAGTGGTACTACACATTAACCTACCAGGAAGAACATAAGAATCTCATAACTACCTACCAAATAGAAACCATAGACCCTTGCGAGGAAGAAAAATTGATCAAATGATAGGCTGTGGAAGTTGTAGAGTCCAATGTCTTTGATGATGAACACTCGAAAAAAATGGCACAGATTAACTTATCACTAGACCCTACTATCAGGAAGGAATTGGTGGATTTCTCCAGACACCAAAAAAATGTATTCTCTTGGATTCCTGAGTAGATGACAGGGATTGATCCAAATTTTGTGGGACATGAATTTTATATTCTCAAGGATGAAAAGTCGATCAAACTGAAATGATGTGTCCTTAGTCCTGAGAAAAACATTGTCCATATGGGAGGAAGTGGAGAAATTGTAGAAAGAAAGTTTCATTGAGGACATCAAATATCCAAAATTGATGGCCGGTAGAAAGAGGAATAAAAAATGGAATATGCGTGTTAATTTCATAGAATTGAATAAAGCCAACACGAAGAACCGTTACCACCTACTAAGGATTGAACAATTAGTTGATGCTATTATAGGGAGTGAACTACTCAACTTCATTGATTCATATTTAAGTCATGCCCAAATTAAAATAAAGCCAAAAGATAAGGAGAAAACTTCATTCATTACCATCTGAAGTACCTATTTCTATAATGGTATGCCTATTACGCTAAAAAATACTAGAGCAACATACCAAAGGTTGGTGAATAATGTCTTTGAGGAACACATCGATAGAACATGGAAGTATATGTAGATGACATTCTCACTAATATCAAGAAATCCACTGATCATATTAATGACCCATGGTAGACATACAACTAGTTGGAGAAACACAAGATGAAGCTAAACTCTTTAAAATATGTGTTTGGCGTGCAAGATGGAATGTTCCTTTACTTCATAGTAAATCAGAGAGGTATTGAGTCTAATTTAGACAAAATTTAGGACTTGGTTAACATGAAGTCCCTATAAAATAAGAACGATTTTCAGAAGCTGACAGGAAGGGTAACAACTCTAAATAGGTTTATCTCGCGGGCTATGGACATGTGACTTACTTTCTTTAAGGTATTGAGAAAGACGTTTGAATGGAATGAGGAATGTGAAAATGCATTCTTGGATTTGAAAAAATACCTAGGATCTTCACCCTTACTCTCAAGACCACTCATGGGAGAGAAAATTTACATATAACTGCTTGTACTCGAGTTGATAATTAGCTTAGCATTGATCCGATTAGAAAATGGAGTACAAAATTAAGGAGCTAAAATTCGTTATTCATGATTGGAGAAGTTAACTCTAGCCCTAATTGAGGCTTCACAAAGAATGAAGTCGTACTTCTAAGCACATACCATTGTGGTCTATATAGACCAACCCCTACATCAAGAAATTCATAAACCTGAGAAATAAGGAAGACTGATCGCTTGAACTGTAGAGCTAGGGGACTATGATATACAATATGATCCTAAAATAACGATAAAATTCCAGGTAATGGCTGACTTCATTGTAGAATCCACTTTTGAGAAGAAACTTTCCATGCAAACTTCCATAGAATATATATAAAGAATAAAAAAAATAGAGCAAACTTTTTCAGAAGAGAGCTCAATAGTTCAACGTACCGATGAGACTTCATTAAAAGATAGCTCAATGACTATTCCAATCAATTAGGTGAAAGTTATACTATAATCATTGTCTAAGTGAGAGGAAACTTCTCGCTACCTTGAACAAAGTAAAAAGGTATTCAATTATAGGACCCTGGCAGTAGGAGATTTACGGAAGAACATCTAGTTTTGAAGAGTTATGTAGATGGCTCGTCACGTGCCTCCAGCAGTGGGACTGGCATGATAATCAAGCCCCCTAATAATTTAAACATTGAAAATTCCATCAGGTTCCAGTTCAAGGCCTCCAACAATGAGGTAGAGTATGGAGAACTTATAGCAGGATTTGATCTAGCAGTCTCTTTAGGTACTGAACATATAAAAGAACACAATGATTCCCAGTTGATTTTAAATGAAGTGTTGGGTGTCTATGGAGTTAGAGGAGATTCACGATAAAATATCCAGTCAAAAAATAAGACATGATATCCAAGTTTTCGGCACTAAAGGTGACTAGGATTCTTATAGCTAATAACTCTTGAGCAGATGCACTTTCTCGTCATGCTTTTGTGACCAGAAGGGAGTTAAGGAGGTGTATCCTAGTAAAGATCCTCTTGTACAGGATTATTGATGAAGAAAACCTCAATATGATCGAATTGGATTTGGGTCGTCCTGTCTTGGATGGATCCAATGAGGAAATACCTCGAAAAGGGCATTGGGCCAATTGATCCAGAGGAGTCTAGGAGGCTATGATAACTAACCAAAAAGTTCAAATTGTCACCTTGTAATCGGCCAGCCTTGTCACGGTCATTGACCGTGATAAAAAAACATGAGTTTTTTTGTCTCTATTAATGATCGCGATAAGTCCGTGACAAAGGCTTGTCACGATCATTCATCGTGACAAGTTCATGACAAATGTAATTATCATAGACGTGTCATGGTAAATGACCGTGACAATCTTATAAATTTGTCACAGTCGAAGTCCGTGACAGGTCCGTGATAACTTTTTTAGTAAAAAACCCTTCCCCTTCTTTTTCCCCGCCATTTTCACTTCCCTATGTTTTTCTCTCTCTAAGTGAGTGCTCTTTCTCTCTCTCTCTCTATGATTTCAGTTTAGTTTTTTTCCCTCTTTATCTTTCCTTTGTATATGTGTTTGTGTATGTGTGTGGGGGGAGGGGGGCGTGGGCAATGGGGTGTGTGTGTGTGTATGTGTGTCTACATGTGTGTGTGCGTATGTGTGGGGAGGGGGAGGGGAGATGGTGTCTCTGTGTATGTGTGTGCAAGTGGGTGAGTGAGTGTGTGTGAAGTTGTGTGTGTTCGTGGTGCTGGGAAGGGGGGTAGTGGGCCAGGGGTGTCTGGGTAGTGGTGGGGCAGGGGGTGAGTGGGGGAGGGGGTATGCGTGTGGTTTTCAATTTGGTTTTAGGAATTATAAATATTGATTGGGTATTTTTATTTTTAGTTTAGGACTTGAAATTAATTGTTAATGTTGATTGGGTGATTTTTGTTAGGATTGAAACTAATTGGTATTGTTAATATTAATTGAATCTTATTGGACATTCGTATTTAGGTTTGAAATTGGTTAAAAATTATTAACGTTGAATGAATTGAGTAGATGAATTAGAAGGAGTAAGGGATACACATTTGTTGGTTTGTTGTTTCTGTTGGATTATATTGAAAGGATGTGGTTGGATATGGAAGTTGTCAAAATGGGGGGAGGGTCAGTTTTCAACTTTTTTCTAACACTAATTTGTGTCACGACCCGTTCGAGAGTGGCACGACCACAGACTTATGATAATTAAATGAAACATACTTGAAATTACACATAGCACATATAGATAATATACTTCTAGTTCTTATGCATATGCATTCAATAACCCTTAGACCCATTCGAGAGTCATTACCCCTGTAATGAGATCTCTCGAATTGTCCCGTTTGGATAGTTTGGGACTCCATCGTTTATGTATAATAATAATATTCTTAGTGGCTTAAACTTGTTACTTTTAAATGAAGTTCTTCACTCATATTTTAATGTTCTCTGGGTTCATACTAGATGATGCGATGTTAAGTTTTATTTAAATTATCAATTGAAATAACACTCACACTTGCAAATCTACATTGTGTACTTGGAGAACTATGGGGATATGCTACCGAATTTTCCTCAAACAGGAAAAATGTGCATGAGTTGTTAAGTATATTACAAAAATATGCAGTCTTGAATGAGATAGGACCACTCACCCTTTAGAGGAGATGGAGGAAATAGGAATTAATATTATAAATTGAATTTAAATTTGAATTTGAAATTTAAAAATGGAATATAAATAAGACATAATTAAATTAAAGATACTATAAATTTTATACATCCAATAATGGGTGATTGTTTAGACTAATGGGAACTAAATGTTCATACTTTCATTTATACTAATCCACGAATATACGCTTCTTACCTATAATAGGTAATTGTTTGGAGTAGTTGTGATGGTAAATCCTAAATACAAAGAGTGGATGGGTGACACAAATAGATTAGGGGATTTGTTTCGTAGAGGTGCTAATGAATTTGTGAAATGCGAAAATAGATGTTATATTGATGATGATTTTCCGTGTTCATGTACTAGGTGTGAGAATGGTAAGGTGTTTGAGTGGAAAACAGTTGAACTAAATTTGTGATGGGGTATGCAAGATAGTTATCAATTTTTGGATTTTTCACGGGGAATCGAAAGTTTCTTTTGTCCCCGAGCAACTTTCACAAAACCTTCAATAAGTAGGATAGATGTACAAGGGGACTACGTAGATCATAATATGATAGAGGATTTAGTTGATGATGCGTACAGAGTTCATGAAGTGGATGAGAATGAGGTCACCGATGATGTACAGGGTTCAGGTGCTCATGAAGATATCAGGATAAACCTTGACGATGACTAGCAAAGTTTAAAATTTAAGGTGACCTAACTATTATAATCTGGCTGTGTGAAAGACCAAAAACTTTTACATGCCATGGTTGGTTGGCATAGTCTGAAGACCAATACGATTTGTCTAGAAATAGCGCTATAAGAATTCTGAATTGGGTTAAGGGCTTGCTACGTAAGGAGAATACGCTTCCAAATAGGTATCATGTTATGCAGAACAATTTGAAAGGTCGGATAATGAAGTATATATCGATTCATCCTTGAGTGTATGACTGCATACTATATCGAAAGGATTATGAGAATCTTAATTGGTGTTCGGTATGAGATAAACCTAGATATGTTCAATCTACTAGAATGGAAGGAGAAAGCTCAAGAGTGCCTCAAAAAGTCTTAAAATATTTTCCCATTGGTCCTAGATTAAAATGGTTTTTCACACTACAATGGATTGCAAAGCCAATGACCTGGCATGCTAGGGAAGAAGTAGGGGATAATCTCATGCGTCATCCTATTGATTCTACAACTTAGGGGAGGATGAGTTATGAGCATATCGATTTTGCCCGAGAATAGCGTAACATTCATTTGGCAATATCAACAGATGGTTTCAATGCATTTGGAAATTTAAGTACCAATCAGAGTGTATGGCTAGTGATCCTAGCCTCACTCAACCTCCCTCCTTCACAGTGTATGAGACCTAAATTTTTGATGATGTCTTTATTGATACCTGGGCCAAAGGCACCAAGTGATGACATTGATGTCTACCTGGCTCCTTTGGTAGAAGAATTAAATGAGTTGTGGGATGAGAGTGTGAAAGATTTTGACTCTTTTAGGAAATAAGAGTTTACGCTGAAAGTTATGTTGATATGGGCAATTCATGAGTTTCCAGCTTATGGGACATTATCCGATTGTGTAGTACATGATTATTTGGGGTGTCCTATTTGTGGAGAGGAGAATGTATCTCTTCGTCTCCCTGCTAGCTCAAAAAATGCATGTCATTGCCATATAAGGTTTTTACCCCCCGTTCATAGTTTTAGATTTGAGAAAGGTTCCGATTTTTTATTGCGCGGGGTTGAACATAGCCTATCACCGAGAAAACTTTCAGGTTCAGAAATTGAAAGTAAATCTTCTGTTTGTGGCCCTAATATGCCAGATAAGAATCCTAAATTTTAGAATGTCAGGCATAAGAAGACCCCAACTGTGAATGAAACTGAGATAAGAAAGGCATGGACTAGGAGGTCAATTTTATTTGACTTGCCTTATTGGAAGAATAACCCGGTGAGCCATGTATTGGATGTGATGCACGCAGATAAGAACATTACTGAACATATTGTGGGCACATGACTTGGTGGCAGTGAAAGATGGAGAAAATGCATGAAAAGACCTTAAATTGTTGAAACTTAAACACAACTATGGTTGAAAGAAGATAGTAGGGGAAGGAAAATAATTCCCCTGGTTCATTTACTTTGACGAGTGAGGAAAGTAAGGTTATTTTAGACATCATATATAATTTGAAGGTTCCATCCAATTTTTTTTCCAACTTGCAAAGGATTGTGAATTATGCTGCCCAAAATTTTCATAAGTGTAAGTCCCACGATTTGCATGTGATCATGCAATTGGTTCCTCCTTTGATTAAGCACTATTTCTCCAAGCATAAGGATTTGGGGAGGGCTATTATGATAATTAATATCTGCTTCTCACTTATATGTGAGAAGGTAGTCAATCGAGAACACACAGTGGCCATAAAATTGGTGGTTACCGAAATGATTTATGTGATGGAGAAGTATTTTCCCCATCATTATTCGGCATAAGTGTTCACTTGTTTGTACACTTATGTGACGAGGCACTTCTTTGAGGTCCAGTTAGATATCAGTGATGTATCCGTTTAAAAAATTGATGAAAGTTTTCAAAGATTACGTCAAGAATACATGATACATTGTAGGATCAATTGCAGCGGAATACATAACCATGGAGTCATCAATCTATACTCGGGAATATATGCCTGACTCAATCATCATTAATGACTTTGATGAGTTCATCGATGAGGGGTGGGCATTTGATGGGCAGACGAGTGAAATTGATGAGTTTGCAATATGAACAAGTAGCTCATTATCTATTTGACACAAATGAAGATTTCAACGAATGGAAAAAAATAAGTTTAAATTATTTTAAGTTTAACATTATTTTATACGTGATTAATTTTTTAATATGTTCATCACATTAATTTTATGTAGAAAATATGAAGCCTATGAGAACAGTAAAAGACAAAAAATAATGGCACAACCAGACAACGAATTTAGGCAGTGGTGGTCACATGAGGTAGTTATAAAGAAAATCGCTATTATATAATGTTACATTATAATAAAACTTTACAACTAACCTAATTAATTTATCTATATTCCTACCTCTTAAAGATGAGTGATGAGACATCAAGGCTTGTTCGTCTATCTACTGGACACTTGTTCATAGCACAAGATTACAAAAATTATTGATTGAATGGTTAGATATTCGGTGCAAGGGTGTACGAGGAGAGTATAAATGTACAAAACTCGCGCATTTCATACAAGGCTCTTAGTTTCTTTCGAGTGAGCGCGAAAGATAAATACCTCGTTGATCTGAAATGACTTACTATGGTATAATTCGAAATATATTTGAATTGGACTATGTAAGCTTCAAAGTGGTTGTATTTTACTGTGATTGGGTAAGAGTTGAAGATAAAAATGATTATAAAGTTGATCCTAACACCAATTTGATCATGGTTGACTTTTCCATGTTGAAGAGCAATGAACACATTAGCGATGAGCCATTTGTTTGTGCATTTAAAAAGGTCAAGCAAGAGTTTTACTCAAAGTATATAAAAAAAGAGTCATGGACAATCGCCCTACATGCACCAAAGCATCTAAACATTAGTGTGGAGGACTTGGCTACTCCTACCGAATATGAATCCATTTTTTTATTATAACCCGAATTTGAAGCAATTTTTAGATTTGTAATAAGTATTCCAATTATCAGACATTAGTTCAATGCTTTTAATTCATTTTTACTTGATTAGTTTACTTCATGTAATATTCAGATTTAATTCTTAAGCATTAATTTAAAGTCCATGTCTAGTTGTTGTATTATTCTAGTGTTTTATTATTATCGGACATCAGTTTAATGCTTTTAATTCATTTGTACTTGATCAGTTTAGTTCATTAATTGAAAGTTTCCAGTGTTTTGTTATAACATGGTTAATGATTTTTATTCTACTAATTCATATGGATTTGTACAAATAACAACAATTTTTACAAAAATTGTCCTCTTCAGGGCTTAGCGATAGTGGAGGAAACGATGAATCCTCAGCCCCTAGGCTCTCAAAATGGGGAAAATTAGGAACGACCATTGAGAACAAGATGGGAATACTGGATACATTCCTCGAGTTGGTGAAGAAGATTATCAGCCGGGGGTACACTAGTTGGAGGGAGGTGCCAAATGAGCTCTAGTTGTTGTTTTTTGCGGCACTATAGGTATTATATTTCAATTTCAATTTCAATTTAAATTTATTAGAAGAAAACACTTAATTTCTTTTTATTTTGTATTTGTTTGACATGAATAATTCAGCCTGCACCCACAACTCTATAATTTCGTGTTGGAGCAGTTGAGGGAACAACATAATATGTGGAAGAAATATTTATGGGCCTGGTACTTTGGGAAGACCCGGGACTCCATTCTCAGACTACGTGATACCATCTGGCCGAAGGAGCCTATCACATTGGCAAAGTGGCAAAAGTTCATTGACATTGAGATCGAAGAGCGATAATTGGCATCTCGCCAATGGGGGTGGGAAAACTAGGAGAAAAAGACAGACGTGCACTACTCGGGGCGGACGACTTATGCCGAGGTGGAGCACATGATGGTAAGTTTTTATTTTCCATAATTATTGTTTAATGTTATTCTACATTATTTTATTTTGCGTTACTTACTAATTTTTCATTATTTTATTTCAGGAGACAGGGATTGGCCCTGGGGGTAGGCCACATAGGCTCGATGCTTATGTGGAAATTCGGACGAAGAAGGAAAGGACAAGGAGGTGTTCCCGAGTGTCGCGTCCACGATTGTAAGTTATAAATGTTTAATTTTTATTAATTACATTATATTTTTTATTTACTTAATTAACTAACTGTGTGCTGTTTGTTTTTTCAGGCAAAGCTTAAGGAAGCGCGTGAGTCGCAGTCTGATGCCGATAAGGCATCTTTGGCTATGAATGCACTCATCCAAGTGCTCAGCGTAGATATCAAGGGGAAGAATAGGGGTGAGATCATGGGTGGGAAAGTCTAGGATCATTGGAATGGAGACGAGCAACATCGAGTTGGCTTGTATGGGGGACACGTATGACGAGAAGCTATCAAGGTTGGAGGCGACGGTTCTAGTTATGTATGACTTAATAAAACATGAGTTGGGAAATGTCAAAGTCAAGGGCAAGGGGAAGGAGAAGATGGTGGAGGAGGAGGTGGAAGAGGATGAGGACGTGGACGTCACTACTTCATTGCTGATATGCGTGAACCCGCCGCTTGATGATTCGATTCCTATTTTGGCTCCCGTTCAGCGGCCTATGTCAATAATTAGTTGGCCGAGCATGTTTTTACTCGACATATATGATGGAAAACGGATAACGAGGGGGTTGAGGAATCCGAGAACCCTCCCGAGTATGCCGATTCATGGATGTATCCTTCAAGACATCGAGGCCAAGGTTCTCGTCACACATGTGATACCCCAAAAGGAGAACTCTGCATTGTGCTTACGCAAATAATTTGGGGTGGTGCATATTGAGGGGTGTCTCAATGCATATATCGTATGGACTTCCTTCCTCCTCTAACCTACCCCAGACTCTATGACTTGATTATTTGTATCTACTTTATTTGGACACTTGGATTAGATTTGTATTATTTTGATTTGTTACATTTTGGTTTGGATATGGATTATATTTCTATTTTATTTGGATATGTAATTATATATGCAATGATTTGGTGCATTATTTCTATTTTATTTGAATATATGATGTTTGAACATGTACAATTTTATTATACCAGGTGCAAATATACTTCTGGGCAGTGGTAGTGCCCATACTTCCCAGCAAATTTATTAAATTATATCCATAATTATCACAGTCTTTGACCGTGAAATTTTTTGAGGGTTTGTCGCAGTCTTTAACCGTCACAAACCTTGTCACGATCAAAGATCGTGACAAGACAGTGACATGTTTAATGAACTTATCACGGTCTTTGACTGTGACAAATTTAAGACAAAACAGTTGTCACCCCCAGACTTGTCACGATCATTGACTATGATAAGTTTGACTCGTCACAGTCAATGACTGTGATAATTCGACAATTTTGGTGTTATGGATATGAAGAAACTGTATGTGTTATGGAAGGAAGGATCCTATATAGAAAAGGATTCCTTATTTCATTACTCAGATGTGTCCACCTAGTTGAGGTAGCCATATTGATAAAGGAAACAAATTAAAGTTCTTTTGGGGAACACCCCCAAAAAATATCGTTAGTCAAGCGAGTAGCTACATAAGGTTATTACTATCCCACTATGAAAACGGACTATGCAAACTATGTAAGATATGGTGACAAATGCTAGAAATATGATACTATCCATAAAAACTCAGGAGATTTACTCACACCAATAACATCCCCTTATCCCTTCGCCATACGTGGCATTGGTATAGTCAACCCTCTGCTGAAGAAAACGGGAAGGTTCAAGTACTTAGTCATTTTAGTGGATTACTTCACAAAGTGGGTAGAGGTAGAACGTCTAGTAGATATGCCTTATGATCAGGCCTTCCATTTTATATGGAAGAATAACATTTTTCACTGAAAAATGTCAAATGCCTTCATCACCTACCGCGCCGCATAGTTCAATAACCAAAGTTTTAAAGATTATTATGTTCGATCCAAAATAAAAAATCTACATGCTTCTCTTGGACATCCATATTGCAATGGGCAGATAGAAGTGACGAACAAAACTTTGCTCAATGTAATAAAGTAGAGATTGGATGACACCAAGGTAGATTGGATCATTTATCTACAAAGTGTGATATGGGCTTATAGGACTATGCCAAGGATTGCCACTGGTTAAACTCCCTATATTTTAGCTTTCGGGACAAAAGAAGTGGTCCCCATAGAAATTAATCTACCTAGTCACAGGGTTCTCAACTTTGATTAGTCGAAGAGTGATGTTATGAGGGGGTTAAAGTTGGACTTCATTAAGGACGTGAGAGAGCATGAAACACTCAGCATGGAAGACTATCAGCATAAAATTGCTCAGTTCTATAAATCTGGGGTTAAGCTAAGCAATCTCAAGAAATGGGAGTACGTGCTAAAGAAACTACTCTAGAAAGGGAACACATTAGAGCCCCAATAACATGGCCCTTACCTTATTTCAGTCACCCAACTAGGAACTTATGAAACGCAGAGCATTTGAGGAAGTATTGTCAGTGATCGAAAAGAATGTAATCCTTTTTTGTTTCCAGTAACTTGATTTCAATTCTTAATTAAAATTGTCAATTTCAGTAATGATTATATCCCATTTTTATGTTGTTTTTTTCGGAGTGGGAGATGTGCTAAATTCAAAGCAATTTTAAGTAACAATCGTAAGCCAAATTTCAAAACATCACGTTCGGACAAGTCATGAACATAAAGGTTGACTTTATGTATGGACCCACAAGTTCAAGAATAACAACCCCCAAGTATAAAACTTCATGTATGATGCCGAGAAATCTCAAGGAAGAAGACTACGAGTTGAAAAAGTACTCTAAAAAAGGAACAAGTTCGAGTCGATTTAACATGGCCCTTACCTCATTTCTGTAGTCGTCTAAGTAGGAACTTATCAAATTTACACCCTGGAATGGGAGACATTAAAAAACCTTGGAACACTAAGCATTTGAGTAAGTATTATTAGTGATTGGACAAAATGTAATGCTTTTTATTTCCTATAACTCATTTTTAATTCTGAATTAAGATTGTCAATTTTCAATACTGATTATAGCCCTTGTTTTATGTTTTTCTCGGAGTGCGAGATTACTAAACTCAAAGAAATCTCAAATAATAGTGAAAAGTAAAATTTCAAAACTTCATGTTTGGAAAAGTCATGAACGAAAATATGGACTTTAAATATTGCCCTATGAGGTCAAGAATAAGAAGCCACAAGTATAAAACTGCATGTATGATCCCATGAGGTCAAGATAAGAAGTTTTACCTGACCAAATTAAAGAACAATCCTAACACATTTGGTCGTTGTTGGTAACTAATGCTAGCATTTGGTCAAAATGAAAAGATACCTATAAGTGGCCATAAATAATTGCACGTTTGTAGAACTTAAGGTAGGACAACCTAGGTTCGTCCAAATTAGTAACGAGTATGGAAGATTAGTCCGCCTACACCCAACCATATAATCATAAGACTAAACTACTGGTGGGCCATGATTACACAATCAATAATCAGTCTATTAATCCCAAAAACAAGGAGGTAGAAGTTTTATTACAAATCACAAAGAAGTTTTAAAAATCCAGGAAAATGAAGTATTAGCACGATATAAACTATCTAATCATTATCAGAGGGGTGTATTCCCGATGATTTCTCCATTCCTGTAGGTGGAACATCAAGAGTGTAAGGGGTAACAGTTGTGCTCAAGTCCTTAAATCCTGATTAGCCATTGGAACTTGCCCAGTTAACAAGATGTAGTGGTCGACTGATAGTATCATCAAAATTGAAACCATAGTCCCGGAGTTATTTTTCATTCAATCTCATCGAAAAAGCATTCAAAGGGATCCAAAAGGCAACCAACTTTAAAGGAGGATTGGGTAGTCCAAACAATTATCACAGCGAAGGCATTAATCCAACCCAACTTATCAACTTCTTTACGAGGCTGATCAAGCTCTTCATTTATGTGTGCCAGAGCCTAATCATAACCATCCATTCATATTGTACAAGGTGGTTTATGAAAGTGATATGTAAGATGATAAACCTTCTTACTTAACCTCTTGATAGTGGTCAAATGATTCTTTATAAGATTTTCCTCATCGGCCATGGTTTTCTTGGTTCCCTCTTCTTTCACTAACTGATGAACCCCAACCACTTTCTGAGAAGACTTACCTCCCCCATTTAATTTCCTAAACAACTCCACCTATTCCATTAAGTGTGCATTCTCCTATTCCAAAAAGGGGACACCTTCTCTTTAATCGACTAGAACTGATTTCTTAAGGGCTTCCGACTCATTACATAATAAATCTTTCTCCTATTCAAGAAGACTTGCTACCTCCAGGGCACTCTTCAGATCTTATTATAACACAAACTCCTTTTTAGATTATGCCGAAGATAAATCTTACAGTTTTTGAACAAATCCACTATTGCTCTGTGGAATAACAAGCTTATTCTCGTAATTAACAGATAAACTAACAACAACATTCTTATAATCTTGCTAGAGTTTGAGAATCATATCATAATATAAGGAATTAGTTTCTATACCTTAATGAAATAGTTTGCATGTGCTGAGATAAACCTCTTTATCTTGATTAGATACATCAAATTCGACTAGTTCTTTAATCTCTTCCTAATTTATCTCTTCGTGGACGGCACCAAACAATTGGTTACTCTTCTAGTAAATCTCCCTTTTAGAGACAACTAAACTTTTCATACTGGTGTCAAACTGAAATAGGTATGATGGTACATAAGTAACAACTAAATGAAATAGAAAGTGCGCCAAAGTATTCAAGCTTATGACAGAAAAGGTAAAATTTCATTTCATTAGAAATATAAAGATCTTACAATAGAGGACATTGGGGAAATACATCAAAAGTTCTCAAAGAAAAACTATCAAAGTCTCTATAACAACGAAGCATTTTCACACACTTTCTCCTTATCAACCGCCCTTTCACCTTCTGGTCAGTTGACCACCACCACCTGGCCCTTGGGAACTATATATTCCTCCACCTCTTCATCATTATAAACCTCTTCCTTAATTTGTGGAGGAGTACCTGGGTTACACTAGAGAAACAAATCTAAACCTGAACCTGAGCCTACCCAAGTGAGGCCAACATCCCTTTCGTCCTTTAATGAGGACTTCTTCAAGTATTTGACCTGGATAGCAGTGATAAATAATGTTGTAGACACCCCATTCTGTTACCCCCTAACTCTCCTTAGGTCCCTAGTACCTCCCTTTATCACTACAAACCCATGTCATACCCCGAGTACTGCCCTAGAAGCCATCGGGAACTCCCGGGCTCCGTTTGATCAAAAAGTCAAACATTCAGCTCGACCAAAGCTAAATGAATCTTCAAAGGGAAGTGAAATCCCTTTTCAACGGTCTGTCCCATGTGTGATTCTGACTTACCATGAGGACGAACGATTCGTTTGCGTCTAAAAGTTAATCTAGAGGCCACCGGGCGTTCCCGGGCTCGGTTTGACCTAAGTCAACTCTCCAGATTGACCAAGGCTAAATGAATATTCGAAAGACACTGAAATCCATTTCTAATGGTCCACTTCGTGCGCGATTCTGACTTACCATGCGGACGAACGATCCATTTGACTCCAAGAGGTCACCGAATGCTTCCAGGGCTCGGTTGACCAAAGTCAACTCCCCAAATCGGGTCAAACTCTTTGGAATGTCGAAGTACATCTCCTAACCTTTCCAACAGTCTGCCCCGTGCATGATTCAGACTTACCATACAGACGAACGATCCATTTGCGTCCGAATAATTCCCCGTCTAATGGACCGAAAAACACTTCCGAGCCATATTTGACCCAAAGTCAACTCCCAAACCCAGGACTGGTCCAAAGGACTTTCAAAGGTATCAGAATTACCTTTCCAACAGTTTGCCCCATGCACAATTCTGACCAACGATTTTCCATCGGCAACCAATTTTCCAAAATGGCCTGAAACACACTGCCAAATGGCAGGTTCGAGACCCTGCTTATTGGATGGTGCCGATAGAAAGGACCAGGTCTATGCCGATCGGTAATGACCTGGGCCTATAAAATGAGTCCTTCACCTCATTTAAGAAAGATCCCAAATCTAATAACAATCGCTCTCAGTGAATCCCAAAAACCTCTCTCGAAGACAACACAATTTCAACATCAAAATCCCTTTCAAACTTCCACTTTCCATCATCCTTTTCATCAAACTTTGTGAATTAGCCACTCTCCATCACCATCCAAGTGCAAGGGTTGCTCTCCAATATTCAAGATTAAGCTGAAGATCTTCAAGAAGGTCCAACTTTCTCAACTTTCTCTTAAATCCTCAATAACTTGTTTTATTACTTAGCACTTTTATTATCCCATCTCACACATCCTAATATACTTTTTATTTAGTATTATTGCACAAATATTTTTGTCATATAAATAAAACCCAACAAAACAAAGAAAAGAGTGTTTTCTCATAAATTCCAAATAGGGATTCTCATACTTTTCTCACACTTTTCTCACAACTAAAACACCTTTTCTACACACACACACACATTCACGAATAAGAGATCCCCCATTTGGATTTATAGGATAAACCCCACCCCTCATTTTGTATGCGAACTACGTGGACTTTGATGCCTTTATAGGCTACGTAGGCATCTCGGGTAAAACCCGAGACTCGAGTCCTATTCTCACTTTCTCTCTTATTTTCTATCTTCTCTAAATCCAATTTTCTTATATTCTATATACTTATTTTTAGTGACGTATTACCCCATATGCGTTATCGTTCCATTATAACGATAAACTTAAGGGTAATCGCATAAATCTTATTTTCTAATATTATTTTTATGCCTTCCTACGGATGACTCTCTTTATCTCTCCCATGATACAAGTCGAGGATTCCTATATCCACTATATATATATACACATGCACACATATCACGAGGAAATTAAAAAAGGAAAATAGAAAACATCCATGAGAGACCGAAAGGGCGGAATGGGTGCCTAACAGCTTCCCATTATGTAGCTTAGCCTCCGAACCCTTCTCGAGTCATTTTGTTTTCACATGTACCAGTATGTCTTTGGATGCCATCCTTCGGGATGGATTCCCCTTTTTCTTTTATCTGTTTTGAGTAAAATAGACTGGCGACTCTAAATCTCTTTATATTTTTACACCTCATCTCAAACGACGCCGACCGAAGCGCTCCCGGGAGGGACACGCGGGACCCAAGGATCCTCCCTTCATGCACCCGCCTGCGACGAGGATCAGGGATGTCCACAGTGGCGACTCTGCTGGGGACTTGTATGTTTTGAGGGTTTGACTTTATTTACATGGATGTTGTATTTGTTTATATTTCCCCCATATCTGCATGTTCCCCTTTTTCATGTGTATCCCATGCTTATGCTTCTGTTCACACACTTGTAGAAAATTCTCCATGTACACTTCACACCACGTGAACCTAGGATCACATATATCTACATATTGCACGCATCACCCATCCATACTTGGTGTACCTTTGGTACTTGTACTTTGCTCCCTATTTGGAATAATCAAGAAAAGATTTCTCATCATAAGATACTAATAAGAGAATCATGCATGATTCGCACGACATCACCAAAGAGCATTGTTATTGAGAAAATTTTACCCAGTAACTGGAAGGTCACTTTGTGATGGGCACTGGTTCGACAGGGCACAGTTAGCCTAAGCGATATGACTCTCACCTTCCATTGGCCAAGTACCTTCGACGTATATCGAACGGTTCCCCCACATCGTACCGCTTGACCAAAGTCATGATGGGAGGTATATCGCAGGGAATTCATTCACGTACGGTGAGTATATCGAATTCGATCTCACACATACCGTCCCCATGAGGTATATAGTGAGGCAATTCACGTATACTCAGGCATATTAAATGGCTTGTCCACACGTTCTGATTTCCCGCAAGAGCAAGAGGTATATCGTGGAAGTCATGCCAAAGGGGGAACCCATTCCAATTCACCCAACCAACTTTATACCTGCATATAGGTGTCAAACCTAGGACACACAGTTTAGATTTCCAGTTTTAACCCGAAACTCTGCCGAAATTCCGGGTCGGCTTGCCACCCAATTTTTGTGCATTTTCAAAATGGAACCCTGTCCGTGAGCCCGGTTACAAGTCTAGCCGTAGCGTTGCATATATTAAAAATCCCACTTTTTCGGGCTCGGGTTCTATCCGGCATTGCATGTAGGAGAATTAAATACAGGTTAGAACATAATAATCGTAATAATCATGCTGAGTTCCGTCTCCAAAAACATTTCTCCTTTCTTTATCAATAATCCAGAAATAGTTTCTTCTTTTTTTATCAAAAATAAATCCCATTCTACCCCTTCTCATGTCGATTATAAGCCCTTGGCTTGCTCCCTATTGGCTTCGATCTTCAGTTAAATCACCCCGGAGTTTCTTTCGTTCCGCTACTACTTCTTTCGAGTCCTGAATCCATCCACTTTCTATGGAGAATACAAATCAAGTACCACTCGTACAGCCAGATCTAACAGCAGTCCTAACTCAGTTCGTGTCCAATATTGACAATCTCCAAACTGAGGTCCGAGAGATGCAACGAATCTAGGTTCAATTCCTTAAGAGCCCG
This sequence comes from Sambucus nigra, assembly GCA_949130495.1. Taxonomy (NCBI): domain Eukaryota; kingdom Viridiplantae; phylum Streptophyta; class Magnoliopsida; order Dipsacales; family Adoxaceae; genus Sambucus; species Sambucus nigra. Next base: position 184,031,222 of record OX422207.1, read on the forward strand.
AGTCCCTATTCTCTCATGATATGGGTCCGCCCGAGCCTATCTGGGTTGCCAAAGAATATAAGCACCCTCCACGTGCCCCTCCTATTAATGGGCCGCCCCCTGCCCAGCTTCCGATGCCAAACATTGACCGGCCTGTGGCTAACCTGCCTATGGTCGTGATCCAAAAGAGGAGGAGTTGAATAAGGTCAAGGAGGATCTCAATATGCTCACCAAGAAGTTAGACCAAGTCAGAATCACTGGGAATTACATATACTACACCCACATGTCTCCTTGTCCTAAAGTGAGGTTACCCGAGCAGTTCAAGATGCCAAATATCGAGAAGTTCGGAGGGAGTGGACCCCCGATTGTTCATCTTCGCAGTTATCGTCGTTCCATGACTCTACTAGGGGATTCTGAAGAAGTGATGGTCTAATTATTTCAATAAACTTTGAAGGATAGTGCCCTCTGATGTTTTTTGTCTCTCGAGGAATCCAGAATCCGTAGCTAGGAGGATGTAGCCCGAGAATTCATGTCGCAATACAAATACAATGAGGAGCTTGAGGTCACTCGTCGTGATTTAGAGCTGCTCAAAAAGAACTCTGGGGAATCAGTTAGTAACTTCATAACCCGATGGAGAGGGGAAGAAGCTACCATGAGCAATCGGCCATCTGAGGAGGAACAAGTCAACATAGTGAAGAAGAACTTCTTTCCCCATGTTCGAGTGACGATGAGAGGACAATACTATCCCCACTTCCGAGCTCTCAGAGAAGCAGGAGTAGAAATTGAGGAAAACCTTATTAAAACAGAGGTTGAACCAAAGAAGGTGTCCGGATAGTTCACCCCTAGAAAGTATGACAAGCCTGCCAGTGCTACAGTCTTAACCATCAATAACATCTCTCAACCAACCACATCATGGGCACCAGAAAGCCCCCTGCGCCCATCCGAAGGGAATACACTGAGCTCCATGCTCCCCTCTCCACCAAGCCCTGTTAATCCGAAACCTCATCAAACCCCTGGATCCCCGTCCATTGCCAAATCCACTCCTAAGAACTTCAAGGACGACGCTCATTGCGCCTTTCACCAAACTGCTAGTCATACCACCGACCAATGCTTTCACCTCCGAAGTATAATCCTAGATCTCATTGACTGGGGTACCATCGCCCCACCAGCCAATCCTAAGCCAAACACTACTCACAATCCACTCCCAAATTATGCCAATGCCATCTTCTTAGAAGAAAACTCAGATTTTGACCCCTCAACTCAAATCACACCCATATACTCTCCTAAACCTCTTTAAATTTACCCATATTTCCTCCTACACCCTACTAGCCTCGCTGATCAGGAACTGTCACTCCTTACCGCAGCATGCATCGCTGTCCGTACCCATTTTGAAAATGGAAATATGGAATTGCCAGAGGTGTTAAACCAACTCCTAGAGTTAGGGATGAAATTTCCCTCACAGATGGTCATCGATTTTCGAAGGTTCAGTGCACTATTATTTGAAGCACATAAATGGTCTCGAAATTCAGACGAGTGGGTGGTACCAATCGATGAAGTCAGCCTAGATGATGTTATCCAAATTATGGCAGAATTATTTGAGCAAACCAACAGCATTTGTAGTATTACCGGGTTACTGAACATTTTTTAAGATACAAGGGCGCTTGGTACCTTCAACCATATATATCCCCACATAATGGGAAGACCTGTATGAAGAAGCCGTTGAAGTTGTGGATTGCAATTACTTTACTGGGAAGGATAGAATTGTTTCCATCGGATGGGGGGAAGAATTCAAAGATTCGAGTGAAGAAGAAGCTTCAGGAAGAACTGGCCCAGTGGCCGACATATGTGGGATGATATCATTTGAAGAACTCATCGGAGAAATAAACAGGGTAACAGAACAACCTGAGATTGACAAGGAAATGAGATTCATTGTCTTCCCTTCTTTAGTAAATCACAAGACCATATCAGGGAGACATTACCAGGTTCCAAGCTCACTACCAGCAAATGACAAGGGGAAGGGCGTTGAAAACCTTCCTATGCCAGAGATGACCATTGAGGAGAGTAAGATCCTCAATCAACTGAAGAAAACTCAGTTAACATCTCTCTATGGGGGCTTTTCATGTCTTCCCAGCTGCACAGAAATTCTTTAATCAAGCTGCTCACTGGACCCACAGTTCCTCGTTCTACCACACCAGAAGAGGCGGTAAATCTGGTCGGATCCTTGACCTCTACCCGGATGATGTCATTTTCTGAGGAATAAATCCCCAAAATTGGGCCGAATCATAATCATGCACTCAACATCTCCGTCGAAGTTATGGGAAAGGCCGTGCCATTCTCTCTTATCGATAACGGATCCGCCTTGAATGTCTGACCACTGAGAACCTACAAGTGTTTAGGCCTGAAAGAAAGTAACCTCGCTCCAACCTCCACCGCTGTATGTGCCTACGATAATATCCGCTGGGAGGTGATGGGATCCATAAAACTTGTAATAAGGGTTGGCCCTATAAACCTTGTCATTGAATTCCAAGTCATAGACATCCCAACTTGTTTCAACTTATTGCTCAGACGACCCTGACTCCACAGTATTAAGGGTGTGTCTTCCTCACTCCATCAGAAATTGAAGTTCTTCGCCGACGAGCGAGTCATCACCATTTTGGGCGACAACGAAAATGTCGAGGGTGCAAGCACCAGCAGTCCAATCCGTGAGATACAACATGGGTCTAATGATATGCTCCTATTAGGATTTTGAGTTGAGCCACTCTACTCCCGACAGGGGATAATTTCAAAGAAAGGGTTTGTCCAGAATATGACCCTCATGGAAATGTCAATGTGATTCAGATTTTCAGAAACATGCACTTCATGCCCGGACTGGGGCTAGGGAAAAGGCAGCAAGGGATACTTGAGCGATCGAACTGAAGAAAGCTTTCCCTCCTTGTGGCTTGGGGTATCAACCATCAGAACATATCTCAGAATGATCCACCAGTCTCGACCAAAGAGAAGATTAGATTGCATCCCAACTATCCCAGGAGACTCCTTAAATGGACGATTCATAAAAGAAGGCGAAGACTTCCCCTTTTTGCGGTTTTCCAGAACCATGGTATGGCCACACACACAAGAAGATGAAGCCTGTAATGGAGATCTATTTCCAAGATAGCTACCCATGGGCCGAAAGTTTCCAACACCGAGTACAACCGCTCATCAAAAATATCGAAGAGACTGAGGAAAGTGATTTCGAGGATTCCTTCAACTTACAGACACTGGGGCTGGCACTCTGCATGGTTCATTCAGGCACTACATCAATGGATCCATCACATTTGATTAAAGCTGCTGATACACCCCTCCTAAACTGGCATGTTGCGCCAATTCTACCTCTTGAAATCTCCCCTAACCCTAATGTTTACATTATTTCTTCTTTTGTTGTCTATCTTGTTCAAATGTAATCGAGACATCTTTTGATAAGGTTCTGAATGCTGTTTTTCCTATCAATGAAATAAATGAAGATTTTGAGTATCTTGTTGTGCCTTACATTATTTGTTTGGATTCTAATCTAAGTTTTGATGATGATGATTTTGCAAATGAACAATTCTTAACTGGTCTAAATAAGTTTAATAATAAAAAACATAATCGCGTTCAAGTTAATAAAGAAGAGACTGTTGTTATTAATCTTGATTCTAGTAGCCAATTGCGCGAGATTAGGATAGGGTACACCCTTGACGAGCATGAGAGCGCACAAATTGAAGAATTGCTAAAGGAATTCGTGGATGTCTTCGCATGGTCCTATGATTATATACCCAACATTGATCCTGAAATAGCTCAGCATGAGATCCCCACCCTCCCAGATTACAAGCCGGTTAAATAAAAATTGAGCAAGCTCCACACCGAATTTCACTCAAGGTAAAAGAAGAGGTGGTCAAACAGTTGAACATGGGCTTCATTTGTGTGATCGAATATGCCACATGTCTAGCCAATATAGTACCTGTACCGAAATCAGGAGGGAAGGTTCGAATGTGTGTAGACTATCGAGATTTAAACAAAGCTTCTCAAAAGGATGATTATCCTCTACCCAATATCGATATGATCATAAACAACACAACCTCATGCTCTCAAGTCATTCATCGACGGGTTTGCTGGATACAACCAAATGAAGATGCACCCAGACCACCAAGAAAAAAAATGCATTCATTACCCCATGGGGAGCATTTTGCTACACTGTTATGCCATTTGGTCTCAAGACTGCTGGGGATACCTACCAAAGGGCTTCCACAACCATCCTGCATGATCTGATTCACAAAGAAGTCAAGGTTTATGTGGATGACGTGATTATCAAGTCCAAAACTAGAGAAGGTCATATTCCCTCTCTCTGGATGTTCTTCGAACAACAACGACGGTATCAAATGAGACTCAATTCATAAAAATGTGCCTTCGGCATTATAAAGGGAAAAATCTTGGGATTCATGGCCAGTGAGAAAGGGATAGAAGTAGATCTCACAAAGCTGAAGGCCATACTTGAGATGCCACCACCCTGAATAGAGAAAAAAGTCCGAGGTTTTCTTGGGAAATTATAATATATCAGCCGGTTCATCAGCCAGCTAACCTCCATCTGTTAATCGATCTTCAAGATCCTCCAAAAGGATTCAACCAAGGTTTTGAACGAGGCCTGAAAAGAAGATTTTGACTGAATAAAACAATATCTGACCCAACCTCCAGTGCTTATGCCACCACAGCCTGGTCTCCCTTTGCTCCTATACCTAACCATAACTGACACTGTAGCTGGAGCTTTGCTAGCCCAATACCTTGAAGACTCCCGCAAAGAAAGATCCATCTATTGTGCTAGTCACAAATTGACTAGGTGAGAGGTCAACTACACTGCTTTAGAAAAGGCGTGTGTCGCACTTGTCTGGGTCACCCAAAAGTTACGACACTACATGCTCGCCTTCCCCATCAAACTTGGATCTCGAATGGATCCCATCAAATACCTTCTTGAGAAACCCTCCTTATATAGACGAATGTCCCGATGATTGATGCTCCTAACCGAGTTTGATATCATCTACGTCACGTAAAAAGCCATTAAAGGAAGAGCCATCTCTGACTACCTTGCTGATTACCCAATAAAAGAAGCAGATGTCTGGATCTTTGAATTTTCGGATGAAAAAATCCTCTTCACTGCTAAATACCACCTTCGATGGCAAATGTTCTTCGACGGCACTGCCAATAAAAAAGGATATGGTATTGGAATACTTCTGATCGCCCCTGATAACTCCCACACTCCCATCTCCATGAAATTGGATTTCCCTTGCACCAACAACATGACGGAATATGAGGCATGCATTGTAGGCCATAAAGTTGCTCTCAAGAAAGATATTTAATACCTTAATGTCTACGGGGACTCTTCCCTCATCATTGATCAGGTGCTCAGAAAGTGTAAAGTTAAGGACGAAAAGCTCCAGCCCTTCCATGCCCACTTAGAAGAGTTAGCCTTACGATTCCAAGATATCACCTTCCATTACCTACCTCGAGAAAAGAATAACCTAGACGATGCTCTCGCTACCTTGTCCTCCATGGTCGACATGCCCGAAGGAATAACAATGACCCCCTTCCTAGTTCAAAAGCAAGACAAACTAACCCACTGCTACCATATTGAGCTTATCTCCACCGAAGATCCCAAACTAGCCGACTGTTGGTACTATGATATCTGGTGCCTCTTCAAACATGGTAGGTATCCTGAGGGTTCCAATAAAAAAGACCGAACGACCCTCCGAAGACTGGCCGCCCAGTACAACATCTATCATAAATCTCTACTCAAGAGGAACTTCGATGGAACTCATCTACACTGTATCGCAAGGGCTAAGATTGAAAAGATAATGCAGAAGATCTACAACGGGGAATGAGAGCCCCATATGAACGGTCACATGCTTTCTTATATTCTATATACTTATTCTTAGTGACGTATTAACCCATATGCGTTATCGTTCCATTATAATGATCAACGTAAGGGTAATCACGTAAATCTTATTTTCTAATATTATTTTTATACCTTCCTACGGATGACTCGCTTTATCTTTCCCATGATACAAGTCGAGGATTCCTATCTCCACTATTTATATACACATACACACATATCACGAGGAAATTAAAAAAGAAAAATAGCAAACATCCATGAGAGACCGAAAGGGCGTAATGGGTGCCTAACACCTTCCCATTTCATAACTTAGCCTCCGAATCCTTCTCGAATCATTTTGGTTTCGCATGCACCAGTATGTCTTTAGATGCCATCCTTTGGGATGGCTTCCCCTTTTTCTTTTGTGTGTTTTGAGTAAAATAGACTGGCGACTCTAAATCTCTCTACATTTTTACACCTCATCTCAAATGACACCGACCGAAGCTCTCCCGAGAGGGACGCAGGAGACCCGAGGATCCTCCCTTCACGTACCCACCCGTGGCGAGGATCAGGGATGGCCACAAATGTATTATCCCATCCTCTAGTGTTGGCATCTTCCTTGTCCTTTTATTCATTGACCTCCATCTCAGCAACCTACACCTTAACCTTGTCAACCATCATCTCAGTCTCCTCATCCACCTTCTTAGCATTATTGAAAGCCTACTTTACCTTACTCTTCCCCTCCTCCAACTACTTAACAGTATCACCCATTTTATTTTATCTTCATAGTGGGAACAATTAGCAGCCTCCAAGGAAATGCTCACACCATTAAAAGTTGCTTCCACATGAAAGAAAGACTCATTTTATTGGTTGTTCCTCCATAACAACTGGTCATAGTCAATCATGAGCTGCAAAAATCAACATTCAAAGAAGAATTTTAATAGTAAATGACAACGAGTGTGATCAATAAGAAAACAATAAGTGATGCTTACAAGAGCTAGATTATGTTTGGCCTGATCATCCGGTCTTGCATGACAAAAGGAGGATGCAATAGCCTCATCTGTTGGAAGAACTATTCCCCCAATAAATCCCCGAGCAAGCTTAGGGGTCATAACAATGGACTAGGAAGTTCCTTTTCCTTTTTCTGTAGGCTCTTTTTTGGCCAACTCCAAACTGGGGGCTGGATCCCTCTTTAACCACTTAAATTGGGGATCTTGATTTTCGTCCAGAGATATTTATGTGACAATGGGTTGATTAGAGTCCCTAACTTCAGACTTCTTTCTAGTTGGAGGGGGTGATTTAGACCAAGCCTAGAGGTTAGGGATCTTCCTTTTCAACATCTCTGCAGAATTTACGTTGGTCGACATAAGGGATATGTCGACATACTCAAAGGGCAGCGAAGTGCTCACCGATGAAAAATTCCCCTCTGCTTATGGGGATGATTAAATTTAAAACCAAAAGAGGAAAAAACAGGGTAATCTACCTTTAGTGGAGCTATTGGAATGTCTTTTGTAGTTTAAGTAATAGAAGAGTTGATATAACTATGGTATCCGAGAAAAACTAAAGATGAAAGAGGATTCTCTTCACAAATCCCGTGTGGAATATACCAAATAATCTTGAGGTCGACAAAGTTGACTTCATCCCCATAGGATATTTCTTTCCTTTTCTCTATAAAAAAGAAAGACAAAAATTTAAATTTAGTCATAAAATCCAAGGAAAATTCAAAAAGGAAAATATACAAATTCGTGTAAGTGTCTACCTATGGCTTAACCTTTCTGTGGGCAATGAGGTCCAGTGTAATATTCATCCTTAGGTAGAGGGGAAAATTTCCAATCCTTGACTATCAAATCATGATCCCATTAGTCCTTATGCGAAGTAGACACGTTCAAAACCAGGGCTTTATTTGAAAATCTTGCCTTCAAGTAATAAACATTTTCATTTGTGGTTCCCGAACTCTAACAACACATAAATTTGTTTATTTTTATATTTGTCCCATACTGCTCATTAATGAGGTTTACTACATTTACGACTCTTCAAGTTTTTAGGTCCACTTGAGTAGGAACCACATCAAAATCTTGATAAAATTCAAAAAATAAATAATTGTGGGGAAAGGTGACCCTGCACTCAGTATTAAATATCGTAGGGATCGAGGGACCATCTTCTAATGCACAAAGGACACGAGGACCTATTAACAAATTCATCATTACCTAGGAAGAGATTCTATGCATGGTCCGAAAGATATCCAATGAACTCTTATCTAGAGTATGCACCATATTTGCAGCAAAGAAGAAATAAATACAAAGAGTGAGATATTTTACAATGAACAAGACAACAAAGAAGGGCAACTCTTAGAAATTGCGAATGAAAAGCTTAAAAGAAAAGAAAAGGATTTGAAATTCACGATGAAGTAAATAAATGAGGGAACTAGCATTTTATAGAACTCAGTGATGTCTCCTGAGTTACACAAGATGGTAAGATTAAATTTACTCATCGTTTCATGTTTCCATGGTGGGAATGAAATTACTAGTGTACCCCTAGACGATTCCCTACTTTTCCCAGTATTTATAAAATTTTCCACTACTTCAAGGAACGGAACCAAAATTTTGCAAACTCCCAGAGATTAACTGTCGAGCAGATGCCATAATATGAAGAAATCACCCAATGAGGCTGATGACCAAAGCTGTCAAAAATTTGAACAACTCATGTTGGATAACACTCCATCATTTCACTCTACTAGTCACTACTCACTCCAATACAGAATGAAGTATTGGGGTATTTTACTATGACCTAAAATAAGAGTATGACATGGACCGGTGAGAATGTGACACCTATTATCATCAAGTGGGTCCAATCCCGTAATATTATTACGACTGACGTATTATCTCCACCGGGCGGCAGAATGGCTGACCACCATCCGGAATGGAAGACATTAATAAATTAAAACATATATACTTAGGAATAACTATAGTCACCCATGCACATGTGCGTGACGACATGTTGGATCATGCTTCGTTATTAACCATGTTGGCTCATGCATGAAACCGTTTTACATCCTAAAACGTTATTTTTTCCAATTCATTCAGCTTAATCTTATAATAAACCCCCTCTATCATATTTAAAAATTTATTCCTTTATTTAAAACACACAGTTAAATTCTTGGAAAACTATAATTTGTTAATAGACAAATATTTCATTACTGAAATTACCCATTTTTATTTAAACCAAATTAGATTAGTATTTTTATTGAAAATCGCCTATTTAACACATGCGAACACCGTGTTAGAAAAAAATTATTTTGCATTTGAAAACCTTTCGCACACATCCTTGTGTTAATTCTGGGTTAAACCTTCTTAGGTTTCTTAGCGACCCATTTAACCATTATACCTTCCCTTCCCTTTACCTTATGGACATTGATGAATTTACACATTTCTCATCCACTCCAAACCTTTCTGAAACATTTATCCATTCATTCAAGTTAGGTTGTTCCTTTTACATTTTCACCTCACAACCCATTTCTTTCCATGTTCCTTATTCCTTTATCTTTTTCTCAGAATCTTTCAATAAACTGCATACTTTAATAGGCTCCAAACCATTGGTGATGCCACCATATGCTCCTGCCACTGATTTTGGGTCTTTCACCCTAGGGCTCCGGACCCTCTTTAATTATCCCGGTATCATTCGAGTTCCTTTTAAATGTGTTTTAACATTTTAGAAATTTTCACATAATTTCACTTTTCCTTTTTACCCGGACGAAGATAAAACAAGGGATTTCACCCTAATTTTTGTTACACTTTGAAAATCATAATTTCTTATCCTTTACACCTTATTTTAATCCAAATCATGTTCATTTAGGAGAATTTTGTGTAACACCATTTTTCAACATTATTCCACAAAATATGTTTCACTTTATGTACAATTACCATTTTACCCTTTCATTTCCAAACTTATCTTTTCTTCCAGTTTCACAAGTGTTATTTCCTAAAACACCATTAAGTTACCCACACTAACTCCTTAAGTGTTTTTGATACATTAACACTTAATCAACACTTTCACTAACCACTTTTAGAAGTTATACATTTCATTACTTTCTTTATCCAAGAAATTCAATTACACTTAATGACTAATTTTATAAGAAAATCCCATTTCATTTTCCTAACAAATGCAGTCATATAACATTACACTTATCACACCGTCAACCCTTTTTCGCACACTTTTAAAACAACAATTTCTGTTTTTCTTATTTTATGTTTAAACCCAACAAAACCTACTTTAAACTTGTTTTCATGTTCATCATCAAAATACTAAAAGTTTATGTACTTGAGAGGATGGATTTTAATTAAAAAATTCCCATTAAATCGGTTAAACTTAAAATTTATTATAGAAATTTAAAATATACCTTTCGAGATCGAAGGATATTTTAATTTCCTCAAAAACTAGCAAATGTCCAACCGTTACAAAATCTTCCCTTTTCCAAGAAACTTTAGAATATTATTTCACCAAAATATTTTAGGAAGATAAGTATCATTTTAAATTTTTTATTCCATACAATGTTTGGCTTCAACTTCTTTAAATTCACCATTTTCTTACAAATCCCAAACTTTATTGGTCAAGAAAACTTTAAAATATTAATCTGTAATTTTTTTTTCTAACAAATGACATTTTGCAACATTTTTATTCCAAAAAATGTAAAATATCAATTTAATTGAAACTCACCATATATCAAATGCATCCTACTCTTATAATCTAACAACGAGAATAGAAATTTGCAAAATAGTCTTAATACTAAGAGTATAGTTTTCCACCTCAAATGGATGTCCAAAAATGTTAGGCATAAAATGTCTAAGAAGATGGAAACCTCCCACCTCCAAATATGGCCTCAAGGAGGTTGTGAAACTCCAAAAGCATGCTCCGTTAAACTTTCAACCAAAACGCCCTTCAAACTCCATAAATAGTCCATTACAATCTTCAAGAACCCTAAACAATAGCTCCAAAAATTCGTAGATTTACTCATCAATGATGAAAATAGGTATGGATGGCTTAGATATAGTGGAATACATGTAAAGGGTGGTGGCACAAGGTGGAGGGATGGTGATATGTGGTAGAGAGAGGAGAAGAAATGCTGAAATGGAGACCTAGTCCCCCCTTTCTCTCTCTCTCTCTCTCTCTCTCTCTCTCTCTCCCTCTCTCTCTTCTTCCAACTACAATAGTCCACAAATATCCCCAAAAAACTTATAATAATATCCCTAAGCCTCAAAATCCCTATTTTTCCAAATTTGGGACACTCAGAGCTTGACACCTCATTGATCAAAGGGTCCAAAATGTGACAACGCACAAGGGCAAGACGAAATTATAAAATCTTTGCATCCTCGTTCGAAGGAGAATTTGACTCTCATTCGAATAACCTTTAAATGACCTATATTTGTTATGAAGTAGGATCTTGTTCGATCCTCATTAGATATCCACATCGAATGACTTGTGCTTATCGTTCTAATGACTTTGAACTCATTCAAACAACCCTTCTACAATTTCTCAAAATTTATCAATTTTCCCCGAAACTTCAAACAATTACTATAAAGACCCCCAAAATATTCAAATAAGGATATAAACACGAACAATATGAACCAAATTCCATGGTTCTCATATTATTTAAACATACGAGGGAAAGTAATAAAATTTTGGGGTGCGGTATTACATTCTTCCCTCCTTAGCAAATTTTGTCCCCAAAATTGTCGAACCATAACTCATTAAGCTCATGGGGTTTACCATTTTATACCCTAATTCATAGGAAGACTCCAAGAAAAAATCATTAAATTCCCCGAATGCCAAGATAACAACATACGCTCATTCACGATTTTTATCACCAAAAGGCTCATCATGCAACATGACTTAATGCTCGTCCTCATCAAATTCTCCTATAGTCTTTGAGTCTCCACTTCTCGGTGATCATTCTTAGTCGATACCTAGGACTAACTTTGCTAATACCTAAAGAATATGGGTTCCCCTATCGGGAAACACCATGCAGTGATTGATACAAAACTAGGGGTACACCGTAATACAATCAATATCCAATTTATCATCAAATATTTTCTCAACCCTAAGAACTAGACACTCCTCTTTTTAATGAATTATTGAGTTATTATGGTTACATTGATTCCTTCAAACATGACATTAATCTCATTTAATTAGTCACTCGCAGCAAGCTTAACACGCCGCTAAGTCTTAAAACCATGCGTGTGACTGATACCCCTTCATAGGATCATCACTTGATTCTAGGAACACACCACGTGCCTAACTAAGGAATATCGACCTGAGCATAATACAATCCGCTCATCATGACAACCATGCTTAGTGCTAATTTTTCTTGAGTTCTAATATTCTACGACGTCCTTAAGTTATCTACCTGTTATTCACAACCCGAGACCTTAATTGCTATGATGGTAAAAATTATGGGCTTTTTCTTCTAAGGAAGGAAAATATTATGAGAAATCGTGCAACCAAAAGTGGCCACTCACACACACAGATTTATGTAATAACCGATTTGCATTCACCATGCCAGGTTCCACCGTGCTGTACTGGGCCAAACTACACCCAACCACATTGTGGTATAAGTATGTGATATCACAACCAAGAGATACAATTCTCTAACACCAAAATTGAAGGGAAACACAGGAATCCGATGAGATAAACAATAGATTCGATAGGAGCCCACTCACGTGAACAGTGATGGTTCACAAAGACAAGACTACACTACACATTCAAATCTATGGATCATCCCTAGCAAACTCAACGGATCCTATCCTAGCCATGCACCTTGTCTTGAGTCACCCATCATAACGAGACCAACCACAACCGACTCATTTCCTCAAGGAGGAAGTAACATATATGAACAAAAAGTTTCTTTGCAAAGTCAAATGCTTGATTTCCCTTCTTAAGAATAAGGTTTCCTTTTTAAATCCTTTGCGAATTTAAGCCACCTTAGTCGACGAATGTCAACCCATCCATATCAACACTGACGTCATCAACTTAATGCATCTAGGTTACTTTCTCACCCTATCGTACCATGATCATACCCAATGTCTCCTTAGACAATATCAGATCCTGGGAAACACATACCCTATCATAACTATTGTTGCCACATGGTTACTATCGTCTACCCCCAAGTTCAATTGAAATTAACTCCACGTGACAGCCAACCACTCATCATTAACACCATAAGCTTAATAAGTACCATTCCGATGTACACCCCTGATTAAGTCCATAGGAGCCTTACAAGACAACCTAAGGTCTACATGTTTCCCTACTAGTGTCATTCAAACACATAATGATCATACTGCAATATTCCATCACATTTTCTATACACAAGGCCTAAATCATAACATCGTCGGCCCAAACCTCTAATCCATTATTGGTACTCATAAAAATCTAATACGACCCTTCCTACATTAGTCCCATCAAGACAACGAGTATCAAAACCAATCATGACATGGACCTCTAATTTCACCTCAAAAGATTTCACTACCTACCTACTTTAAACTTTTATAACCTCATCCTAGAGCTATATGAAGCGATTCCTTTGAACTTAGTTCAACAAACCAACGCCATCATAAAATTTTTCCACGTCTAGTCACTGGACACAACACATTCCACAAAATCTAGCGTGACTGGTCACCTAAGGACACTAAGTATACACAAGCAACTTTCACCAAAGCCTAGATAAGACATTATCAACCATGATTTCTAGCAAACGATTGTGCCCTATGATTTCCTAACATTCACTTCAATGATTACGAACCACTCACCCGAATTATTATTGTATAATTTTGTAACATGGTAGGTCATAGTCGTTGGACACCTCAAGGCATCATAACAAGTTGACCTTTCATCCAAAGAATACTCCAATTAACTTTATACTACAACTAATGCTATGCACTGCACATTGACCCACAAGTTGACACTACTAAGGATTTGGTAGGCTATAGGACATTGTTTGCAACCAGTACATCTCTAGGTCTACACTACCAATGTCACTAAGGTTCACTCCCTTGTCACTTCAACTCATCATTGTTACACACGTGACACCCTTAGCACAAATGGTCCATAACTTTAATCATGGATAATGAGATACATTCCTCGGCCAACAATCACTAAGGTACTCATCCATAAGGACAACATACAATTAAATAAAATTGAATGTACCTATTGAGAAACATGTGTGCTCGCGTTCAATTAAGAAATAATATAATAAATACCCTTTTTAACCCAAAATAACCCTAAGCATTCAACTAGGTGTGATTGAAACAATATGAAATCATGCCAGAATTATTCAACACACAAAGTTAAGGAAAAATCACCCAAAGGGGAAAAACCATTTGTATATTCACTATAATTTGTAAGAGAAGCGTCTTACAATCGGATTACACTGAAATACAAGTTTTTGACTAAGAATTACCCGCAGGCATCGGATTCTGTAGTCGCGGCTGGAAGAATCCCTTTCCAGTAGGGCAGCAATGAAGAGGAAGGAGCGGTCCACTTCACAAGGGTTGAACAACAACAATGGTGTTCTTGGGTTACCAAACTTGATTCACATATATATGGAAGATGTGTGAATCTAAAAACCTAGAATCATAGGACTCAATAGGTGAAGACTTTAGGGTTGATATGCTCTGAAAATCGTTGAAAAGTCTTAGCACAACCACTTCCCGTAGTGGGATTAAATAGGAGAACTTGAGCCCTAAAATTCGTAACATGATCTGAACATGATCTGTTTGAAATTATCCTCGTCGGATCGGTCCGGTATCTTTAGGCGGATCGGTTCGGTGACATCGGATCGGTTCCTTTTTGAAGGCGGATCAATCCGGTTGGCATCAGATCGGTTCGGCTTTTTAGCTTCATCGGTTCGCTATGGATCCGGGGTACACTGGCCTCACCTCAGCAGGCGGATCGGTCCGGTCTCTTTAGGCGGATCATTCCAGAGGAACCGGATCGGTTCTTTTATCTGGGCCGGATCGGTCCGGTCTGTTCCCTTATTCCTTTTCTACCTTTGTTATTCGGATTCCGTTGATGAGCGTATGATTCTGAAATATTCTCAACGGTGTAACGGCGTACGACATATAAAGTGCTCATGGATAAAAATGTCCTTACAAATCTCCCCCTATGTCTATGCCAGTACATACATAAAAAAAAACATCCGAATTATCAATAAAAAAAATTGCCTATACAAATCTACCCTTCCATGAACCCAAAACTGAAAGAGTACAAGTGAATAAGATTGCATCGTTTGATCTTCAAATCTTCAGGAATCTCAACGCTTTTCTCATCAGGGTGTGCAATACAATGATAATCCATGTAGTACCTACACACATGAGAAAAAACAAAATACCACGTGACATATCGAGTTTGAAGTGAGATAAACATATATACCAATTTATGAACAAACTCAAACTTTCAAAACCCCCCCATAATAAGATAATTCATTCTCCCCCTTTTTATGATGTCCCCAAATAGACAAATGAGAGAAATAAATCAAATAAGCAAGAGAGGGGGTCACACAAAAAATATCACACCATGAATGAACACAAAGTAACCAAGTCAATGATAGCGTAAATGAAGTGGTGTGATCAAATTCGATAGGAAAATCAATGCATACAAACATGACATATGTGCACGATGAATATTGGATATTCCTAGCGAATGAACTCAAATGCTTCCTTTAGTGTAAAAGAATGACTTTATAAGATATTGACTCAATCAAATCAACAAATCAACGCTCAAAATGATTTTCACACCAATAACGTCCAAAATGATTTTATGCTTTTTCAGGACTTTCAAGGAAGTGCAAACCCGTTTATGTTCTCCAACCAAACTCCCTCAGATATTAATTTGAATAGAGGCATTCTAAATTCTCAAACTTTGGAGAATTGATGGTGAAACCTAAGTGGCCCATATTTGGCATGTAGAGATTTTTATTGCCTTTAAATTTTTTCGGGCTCTTTTAACCTCTTAGGACCTCGGATATTAAAATTCCTCCATTTTTTAGGTCCTTTTTTTACGGTGGCTTTTGCGCAAAGGATATATGATTACCTTTCGCAGCCCCTCCCCGTTATACAAAAACACACAGTCTCACCAAAACGATTTTTACATGAATTCCAATCTTGTCAAGTTTTATCGCATATTGTACATTGTATAGACAGGATTGAGATGAAAACACGCAAGCCAACATGAGATAGATAAGTGAAATAATCAAATATAGCCGTGCATGTGTGCAATAAAGGATATAGGAGTCAAACATGTAGGAAGATATCACTAATTACATCTCAAGGACTCCAACCAATGTAAAGCACATGGATGAAATGATGTAGCCTCTCAAATCTCTATCAAACAGTCACATGGATATATGGAATGAAGTTGTGACTTGGCTAACTTAAATGCTCATCCATAAAAGTTGCAAAAATAGAAAAATCTTTTTGGCCTTTTTCAAAAAAAATATTATCAAAAAAAATCTTTTTGTGCTTTTTCTCAAAATTTTTCTTAAAGGAAAATCTTTTTGTATTTTTCAAAAGAAATATAAAAATAAACAAGAATAAAACAAAACTGTACAGCTAAGCAATGGTACATATAAAACAGACTAGCAATAGGAAGCATATGATATGAACATGAAGGAGCATCCTATTCTAGACATAGACCAACCCCTCAGTCAACTGTGCAAATCCCTAAAGATTTCCTAAGACTCTCAAATCTAAGGGCATCTAAAGGTTTCGTGAAAATATCGGCTAACTGACGGTCGGTGGGAACAAAACTCAGGGATACGACTTTCTCTTCAACTAACTGACGTATAAAGTGCTCACGTATCCTGATGTGTTTTGTGCGCGAATGCTGAACTGGATTGTGGGATATGTGTATCGCGCTCGTGTTATCACATGAAATGGTCATGGTGTCCTGTGATATCCCATAATCCTCCAGCATTTGCTTCATCCACAAGAGTTGTGTGCAACAACTCCCGGCGGCTATGTACTCAGCCTCCGCAGTGGATAAAGAGATGGAATTTTGCTTCTTGCTCAGCCAGGAGACAAGAGCAGAACCAAAATAGAAACACCCACCAGAAGTGCTCCTACATCCCCAGCCCAATCGGCATCGGAATAGGAGGACAGACGGTCATCGGTATCAAAGGAATACCAAATCCCGTATGAGAGAGTCCCACTTACGTATTTAATAATACGTTTTAGAGCAAGTAAATGTGACTCTTTTGGGGATGCCTGATATCGCGTACAGACTCCAACACTAAAGGCGATGTCGGGACAACTGGCAGTTAAGTGGAGAAGACTACCTATCATACTCCGATATAAGGTTTGCTCTACGTCCTTGCCTGAAGTGTCCTTACTAAGCTTGGTAGTGGTATTCATAGGTGTACGGGCATGCTTAGCGGAGTCTAAACCAAATTTATTCACTAGGTCTCTAGCATACTTGGATTGGGAGATGAACATCCCATCCTCTAGCTGACAAACCTGGAGACCAAGGAAGAATGTAAGCTCACCAACCATGCTCATTTCAAACTCACTTTTCATCTCCTCTTCAAAGTGATGAGCATGCTGGGAGCATGTGGATCCAAAGACTATGTCGTCCACATAAACCTGGGAAACCAAAATAGCACCGTCATCTCTCCTGACGAACAACGTCATATCTACTCCCCCTCTCTTGAAGCCACGAGCTAAGAGATAGGAAGTAAGCCTCTCGTACCAAGCACGGGGTGCTTGCTTCAAACCATACAAGGCTTTCCTCAGATAGTAGACCTGCTCAGGGTGCTGAGGGTCTTCAAACCCTTTTGGTTGTTCCACATAAACCTCCTCCTGTAGAATGCCATTCAGAAAGGCACTCTTGACATCCATCTGATATACCTTAAAGCGGAGATGACATGCGATGGCGAGCAGAAGACGGACGGACTCAAGCCTCGCAATAGGAGCAAATGTCTCCCCAAAGTCTACACCCTCTATCTGTGTGTAGCCTTGAGCGACCAACCTAGCCTTATTTCGGATTATGGTACCATTTTCATCCATTTTGTTCTTAAAAATCCACCGGGTACCTATCACATTAATCTTACTAGGTCGGGGGACAAGTTCCCAGACATCATTCTTTTTAAACTGAAGCAACTCATCCTGTATAGAAGATATCCAATGTTCATCCTTGAGTGCTTCTTTATGGTTCTTGGGCTCGACTTTGGACGTGTAGCAAAGATGGCTAACAACGTTCTCTAGCTGAGCACGAGTCTTGACCCCTAGAGTGGGATCACCAACAATGGCAGAAGGGTCATGACTCTTGCGAACCCAAGCAGGTGTGTCCCCTAACACAGGAGTAGGATCCACAGAGTGTGAGAGAGGAACAGGTAAATCACTGTCAGAACAATCCTCATGCTCACACTTAAGGTTAGGATCAATAACCGTCGAAGGTTCGTCATCTTGCACAGTAACGTTTATTGATTCCATAACCCTAGAGCTCGTTAGGTTAAATACCTGGTATGCTCTACTATTAGATGAATATCCTAGAAATATTCCCTCGTCGCTCCGGGAGTCGAACTTTCCTAATTGCTCTCTATACGTAGGATGTAGCATTTACTCCCAAAAACACGAAAATATGCCAGGTTGGGCTTCTTGCCGGTCCACAACTCATAAGGTGTCTGTAGTGTGTGTGGACACAAATAAACCCTATTCACCGTGTGGCATGCAGTAGACACTGCCTCTGCCCAAAATGTCCTAGAAACTTTACGACCTAGAAGCATAGATCTAGCCATCTCTTGGATCGTTCTATTCTTTCTCTCAACAATCCCATTTTGCTGAGGAGTTCTCACAGCAGAAAACTCATGTTTGATCCCAAGGCTATCACAGTACAAATCCACCTTTGCTTCCTTAAATTCAGTGCCGTTGTCACTACGTATTCTGTTAATAGTGACACCGTGTTGATTTTGTAGGACACGACACTTAGTCGTTAAGAAATCTACAGCATCGGATTTCTCTCTCAAAAAACCTACAATGGAGTACCTGGAGAAATCATCTACCATCACGAGGATGTACCTCTTACCACCTAGACTCTCAGTACGAGTAGGACCCATAAGATCCATGCGAATCAACTCAAGAACACGAGAGGTGGTAATGGAATGCAACTTCCTATGGGGACTACGGATTTGTTTTCCCAACTGACAGGGTCCACAAACGGTTAAAGTTAACTTTCCAAGAGATGGTAAGCCACGTACTAGGTCCTTTTTAGATAAACGATTAAGATCTCTAACGTTCACGTGACCTAGACGTTGGTGCCACAGATCCATAGGAGTGATCGCGGCGCTGTTGTAGACAAGTGAGGATGCGGGCTCAGTCCCATAGCAATTATCCTCGGTCCTCAACTCTTGCATCAATAGTTTAACGGTTTGATTGTAGACTTTACACGCGTCTCGGCCAAACTTTATTGCAAGGTCAGTGTCGCACAGCTGGCTAATGCTGAGAAGGTTTGCTTTCAAACCTTCGACGTACAAAACATTTTCTAGCTTAGGAAAACTAGGTAACTCGACAGTACCATGTCCTATAATGATAGACTTGCTCCCATCTCCAAATGTGACTCTGCCATCTTGATAGTCCTCAAGATTCGTAAAAAATGAGGCATCACCTGTCATGTGTCTGGAGCACCCACTATCAAAATACCACTGTGAGGTATTATGTGCTTTGAGAGAAACATGAACAACAAAGGCCTTTTTATCTTTCTTAGGCACCCAAGCAGAGATGACCTTTTGTTTGCCTTTGTTGTTGTTGATTTTAGCTGGAATGTGAGAAGCATTCACTAACGGCGAAGATATCCGTCGTAATTATTTCATCAAACTCTGAGTTGTGGCAGCTAAAAACTCAACTCGCTCTCTCAGACTAGAAAATTTATCAGTATCACGTGGTGGAGTAGTAGTACGTTGTGTTCGACCCATACTATAGCAAGATTCCCTAAGGTGGCCTTTTCTTTTGCAATAAGTACAAAAGAGCACAGTCAAAGGCGAACCTTGGTTTGATTTTCTTGGTCGAACTCTCCTTCGAGGTTTTTTACGGTGACCATAAGGAGTTGTAGTAAACTCAGGAACTGGTCCAGGTGCAATTTGGGACGTGGAGGCACCATCATATCCAATTCCTTGACGATCACCAAAACTTAAAGCGGGGCCGAGGAACATCTTTCCCATCTTCCCAGATTCGTCCTCGATTTGTACCTTGACTTCCCGTGCTTTCTCAAGGTCATGAGTCAGCTGGGCAACAAGGGCTTCAAGTTTCTTTCGAGTCTCCACGGAGGAATGGAGCTGACTCGTAAGACTAGCCACTTGTTTAGTCAAGTCCCCTCTCTCTTTCTCTAAAACACTCTCTCTCTCTCTAAACAGAATCTCTTTCCCGACACATGCAGATTCTCTCTCTCTCAGGGCGGTGCAAGTGGAGAACTCTCTTTCTCTTGCTTTCTTTAAATCTTCCTCTAAGCAGGTGATCTTAAGAACTAACGCTTTGTTATGCTTTTTAGTTTTAAATGACTCGGAATATAACTCAGCATAGGCGCGTTGTATATCACTCTCGCTCTCACTTGTGTCATCCTCCCCCTCACTCACATCGATCTCACTGTCGAGGTGTCCCTGTGAAGAATCATCCTCAACCTCGTGAGGAGAACTAGGAGTGCTCACTTGGCTGGCCATGAATGCGGTGAAGTTACACTCATGCGGTGACTCATCTCCAGAATCCACCGTCTCGACCTCACTGTCGTCACTAAGGGTAGCATTAAGAACAACTTTCCCTTTCTCTCTATTCAGACGATTGGCACACTCAAAACCTCTATGACCCCTACCATCACACTCAAAACACCTCTCACTTTCTTTTAGAGGAGGATTTTTGGAAACTTTTTCATTTTTCTTTTCAAACTTATTTTTCTCAAATTTCTTTTTATCTTTAAAATTGCCATTTTTCTTAAATTTGAGAATCCTCTTGAAATTTTTTGCGAAAAGAGCCAAATCATCTAAGTCAAAATCGCACTCAGAATCTGACGTGTCAGTCTCTCTCTTTCTAGATGACTCTACCCCTTTCTAGCTGACCCCTCACTCCTTCTCTCTTAGGATTTAAGAGGAATTCCCTTATCTTTAGATTTAGCATTTTTAGGGAACATATCAATTTCATAAGTTTGCAAATCTCCTACAAGTTCTTCCAATTTTAGCGTATTTAAATTACCCATAGAATTTAGCACAGTGACTTTAGGGATAAAACGCTAAGGCAAAGAATGAAGAATCTTTTTAGCAACTCTAGCATTCGGAATATGTTCACCAAGATTAAAACTAGTATTCACAATGTCAGAAAGTCTAGCATAAAATTCATCAAAGCATTCAGAATCATGCATGGTGATTGTTTCAAATTGAGTTGTCAAGTTTTGCAACTTAGACTCTTTCACAGCATTAGTTCCTTCATGGGTGAGTTGTAAAACATCCCATGCCTCTTTTGACGTGGTACACGTCATTATACGTTTGAACTCATCAGCTGTGACAGACCCGAAAATAGCACTTAGACCCTTAGAATTAAAAGATGACCATTTAATTTCTTCACCAGTCCAAGAAATGTCAGGTTTCAAGTTGGTCACATTATCAACAGTCACGGTGGGAGGAGTCCACCCTCGTTCAACCAAAATCCAGACACATTCATCAATGGATTTTAAAGCCGACCTCGTACGGGCTTTCCAATAAGCATAATCTGTCCCGTCAAAAACAGGCATTTTATAATATGACTTCTCCATTTGAACACGCACTTTTTCAAAAATCAATTTTTTTAGAAAATTGATATCTTAGAAAATTTTTGCGGAAAAAGGAATACGCGATAGATTAGCGTTACCTGCTCTGATACCAATTTGAGAAACGTGTGTGCTCGCGTTCAATTAAGAAATAATATAATAAATACCCTTTTTAACCCAAAATAACCCTAAGCATGCAACTAGGTGTGATTGAAACAATATGAAATCATGCCAGAATTATTCAACACACAAAGTTAAGGAAAAATCCCCCAAAGGGGCAAAACTATTTGTATATTCACTATAATTTGTAAGAGAAGCGGCTTACAATCGGATTACACTGAAATACAAGTTTTTGACTAAGAATTACCCGCAGGCATCGGATTCTGTAGTCGCGGCTGGAAGAATCCCTTTCCAGTAGGGCAACAATGAAGAGGAAGGAGCGGTCCACTTCATAAGGGTTGAACAACAGCAATGGTGTTCTTGGGTTACCAAACTTGATTCACATAGATATGGAAGATGTGTGAATCTAAAAACCTAGAATCATAGGACTCAATAGGTGAAGACTTTAGGGTTGATATGCTTTGAAAATCGTTGAAAAGTTTTAGCACAACCACTTCCCGTAGTGGGATTAAATAGGAGAACTTGAGCCCTAAAATTCGGAACATGATCTCAACACGATCTGTTTGAAATTATCCTCGTCGGATCGGTCCGGTATCTTTAGGCGGATCGGTCTGGTGACATCGGATCGGTTCCTTTTTGAAGGCGGATCAATCCGGTTGGCATCGGATCGGTTCGGCTTTTTAGCTTCATCGGTTCGCTATGGATCCGAGGTACACTGGCCTCACCTCAACAGGCGGATCGGTCCGGTCTCTTTAGGCGGATCGATTCGGAGGAACCGGATCGGTTCTTTTATCTGGGCCGGATCGATCCTGTCTATTCCCTTATTCCTTTTCTGCCTTTGATATTCAGATTCCGTTGATGAGCGTATGATTCTGAAATATTCTCAATGATGTAACGGCGTACGACATATAAAGTGCTCATGGACAAAAATGTCCTTACACCTATCCTCAAGCAATGACCCACGCAAATTTACATGCTTATCAAACTACCAATCAATCATGGTATTTTCCCAAGGATCGGATTTGCCTAATCACATCATTGACGTGAATCGTCCGTAAGTGCCGCATCTAGGGACTATGTGCATTTTAATCGCCGATCTTCATTACTTTGTCATAACACCCTAACTATCAACCTCTACCGTTGATGATACAAAATTTGTGCCACCTTCCCAATGGGTATCATCGCACTCAATTAACGTCTTAAAGGACTACATGTCATCAAAGGTTGGAAGCCAACACCTCACACTAAAAGCCACGGTGTCACTTCTAATGGCGTGGAGACACTCGTAAATTGCTTACATATCTAATCAGATGAGCGAAAGTGATTAATAATAACTAACTTAGTTATATTCAACTTGACAAAAATTCATCCCTCGTGCTAACTTTTATGACTTCAATGTCGAGTACACGAACGAAACTATAACTGAAACTAGCGTGATCGACCCAAAACCAAAACTAATGGTGAAAGATCCACTACCGACCTCACCACATTACTTCCGAATGTAATCATGAACCCAGTGATCTTATACCATTTGTAACACCCATACCCATATTTATGGGTAAATGTTGTCAACCCGATCCGGCCTGAAAATTAGGTGTGAAGTGCAATGAAATAACCTATATAATGTTACTAATCCAATTTTATTTTAATTAACGTTTCACTTGTTTAACATGTGATTCGAATATAAGATTAAACTAAATAAAGGGCACACGGGAAGAATCCGCAGAGTCGAAGAATACAAAGCTACTAAAATAAAATAAAAGAGAGTACTTACCTGTACAACACTCTCAAAATATGAACCCGCATCCTAATTTTCCCAACAATGACGAGGGTGCGAGCCGAGTGCTTAGTGATAAATATACAACAATGAAATATAGAATCGAATGATAGAAAGATGTCTCTGACATACTATACCTACGTGAAAACACAAATACCTTACACACACACACACACACACACACACACATATATATATATATATATATATATATATTTAATGAATGAAATCATTTTACGTACGAAAGTTATTTATCTTAGTTAATTAACCTTAATCTTGTAAAAGACCTCTTCTTTCTTATTTGACATTTATCCCTTTATTTAACACACATAGTTCAATACTTGGAACAACTATACTTTTTTGTAACAAAAAACCATTTCTTTGCAAAATTACCCATTCTTTTTAAAAAAATAGCGTTAATATTTTCATTGAAAGTCACCTTCTTTTTAGCCTTTGCGAACCTTTCAAACACACACCCTTATGTTAATTATGGGTTAAACCTTCTGAGATTTCTTAGAGACCCATTTAACAAATATACTTTACCTTTCCTTTACCTTGTGGACATTAATCATTTTACACATTTCTTGTCCACTTCAACCTTTACAAGAACATTTATCAATTCATTCAAGTTAGGTTGTTCCTTTTAAATTTTCACCACACCACCCATTTCCTGACATGATACTTATTCCTTTATCTTTTTCTCCAAATCATCTAACAAAATTCCTCCTTTAATGTGCTCTACGCCGCCGTCGACGACACCACATGCTCTGGCCAGTATTTTATGTTTTTCTAGGTCTCTGACCCTCCTTAGTTATCCCGATATCATATGAGTATCTTTTTAATACGCATTATTTCACTTTTCCTTTCTACCCGATTAGATCCAAGACCCTGGATTTCACCCCAATTTGTGTTACACTTTGAAAAACATCATTTCTTGTCCTTTTCACTTTAGCCTTAATTTTATTCCAAATCTGGTTCATTTAGGACATTTTGTGTAACAACCTTTTTCAATATTTTGTATTCCATAAAAAATGCTCCACTTTGCATAAAATTACCATTTTACCCTTTTCTTTCCAAACTTATTTTTTCTTTCATTTTCATAAGTGTTATTTCCCAAAACAACATTAAGTTACCCACACTAACTCCTTAAATGTTTTTCATACATTAACACTTTTTCAACACTTTTACTAACCACTTTTGCAACTTAGACATTTCTTTACTTTCTTTATACAAGAAATTAAATTAGACATAAAGAGTTGTTTTATAAGAAAATATTCTTTCCTTTTATTAACACATGTTGTCTTACAACCTTAAACTTATCACATCGTTAACCCCCTTTCACACACATTTATGACAATCATTTCTATTTTTCTCATTTCAGGTTTAAACCCAACAAAACATTCTTTAAACTTATTGTTTTAAGTTCATCATTAAAATACTACAAGTTTATGTACTTGAGAAGAATAATTTTAATTGAAAAATCCTATCAAATAGGTTAAACATACAATTTATATCGAAATTCAATATATACCTTCCAAGACCAAGGCTATTTTAATTTCTTCAAAAACCAACAAATGTCCAACTCTTATAAAATCTTCGTTTTTGCAAGAAAATTTCAATATTATTTCACCAAAATATTATAAAAAAATAAATATAGTTTTCCATATAATGTTTAGCTTTAACTATTAGAAATTTCACCATTTCTTACAAATCCCAAACTTTTTTTTAAGAAAATTTTAAAATATTCATCCATAATTTTTATTCTAACAAATTTCATTTTGAAACATTTTTATTCCATAAATATGTAAAATACATATTTAATTGAAACTCGTCATATATCAAATGCATCCTACTCTTATAATACAACAATAAGACTACAAATATGCAAAAGAGTCTTAATACTAAGAGTAGGGTTTCCCACCTCAAATGGAGCTGCAATAATGATAGGCATAAAATGTCCAAGAACATGTCAACCTCTCACCTCCCAAGGTGGCCTCTAGGAGGTTGCTCAACTCCAAAAACATGCTCCATTAATATTTCAATCAAACCCCCCTTCAAAATCTATAAAAATTATATTACGATCTTTAAGAACCCCTAACAATAGATTTATAAATTCGTAGATTCATTTGTCAATGGTGGAAATAGGTACGTAGGGCTTGGATATGGTGGAATATATGTAAAAGGTGGTTACATAAGGTTAAATCTTCGTTTGTGGTAGAGAGAGGATGAGAAATACTTAAATGGCGACCCATTCCCCACTTTCCGGGTATTATTCCAACTCCAATCATCCCTAAATAACCCTAAAACCGTTATAAAATCACCCCAAGCCAGAAATTCCCCATTTTCTACAATATGGAACACTCAGAGATTGACACCTCAATGATCCTAGGGTCCAAAATATGAAAACGCATAAGGGTAAACCAAAATTATAAAAGCTGGGCAACCTCATTCGAACGAGAATTGCCTCTCATTCGAACGAGAAAGGCATCTCGTTCGAACGTTGTACTACCCAACCCTAATATTTTATTATATTTCCCTACATAACTTGTGAATATATAAAAAAACGTAGGGTTTGGATCATTAGGATGGAGTTTATAACAACAATTGACTGTTAGGGTCCGGATTGTAATTATTGGAAGCTTATAGTTAAAAATTGGAAAGCTTAGAGAAAATTTAATTTGAGATTGTTCGAACGACGTAGGGTAGTTTGAATGATATTACTAGGTCATTCAACGTGGGGATCAAATGACGTTCGAGCGAGATACCACGATGTAATAGGTCCAGGTCATTCGAAGAAAAGTTCGAACTAGAAGCCATGCTCATTCGAGTGAGGGGAAAATCTCGTTCAAACAAGGTTACACATAAGTTTTTAATTCTAGTTGCCCTTGTTCGCTGTCAAGTTTTCCCCCTTGGATAATTGAGTTCTCTAAATCTAGTACGCCCGGATGGGAAAAATGGGATTTTTAAGGTTTGGGGGTGTTTTATAAGTTTTTTTAGTTCATTTGCATTATTTTAGAATTTGAAGAGGAAAGAGAGAAGGGTTGTCTTCCATTATTATTAAGCTTATCCTTCACCTTTTTCCACCTCAAACCACCATCCCACCACCAAATATCCACCTTAAACCATCATATTCTTCTAGTCTTCACCATATCCAAGATTTGGATACCGAATTCCACCATTATTGAGCATAACTCTGAAATTTGGGGATTTTTTTGGGGATTTGGAGAAGATGAAGTTGGGAGTTTCATGTAGCTTGTAGATAGTTTTTAATGGATCTTTCATGGAGACAAGTTTGGTGGAGCTAGGCTTTTGCCTTGAGGCCACCTTAGGAGGTGGGAGGTTGCCATCTTCTTAGACATTTCATGCCTTCCATTTGGAGCTATATTTACGGTGGGAAAACTAGCCCTTAGTTTAAGACTCTATTTTGTGTATTAGTAGTCTTGTTGCTAGAATTGAAGAGTATAATGCATATGAAAAAAATTATGTATTTCTAATAGATTTGGTATTAAAATTTTATATGAAATAAAAACTTTAGCAAGACAATTATTTTTGTTGGATACAAATGATGAGTAAATATTTTGAGGTTTTGTTGAAATAATTGGAATTTTCATGTAAATGGTATGTTTCAAGAAGTTGGGTGGTAAATATTTTTAAGGAATATTTTTTTAAATTTACATTTTATGTTGCTAAACATATTTGTAAATTATGTTTGAGTTTTTTTAAAAATAAAGATTTTATAAAAATCTAACATTGGTTTGAGAATTTAAGATACAAAATATACTATAGTATAGACAATTATATTGTGTAAGTATTATGAATTTCTATAATGAAAACTATGTTTAACCCATTTGGTAGGATTTTAGGATTAAAATCCATCTTCTCAAGCATATCAACTTTTAGTATTTTGATAATGAACATACAAACAAGTTTAAATAAGGTTTTGTTGGGTTTAAACAAGATATAAGAAACGTAGAAATTCTAGTCCTCAAAGTGTGTGAAAAGGGGATTATAGGTGATAAGTGTAAGGTGGTGAGCCTACATGTGTTAATAAAAGAAAATGGTGTTTTTCTTACAAAGTAGTCATATATGTTACATGATTGTTGGAAATAAATGTATTGAAATAATTATATTTTAAATTGAGAAGAATATTACTCCAAAAGTTTACGAAGGTGTTAAGGCACTAAAAACACTTAAGAAGTTTGTGTGGGTAACTAAATGATGTTTTTGAAAATTAACACTTGTGGAAATGGAGTAAAATGTGATCTTGGTAACAAATAGTTAAAATGGTAATTTTACGTAAAGTGGAACATTTTTCTGAAGGTAGTATTAATAAACATGATTTTTGGAATAAAATAAAAGCTAAAGTTCAATGGACATGAAATGATGATTTCCATAGTGTAACACAAGTTGGGGTTAAACCTCGGGCAAGGGAAAGTGGAATAATGTGGACATTTGTAAAATGTTAAAACACATTAAAAAGGAACTCGGTGACACTAGGAAAAATTAAGGAGTGTAAGGACATTTTTGTCCATTATCAATTTGTTGTGTTGTACGCCGTTACACCATTGAAGAAATTCAAGATTCATATCGTCATCAACGGATTCGAATATCAAAGAAGAGGAGGAGTGAGAATTCTGCACAGCCTGACCGATCCGCCCAGAAAAAAAGAACTGATCCGACCCCGGATCGGTCCTCCCCTGTACTGGACCGATCCGCTTGAGGAAAAGCCAGTACACCCCGGACCGAAAGCGAACCGATTATGCCAAAATTAAAATGAACCGATCCGCCTCCTCGGACCGATCCCCCTCAGACACGGACCGGACCGCCTGGGATAAACTCAAATAGATCGTGTTTAGATTTTTAAGGACCAGGACTTCTTATTTAATCCCACTACGGGGAGTTGGTTTGAAAAGACTTACACACACGATTTTCAGAGTTCATAAACTCTAAGTCTTCATCTTTGTGAGTTCAAAACTCATGGTTTGATTCACACAACCTCTCATACATTTGTGAATCACTTTTGGTAACCCTAGAACACAATTCTTTGCTGTTCAAACCTTGTGAAGAAGACCTCTCTTCTTCTTCATTGCTTCCCTACTGGAAAGGGATATTTCCTGTCGTCGACTACAGAATCCGACACCTGAGGGTAATTCTTAGTCACTTGTATTTTCATTGTAATCCAAAAATTATAATTTACAATATTATAATGGAAATAGATGGCTTCGTCCCTTTGGGGGATTTTTCCTCAATTGTGTGTGTTTGATTAATCTTCATGATTTACTTCTTGTTTCAATCACACCTAGTTGAATGTTTAGGGTTTATTTGGGTTAAACTGAATTTAATTATATTATTTCTTATTTGAACGCAATAGCATTCTCTTTCAAATTGGTATCATAGTAGGTTACACTAATCTATCGCGTATTCCTAGTTTCCGATTTTTTTTTAAAAGATATCAAGTTTCTAAAAAATTAATTTTTGAAAAACTGCGTGTTCAATGGAGAAATCATATAATAAAATATCAGTTTTTGACGGATTTAACTATGCATATTGGAAAGCCCGCATGAGATCTGTTTTAAAGGCAATAGATGAACGTGTTTGGATTCTAGTTGAAAGAGGGTGGACACCTCCCTCCGTCACGGTTGAAAATGTGACCAGCTTAAAACCTGTCACTTCATGGACTGAAGATGAATTTAAATGGTCTTCTTTTAATTCTAAGGGTTTGAGTGCTATTTCCGGATCTATCACCCCCGATGAGTTTTGACGTATCATGACGTGCACCACGTCAAAGGAGGCATGGAATGTTTTGCAACTTACCCATGAAGGTACTAATGTTGTGAAAGAATCTGAATTGCAAAATTTAACAACTCAATTTGAGACCATCACCATGCTTGAAACTGAATGTTTTGATGATTTTTATGCTAGGCTTTCTGACATTGTTAATACTAGCTTTAATCTTGGTGAACATATTCCTAATGCCAGAGTTGTGAAAAAGATTCTTCATTCTTTACATAAGCGTTTTATCCCTAAAGTCACTATGCTAAATTCTATGGGTAATTTAAGTACGCTAAAATTGGAAGAACTTGTAGGAGATTTGCAAACCTATGAAATTGATATGTTCCCTAAAACTGCTAGGTCTAAAGAAAAGGAAATCGCTCTTAATGCCCATTAAAGAAAGAATGAGGGGTCGGCTAGAAAGAGGGTAGAGTCATCTAAAAAGAGAGAGACTGACACGTCCAATTCTGATTGTTATTTTGACTTAAATGATTTGGCTCTTTTTGCAAAAAATTTCAAAAGAATTCTCATATTTAAGAAAAATGGCAATTTTAAAGATAAAAAGAAATTTGAGAAAAATAAGTTTGAAAAGAAAAATGAAAAAGTTTTCAAAGATCCTCCTAAGAAAGAAAGTGAGAGATGATTTGAGTGTGACGGTAGGGGTCATAGAGCCTTTGAGTGTGGCACACGTCTGAACAGAGAGAAAGGGACAGCTGTCCTTAATGCTACCCTTAGCGACGACAGTGAGGTCGAGTCAGTGGATTGAGTGTAACTTCACCGCATTCATGGCTAGTTATGTGAGCACTTTTAGTTCCTCTCACGACGATGAGGATGCTGCATCACAGGGACACCTCGACAGTGAGATCGATGTGAGTGAGGGGGAGGATGACACAAGTGAGAGCAGAGTGATATTTAACGCACCTACGTTGAGTTATATTCTGAGTCTTTTAAAACTAAAAAGCGTAACAAAGCGTTAGTTCTTAAGATCACCGTCTTGGAGGAAGATTTAAGAAAAATAAGAGAGAGAGAGAGAGAGTCCTCCACCTGCACCGCTCTGAGAGAGAGAGAATCTGCCTGTGTTGAGAAAGAGAGTTTGTTTAGAGAGAGAGAGAGAGAGAGAGAGAGAGTAATTTTGAGAAAGAGAGAGGGGACTTGACTAAACAAATGGCTAGTCTTAAGAGTGAGCTCCATTCCTCCGTGGAGACTCGGAAAAAACTTGAAGCCCTTGTTGCCCAGCTGACTCATGATCTTGAGAAAGCACGGGAAGTAAAGGTACAAATCGAGGACATATTTGGAAAGATGCTCCTCGGCCCCGCTTTAGGTTTTGGTGATCGGCAGGGAATAGGTTATGATGGTGCCTTCACGTCCCAAATTTCACCTGGACCTATTCCTGAGTTTACTACGACTCCTTATGGCCATCGTCAAAAACCTCTAAGGAGATCTTGACCAAGAAAAGCAAACCAAGGTCCGCCTTTGACTGTGTTCTTTTGTACTTATTGCAAAAGGAAAGGCCACCTCAGGGAGTTTTGTTATAGCATGGGTTGGACACGACGTACTACTGCTCCACCACGTTATACTGATGAGTTTTCTAGTCTGAGAGAGCGTGTTGAGTTTTTAGCCGCCATATCACAGAGTTTGATGGAGGAATTATGATGGATGTCATTACCGTCTGTAAATTCTTCTCACATTCCGGCTAAAACCAACAACAACAAGGGTAAACAAAAGGTTACCACTTCTTGGGTGCCTAAGAAAGATAAGAAAGCCCTTGTTGTTCATGTTGCTCTCAAATCATATAATACCTCACAGTGGTATTTTAATAGTGGATGCTCCAGACACATGATAGGTAATGTCTCATTTTTTACCCACCTTGAGGATTATAAGGATTATAGAGTCACCTTTGGAGATGGGAGCAGGTCTAGCATTATAGGACGAGGTACTGTAGAGTTACCAGGATTTCCTAAGCTAGAGAATGTGTTGGACGTCAAAGGTTTAAAAGTAAACCTTCTCAGCATTAGCCAGTTGTGCGACACTGACTTTGCAGTAAAGTTTGATCGGGACGCGTGTAATGTCTTTAATCAAGCGGGTAAACTTTTGATGCAAGGGGAGAGGACAAGGGATAATTGTTATGGGACTTTGCCTACATCCTCACTTGTCTGCAATAACTCCACGATCACTCCTATGGATCTGTGGCACCAACATCTAGGTTATGTAAATATTAGAGATCTCACTCGCTTAGCTAAAAAGGACCTAGTACGTGGCTTACCATCTCTTGGAAAGTCAACTTCCACGGTTTGTGGACCCTATAAGATGGGAAAACAAATTTGGAGACCTCATAGGAAGTTTCATTCCATTACCACCTCCTGAGTTCTTGAGGTGATTCACATGGATCTTATGGGTCCTACTCGTAATGAGAGTTTGGGTGGTAAGAGGTATATCCTTGTGATGGTAGACGATTTCTCCAGATACTCCATTGTAGGTTTTCTGAGAGTGCAATTCGCTGCTGTGGAGTCTTTAACGACCAAGTGCCGTGTCCTGCAAAACCAACACGGAGTCACTATTAACAGGATACATAGTGACAATGACACTGAATTCAAGGAAGCAAAGGTAGATTTGTATTGTTAATGCCTTGGGATCAAACATGAGTTTTCTGCTGTGAAGAATCCTCAGCTAAATGGGATTATTGAGAGAAAGAATAGAATAATCCAGGATATGGCTAGATCTATGCTTCTAGGTCGTAAAGTTTCTAGGAGATTTTGGGCAGAGGAAGTGTCTACTGCATGCCACACATTGAATAGGGTTTATCTGCGTCCACACACACTTCAGACACCTTATGAGTTGTGGACTGGCAAGAAGCCCAACCTGGCATATTTCCATGTTTTTGGGAGTAATTGCTACATGCTACGGGATAGAGAGAAATTAGGAAAGTTTGACTCCTGGGGCGACGAGGGAATATTGTTAGGCTATTCATCGAATAATAGAGCGTACCGGGTTTTTAACCTGAAGGGCTCTAAGCTTATGGAGTCAATAAACGTCACCGTGAAAGATGACGAACCTCCGACATCTATTGATCCTAACCTTCAGTGTGAGGATGAGGATTGTTCTAACAGTGATTTACCTGTTCCTCTCCCACACCCTGTGGACCCTATTCCTGTGTTAGGGGACACACCCGCTTGGGTTCACAAGAGTCATGACCCGTCTGCCATTGTTAGCGATCCCACTCCAGGGGCCAAGACTCATGCTCAGCTAGAGAACGTTGTTAGCCATCTTTATTACACGTCCAAAGTCGAGCCCAAGAATCATAAAGAAGCACTCAGGGATGAACACTGGATATCTGCTATGCAGGATGAGTTGCTTCAACTTAAAAAGAATAATGTATAGGAACTTGTCTGCCGACCTAGTGAGACTAATGTGATTGGTACCCGATGGATTTTCAAGAATAAAATGGATGAAAATGGCACCATAATCAGAAACAAGGCTAGGTTGGTCGCTCAAGTCTACACACAGATTGATGGTGTAGACTTTGGGGAGACATTTTCTCTTGTTGCGAGGCTTGAGTCCGTCCTTCTACTACTCGCCATCGCATGTCATCTACGCTTCAAGTTATATCAGATGGATGCCAAGAGTGCCTTTCTGAATGGCATTCTACATGAGGAGGTTTATGTGGAACAACCAAAAGGGTTTAAAGACCCTAAGCACCCTGAGCACATTTATTATCTGAGGAAAGACTTGTATGGTTTGAAGCAAGAACCCCGTGCTTGGTACGAAAGGCTTACTTCCTATCTCTTAGCTCGTGGCTTCAAGAGAAGGGGAGTTGATATGATATTGTTCGTCAGGAGAGATGACGGTGCTATTTTGGTTGCCTAGGTCTATATAGATGACATAGTCTTTAGATCCACCTGCTCCCATCATACTCACCACTCTGAGGAGGATATGAAAAGTGAGTTTGAGATGATCATGGTAGGGGAGCTTACATTCTTCCTTGGTCTCCAGGTTCGTCAGCTAGAGGATGGGATGTTCATCTCCCAATCCAAGTATGCTAGAGACCTAGTGAAGAAATTTGGTTTAGACTCCGCTAAGCATGAACGTACACCTATGAGTACCACTACCAAGCTTAGTAAGGACACTTCTGAAAGGATGTAGAGCAAATTGTATATCGAAGTATGATAGGTAGTCTTCTCTATTTGACTGCCAGTCATCCCGACATAGCCTTTAGTGTTGGAGTCTGTGCGCGATATCAGGCGTCTCCGAAAGAGTCACACTTACTCGCTCTAAAAATTATTATGAAATACGTGAGTGGGACTCTCTCATACGGTATTTGGTATTCCTTTGATACTGATGACCGTTTGTCTACCTATTCAGATGCCGATTGGCCTGGGGATGTAGATGGTTGTAGGAGAACTTCTGGTGGGTGTTTATATTTTGGTTCTTCTCTTATCTACTGGCTGAGAAAGAAGCAAAATTCCATCTCTTTGTCCACTGCAGAGGCTGAGTTCATAGCCGCCGGGAGTTATTGCATGCAACTCTTATGGATGAAGCAAATGCTGGAGGATTATGGGATTTCACAGGACACCATGACCATTTCTTGTGACAACATGAGCGCGATACACATATCCCGTAATCCAGTCCAGCATTCGTGCACCAAGCATATGAGGATACGTGAGCACTTTATACGACAGTTAGTTGAGGAGAAAGTCGTATCCCTGAGTTTTGTTCCCACCGACCGTCAGTTAGCCGATATTTTCACAAAACCTTTAGATGCCCTTAGAATTGAGAGTCTTAGGAAATCTTTAGGGATTTGCACTGTTGACTGAGGGGTTGGTCTATGTCTAGAATAGGATGCTTTTTTATGTTGATATCATATGCTTCCTATTGTTAGTTTATTTTATATGTATCGTTGCTTTGTTGTACATCTATTTATTTATTCTTTTGAAAACTCCAAAAAGATTTTTGTTTTTGTATATTAATATTTCAGAAAAGCACAAAAAGAGTTTTGAATTTTTTTAGGCACCTTGTATGGATGAACATTTAAGATAGCCAAGTCACAATTTCATTCTATTTATTCCTCTGACTGTTTGATAGAGATTTGAGACGCTACATCATTTCATCCATGTGCTTTACATTGTATGGAGTCTTTGAGATGTGATTAGTGATATCATTCTACATGTTTGACTCCTATATCCTTTATTGCACACATGCACGACTTTATTTGATTATCGTACTTATGTATCACATGTTGGCTTGAGTGTTTCCATCTCAATTTTTTCTATACAACTTACAATATGGGATAAAACTTGACAAGATTGGAATGCATGTAAAAACCATTTTTGTGAGACTGAGTGTTTGTTTACGAATCCAGAGGGTCTGGGAAAGGTAATTATATTTTCTTTGCGTAAAAGCCACCATTCAAAAGGACCTAAAAAATGGAGGAATTTTATTATCCGAGGTCCAAAGAGGTTAAAAGAGCCCGATTTTTTTAAAGGCAATAAAAAGCAATTAATGCCAAATATGGGCCATTTAGGTTTCACCTTCAATCTCCAAAGTTTGAGAATTTAGAATGCCTCTATTCAATATTAATATCTGAGGGAGTTTGGTTGGAGAATATAAACGGGTTTGCACTTCCTTGAAAGTCCTGAAAAAGCATAAAAGTATTCGACGTTATTGGTGTAGAAATCACTTTGAGCTTTGATTTGTTGATTTGACTGAGTCAATGTCTCATATTACCACCTTTTTACACCAAAAGAAGATTTTGAGTTCATTCGTTAGGAGTATCCGATATTCATCGTGCACATATGTCATGTTTATATGCATTGATTTTTCTATCGAATTTAATCACACCCCTTCATTTTCGCTATCATTGACCTTGTTGTTTTGTGATCATTCGTGGTGTGATTTTTGTTCGTTTCGTGAGAAAATTTTAAAAAAAAAATCAAAAAATAGTAGTTTGTTCCTTGTGACACCCTGTCTTTACTTGTTTGATTTATTCTTCCCATTTGTCTAGTTGGGGACATCATAAAAAGGGGGAGAAAGAGTTATCACATTAAGGGGGAGTTTTGAAGTGTTGAGTTGTTTATCAAAAATTGGTATATTGACATATCTGTTTATCTCATTTCAAACTCGATACGTCACTTGGTACTTTTCTTTATCTCATGTGTGTAGGTTCCGTCTGATGATCTCTGAATTGCACACCCTAATGAGAAAAGCGTTGAGATTCTTGAAGATTTGAAGAGAAAACGATGAAGTATTATTCATTTGTATCGTTCCAGTTTTGGGTTCATGGAAGGGTAGATTTGTATAGGCATTTTTGTTATGTGATAGTTCAGATGTTTGTTTTTATGTATGTACCGACATAGACATAGGGGGAGATTTGTAAGGACATTTTTGTCCATTATCAATTGTTATGTCGTATGTCGTTACACCGTTGAAGAAATTCAAGATTCATATCGTCATCAACGGATCTGAATATCAAAGAAGAGGAGGAATCATAATTCTGCACAGCCGGACCGGTCCGCCCAGAGAAAAAGAACCGATCCGAGCCCGGACCGGTCTGCCCCTGTACCGTACCGATCTGCTTGATGAAAAACCAGTACACCCCGGATCGGAAGCGAACCGATTATGCCAAAACTAAAACGAACCTATTCCCCTCCTCGAACTAATTTGCCTCAGACCCGGACAGGTTCGCCTAGGATAAACTCAAATAGATCGTGTTCAGTTTTTTAAGGACCATGACTTCTTATTTAATCCCACTACGGGAGTTGGTTTGAAAAGACTTATACACACGATTTTCAGAGTTCATAAACTCTAAGTCTTCATCTTTGTGAGTTAAAAACTCATGGTTTGATTCACACAATCTCTCATACATTTATGAATCACTTTTGGTAACCCTAGAACACAATTCTTTGCTGTTCAACCCTTGTGAAGAAGACCTCTCTTCTTTTTCATTGCTGCCCTACTGGAAAGGGATATCTCCAGCCGCCGACTACAGAATCCGACACCTGAGGGTAATTCTTAGTCACTTGTATTTTCATTGTAATCCGAAAATTATAATTTACAATATTATAATGGAAATAGATGGCTTCGCCCCTTTGGGGGATTTTTCCTCAATTGTGTGTGTTTGATTAATCTTCATGATTTACTTCTTGTTTCAATCACACCTAGTTGCATGTTTAGGGTTTATTTGGGTTAAGCTGAATTTAATTATATTATTTCTTATTTGAACGCAAACGCATACTCTTTCAAGGAGGTCTCAGATCCCTTGGATGAAAGACCCAAAACACTGGCCAGAGCATATGGTGGCGTCACCGACGGTGTGGAGCCCAGTATGCGATTATTGGAAGATTCCTAGAAATGATAAATGAATAAGGAATATGTCAAGAAATGGGTCATGTGGTGAGAGCCTGTGAAGACATCCAAACTTAAATGAATTAATAAATGTCCCGATAAAGATTAAAGTGGTCAAGAAATGTGTAAATTGATTAATGTCCATAAGGTAAAGGAAAGGTAATGTAAGTGAGTAAATGGGTGGGTAAGAAACCCATATGGTTTAACCCATAATTAACACATGGGTGTGTGGTGATAGGTTTTCAAAGGCTAAGTAAGTACTTTCTAACACAGTGTTCACATGTTTAAATTTTGATTTTCAATGAAATACTAATGTGGATTTGTTAAAATGAGAGGTGTAATTTCAGTAAAGAAATGACTTTTGGTCAAACCAAGTGTAGTTGTTTCAAATACTTAACCGCGTCTGTTAAATAAATGGATAAATATCAAAATAAGTAGAA
This sequence comes from Sambucus nigra, assembly GCA_949130495.1. Lineage (NCBI taxonomy): Eukaryota > Viridiplantae > Streptophyta > Magnoliopsida > Dipsacales > Adoxaceae > Sambucus > Sambucus nigra. The sequence continues at coordinate 184,068,297 of OX422207.1, forward strand.
GTAAGTCTTTTACCAGATTAAGGTGAATTAATTGGGATATATAACGTTATCGAAAGTAAAATAATTTTATTCATTAAGTATATGTATATGCATATATAAGCATACAAGGTAGTTGCATGCGCACGTAGGTGTAACGTGTTTGTGTCTTCTTTTGGTTGTTAGATTCTATATTGAATTTGTATATTTCCCACTAAGCATCCAGGTCATTCCCTCATTTTGTTATGGTATGTTGGGTGCGGTTTATTTTAAGAGCGTTATACCTGTAAGCACTCTCATTTATTTTACCCTAGTTGCTACCTATGCTTAGACTCCGGGGTGATCCCCATGGTTCCTTCACATAGTTTGATATGAAATTGGAATTGAATACTAAAAAAATGAAATGTTAATTAAAATAAAACTATATTAGTAACATTATATACGGTGCCTCATTGCACTTCACAACTAAAGCTCGGGTCGGACCAGGTTAACAACGGTAACCCATAAATTTGTGTCGGGGCATTACAAATAACCTTCCAATGACCTGGACCTATTATGCAATAGGATCTCATTCGATCCTCATTCGATATCCATGTCAATTGACTTGTGATTCTCATTCGAGTGACTTTGAACACGTTCAAATGACCCTTCCTTAATTTTTCCAAATTTCTCATTTTTCCGAAAACTTCCAATAAATTCTATCAGGACCCCCAAAACAGTCAAATAAGGACATAAACCTGACAAACATGATCCAAGTTCCAAGGTTCTCATATTAATTCAACTTATGTGAGAAATAATAAAATGTTGGGTCGGGGTAATACAAACTATGTATATGAACAAGTTTATGCAAAATTACTCAAAGATCGGGAATATATACGGTTGAGAGTCAATGAAGCTATACCTTTGTGTAAAAATTACGAACAAGTTCACTTGGTATTGTACACAATGATTAGTTTTCATAATTTGAAGAGTCAATTTAATTTGTCAGCCAATAGTGTAACTGCATTTCTTATGTGGGTTAAAGACGTTCTCCCGAAAGAGAACACGTTACTAAATAGTTATTTGACCATGAAAAATATCATTAAGGGTTTGTGTTTGAAGTACAAATATATTCATGCAGGCAAGTATGCTAGAGTATCCTACCGTAATGAAAAAAAACTGAAGAATGAATGTCCTATATTGAAGGAGACAAGATATATTGTTTGTGAGAATGGAAAAAATGGTACATCAAAAAATTCAATAGTGCTTGCAAGTTCTATAAAAAATATTAGTGTATTTTCCCCTCGGGCCAAGGCTAATTTTTTTTTCATTGTATTATGAATAACAAAGTCCTTGACATGGCACACTCGAGCTGAGGTGGGTTGGAATATCATGCGTCAGCCAATTGATTCACTTATCTGGAAGTTTTTAAACATATGAAAACCTAAATTTTCAAAAGAACCACACAATGTAAGCCTTGTTATATCAATTGATGGTTTTAACCCTTTTGATAACTTAAACACTAATCATGGTTATTAGCTACTTCTCATGGCACCTTTACGTGTCCCTCCAATATTGTTCATGAGAAAATAGTTCATATTATTTTTGGTATTTATATTGGGGCCAAAGTCTCCTCACAACGATGTCTATATTTTCTTATCCCCATTAATCAAAGAACTTAAAGAGTTATATGATGAAGCCATGTGGGAATTTGACTCTCATAACAGTGTAGAGTTCACACTTAAAACATTGGTTATGTGGACAATCCATGCCTTTCATTCCTACAAGAACTTGTTCGGTTGTAAAGCTCATGATTATAATAGATGTACCATTTTTGTTGTGTAAATTGAATTCACTTGGATACATTCCAGTTCAAAGATGAGTTATGAAGCCACCATTTTAGAAATGATAAGTTCAACTTTTTATCTATTGGTTATGAGTGTAGAGTTGTACCTTATCAGATTTCTAATTATCATATCGAGACGACTGTGAAGGCTTCAAATTTGGGGAATAAGTTTGTAGGCAAATACCCTTATTTTGAAGACCAGAACTATAAATCTAGGGAGGATCCGTAAGTTCCTAGAAAAATTAAGGCATGGTTCAGACAGTCAATCTTATATGACATGTCGTACTAGAAAGAGCACCGTGTATGGCATGTAATTGATTTTATGATCACGAAGAATTTTTTTATGGAATATATGGTGGGAACATGTTTGGGAGGATCTCATTCGAAATATGGGGATTGGGCATGTTGCGATATAAAGGAGATGAAAACAGTTTGGAAGAAAATTCAATTTCCACGGGTGCTTTCATTTTGATTTCTATTGAGAAAACAGTCCTCCTAGACACGTTAAACTTGAAGACCTCGAATGGTTATTTTGGTCATTTTCACATGATTGTAAGCTCCTAAAAAAATTACCTAAAACAATAAAAGTCTCATGACTGACACGTCATTATCCAATTAATCCATCTATAGTTTAGGCATTACTTTTTCCAGCACAAAGATCTATGTAGGGAAATTATAAAGATTGATTTGGGCTTTATGTTGCTGTGTTCAAAAGTGGTAAATAAGATGCACATTAAGGCTATGAAAGAAATTTTAGACGAGTTGATTTGTGTCTTGGAGAATTATTTTCCATTATCTTTCTTTGAAATTAAGATCCACATTCTTATGCATTTATGTAATGAGGCTTTACTGTATGGACCCATCACGTATCGCTGGATGTATCCTTTTGAACGATGGATGAAAACCTTTATAGACTACGTTAAAAATACATGGTGTATTGGAGGGTCAATTTCAAAATAATACATAACAGTAGAATCATCGTTATACGCTTGGGAAGATATGCTGGAACAAGGGATTAGGAAGTTCAATCCTCATGGAGAATTAGTGATCGAGAAACCTGACGAGTTTGAGAGGATGAATTGCCTTTCAAGAACACTAAAGTGGTGAGACTCACCAATTTGTAATATGAGAAAGTTGCTCGTTAAGTCTTTGAACCCCATGATGAAGTTGATGATTGGAGATAGTAAGTAGCTACATATATAACATATTTTTATTTCATTACTTGCATTCTTTATTGTACAATCTAAACTCTACAATTTAATGATCACACTTAGGAAGTATGAGCGAAAAAATGCTAGAAATCATAATAGAAGTGGTTTTAGGGCATGGGTGTCAACAAAGGTAATTCCAACATCTTCTGTTGCAATTATTTTTATGTGTTATAAAACATGGCCTAATATAAATCAATTAAAAAATGCATCTGTTAAAAAAGGTCCTACTTTTCTTACTAAGGAGTTTTAAAAATTCTTCTTTAATGGTTTTGATTTCGTCTCATACCCGTACGAGGAAAAACTATTGATGCAAAATAAGGCAATATCAACTTCTTCCTTGACTTCTTATGTGATAGAAAAAATTATAAAGATGCAAAGGATACGACACTGACCTATTATTGAATTATCCAATAAATCTAAGAAACTTGATTACATAGACTTTAAAAAAATCCTCTTTTACAGTGACTAGGTGAAGGTGGTGGTCAGTGAATGGTTGTAAAGTTGATCGTCGCTAAAACATTGTGATGGCACATTTATCTAAAATGAAAAACAACGATCGCTTGATCGATGAGCTCTGTATTTTTTCCTTCCAAAATTGCAAGAAGGTACTCTACTGTAAGTGCATAAATGACGATATTTGGTCTATTGTTATGCATGCACCGAAGGGTTTGACTACTCAAGAAAACAAATTAAAGTCCCCTACGGAGTTCTAGTTTGCTATTGATGGCAATCCTAATTTGATCCTTCTTTTAGTAGATTTAGACAAAGATTGAGTTTCGAAACATTATATTATTGTCATTTAGTCAGCTACTGTATGGTAAACCTATTTGTATCTTATGTATTGGAGCATCCCTCATATTTATTTATGTTTTTGTATCTTATAATCATACTAGCGGAATAAACATCCCTGAAGCCACAACGAAAATTTCAAAAGCACGTAATCGTAAAACGACAAAAAATTCCAAAACTACGTAATTGGAAAACGACAAGAATATCGTTCCCCGATAAAACAAATTGTAATTTTCAAAAAATTGGCTATAATATCCATTGTTTATAAGACTATCCACCCTACTTAACAAATAATAAATTATCAGACAACATTCAAATAGTCTAAGTACCAATTACATTAAAAACACCAATTTCATTATAAAATTCAAACTAATATCATTTAAAATACCAACCCAATGGATTATAATCAAACTATTTTAATTCAAATTACATATTGCAATCAAGTTTGACAAAAAAATAGGACCTTTTGAAATACATATTAAGGTAAATTACAATTAGTGTCACAAACGCACACATCGTGAATTCATTAAAAAAATCATATTATTATATTTCAGGCCTACCGCATCCTTCATAGTTGAAAAAACTCATTAAAAAACATCTATATTTGAATTTGAAATTATCCATCGCATCCTTCATCGTTACAAAAATTAACTCCAAGTCTTTGGTTTGTATTGGCAACTCGTGGTATTTAATATCCGGTGACTTTGCCTGATCAAACCAATGAAAAAAATTATCTGAATGAACTTCATAATTTGGATAATAAAAAAAATGCCAGCCATGAATTGCAGATGTCCTTGTTGTCCTGATAAGAGCATGATCTACGCAATAACATATTTGTTGTGAGTTAATTGAAGAATCTCCGGGTGCCATTACCTGAAATAAAAAATCAAGTTAAGGCCGCAATTATTTGAAATATATGTACAAAGCATGATTAATGAAACTACGAAATTGACAATGTCATTTGTGTACATGTATGGGTAAAAGCTCTAGCTTGTGTTATTCATGTAAAGGTAAATAAATAGAAAATTAAAAATAATGAATAAACTTAAGTGTACGTATTCTACAATCAACAAAGAGAAAAAGAGAAAGGAGAAAAACTCAATCGATGCAATACAATCTTTTTTTGGAGCATTAAATTAAAAATCCCAGGTTCTACTTCACCACAAAAAACATTACTTCTTACATGAACTATGGCATCTTAGAAATCCTGGAAAACCTAGCAAAACCTAAAAGAGTACTATGTCTCATCTTTTATAAATTTTAATGTATTTTAATATATGCTGGAAATGAGCAGGAGGTTGGATATGATGGTTTTGTTGATCCATGAATCTCTTTCACTATCTCAAAATATGAGCACCTATAGAAAAAGATGAACTAAAAGTGTGCACAATGTTATGATCTAGAACATAATTGATTATACCTTACCATACGTATACAATTAAGAAAAAATTTCATCTATTTCACCTGAGCAAGAAAACTTTTATATTTTTCTTCGCCACCATGTAGCTATATTGCATCACCATCCAGACATTAACTATATGGTATCACCATCAATACATTATGGCAGATACCAGTAGAAACATGAGTCCTATCACCAGTTGACCCTACCTTTGCCAAACTAAAATCAGACAGTTTTGAATTGAATTCCTGCAACTCAAAGGCAAGATGAATATCAGTGATATAATAAAATTTGATATATGGCTTTATATATCAATAGTTCCAAACAAACTTATTTGTAGTGGGTTCCATAGCAGTACATTTGCAGTAACTTTAATCAGTTTACCGCATCTATAAGGATATTAGAAGCTTTAAAATCATGATAGATCACTTGTGATTCGACGTCATGCAAGAAAGAGAGGCCTCTAGCAGAACCTACATCAATTTATATCCTTATTGTCCAAGAGAGGGGTTGAGGCCCTCTCGTGATACGAAATGAAGAATTAAAGGTTACCAAATGTTTATAGAAACAACTCCAAATAGGTGAATATTTTCACTATTTTACATTTTACTTGGGTAAAAAATATTTTACCCCGAGAAAAATGGGGCCTTAAGGGGTAAAACAACTATTTTTCATGGTGAAACTTACTTCCATATTTTGGTTCGACCCATAAGCCTCTTTTCCTGTAGGATCTTTTTCACAGCCTGTGTTTCCTCGATATTTCTCACCTTATATTCAATGGGGAGCTAAACTTTGGCTATCTCAGTAGTCCACCAGCTCTTCATTTTTCTCCCTCATGTTCGAAACAAATCCAGTTAGAACTGTTGATACTCAATCTACAAATTAAAATCAAATGCAGTGTTTAGTGACATTATATTGATATCATCGCCATCGAAAATGAAAATGAACCAAATATGGGATTGATATAACTCATGATCTCACAATATTACCCGTTAGATTTTTTTGACTTTGTATATAATCGCATACTCAGTGACTTAACATTAATACCATAGCTCAATTCCAGTCATTTGTCAAAAACTAAACTTCGTTTAAATACAATAACACATCACTAAAAAAATGAAATTTTTGATAAGCCAAAAAGACATATCAGTATATCATTCGAAAAAAAACAATATCAATTAGGAAGAAAATATCATTTGCCCCTATATAATCACTATTTTGCAGGTAATCTCTACATATATTGCTGGAGTCTCACTCACATACCTGCTTCTTATCTAACATTGCCAATTGGTACTCACCTTGGATTGCTTAAACTCACTCCTGACACATTTATAGTAGTCACTTCATGGAGCCACTTTAGGAGGATGTAAAATAAATAGTAAAATAAACATACATTATCATAAACATAAATAAATTAAAATATATAATAAATATGAATATCTAAATAAATAGTCAAATAAACATAAATATTATACCGGCACAATATCTATGCAAAGCTCCTTATGCGTTGCTTGCGGCTTTGTTGGTAGTAACAGTCTAGTAAATCAGATCATTTATAGCAGTGTTACTTATAGCAGATCATTTGTGTACATCTATGCAAAGCTCCATAGCAGATCATTTATAAAAGTGTTGCTTATAAAAAACTGTTCATACTGCTTCGACATTCAACATTTGTTGTATAAAAAAAGAGAGTAGAGCTAAAAGTATAGTAGAACTGTTGTTGTTGTTGTATACATTGAGAATTATAAATGTATTCAAGATTTATAGCACAACATTGAGAACTATTCTTTGTAATAGTTCCAAACAAAAAATACCTACCAAAGTATAAGTAATACTCTGAAATTCAACACTCATTTCAAACAAAAATACCTACCAAACTAAACGAAACAACAAAACTCTTAAAAGCACTTGAGAAACTACGAAGTTCAACACTCATTCAAAGTATGAACGATATTGCCAACTAAATACCTTCATTATCAATCAATACACGATGCATAGAGAAATACCATGTGGGGTTTCATTATCTTAGACTAAATAATTTTAGAGTATTTCTATCATTAACTATAACTACATCATCAGAATAAAGTTAACAACAATGGTATGGATAAAAAAATCGAATTTGACTGCTCAGGATTAAGAAGGCATATATATATATATATATATATATATATATATATATATATATATATATTTATAATAGAATTTGACTAATCAGGATTAACAAGACTATCTCTTATCTGAGTGAAATATTATAGTCTGAAAATCATATGTACATGACCTTAAAACATAAAAAATATTATAAATGAACTATGTATTTACCTTTTGAGGAGATGAACGAATTTATCCATAGAATGGACGCATTAATGGTAGTCAAAATAGGGACTGTCCAACCGCGAAGTAAGCAAAACAACACTGGACCAGGAGAAAATAAGCTTAAAATAATATTCTGGATAAATCATCATTTCCCTGTTTTAGGTGCTCACCATAATGTCCTCTCGATCTTTCCTTTGGTATCCGGTCAAGCAAGCAGTCATAGATTTAGCACTAGCGATTCCCTTAAAATCTTTCAAAGTCCTGTACATGATCTGTAATTAATAATACACAAAATATAAGTACATTTCAGCAGACATCCCTAAATGTAGAAAGTTCGAAAACCTCCAAGAATAGAGTTGATTGATCATAATTATAACAACAATCTAGAGTTTCATCAAGAAAATTTTAATTAGCTCGGTGAAGTACAAATTGGAAAAATAAAACAAATAAAATCACATGGTCGATTTTACCGGCACACATAAAACTATGCACATAGTCTAAAACATGTGGTTTAACACAATTATATGTTAGATTTTAGATTTCCTATGACAATGGCTAGAATGTCATAAGTGAACTTGCCAATGGATTGAGTTGGACCACATCCTAATCCATGTTTATAAAGATAGTTATTTGATCGATTTGTATAATGATCATTAAGAATCTAACCCGAATCCTTAAGGACTTGGATATGATCCACTGATCCTTTATGAATACTCAATATACAATATTTGAACTCATGCTAAACTTATTGCACGGTAGTTCAGTTAATACATCTACAACCCATATAAGAACACAAATAAATTGAACAAACTTATTCTCAAAGAAATTCTTTCCGTTCCAGTGCCATTTCACAAACTTAATCCCAAGAAATTGGAGATGAAAAAGAATACTACCTATGTCTCAAAGATAATACACTTTGTTTAAGGGCATTCATGCCTACAACACTAATTTTGCCGAATCAACTCACGAAAAGTGACGATGTTGGAAATAGCACCACCAGATGAGGTGTTGACAAGCTTAAGCTAGTGATAACTATATATATAGTAGAAGGAGGTGAGGAGAAAAGGGTGAAAATGTTTATATAAGTGGTTCATCGAAAGTGGCCTACGTCCACTGTGAGTGTGTGAGTAATATCACTAGAAAAAGGCACCAATGGCAATGAATATAATCTCTCAAGCTTTCTCTCTCTACTATGTAAAATGACAGAGTTTCAGCTAGGGTTGAAATTATGGATCCCTTTACAAGGTAGAGGATGACCTCTATATATAATTCTTAGGGGGTGTAATGTACCCCCAATCATGCAATGAGAATGTGCATGAAGATCGAACCAGTATAAGAATGACATCTGGTTGATATTAAGTAAATAATGATGAACTAAATATTCTCTCATGATTCGGTTATAACATATTTTTCCACGTGCTCCCAACCTTGTAAATTCTTATAAATGCTCGCCCTCATGTACTTGACAAATGCAACCTCGAACTGGACGAGTATGAGGTTGGTAGAGTCAAATGCATTTGTTGTCTTATGAATATTAATGATGACCTCGGCTATGAGGGGAGGCCAAGGTTAGGTATGAGGTGACTTCAACGTCAGTTGGGGACAATAATGAAGTTGGCAGATGATTCATCCCGCGAGCCATTGCTGACTTCGGCTGATGAATACAACATCGTCTGGGGTCGATGATGATGTTGGCAGATGATTGAACCCATGAGACTCTGCTCACCTCGGTTGATGGACATCCGAGGTTGATGTATGAGGGGCCGACCATATGAGAGACGACCTTACTGATGGTTGTCATAGTCTTATGGTCATCTCGATTGTGAGACTGGATGAGGTTAGTTACTCTGAGTAAAAGGGTGCAATTTGGGTTTATCAATCACCCCATATACCTTAGTCTTTTATATAATTAGATGACTGAGGGGTATGTAATTAAGGTCGAGGTTGGATTTCTCTAGGTGACAATATTTCCTTACCACATGTCACTTTCTGAAGTGAGGAGCGTGCTTATCAAGGCATGACTAGTATGATTTGGCCTTTTTGTTCCCTAGGGCAATGATGGGGTACTGGTACTCGCGCCCCATTATTGCATAGCTTTAAAGACCCTTTTTCTCTTTCCTTCTTCTCTTTCTTCATCTATTCCCTCCTTTGCTTTCTCTGCCACTGCCCTTTCTCATCGATCCTCCATTGTTGGTTGACACTAAAGTTTTCCTCTACTTTCTAATATCCTCTTCCTTTACTCGCGATTATTCAGGTACCATCTTCATCCTTCTTTACCATTTTTAGCCCTTATTTTCATTTCTGAATTTTCGGTGGGTTTTCCTATTTTTCGGTGAGTGGTTTCTACCAGTGTTGGTGGATGTAAGCCTTGGATAGTAGTGGTTGAGTGTCTCAGGGGCAGTTGTAGGTAGATCTGAGGTTGTTTCATCAAGAGACAACCTTCTTTTAGGTTCTTGGTGAATCTCCAGTCACCTTCATCGGCGTCCTTATTGTTAAATGTTCTTAGTGTTCTTCATTAGAAACTTTCTAACTTCACTTTTTGATCCTTAGTTTAGATTGAAAAAGTTATTTGCCTATTTGTGGTTTTGGGTCCAAGTGTAGTGTTGTCTCACGTATGCTCAGACCTTTGTACCAACTCATAAAAGAGATTCCTTCTCTTCGTGAGAAGACCTTTGAGAAAATTAGGCAAATAAAGCTAGCCCAAGAAGAAGCTCGTAGGGCTAAGGCCTTTCTTCTCAGACCCATCTTTCCTCCACCTTTGAAGGTTATTTAAAATGAGTCAGCCGACCCTACTGAGCCTGTAGAGGTTCCTATGGACCCAACACCAATGTCTGAGTCTGAGTCATCCTCCTCAGACCCCATGTCTATAGACTCTTTTCAAGAGGCTATGGATTACTCTCCTAGGCAGGGTGAGGTCCCTGAGGAAGCCGAGGTTTCAAGTCGTGCCTCATCTCAACAAGGTGAAAGCAACTCAAGTAGGTCTTTGGATGTTGATGTCCTAGGGCCAAGTGTGGCCATTCCCCCCATTGTTGATGGCATTCCTCTATCGGCTACCACTAGGGTTGAATTTACTCAGAGGTTTCCTGGTGGCCCCCATCACCTGCCCAGGCCGACGCTTCTAGGGTTGGTGATGTTGGTGAGGAGAGTGATGTTGGTGAGGAGAGTGATGTTGACACATCTGAGGCAGTCAATATTGACAGATCCATCAGCGAGTATGGCCTTCTTGATTTTAGGCACCTCTACTCCATAAACTCTTCCATCGTCCTTAGGGAACCTTTAAGGGATGAGATGTCCTTTAATGGTCTAGACGGAGAGATCTGCATATATGAGTAGATACTTAAATTAGGCTTTTGCCTTCCTATATACCCTTTCATCAGAGCTATACTTTCCCATATTAATCTAGCCCCTTCCCAATTATACCCTAATGCTTGGAGGGTCATGATTGGGGCCATCATCCTTTGGAGGGCTATTAACCACTCAGACCTTCCAGTAAGGGTTTTGACTGCTTTCTATGTGCCCTCCTCTACCAAAAACCACCCTAGCTATTGCCAGTTCTTAGCTAGGAAATCTGAGAAGAAAATGTTATTGGTTATCCAAACTTCAAACGATAATTGGAAACCTCGGTATTTCTTTTCTTTTAGGGCATGGGAATTTGTTCCAAATGAGGCCTCTAGAATGTCTATTCCAAGGACCCCTATGAGATGGGATAAGGTCTCCCTTACTACCAAAGTCGATTCTAGACATAGCCAGGACAACTTTCAAAAAGTTAAGGATCTTCGCGATTAGGGCGAGCTAGGTCATCTTGTAAAATATGAACACCTGATGACTCCCTATTACCCCTCTCAGACAGGTTTAAGGAGTGGTCCTTTGGAACAACTTCGTAAGTCTTAATTTTTCACAAGTTATATCTCTCACTTTTTATATTTCTAATTTACTAACTCGGATACTTATTTTTTGCAGAGCGCCCTAAAGGAATTTCAGATGACCTTTGGGAAATGTCTATTCCAGACCTTGTGAAGATGATGAGAAAGAGAAGTGGTAAAACTTTACTCCCTACTACCACCCTGAAGAATGTCGGCACATCCCATGCCGATGTTACCAAGAAGAGGAAGACCACAACTGACCCAACACATTAGAGGTAGAGAAAGACTCAGAAAGGGGATCGTTTCATTCCCATCTCTACAGATGATGCCCTGGCTGCTCGTATTGGTCAGTTAAAGATCAGTGATAGCCTTATTATCCATAGTCTAAAGGTTACCGACGCTATCGGCACAATAATGACTGAAGAGGATAAACACTTCTTACGCTCCTTGGACGTCCTGTTACTGACCGAGTTTACTCTCCATAGATCAATTCAGGTATTAGTTTCTGTTCATTTTCTCTCCTCAAGTGTAACCTCGTCAATTTTACAAATTATTGCTCATGTGATTATACATCTGACCTTCTACTGCAGGGTATCTTATCCATGCCCCGTTTTATTGATTGGACCCTGAAAAAGATGCCCTTCAAAGACAAGGGTCAAGAAGCTGAGAAGGTGCAAGCCTCTTTGAATGCAGAGGTTAAAAGGATAAAGGAAGAGCTGAGGGAGGTTAACAAGTTGAAGGGGGCTGTCCAGCAGAGGGACAGGGATATGGCCAAGCTCAAAAAGGACCACGATGTAGCTCTAAAGTCTAAAGATGATGCCCTTAAGACTAAGGTGGATGCTGCAGTTAAGGATACATTACAGGATGTTGTAGATAAGATCATTGAAGACTATAAGGTCACTGATGAATTCGTCAGTTTTGGCTTTGAATACCTTGAAAGTGGTATCAAAGTAACTAGGAAATGGGCAGCCTCTAAGGAGAAAGAGTCAGGGAGTTTGGTTGACTCAGACTTTGAGGGTCTAGGCTTTGGTAACCCTCAATTTTCTCAGTCCTTGCAAGTGGTTAAGGAAGACGATGCTGCTCCATCTAAGACTGCGTCGCTAGAGACCATTGAGACTGAAGAAGTTAATCCTGAGGATGATGGAGCCGAGGTGACAAACTTCGTCCATGACGACATGACTACAGCTATAGAGACTTAGGCCTTTTTCTTGTGAAGCTTTAAAGTTGTAATTACGATTCCTTTCTTGTCCGTGCCTCTTAGCTTTTGTGAACTCTGATGGCATCTTGGTATATCTGATTTGTAACTCTTGAATGTTATTTTAATGATAATCATTAATACCATCTTCTTCAGATTCTATTGCTTCTTTCGATGTTATACTTGAATATCTTGCCTCTTGAATATTGTTTAAGGTCCAATATTACCCTCTTATGATGTTTACCTCATAGTTTTCACCAAACTAATGAATTTTAAGGTTTAAGGTTACCATATAATGATGTTTACCCTCATAATTTTGACGAAACTAATGATGTTTAAGGTTCGAGGTCAAAAAATTATGATGTTTACCCTCATAATTTTCACCAAACTAATGATGTTTAAGGTCTGAGGTCACCACATTATGATGTTTACCCTCATAATTTTTACCAAACTAATGATGTTTAAGGTCAGAGGTCACCAAATTATGATGTTGACCCTTATAATTTTCACCAAACTAATGATTAAGGTCCGAGGTCACCAAATTATGATGGTTACCTCATAATTTTCACCAAACTAATGATGTTTAAGGTCTGAGGTCACCAAATTATGATGTTTACCTAATAATTTTCCATAAACTAATGATGTTGAAGGTCTGAGGTCACCGTAATATGTTGTTTAACCTCATAATTTTCACCAAACTAATGATGTTTAAGATCTGAGGTCACTAAATTATGATGATTACCTCATAATTTTCACCAAACTAATGATGTTAAAGTTCCGGTGTCACCATAATATGATGTTTTACCACATAAGTTTCACCAAACTAATGATGTTTAAGGTCTGAGGTCACCAAATTATGATGTTTACCTAATAATTTTCCATAAACTAATGATGTTGAAGGTCTGAGGTCACCATAATATGTTGTTTCACCTCATAATTTTCACCAAACTAGCGATGTTTAAGGTCCGAGGTCACCAAATTATGATGATTACCTCATGATTTTCACCAAACTAATGATGTTAAAGTTCTGGTGTCACCATAATATGATGTTTCACCTCATAATTTTCACCAAACTAATGATTTTTAAGGTCTGAGGTCACCACATAATAATGTTTACCCTCATAATTTTCACCAAACTAATGATGTTTAAGGTTCGAGGTCATCAAATTATGATGTTTACCCTCATAATTTCCACGAAATTAATGATGTTTAAGGTCTGAGGTTAACAAATTATGATGTTTATGCATATAACAAAAGTATTATCACAATATTTCTCTTTTCATTAACATCCTCTTTATAAAATGATACATGTATTACAAAGAAACAACTGTAACATCATATATAATATTTCTCCAAGTGGTTCGGATTCCAAGGATGGGAGAAAGGTTCCCCTTCGACATTTTCTTACCGGTAGGTACCAGGCACAACCTCATCAACTACTATAAGGACCATGCCAGTTTGGGTGGAGCTTATTTTCCTTCTACAATGTCTTCTTTAGGATTAGGTCTCCCACAGTGATAGGCCTTGATTTCACCCTTTAGTTGTACAACCTCGCATTTCTCAGCTGGTAGGCTACCTATTTAATCTCCGCATATTCTGGTCTTTCTTCAATAAAATCCAGATCAAGTCTTTTCTCTTCTCCATTCCTCTAAGGGTCATAGGTCTGAACTCTATGAGTGGGATGTCCTACCTCTGTAAGGATGACAGCTTCTGAGCCACGGGCTAACATAAATGGGGTCTCTCTGATTGGTGTCCTTATTGTTGTCCTCAAGGACCGTAATATGGAATATACCTCCTCTATCCATCTCCCTTTGGACTCTTCTAACATTTTCTTTATCCCATCAAGGATTGTTCAGTTTGTGACCTCGATCTGACCATTTCCCTGGGGTCAGCCAAGAGAAAGGTAGAATAGCTTGATCCCCACTCTTTCAAAATATTTTTCTAAGGAAGCATTCTCGAACAGGGTTCCATTATCTAAGATGAGGGTGTTTGTAAGACCATACCTGCATATGATGTTCTTCCATATGAACTAGAAAGTCTTTTGTTTAGTAATTGTGATCATTAGCTCAGCCTCTACTAAGAATCGATAGTTGTTCGCAGCTCATGAGCTGATTGACGGCATAGGTTGATGTGGGTGATAAGGAATGGTGGAGAATCTCAGGAACTTATCGCATTTATTCACATAAGCAACTACATCTTTGTCTAAGGTCGGCCAGCATTACCCTTGAGTAATTATCCTCTTCGCCAGTGGCCTACCTCATATGTGACTTAAACAAGAGCCTTCGTCCACATCTTGCAAGATGTGTGGAAATTTTGAAGGGTTGACATATCTGGGGAGAGGGAGTATGAACCCCTTTTTATACAAAACGTCTCCTATAATTGAGAACTTGGCAGCCCTGAACCTCAGCTTTCTCCTTTCTAACTTTACTTCTGGAAGCTCTTCCTGTCTGATGTATCTGATAGGGGGGTTCATCCATGAGGCTCCCATATCTAAATTAAGGCAATGTCTGACAACCTATTCTTCTTCAATGGTCGGCTTGAGCTAAATCTCAATGGGTACTGTTCTTCTTATGCATGTCCTTGTTGTTGAGGCCAACCTTACAAGTGCATCGGCTTGGCTGTTGTCTTACTGAGTTACCCTCTTCATCTTCACTTCCTTGAAGCTTTCTAGCATCATTCTCACCTTCTTGTGGTATTTGTCCATCCTTTAATCTTTGGCCTCATACACTCCTAGGATTTGGTTGACGACCGACCTTGAGTCACTGTGGACTAGGAGTTAGCCAACACTAAGGGATTTTTCCAAGAAGATGCCTGCTATCAATGCCTCATATTCTGACTCGTTGTTCAAATCTTTGAAATTGAACCTTAGTGAATATTTGATATCGATACCATCTGGTGCTGACACTATCAGCCTCGCTCCACTTCCATTGTCACAGGACGACCCATCAACGAAGAGGTTCCATACAACTTCATTTGAAGAAAAGTTTCCTTTCGATATGGTCCCTTGAATGAAGAGGTAATTGTCTTCCTCATTCTTAACCTTTCTTTTTCTAGATTTTCTTGACTCAACCTCATCCACGTCTTGGAAAACGTTTATGTCTGGTTCATCTATAGCATCTTGACTAATCTCACTCTCAGCCTCTTCCTAGGTAAACTCGGCCATAAAGTTTACGAGTTCTTGCCCCTTGATGGCAACCCTGGGTTGATAACAAATGCATTTTCCCTAAATCAATGGCCCAGGTCATCAGCGTGCCTGATTTATCAGGCTTATGTAGGACCTATCTGAGTGGGGAATCAGTGAGGACAATCATAGAGTGGGCTTGGAAGTATGACTTCATCTTCCTGGAAGCATGTATTAGAGCATATGTTAATTTTTCAATCCAAGGGTACTTCTATTCAGACCCTTGAAGAGATTTACTATTAAAGTATACTGGCCTTTGCACTCCATCATTTTCTCTTACTATGGCTGCACTAATGGCTGATTCTGAAACAGATAGATATACATACAACTTCTCCTCCATAATGGGAAGAGATAGGAGTAGGGAAGAGCTAAGGTAGGTCGTGAGATCCTTAAAATCTTTGTCACACTCATCATCCCATTCTAAGGACATTCTAAGTACTTTGAAAAAAGGAAGACACTTGTCTATAGCTCTTGAGATGAACCTGTTAAGGGCAGTAACTCTTTCGGTTAACCTCTGAACGTCTTTGATAGATCTGGGTGTCTTCATATTTAGTAAGGCCTTGATCTTTTCAGGGTTGGCATCTATTCCCATATGATTGATGATGAATCCTAGAAACTTTCCTGATCCTACCCCGAAGACACACTTGGCTTGGTTGAGCTTCATTCTGTATCTGTCCATGGTGTCGAAAGTTTTTTCCAGTTTGGCCACGTGAGTGTCGGACTTCATGCTCTTCATCAGCATGTCGTCCACATACACTTCCATGGACTTACCTATATGATCCTCAAACATGTTATTTACAAGATCTTGGTAAGTATACCCTACATTCTTCATCTCGAAGGGCATGACCTTGTGGCAATAGGTCCCCTTATCTGTGATGAATGTTGTCTTCTCGGAGTCTTTTGGGTTCATGAAAATCTAATTATACCCAAAATAGGCATCTATAAAGCTTATGAGATCATGTCCTACTATATCATCTACCACCTGATCAATACGAGGTAGGGGAAACTATCTTTTAGATAAGACTTATTCAAATTGATGAATTCTTTGCACATCCTCCATTTCCCATTAGCATTTGGCATGATGAGGGCGTTAGATAACCACTCAGGATATATGGCCTCTCTGATGAACTTGGCTTCTTCACGCTTTCTGACGTCTTTTTTGTTGATGTCATACTTCTCTCTTGATTATACTCTTCTTCTTTGCTTGATGGGATTAGCTGCTTCCATAACATTGAGTTTATGGAACATGACCTCAGGAACAACAATTGGCATGTCTACGTGGCTCTAGGAAAAAACCACTTCGTCTCTTCCTCAAAAGCTTCACTAGTTCTTCCTTGATCTCATGTCTTAGGGCTTTTACCAATTTGGATGGTTTTTTCTGGATCGTCCTCATTGAGGATGATGGATTCTACCTCTTCTGTGACCTCTCCCTTCTTGATCTTTATCTCATCTCTAGGATTATGTGTGTCAATGTTGTATGTGGTTGTTTCCCTCTTATGAGCCTCTCTCTCTTCTACAGAGTTGAAGTATCATTCACGCGCTGATGTTTGGTCACCTTGCACTTCCCCTACCCCATAGGGAGTCAATAATTTTAGCATTTGGTGGACCGTTGAAAGCACTGCCTAAAACTCCTTGAGGGATACTCGTCCTAGGATGAGGTCGTAGGATGAAAAGAGGTTTTCAACCATCACAAAGAAATTTATTTTCCTGGTCAACATCTTAGGCCACTAATCTCCCATTCTTACATCCATCTCATACATGCCCAATGGATGAACCTTTTCTCCACTGAAGTCGATCAAGGAGTGATTATAAGGGATAAGCCTTGCTCTGCTAAGGCCCAGGCTCTTAAAATAGGGCCAAAACATTACGTCAACTGAACTTCCTCCATCAATGAGTATTCTCTTATCCTCACACCCATTCACTCTTGTGGTGATTACGAGAGGGTCATTGTGAGGAGCTCAGATACCTTTGAAATTAAGTCTTGAGAAGCCTACTATGAGGGTGTACATGTCTGCCTTTTTTCTCTTCTTGTGTTTGACCTCTGTAGATGCCAGGTTAACAACCTCAGCCTTATTCACTGCCTTGGCCTCTGCCACATAGGCCTTGCGATCTGCAACCTATGAATCTCCTCCAACTAGTTCTCCATAAATGTTATTCATACCAAAAGATATCATACCAACCCTCTTCAATTAGACATTATCGTCTTTCGGTAGGAGGTTAAGGTCATCGTCATCATCCTTTAAGTCCTCAGCTCTTCTGGTAGGGGAATCTTCCTGGAATCTGTCATTTCTCTTCCTTTTGGGGTCTTTTCTTCCCCCCTTAGGAGCTCTGCCCTCCACGTACTTTCTAAGCTTTCCAGACTTCAATATTTTCTCAATCTCATCCTTTAGAGAAAATCACTTGTCAGTCAGATGGTCATGGTGTTGGTGGAACTCACCACAGATTCTTGTTCCTCTTATGTGGAGGAGCCTTCAGCTTCTCCGACCATCTTAGAGACCTATCATTTTTATTTCATGTAGGATGTGTTTGTATCTCATAGTTAGAGGAGTATAATGTGTAAATTTATCATCTTTAGTACTCTTCTTTCTATCCTTCTTCATTTGGAATTTTCCCTGCTACTGTCGTTCTCATCCTCATATTTTGCAGCCATTGCTTCTTCTGCGTTCATGACCCTACCAGTTGTTGCCAGCAGCTCAGCCATAGGCTTAGAAGGGTCTTTAGAAAGCTCCCAGAGTATCTTCCCCTTTTTAAATCCTCCTATAATGGCCATCATAGCTATACTCTCTTTGTAATCTTTAACCTCCAACTTTTCCTTATTGAATCTTGCAATGTAGTCTCTGAGGCTTTCATTCTTGCCTTTCTTTATGTAGACCAGATGGGTCATCTTCTTCTGAGGTCTTTCCCCAAAATAGAAGTTGCATATAAATCTCTCAGCCAACCCATTAAAGTTCTTAATTGAATTTTTGGGAAGGGGAGTGAACCAAATGTGTGCAGCTCCCGTCAAAGTGCTTGAGACAACTGACACCTCATCTCATCTATGATTGAGTAAATGTCTACTACGAACTGATACATCTCAATATGATGTACCGGGTTGGTACTTCCATCATACTTGGGAGACACGATTGGTGGTTTGAATTTGGCAGGGATTAGGAAGTTGACAATCCTTGCCACAAATGGGGAGCCCTTTGAGAATCCCCTTTGTAGTGGGTCTCAACTTTTTATGAGGTCTCTTATCTTCTCTTTTGGTCATTAGATGGAGTCGTTCCATGGTTTCGCAACGTAGGCCTTGTCCGAGGTTGTCCCCAGCCACCTCCAAGGGG
Organism: Sambucus nigra; assembly: GCA_949130495.1. Classification (NCBI taxonomy): domain Eukaryota; kingdom Viridiplantae; phylum Streptophyta; class Magnoliopsida; order Dipsacales; family Adoxaceae; genus Sambucus; species Sambucus nigra. The sequence goes on from OX422207.1 coordinate 184,087,369, forward strand.
TGGACTGAGGGTTCCCCAGCTACCGCGCGATTTCGACTATTGACCTCCCTTTGTGAGCCTGCTGGGGTCGGCCATGATGAGATCGATCTTCACCACCTTCCCTTTGTGAGACCGCTGCACTTCTTGACATGAATAACCTCTACCTTAGATCATTAACTGGGCCAAGCCTTTCAAAGGCTGACCCTCTACTTAAGTGATCAAAAGGTGATACTCGTTGGCGTCCATCACAATCTCATGATGCTCCACAACCTCAGCTCTGCTATATAGGACATATTGTGTTGTTTGAAACCTCATATGGCTCCCAGCAGTCTTCTGGAGCATCCTATTCTTCAATGTCATCGTACTTATCCTCAGGGCCCTCCCTAGGCGTAAATGTATAGGGTCAACAACATCCCTCCTCTGTTGAGGGGTAGGTTGGTCTTTTCATGGTGCCTGCGGTGGTCCCATGGCCTCAGTATGTGGTTGAACAACGACCGGAGTAATCACCTTCAGTAAAACCCAGGTGGTCTTATTATATTCTGGATTACCTGGGCAAATTGCTTCTTGATTGCTTGCTGCGTTGCAGCTAAGGACCTCAAGGATACTGTTACCTCAACCATTTCAGACTGGGGTGGTACCTGGATGGAACTAGGTCCTCCAACACCAGATGGTGGAGGAGGTGGTGGTAACTCCGGTGCCATATTTTGAGACTAAAGAGCTTGTAATGAAAATACTATAGAGATTGATACCTCAAGGGACCTCTTTAATTAGTGACACAAGTTTACGCGAAGGGTTAGGCCTGGTTCACCACTAGAGTCTCCGGTGAGGTTAAAATACACAAGGGAAGAGATGATTCTTCTCGTTCCCACAGACGGATCCAAAATACGCACCACCAGATGAGGTGTTGACAAGCTCAAGCTAGTGATAACAATGGAAGCATAATAGTGTATATATATAGTAGAAGGAGGTGAGGAGAATAGGGTGAACACTTGCATATAAGTGGTTTAGCCAATCTAGCCTACGTCCATTGTGAGTGTGTGAGTAATAACACTAGAAGAAGGCACTAATGGCAATGGATACAATCTCTCAAGATTTCTCTCTCTACTGTATAAAATGATATAGTTTCAGCTGGGGTTGCAATTATGGATCCCTTTACAAGGTAGAGGATGACTTATATATATATATATATATATATATATATAGTGCTTAGAGGGTGTAATGTACCTCCCAAGCATGAAATGAGCATGTTCATGAAGAACGAACCACTGATAGAATGACACATGGGTGATATTAAGTAAATAATGATGACCTCAATATTCCCTCACATTGAGGGAATGATTTGATCATAACAGATTTGTCTACGTGTTCCCAACCTTGAACATGCTTGTAAATTCTCGACCCAGTGTCCTTGAAATATGAAACCTCGGACAAGATGAGTACGAGGTTGGTAGAGTTATATGTAGTTGTTGTCTTATCAATATTAATAATGACCTCGGCTATGAGGGGAAGCTGAGGTTAGGTATGAGGTGACTTCAACGTCGACTGAGGCAGATGATTGAGCCCACAAGCCATTGCTGACTTCGGCTGACGAATGCAACGTTGGCTGGGGCCGATGATAATGTTGGTAGACGATTGAACCCATGAGACTCTACTGACCTCGGTTGATGGCCAACCGAGGTTGATGTATGAGGGGCCGACTTTATGAAATACGACCTTACTGATGGATGTCATAGGCTTCTGGTCACCTCGACTATGAGACTAGCTGAGGTTAGTTATTCTGAGTAAGAGGGTTTACTTTCGGCATTTCAATCACCCCATAGCACCTAGTCTTATATATAATTAGATGACTGAGGGGTATGGAATTCAGGTCGATAATGGATTTCTCTAGGTGCCAATATTTGCTAGCCACATGTCACTTGCAGAAGTGAGGAGCGTCCTTATCAAGGCATGACGATTCTGATTTTCCCTTTGGGTTACCTAGGGCAATGATGGGGCATTGGAACTCACGCCCCATCATTGCATAGGTTTAAAACCCCTTTTTCTCTTTGCTCATTTCTTCCCTTCTTGTTTTCTCTGCAACTGGCCATTGAAAAGTAATAAAAAAAATAATGCACATACATAGCATCTCCCCATTTAAAGAAAAATATCCATAGCATCTCCCCATTGAAAAGTAAAAAAACAAAAAAAATAGGTGACAGATTATGTGTAAATGCAAAAATATACCTTTGATGTTGAAGTGAAATGGTAGGCCTTTTATTAAACAAATAATCTCCAAACCAAATGTATTAACAATTAACCCACATACATAGTTACCATAAATGAAGCAAAATCCCCATCAAACTATTACAATAGCATAAAGTAAAATTTGTTTCAAAAGATCTCACTCGAAGGAAAGAACCAAAGCCCCAAATTACTTTCAAGACTAATGCTTTTCTTATGTTTTTGAACAAAAAACCCTAAATGTTACGAGAGAGAGAAATAGACTTGCAGAGACATGAGGGAAGAGGAGATAAGAGGTGAGAATATACCTTGCAAAATCTGAAACCTGCAAAATATAATACAAACATCATATTAGATAACTAAAATTCAAATGAACGACCTAAATACCAAATTAGCAAAGTGAAGTTTTAATTGAAACACGATGGCATATGTCGTTAATTTAACCCATCGGTTTCTTATGAACCGTAATTAACATTATCATCCTCATGAAATAAAATTTATTAATCATACAAACTTTAGAAAACATGAAATCCAATCCACAAATCAGGCAAACTTTGAAGAAAAAACAGTTCGTAGATTTACCTCTTGCTTAATGTTGTCAGAGCACGGATGAAATTGAGAGTGAGAAGTTTTGAGAAAAATTGAACTGGAAAATGGGGGGGGGGGGGGGGGTGGGGGGGAGACGGGTCATGTAAGGGGAAGGCTATACTTTATAGCAAAGAGAAAAAGAAATTACACATTTAACCCTCATTTTGAATTAGAATAAGAGTGGGAAACAATTAGTGATAAGAAATATAGGGGGGAAACGAAAAAATAAACGGGTAAAAGGGAAAAATTGAATAAATCAATCTAAAAACTTCATTTGTACATTTGGTGGCACAATCCTAGCCAATAATTAAGTTACCAACTTATGGAATAGTGAAAACCTTTTGCTCCTTATTATATAGATATTTAGTTCCCTTACACTTTCTTCACCATTACTCATATTTTGTAAAATATCATTTTGTATATCTTCATAAGTTTGAAATTCGACATTGATAACAAATCGCCAACCAGAGGTAATTACACAAAGGGTCACAAATTTAATTGATGTTCAATATTTGTGTGGTTCTCTCGATTGCTGGTTTGTGTTAGGTAATACTAATTCCATTTTCTTTTATTCTCCAATCACTAATCCTACATTGTTTTGTGTTATTTTTAATTTTATTTTGTATGACTAATCCCACTCTTCTTGTTATCACATATACATTCTTATATATTTTTCATATATTAAAAATTCAAAAAATGGGGCCTATACCCGAATTCCCAATTTAGAGTGTGCTCATAATTTTCTACACTACATATTTCACATATATTTTCATAAATTAAAAGAGACACCCTGATTTGAATTATGGGTTAGACCCTAACCTTGTTCATATTATGAACTATGCGGACCTTCATGATATATTTAGGGAAATAGGGAGAAATTAATGGTTCATATATAACCAAGTTAGGAACACGTAATGGCGGGGGTGGGGGGTGGGGGAAGTCAATCGTAACCGTACGGGAAAAAATATGGAAATAAGCCCTCAGTAGAGCATGATTAGTGAAAGGGCGATAAAGACCCACCATTTAGTCAAGTTAAAGGATAGGGATCCCACTAAGGGAAGAAATTTCTAATTATGAGCTAGACATTTTAGAGGTTCATGTTATATGTGTGGAAGGAGAAGACACATGGTTACGTAATGTTCTAGGAATCAGATCTTTATCACTAGAAATTTGCAGTTGAGCAAGTAATAGAGGATATTGTAGAACTTGCAATTGATATGATACTAATTCTTTTACAACCTAGACATTATTAGTTGGGTTCGTGTGGTATGTTTGTGAGTTCACCATTTTTTTTTGTATGTGTGTGTGCTATTAATTATTACTTATGTATATAATGACGCTGTATTTTTGTTGCTAGTGTATTGGCACTCTTGTTATGACATCTTATTACAGGAAAATGTAAACACTACAATTTTGGTTATGTGATATATGGATGCACATTGACCCGAATTATGATATTGTTAAGTAGGCATAAATGAGTCTTGGTAATAATATGATTTACGTTGTGATATATATATTTTGGAAAATTTCGAGGATGGAATTCCTCTTTAAAGGGGAAGATTGCAATACTTTAAAATTTATTGTATTAATTGAATGAATTATTAATTATTCTTGGGAAAATAAATATATCGAGTAAGTTTCAATGATTATTTTTATAAAATGAATAAATATGAATTTATCGATTTTTTTAGGTAAATTTGTTTTTAGACTATTTATGTCATTTTGTGTGAATTAATTGAATGAATAAGCCTTTTTAAGTTATTGAAATACACTATGGGAATAAAAATAACTAGGTAAGGATAACTTGCTCAAGTAGGTGAACTTAGGGAACAAGAAAGTTCACTTGTATGTCTATTTATGTATATGGTTGTTTTGTGAATAATAAGGAGAAAGATATGAATATGGGATTTCAGGCAACTGACCCGCGACCTATCTCAGCCAAGATCGCGGGATGAGACCCTTCGATCATGAGAGTTAATGGCACGACTTGGTCGTGCCCCCCCACGTGAAGGCCTAGATTATGGGATTTATATATTCAGTTTTAAAGGAGAATTCACATGTTTATTATTTTTCATCCTCACACAAAACCCACCAACATCTATTTTCTCCCCAAAACCCTTCAGTGCAAACCCTTTGCCTCCATTAAAATATATTTTCAGGCTTAAATTGTTGTGATTTATAAGAAGAATTTAAAGAGGAGCTACAAGAGGAACTTGTAGATTTCAAAGAGACGAATAACAATTTCAAATTAGAATTTCACAATTTTAATAAAAGGATATGATTATCTAGTTTTGTCTGTTGGTACCTAAATTATTTAGACATTTGCTAAATATATTTTTTAATTTATTTAAAAGAAATATGAGATTTAATTAAGGCAAGATGAAACAAATTAGACCCATGTTGTACATTGTTGACATTGAAACTTTGGGATCCCTAAAGAATAGGAATACTTAATATATGATTACTTGTATAATCATTGCAATAATGAAACATTTAATATGTTAATTGTACAATAATTGAAATATATTAGTTTTTTATTTTTTGGAATTGAAATTTGAAATATGATTATGGTTAATCCCATATAATTGTAGTGTAAATTACTTATAGTTATCTTGGGAGACTTTTAGTTGTTGAAAAATTCATGTGAATCCCACTATATATATGAATTATATAACGTATATTACTATTGTAATTGAAACCTTGTAAATTGTATTAACATGAATGCAAAGTGGTAATCATAAATATTATGAATAAATCAAAATACTCTTTGAGATTTTATATTAGTATGTAGAGGTTATGGTTCTAAACCTATGTTTTGGTGTTGTAAGTTATATGTTGATTTGTTTGTGTTATTGGGAATATTGTGTTGAGAATTTTAATTCTAAGCAGAGTTGAAAATTGTAGGTTGATTAACTGTTATTTATGGGGATATTGTGTCGTACGATATGGGTATTTATCTTAAAAAGTTATAATTTTTGGATGTTTTGTATCATTGAGTGTTGGATGAAAATGACTTATGCTATATTCGGAAATTGTGGTTGGGTAAATGGTAACATATATGATGTATTGGTTTATCTTTGATGTTTATTAGCAATGGGACTTAATTTAAATTATAGTGTTATGAATAGGACTTTATGTGATATATAAAGGATGTTGTGACACACATACACATACACAAATGCGCACACACATATATATGTGTGTGTGTGTGTGCATGTGTGTTTGTGTGATGGTTGTGGTGATATTTTTTTCTTTAGATAATGAGGAATGTAGGTATGGCTTGTCTAATTGATTATAAATTTTGGAAAGTGTAAATGAATAATACTGGGATTTATCCTTATATAATGAAATGATGCAGTGAGATGGTATGATGAAACTTTTTATCCTTATGAATTATGATATGTGGGCTTATATATTGTTGTGTTCGTAAGGTTAGAATTAATGAAATGGTGTAATGAGGACAATTGATTAACATATGGAATTAAGCTTAGATTTTAAAGTGTAGTCACTATCTAGAAAGATTTTAGAATAATTGATATTGAAGAGAATAAAAGGTTGTTGTAAAGTAGAATTTTAAGAGTGACTAAAAATACTTGGGGGATGAAGAAATGGTTGATGATGGATATTGAAATCATAAGTGATCTCAAAACCAGTAGGTGCTCCTGTTCGAACCTCAGATAGGTTAAAATGGATAAGTATCAAAGGGTAGGAAACATATTTAAAGTGGTCAATACCTCATCAGAGGGTCCTACATCCACTATTAAAGTGTGTTATACTGTTTATTAGATCATAAAAAATTTATTGCAATCTATAATACCTCTTGGGCTTTGTTCCTTAGGACCTTTGTCACTAATTAAAGGGACCATATGATGTATTTGATATTAATGTTGTGATCAATGAATACAATGAGTCATATAGTTAGAAATGATCCAAACTCTAGGTTTACACTCACAACAGTGGGTAAATACATGTATAAGATAAAACTCTTGGTTATGTAGAAGTTGACGATTTGAATATGTCTTATACCATTTACTAGCCTCACACACACACACACATGCACAAATATATATATATATATACACACACATATATATATGCGCAAATTCTTTAAGAGAGAAGGAGTGAACTTTCATCGCAAGGCTATAGTGTCTTCTTAAGTCTGACGACCTAGGCGAGGAGGTGGAGTGTGGACAAAAGCTTTTGCATGTGGTTTAATACAATTATTATGTTCATTTATTGCGGGCGGAGTCATCAATACAAGTGGATCTATGTGGTGGTTGTAGGTGGAACAAAGATGATTCTTTCACCTACTTGTTAGAAAAATTACTAGGGTTCAACCAGATGCTTGGGATGAATTGAATCCTTCATGGCCAGTCATATGTTGTCTTGGATGTATGTTTCAATGATATTCCTTGGGGATGAGGGTTAGATGAGCTCTAGAGGTCATTTCTATTCATATTGAGGTAATTTTTATATATCAAACAAGTTGGGATGTCATTGTTGAGGTCTTTGAGCCCTGTTGGAAAGATATATTAGAATGAATGGTCATTCTATGCGATTAAAGAGATGGTTAAGGGTTGTAGTACCTCTATGGTCATTTTTTGAAGTCAACGTAGTCTCGGGGACTTGAGAAAGGGCTATATGAGGGTAGGAATCGACCTTAGAACCTATACCTAGTTATGAGGGATGCCATTGTGTCTTAGAACTCCTTGAATACCAAAGATTAAGTGGAACCTTATTTATTTTCGTAAGGATTTCAAGGGTAAATATGTATCAATTATGCAAGTCGAATGTACGAGCATAACTAACCACTGAGATTATTGTTATAATTAGATTGCTTTGGGAACAATATTTCAATGAATTAGTAAGTTGATGATATAATTGATGCGATACGCCTTAGGGATGAAGGGACTAAAGTGACAGACCTTGGGGGATGTAAAGGAACCCCTTGGGATGGTTTGAATTATTTACTCCTTACTCTAGTTATATCTTCTCTCCATAATTCCTCGAGCCATAAACTTATTTCCCTCTTTTTCGAAATAAAATATTTTCTCAATACATTTTTTCGTCCAAAGATTTAGGCCCCACACTCCTCTCATCCGTTACCCTTCACGTCTTTCTCGGTCGAGGCCTCGAACATCTCCCCACTTGGAAAATCCCTTCTGTCTCATTGGTAGTAAACTACTTGGGGGCTCAATTTCCGTAATTTCAGTAGTGGGAATATATATGCATCCCGAATGACTTTGAAGGACATGATGGAAATAAGGAAGACGTAACAGATTTCGTAATGCGTCATTACGAGGTTCATAAATTATGATGATAGGTCTTGTTCTCTAATCTCCTCGAATGTGTGATTAAATGAATGCTTTATACAATATGGAGATAGGTAACCTCTGCCTCTTCTAGTGGTGAGGATCTTGTAGGGCATTAGGATAGCCACTTCTAAATCTATTGCTAATTCTTAGAGGTCTTCGATGACCACTATATTGGCCTTTTCAAAGTCAAGTGGGGGAAACATTATGTCACCACGATACAAAATTTTAAGCCAAATATAGTCTGTGAGAAAATCAAGCCTAAAGACAAGGGACTGAATAGTTCTCTCCCAGGTCACTAGTAGTCTTCACCAAGGATAAAAAAATCGGCCCAAGAGCTATAAGATGAAATTATTCTTTGTTGGGGGGGAGCCTGGGCCAACCTAGATCCTGCGTAGCCTATCATATATCCTTCATTCTAGAGTTCTCCATCACCCACGAGTGAGTGAACTTTTACTTTTTACATTGCATTCTTGCTAGTTTACTACCTTTCAGACTTGAGTTTTAATAGTCTCCATTCTTTTGTAGTTGTTGTTGAGCCTTCTATGGAGTAGGAGGACAAGATAACTAAGCCCCTAAAGTTCCTCCATCCCCTTTAATGAATTTATCACTGTGAAATACCTTTTCAATAGTGGTCTAGGGTCTGATCCCAAGCTTTTTACCTCAGGAGGTGCTCCCAAGGCCCCCAAAATCATCATTGGGGACTAATCTCATTAATTGCGTGCCCAAAAAGTGAATACATGCTATCTAGGTCTAAAATGAATGTCCTCAAGCATTTGAGGATGTGGATGAAAAGACCAGGGGTAAGCTTGAACTTTCCCAAAAAATGGAGAGGTCCTCCCCATAGTCGGAGGTGCAATGAATCTAGACAATGATTGTTCTTCCCTTACGTAGGTTAACCTACCTTCCTTTGTTATTTCTTATAACTAACTTTGATATTAATGATGACACAGTAGATGAACAGGAGGAACACAGGATGAACAAGTGTGGACACCCTGATCTATAATTGGGATGGGAGACACTATATCATATCATAATTAACCATGTGGAGAAAACCCGTGAATAATCCCTAAGAATTACCGACTTACAAAAGCAAAAATAGTAGTTCGAGGGGTTAACACTCAAAGAACTAAATCCCTTATGGAAAAAAATGTAATTAAGAAAAATAGGAAAGAGCAATCTAGACACCACCTTTGGGTACTTTAACCAATCGATTAAAGGACCATCCACACCGATAACCGATCAGCTGAACGACCCTCCCCCTCGATAGCCGATCGTTTGAAGATTCACCAAACTAATAGCTAGTCAGTTATCCCCTCAAAAGTGCTCATTATGAGATATTTGGGAAATCTATTCTTAGCTAAACACGTGTCCCACCCCTCAGATCATCCATTCAAGGGATTTAATTGATCTTTTAAATCCCCCGGGCCAAACCTCTATGAATAGGATCCCTAACTAACCAAAAAAAGGGAACAAAAACTTGAGCTCAATATTTTTTTTCACTTCTTTATCCCCTAAGCGTTAGAGATACCCTATATCACTGTGAAAAGTACCGAAGAAGTTCGTAATCAAAAGAAGTCACTCCCCATATGAAAATTTATACTTTTGGAATGCAGCTTTAGGTAACTAAAGTAGATATATACCCATATTGGACACTTCAATTGGGGATACTCCCTTGGGGAAAAATTGGTTCACACTATAAGGGTAAGGAAACTCTACTCAAATTTCAAGTCAGACACCACTAAATAGATTTGTGGTAAAGAACCTCTGCCCAATTTTTGGGTCTAATACCCAATATATTGTGATAAACTATCCATATGTGTTTATGTCTTTTAACCCTAACCCTATTTAAGGGATGATGTATGGACTTTACAACATTTATATTTTCAATCCTGATTTTTAACCCAGCACCTTTGTTAATTGACTCAACGTGCTTATATGTTAACACAATGCTAAATAAATTCTACAATGACAATTATAAAACATGAAAAAGTACTTTTTAAAATCTTTATGAGCAAAGTTTCCATAAGCCATGTTAGTTAGAAACTTTGCACTAAACAATGTCTAAAATCGAACTTATCGCATCGCTTCTTCAAACAAACAAAGCTTATCCCAAAGGAGCCACCCCGAATATAATTTTTCATATCAAATACTTGTCAAACATCGACAGTTTGTTAGACATACTTTTTAACACATAAATATATCAATCCAACATAAGGCAAAATTATATTGAGGACTAATCTCGATAAGTTACGTAATACCATGTATTTTATTCCCGATATCCTATCACCTACACCGATAGATATGCCCCATTTGTTAGAACTACGTTGGATTTGATCGTAATTCTCCTTAGGCTATACAGAACTAAATTCCTAAAGCCCATGCCTCATAATGTGTCTCTTGGCATATTAGACACATTATTTCTTAGACATACATTTTTTCCACAATCCAAACTCCCCTGATTTCTACCTATACCTACCTATGAGAGGATGTCTAAAACATGACATCCTTATCTCTACACCTCCAAACTGGCCCAAATGTTCAACAAAACATTCAGGTTAGTGATCTCCCCCGTATAATGGATGTGTTTTTGGGTGACTTTAGGTCAACTCAAATTATGAACGTACATAGAAGCTAACCTCTGGCCCAAAGATATCTTCTCTGCCTCTAAATCCAAGCCCCACACTTGCACAAACATCACGTTAGAACACGTAACAACCCGAACTACGTATTCTTTGATCTCATAGATACATAAGTACGTAGGCACAACCGAGTCATTCTTGTGAGCTCAAACCTCGACAATATGTATTATGATGTATTGTTCCCCACATATATTGAATCATCTCTTCCCCCTCTGAAAACCTCTATCACACAAACTAAAAATAAGATATCAAACTATCTCCATTCCACGATCTCTCGCACACCTTCATCGAAATGCTAAAAAGTATACATACTATACATCCAACTAATTCTTTAAGCCATGGATCATTCATCAACTCACTTGAAAATAGTATTCTCCATTGATATATCGGAATAAAATGAAGTGTGTTCATAATGTTAACACTGTCATGATTAAGCAGTCCAATTTTAGTGAAAGGCCCATACCTTTATGTTTACAAGTCACTGGAACTCATGCGTGCATATTTACAGGGAAGAAAAAGCATCATCCCTCACCCCTCATATACTACGTTAAAAATAAATAATATCACAAACTACATGAATCCCCGGCTCCGAGTGCAAACCTAAACAAATGCTTAAACGCATATATGGATTCGAAATATCTAGTCTTTCATCTGAAGTTTCGTCGGTTATGTGGGCACAATAAATAGTGCTTCTTGTGCGCATGAGCCTAGACAAAGTATCTCTCGATATTCTATCACAATAGAGATGCACCCATATCTTTTATTACTTTTCTATCTCCCCTCAACCTTGAAAGAGATATGAAACTATCTTAAAGGTCACCTCTCCCATATAGTCACGTACATATCAATGACCGCCCGTTTTACCTTAACATAATGTCATGCACAATCGACCTTGTGCAACATCACTGATTGAGGTGACATTCCTATGCCTCTCATCGATACCATTTTCCTTCCTAAGTACTTATTACATTCAAGGTATTCTCAACCTGAGGTCTCTAAACCAGTTCTAAAAATAACTAGAAGATACTCAATTATTATAAAGAGAGATAATATTCATATAATTAAGTAAACATGAAAAAAAGGGGCGCCTAATACTTTCCCCACTCATAACCGGGTTCCCAAACCCACATAACAGGAAACAGTATACCACCCTTATATTTGACCTTCCTTAGTATTATCCCAAAAGGCTAATCCAAATCTTTTGTTTATTTTTGTATAAAACAAACTAGTGACACTGAATAAACCAACGAAACCGCTTATCGAACGGGACACACTTTGGCCTACGCCTAAGAACAAGGGGTATGCAACTTAAATTGGACATACCGTCAAACATCTTCAAGGGGAGAGTAATCCTTTAACGTCAAACTGATAACCCGACCTGAAGGGGATGCAGCAGACTGGGAGACAAGCACACTAGTAATTAATTTTTAAACGAACGAACTACCATAAGAGTAGTTCTCTCTCTCCCCCGAGAACCGCTAGGGGACCGTAATGCCACAGTGGTGACTTCACTAGGGAAAACTCAAGAGAACTAAATTGTATTTATGCTTCCTTTGTCGTATAATTAATATATCCCCCCTGCAAGACTACTTTACATAAATTTTAGAAATGTTTAGCGGCCTTAGTTATAGAATCCCTCATAACACAGATACATGCTTAGTTACCCATGTACATGATTGTACATTTTCCCAAAACATATAGGTACGCACGAAGGACCTTGTGATAAAAAATCAAAGAATGTAAAAATAAATATTACTGAGTTTGAATCACGCACTACATAGTCTTAATTTTCGTATTGTTTAAACCTTATACCCTCGAGATGCAAAAGCGGTAAACTAAGAGGATGTTCATTCCTTAGAAAAGTCACTTCATCCGAAAAAGAGGACCGTAAATCTTAAAATTAACTCCTCCCGAAGGGAAGTTCGTACTATTGAGAAATCATTTCCTGAAGTGAATCTCATACTTTTTAAAAGTTGCTTTGCGAGATGGCTAATAGCCAATGAGTTCTCAGTTTTTTGCTCACCCGTGTGGTATATCAAGAAAGTCATCACTTGGTCTCAAAGTCTTAGTGAAATGGAACGTTTGAACTTTATTTAGTACTAGGGTATATCAAATATGCTTTCACAACTATTCAATATTAGAGTAAAGTGGTTTCACAGGTAATATAAGGTTATCAAATCCTAGCAGCCCGATATACCGTGATCCATGGAAATAAAAAGTTAAAAAAAAAGTCTCTATGAACACACCCTATTGCACAAAAATAACAGAGACTTGGAGGCCATTCTCTTTGGCAAAAAAATTCTAAAAATAATCAAATGGCCGTAGGCTAGTCCACAACCCTTGAGTTTCCAAGATGAATATATTACAATTTTTATGTGGAAGATAAGTAGTATGATTCCGCAATTTATATCCACAGCATACTTCACTTACGTTGAATTCCCCTAACCACTTTTTATTTTGAGAAAGTAATAAACCAGAATACAGTACTTCCTCACTCCTCACGTGAAAAACTATATCTTACCCCTATTCTAATGGGACTGTGTTTAGTTTTCCCCCTTAGAATATACAACTAAACCAAAAATACAAAAAATAGAATACCGTTCACATTGGGTAAAATGTAGATAAAATAATTGAATTGGGTAAATCAGGCATATGTAAGTCCTTCTCCCCCATGCCTTATTCCTATTGCCCATAAAAATCGAAACGTAAGTGCTAAAATTTTTTCTACAGTTTTTATCATCAACAAGGAAATAACACTAAGTTCTTACCTTGAAAACCTAAATCCAGGCTCCGGGCGGATGATTAGTTTTCATCAATGATCTCCCCACCCATGACTGATAAGTTTGCTCTACAGTGTGCTCCACATATACCGAAGAAGACCTGTTTCTGTCCACAATGGATAAGATCTTGAAAGAACTTGAAACCATCACCACCTTCTAGGATACTATATATTAGGAGATCAGGGCATATAACATATAAAAATAGTTTCTACAATAGTCCACAACTATGATTGTATTAGGATAAAATTTACTTCCTCCTCCCATTGCAAGCACCAGAACATTGCATGTGGTGGTTGTCGAGGCAATACCAATTAATACTAAGGATCTACCTGCACCATCCCTAGCACTGGTTTCCTCGGCGAACTCCTGCACCCTTTTCTTCCCAATACCATTTTCCTTGAATGGATTCTTTTAACCCTACCAACAGTACCCTGAGTATCTAGATTCCAACTTATAACTCCCCCAGAAGCCGAATATATAGCACCTCCACCTATTAGGGAAGTTGTTCTTCTACCTCCAAATGAGGAGATCACGTAGGTCCAATATGAGGTGTGTTTCCTCCAGGAATCCATCAAAAAAATTCAAAACCATCGATGATCTCACTAACATCAAGATGATGCCCATTTATCCAGCAGCCCAACTGTTGAAGAAATTCTAGACATCAATCTTTAAAACCTACATATGACTAGGATCCCCATCTGCCCACTTATCCAATTATCACCTTCAAATGCAAGTATGAAATGTAGTCTAGGCGTTCGAGAGATCATATTAACTTGCACCATATGTGAAGGATCTCTCACCTAGTATATGGTACTAAAACGTGACTGGATCGAAAAAACCTAGGACCACATATGTCATTCTTTTCTAAATAGGTTTGAATATAATATGGAACTTATCATTCCTATAAATACCTAGAGATGCTAAAGCCGGAAGAAAAGGAGACCATTGACGCTGTTGTCACTCAATGGATAGAGAAAGTCAAAAGATGAGAAAATGATGACATAAATATAATAATTAGGAAGAGCTAGGGGTAAGTACAAAATTAACTCGTTCTCATCTAGATCCTAGACTTTAAAGCACTCATCCACATTAGGTGCAAGATCGATATTTTAGCTGTGAGGGGATTTAAAAACTACCAAGGAACCTCACCGAGATGTATATTCGTTCTTTATCCAAAAGAGCTCACCTAAAGCTTCTACATATCACGTCACCACCCTTGTGGTTAGATCAAAACTAGAATCATTCCTAATTACCAATAATTCCCAAGCTTTGGTAGCTACGACTATACGTTTTCAACAAGGACCTCCTTATAAAAACAACCAAGATGTGCCTCCTCCCAAAGTGTTCAGGACTCAATACAAAAAACCCCCAATCTTTAATTTCCCATCACCTGAGTATAGTTCATCTTGGAAATGTATGTTGATATGAGACCCTTCGACCCCAAACCCCATGCATTACCAAATAATAACTGGCCGGCCAACGCCCGTTGCAAGTTCCATCAAAGACCTGAACACATTATCGATAATTACTAGGACATGAAGTTTTCCATACAAGAACTCATTGATGTTGAGAACCTCATCGTGCTAAAGAAAAATGTCATTAGTAGTTTCCTTACCATATCATCCTAACCCTAACACCAATGTCCTATTAGATTGTCATATTCCGAACATTGACCCCTCTACCCTGATAGTCCTAATTCATCACAAATCGAGGGTGATGACACACTCCTAATTCCAAAAAGATATCTCTTTAGGGGAACCATCACCTACCCTAAGAATCCTTACAGATCTGAAGCCCATCATTGACCATATGATGTTGAACATCGTAGCTATATACTTCTTGTAAACTAACCACTGTATTTTAACTTGCTCTTAACTCATCCAAATGAGAAGATATGTACGATGAAGCTCTCTAGGCAATTGAGTATATCATCACTGCTAAACCAATCAAATGCACGGACAGGGAGAGTTGAGCTCGGAGGAACAACAACTTGCACTCATAAATGTTTTTGAAAGTAGAATTTCCCACTCACCTGATGCCTCAAACTTGTTCTCCGTAAATGATTTATAGAAAAGAAAAAGCACCACCTCTATAAATCACAAGAGGGTAGAACCCTTGATTCGGATGCCCCGATACCTTAACCCCCCAGTCTAAATAAATGAACACGATAGACAACTCAAGGAAGATTATCACATTACCTAGAGGTTTTGATATTTTCTCTCGTTATTATATAAAGAGAAACAATGAGTAAGAGTCCATAGCTCTCATATAAACAATATATGGGAGGAAAAGAATAAAATCTAACCCTGGTCGATCTAGATACGTGCCTCACCTAAGCTTAAATAGTGAGCGATGGAATCAACTTTGGGAAAATCAATGGCTAATGTTAACCCAAATAATCTTTCACACTGAATATGATATGGAGTGAGGAAATCTAGATGTACTCCGTCTTGAAGAATATGGAACCCAAGTTCGACCTTTATCCACCAAATACATGTTTAGGACATACATAGAAGGTTATGTCACTCCTTGTCAACTGATAGGTTCAAATCCCGGGCTTAACCCCACTATGAGAAACACTACCTTCGATTACAGATGAGGAGACAATTATTCACATTATAGCCACTGAAATCATAAAAAAAATGAGATACAAGACAGGGTTTGGCCTTCAAAAAAATGAGCATGAAACCCTCGAAGTTGTCACTCGCACAAGACAAAAGGGAATGTCTTGTCTCAAGCATACCATTAACAGTAAAACTCCATCCCCCAGTCCTAAATAGCCTAATCAAGGGTGAAGTGGTCACTTTTGTCCCGCAAAATAGGAATTTTCCTATCATTGACTACCCGAACCATGGTGGGATGAATCCTAAAAAGTCTTAAAATTATGGATCGAGATCCTCAACAACGAAGGACTTTACATAGATTACTAGAATATCCATAAGGTCATCCAAAATGAGATCAACATCTCATGGGTCAATAAGGAAGACATAAATAAATCTGAACATGAAGCGGAATCAGGACTATGTGTGTGTTTTCAGATGAAATTTCCCAGGTAACCATGTTGGGAACCTAAAAGTTAACTCATGCATAATAGTTCGATGGAAGGTACACCACATCATTCACCCAAAGTAATAATACTGAGAAGGGACGATTAGTGAGCATACCTGAACTCAATATTTATCTTCGAGTGTCGGACTCAACAACCCCACTAAGGGAAACACTGCTTTCGATTGAGCCTCAGGACACAACCTCCCTGCCCCTTGGGTCTATTAGAGAAACATAGAAACATAGAAAGCCACCAAATCTTATTGCTAGCCCTTTCCAAGGCACTCCCCCACACTGACCCCATAGTAGTCCTAACAAAGAATCCTATTACGAATTATAAGGAAGAAAAGGTACGATTTAAAAAAGCACTTGTCCTAGTCAAGAGTCTGTGCCAAAGTCCAAGAGTCGCCAAATACACCTCCAAAGATCGCCCGATAGAATCCATCCCACTTCGCCGCTAGCATTGTGGGAGCTATAATACTAAACAACTGGACCTCTATCAAATGCATCCCAACACATCTAATTCAAAGGCCCTTTGAGTCTATTCTAATAGCAAAAGAGTCCCCTTTATCCAGTCTCCTAATATCCCCCCCTATAAAGTAGACTTTTATGCTATTATCAATGTTATCATGTCTCTCTTTGATGGTATAATAAATAGTGATTTCCAATAATTTTCAATTTATGTTGCATGAGAGGATTACATGTTCAAAAATGCATCATAATTCACACTTAATTACAATAAATTCGTGGACATAAAATAATTAAACTACTTAGAAAAACTTGAACAAACCAAAATAGACGCATGTCTCCCAACGAGCAAAACATAATAACCATAATCCTGGTCACTCACCAAAACCCTAAAGTGTTACAAATAGTGACCTCCCTAGGTAAGGACGATTAAAATGAGCTCACAGATCTCCTCACCAACCTCGTAGATGAATATTCTTGGACTTATGCCAATATGGACGACATCGACATGACTATCATAATGGATGAGATACCAACTCTCCCTGATGCCAAACCCGTAAAATAAAGACTTCCTAAATTGATGCTCCAATGGTTGTAGAAAGTAAAGGAGAAAGTACTGAAAAATCTCTATGTTGACTTCATATGATTAATCAAATATCCCACTTGGCTAGCCAATATCTTATTAGTGCCCAAATCCAGTGGTAAATCCGAATGGAATATAGGGATCTTAATCGGTCCTTCTCCAAAGATGATTCCCTCTACCGAACATTGATTTATATGTATATAATCCAACTACTAATGCGCTCAATTACTTCATAGATGGGTTTGCAGGCTATAATAAAAACAATGCACCCTGCCCACCATGAGAAACCTTGATTCATCATCTCTTGCGGATGAACTATTTTAAAGTTATACCATTTAGTCTAAAAAATGCTTGTGCAACTTACCAAAGATCAGATATAACCAACCTACAAAAATGTATCTACAAGGAAATGGAGGTCTATGTAGATGAGGTGATCATGAAATTCAAATACCCAGAATGACACGTCCCAGAACTTCAGAAATTCTTCCAAAGTTTACACCTCTCCCTAAAGAAGGTAAAACATAAAAAATGTGTATTCAGAGTCACTGAAGGGAAAGTGTTTGACATCATTGTCACTAAGGATTGAATCGAGGTAAGACCTGCCAAGTTTAAAGCCATACGGTAAATACCATTACCAAAAAGATATAAAGAGGTCATAGAGTCATAGGTTTTCTTGGCTAAATTAAATTCATATGTTAATTCATTAACCAAATCACTACGATTTATGAACATCCAAATACTCAAGGACTTACCCAAGGAATATAATGCTTAGCTCCAAGAAGTATTTGAGAAAATACTAGAATACCTCACCGACCCACTGGAGCTAGAACCTTCCTAATTAGGACAACCTCTACAGTTCTACTTAACCATAATTGACACGATCGTCAAAGCCATACTTACTTAATATGTAAAGAGTTCCTGAAGGGAATGTGCTATCTATAATGTGAGCAAAAAACTATTATCATATGATCTCAAATAAACTAACTTAGAAAAGATTTATGTATCACTCGCATGGATTACTGCCAAACTATAACATTATATGATGTCCTTTAGCCAAAGAATCATATATAGGATGGAGCCCCTTAAATACCTCTTTGAGAAAATATCTCTTTTTAAATGAATGGCCAAATGTATACCGATTCTATCTGAGTTCCAAATCACATATGTCATTCATAAAGACACCAAAGGAAGGGCCATCTCTGAACTCCTTGTAGTTTATCCCCTATCAGACGAAGAAGAAAAAATGAGGCATAATTACCGAATGAAAATTTCTTTGCCCTGAATGATAGAGAAACTTGGGAAATGCATTTCTACGAGGCCATCAACAAGAGGTGATATAGGATTAGAATGCTTCTATTCACCCCAAAATCATGGAGACTCTTTTCAGCCATCAGACTTACATATGAATTCACTGAAAATATGTTTAAGTACGAGGCTTGCATTACGGGTCTCGAAATTTCCTTGGAAATGAAAATAATCGACCTCAAAGCCTATGGCAATTATAGCCTAGTCATCTTCCAAATATTAGAGAAATGGATAAATTAGGAAGACAGACTACAATCATACTATGATTTCATTGATTAGTTCGCCTCCTGATATGAACATCTCAAATTTTAATTCCTCATAAGAGCTAAAAACAATTTCGTACATGCACCAACCACCCTAGCCTCTATGTTGACATACTAGAAGGAACTACGAAAATCATGTTTACTGTGACCATCCGAAATTCCCTCTCTTATTACTTTGAGGTCAATGCCATCGGGGAAACAGTCGTATTACCCACGATATGGTGATAAGACAACTGGAACTTGCTAAACATTACCCACCCTACGCTTCACAAAAAGACCATCTGGACTTAACATGTTTGGCATATTAATCGACTATCTTTAGGGGAAAACTCTACAAAAGAGGGTACGACATAGTACATTTATGATGAGTCACTGAAGATGAGACCCAAAGATCATGGACAAAATAAATAATGACGATTGTTTCCCATATATTACTGGACACACCCTCTCCCGAATGATCATTAAACAATCATACTACTCGACTAAAATAAAAAAGGACTACACAAACTACATCAGGAGGTTCCTCAAATGTCAATTGTACACCCCACTACATCATCTTCCTCCCCAAGAACTGAACTACTTGACCTCCCCATGGCCTTTCTCCATTGGGGGATACACATCACAGGGAAGGTCACTCCCAAGGCCTCCATTGAACATGGTTTCATCATAGTCTCCATCGATTATTTCACAAAATATGTCGAGGGATAATCTTACGTGGTGCAAAACTATAAGAAATTGACGAAACTCATACGTCAAAACATCATTTGCCTCCTTGACATAACCCACGAGCTAGTATTAGACACTGACCATCACTTCGAGAAAGAGGTCTCAAAGTTAATACACGAATGTGCGATTACTCGACATAAGTCATCCCCATACATACCAAAAACTAATTGATCAGTCGATGTTGCTAACAAGAACGACAAAAACCATCGTTAGCATGACAATTTAGACTTACATCGACTAGTCAGACATACTCCCACATGCTCTTTGGGGCTATCACACTATGTAAAAAAATCATTAGGGGATAACCCCATTATTTAGTTTAAGCATTAAAGCACTACTACCATTGTTGATACCAAAATTTACCATCCTACATGGACCAATTACAAGCCATCACATGTCATCCTATGTGGCACAAATCCAAGTCAGCATGATAGAAAGGCCCGACCAACATTATTGACCGACCAACTGGGAATCCCGACCAATGGTCGAAAAGTCATTCTGTATAGCCAACCAAGCGACAGCAGGCTTACAGCCTATATTGCTTATGAAGTGACACCATTCATATAATTAATGATCATTATGTATTGATTTAAATTACTAACAAATAAAGGTATTCCATCCATTCACATAACAACGATCAATACCCCTCTTGAGTTATAAATACTTTATATCACCCTCATTGTTAGTGGACCAAAAAAACAAACCAAGGCAGTCAATACATAATAGTGGACATAGGCTATTAATTTGAGTTGAACCACTCTAAAAATCTCTTGTGTCTGGTTTGTTTTAATTATTTTAATCTATGATCAAATAATTAGGTCTAGTCTAGTTTTTTGCATCAATAGATTGGCGTCGTCTGTGGGAATGTAATACTAAAAAATTTCACTCATTCATCATTCACCATCCATGACTGAGATTCCTGAATCAAGTTCGAAAAATGAGGGATTTTTTCCTAATCCTTGTTCTCCCCCAAATAATCATGCATTAACAGAGATTTTGGCTAGTCTAGACAAAGGTCAAGAAGCTATGCAGGATACTATATGACAGTTGGCTTAAACCCTTCAAGCTGGAGTGCCTGCATAAGTTAATCAAAAAAGTATGCCATCGCCACCAATAAGGAGTATCGGGCATATCCGATCCAAAAATTCAGGGATCCTTCATATATACCTAGAGAAACTTCCTCTATTAGGGTCACTAATTCAATTGATAGACAATCCCTCATCCCAGAAAGATTGAGTGCCTTAGAAAGGCTAAGTAGGTTTTCTACTTTCCATCGTTTGGGACCCCAGGGAAATGACATACGAGTTGCGTCGAGAAATACTCAATGACTAATCGATCTAAGGGAGGGTTCAACCCAATTCAGATTAAATACTTGACGAACTAAAAAGTCTAGTCCAAGAGAAGGTTCACAGGAAGAAAGTTCAGCAAGATTTGAAGGTCAGCATAAAAGAGCTGCCATCTATGGCACTAGTAGTGATGCTCGGAAGGGTTCGATTCAACACTTGGAAGACACATTAGGTGAAATCGCCAAATCCAAGAATCCAATTCCAAGAAGTTTTATTAAGAGGTCCCCCTTTGTGCAAACCATCGTGAATTTCCATATGCCGACCAAGTTTAAAGCTCCAGTGGTCACTCCCAAATATGATGGGAAGACTGAGCCAGTTCTCTATAGAGACCAGTACCAAGAAGTTGCTGATATCTATGTTGTTCTGGATGCAATGAGATGTATGGCATTCTCGAGAACAATCACTAGATCTGCTCAAATTGGGTACAACAACCTTCCTCGGGGGCATATTTTATGCTTTCAATAACTTGGTGAGGTAGTCATTGGTAATTTATGCTTTGGAACAAAACTAGTGAAACGTGTAGATTATTTACTCAGTGTATAATAGAAGGAAGGAGAAAGTACCATGGATTACATCACTCTTTTCAACAACGAAAAACTATAAGTAATTGATTATTAAGGGAAGACAACAATCACTACTCTCATGAGTGGTTTTCTCCCTAATAAATTATATTATACTCTAGAGAAAGATCCACTGAATACGATGACAGAAATGATGGCTAAGGAAGAGAAGATTATAAATGTCGAGGAAACTATGGCTGCTAAAAATAATTCAGGCGCAAAAGTTGAATGAAAGTCAGATAAGAAGGAGTAAAAGAAGCATAATGAGCAGAGGAGTTCGAAGGGAAAGGAAGGCCTAGATCGTCTCAAAAAATTAATTAATTACACTCCTTTAACGGTAAATATACATCACACGTTGGAAGAAATCAAGAACAACAATGATTTGGGTTGGCCTGAAAAGTTAAGGCCACCTACTAATAAGAGGGATAAGTCCAAGTATTTTGAGTTTCACAAAGGTCATTGTCATACTACCAAACGTTTCATTGTCCTCCAGAATGAGATAGAAGCACTCATTTGAAGAGGAAATCTTGACATATTCATTGATCGACAAATTGGTAAAAGAAACGAAGGAAGAGGCCGATAGAGATCTAAATCGCCAATTAAGTCGAGGGAAGATAAGAAGAGGAACCACGACGACGATCCAGAAGATGATCCCGATCTTCCCAAGAAACCTACATAACCAGAACGTGAGGTAGTCACACTCAGTTCTGGATCTTTAGATTATCACATGATTATAGGTGGAGATGCCGGAGGAGGAGATCGTACAGCTGAAAGGATGGCTTCCCTACATTTTTGTAGCGGAGTGTGGTTTTTCTTTTCCGTCGAATCCCAAGCGTTTAGATTTTTGCCAATATTTTGATATTGTTCCTGCAAGAGTAGCTCCAAATACATGGAGGGAAGTTAATGGCGTATATAGATTAAATTAAGTACATGAAACTCGCTTAGGAATTCCTGAAATTATGTATTATTATAAATGGGTTACCAGTGACACCACATTTTATTTAAAAACTAGTTTTCCAATAGAGCTTTAGTGGTCAATCTTCTCAATGCTAATAGGGAATATTTTGATCACGGGGTTGTGCTGAAAAATTGGCAACACACCCAATTAAAAAGAAATGATGTTTACCAAGGTCCCAGATGTCCACTTTATGGCAATGGGATATGTTGTTTTAAATTTTTTCAATTTAGCTCTGTTTATGTTTAATGAAATGTGTCACTGACACTCATTTTTGGTTTGTTGCAGTTGATAGCAAAAGAAAACCTCCAAAAGAGAGTGAAATAAAATTAAAAAATTTAACACTTATCTGGGGTTTGCACCAGTCCATCAATGGGGAGCACGTGAGGTATGCTTCTTATTTACTGAGATACGAGAATACCGCTTCATCTTTTATTGCTCGACCTCTCGTTCCTCTAGTGGTGGTTGATCTTGATCAAGCATCGGATTCTCCAGCAATTGTAGGAGAATCTCCTTCTGATTTGGGTACCTCTATTGCTGATTTGATGACGAAGAAGAGGAGGTTACCCGAGTTTTTTTCCAAGTTTTCTCATGATACTGAAGGAGCGAAGAAGAGCAAAAGTGACGTTCCAGCTGATGGAACGAAGAAGAAGCATGCTGTTCTTCCTGCCAAAAATATCAGCAAGGAGCCCCCTGTTTCCCCTAAAGAGGGAGCACCTTTAATTGAAGCTATTGTCCCAAAAGAGACAGAACCTTTGAGTGAAGCTGCTCCTTTGAGGAGGTTGAATAGGGGTCTTACTGAGAGGCCTGTAGATACTGTTGCCCAACCTTTTGGAGTTCGGATTTTTTCTCTGAGGGCCAGTTTTCTAGTTATCCTTACCTTTTTTGGCCAAGAAATTTATTAAGTCAAGGACTTTGACCAACTGTCGAGCTGTTGAAACTTTAAATCCTCGAGATAAGGTTGTCGATGTGGTAGTCCAACTTCTTGCATCAGTAAGTGGTCATTATACTTATCTTTCTAATGTTTCATTACTGTGTTCATGCTCTAATTTATGGCTTTCTTCTTCTTACATTTTTTGGTGTGCTTTGATAATATTGTGGAGAACGATGAAGCCATCAAAGCTTAAACATCATCTAGTGGTGTTGAGGAAGCTCTTGATAGGTTGTCAAATTCATTAGGGTAATCTCGACAGAAGTATGAAGAGGACAAGGCTACTTGGGAGAAGAAAATTAAATCGGCTGAATCAGATCTTCAACTTATTGATATAGCTCAGATGCAGGCTGCGAATGCCTCCATGAAAGTTAATACCAAGCTTGAAGCAACTGAACGACGTAAGAAAGATCTTGAAGAGAGGATGAAGTCTGCCGAAGAGCTTCTTAGGGAGAAAAACTCCTCGGAGAGATCGAAGAGGAAAACTGTTGTGAGTAAGTCCTTTAGCTCTGGCTCGGATAAAGAATGGAACAAGGCCTTAACTTTTATCATTTCCCAGATGGAGTATGAAAGTATTAAATACTTGAGAGATGGATGGGTAACATCTTTGAAGAGGTTGAATGTTGCCAAGGATTCTGAGCTATTTTAGGAACCCATGGCATTCCTCACGGTATTGAAGAAGAAGAAGAAGATAAAATTGCATCTGATGAATCTTCTATGGTATTAGTAGAACCAACAACTGCTGCTACCCTTCCTCAATCTTTCGAGAAAGTTGAGAAGGCGACAACATCTACCGAGAAACCTCAATTATCATCCGAATAACCAAATCCTTTGTCCCAATCGACATAAGATGTTGTAGGAAATAAGGAGAATGTGTAAAGTTTCTCAGCTCTTTAATTATGTTGTTCTTATATTTTTCCCTTTCGTTGTAACCTCGGTTGTACTTTCTCCTCCTATGATTAATAAAATGGACTTTGTTATTTATTTTGAGTTTTTTTTTTACTTTACTTGCACGACATGTAGTTTCACTATTATTGATTGATTCCTATTTATCTTGCTAGTTTGTTGCTAGGATGGAACTCTTGTCAGCTCATGATAAGGAGTTGATGAAGAAATGTAATGATTACTTCAAAGATGGTCATACATATTTTACTAAAGCAAAAATCATTATTATCCTTGGACCTGATGCCTCTCAACGAGCAATTGAGGCTTACAAATATTGGAAGTGGTTACTTGATTGGGCTGTGGCTAATAATGTGGCTTATTATGAGATGATTGAAGATCTTCAAGGAATAACTGAGGAACTTCAACTTCAGCATAAGGAAACCTCTGCACTTCTGCATGAAGGTTATGAGAAAAAGTACCAATAGTTGAGTATTGATCGGGGTTATGACAAGTTTCTTTTAGCCCACAAAAAGAGAGAGAGAGTTCTTAAACTTGAAGTCGAGGAACATAGGAATATTGATAAATCATTGGGGGAAGAAAATATTTCCCTACGAGAAGAAGTGAAACAACTCAAATATACTAACTCTTCATCTTCGAGAGCTCTGGTCCTGGTAAATGATGAGCGCTTTTCATTTTTGGAAATAGAAAATGCTATTTTGAGAGAGGAACTAGAAACTTTGAAATAATCCAGACCTACATCCTCCTTGCGATGTAGAGCCAGAGTTGATCGAAGAACTGTTAAAGAGACTAGGACTCAGCAAGCCTTAGCAAATCAGGCTGCTCAGATGAAAGAAAAAAATCAAGCCTTGGATGAAATGTCCCAAAAAATTCAAACTCTTACCGACCAACTCTCCAACCTAAATTCTGCATTGGAAAGTAAAACAAACTTGGTGAAGAAACTGTATGAGCAGCTTGAGAGATTGACTTATCAATTTCACAAGTAGCCTGGAGAGTTTTGGATGGGGGGATAGAATGAAACTCTATGCCATCTCGATGCTCGGCTGAAACAAGTGAACAATGAAGGATATAAATAGGGATGGCTGAACGCGTTGACTGTGATTAAGATTGAAGAAGGAAATTCCTTATGGGATTGGTATGATCCTGGAGTACTTAATATGCCTAATCATCCATTTAAACTGGATGTCAGCTAGATTCCAGCCCATGCCATTCCTAGTGTTTGATTTCAAGGTATCTTGGTGATTACCAGCTTCATGAAAATTTTTAGATATCTTGACCTCAACCCATTCTTGATCGATCGAGTTTAAGCAACATCATAATGCCATGAGATATGAATTTCATCAATTCTCCTTATGCTTTTGATGATCCTCCAGTTGTAATGGAACTTGTACCAAAATCTGAGGGAAAAAGGCCTATAGAATAGGAAATTTGTATTGAATGAATAAAACTTCATCTTTTGTAATTTTCTTTCCTTGGAAATAATTGTATTGAATGAAGAAAAATTCATCTTTTGTAATTTTCTTTCCTTGGAAATAATTGTATTGAATGAAGAAAAATTCATCTTTTGTAATTTTCTTTCCTTGGAAATAATTTATAAGATACTTGTATTAGTTTTTGATGAGTGTGTATAAAGGGATAAATTATCTTGTTTTTTTTTAATAACCTAGATAATGGAACTTTTCCCCATTTGCTGCCTAGTTGTAGTGACTTGTCACCCATAAGTGCCTAAGCAATGGAATTATTTTCATACCATGGTCCTGCTTAGTTGTATCAATCTTATCTACATTACCTAGGTGATTAGACAGTGGATGCTTGTGAGGTCACCCATCTTCATGCCTAGTTTTAGATGACCCTTGAGGTCACCCATAATGAAACATGAATTACCTTGAATCATTTTTATGCCAACATTGCTAGCTAAAATTATTGATGCCGACCAACCTTAGTTGGTGGTTGATGATGTTCTGACCAACCGTAGCTGGTGGATGCAGATATTCCGACCAACCATAGTTTGTGGATGCTAATATTCCGACCAATCGTAGATGGTGGTTGTTGCGATGCTGACCAACTTTAGTCAGCATGGCGTAGTGTGTAGCACTAGTTCTCTAAAAAAAGAAAAAATGAACTAAAAAGAAAATAGGAAAAAAATCTTTTCTATTAATATTTTAAATATTGTGATACATGTGAATCTATGTTACTGATAATATTTGTGCAGGTGCTCTGCATTCCACGCATTCTTGAATTCTTCTCCTTCTAAATGCTCTATTCTGTATGTTCTAGGTAGAACAACTGTAGTGATACGATAAGGTCCATGCCAGTTAGCTTCCAACTTATTATGCTCCTGAATTACTTTCTTGAGAACAAAGTCTCCCTCCTTAAGATTACATTTCTTGACTCTTTTATTGTTAAACATGGTAGTTCTTTGCTGGTCAGCTGGGTTCCTGATTGTCGCATCCTCTCTCACTTCCTTTATCATGTCCAAATCTAGACGTCTCATCAAATCGCTCACAGGAGAGTTGAAATTAAGCACCCCGTGAGTGGGTAGGCCCAGTTCAGCTGGGATAACTGCTTCACTTCCAAAGGCTAGCATGTAAGGAGACTCCCCAGTTGCTGTTCGGGGTGTCATTCGATAAGCCCATAATACATAATTCCTCCCGTTAATCCAATTCCCTTTTGCATCATCCAACCGTTTCTTCAAGTCGTTAAGCAGAGTCCTATTTGTCACTTCAGTTTGCCCATTGCTCTGGGGATGGTCTGGTACTGAATGAATCTTCTAGACGTTGGAATGGTGACAATACACAACAAACTCCTCCTTATGGAACTGGGTACCATGGTCAGTGATGAAAGCATGCGGCAGACATATCTGCAAATAATATTATTCCAAGTGAATTGATAGAACCTTTCATAAGCCATGTCAATATGGGGTTTAGCTTTTATCCAGTTGGTGAAATAATTAAGAGCGACCACTAAGTACATGAATCGTCCTCCGGTAGTTGGCAAAGGCCCAACCAAGTCTATGCCCCACATTGCAAATGGCCAAGGGGAAGTGATAGGTGTTAATAGTGCTTGGGGAGTTCTTCGTATGGTACAAAATAGATTGCATTTATCACATTCCTTAGCATAAGTTGTACAAATTGCTTGCATTGTTGGCCAATAGTAACCTTGTGTCGTTATCCATTGCAGAAGAGTTTGTCCCGCCACATGAGCCCCACAAGACCCCTAATGAATTTCTTCAATCAAATCTTTAAAATCTAATGGGTGCACGCATCTCTGTAGATTGGATATTATATCCCTTTTGTACAAAACTCTGTTTTTCAGTACATACCGAGCATCTTTAAACTTCAGCCTCTTAGCTATAAGTTGGTCGGATAGTAGAATTCCTTCTTCAATATATGCCCTGATAGGGTTCATCAAATAAGGTCGCATGTCCAAAGTAATGAATCTCACCATCAAATCTGCATCAATGCTCTGATCTAGTAATATCTCATAGGAATCGTTCATCGTAGCTCGGTGCGAGTAGATGAGGCTAACCGAGCTAGTGCGTTAGCCTTCGCACTCTCCGATCTTAGTATTCAGATCACTTGGACCGCTGCAAAACTTGATACAATCTCCATAACTTTGTCATGATACCTAGTCATAAAGTCTCCCTTTACTGCATGCAACCCAAGCATCTAATTTATAATTAGCTATATATCACTCAACACCATAATTTCCTCTTCGTTCAGTGTTTTGTCTAAATTGAGACCCACAATCATAGCATCATATTAAACTTCATTGTTGGAAGATTTGAACCAGAAACGCAGAGCATATTCTATATCCAATCCATCTGGGCTATTAAGAATTATTCCGACTCCGCTGCTTGTGGTGCATGAAAAGCCATCAACATACAAATTCCATATAGGTATACAATTATCAAACTCTTGCTCTAACAAATCTCTTTAATGGAATATTTGGGACTTCCTTTTATTTTATTCCTATAATGGGTTTTAATCGGGGGATTCTTAGTTGCCAGTCACTATACCCTCTAGTAAATCTATTGGTAGACGTTGATAAAGGACCGTCTTTTATGTTCCTCTAATATCCATGGGGTGATCTTCATGAAACCCCTGTTGGTCGAAGGTATCTGGATAAGTTAACTCCGTAATGAAATTTTCCACTGCCTACCCTTTGAGAGAAGACCTTGGCTCATACAAAATATCATACTCTCCTAGTTCGACCGCATAATAGATAAATCTACCGAATTTCTTTGGTTTGTACAAAGCCTGTCTGAGTGGCATATCGATGTATACCACTATAGTATAGGCCTAGAAGTAAGGTTTCATCCTCCAGCTTTCCTCGATCAATTCTAGTGCCAGCTTCTCCAACCTTAGATATCTAACCTCTGCTCCTCGGAATGCTTTGCTTGTATAATACACTGATTTTTGTACTCCATCCTCTGCTCTTATAAATGCTGAACTGACTGCGCTTTTCAAAACAACCAAGTACAAATATAAATTTTCTCCCATCACCAGCCTTGACAATAATGGGGGTCTCCCCAAATATCGTTTCAACTCTTGGAATGCATTCTCACATTCATCATTCCATTCGAAAGTTTTTTTGAGTGTTTTGAATAATGGAAGACATCTGTCCGTTGGTCGTGAGACAAACCTGTTGAGAGCTACAACACGCTCCGTGAGGCTTTGCATCTCCTTCTTCGTAGCTGGAGATCGTTGTTCCAGCAAAGCTTTAATCTTCTCAGGATTTGCCTCAATGCCTTGCTGATTCACAATATACCCGAGGAATATTCTTTCTCATACGCCAAATACGCACTTAGTCAGGTTCAACTTCATCTGATATTTCTCCAGCTGATCAAAAGTTTAGCTCAGGTTAGTTATGTGGTCTGCAGCTTTCTTGCTCTTCGTCATCATATCATCGACATAAACATCCATGTTGTTGCCGATTTGTTCTGCGAACACCTTGTTCATCAATCGCTGGTATGTTGTACCAACATTTTTAATACCAAACAACATAATATTGTAGGCGTATATCCCCCATGGGGTGATAAAATAAGTACTCTCCCAATCTTCTGGTTTCATCTTAATCTGGTTGTAGTCGAAATAAGCGTCTATAAAGTTAAGTAACTCTTGCCCCGAGGTCGCATCTACCAGTTGGTCTATTCGGGAAAGTGGGAAATGATCTTTTGGGTAGGCTTTGTTGAGATCTATGAAATCTATGCACATCTTCCATTTATTCTTCTTCTTTTTTACCATCACCACATTAGCTAACCAATCAGGATATTTGACATCCTCAATAAAAGAGGCCTTTTGCAGTTTATCGACTTCCTCTTGAATAGCTTGGTTCTTTTTCGGGTTGAATACCCTTCATTGTTGTTTCACCGGTTTGATCTACTTATTAACAGTGGTCTCGTGGCAGTGGAAGGATGGGTCTATTCCTGGAATATCTTTGTGACTCCATGCGAAAGTTTGCTTTCAGTGGCTCAGAAATGCCACTAGTTATTGCTTTATTGATGAATCTAGTGAAGTGCCAATTTGAGTTGTTCGTTCTAGTCGTTCATCATCCAAAATAACGTTCTTTGTTGCTTCCATGACCTGACCCTTTGTGAGCTCTAACTCATCTCTAGGGTCCAATATCTCAATCTATACATCTTCAAACTCATCCACTTGGAAGGTGGTGGTCTTCTTACTGGCTTCCTCCATCTCTTCCTATTTGTAAGATGAATAGTAGCATTCTCGAGCTACTTTTGGGCCTCCCTTCATAATTCTAACACCAAAATTGGTCGAAAACTTCAGGTATTGATGTATGGTTGCTGACACTGCATTGAAATTTTCTAGGCCTACCCTTCCCATGATTATGTTTTAGTTTGATTGGAAATTTTTTTCCATTACAGAAAAATGTACTTTTTTTATTTGGCAAGCAGGCCAGATACCAATAAGCATGTCCAACTTGTTCGTCCCATATGGAAAGACCTTTTCGCTAGTAAAA
This sequence comes from Sambucus nigra, assembly GCA_949130495.1. Lineage (NCBI taxonomy): Eukaryota > Viridiplantae > Streptophyta > Magnoliopsida > Dipsacales > Adoxaceae > Sambucus > Sambucus nigra. The sequence goes on from OX422207.1 coordinate 184,117,954, forward strand.
TCGAGGAGGGGTATGTGATACGACTACAACTGGGATCATTTCAAGTTTAAATTGTCAAAGAAAGGGTAAAACATAATGTCTGTCGATCTACCATTATCTACTAATACTCTTGAGATGATCACATCCTTCATCCTCATCTTGATAACCAAGGGGTTGTCGTGAGGATACAAGACGCCTTCCAGATCACTTTTGGAAAAACAAATGACCAGTTTATCCTTGTTAACCTTCCTCGGGCGATCCTCTTCCACCAGATTTATTCGTTGTATATAAGAGCAAGCTTGGGCCTCGTTGATGTAAGATTTACTTGTAGTAGTATGATCCCCACCTCTTGCATCTCCACCTGTAATCACATTACATTCGAATGAGCCTAAATGGATTGAAAATACCTCGCGTTCTGGTTGCCTTGGCTTTTTGGGGAGGTCGAGGACACCATCCGAATCATCTTCATGATCCCTCTTCTTGTCATCCCTTGTTTGGTGTGGAGATTTAGACCTTTGCCTTGCTCTGTTGTTGGTCTTCCCATCGTTCTGACGATCAACAAACCTGCTCAATTTACCTCGTCGAATGAGTGCCTAGATTTCATTACGGAGAGCTATGCACCTCTTGGTCGTGTGGCCATGGTCTTTATGGAACTCACAATACTTGGACTTATCCCTCCTTTCAGAGGATGTCCTCAACTTCTCCATCCAATTTAGTTCCTCGTTGTTCTTTATCTCCTCCAAAATATGGTTTATATCCACCTTTAAGGGAGTATAATTCCCATACTTACTCAAGTGCTCAGTCGTCTCTTTTTATTTTGATTTCTTATTGACATCATTATGTTTTTTATCTTTCTTCTCCGACCTACCCTCAACTTTAGTGTTTTCTTTGGTCTCACCATTATTCTTTGAATCCATAGCTTCTTCGGCATTCATAATTTTGTCTGCCTTAGCCATTAATTCTGCCATAGATTTGGGGGAGGGATCTTTAGCCAAAGTATAATATAACTTGTTTGGTAAAAGACCACTCATGAGAGCTGTGATCGTTGTCTTCTCTTCAAAGTTAATGACCTTAAGTTTCTCGTTATTAAAACGAGTGATGTAGTCGCTCGTACTCTCTCCTGGTTTTTGCCTTACACTAAACAAATATGCTACTCTCTTGACTGGTTTCGCACCAAAATAGAAATTTCCTATAAAGAGCTCTACCAATTGATGGAAAGTAGCAATCTACCACAGAGGAAGATTGTTGTACCATGTTTGAGCTGGCCTAGTGATGGTTCCTGAGAATACCCTGCATCTCATCTCATCAGTTACTTCATAGATATCAGCAGCAGCTTGGTACTGCTCTATGTGGAGGACGGGATCAGTTTTTTCGTCATACTTCAGCGTATACAGGAGCTTTAAACTTCGATGATGTGGGAAAATCCACAATTGTTTGTAAAAAGGGTGATCCTTTGACAAAAGTTCGTTGGAGTGGGTTCCTCGCCCTAACCATTTCCCCTAACCTATCTTCCAACCTTTGGATGGAGCCCTTCCAAGCATCATTTTCATCCTCTGATCTATTTTCCCGAGCAACAGATCGCGCAAAATTATCCTCTTGGGATCTCTCTATACTAGTGGAAGGGCGTGAATGGGCAGAACCTTCCCTAAGATCATTTTGTCATTGAGAATTTCCCGACGCAATCCAAGGAGGATTTCTATTCCTCCTTGGTACTAAACGATTAAAGGGGGAGACTCTACTTAATCTCGTTAGGGCTCTTATTCTTTTTAGAGTTAGAGTGACATTGTCTTGAGAGTCGATGACTCTTATGGGAGATGTTCGCCGAGGTTGATAGGACGGGTTGTTGGACCTCTCAATATGACGCGATTCAGTATGCCTAAATGAGGACACATAAGGGAATGACGTACGTCTAAATCTTGAATACGGCATTGAGTCTTTATATGAATGCTTCATTGTCCTGACTGGGCAGGCATTACATTTTGAACAATTTGAATGAATTGTCGCATGGTCTCCTCCATAGCTGCTATCCTTTGGTTAAGTTAGCCACTGTTCCTGTGAGATCCTGGAGAGTTGGAGGAACAAACGGATTAGGAGGAACTCTGTCATTTTTCCTATTGATAGATTCTGGGATCTCAGCCATGTATATGAATTTTTAATGAAAAATGCTACGTATAGTCATTTTCTTAGAGACGAAGCCAATATGTAACAAACTAGTGGAGTCCATCCAGGAAATATGTTGATATAAAAAAAGTAGACTTGATCTAATTAATTAGTTACATATAAATATAAAATAATAAGTAAGATAATAGGTTTTTAAAGTGGTTCATCCTTACGAAAATGGCCTAAGTCCACTATTTTATATTGACGGGTCTCTGCCTTAATCTTGATGATGATCGTAATTGACCAATCCTCAATCGCCCCATTATGAAGGGGATTGCAATGAATTTATAGCCCTTGGGTTGTCCATATGAATCGATAATATGCCATTATTTAATAGACATATACATCTGTAAATAATAATAATGTTTATTAAATCCGATGTTCATTGAATCAATTATTATCGCTTGATCTTCTTGATTAGATGCTTTGTGCGTTGAGTAGCGCGGTACACCAAGTAGCTTGGGGTGCTGAGTAGCTCGACATTATAAGTTGTTCGGGGAATATATGTTTTTGCCACGTAGAACAATACATGTTGTCATATAATTGGTCCACATCATCTGACTAATTTTTGTATCAACACTTAGGATAATCCTAAGAATATCAATAGAATAGGTGAAAAACTAGAGATTAACTAAAACAGTTGATCCATTCATAGTCAAAGACTAGAAAAATATTCACAGACATTTAAAGATTAACTAAGAGTTGATCCAGTCATAAAATAATATTTTCATTAAAAATAAATGATTACATATTGTTGCTGAAGTATGGAGAAACAAAATACAAAAAATTATTTTGCAGGACGCTTTCCGGCAGTGTTTGAAACAGGATCCATGCCAGTTGGAGGATCATCCAAAGTAAAAAAAGTATTTAATGAAATTAATTATCCCGAAGCATCCTGGTGTTTCAAATACTAGGGCGGTCGAGTAAATGAGGAGGACGAATGCTCTCAAGCTCGTCATGCAGTTCGAAGTCCCCCAAGTACTCGGAAATCAAAAACTGGGGAATATAATGAATAGGTACCCAATTAACATCCAACTTAAATAGAGGATTGTCCAGCTGTAGTAATACCGGATTATGGAATTCCCACAAAGAATTATTCCTATCGACCTTAGTGCTATGCACTTGTAACATTGTGAGAGTATTTCTAATTATGAAGACACCAACAAAGTTGAGCGTCATCAACAAATGGCACCAACAAAGTTGGTCGGTACCTACCAAGGACACAAACAAAGTTGGTCACTAACATTATGAAAAACCAACAAAGTTGGTCAGCATCAACAAATACCACCAGCAAAGTAGGTCGGTATCCACAAAGGCCACCAAAAAGGTTGGTCGATAACATCATCATCAAATGCCACCAACAAAGTTGGTCGGTACCCACCAAGGCCACCAATAATGTTGGTCGATAACATTATTAAACCACCAACAAAGTTGGTCGGTATCAAACTTATAAAAAAATGTGAGGAAAAATTGTAAGTCCCAAATAGTTGGTTAATGAAGACCCGAATGACAAATGTCCATCAAAACTGGGCTAAAAGATGGACAAATATTCCACTCTCGCCTGGGAACCAAGGTAACTAGTGAAATTACCATAAATTCAGGTACACTAGTAGAACCATGGTGAAACATTGGTAATTGATATAAAACATAGGATAATCCTAAGAATCTCAATATAATAGGTGAAAAACTAGAGATTAACTAAAACAGTTGATCCATTCATAATCAAAGACTAGAAAAATATTCACAGACATTCAAAGATTAACTAAGAGTTGATCTATTCATAAAATAAGATTTTCATTAAAAATAAATGATTACATATTGTTTCTCAAGTATGGAGAAACAAAATACAAAAATTTATTCAGCAGGACGCTTTCCTTCAGTTTTTGAAATAGGATCTATGCCAGACGGAGGATCATCCAAAGTAAGAGAAGAGTTGATAAAATTAAGATCCCAGAGCATCTTGGTGTTTCTACTACCGGGGAAGTCGAGAAAATGAGAAGGACAAACGATCTCAAGCTCGTCATGTAGTTCGTAGTCCCCCAAGTACTTGGAAATCAAACATTGGGGAATAAGATGAACAAGTAACCAATTAACATCATACTTCAATGAAGGATTGTCAAGCTACAGTAATCCCGGATCATTCCAATCCCATAAAGAATTATTCCTATCCACCTTCAGCACAGTTGAAGCATTTATCCAGCCCCATTTGTAGGAATCATTGTGGACATGTTTAAGTCTATCATCATAATGTTCCAAATCTTCATTATACCGACCCATAAAAAATTCTCTAGGATGCTTATGGAATTGAAAAATAAACCTATGAACTTATGATTGAAGCTTCATCAATACCCCTTCCTTATCCTCCAATTGGGAGGATTGAGTATATAATTTCGCTAATAAAGTCTATAGCTTTTGAGATATATCAACAATAGGTCGGTCCTTTGCCTTTAACTATGCAGCTCGGTTGTCAAGGGCCTATTGAGTCCTAAGTTCCTTTGTAGTTCCTCGTCCAACCCTATTTCTAGCTCGGGAAGAAGAAGAGGACTTAAGGTTTTTCAGGGCCTCTAATTAATCTCTCAATGTGGCGTTCTTAACTTCTGAAAATTAATATCCTTCATCGATAGTAGTAACAACAGCTCCAGAGGAAGACTTCAGAAGATTCAATTCATTAATCAAGTTACTATTCTTCTCTTCCAGGAGTTTGGCAGTGGTTCTAATTTCTTCAATTTCAATCTTATGTAAAGCTTCCTTTTTATTATAAACAAAGACAAAATTATCAAAGCCCCGACCTACACTTAAGCTTTGATACTTTTTCTCGTAACTCTGATGCAATAATGTTGCAAATTATTTATACTATTCTTAAAGTTCCTCTTTCATCTCAGAATAAGCTACGTTGTTTTACACAACCCGATCAAGTAAGTACTTCAAGTAATGGTAATCCCCCTTAACCTTCTCTGAGGCATCATCACTGAGAAAATGAGTAATTTCTTCTTCAAATAAGTTCATATGACCTTCTTTGAAGAAGGCATTGCACTTAATCAATAACTCAGTGTCGTGAGAAGATAGTTGTTCCGTCTTTGTAATAAACTAGCAAGAAGAAATAACCTCCAATCAATAACAAGTATGGACCACAGATGCAATCGACAGAAGATAAGTAAAAGGAACACGAGGTTATTTTATTAATAATGAAGAGTTAAAGTACATTAAAAACAAAGGAAAAAGAAACAACAAAACTAAAAGAGAAAAGTGCCGAACGACATTACACTATCTACCTATCACTTTTAACCTTCTTGATCTGCTCAGAAGAGGGGCTTATTGGATGGAGTTACTCGGTTTTCTCAATTAGAGGGATAGAAGACTCATAGACTTTAGGTTGTTTGGAAGCACACTCAACCACAACTAAAGACTCTTCTGAAGCATATTTATCTTCAACTTTATCTTCTATGGTAGGAGGGGGACCTTGAATATACCTCTGAAAAAGTTCATAGTCTCCATTGGTGTTCAACTCCTGAAGAGTAATAACCCAACCATCTCTGAAGCATTTTTGCTTCACCTACTGAATCTGAGAAGAAGCAACAGAAATGGATTTGTTCCAACCCTTATCCCAATCAGCAGTGAATGAGGCCTTCATAACAGATTTTATTTTATCTCTGGCAGAGTACACATGCACCTCAGCATCATGTGCCCTGCGTTCAGCTTCCTCTTTCTTGTGCACAACTTCCTCTTTCATGGACCCAGCTTCCATAGCCATGCACTAAACTTCAAGGGCATTTGTATCAGTTGTTAGACGAGCAGTTTTAGCTGTCTTCAATCTTTCATCCCAAGTACCCCTCTCACTCTCTATGGCCTGCTCAGATTTAAGCAGAGACTTCTTCAAACGAGGCAAAGGTACATCCACCTCATTTAAAGAAGAAGAAGCTTTAATTGCATCATCCTTCTCCAGCATATTATTAAAGTGGACCAATAACTATAAAGATAAAGGCCAAAGTGAGCATATAAGGAATATAAAAGACAATCAAACCAAGAAGAGGAAAATTGCATAGTAGCAAATTTAGAAACCCTCATTTTAGGAATCTTAGTTTCCACAACCCTATGGTCTGGAAGGGTACCGAATTTTATTAACTTCCTGGCTAAACCAGGAGTAAGGGTTAATCGAGGAGCATCATCAAAAGAAGAAAATCAACCAATGATAGCTCTTAGTTTCCATAACTCCATCTTTGGGAGTTGGATCCTTGGGAATTGGATCCTTAGCGGCTGGTTCCTTGGGAGCTGGGGGCTTAAAAGCATCCCTAGGGGATGGTTTCTTCATAACATTCAAAGTTTTCTTCTTGGCACATTTAACATAAAATTGGGAGCCAGAAGTAGCACCACTAAAGTATCAGAATCAACATCAGTCTATGTGTTAAGGTTAATTACCAAAGCTGGAGAAACAGCTGTTCTGGCAATATAAGAGGAAACAGTGTTCTTGTACTGAGGCAGATAAGAGGTAGACCTCACATGCACCTCAGGAACTACTTTGTGAAGTCCCTAGATAAACTTCAACTCTTTCAAGTTTACTTCGCTCTCTTTAGGCCACTTTCTTTTTTTTCTCAACTGCAATTTAATTTATAAAACATTAGTCAACATGATATTTTATCAAATAGAAGCAGGGCAATTTTACTAAAACATAAAGCAACCTATCCCATTGCCAAAAAGTGGACATCTAGGTCCTTGGTATTTGGCACCTCCTACTAAAGGGGCATGTTTCCAATTTTTTACAACGACCCCATGATCAAAATAATCCATATTAGAATCACGGAGATTAACTACCAAAGTTTTACTAACAACCCTAATTTTCAAATAAAAAGTGGTATCACTAGTTACCAACTTATAACAAAACATAATTTCTGAAATCCTTAGATGGGTTCCATAAATTTCATTTAACTTAGAAACTCCATTAACAACTATCCTTGTGTTAGGAGACACTCTTATATGTACAATGTGAAAATATTGACAAAACTCCAAACATAAGGGATTAGAAGGAAATGTGAAGCCACATTCAGTAACAAAGAGAGAGGGGAACCAATGACCCTCAGCAAGAGAGAAAAAATCAGAAGGAAAAGTGGGATGTTCTAATGTAACCCAAGATGGAATGTTAAAATAAGTTATGAACTTATCTAGTGACTCTACGCAGTAAACCATGATGAAGAAAACAAAGAAGGAGAGAAGAAATATTCTTACAAAGATTTAAAGATTCATCAAGAACTAAAGACAGAAAAGAAAACGACCGCACGAAAGCAAAAAATATAGCAGCAGAATCAGAAGTGAGTGGTAAAAAATGATCAAAGTTTTTACTGCCCTTTTTATAAGATGCATCGAAAACTGGGAAAAGTAAAGAATAAAGAGAACGATGTTTAGGTTTACGGCGGATACCAAGGGAAAAGACGAAGATACGCCGTAAAATTTCGTTGAAATTTGAAATATTCACAAAATTTCCATTCGCACCCAAAATCATCAACCGAGTACATAAAATTCACAAGTATGGAAGGTATACAGCAAAACCATAGAGCCCGAGCTACTGCAAAGACATAATATTCCACACTTTTGCATTAACTTCAAGTATCAAACATTGAGGGCTTCTGTTGATACCAAAATTTGCCATCCTACATGGACCAATTATAAGCCAGCACATGCCATCCTATGTGGCATAAATCAAAATCAGCATGATAGAAATGCCTGACCAACAAGGAAGCCCGACCAACATAATTACCCGACCAACTGGGAAGCTCGACCAACATTGTTTACCGACCAATTGGGAAGCCCGACCAATGGCAGAAAAGTCATTATGTACATCCAACCAGGAGACAAAAGTCTTACAGCCTGTATTGCCTATGAAGCGACAACATTCATATAATTAATGCTCATTATGTATTGATGTAAATGCTTAACCGTGGCCATTCCCATATCCTTGCAGAGTGAGATAAGAGGGTCATCTTCATGGTGAGAGGATCTTGGTCCCACGCATCCCTCTCGAGAGCGCTTCGACCGTCGTCGACGATGTGTGAGGTGAAAAATGTAGAGAGATAGAGTCTCCAGTCTATTTTACTCAAAACAGATAAAAGAAGGTGGAGCAATCCCGAACGATAGCATCCAAAGATATACTGATACATACCAAACAAAAAATGATTCAATTAGGGTTCGGAGGATAAATTAAGGAATGGGAAGGTGTTAGGCACCCATTTCGCCCTTGCGATCTCTCATGGATTGTTGTTATTTTCCTCTATTTCCCCGTGATATGTGTGAATGTGTATATGTAGTGGAGATAAGAATCATAGACTTGTATCATGGAGGATATAAAGCGAGTCATGCATAGGAATGTTCCTAAAAGTAATATTAGAAAATTGGATTTACGTTATTATCCTTGCGTTGATCATTAGAATGGAATGATAACACATGTGGAATAATACGCCACTTAGAACAAATATATGTATATGTACATATATGGAATCTAAAAGAATTAAGTTAAAGAATTGGAAAAATAGAAAATTGGAAAAATATAGGAGTCGAGTCTCGAGTTTTACCCCGAAACGCCTACGTAGCCTATAGAGGCATCGAAGTCCACGTAGTTCGCATGCAAAATGATGGGTGGGAATTATCCCATAAATCCAACCGGGAATTTCTCTTATATATGTGTGTGTGTGTAAAAAAGTGTTTTAGTTATGGGAAAAGTATGAGAATTCCTGTTTGGAATTTATGAGCAAACCCTATTTTTCTTATTTTTTGGACTTTATTTATATGAAAATAAGAGATGTGCAATAATACTAAATAAAAATTATATTAGGATATGTGAGATGGAGAGAATAAAAGTGCTAAGTAATAAAATAAGTTAATGCGAATTTAGGAGAATTTGAAGAGAGAGTTGAGAAAGTTGGACCTTCTAGATGATCTTTAGCTTGATCTTGAACGTTGGAGAGAAGCCCTTGCACTTGGGTGATGATGAAGAGTATTTAATTCACCAAGTTTGATGAAAAAGATGATGAAAAGTGAATGTTGGAAAATGATATGGATGTGGAAATCACTCTGACTTCAAGAGAGGTTTTCTGAGTTCGCTGAGAGTGATGGATTTCAGATCTTGGGTCTTTTTTGCAATGAGGTTAGGCCTTCCTTTTTATAGTCCTAGGGAATTTTCGATCGGTATAGTCATGGTCCTGCCAATCGGTAGGTGTTTTTAGGCACACTGCCGATAGGCAGGATTTGGAACCTGCAGTTTGACAGTCTCTTTCAAGTTCCTTAAAAAATGGTCGTAAGATGGAAACCGTTGATCCAAATCATGCACGGGGTGAACCTCTACAAAGGTACTTTAGATACCTTTGAAATTCCTTGGGACTACCCCTAGTTCTAGGAGTTTTCTTTGGGACAAATGTTGCTTTGAAACGCTAATCCGTTCTTTAGACAGGGGATTATCGGATGCAAACGGATCCGTCATCCACAATGTTAGTCACAATCGTGCACGGGGAGAACCGTTGGAAAGGTTATGAGATTTACTTCAACATTACAAAGAGTTTGAATCAGTTTGGGGAGTTGACTTTGGTCAATTGGGGCCTGAAAGCGTTCGGTGGCCTTTCTGAGTAAAACAGATCGTTTGTCTACACCTTAATCAGAATTGGGCCCAGAGTGGAGCGTTGGAAATGGGGTTCAGTGCCCTTTGAAGATTCATGTAGTCTCGGTTGATATGAAGAGTCAAATTTGGTCAAAAGGAGTTAGGGAGTGTCCGGTGGCCTCATAATCAAGTTTCGAGCTAAAATGGATCGTTCGTTCAGATCGTAAGTCAGAATCGCACACGGGATGGCCCATTGGAAAGGGGTTTCAGTGCCCTTAAAAAATTCATTCAGTTTCAATCGAGATGAAGAGCTTGACTTTTGGTCAAACGGAGCCTAGGAGTTCCCAATTGCCTCTAGTCAGTACTCGGGGTATGACTTAGGTTTGTAGTGATAAAGGGAGGTTCTAGGTACTTAAGGAGGGGTTAGGGGGTACTAGAATGAGGTGTCTATAGAGCCCATCGACGAGTGATTTTGAAACAAATGATAGTCATCGAATATACACCGTATGATGCCTTTGAAAGAGGATGACCAATTCAGAGGTCGAGGCTGATTCTGAGCACCTGAGGATGAGGATGATCGATTCAGAGGGACGAGAACAATTTTGAGGGATTAAATTATGGTGAACAATTCTACGAGTCGAACTTAATTCTGAGGGCTTAAGTTGAGATGACCAATCCTGCGGGTCGAAGCCAATTCTGATGGCTTAAATTGTGATGACCAATTCTGTGGGTCAAAGCCAATTATGAGGGCTTAAATTGTTGACCAATTCTGCAGATCGAAGCCAATTCCGTGGGCTTAAATTATGATGACCAATTACGCGGGCCGAATCTGAGGGCTTAAATTGAGATGACCAATTCTGCGAGTCGAAGCTAATTCTGCAGGTCGAAGCCAATTCTGAGGGCTTAAATTGTGATGACTAATTCTGTGGATCGAATCCAATTCGGAGGGCTTAAATTGTGATGACCAATTATGTGGGTTGAAGCCAATTTTGTGGGATTAAATTGAGATGACCAATTCTGCGGGTCGAAGCCAATTTTGCAGGTTGAAGCCATTCTAATGGATTAAATTTGGATGACCAATTCTTCTTGTCTAAGCCAATTCTGAGGGCTTAAATTGAGATTACCAATTCCGTGGGTCGAAGCCAATTTTGTGGGCTTAAATTGAGATGACCAATTCTACGGGTCGAAGCCAATTCTAAGAGCTTAGGTTGTGATGACCAAGCCTGCGGGTCGAAGCCAATTCTGAGGGATTAAATTATGATGACCAATTATGCGGGTCGAAGACAATTCCGAGGGATTAAATTGTGATGTTCTCGCGGAACTCTACCGGGGAAATTTCCTCATGATTTTGACTTGATCGAGGGAGCTGATTGTTGGGGAAACTTTTGTATAGTGTAGAGACTTTGCGGGGGAACGAACAATTTGATGCTTATAAATTCCACTAGGGAAGTGATTAGGTGGTCCATGGTTTGGACGCTTTGCTCGGGGAAATTTGAGACTTTTGGGGAATATGAGATAACCTTAGGTTTAGGATACTGTAAGGGTCCTGTAGGACGTTACCGGGGGGAGATTCACTTGGCTTTTGAGAGTTTCGCTGGGGAAATAGGAGTTCCGCTTGAGGGATTGCGAAAGTTTCTTCATGAGAATGTTCTAAATCTTTCCCAGGATTTTTAGGAATTTTCTAAGGAATTTTAAGGGTTTTCTAGTATTTTCTAAGTGTTTTGTAAGAAAATTTAAGGGGGTGCCAGTCGGGATAGTGTGGAGGGTACCATTCGGCAATGGCACAGACTTTTGGATTGCCTCAAGAAGATGGAAGGTCAGTGTCGATCGGAATATGGGGGTGCAGTGCCGATCGGCATGACCCGTGGTTTCTAATAAAAAAGAGGCGAGTTCCCCTCGTTTTCCAAAGCTTCGTACCTTTTCTCTATCTGCTATTTTTTTGTGAGTCATTCTAACATCCCATAACTTAAAAAATGGCAATTTTGTGAGCATTGCGGTACACAGGGAGTGGTTGGTTGTTGATGATTGGGCGAATATGGAGTGTAGGGCTAGGGAGCCTCTTGCTTTGGGGAGTGAGAACTCTTCTGATGCATTTGAGGTAGTTGTGGATGACAGGACTTTACTGTGGGATCCATTGCGTCATCGCCCTTCTAGGGTGGTGAACCATGGTGGTTATGTAAGTATAAAATGACTTTTGGCATTCCCTTTTTGGTGATTTGCTTTTTTCTTGGATTTTGACAAGGTTTTTCTTTGACAGTTTGACATTTCTTTATCGACTGTGCGTGCCCGCGGGATGATGAGGCTTAAGGATGTCTGGGATCACCTTCCACCTGTGGTGTATTGGGTAGTATCGTCAGTAGTATTTGGGAGGCTGGCGTTTGTGTTGGATGAGATTCCCCGTTCGATGGAGGTCTTATGTTCTTTGTGGGAGAGGTGATGGGAGACTACCCATACCTTCCGTTTTGGTTTTAGGGAGATGACTGTGACTTCCATAGATGTGAAGTAGCTACTGGGGCTGGATTGTGAAGGATAGCAGATAGAAGTGGATCGCTCTTTGCGGGTGAGGCCGGTGGCGGTGCGGGCGAAGCTTGGTGATCCGGGGAGGATAATATCTGGGGACTCTATCCGTTTGTCACTATTGAGGGATGTTTTGATGGGTAGGGTGATTGATGCAGAGGACGGGTTGTAGGTGAGGCAGATGACCCATCTATTTATTTTGCAGGTGTTGAGGGAATTTCTGGTGGCGGCGAGCGGAGACGTTGTCCACTTATGGTTTGTGCCATACTTGAGGATGTTTTTTAACATACCTCTCTATGATTGGGGGATCCCGACTTTAGCGAACCTTTATTTTTCTTTGTAACACATACAAATATATATGCAATGTAATGGAGTTTTTTATTATCTTCTATTAGTAATGAATGAGTGCATGCATATGCAATTTTTACTTTGCTGCTGAGACCATAAAAAGAAATATTTTTGGAATTTTAAAGGAAAGTTTAAAATGAGAAATTATATAAAGATGGAAGGGGATTTTGAAATTCTGTTAAGAATATCAATTTATTTTTATTGAGTTTTCTCATTTTGACAAAAGAGGAAAAATGGAAGTTTCTAAAACAGGAGTTTGCCAATCGACAAGCCTTTTGTCCTGCCTATTAGCAGGTCATTCCTGTCCCATCAATTCAAAGATTTGATTAGTACCCACTTTAGCCTTTGGTACCTTGTGGGGAAGCATTCCCTCCGATTTGTGCAAGGGTTGTGTCTTTTGTAAGGGTTTTCAAGTAAGTATTTTCATCACACCTTCACATTCTAACTTTCTTATTCGATGAGATAGCTCTTCCATGGTGAGTTTGCAAATACCTCGAGACTTTGGTGGTAATGTGCTCCTACAACGTTGACTATGATGATTTCAACATGCGTTGAGTCTCTTTATGGAGTAATCGGCCCATAGAGTGGAACATGCTGATGGCGGAGGTACAATTTTGGTACCTCGAAGATCATGTATTCCGCTTTGGCTTGGAAGAAGTCTCTCCGACTTATGAGGAATTTTCTATCATGATGGGAGTGAATCCTAGTGCGACAACTGCTATGCCTAAGTTTTCTAGGTCTCCTCGGGAGTTATTGGCTGGACTTTTCTGCATCTCGCCCTCGACGGGTAGATATTTAGTTACCGGAGGAATGCTTTCCCTTTGTTGGTTCTATGATCTGTGCATTTGCAAGAGGTTGGTGATGCTGGATATGCCGGACCCATTGTTCTGGGCTTGGTTTCAAAATTACTGCTGATAACTGGGGAACTACTATTGGACCCAAAACTTGCAGCCATTACTTCAAGGATGTCACACGGTCACAATCCTGCGACGGTGATAATGGCGGAGACTTTGAATGGCCTGGATGCCGGGTGAGAAGGTCATTCTGACGTTTGAGTGGTATCCCCGTGATGTTGTTCATGTGGTTGTCTGAAAGATTATGCCCGGTGACTCCTCCGAAATAGCCTTTGTCGACTGTGCCCAACTTCTTTTCACCCCATTTCATCAGTGTTGGCCTGGATATCGAGAGCTGGGAGAACTGGTTTGTGGAGCATAGAGCCCTAAGTCTGCATTGGTCAATGCCTTGGTGGGGACAGTTATTTCCTATTCTAGAGCTAGGGTAATACGCGTACGTTCGGTTGGTTTGTTTTAGATAGACCTCTTTCTATTTACCTTAGCGGCTTCTAAGCCAATTTGGTTGGGAGTAGGTTGTGCCACCTCGGACACTAGATTTCTTTTCGATAGAAGATATGATAGAGTGTCTGCGCATGAATCTTGGATCTTTATGGGAGAGTCGACATCCGTTGACCTATCCTTTTCAGTCTATTGGGAGAGTCTGGTATATCCCCGGCGATTATATGAAGTGGTTGTGGAGAAGAGTAGTCAAGAAGATGTTAGTAGTGGAGACTGGACAAAAATGTCTTGTCTTATCCGATACCATAAAGGGATGTGTTGAGGTTTTTTCGAGGCTAGTTCGAGCTTATCAGTCTATGGAGTGTCTGCGGCACTCTATTCAGGCAGGGGAAGTTTGGGGATCCAACGATGTAGATGATGATGATGATGGAGTGTCCTCCTCTAGTAGCTATGGGTAAGATTCTTGGGGGGAGCTTGTTTTGTAATGGGGAATAAATTTGGGAATTTACTTGTCTTTTTCTGAAAGTAGGGGGAAGGGAGTTATCCGTTCCTTTTCTTATGTAACTGCACTGTAATTTGTTTTTAGTGAACTAAACAAGTTTTTGACCACCCAACTGTGCCTTTTGATGAATTTTGTATTTTGAATTATCTATACCGATTGCTTTGGCACGCATAATCCTTTTGTTCAAGTACATGTTAGAATGAACTGTCATCCTCGAAGATAAGAAAATAATTGGTTTTTGTGAAAAAGAAAGGGTCGTGCTCATGTGAGCTGTATGAGCTGCCTACGTACCTCTATTTTTTTTAAAGATTCTATTTTTCTATAAATGGCTTTTATAGAGGATTAGTACCACGCAGTTCTGGGTAGAGGGAAATAAAGATTTTTTTTAAATAGAAGGGAGATGAGAAGAGTTATTGCGCGGCGAGATTTTGGACTAGGGGTAGAACTTTTTTAAACGGTTCAGGTTGATTGGGCGTGCCATTTCCTCCCCGTCGAGGTCGGTAAGCACAGTGGTGCCGCCAGACAATATCTTCTACACGGTGTATGGGCCACTCCAATTGGGCTTGAATTTTCCTCTGGGGTCCCAGATGGGCCCTACTATTTCTTTGAGGGCTAAATCCCCCTCTCGGACACCGCGATCCTTCACTCTCTTATTGATTGATCACTCTATAAGGTGATGGTACCCTTTTATGTGATATATAGCTTTCGATCTCCTTTCATCTAGGAGGGTTAGCTTGTCAAGATAACTTTGGTACCAGTCTTCTTCACTGACCTTGCTTTCAAGGATGGCGCGTAACGAGGGTATTTCTAGATCCAAGGGTAGGACTACTTCCATGCCATAGACTATAGAGTAAGGTGTAGCACTAGAAGAGGTTTGGATTGAGGTTCGTTAGTCCTAGAGGGCGTAAGGGATTTGATCGACCCAATCTCCATGGCTTTCGATCATCTTGCTAATGATGGCTTTGAGGTTCTTATTGGCTGCTTTAACTTCACAATTGGTTTGAAGTCGGTAGGGAGAACATTTGTGTCTCTGAATCCCATACTCGTTGACCACTTCTATGACTATTTCCTCGAAGTGCAACCCGTTATCTGACACTAGTTCGTGCGGGACCCCATATCGATAGATGATGTTCTTCCTGATGAATTTTGCCACTTTGTTGGCATTCAAAACTGCGTATGACTCGGATTTGACCCATTTGGTGAAGTAATCAATGGAAACTAGGATGAATTCATGCCCATTAGAAGCCTTGGGTGTAACCTTACCTATGATGTCGATGCCCCAGGTGGAGAATGACCAGGGAGAAGTCATGTTGTGTAATTCTTGCGGAGGCAGGTGTTGAAGGATGGAAAACTGTTAGCATTTGAGGCTTCTCTGGACATAGACAGTGCAATCCTAGATCATGGTGTTCTAGTAGTAGCCTTATCGGATGAACTTCTTGGAAAGCATGTGACCGTTCAAGTTTGGCCCGCATTCAACACTTTGGATTTTCTGCATTATCTCTTCAATGTCAGCCCCTGCGATGCAGTGTAGATGGATTCCATCAAAGTTTCTCTTGAACAGTGCTTTGTAACAGATGATATATTGGGTGGCTAGTCTTCGTAAGGTTTCTCATTCTTTCTTGTTGGAACCCTCGAGATACCTACCATTCTTGAGGAGGTTCCAGATATTATAGTACCAGCAATTGGCTAGCTCGGGATCTTTTTTGGTGATGAGCTCAATGTGCTAGTCGTGGGTTGGTTTATCTTGCTTTTGAACTCGGAAGGGGACCATTGTTATTCCTCCGGGCATGTTGACCATGGAGGCCAAGGCAGTAACGGTATTGGCTAGGTTATTCTTTGCTCGAGGTAGGTAGTGGAAGGTGATATCTTGGAATTAGGAGTCTAGTTCTTCTAAGTGGGCATGGAAGGTTGGAGTTTCTCGTCCTTAACTTTCCATTTTCTGATCACTTGATCGATGATGAGGGTGGAATCCCCGTAGACATCTAGGAATTGAATACTTTTCTTGAGAGTAACTTTAGGGCCTACCGTACACGACTCGTATTCAGTCATGTTATTGGTGCAGGGGAAATCCAATTTGATAGCGATTGAAGTGTACGAGTCATTTGGGGAAATCAGAAGTATCCCAATGACATATCCCTTTTTATTAGTAGCGCAGTCAAAGAACATTTTCCATCGAAGGTTGCATTGAGCAGCGCACATGATATTTTCGTCTGGGAATTCAGAGATCCAAACATCAACTTCTTCCATGTGGTAGTCAGCGAGGTAGTCAAAGTTGACTCGTCCTTTCACGGATTTCTGCATGACGTACACGATATCAAACCTGGCTAGGAGCATTAACCATCAAGCGATTCGGCGGGATAAAGAGGGTTTCTCAAGAAGGTACATAATGGGTTCCATTCGAGATATAAGTTTGATGGGAAAGGCGAGCATGTAGTGTCGCAACTTTTGGGTGACCCAAGCAAGTGCGACACATGCCTTTTCCAAAGCAGTGTAGTAGATTTTGTATCCAGTTAATTTATGACTGGCGTAATAGATGGATCTTTCTTTTCGGGAATCTTTAAGGTATTGGCCTAGCAAAGCCCCAGGTAAAGTTTCGATTATGGTTAGGTTTAGGAGCAAGAGGAGACCAGACTATACTAGCATGAGTACCGGTGGTTGGGTTAGATATTGTTTGATTAAGTTAAAATCTTCTTAGCAGGCCTTGTTCCAAACCTTGGTTGAATCCTTTCGGAGGAGTTTGAAAATAGGTTCGCGAATGGAAGTTAGTTGGCAGATTAACCGGCTGATGTATTACAATTTCCCAAGGAAACCACAGACTTCTTTCTCCATTCGGGGAGGTGGCATCAAAAGTATGGCTTTTAGCTTGGCAGGATATGCTTCTATCCCCTTCTCACTGACGATGAATCCCAATAGTTTTACCTTTGTAACGTCAAAGATGCATTTATGTGGATTGAGTCTCATCTGATACCGTTGCAATCGTTTGAAGAAGTTTCAGAGAGTGGGAACATAACTTTCTCTTGTTTTGGATTTGATAATCATATCATCCACATAGACCTCGACTTATTTGTGAACCAGATCATGCAGGATGGTTGTGGCAGTCCTCTGGTAGGTAGCCCGAGCATTCTTGAGTCAAAATGGTATAACAGTGTTGCAAAAGGTTCCCTATGGTGTGATGAACACAGGTTTTTCTTAGTGATGTGGGTGCATTTTGAATTGGTTGTATCCGACAAACCTGTCGCTGAATGACTTGAGAGCATGACTGACTGTGTTATCCGTGATCATGTTGATATTAGGTAACGGATAATCATCCTTTGGAGAGGATTTGTTAAAGTCCCGGTAGTCTACACACATCTGAACTTTCCCTCCTAATTTCGGTACAGGCACTATGTGGTCCAACCATGTGGGATATTCTATCACACGAACGAAGCCTACATTCAGATGTTTGACCATTTCTTTAACTTTGAGTGACCATTAGGTGCAGAGCTTTCTCAACTTTTCTTTAAGCGGCTTGTAATCTGGAAGAGTGGGGTCTCATGTTGAGTTATTTCAGGATCAATACCAGGCATATCATCATAGGACCATGCAAAGACATCCACGAATTCCTTCAATAATTCTTCGAGTTGTGTGAGCTCATGCTCGTCAAGTGTTTCCCCTATCTTAATCTCGCATAGTTGGCTACTGGAACCGAGGTTAACAACAATAGTTTCTTCTTCATTAACTTGAACGCGATTATGTTGTTTGTTATTAACCTTATTTAGATCAGTTAAGAATTATTCATTTGCAAAATCATCATCGTCAAAAGTTTGATTAAAATCTAAACAATTAATGTAAGGCATAGAAAGATACTCAAAATATTCATTTATTTCATTGATAGGAAAAACAGGACTGAGAACCCCATTAAAGGAGGTCGTGATTACATTAGAGCAAGGATAGACAGCAGAAGAAGATATGGGGTAAACATTGGGTTTAGTTGGGATTTCAACAGGTAGAAATGGCGCAACATGCCAGTTGATGTTACATCCCGTATTTATGACGATTTAAATAATTATGTGATTAATTATTATTATGGGAATAAGTATGCGATTAATTATTGTTGTTGGATTAATTAAATTAAAAAGTGAGAAATTAATTTGTTATTAATCTGGATTAAAATAATTATTAAATAGCATGCCAAGGGTTAATACTCATTGTTGAGAATTATTGAATATTACTGTGTGATATGTAATATGGAATTATGATATTTGATAAATTATCGGAAGTGAGAAATATGGCAGTTGTAATTTAAGTCTGTCACGCGTGTGAGTCGCATCGGGACTAATTGAATGGAATAAAAAGAGAATTTATTTTTATTAAATCGTATGTTCATTTCGAGTGTGCCGTTGAGTACGGAAGGGTCGAGATAGTGAAAATAGTATACCCAGGTGTTTAGTTTGGGTCCCGGGGTGATTTTAGGCCTAACCGGCGCCCCGTAGGGGTAGTTTTGTAATTTAGATTTTTGGGCTAAACTAATGGACGAAAATTGGGATTAATTATATCAGCTAAGGACATTCCATTAGGGTTAAGAGTGACAAGAATTTAGAACGGCCATGGAGGGTGTGAGGGAGAACCAAATTCCAAGTGAAAAGGGTCAAATCATCATCACCTTGCATAACCGTGACCACCAACGCGTAGATCGAGAAGAGAGGAACGCGCACATACCAACATCACCAACGGATCAGACCGTCATATTCGAGGCAAGTGTTTATTACTTTCTTTCTTTTAGCAATAATAATACTCATGTTAGTCTAGGTGGAATTAACCATGATTTATATGTTAATTGGGTGAAAATTGGAGATTTAAATTATGATTAAGGATTGGTTTAATTAGTGGATGGAATTCCTTCATGTATGTAGAGGATTAATCACGAAATTTGATTATATATTGATGAACGAATATGGATTGAATAGGTTCTTTAATTGAAAATTTGGAAACTAGGGTTTATATGAATTGATTTGGGGATTTCATGTAATTATGATGATTAATGGCGAATTAAGGATCCTAGGATGATAGAAATGATCTACAACCTGTTAGGGGTTGGTGGGTATTGATGATGAGTTGTTGGGGATTAAATTTTAGAGGTTTTTAGGTTTTAAAATGGAGGAAAAACGGTGAAGTTTGGTGAAGAAGACGAATAGTGCAATCTTGCGCGAAGTCGCGTGAAGTGGTTCAAACGAGATAGGGATCTCGCACGCAGTGGTTCGAACAACATTAGAAGTCATTCGAATGACATGTCTTCGGGTTCGAACGACATGTCTTCTTGTTCAAACGACATGTCTTCTTGTTCAAACCACATGTCATTCTTGTTCAAACCACATGTCATTCTGGTTCAAACCACAAGGTGAATTTTTGGGAATTTTCTTAGAGCCCAGTTTGGAGTTTATTGGTTTATTGGAGTGAGAGAAACTACCAAATAGTAAATTCAAATAAGAAGGAATTTCGGGAAAAGTATGTGGGAATTAATACTTTAATTATTTCGGTATAGAGAGAATGTACCTTGGAGATTACGAGAGAGATAATAATCTAATTATTTATACTATACGTAGTAATGAGGTTAAAATATGTTTGGGGAGTATATATGTAGGTTGGAGAAATACCTATAAATTATAATAGGATGTGTGTATGCCTATTATGTGATATTATTATTAAGTGTACTAATGGGTGATAACCCGGGGGACAAAGATGATTATTGTTTGGCGCACTAATGGGTGATAACCCGAGGATGATGGATTAATATTGATAGGTGCATTAATTGGTTCTAACCCGGGGATGCAATATTCTATTGTTGGGCGCACTAATGGGTGATAACCCGGGGGTGCTGAATTTTTACTGATAGGTGCATTAATGGGTGCTAACCCGGGGATGCAATATTCAATTGTTAGGCGCACTAATGGGTGATAACCCAGGGGTTCTGAATTATTATTGATTGGTGCATTAATGGGTGTTAACCCGGGGATGCATGATTTTCTGGAGATATGCACTAATGGGTCTTAGACGGGGGTGAATGATTAGTGTATATATATATGTATAGGGATGATGTGACTTTATATATATATGGACTTGTGAATATTGCAACTGTGTGAAATTAGTAGACCTGGTAATAATAATAATTATTACATTGCATCAAGAGGTCTTAACCTAAAGGTGCAGGATTATGGTATATATATAGGGATGATGAGACTATATATATGTATGAGTGTACTTGGGTAACTTTATACTTTGTGAGACTAGTAGATAAAAATGAAAATTTGAAGTAAAATGACCGTAGTAAATAAAAGATTAACCATTTAAACGGTGAATAATGAAATTTAATATGTGAGATAAACTATCTGAATATCGTATTGTATGGGTGATACGGGAATACTAATAGTGAGCATAGTTAGTATTTATATGATTTCTTAGTTAGACGGGAAGTATAACTAGGGGGAGATTAGATGTACGTTAGGTGTGCACAATAGACGAGAGGTGAGAAACTCATGTGAAAGTTTAATAACTAACATGCGTATAAGACTTGTTTTAAGAACGAGTTTTAAATACTTGCTAAAACATTTTTACACATTGGGCTCTGACCCGTTTCTTGTATCTCTTCTCTCTTTTGCTATATATATGTATTATATCAGGTGCTCAGCCACAGGAGTATCATATTTAGAGATTTGGATTACTTGACGTGCTACAGCTGTTGTGGAAGATGTAGGTCCTTGCAGTAGACGCATCTACCCTTTCCATTCAGTTTCATCTAGACTTCTTGTTTAGGGCATATGTCGCCCACTTCTAGTTCTTTCCTCTGAGATATTGTATTCAGTTTATTTGGTGGTTTGGAGTTTTGAACTGAGAGTTTTACTCAGTTTTATTTATTGCAGTACTTGATTCATGTTCAGTATTTATTTACATTCCGATGTGTGGTGAATGGTTTATATTTTGAAATTTAATAGAAATGCCTTTACTTGGTTTTACTAAATTGGAAATGTTTTGACACCTAACTTAATTTTATATTAGGTGATTAATATTTTAAATAGTTTTTTTGACAGTGATGCTGAGAATGAACCAACTGAATATCCTGTTTTAAATTGGTAGATGACTAATCACCCTATATTTAATTGGGTGGGGTGTCACAGTTGAGGAGAGGTGTATCAGCAACTTTAATCAGGTGGGATGGATCCAGTGATGTAGTGTTTGAATGAACCATGCAAAGTGTCAACCCCAATGTCCGTAAGTCAAAAAAAATCCTCGGAGTCACTTCCCTCGGAATATGTAGTATCTTTGATGAGTGGTTGTACATGGTGTTGGGAACTTTCGGCCCATGGGTAGCTTTCTTGGAAAAAGATCTCCAGTCCAAGCTTCATCTTCTTGTCTGTATGGTCATACCATGGTTTCGAAAAGCCACAAAAGGGCAAGTCCTCACCCTCTTTAATTAATTTCCCATTCAAGGACTCACCTTGGATAATCTGGATTCATTCTAGTCTTCTCCTTGGTTGAGACTGGCAGATCATTCTGAGCTCTTGTTTTAATTGTTGATACCCCAAACCATTAGTGCCTTCATTCAGTGATATTACTCACACACACTCAAAGTGGACGTAGGGAAGATTGGTTGAACCACTAATATTCAAGTTTTCATCCTCTTAACCTTATGTCCTTCTACATATTTACATACATTTATATATATATATATATATATATATATATATATATATATATATATATATATATATGCTGGAAACAACACCACCAGGTAAGGTGTTGACAAGTGAAAACAATGGCAGCACATGAGTATATATATATACATATATATATATATATATATATATATATATACACTAGGGTATGCCCGTGCCTGAAGGCACGACACAAATTTTTGAAAGTGTACATCCGTTATTGGACCATACATCGTATTTAATTCGCAACAGTAATAATACTTCGTCTTGGACCCCGTATAATACGTCATAATGGCACGAAAAAAATTGGACATCATTTTTTAATAAAAACTTGACGAATTAATCGTGTCATTAGGTACAATGACACAATTATATTTTCAAAAAAAATATTGTTTATACTAAAACTTTCGTAGAGTGTTTATTGAAAAATGATATCAAGTTTGTTTTGTAAATATAACTAACGTTAACTTTTCTTAAAATAAATAAAGAAACAATTTTTTTTATTCACGTTTATTTCAATAAAAAATTAATATAAACATCAGAATTGACGAACATTTTTTCTCTACGTATGGACTTGATATCACCTATATAACAAAGTGGGGGTGATGGGGTAGATAGGATGGGATGGGATGTAAAAATGAGACTAAAGAGAGTTGGTGACAACCCGCGGGAGTGGGCTGTAAAAGATTTAGTATTTTAAATAGATCAAATTTGGTGAATATTATTAATGCAAAATAAGTATAAAAATTAAATATTATAAAAATAATGTAAAACATGGGAATCTACCCTTGAGACAACTCAATTACTCTTACAAACTGGGGAAATCTCCATAAAATTAAAATTATGTTATATTAAAAAAAATATTAAAATGAACGTTAATAAAAAAAAGTTTCGTTATTTATTTTAAAAAATGAATGTTATTTTTATTCAAAAACAATTTCATTTTATTGTTATTGAACAAAAAAATTAATTGTCACCAAGAAAATTATTTTTATTGAACAAAAAAATTTAAAATATGTTTTAATAAAAATTCAATGAATTAATTGTCTCATCAGGGGTGGCGTTTTTTACTTAACATTAATACAATGACACAATTAATTCATAATTTTACTCGTATAATTCGTGCCAAATAGTATTTTAATGGGTGTGAAAAATTAAAGTCAAAATTTAATTTCTTACAAAAAATACATTTTTTTAAAACAGTTATGTTTTATAAAAAAAATTATAAAACAAAGTATAAAAAATATATTTTTTAAAAAACTTATGTTTCATAAAAATTTGTAAAATCAAAGTTTCGTAAAAAATATAGTTCATACAAAAATTTTGTCCAGTGTTTATACAAAATATTTTAAATGAAATCTCTCCACCTAGGCCAACCCATAAAAATCTGACTACATAGGCCAACCCATCAAATCCAGAAAAAAGTTCTCTAGCAGCATCCAAAGAGATAAATATAAAAACTGGGATAGATATAAATTCTCCTTACAAAGATCATATACAAAATTGAAAACTGAAAAACAACCAATCATATACATATACATTCCGAGAGTAGTAAATATTTGGAAAACGTGAACCGTCAATGTCTTGGAAAAAAAACTTATATGGAGACCCATTTGATGAATTTTGTAAACTAATACCCATTTACCCATTTACAGACTAATACCCATTTACATACTAATACCCATTTACCCATTTACAAACTAATACCCATTTACCCATTTACAGACTAATACCCATTTACAGACCGATACCCATTTACCCATTTACAGACTAATACCCATTTACCCATTTACAGACCCATAAATAAAGTATGGGTTTGAAAGGATAAAATATTTATAACTTGAGTTCAAACTAATACCCATTTATAGACAATTGACAGATTTTATAACTGTTGAAACCGACATGCGCCCAGCTCCCATGTGACAGATTTTGTGTGCTTACCTGGAAGAAAGAAGTCCAACAGATTTGACATTATTGTAAGAAAGAGTTAAGAACGGACATAGAAGAAGAAATAACCCCTATGTGGTCGGAGTTATGTTCAGAGGCTAGCAGTGAATTAATGTTACTATTTGTAGCATTGTGAGCAGAAAAAAAAAACATAAGACTTCTCCCTCTACCTGGGCTCGGTCAAAAAAAGTAAAAAAAACTCGTCAAACTTGAACCATGAAAAAGCTATTGACACTAATACGATTTTTGATCACTCTGATTGATGGCAACGTACCTGGGCGTGTAGAACTTGTGAGTGATGAAAATCATAGTAAGGAGATAATGACCGAATTTAGCTCAATCAAACATAAATATAAACAATAAAAACCCCACTTCAACTCAAGCATATGGAAAAAAATATATACCTTAATTTGTGACCTTGATGGAGCTTGGAGAGAGGGGAAAGTTGATTTTGATGAGTATGGAAGAACCAAGGAGAGTTTGAAAATGTCATTATTTATGTCATTTCACAGCAGAAATTATTAAACGACTATGAAAACAAAGAGACTATTAAGTATTAACAAAGAAAGAGAAGCAAACTCCCTTTAAGATCTGTATCTAGTTCATGGTACTGGACAATAGAGAGAGAAGCAATATCGTGAGAGAGAAGATATGGGTTTATGCTGAAAATTGGATTTGAATTAAATGGGAATGATTTGAGTTTGTAGGTGATGGAAAGTACCGTCTCTTGAGCCTTGTGCTCTGACTCCTCGATTAGTGGGCGGATGAGAGACAACAAAAGAGGGTGGGAGATTGAGTCATTTACCATTGGATAAATGAGCAGTGAGAGACAGAGAGGTACGGATAAAAGGTATTTGTGGGGATGATGAGACATCTCGAACCAACCACCCACTTATAATGTTTCTCGATCCACCCATAATATCTAATTTCAAATCCCAGCCCTTCATTTCTGGCTTAGTTGGCGTTGATCTCAACCCTTAAATGTCTTACATGTTTATTGAACAGTAAAAACACCATTCCTCCTTATTTTATATATATATATATATATATACTCGTGTGATGCCATTGTTTTCACTTGTCAACACCTTACCTGGTGGTGTTGTTTCCAGCATCATCATTTTGGCACTTTCTGTGAGAACGAGAAGCTATCTCTTCCTCTTTTTCTGCTTAACCTCACTGGAGACTATAGTGGTGAACCAGGCCTTACCCCTTTTGTGGAGGTTTTTCACCATTGAAAGATGTACTTTAAGGTATTAAGATTATCTTCTTCACAAGCTATTTAGTTTTAATATGGCACCAGAGTTACCACCACCTCCTCCACCTTCTAGTGCTGGAGGACCTAGTTCTAGCCAAGCACCACCCCAGTCCGAAATAGCTGAGGTGGCTGCAACCTTGAGGTCTTTGACTGCAACACATCAAGTAATGAAGGATCAATTTTCACAGCTCAGTCAAAATATGATGAGGCCACCAGGGACCTTACCGGAGATGATTACTCCGACAGCTGTTCAACCCCATCCTGAAGCTAGGGGACCACCCCAGGCACCGCGAAAAGACCAACCGACCCCTCAGCGGAGGAGGGATGTTGTTGACCCTAGTCATTTACGTCTGGGGAGGAAAGGAAACCCTTTCCATGAGGATAGGTATGATGATATGGAGGCAGAGGATTCTCCAGAGGACTGTTGGGAGCCGTATGAGGTTTCGAATAATACGGTATGCCCTATCCAATAGAGTCGAGGTTGTGGGGGAAGAAGAGATGGTGGTGCCCAATAAAGAGGATCATCTTTTGATCGCTTGAGCTGAGGGTCGGCCTTTGAAAGGCTCTCCCTAGTAAATGACCTAAGATAGAGGCCATCCATGTCACGAAGTGCCACTGGCTCTTAGAGGGGAGATGGTGAACATCAGCCTCATCATGGCCGGCCTCATCAAGGCTGAGACTGTGGTCAAGAGGTCAACAACTGACATTGTGCAGCGACAGGGGAACCCTCAGTCCACCCCTTGGAGATGGTCGGGGACAACCTCGGCCAGGCCGACGTTGCTAAGCCATGGAATGAATCTATTCAACGTCTTGAAGAAATGATAAGGGACCTCAATAAAAGTTGATACCCACTACAAAGAGGGTTCTCAAAGGGCTCCCCAGTTGTGGCAAAGATAGTGAACTTCCTAGCCCCTCCTAAGTTCAAACCGTATACGTTGTCTCCCAAGTATGATGGTAGTACCAACCCTATGCATCATATTGAGTTGTACCGGTCTGCGGTACACATTTATTTCATCCCAGATGAGATGAGGTGTCAGGCCTTCTCTAGGACTTTAATGGGAGTTTCACATATTTGGTTTACCTCTCTTTCGAAGCACTATGTTGAGATCTTTAAGGGCTTAGCTGAACGGTTTATTCACAATTTTTTTTTTGGGTTAAGGCCTCAGAAGAAGACCACTCATCTGTTGTACATCAAGAAAATCAAGAACGAGAGCCTAAGAGACTACATTGCTAAATTTAAGAAAGAAATATTGGAGGTTGAAGATTATGAAGAGAATATAGTTATGACTGCCCTCATCGAAGGACTCGATAATGGGAAGTTATTGTGAAAGCTTACTGAAGACCCTCCCAAGTCCATGGAAGAGCTTTTAGCAACGGTAGGAAGGGTCATGAACACTACAGAGGTTATGGATGCAAAGTATGAGGATGAGGACGGAAGTCGAAGGGGGAAATTCAAAAGGAAGAAGGACAGAAAAAGGAGGTCTGCAGACGATAAGTTTGAACACTATACTCCTCTAAATGTGACTTGCGAACACATCCTCAATGAAACAAAAAATGATCGGTCCTTGAGATGGTCGAAGAAGTTTAAGGATCCTTCACATAAGAGGAATAAGAATCTATGGTGCGAGTTCCACCAAGACCATGATTATATGACTGACAAGTGATTCGCCTTAAAGGATGAGATTCAGAAGATGTTGAAGTCTGAAAATATAAGGAAGTAAGTCGACAGTAAAGTTCCTAAGAGGGGAAGAGATGACCATAAAAAGAAGAAAAAAGATAGATGTCGAGAAGATCCCCCAGTAAGAAGAGGTGATGACTTAGATGGTGATGATGAGGACGATCCTGACCTCTCACCAAAAGATGACAATGCCCATGTGAATAGGGTTGGTATTATCTCCTTTGGTGTTTACACCATATGTGGAGGACTAGTAGGGGGTGGCTCCGAAGTAAATGACCGTAAAGCTCATGTGGCAGGGGCTAAGTTAGTGACAAAAGTAGAGGTTGTGAATTGGGCGTCTTCTGAGGCTAAGCAGAAGAGAAAGAAGGTAGATGTGGATAATCTTATAGTTAGATTCTCCCAACTTGACTTAAATGGTATCCTTGCTCCACACGATGACCCGTTAGTAATTACAACAACGGTGCATGGATGTGAGGTGCAGAGAATCCTAGTCGATGGGGGAAGTTTAGTTGACGTAATGTTTTGGACATGTTTTGAGAGCCTAGGCCTCATCAGACCTAGGCTTGTACCGTATCATCATCCTTTAATTGGCTTTAGCGATGAAAAGGTCCATTAGTTGGGCATGTATAAGATGGATGCTCTAATGGGAGACGAGTGGCCTAAGAGGTTAACCCGAAAGATCAATCTTTTGGTAATGGATGAAAATGTCTTCTCGGCATACAACCTCATCATAGGATGAGTAGCCCTCAAGGAATTTAAGGCAGTTCCATTAAGGGTCCACGAAATGCTAAAATTCTTAACCCCCTATGGGGTAGGGGTAGTGCAAGGTGACCAGACCTCGGCATGAGAATGCTAGTTCAACGTGATGGAAGAGAGGGAGGACCATAAGAGGGAGACAACCACATATAACATTGATAAACTTTATTCAAGGGATGAAACCAAATTGAAGAAGGGAGAGGCCACGAAAGAGGTATAATCCATCGTCCTCAATGTGGATGAGCCAGAAAAAACCGTCCAAATCAGCAAGGCCCTGAGACCCGAGATCAAGGATGAGCTGGTAAAACTTTTGAAAAAGAGGAAAAGTGTCTTCTCTTGGAGCCATACAGACATGCCTGGAAATGACCATAAGATTATGTGCCATAAACTCAATATGGCAGAAGAAGCTAAGATAATCAAGGAAAGATGAAGAGTTTACTCTAGGGAAAAGTATGATGTCATCAGGGAAGAGGTCAGAAAGCTGGAAGAGGCCAAGTTCATCAGAGAGGTCATATACCCTGAGTGGTTATCTAACGCCGTCATCGTGTCGAAGGCTAACATGAAATGGAGGATGTGCATAGATTTCACTTATTTGAACAAGTCTTGCCCAAAAGACAGCTTCCCTTTTCCTCAAATTGATCAGATTGTAGATTCCGTAGTAGGGCATGAACTTTTGAGCTTCATGGATACGTACTCATGGTATAACCAGATTTTTATGGACCCAGAAGACTCAGAGAAAATAGCGTTCATAACTGATAAAGGTACCTATTGCTACAAGTTCATACACTTCAGCTTGAAGAATCCATAGGCCACTTATCAACGTCTTGTAAACAAGATGTTCTAGAGTTAGATTGTCAAGACCATGGAGGTATATGTGGATTACATGTTGACTAAGATCTTGAAGGCCGATACTCATGTGGCCTACCTAAAGAGGACTTTTGACACTATGGACTTATACAAGATGAAGCTAAACCCTACCAAGTGTGTCTTCAAAGTATGAGAAGGAAAGTTTCTTAGATTCATCATCAATCAGAGGGGAATAGGGGCCCACCCCGAGAAGATCAAAGCTCTACTTGAAATGAAGACATCGAGAACTATAAAAGATGTTCAGAGGCTAACTGGAATAGTTGTTGCACTTAACAGGTTTGTCTCCAGAGATACAGACAAGTGTCTTCCTTTTTTCAAAGTGCTTAGAAAGGCCTTTGAAAGGGTTGAGGAATGCGATAAGTATTTTAAAGATCTTAAGTACTACCTCGGATATCCTATTCTCCTATCTCGGCCCATCTTAAGGAAGAAGTTGTATGTCTATTTAGCAGTCTCAGAGTCATCTACAAGTGCATACATAGTTAGGAAGACGAGGGAGTATAGAGACCTGTATACTTCAATAGTAAGGCCCTTCATGGGTCTTAACAGAACTATCCATGGATGGAGAAGTTAGCCTATGCCTCAATACACGATTCCAGGAAGATGAAGCCCTATTTCCAAACCCACTCTATGGTTATCCTCATCGACCCCCACTAAGACATGTCCTCCACAAACATGAGAAGTCGGGCAGATTGATGACCCGGGCCATCGAGTTGGGGGAGTACGTCATCGAGTCGGGCATTTGTAGACTTTGCTGCTGAGTTTATATGGGAAGAGGCTGATACTGAGAATAGTCTAGAGATTGCAAATGAATCAGATAGTTACGTCTTCCAAAATTCGGAAGAGGTTATGTCCAGTAGAGCCAAAAAAATAATAGTTGAGAATGAGGAAGATAGATACCTCTTCAGGCAAAGGATCCTCTCAGAGGGGAATTTATCTTTAATTAAAGATGTCTCGAACCTCTTCATTGATGGATCTTCTTGTGAAAATGGAAGCGGTGCAAGGCTGATACTGTTAGCTCTGGATGGTACCGACGTTGAATATACTCCGAGGTTCAACTTT
Organism: Sambucus nigra; assembly: GCA_949130495.1. Lineage (NCBI taxonomy): Eukaryota > Viridiplantae > Streptophyta > Magnoliopsida > Dipsacales > Adoxaceae > Sambucus > Sambucus nigra. The sequence goes on from OX422207.1 coordinate 184,147,581, forward strand.
GAGGCTTCAAATAATGATTCTGAGTATGAGGCGCTGATAATGGGGTTCTCTTTGTCAAAAAACCTTAGAGTCGGCCCACTCCTACTTCATAGTGACTCGAGGTTAGTTATCAACCAAGTACTTGGAGTATATAAGGCCACGGATGAAAGGATGGACAAATACCTAAAGAGGGTAAGAACGGCACTAGAAGGCTTTAAAGAGGTGAAGATGAAGAGGGTACCTCAGAAAGACAATAGTCGAGACGATGAGCTAGCCAAGTTGGCCTCAGTAATAGGGATAGATATAAGAAGAATGGTACCCATTGAAATCTTACCCCATTCATCCATAAAAAAAGAAGAGGTTGCTAGAATTTGCCTCAATATGAATATGGGAGCCTTATGGATGAACCCTGTAGACACTCCATTATGTTACCGCTTAAACTCTCCTTAGGTCCCTAGCACCTCCCGTCATCACCACAAACCCAGGTCATACCCTGAGTACTGACCTAGAAGCCATCGGGCACTCCCAGGCTCGATTTGACCAAAAGTGAAAGTCTTCAGCTCGAACGAGACTGTATGAATCTTCTAAGGGAACTGGAACCCCTTTCCAACGGTCCATCCCATGCGTATTTTTGACTTACCAAACTGATAAGCAATCCATTTTCCCTAAAACTCAATTGGGAGGCCACCGGGCGCTCTTGGACTCCATTTGACCTAAGTTAAACTCTTCAGCTCTACCGAGAATGAATGAATCTTCAAAGGTAACTAAAACCATTTTCTAACGGTTCAAATCGTGCGTGATTCCGACTTACGGTACGGACGAATGATTTGTTTTACTCTGTTAGATCACCGAATGCTTCCAAGGCCCGGTTGACCAAAGTCAACTCCCCGAACTAGATCAAATTCCTTGGAAAGTCAAAGTAAACCTCCTTAACTTTCTAATGGTCTACCTCGTGTGCGATTCTAACGGACCATGCTGATGAACGATTCGTTTGCGTCCGTCGATTCCCCGTCCAATGGACTGACAAATGCTTTTGATCCATATTTGACCCAATGTCCACTCCTGAAATTGGGAGTAGTCAAAAGGATTTTCGAAGGTTTCTGAATTACATTTCCAATGGTCCACCCCGTGTGCGATTCTGATCAATGGTTTGCGTATCGCGGCCAATTTTCCAAAAAGGCCTAAAAAATACTGTCGAACGACAGGTGACGAACGCTACCTATCGGCACCTGCCGATAGGCAGGACCATGTCTATGCCGATCAGAAATGACCTGGGCCTATAAAAATGAGGCCTTACTTTACTTGAAAAGGAGATCCCAGATATGATAGAGATCACTCTCAGCAAATCCAGAAAACCTCTCTCGAAGTCAACGTGATTTCCACATCCAAATCCCATTCCATCCTTCACATTCTTTTCATCAAACTTGGTGAATTCACCATCCTCCATCATCATCCAAGTCTAAGCGCTGCTCTCCAACATTCAAGATCAAGTTCAAGATCTTCAAGAAGGTCGAATTTTCTCAACTCTCTCCTTAAATTCTCATAATTTCGCAATAACTTGTTTTATTACTCAGCACTTTTAGTATCTCATCTCACACATCCTAATATATTTTTTATTTAGTATTATTGCACATTTCTTATTTTCATATAAATAAAAATCCAAAAAATAAGAAATGGAGGGTTTGCTCATAAATTCCAAATGGGAATTTTCATACTTTGCTTACACTTTTCGCACAACTCAAACACTTTTTCTACACACACACACACACACACACACACACACACATAACAGAATCCCCCAGTTAAAATTATGGGATAAACCCCACCCCTCATTTTACATGCGAACTTCGTGGACTTTGATGCCTCTATAGGCTACGTAGGCATCTCAGGGTAAAACCAGAGACTCGTGTTCTATTTTTACTTTTTCTCTCATTTTTTATTTTCTCTAAATTCCACTATCTTATATTATATATATACATATATTTGTTCTTAGTGGCGTATTATTCCACATGCGTTGTTGTTCCATCATAACGGTCAACGTAAGGATAATCGCATAAATCGTATTCCCCAATATTATTTTTATACCTTCCTACAGATAACTCGCTTGATCGGTTCCATGGTACAAGTCGAGGATTCCTATCTTCAGTATATATACACATGCACACATATCACGGGGAAAATAAAGGAAAATAGCGAAAATCCATGAGAGACCGAAAGGGAAGAATGGGTGCCTAACACCTTCCTGTTTCGTAACTTAGCCTCCAGACCCTTTTCGAATCATTTTTGGTTTCATATGCATCAGTATGTCTTTGGATGCTATCCTTTCGGATGGCGCCCCTTTTTTTGTCTGTTTTGTGTAAAATAGGCTGGCAACTCTAATCTCTCTACATTTTTCACCTCACACAAATAACGTCGGTCGAAGTGCTGCCGAGAGGGACACGCGGGACCTAGGATCCTCCATTGCGCCGCCCGCCCACCACGAGGATCGGGGATGGCCACAGTGGCGACGCGTGGGCTAGACTCTATTTACATGGGTGTTATTTTTGTTTATATTTTCCCCTATTTCCATGTTCCCTCTTTATTACTGATGTGTACCCCATGCTTATGCTCCTATTCATAGACTTATAGAAAATTCTCCATGTACACTTTGCACCATGTGCACCTAGGGTTACATATATCCACATGTTGCATGCATCACCCATCTGTACATGGTGTACCATTGGTACTTATACTTTGCTCCCTGTTGATATAATCAAGAAAAACATTCTCATACGATATTAATAAGAGGATCATGCATGATTCACACGACATCACCAAAGAGCATTGCTATTGACAAAATTTGACCCAGTAACTAGAGGGTCACTTCATGATGGGCGCTGGTCAGGCAGGGTGCAGTTAGCCTCAGCGATATGACTCTCACATTCCATTGGCCAAGTACCTTCGACGTATAATGAACGGTTCCCCTGCATCATACCGCTCGACCGAAGTCATAACCGGAGGTATATCGAAGGGAAATCGTTCACGTACGCCGAGTATATCTAATTTTCTCTCACACGTACCATCCCCACGAGGTATATGGTGGTGGAATTCACGGACACTCAGGTATATCAAATCGCTTGTCCACACATACCGATTGCCCGCAAGAGAAAGACGTATATCGTGGAAGTCACGCCAAAGGGCGGAACCCTTTCCGTTTCACCCAACCAACTGCATACCAGCATATAGGTGTCAATCCTAGGACACACATGTAACATTACCGGTTTCAACCCAAAACTCTGCCGAAATTCTGGGTCGGCCTGCCGCCCGAATTCTCGCGCATTTTCAAAACGGGACCTTGCCCGTGAGCCTGGTCATAAGTCCATCCATAGCTTTGCATATATTACAAACCCAATTTTTTCAGGCTCGGGGCCCATTCAACATTTCACTTTGCATTTATGAGAATTAATACAAGTGAAAACATAATAATTATAATAATCATGCTGAGACCGTCTCCAAAAAGAAAATTTCCTTTTTCTTTATCCGAAAATCCAAAAACATTTTTTACTTTCCTTATCAAATATCCAAAAACATTCCTCCCCTCTTTATCAAAAGTCCAAAAACATTCTTTTCTTTCCATCTCGGAAAAAAAATGTCAAAAAAAATTTCATCCCTTTTTCTAAAAAATAAATTCCATTTTATGCCTTCTCACATCAATCGCAAACCTTTGGCCTGGCTTCTTATTGGCTTCGGTCTTCAGTCAAGTCACCCCGGAGTTCCTTCCGTTCCCCTATTATTCCTTCCGAGTTCGTAATCCATCCACATTCGATGGAGAACACAAATCAAGTACCCGTTGTGTAGCCAGATCTGACGGTAGTCCTAGTTCAGCTTGTGGCCCAGATTGACAACCTCCAAATTGAGGTCCGATAGATGTAACGAAACTAGGTTCCCATCCCTCAAGAACTCGAGGACCTATTCCCTCGTGATATGGATCCACCCGAGCCTATTTGGGTTCCCGAAGAGTATCATCACGCACCACGTGCCCCTCCTGTTAATGGGTCATCGCCTGCCCACCTTCCTATGCCGAACCTTGCCCAGCCTTGGGCTAACTTTCCAATGATCATTGATCCGAAGGAAGAAGATCTGAACAAAGTTAAGGAGGACCTAAAGATTCTTAATAAGAAGTTTAACCAAGTTATAATCTCAGGGAATTACATGGACTACACCCACATGTCTCCTTATCCTAAAGCGAGGTTACCCGAGAAGTTCAAGATACCAAATATCAAGAAATTCGGAGGAAGTGGACCCCCGATTTTTCATATTCGAAGTTATAACCATTCCATGACTCTACTAGGGGTTTATGAAGAAGTGATGGCCCAATTATTTCCCTAAACTCTGAAGGATAGCACCCTCCGATGGTTTTTGTCTCTTTAAGAGTCCAGAATTAATAGCTAGGAGGATGTAGCCCGGGAATTCATCTCACCGTACAAATACAATAAAGCGATTGAGGTCACCCACCATGATTTAGCGCTGGTCAAATCGAACCCTGGAGAATCAGTTAGTAACTTCAACGCCCGTTGGAGGGAAAAAGCAACAAGCATGACCAATTGGCCTTCCAAGGAAGAACAAGTCAGTATAGTGAAGAACAACTTCTTACCCCATGTCCGAGCAACGATGGGAGGGCAAGACTATCCCCACTTTTGATCTCTCAGAGAAGCAGGAGTAGAAATCGTGGAAGGTCTTGCTAAGATAGAAGTTGAACCAAAGAAGGTGTCCGGATAGTTCACCCCTAGTAAATATGACAAGCCTGCGAGTGCTACAGTCTTAACCATCAACAACATCTCTCAACCAACCACATCATGGGCACTGGAAAGCCTCCCTATCCCGGTTCAAAGGGAATAAACCAAGATCCATGATCCCCTCTCCAAAGTTTACTTGGCTCGATTAATCCAAAACCTTATCAAACCCTTTGACCCCGTCCATTGCCAAATCCGTTCCCAAGAAACTTCAAGGCCGATGCCCATTGCGCCTTTCACCAAACTGCTGGCCATACCACTGACCATTGCCTTCATGTCCAAAACATAATTCAAGGTCTAATTGATCGGGGTACCATTGCCCCACCATCCAATCCTATTCCAAACACTACTCATAAACCACTTCCAAATCACTCCAATGCCATGTTTATGGAAGAGAACCCTGAATTCGATCCCTCAACTCAAATTACACCCATATACATTCCTAAACCTTTCCAAATTTGCCCACATTTTATCCTACGCATTACTATCCTACCAGAGCATCCATCGCTGTCCGTACCCGTTCTAAAAATGGAGGCATGGAATTGTCAAAAGTGTTAAACCAACTCCTAGAGTTCGGGCTAAAATTGCCCTCACAAATGATCATTGATTGCCAGAGATTCAGTATGCTATTCTTGGAAGCACAAAAATGGGCCTAAGAGTTAGATAGTGAGGTAGTATCAACTGATGAAGTCAGTCTAGATGATGTCACTCAGATAATAGTAGAATTATTCAGGTAAACCAATAACAATTGTAGTATGACCGAGTTACTTAATACTCTGAAGCTATAGGGGCGCCTCATCCCTTCACCCTTACACATCCCCATAGAATGGGATGACCTGTATAAAGAAGCCGTTGACGTTGTGGAATGTATTAACTTTACATGGAAGGACAGAATTATTGCCACCAGATGGGGGAAGAGTTCGAAGATTCGAATGAAGAATAAGCTTCAGAGAAAGATGGATCGGTAGACGACATGTGTGGAATGATATCATTCGAATAACTCCTCAGAGAAATAAATAAGGTGGAACAACAACTCGAGATCGATGAGGCAACTGGATTTATGTTCTTTACTTCTTCAGTAAATCACATGACCAGATCAGGGAGGCATTACCATATCCTAAACTCACTACCAGCCAATGAAAAGGGGAAAGGTGTAGAAAATCTTCCTATGCTAGAGATGATACTCGAGGAGAGTAAGATCCTCGATCAATTAAAGAAAACTCAAGCTAACATCACTCTATGGGGGCTTTTCTTATCTTCTCAGCTACACATAAATTCTTTGATCAAGTTGCTCACTAGACCCACAGTTCATCCTTCTACCACACCAGAAGAAGCAATAAATTTGGTCAGATCCTTGACCTCTAGCCGAATGCTATCATTTTTCGAAGAGGTAATCCCCAAAATTGGGCCAAACCATAATCATGCACTCAAGATCTCCGTCGAAGTTATTGGGAAGGTTATACCACTCTCTCTTGTTGATAATGGATCCACCTTGAATATCTGCCCATTGAGAACCTTCAAATGTTTAGGCCTGAAAGAAAGAAGACTCGCTCCAACCTTCGCTATTGGGCGTGTCTATAATAATACCCATCGGGAGGTGATGGGATCCATAAAGCTTGTAATAGGGGCTAACCCTATAAACCCTGTCGTTTAATTCCAAGTTATTGACATCCTAGCCTATTTCAACCCATTGCTATGATGACCTTGGCTCCACAGTATCAAGGGCGTGTCTTCCTCACTACAATATAAATTAAAGTTGTTCACCGATGGACGGGTAAGTACTAGCAGTCCAATCTTTAATATACAATACGAGTCAAATGATATGCTCCTATCAGGATTCTAAGTTGAACCACTCCTACTAACGGTAGGGGATAACTTCAAAAAAAGAGTTTGTCCATAATACGTCCCTCATTGCAACGTCAATGTGATTTAGATGTTCAGAAACATGCACTTCATGCCCAGATCGGGGCTAGGGTAAAGACAAAAAGGTATACTTGCGCCGATTTAACTAAAGAAAGCTTTCCCTACTTATGGTTTGGGGTATCAACCATTATAACAAGTGATCAGAATGATCCGCCTGTCTCGACCAAAGGGAAGACTATATCGCGTCCAGATTATCCCACGTAACTCCTTGAATGGATGATTCATCAAAGAGGGTGAAGACCTCCCCTTTTGCAGCTTTCCAGAACCATGGTATTACCATACAGACAAGAAGATGAAGCCTGGAATGGAGATCTTTTTCCAAGACAACTACCCATGGGCTGAAGATTCCCAAAACCATGTACAACTACTGGTCAAAGATACCGAAGAGACTGAGGAAAGTGAATCGGAAGATTTCTTCAACTTCTAGACACTGGGGATGACACTCTACATGGTTCACTCAGGCATTACATCACCGAATCCATCCCAACTGATTAAAGTTGTTGATAGACCTCTCCTCAACTGGCATGTTGTGCTAGTTCTACCAGCTGAAATCTACCCTAATCCTAATGTTCACCCCATTTCTTCTTCTTTTTACAATCCTTGTTCAAATGTAATCGAGTCCTTTTTTGAATAGGTTCTCAATGTTGTTTTTCCTATTAATGAAATAAACGAAGATTTTGAGTATCTTGTTGTGCCTAACATTAACTGTTTGGATTCTAATCAAACTTTTGATGATGAAGATTTTGCAAATGAACAATGCTTAACTAATATAAATAAGGTTAATAATAAACAACATAATCGCGTTCAAGTGAATGAAGAAGAGACTGTTGTTATTAAACTCGGTTTTAGTTGCCAACAACATGAGATTAGGATAGGGGCTACCCTTAACGAGCATGAACGTGCAAAACTTGAATAATTGCTAAAGGAATTCATGGATGTCTTCGCATGGTCCTATTATGATATGCCCGACATTGATCCTGAAATAGCTCTGCAGGAGATCCCCACTCTCCCAGATTAAAAGCCGATTAAATAAAAGTTGAGAAAGCTCAGCACCGAATGGTCACTCAAGAACAAAGAAGAGGTGTTCAAATAGTTGAACGTAGGCTTCATTCGTGTGATCAAATATCCCATGTGGTTAGCCAACATAGCATCCGTTCTGAAATCAGGAGGAAAAGTTCAAATTTGTGTATACTATCAGGATTTTAACAAAGCCTCTCCAAAGGATGATTATCTGCTACCCAATATCGACATGATCTTAGACAACACAACCAGTCATGCTCTGAAGTCATTCGTCGATGGGTTTGTCGGATACAACCAAATCAAAATTCACCCAAACCACCAAGAAAAAACCACATTCATCTCCCCATGGGGAACCTTTTGCTACAATGTTGTGCCATTTGGTCTAAAAAATGCTGGGGCTACCTGCCTGAGGGCTGCCACAACCATCCTGCACGATCTGATTCACAAAGAAATTGATGTCTATATGTATGATATGATTATCAAATCCAAGACTAGAGAAGGTTATGTTCCTGCTCTTCAAAAGTTCTTCGAACGACTGCGACAGTATCAGATGAGACTAAATTCGCAGAAATGTGTCTTCGGTGTTACAAAGGGAACACTCTTGGGATTCATGGTCAGTGAGACATGGAGAGAAGCATATCCCGCCAAGTTTAAAGCCATACTTGAGATGCCACCTTCTCAAACAGAGAAAAAAGTTCGAGGTTTCCATGGGAAATTGTAATACATCAGTCGGTTCATCTGCCAGTTAACCTCCATCTGCGAGCCAATCTTGAAACTCCTCTAAAAGAATTCAATAAAGATTTGGAACGTGGAATGTCAAGAATCTTTTGAACAAAGAAAACAATATCTGACCCATCCCCCGGTACTAATGCCACCACAGCCTGGTCTCCCCTTACTCCTATACCTAACCATAACCGACACTGTAGCTAGGGCTTTGCTAGCCTAATACATTGAAGATTTCTGCAAAGAAAGAGCCATCTATTATGCGAGTCACAAATTGGTCGGGTATGAGGTTAACTACACCGCTATGGAAAAACCATTTATCACACTTGTTTGGGTCACTCAAAAGTTACGGCACTACATGCTCGCCTTCCCCATTAAACTTATATTTCGAATGGATCACATCAAATACCTACTTGAGAAACTCTACTTGTCCAGCCGAATTGCCCGATGGTTGATGCTCCTAGCCGAGTTCGATATCGTGTACGTCACGTAGAACTCCATGAAAGGAAGAGCCATCTCTGACTACCTCACCAATTTCCCTATGGGTGAAGCCGATGTTATCTCCAAATTCCCGTATGAAAACATCCTTTCCACTGCTCAGGACAACCTTCGATGGAAAATGTTCTTTGATGGTGATGCCAACAAGAAGGGATATGGCATTGGGATACTTCTGATCGCCCAGATGACTCCCACACTCCAATCGCCATCAAGTTGGATTTCCCTTGCACCAACAATATGAGTGAGTGTGAGGCATGCACAGTAGGCCTCAAAGTTGATCTCAAGAAAGGTATTCAATGCCTGGATATCTACGAGGATTCCTCCCTCATCATAAGTCAAGTGTTTATAAAGTGGGGAGTCAAGGACGAGAAACTACAAACCTTCCATGCCCACTAAGAAGAACTAGCCGCCCAATTCTAAGACATCACTTTCCAATACCTACATCGGGCATAAAAATAACCTAGCCGATGCCCTTGATACCTTAGACTCCATGGTCGACATGCCCGAAGGAATAACAATGACCCCCTTCTAGATTCAAAAGCACGACAAACCAACCCATTGCTACCAGATCGAGCTCATCACCACAGAAGATCTCGAGATATACAATTGTTGGTACTATCATATTTAGCACCTCCTCAAGCGTGGTAGGTATTCCGAGGTTTCCAATAAGAAATATCGAGTAACTCTTCGAAGACTAGCAGCCCAGTACATCATCTTTCACAAAGCACTTCTTAAAAGAAACTTCGGTGGAACTCATTTGCACTGCATCGCAGGGGCTGACATTGAAAAGATAATGTAGGACATCCACATCGGGGAATGCGGACCCCACATGAATGGTCACATTCTTGCCAAAAAAATCATTCGACAGGGCTACTACTGGACCACCATGACCCAAGATTGCACCCCCTATGTACGGAGATACCTCAAATGCCAATAATTCTCTAACCTTCACCATCTGCCTCCGCGCGAATTATACAACATAACTCCTCCCTAGTCGTTCTCCACGTAAGACATCGACATTATAGGGAAGGTTACACCAAAGTCTTCCAATGGGAATGAGTTCATCCTAGTTGCCATTGATTACTTAACCAGATGGGTCAAAGTGGAGTCATATGTAGTGCTAAACGCTAAGAAAGTGGCCAAATTCGTCAAGAAAAACATTATCTATCGGTATGGGGTCCCGCACGAGCTAGTATCAGATAACGGGTTACATTTCAAGGCAGAAGTCACAAAAGTGGTCAATGAGTATGGGATTCAGAGACACAAATCTTCCCCTTACTGACCTCAGACCAACGGTGCAGTTGAACCTACCAACAAGAACCTTAAAGGCATCATCATCAAGATGACTGAAAGCTATTGGGATTGGGCCGACCGAATCCCATACACCCTCTGGGGCTATCGAACCTCCATTCGAACCTCTAATGGGGCTACCCCTTAATCTCTAGTTTACGGCATGGAAGCAGTCCTACCAGTGGAGCTAGAAATACCCTAATTTCGCGTCATGCTGGAAAGCAAGGTCAGCGAAGTAGACTAGTGCCAAAGTTATCTTAACGACCTGACCCTCCTAGACAAAAGGAGATTAAAATAACTACACCATATACAAGGGTAACATCGCCGAATAGTGCATTGATTCAATAAGAAGGTCGAGGATCACGGTGTCAGAGAAGGGGACCTAGACCTTAAAGAAATCATAGAACCCATTTGGGACCCCAGAGGGAAATTCAAGCCCAATTGGAGTGCCCTTACATTGTCAAGAAGATCTTATCCGACGGTGCCTCGATGCTTACCGACTTAGATGGGGAAGATATGGCTCATCGAGTCAACCTGGGCTGTCTCAAGAAGTTCTACCCCTAGTCTGAAATCTCGGTGCACTACGACTCTTCTCGTCTCCTTTCTATTCTAAAAAAACTCTTCATTTCCCCTTACCCAGAACTACGTGGGCCTGATCCTCTGCAAAAACCCATTTTCAAAGAAAACTAAAACTTTTGAAAAAAAAAACGAGGTACGTTGGCAACTCATACACCTTACATGAGCACAATGCTTTTTTTTCACAAAATACTAATCTTTTCTTATCTCCGAGAACAACATTAAATTCCAACATGTATTTGAATAAAAGGATTATGTATGCCTTAGCGATCGGTATAGATAATTATAAAATTCAAAACTCATCGAAAGGCACAGATGGATGATCAAAAACTTGTTTATTTCATTAATAAGAAATTTTGGTACAGATTACATAAGAAAGGGAATGGATAACTCCCTTCCCCCTACCCTCCTAAAAAAGCCAAATAAAATCTCCACATTTATTCCCCATTATAAACTCTCTAGGAGTCTTACCCACAGTTACGAGAGGATCCCGCTCTGTCATCATCATCTGCATCCTGGGGTACCCAAGTTTCCCCTGCCTGAACAGAGTGTCGCCAACACTCCATGGACCGATAAGCTCCAACCAGCTTAGAAAAAACCACAACACCTCCTTCCATGGTGTCAAAAGAGACAATCCACTTTTGTCTAATCTCCACTGTCAATATCTTGCTAATTACTCTCATCCACAACCATTTTATATAATCCCAATGGATATGACAAACTCTCCCAATAGACTAAGAGGGACGGGTCGAAAGACGTCGATTCTCCCACAAAGAGCCAAGCCGCAGGCACAAACGCTTGGTCAAATCCTCAACCGGAAAAAAATTTAGTGTCCGAGGTAGCACGACCTGTGGCCAGCCAAATTCGTGCAGAAGTCGCCAAGGGAAATAAAAAGAGTTTTGGGTGAGACCAACCAACCGCACATACAGGTATTATCCTAGCTCCAGAACAGGCAACAACTGTCCCCACCAAGGCACTGACCGGTATAGATTTCGAGCCCTATGCTCCACAAGCCAATTCTCCCAGCTCTCAATATCCAGGCCAACGCTGAAGAAGTGACACGAAAAGAAGTTGGGTACAATCGATAAAGGGTATTCTAGAAGAGTCACTAGGAAGAGTCTTTCAGATAACCACATGAACAGCATCATAGGGCTACCCCGCAGGAAGTCAGAACGACCTTCTTGCTAGGCATCCAGATCGTTCAAGGTCTCCGCGAGTATCACCGTCGCAGGATTGCGACGGTATGTCATCCATGAAGTAATGGATGCAATTTGTGGATCCACCAGCAGTTCCCCAGTCACAATAACAATTTTGAAATCAAGCCCAGAGCAATGGCTCCAACATAGCCAGCATCGCCTACTCCCTGTAAATGCACGGACTGCAACACCGTTGGGAGGGAGATCATTCCTCCAGTAACCAATTTTTTGGACGCCGAAGGTGAAATAGGAAGAAGCCCAGCCAGTAAATCCCTAGGAGAATGGGAAAATTCGGGTAGAGCCGCAGAAACACTGGGATTTATCCAACACAAAGCGGAATACATGGTCATCGGGGTACCAAAATTGTACCTCCGCATCAGCATGTTCCACTCAATGGACCGACTGCGCCACAAAGAGACCCGACGCATGTTGAAAGCATCATAGTCGACATTATAAGAGCACATCTCTTCCAAGGCTCGAGGTAGTTAGCAAACTCAATGCTTCCAGGGAGATCCATCTTGCAAGAATAAAAGATAGTAGGCGAGTAAGTAAGAATATGAAGGTGTGATGAAAACACTCCACCCCTACCCCTTTTTATACTTGAGATCCCTCACAAAAGAGATAATACCTGCAGAAATTGGAGTGAGTCCTACCCCACAAAGTACTAAAAGGCTGAAGAGGGCACTAATCAAAGCTTTGAATTGATGGGACTGAACTTGACTGCCGATAAGCAGGACAAGGGGCTTGCCGATTGGCAACCCCCCATTTTTGGAAATTTCCCTTTTTCCTCTTTTGCCAAAATCAGAAACCCAATAAAAATAAATTGATATTCTCAAAAGAATTTTAAAAATCCTTCTCCACCCCTGTGTAGTTTTCAATTGTTAAAACATTCCTTAAAACCCCAAAAATATCTCATTTTACGGTCTCAGCAGCAAAGTAAAAAGCGCATGCGCATGCATTAATACATCATTAACAAAAGATAATAAATAATCCCATTGCATTGCATATATATATTCTTTTGTGTCACATCAAATTTTGCAGGGACTAAAAGAAAAGAAAAAAAAATATGGGGCTCAGCACGAACCCATATTTTCTCTCTCTTTCACCTACCCTTCACTCCTCTCTCTAAGAGATTCCACCCCTACGACGCGCTCTCTTTCCCATATGGTGAGATGACACACCAACGCTACTAGAGCCAGAGTCCTCCCTGGACAAAGCAGATGGCACCAAATAAGAAGGTACCGGGACTATATCCCGAATATGGGCAGTCTCCGAAGAGATTCAGTCTCTAATATCCCTCAACGAACTGGTTGACACCCGAACTTGCTGCAAGAAGATGGAAAAATCAATATCAAAGAAGGATCAAAACAGAAAAGGAACCAAAAAGAGGAAAAGAATAAAAAGGTATACCGTAGGACGATGAACCTCCTCTGTCAAATGCAACTCCAACGAATCCATCGCGTGAGGACGGTGTAACATAGGCACCATCCCTCCATCAACCCTCCGAATGTTTTATGAAGGGGTATGCAACCTAATAAAAGGATCCTCTGAAGTTCCCGCCGCCGTAGACACCGACGGACCACTACTGCTATGGGAGGACTCCACCGCCATACTCAAACCCGTAGGAGGGAAAGGCAAGGCATCATATATGCTGGAAGCCTTCAGCTAGCTCGTGACAAAGTCCATATAGTAATATAGCCCAACCGTATCAGTGTATAACATGTAGGACTCGCCGATCATCGTAGCGATCCTCGCATCCTTCGACATCAGCCGCTCCCGCCTCATAGACATAGGAGGCTGCGTAGGTGGAACCACCACCTCCTCCTCAGTAATCTGCCAAACCACCCGCTCCTCCAGATACCAGGAATGGACGAACTCATACGCTAGCAAATGCCTCATATGCGCATTGACCCTGGTCACCCCCGTATCCTGAATAGCTATCCCCCAAGGGTAAAAGGTCACCTGAAAATCCCCAACTGGCATAAGTCAATACAGAATCAGAATGTGGAAAAATCAAGACTCAAAAGGAAAGAGTCTTACCCTACCACTGGTTAGGCCATTCAAGACCTGACGTACCGCCTCCAGAAAGAGATCCCTTTGACTGTCGATTGGCCTTTCCCCAACGATACAATCGGCAAAAGTCCCCAATAGTCTCGTTCTTCAGAGCAATCAGCTGGGTATTGAACCCAATCAACTCATAGAACCATGTCTGCCAAAGACATGAATTAACAATAAAAAAGAGACGCATAAGGAAAATGTGAACACATGAAAGGAAAAATGTGCAAAATTAAAGAATACCTTGAGGAGATACGTAAAAGTTTATCGATAACACCGGATGAATGCGTCCAAAGAAAAATTGAGGGTCTCCAAAGTCAGGCTCCCCCAATCATAGAGAGGCATGTTCGAAAACATCCTCAAGTACGGCAAGAGCTACAAATGGACGACGTCGCCACTCGACGACACCATGAAACCTCCCAGCACCAACAAAATGAATAAGCGGGACATATGCCTCACCTGCAACCCATCCTCCACATCAACCACCCTACTCGGAAAAACATCCTTCAGCAGGGACAAACGGATGGAATCCCCAGAGACTATACTCCCTACATCACCGAGCGACGCCCTCACTGCCTCTGGCCTCACTCTCAGAGAGCGATCCACATCTATATTCTCCTCATCGCAATCCAGTCCCAGCAGCTGCTGCACGTCTATGGGAGTCGTGGTCATCTCCCCAAAGCCAAAGTGAAAGGTGTGGGTAGTATCCCACCATCTATCCCCCAGAGCGCATAAGATCGCTGTCGAACGAGGCGTCTGATCCAGTGCAAACACCAACCTCCCAAAACCCACTAGGGATACCACCCAATGCACCACAGGTGGAAGATGCTCCCAGACATCGTTAAGCCCCATCATCCCGTGGGCACACATGTTCTTCAAAGAGATATCAGACTGTCAAAAGAGGAAACCTTATCAAAATTCAAGAAGGAAGGAAAAATCCCCAGAAAGAGAAGAATGCCAAAGGTGAGATTACTTACATAACCTCCAGGGCTCACCACCCTCGAGGATCGATGACGCGATGGATCTCGCAGTAAGGTCCGCTCATCCGCAATCGGCTCGAACGCATCAAAGGAGTTCTCACTCCCCAAAGCAAGAGGTGCCTTGGACCTCCACTCGACGTTCGCCCAGTCATCAACAGTCAACCATTCCTTATGCACTAAAATGCTCACAAAGGTAGCCATTTCTTAGAGATTGGAATGCTAGAACGATTTGCAGAGGAAAATTGCGGAAAGAAAGAAAGTAAGAAGCTGTGAAAAATGAGGGGAATTCGCCCCCTTTATATAGTATGCCAAGGGTCATGCCGATCGGCATTGACCCCCACCCACCAATCATCATTGACCCCTGACCTTCCCAACGCAGTCCAAAAGTCCATGCCACTTTCGAACGACACTCTCTGCACCATGCCGACCGAAACCTTCTTAAAATTTCGTACAAAAATTCCAAGAAAAGACCTGAAACTCCTGAAAAATTCTCAAAAAGTTTCTAAAAATCCCATGAAGGATTTAGAACACTTTCACCAAGGAAATTTCACACTCCCTCAAGAGGAACCCTCATTTCCCCATCGAAACTCTCAAAAACCAAGTAAAACTCCTCCCACCAACGCCCCCGGAGGATCTCTAAGGATCACCTCCTATCCCCCAAAGGTCGCAAACCTCCCCAGGACATACATACAAACCCTATACCACCTAATTACTTCCCCAATGGAGTTTACAGCATCAAACTTGCCTTTCCTTCATAAAATCCCCAAAATCATAAGGGTTTCCCCCAGCGGAACTCTGGAGGACACTACATTTTCCTCAGCGAAATCCAAAGTCCAATCTTTACCCAGAGCCGAATCCTTAATTGTCTCAAAGGAAATATAGGTCAAAATTAACCTCGGTCTTGGATAGTCACCTTAGTTAGGTGAGAATTGACCTCGGTCCTCTGTTGTCACCTCTCTTAGCGGAGAATTGACCTCGGTCCTAGATTGTCACCTTAGTTAGGTCAGAATTGACCTCTGTCCTCGGTCATCACCTCTCTTAGGTCAGAATTGACCTCGGTCTTGCATCGTCACCTCTCTTAGGTCAGAATTATCCTCGGTCCTCACTCTTCACCTCTCTTAGGTAAGAATTGACCTCGGTCTTGGATCGTCACCTCTTTTAGGTCATAATTGGCCTCGGTCCTCAGTCGTCACCTTTATTGGGTCAGAATTGGCCTCATTCTTGTATTGTCACCTCTCTTAGGTCAGACTTGACCTCGGTCCTCGGTCATCACCTCTCTCAGGTCAGAACTGACCTCAGTCTTAGATTTCCACCTCTCTTAGGTCAGAATTGACCTCGGTCCTTGGTCGTCACCTTTGTTAGGTCAGAATTGACCTTAGTCTTGGATCGTCATATCTCTTAGGTCAAAATTAACCTTGGTCCTCGGTTGTCACCTCTCTTAGGTCAGAATTGACCTAGGTCTTAGATCGTCACCTCTCTTAGGTCAGAATTGACCTTCATCTTGGACCGTCAACTCTTTTAGGTCAGAATTGATCTCGGTCCTTGGTTGTCACCTCTCTTAGGTTAGAATTAACCTCGGTCTTGTCTCATCACCGTAAGCCCACAGAATTGGCTTTGACCAGCAGAATTGGTCATCTCACCTTAAGCCCACAGAGTTGGCTTCGACCCGCAGAATTGGTTATCCTCTCACCTAAAGCCCGCAAAATTGGCTTCGACCCATAGAATTGGTCATCTCACCTCAAGCCCGCAGAATGAGCTTCAACCCATAGAATGGGTCATCTCACCCTAAGCCCGCAGAATTGGCTTTGACCCACATAATTGGTCACCTCTACTTAAGCCCACAAAATTGGCTTCCACACCTAGAATTGGTCATCCTCTCACCTTAAGCCCATAGAATTGGATTCGACTTGCAGAATTGGTAATCTCACCCTTAATCCCTCATAATCGACCTTTGACCCGCCGAATCGGTCACTCACATCTTCAAACCCTCAGAATTGGCTCTGACCCGCAGAATCGGTCATCCCCAGCACCTCCTCACGAATTGGCCTAAACCTTTCCTCCAAACCATCCCTTAGGTCCTCAAAATCGACCTCGACCCCCTAAATTGGTCATCCCCATTCCCTTAGGTCCTTAGAATCGACCTCGACCCCCGGAATTGGTCATCCTCACTCCCTTAGGTCCTCAGAATTGGCCTCGACCCTCTGAATTAGTCATCCTCCCTCAAAAATATCTTGCGGTGTCTATTCAATGGATATCATTTATTCCAAACTCACCCATTTAGGAGCTCTATAGACACCCCATTTTGTTACCCCTTAAACTCTCCTTAGGTCCTTTGCACCTCCCGTCATCACCATAAACCCAGGTCATACCCTGAGTACTGAATTAGAAGCCATCGGGCGCTCCTAAGCTCCGTTTGAACAAAAGTTAAAGTCTTAAGATTGACCGAGACAGAATGAATTTTTGAAGGGCACTAAAACCCCTTTCCAACGGTCCGTTCTGTCCGCGATTCTGACTTACCATGCTAACGAATGATCCATTTTCCCCAAAACTCAATTAGGAGGTCACCGGGCGCTCCCGGGATCCGTTTGACCTAAGTCAAAATCTTCAACTTGACCAAGACTAAATTAATATTAAAAAATAACTGAAATCCATTTCCAACGGTCTATCCCGTGCGCGATTCTGACCTATGGTACGGACGAACGATCCGTTTTACTCCGAGAGGTCAAGGAATGCTTCCAGGGTCTGGTTGACCAAAGTAAACTCCCCGAACTGGATCAAACTCTTTGGAATGTCAGAGTACACCACCTAACCTTTATAATGGTCAACCCGTGCACGATTCTCATGTACCATGCGGATGAACGATCTGTTTGCGTCCGACGATTTGCCATCCAATGGATTGACAAATGCTTTCGAGCTATATTTGACCGAGAGTTAACTCCCGAACTCGGGATCAGTCCAAAGGACTTTCGAAGGTCTCTGAATTACCTTTCCAATGGTCCACCCTGTGCGCGATTCTGTTCAACGGTTTTCCTTCTGCGGCTGATTTTCCGAAAAGGCCTAAAAAATACTGCCAAATAGCAGGTTCCAGACCCTGCCTATCGGCACCAGCTGATAGGCAGGACCAGGTCTATGCGGATCGACAATGACCTGGGACTATAAAAAGGAAGCCTAACCTCACTTGGACAAGGAGAGCCCATATCTGATAGAGATCACTCTCAGCAAATCTAGAAAACCTCTCTCGAAGTCAGCGTGATTTCCACACCCAAATCCCTTTCCAACCTTCACTTTTCATCATCCTTTTCATCAAACTTGGTTAATTCACTATCCTCCATTATCATCCAAGTCTAAGGGCTTCTCTTCAACATTCAATATGAAGTTCAAGATCTTTAAGAAGGTCCAATTTTCTCAACTCTCTCCTTAAATTCCCATAAATTCACAATAACTTGTTTTATTACTTAGCGCTTTTAGTATCTCATCTCACACATCCTTATATATTTTTTATTTAGTATTATTTCACATCTCTTATTTTCATATAAATAAAAACCCAAAAAATAAGAAAAAGTGGGTTTGCTCAGAAATTCCAAACGGGAATTCTCATACTTTTCTTACACTTTTAACACAACTCAAACACTTTTTCTACACACACACACACACATAAGAGAATCCCCCAGTTGGATTTATGGGATAAACCCCACCCCTCGTTTTTCATGAGAACTACATGGACTTTAATGCCTCTATAGGCTACATAGGCGTCTCGGGGTAAAACTCGAGACTCGAGTCCTGTTTATACTTTTTTTTTCATTTTCTATTTTCTCTAAACTCCACTCTCTTATATTATATATATATATATATATATATATATATATATATATATATATATATATATATATATATATATATATATATATATATATATATATATATATATATATATATATATATATATATATGTATATATACACACACACACACACACATATATTTGTTCTTAGTGGCGTATTATTCCACATGCATTGTCGTTCCATCATAACGGTCAACGTAAGGATAATCGTGTAAATCCTATTTTCTAATATTATTTTCATACCTTCCTACGGATAACTCACTTTATCTCTTCCATGGTACAAGTGGAGGATTCCTATCTCCATTATATATACACATGCACACATATCATTGGGAAAATAAAGGGAAATAACAAAAATCCATGGGACCGAAAGGGCAGAATGGGTGCCTAACACCTTCCCATTTCGTAACTTAGAATTAGGACCCTTTACGAATCATTTTTGGCTTTGTATGCATCATTATGTCTTTGGAAGCTGTCCGTATGGATGTCTCCCCTTCTTTAGTCTGTGTTGAGTAAAATAGACTGGTGACTCTAATCTCTCTACATTTTTCATCTCACCCAAATGATGCCGGTCGAAGCGCTACCGAGAGGGACGTGTGGGACCTAGGATACTCCATTGTGTCGCCCGCACACCGCGAGGATCGGGGATGGCCACAGACCCACTCATTAAATATATCAGAGAGCTGCCAGAATCAAAGTTGGAAAGGAGAAAGTTGAGGTACAGAGCTGCCAAAATCTCAATAGTAGGAGAAGTCCTGTATAAAAAAGGATTCCTACTACCTCTCTTCAGATGTGTCCATACCGCAGAGGTCCCCACGAGGGTTCTTGCTCCAGTCACATAGGAGGAAGACCTTTATCCAAGAGGATAATTACGCATGGATACTGGTGGCTGACCTTGGCCGAAGATACTGCTGTCTACGTGAAAAGGTATGACAAGTGGTAGAGATTCTCCACTATCCAACATAAACCTCATTAACCATTGACATCAATCAGTTCTCCTTGGACATTTACAGTATGAGGGATTGACTTGGTGGGACCATTGCCAAGAGCTACAAACAACTATCGATTTCTGATAGTTGCAATTGAGTACTTCTCCAACTGGGTAAAGGGTGAGCCCATGATCACTATCACTGAGAACAAAACCTTTCAGTTCATCTGTAAGAACACCATATGCACATAAGGTCTCCCAAACACCCTCATCTTAGATAATGGAACGCAGTTCAAGAATGCTTCCTTGGAGAAATACTACTTGAGAGTCGGGATCAAGCAGTTCTTCTCTTCTCCTGGCCGACCTCAGGAAAATGGTCAAACTGAAGTCACGAACCGAGTAATCCTTGTTGGTATTAAGAAGAGGTTGGAAGAAGCCAAGAGTAGATGGACATAATACGTTTATGCAGTGCTGTGGGCCTACAGAATAATGACAAGGACACCAACGGGGTAGACCCCATTTATGTTGGCCACTAGCTCAGAAGTCGTCATACCTACACACGTAGGACTTCCCACTCACAGAGTTCAGACCTATGACCCCGAGAAGAATGGGTAAGAGAGAAGACTCGACATAAATCTAATTGAAGAGAGAAGGTAAGATGCTGAGATCAGACAGGCAACCTACAAGCAGAGAACAACAAAGTTTTACAATCAAAGGGTGAAATGAAGACCTATAGCTATGGGAGACCTAGTGCTGAAGAAGATGTTGCAAAAGGAAAACAAGCTCCACCCAAACTGGCATGGCCTTTACAAAGTAGTTGATAAGGTTTTACTGGATACATACCGACTAGAAAATCTCGAAATGCAGCCTTTCTCCAAACCATTTAACGATGATCACCTGAAGAAGTATTATATATGATGTTGCAGTTGTTTCTTTATAATACATGTACCATTTTATGAAGATGATATTAATGAGAAGAGTAGTTCCTGTGTCAATACTGTTTCATTATGCTTAAACATCATTAATTTGGTGAAATTATGAGGTGAAACATCATGATTTGGTGACCTCAGACCTCAAACATCATTAATTTGGTGAAAATTACGAGGGTAAACATCATATAATGGTGACCTCATATCTTTAACGTCATTATTTGGTGAAAATTAAGAGGGTAAACATCATAATATGGTGGCCTCAGACCTTAAACATCATTAATTTGGTGAAAATTATGAGGTAAACATCATAGTATGGTGACCTCGGACCTTTAACATAATTAATTTGGTGAAAATTAAGAGGGTAAACATAATAATATGGTGACCTCATACCTTAAACATCATTAATTTGGTAAAAATTATGAGGTAAACATCGTATTATGGTGATCTCGGACCTTTCACATCATAATTTGGTGACATAGTATGAGGTTAACATCATAATTTGATGACCTCGTACCTTAAACATCATAATTTGGTAGAAATTTATGAGAGTCAACATCATGATTTGGTGGCCTCAGACCTTTAACATCATTAATTTGGTGACACAGTATGAGGTTAACATCATAATTTGTTGACCTCGGACCTTAAACAACATAATTTGATCATAATTTATGTAAACATCATGATTTGGTGACCTCGGACCATAAACATCATAATTTGGTGGCAATTTATGAGTGTAAACATCATGTTTTGGTGACCTCAGACCATTAGCATCGTTAATTTGGTGCCACAGTATGATGTTAACATCATAATTTGATGACCTCAGACCTCAAACATCATAATTTGGTGGGAAATTTATGAGGGTAAACATCATTATTTGGTCACCTCACACCTTAAACATCATAATTTGGTGACATAGTATGAGGTTAACATCATAATTTGATGACCTTATACCTTAAACATCATAATTTAGTGGTAATTTATGAGGGTAAACATCATGATTTGGTGATCTCAGACCTTTAACATCATTAATTTGGTGACACAATATGAGGTTAACATCATAATTTGGTGACCTCGGACCTTAAACATCATAATTTGGCCGTAATTTATGAGGGTACACATCTTGATTAGGCGACCTCCGACCTTAAACATCATAATTTGGTGGCAATTTATGAGGGTAAACATCATGATTTAGTGACCTCAGACCTTTAGCATCATTAATTTGGTGACACAGTATGAGGTTAACATCATAATTTGATGCCCTCAGACCTTAAACATCATAATTTTATAGGCAATTTATGTGGGTAAAAATCATTATTTGTGACCTCAGACCTTAAACATCATAATTTGGTGACATAGTATGAGGTTAACATCATAATTTGATGAACTCATACCTTAAATATCATATTTTGGTGGTAATTTGTGGGGTAAACGTCATGATTTGGTGACCTCAGACCTTAAACATCATTAATTTGGTGACACAGTATGAGGTTAAAATCATAATTTGATGACCTCAGACCTTAAACATCATAATCTGATGACATAGTGTGAGGTTAACATCATAATTTGATGACCTCAGACCTTAAAAATCATTAATTTGGTAAAAATTATGAGGGTTAACATCATATTGTGATGACCTCAAACCTTAAACATCATTAATTTGATGATATCTATGAGGGTAAACACCATATTCTAGTGACCTCAGACCTTAAACATCATTAATTTAGTGCAAATTATGAGGGTGAACATCTTATGATGGTGACCTTAGACCTTTAACATCATTAATTTGGTGACAATGTATGAGGTAAACATCATTTTATGATGACCTCAGACCTTAAACATCATTAATTTGGTGACAATTTATGTGGATAAATATTGTTTGGTGAAAATTGTGAGGTAAACATCATATTATGATGACCTCATACTTTAAAACAACATGCAAGAGAAGGCATTAATTGAAAGAAGCAAAGTCCTCTAAAGAAGATGATATTACATTTAAGTAGTCAGATTTACAAATAAAATGTGTTGAAGATCCATCAGAGTTAAGAAAAATTGCATCGTCCTGATTAATGCCCTATTCTGTTTGAGTAACCTCCAAAGGAGTATTCTCTACAGGAGCAGCACCTTCCTCCTCAACCTCTTGTAAGGCCTGAGCAAAACGGGGGTCGCCAAAGACTAGATCAGTAAAGTCAGAGGAAGAAAAGCTCCCTCACTCATGTTCCTTTGAAGCTTCCCACTTCCCAGTTGCTTTAATACCTCTTTTAAGGTATTCAAATTCAAAACTGATGAACTCCTCAAAGACCTTGTAGTTAGCAATGATCTTCTCTAAGGCATCCTCCAAAGAGGCTCTAACTGCAGCATCCACTTTGGCCTAAAGGGCATCATCTTCGGACTTCAGGGCTACTTCTTGGTCCTTCTTAAGGGAGGCGATGTCCCTATCCTTTTGCTTGATCATCTTGTCAACCTCTTTGAGTTCCTCCTTCAGACACTCAACTTTAGCATTCAATGAGTCCTAAACCATAAGGGCTTCTCTTCCTTTCTCAATAAGGGGAAACTTCCTCAAGGTCTAGTCGACAAATTATTGCATGGACAGAAAACCCTGCAATGAAAAGACAGAAGTATGAGTTCAAGTTTTAACCTACATCTAGGTCGAGGTTACACTTGGAAGGGAAAAAAAGTAGAAGTTGGTACCTAAATTGACCTATGAATGCTAAACTCAGCTAAGAAGGGGGTATCCAGGGAGAGTTGCAACTGCTTGTATGTGTCGGTCATTATAGAGTCGATGGCATCCATTGCCTTTAGACCATGGCCTATCAAACTATCATTGATCTTCAGATGGTCCAGACAAGCATCCAAAGCATCATTTGTTGAGATAGGGATGGCACGATCTCCAGTTTGGTTTTTTCACAGCCCCTGTTCCTCCGAGTAAGTGGTTATCTTCCTCTTCTTTTTAGCGTCGACCTTGGATGTGCCGACGCTCTGCTTGGGTAGAGGAGGATCTAGATTATACCCTACTTTCTTCATCATCTTAATAAGACTTCTGGGTGTTATCCAAAAAGAAGTATCTGAGTTAGTAAATCAGTGGTATTAAAAGTCAGAGGTACAACTTATGGAAAATAATACTTACGAAGCTCGGTCAGAGGACTTCCCCCAGGTCCGTCTCAATGAGGTAATATGGGGTCATCAGATGTTCGTACATGACTAGCCAACCGTAATCCCCCTGATCTTGAAGATCCTTAGCCTTTTATAAGTTATCGTGGCTAAGCCTAGGGTCAACTTTCTCATCAAGTGACACCTTCACCCATCTTAGAGGTGTCCTCGTCTCTAAAAATGAAGAGGTGGCACAAGGACCAAATTCTCATTCCCTTGAGGCAAAGAAATACCGTGGTTTCCAGTTATGATTTGAAGTTCGGGTAACCAACAACATCCTTTTGTCTAACTTCCTAGCTAGGAAGCGGTAGTAGTTGGGGTTGTTTTTAGCGGCGGATGGGATGTAGCATCCTGTGAAGAGCCTAACTGGAAGGTCTAAGAGGTTGATTTCCCTCCAAAGGACGATAGCCCTAATCATAACCCTCCAAGCATTGGGGGATGATTGCAAAGGGGCTAGGTTGATATGGGACATTATTGCTCTGGTTGAAAGATGGATGGGGAGACAAAAGCCCAACTTAAACATTTGCTCATAGACGCAGATCTCACCATCTCGGCTATCAAAGGCCCTCTCACCCCTGAGAGGTCTCCTAAGATTAATGGAAGGACCTATAGAATATAGGTGCCTAAATGCTAAGAGGTCATACTCAGTCATAGAGCTCTCTATCTCAGCTGCCTTTGAGGTATCAATATTAATCTTATGACCATCATCTTCATCATTAGTAACATCGGCCTGAGTAGGTGCAGGGATACCATCAAAAAACCTCTGAGCGAACTCAGTCCCGATGGTGGACGACAGGGGGATAGTAGAAATGGGTGGTGGAACATCCACACTCGGCCCCATAATTTCCACATCAAAAGAAGTCTGTGAGGTGCTAGAACCATTGTGGGACGAGGCACGACTTTGGACCTCGTCCGGATTAGGGAGATAATCTTGCCTAATGGAATAATCCATAGCGTCTTGGAAAGAGTCTACAAACATTGGTTCTAAGTTAGACAACTCAGACTTAGACATGGGAGTGGGGTCCATTAGATCCTCTGCTGGCTCACCAGGCTCGGCTGGCTTAAGGTATATCACCTTCAGAGGTGGATGGAAGATAGGTCTGAGGGGGAAGGCCTCAGCCCTATGAGATTCCTCTTGGTATAGCTCTATCTGCCTAATTTTTTTAAAGGTCTTCTTTCTAAGAGAAGGGAACTCTTCCATAAGCTTATACAAAAGCCTGAGCATAAGACAAACGACGCTACACTTGCTAAACCACAAAAAAATAACTTTGTATAATTTAAACTAAAGATAAAACTTAGATTTTTGAAAGGTTTCAAACCAAGAACAACCAAGAACAAGTTCACCAGAATATTCAAACTACCACCGAAAAACCTAAATCCTTACTGTAAAATGTAGAAATGAAAATATAAGGCTGAAAATGGAAAGCCAAGGTAAAAAATGATACCGAGGATGTACAAAATGGAAAAGAAGAATATTGAGAATAATGAAATCCTCAAACACATCAATAATTGAGCTGTTGAAGAAAGAGAAAATGTAGAGAGCATAGGCGGGAAAATTGAAAGAATGAAAAAGAAGGAGAAGAAAAGGGTTTAAACCCTCAAATCATTTTGTACGCATCCCAAGGAACATCATTTCCTTGGGATCCTAAAATAAAATCTGCATCATTTACACATTTTCAGGCACGCTACCCACTTCAGGAGTTGATAGGTTCAAGGAAATATTAGTATATAAGGAAATACAGCCTCGGACATACATACCCCTTAGTCACCTATTTACATAGGTAACTAAGGTTTAGTGGTTATTGATATGCCCAAAGTGCCCCTTCCAGCTCAGAGACATTAACCTCGACATGTATGATAGTCGAGGTAACAAGTGCTCAGGATTACCCATCAGAGATGTCATCATTAACCAGGTCTTCCATAGTCGATGTTGCAGGTATAACCATGATTGGTCATTAGTCGAGGTCTACATGACTCATGGGGTCAGCTATCCCTCAGGTCAGCCATAGACGATGCTACAAGTATTATCTCGATGAGGGCATCAGTCGAGGTAAGTATGGACTTGGGTTATCCATTAGCATCAACATCAACATCGTCTATAGCAGACGTTATAAGTTTCACCTAATATCAGCAAAGCCTCACATGCTCAGCATCAAGTGTCAAGACAACATCGGCCATGGCCGACTTTCCAGGTATCTAACCTCAACTGACATCCCAAACAAGGTCATCATATAATTCTCAGACGTGGAGGGGGTCCACAACACCAAACCTCGTACTCATCCAGGTCGAGGTTGATACCAAGTGAATACAACCGAGCATTTACACGCATATAAATGGCTTAGAACACGTGGACTAATTTGTTATAAGTGAATCATTCCCTCCACGTGAGAGAATATTGAGGTCATCATTATATTTTGTTAAGATTAACCAGGTGTCATCCTTACACTGGTTGGATCTTCATGAACATGTTCATGACATACTTGGGGGGTACATTACACCCCTAAGCACTATATATAAAGGTCATCCTCAACATTGTAAAGGACAATAATTTACAACCCTAACTGAAACTTTGTTATTTTATACAGCACAGAGAGAAATCTTGAGAGATTGTATCCATGGCCATTAGTTCCTGCATTCAGTGATATTACTCACACACACTCATAATGGACGTAGGCCAGATTGGTCGGACCACTTATAGTCAAGTATTCATCCTATTAAGCTCACCTCCTTATATATATATATATATATACTCCTGTGCTGCCATTGTTATCACTTGCTAGAGATTGTCAACACTTTACCTGGGGGTGTTGTTTCCAGCATCATCAATTGGGCTATGAAGTTACTGACTGATTCCCTAGAGTTTTTTTGGGAAATTCTAAATCACGGTGGGTGACCTCAAGATCTTTATTGTATTTATACAAAAACATGAATTCTCAGGCTACATCCTCCCTGCAACGGAGTTTACTCAAATAATTGGGCCATCACTTCTTCATAATCCCCTAGGAGAGTGATAGAATGGTGATAAATGCGAAGATGAACAATCTAAGGTCCACTTCCTCTAAATTTCTCGATATTTGCCATCTTAAACTTCTCGGGTAACCTCATTTTAGGATAACGAGACATGTGGGTGTAGTCCATGTAATTCCCAGAGATTCTATCTTGGTCGAACTTATTAGTTAGCATCTTGAGATCTTCTTTGACCTTGTTTAACTCTTCTTCTTTTGGATCCATGATCATAGGCAAGTTAGCCCGAGGCTGGGTAAGGTTTGGCATAGGAAGTTGGTCAAGCGGTGGACCATTAGTAGGAGGGGCATGTGGAGCGTGCTGGTACTCTTCGATAGCCGAGATAAGCTCGGGTGGACCCATAGCATGAGGTAATAGGGACTCGATCTCTTGAGGAAAACAAACCAAGTTTTGTTGCATCTCTCAGACCTCAGTCTGGAGGTTATCAATCTTGGACACAAGCTGAGCTAAGACTGCCGTCAGATCTGGCTGCACAACTGGTACTTGATTTGTGTTCTCCATGGAAAGAGGATGGATTCTGGACTCGAAAGAAGTAGCAGGGGAATAGAAGAAATTCCAGAGTGATTTTACTGAAGACCGAAGCTATTAAGGAGCCAGGTCAAGGGTGTGCAATCAACCTGAGAAGGCAGAAAATGGGATTTATTTTTTAAAACAAGAACGATTTTTTTTTTACGTTTTATTTTTCTTTTTGAGGTTGAAAGATAAAATATTTTTGTATTTTTGATAAAGAGAGGATAAATGTTTTTGTATTTTTGATAAAGAAAGGAGAAATGTTTTTGGATTTTCGATAAAGAAGGAGGAAATATTTTTGGGAGACGGGTCTCATCATGATTATTATAATTATTATGTTCTCACTTGTACTAAACTCTCCTAAATGAAAAATGAGATGCCAGATATGACCCGAGTATGGAAAAGTTGGGTTTGTAACATATGTAAAGCTATGGTTGGACTTGTAACCAGGCTCATGGGTAGGGTCCCGTTTTAAAAATGAGAAAAAATTTGGACGGCAGCCCGACCTATAATTTCGGCAGAGTTTCGGGTTGAAACCGGAAATCTAACATGTGTGTTCTAGGCTTGACACCTATATGTGGGTATGTAGTTTGTTGGGTGAATTGGAAAGGGTTCCCCCCTTTAGCGTGACTTCCACGATATACCTCGTGGTTTTGAGGGAAATTGGTATATGTGGACAAGCCATTTGATATACCTAAGTTTACTTGAATTGCCTCGCTATACACCTCATGGGGACGTTACGTGTGAGAGAAAATTCGATATACTCAGTGTACGTGAATAAGTCCCCTGTTATATACCTCCTGTCATGACTTCAGTCAAGTGTTACAATGCGGGGCAACCATTCGATGTACTTAGAAGGTACTTGGCCAATGGAAGGTGAGAGTCATATTGCTTAGGCTAACCGCACCCTGTGGGACAAACGCCCATCACAAAGTGACCCTCCAGTTACTGGAGAAAATTTGGTAAATCACAATGCTCTTTGGTGATGTCATGTGAATCATGAATGATTCTATTATTAGTATCTTATGATGAGAGTATCTTTCTTGAACATGTCAAACAGGGAGAAATTTCCAAGTACCAATAGTATACCGAGCATGGATGAGTGATGCGTGCAACATGTGGACATATGTGATCCGAGGTGCATGTGCTGCGAAGTGTACATGGAGAATCTTCTACAAGTGTGTGAATAAAATCATAAGCATAAGGTACACATGAAAAGGGGATCATGTAAAGTAGGGGAGTATATAAGAAAATAAAACACCCATGTAAATCGAGTCTAGCCCTCTTATAAAAAAAATCCCTAGCGGAGTCACCACTATGGCCATCCCCGATCCTCATGGAGAGAGAGAAGAGGGTCATCTTCATGGTGAGAGGATATTAGTCCCGCGCATCCCTCTCGGGAGCGCTTCGGCCATCGTCGGTAATGTGTGAGGTGAAAAATGTAGAAAGATGGATTCTCCAATCTATTTTACTCAAACCAGACAAAAGAAGGTGGAGCCATCCCGATGGACAACATACAAAGACATATTGATACATACAAAACTAAAAATAATTCGAGTAGGGTTCGGAGAATAAGTTACGGAATGTGTTAGGCAACGATTCTTCCCTTGTTGTCTCTCATGGATTATTGTTATTTTCCATTATTTCCCCTTGATATGTGTGTGCATGTGTATATGTAGTGGATATAGGAATCATCGACTTGTATCAGGGAAGAGACAAAATGAGTTATCCATAGAAATGTTCCTAAAAGTAATATTAGAAAATAGGATTTGCGCGATTATGCTTGCGTTGATCGTTATAATGGAACGATAATGCATGTGGAATAATACGCCACTAAGAACAAATATATGTGTAGAAAATTGGAAAAAAATAGGACTCGGGTCTCAGGTTTTACCCCGAGATGCATACGTAGCATCTAGAGGCATCAAAGTCCACGTAGTTCGCATGAAAAATGAGGGGTGGGATTTATCCCATAAATCCAACTGAGGAGTCATCTTATATGTGTGTGTGTGTAAAAAAGTGTTTTAGTTGTGGAAAAAGTGTGAGAATTACCATTTGGAATTTATGAGCGAACCCTTTATTTCTTGGCTTTTGGGTTTTATTTATATGAAAATAAGAGATGTGCAATCATACTAAATAAAAATTATATTAGGATATGTGAGATGGAAAGAATAAAAGTGCTAAGTAATAAAATAAGTTAATGTGAATTTAGGAGAATTTGAAGAGAGAGTTGAGAAAGTTGGACCTTCTTGAAGATCTTGAGCTTGATCTTGAATGTTGGAGAGTACGCCTTGCACTTGGGTGATGATGGAGAGTAGTTAAATAACCAATTTTTATGAAAAAGATGATGAAAAGTGAATGTTGGAAAAGGATTTGGATGTGAAAATCACGCTGACTTCGAGAGAGGTTTTCTGAGTTCGTTGAGAGTGATGGATTGCAGATCTCGGGTATTTTTTGCAATACGTTCAGTCCCTCCTTTTTATATGACCAGGGCATTTCCGATCGGCATAGTCCTGGTCCTGCCAATCGGCACATGTTTTTAGGCGCACTGCCGATAGGCTGGATTTGGAAATTGTTGTTTGGCACTCTCTTTCAAGTTCCTTCGAAAGAAAGGTCATAAAATGTAAACCGTTTATCCGAATCATGCACGAGGTGAACCGATGGAAAGTTAATTGAGAGACCTTATAAATTCCTTTTGACTTATCCTGGGTTCGGGGGTTGTCTTTGGGATAAATGTGGCATGGAAATACTCGTCGGTCCTTTGGACAGGGGATCGTCGGACGCAAACGGATCGTTCGTTCGCATGGTAAGTCCTAATCGTGCACGGGCCACACCGTTGGAAAGGTCTTGAGATATACTTCCTTATTTCAAAGAGTTTTAATAGTTTGGGGAGTTGACTTTGGTCAACCGGGGCCTGGAATCGTCCGGTGACCTTTCAGAGTAAAACAAATCGTTTGTCCCTACCATAAGTCAGAATTGGGCTCGGAGCGGACCGTTGTAAAGGGATTTCAGAACCCTTTAAAGATTCATTCAGTCTTGATCGAGTTGAGGATTTGACTTTGCTCAAATAGAGCCTGGGATAATATGGTGGCCTCCTGATCATGTTTCGATAGAAAATGGGTTATTCGTTTGCACCGCAAGTCAAAATCGAGCATGGGACGGATCGCTGGAAAGGGTTTCTTCGCCCTTTGAAAATTCATTCCATCTTAGTCGAGTTTAAGAGTTTGAATTTTGGTCAAATGGAGACTGGGATTAACCGATGGCCTCTAGTTCAGTACCCAGGGTATGACTTAGGTTTGTAGTGATGAAGGGAGGTGTTAGGGACGTAAGGAGAGGTTGATGGGTGCTAGAATGGGGTTTCTACCAAAACAAATAAAGGTATTCTATCCATTCACATGACAACGATAAACGCCCATCTTGGGTTATAAATACTTTGTATCACTCTCATTGCAAGGGGACCAGAAAAACAAACCAAGGCAGTCAATACATAATAGTGGACGTAGGCTATTACTTTGAGCCGAACCACTCTCAAAATTTCTTGTGTCTTCTTTATTTTAATTCTTTTTATCTGTGATCAAACAATTAGTCCAAGTCTAGGTTTTTGCATCAACAACCATTATAACTTGATATATCATACTACTTGTCATGCTCAAAAGACAAGTGGCTAAAACTGGCTGGGTCCAAGCTCGTTATGACAAATTAGCTCTCCTCAATAAGAGGAGATAGAAATCCTCCTACCACAATCAAGGTTACCATCAACATATAACCCTAGAATTCAACAAAAGTGTCAACAAACCAAGATGGTGATCTAGTCCTAAAATAAAATATATCCTAGAGATTAATTTACACCCAACTGGGGAGGCTAACTTAACAAATCTCGATGGAGTCATGTTTTTCCAACCCATAAATATCGATCTATTCAATCTTTCCTAAATATCTCCCGTAATAAAGAGGAAAAAACTTGTTTAGACACCAAAAACAATCATTCATATTGGGTAGAGAAGACTATGGAAACCCATACACATTACAATCCCTATAAAAAATCCCACTTGAGCCACTAACCTTTCACGTGAAGTCGAATAAAATCACTTTGCTCTATTTTTTTAGTATCTCATCCAAATGACCTTTTTTATAGAACTTCATTGAAGATGTTCTATTTACTCATACATTTTTGCCTCCCTGCTCTGAATTAGCTTTATATATATACTCTCCACCATATTTTTACCGTAAAAAATCAATAAATCACCCTATTATCCTTGAATCGGAGATACATGGGGAACTCGGGATATCAATTCAGGTAAGGTATATATAAACACTAAAAACCCTCTCTTATGGGAAAACCCTATTTATGGTCATTGTGCCCTCACCCAAAAAGAAACGGTACAATCCAAATAAGCCAAGTTTTGGGTAATAAAAGAGTTCTCTTAAGAATTGTCAAGACTCCATAAGGCCATCCTTAATTAAATACATCAGACAACGGATGATACCATGAAAGAAATGATCAAAGTAAGAAAAAAGGGATAATTCACTACCCATATACACTGATTCCTCAAAGAAATAAACAACCAGACACCGTACCCTCAAATCACCCCAAATCATGGGATGGATCATTAACAAACATACTCACAAAGGACAACCCAAAAAATGAGACCTTTTATTGTACAAGGAATGACGATGTGATTCCAAGTCTATGGTCAAAAGCCCTTTGCTCGATCACTAAGAAGATAAAAGATAACTTCCTTCCATCACCACTCCGATGTTATTATATACGAAGGACACACCATGGAGAAGATATAAGTTACTGTAAGGACAAATTTTCAATCGAGTCATTTGTTATATTGGCTTAATTCCGTTGGACAAAACATTTTTGGGTCATCCTGCATCAATGATCATTCAACACAAGGATTCAAGCATCGCATTCAAAGTTCACGCATCATCAATATTCATGCCGTGCTATTTATCCTACGAAGGTATATGACCTAAATACAATTTTATAAGTTGGAGTATTTTGCCTAATCAATAAATTTCAAATAAGCAAATGTTCATATATAAGCTATATTAATTTTGAAAAAGTCCTTGAATTAAATTGAAAAATTTTGTGCAAAAAACAGATTCTTGTTCGAAGTTTAACCCAGGTCGTTCGAACGACCTGGTTCTAACGAAGTGGTGCCTCGTTAGTAGTTCGTTAGAAGTTCGTTTGAAATGTCGTTCGAACGACCTCGTTCGAACGAGATTTCTAACGACATCTAACCATCCTAAACTGGCACGCCGTTAGATAAGTTGTTCAAATGACATGTCATTCGAACGAACTCGTTCGAACGAGTTTCGCCAGAATTAATTTTTTAAACTTATTTTTTAATGCAGTTTTTTCCTACAACTGTTTTTTTTCCCACAACTTTTTCAGTTATTTTCTAATAGACGAAAATTCAGTTTTATAACTTAAGGAAGATCATTTTTCAAAGAGAACTTTTTCCATAACTTCCATCCTTTTGAGAAAAATTACTCCAACATTTTTATCAACTTTTCAAATCAAAACTCCTTCATCAATTCACATTCAACAAGAAAGATTGCGGTGGATCTCTGCATTCAAGCTTCGAGGAGACGGTGGTTTTGGGCTTCGATGGATACTGCAATACGAGGAGTGTTGAGCAATGCGTTGGAGTTTCGCGGACTACAACTTCAGAGGTCGAGGATGGCATAAGCATGTCTTGAGTGAGTCAATGTCTGTAAGTCTTTTGATTCTCTTGTAAAACCTTTTGTTGTAGTGGATTTTGTCTAGGCCCAGCCGTCCGAGGTTTTTCCCATTTGGGTTTTCCTCGTACATCGGCGTGTTGTGGTTGGGATTTTCGCACTTTCATTTTATCATATCACCTAGATGCATGCTTAGGATAAAATGAATCTAATTGGAATTTGTTCTTGCAAATTTGTGAAACTAAATTTAAAATTGAGTTAGAAGAATACATCGTTCATAGAAATAATAAAATTGGATTAAGTGTGTGTGTGTATTCTACGAATTAAACTAAGACCATATAACCCTGCAACTCCAAATTGGTATCAGAGCGTGTTTCTATAAGTTATTTAGATGAATCCTGGAGGTTATATGGATAGTTTTTCGTCGAATAGACTACCTTTATTTGATGGATCAAATTATACCTATTGGAAAGCACGTATGAAATCCGCTCTTAAATCTATTGATGAACGTGTTTGGGTCACTGTTGAAAGAGGATGGTCACCTCCTACAATGGTTGTTAATGATGAACGTATTTTGACTCCTGTTGAACAGTGGAGCGAGGAAGATTTAAAATGGTGTAACTTTAACTCAAAAGGATTAAATGACTTATTTGGTGCCGTGTCTCCCGATGAATTTCTTCGTATAATGACGTGCGAAACATCAAAGGAAGCTTGGAACATTCTCCAAGTTACTCATGAGGGAACGAGTGTTGTTAAAGCATCAAAACTTCAAAACTTAACTACACAATTTGAAACTATCACCATGAAAGAAACTGAAACTTTTGATGAGTTCTATGCTCGTTTGTCTGACATAGTCAACTCTTGCTTTAACTTAGGTGAAAGAATACCTAAAAATAGTGTGGTTAAGAAAATACTTAGATGTCTTCCTAAGCGTTTCATTCCCAAAGTCACTGTACTTAATTCTTTAGGAAACCTAAATACCTTAAAACTTGAAGAACTTGTTGGTGATCTGCAAACGTATGAACTTGATATGTTTCCTAAAGATAACAAAGGGAAAGATAAAGGAGTAGCTTTAAAAGTTAAGAAAGTTGATGTGTCTGATTCTGATGAGTCTGACTTTGATTCTGATGATATAGCCTTATTTGCCAAAAAGTTTAAAAAATTTCTCAAGTTTAAAAAACAAAACTCCAAATTTGAAAAACCTAAATTTGAGAATAAAAACAAAGGAGGAAATAAAAAGTTCACTAATCAGGATACAAAGAAGTTAAATAAAGACAACTTTAAGAAGGATGATTCGGAAAGATGTTTTGAATGTGAGGGACGTGGTCATAGAGCTTTCGAGTGCCCCACAAAACTTAAAAGACAAGGCAAAGAGAAAGCCGTTTACAATGCTACTTTAAGCGACAGTGATAATGAGTCTGAAGACTCTGATGACTCTAACTCGCCTAGAAATAACTTCACTGCCTTTATGGCGAGCCTTGCTAGTAATTCGTGTGAGTCAAACCTTAATGTTGACAATTCTGAACATAATCTAGAGGTGGTTTCTTCTCATTCTACTAGTAGTGATGAAAAAGAGAGTGATAGTGATATAGATGAGAGTGAACTACAAACTGCCTATTCCGAACTCTACAATGAATCTCTTCGCATTCAAAAAGTCAACAAAAGATTAACCTTGAAAGTTTTAACTTTAGAAAAAGAGTTGAAAGGCCTGAAGGAGAAGGAGGCCTTAGTCAGTCAACTCGAGGCTATTAAAATATCTCTTTCTGAAAAACTTATCGTGATTGGCAAAGAAAAATGTGACTTGATTATCTACTTAGAAAGTGCTAACAAAGAACTTAATGAGTCTCATGAAATTAGAACATCTCTAGAAACTAAAATAGTCCAACTTGAAAAAGATCTCGAGTCCTCTCGTGAAGTTAAAGTCACAATCGAGGACAATTCAGGAAGAATGGGAAAACTGTTTCTAGGTCCTGTTTTAGGATATAAGGAGAAAGGGTATCAAGAAAGAAAGGGAATAGGATATGAAGAAGGTAATTCTTCAAAAGTCAAAACTGAACCTGTTGCTAAGTTTGTTACAAAATCTAATGTTCCTAAAGATAACAAATCTAATGTTCCTAAAGTTAATCCCTCTAAGAAACATTTAAAAGTTGTCCCAAAACAACCTTATGTATGTTCATATTGTCATAAACAGGGTTACCTTAAAGATTTTTGCTACAAACTTGGAAAGAACCCTCAATTCACAAATTCAAAACAACCTTACAGCTCCTTAGCTAATATTAAGAGTCAAGTTGAGTACCTTGTCAATACTTCTAAAAATCTAATGGAAGAGTTTCTTAGGTTCTCTAATGTCAAAAGAAATAACTCTAATTATAAGACTAGAGCCAACCAAGGGAAGAAAACTACTCAAACTTGGGTTAAGAAAAATCAAATCAAGAAAGCTTTTGTTGCTCACGTTGCTCTTAAGGCACAAAATACCTCTCAATGGTACTTTGATAGTGGTTGTTCTAGACATATGACGGGCGATAAATCTCTTTTTACCACTCTCGAAAACCATAAAGATGGTAAAGTTACTTTTGGGGATGGTAGCAAGTCCCAAATTATTGGTAGAGGTTCTATTGAAATCTTAGGTTTCCCTAAACTTGAAAATGTTCTTTATGTTGAGGGTCTAAAAGCTAATTTGTTAAGTATTAGCCAACTGTGTGATGATAATCTTGATGTGAAATTTAGTCAATCGGAGTGCATCATTTATGATCAATCAGGTGAACCGATTTTGCATGGTGTTAGAACCAGTGACAATTGCTATGGAATCATTCCAAAATCTTCTTTTGTCTGCAATAATGTAAAAACCTCTTCTACCGATCTTTGGCATCAAAGATTAGGTCATGTTAACTTTAGAGATCTTGACAGACTTGTGAGAAAAGAGCTTGTTCGTGGCTTACCGCCACTAGGAAAGCCAACATCCACCATTTGCGGACCGTGTCAATTTGGTAAACAAATCAAAAGTCCTCATAAAAAGATAAACTCGATAACAACATCTCGTGTCCTAGAATTGATACACATGGACCTTATGGGTCCTACTCGTACCGAGAGTATAGGAGGAAAAAGATACATCTTGGTTATGGTGGATGATTTCTCTAGATACTCTATTGTAGGCTTTTTGAGAGAGAAATCTGAAACAGTTGACTTTCTTACAGTTAAATGTAGAGCTCTTCAAAATCTTCACGGTGTTACTATAAACCGCTTTAGGAGTGATAATGGAACCGAATTCAAGGAATCCAGTGTGAATGCCTTCTGTGATGAAATAGGAATAAAACATGAATTCTCGGTCGTTCGAACCCCTCAACAAAATGGTATAGTTGAACGTAAAAATATAACGATCCAAGAAATGGCAAGATCCATGCTCCTTGGAAGAAATGTGGCTCGTAGGTTTTGGGCCGAAGTGGTTAACACTGCTTGTCACACGGTTAATAGAGTTTATTTGCGTCCTAACACTAACAAAACTCCTTATGAATTCTGGACGGGTAAGAAACCCAATTTGTCCTATTTTAGAGTGTTCGGAAGTCCATGCTATATTCTTATAGATAGAGAACTTCTAGGAAAATTTGACTCGAGGAGTGATGAGGTTATTTTCCTAGGATACTCTCAAAATAGTAGAGCTTTTAGAGTCTTTAACTTAAGCAACTCTAAAGTAATGGAATCCATTAATGTGGTCATAAAAGATGATGCTCCGGCCACATAAATTAATAATGAGGAAGATTTATCATGTGAGTGTGATGTTGAGTCAAATGATGAAAGTATTGCATTTCAAAATGATTTGGGTGTTCCATCTACCGATAAAAGGGAAGTTACTCCTTGGGTGCGTAAAAATCATGATACTTCACAAATTGTAGGAGATCCCGAGGTAGGTGTCAAGACTAGGGCGCAATTAGAAAATGAAGTTACTTATCTCTGTTATACTTCTACTATTGAACCTAAAAACTATAAAGAAGCCCTAAAAGATGAACATTGGATTAATTCTATGCATGAAGAATTGTTTCAATTTAAGAAAAATGATGTTTGGGAATTAATCCCTAGGCCTTCTAATACCAATGTCATTGGCACTAAATGGATTTTTAAAAACAAAATGGATGAAAATGGTGTCATTGTTCAAAACAAGGCTAGATTAGTGGCTCAAGGGTATACTCAAATAGAAGGTGTTGACTTTGAAGAAACTTTTGCTCCTGTTGCTAGGTTAGAATCGGTTCGTCTCTTACTTGCCATCGCATGTCATCTTCAATTTAAATTATATCAAATGGATGTTAAAAGTGATTTTTTAAATGGTATTATCCAAGAGGAAGTATATGTTGAACAACCAAAAGGGTTTGAGGACCCAACTCATCCTACTCATGTCTTCTTTTTAAAGAAAGCTTTATATGGCTTAAAACAAGCCCCCCGTGCTTGGTATGAAAGACTCACTTCTTATCTCCTTTCTCGTGGCTTTTTGAGAGGGGGAGTAGATATGACACTTTTTGTTCGGCATGATGAAAAAGGTATTCTTGTTGCTCAGGTTTATGTCGACGACATAGTGTTTGGGTCTACATGTGATAAACATACTCAAATTTTTTCCAAAGAAATTCACAATGAATTTGAAATGAGTATGGTAGGTGAACTTACCTTCTTTCTAGGTCTTCAAGTTCGTCAACTCAAAAATGGGATATTTTTTTCCCAAACTAAGTATGCTAAAGACCATGTTAAGAAATTTAATATGGAATCCGCTAGACATGCTCGTACTCCTATGAGCTCCTCTATTAAACTTAGTAAAGACACTGATGGAAAAGATGTAGAGCATACACTCTTTAGAAGTATGATAGGTAGTTTACTTTACCTAACTGCGAGTCGTCCAGATATTTCCTTTAGTGTAGGAGTTTGTGCTCGTTATCAAGCCGCACCAAACGAGTCTCACTTACTTGCTATTAAACGTATCATCAAATATGTTAGTGGGACCCTGTCTTTTGGCATTTGGTACTCCTTTGACACCAATGATTGTCTATCGGCATATTCAGATGCTGATTGGGCAGGAGATGTTGATGGATGTAAAAGTACATCCGGCGGTTGTTTCTATCTTGGAAATGCACTTGTCTCATGGATGAGAAAGAAACAAAATTCTATTTCCTTGTCCACGGCGGAGGCCGAATACATTGCCGCCGGGAGTTGTTGCACTCAAATCATTTGGATGATACAAATGTTGGAAGATTACGGTATTTCCCAAGGCACTATGACCATATATTGTGATAATACTAGTGCAATTCATATTTCCTGTAATCCCGTTCAACATTATAGAACCAAGCATATTAAGATCCGTGAACATTTCATTCATGACTTGGTTGAAGAGAAAATTGATTCTCTAAGCTTCGTTCCTACCGATCAACAATTGGCCGATATCTTTACTAAACCTCTAGATGCCCTTAGGTTTGAAAACCTTAGGAAATCAATTGGGGTTTGCTCCATTGATTGAGATCGAAGTCGTTCATCTAGTTTAGGTTGCTTCTCTTGCATATCTTTTTACCTATGAACTAGATTTCCTTTGTATATATTTTATTCAAAAATCAAAAAAAAATATTTGTTTATTTTATTCATTTTCAAGGAAAACGGGAATGGTTAGATAATGCTATCAAACCTTTTGTCCATATGGCTTTGTGGTCGATGTATTCAAATCCCTATCTTTTTCCATGTTCACGTGGCCTACGATGAATAGTTAATCCATACATGGTTTATCTTGTGCACAATAAATAATGATTTGTTTTATGATATATAATGTTGTGATTTCCTCACATATTTGCCTTTTGCACACACCGTACACGGAATATTTCGAATATCTTGTTCATATTGTACTTGCAAAGTGAGATTTGGTGTTGTCTTCTCAATCCTGTCACATCCATTATAAGCAATCGAAAGTGTGCATGATCATCCGTTGCCCGGATTGAAACAAAATGACTATATTCTTCCGGTCGATTTTCGTTTCTAGCAATGGAACCGAGCTGCGAAAAACATCAAAGTTTTTGCGTGAAAAGCCTCCATTTGCATATTCAGATGTGTGACTAAAATAGAAGCATTGAAAATAATATATATACAATGCAAAGCCAAAATAATAGGCTTGATTGAGTCTTCAAAAGATTCGTCTCAATCTATTTGTTATTTGTGGGAGATATAAGTTGAAGATCAACGGGCATGCACATTTCATTAATTTATCGCTTTCTTCTTGTGACTTTATTGGCGAGAGAATCATGTATTTTGTATGCTTGTTACATTCGTGGTTACGTGTTCAACAATATTTCATTTTTGACACAAGGCTAATCTGAGTGAATATTGCTCGTATATATTGTTTGGCATTACGCACTTGTACAAATGTTGTGGCTAAAGACTTTCACGCGTATTGTTCACACCCCTACATTTCTGCTCCCACCATTTGGATATGTTGGCTCGAGCAAGGATTAATACAATCACATTTTTGGCAATGATCTGGCCATCCCAATTCCTGATATTATGGTATTTTTCAATCTATTTTATAATATATTTTTTTCAAAATTTTCAATTTTCGTTAGAAATTCTCGTTCGAACGAGATTTCTAACGACATTTTTTTTGACCCATACTGTCTCGTCGTTCGAAATATCGTTCGAACAACAATTTTCGTTCGAACCACCTTCTAACGAGGTATCTAACGACCCGAGGCTGTCTCGTCGTTCGAAATATCGTTCGAACGACAATTTTCGTTCGAACCACCTTCTAACGAGGCATCTCACGACCCGAGGCTGTCTCGTCGTTCGAACCCCTCGTTCGAACGACATTACTCGTTCGAACGACATTACTCGTTCGAACGACCTGCAGTTAAAACGGTCAGATCCTCTTCCCCCAAAACCTGCCACCTCTCCCATTTTTTCAAACCCACGATTTCCAATACCCCATTTCCCCTCTTTCCCAGATTTTTCTCACCCTTCTCTTCCACTTTCCCCTCTACATTTTTCTCTCTCTCTCCCACGATTTTATCCCTCTTCCCACTCTCTTTCTATTTCCCTCTTTCCTATTTCCTCAACTCTTCCTCCATTCCCACTCTTACCGATTTTGTACTGCTCTTCTTCTTCCAGGTATTTTTTTCTTTTTCCTTTTACTCTTTTCCCATATATCTATATATATATATATATATTCTATCAGCTTATATCTCGATATACACACACATATCATATTTATATATATATATATATATATATTATATATATATATTTATATATATATATATATATATATATATCAGATGTTGGGGCCTATTTTCACCAATCGATTCTCAATTTTTTTTCCCAACTTGTCTATATATGCATGTGTATATCCCACATTTTTTTGGGGCTGTCTTTCTTGTGTATTTGTATATGTTTCCCCTGATTAAAATATCTCCCATGAATATTGTATTTTTTTAAATGCAAATTAAGTTACTATTCATGGAATTTATTTTAATCAAATTTTTTATTTTTCCTTTATTTTTTATTTCTAAAGGAGTATGGGCTTTTTGCTGATTGATTGTTCGGTTATTGGTGTAATCGGTGGTTTGGTTGGACGTTGTTCGGGTAGGTTCTAGTCTCTATAATTTTTCATGGCCCGTAATCGCCGCCAACGCCGCCTTAGCGATTCCCCCGAGGAACGCACCACGTCCTCGGATGAGGAATCCCGGGGTATTCCCGACCTAAAACTACGTTGGCGCACCATTTCCCAACATACCCTCTATCACACCCAAGGGTTTGCAACCCGTTCTGTTGTACGGGAGAAAGTGATTAATCTCCCCTCCCTCCACGGCACAGACGTGCATTCATGGATATCTGATTTAGGGTGGGACCCACTCTTCTCCCTCACCGATGTTGTTTTGCCCGACATAGTACGGGAATTTTATTTTAGCCTGATTAATAGGGATACTCATCTTTACACTCAGGTGCGAGGTCGGGAGATTCTAGTCACTCCCGACTCGATTGCTCAAATCCTTCCCCTCCCTCGGGTAAATAATCCCTCTTTTCCATGGACATCCGAGACCACCCCCGATCCTACTCTTGTTTTTAACACCGTTTTTAGGATTCTTCCTTCTGGCACGGTTACTATTTTTCATAAAAATTTACATCCCAATTTTATGGTCCTTAATTGGATCATTTGTGCCTGCCTTCTCCCTCGTGCCAACACCACCCAAATCACAAAACAGCACGTGGATCTCATGTTTGCTATAAGAATTAGGGCCCACATTGACCTTCCCTCCTATCTTTATAGCGTGATCCGGTCTGTTAGGGTTCTTCCCGCTAGCCCCACTCGCCAGGCCCTCCCATTTGCGGCCCTTATCACCCGTATTTGTCTTGTTGCCGGTTTCCCCCGTGTGTCCACCGATATCCCCACCACTAAATACCAAACCGTTGACCTCACCTCCATTAGTCGCTCCCGTGGTCATTTGCCACCGGATACCCCTCACCTCACCCCCTCCGCCTCCTCCCACTCCGCCACCTCATCTCACCCCACTCCCAGTCGTCCAGCTCCCTCCCGCTCTGTCCATCACCCCGCCCCTTCCCAGCTTCCCGCACCCGTTGCGTCGGAGGATTTTATGTTTTTTAGTTCATAGGTGGACCAATTTCAGGAGGACCGCCGCCAGGACCGCGCACTTATGCAGGAGCTCATTATGTCTATGCAGCAGGACCGCGAGGCCCACGCCCGTCGAGAAGCCGCCCGGGATGAAGCTCAGGCACGTCGAGATGAAGCCCAGGCTCGTCGAGACTCTCTTCTCTTAGAACATCTTGCTGCCCTCCGCCATATGGAGCTGCGCCGCGGGGCAGGCTCTTCCGGCACCGGTTCCCTCCCCGATGACTCTCCACCTGCTGATCCTGCATCTTGATTTATTTTGTTCATTTCCTGTTTCTTTCTGTTTTGTGAGGATGAGTGCTTTCATACTATCTTGTATTTGGATTTATTTCCCTTGGTTATTTCATTGTCTGACACTTAGCTATTTCCCCTTTACCCCTTACTTAATGCATGCTCCCACTTTTCATTTTCATGATTCATTATTTCTATTTCCTGCCTTGTTATTTATTCTCATTTCTTTTGCAGGCCCCCTTATCCCTTTGTCTTTTCCGGTCAAAAAGGTGGAGAAAATTTTAATTAATATGACTTCATATTTAGGGGGAGTTTGATAAATTTGGGTAATTTAATTGACATTTCATATTCATTGCAATTAATAATAATTTAAGGTAATTATAATTGAATTAAGTTATTATAATTAAATTTCCAAATTGATTCTAATATTGACCTTATGCACAATTAAGGGGGAGATAAACTCTTCATATTGAATATTGAGACATTTATGCACCATGCACAAAATATTCTATCGCATTGTCTTATATATAACATCTCTCTATTTCCCCATGCGTTTATGAATTTGTTGTTTCATGTGTGTAGGATACATCTCCTACTCCTTTGCAGCTCGTCAGTCTTGTCTTTGTGTCTGTATTTTTTTTGGGTTTTTGGGACGGGACTTAGATACGACTTGACGGCTGACTTAGAAAATTCAATCTTTTATTTATTTATTTATTTATTTTGTTTTGTCCCGGAATAGCCAAAGGGGGAGATTTGTAAGGACAAATTTTCAATCGAGTCATTTGTTATATTGGCTTAATTCCGTTGGACAAAACATTTTTGGGTCATACTGCATCAACGATCATTCAACACAAGGATTCAAGCATCGCATTCAAAGTTCACGCATCATCAATATTCATGTCGTGCTATTTATCCTACGAAGGTATATGACCTAAATACAATTTTATAAGTTGGAGTATTTTGACTAATCAATAAATTTCAAATAAGAAAATGTTCATATATAAGCTATATTAATTTTGAAAAAGTCCTTGAATTAAATTGAAAAATTTTGGGCAAAAATCAGATTCTCGTTCGAAGTTTAACCCAGGTCGTTCGAACGACCTGGTTCTAACGAAGTGGTGCCTCGTTAGTAGTTCGTTAGAAGTTCGTTAGAAATGTCGTTCGAACGAGATTTCTAACGACATCTAACCATCCTAAACTGGCACGCCGTTAGATAAGTTGTTCGAACGACTTGTCGTTCGAACGAACTCGTTCGAATGAGTTTCGTCAGAATTGATTTTTTAAACTGATTTTTTAATGCAGTTTTTTCCTACAACTGTTTTTTGCCCACTACTTTTTCAGTTATTTTCTAATGGACGAAAATTCAGTTTTATAACTTAAGGAAGATCATTTTTCAAAGAGAACTTTTTCCATAACTTCCATCCTTTTGAGAAAAATTACTCCAACATTTTTATCAACTTTTCAAATCAAAACCCATTCATCAATTCACATTCAACAAGTAAGATTGTGGTGGATCTCTGCATTCAAGCTTCGAGGAGACGGTGGTTTTGGGCTTTGGTGGATACCGCAATACGAGGAGTGTTGAGCAACGCGTTGGAGTTTCGCGGACTACAACTTCAGAGGTCGAGGACGGCATAAGCATTTCTTGAGTGAGTCAATGTCTGTAAGTCTTTTGAGTCTCTTGTAAAACCTTTTGTTGTAGTGGATTTTGTCTAGGCCCAGCCGTCCGAGGTTTTTCCCATTTGGGTTTTCCTCGTACATCGGCGTGTTGTGGTTGGGATTTTCGCACTTTCATTTTATCATATCACCTAGATGAATGCTTAGGATAAAATGAATCTAATTTGAATTTGTTCTTGAAAATTTGTGAAACTAAATTTAAAATTGAGTTAGAAGAATACATCGTTCATAGAAATAATAAAATTGGATTAAGTGTGTGTGTGTATTCTACGAATTAAACTAAGACCATATAAACCTGCAACTCCAGTTACATATCTCCAAAAGAAAACTCTTAAAAATACGGGACACATTTGTTCCCATGCGTATATGTGTCTTTTATCCTTATATGTGTCACCCCCATTTTTATAAAAATATATTAGACTCACTTATGTTTCCCAACATTTGTTCTATACATCTTATTTTTATGTATATTTTCCTTCCACATACATTGTTATTTCCACTATTTTAAGAGATAGGTCCACATGCACACTCTTTGTTACTTTAGTGCATAAAATACTAAAAAAATGAAGGACCAACTACAAATCATTTACCACCAAAAGTAAAGTGCTTTTATTTATAAACATAATTTATGATGAAAATCCCCATACATGTCAAAAAGTGTATTGAGGATCTTTCATGTTCCCCTAAAGGAACATGGTACATAAATTCAAACAAGGAGTTTCCCAACCAAGACCCATAAAGAATAAATTTTTTGGAGGTTGCATCAAATCCCATCAAGTAGGTCACCCAAAAAACTGATCCACG
The DNA here is from genome assembly GCA_949130495.1 of Sambucus nigra. Taxonomy (NCBI): domain Eukaryota; kingdom Viridiplantae; phylum Streptophyta; class Magnoliopsida; order Dipsacales; family Adoxaceae; genus Sambucus; species Sambucus nigra. Next base: position 184,192,019 of record OX422207.1, read on the forward strand.
TGGCCAATTTATATGAGTCCTCTTATTCAGAAAACTATCTACATAACGTTTACCCACAACAATCGGGTTTGGCACACTAGCTCCTTCCTCTGAGCATGATGCACCATGCAGAGGAACAAAACCAATCAGTCACTATGCAAGGCCTTGAGTCAACCAATACCTGTTTGAGAGTAATAAAATAAAAATTTATTTAGACATATAGAATAAAAAGACACACGAGAAGAATTTAGTAAAAAAGGAAAACATTTATTTGTAAAGAGAGAGGGTATAAGTCGGAGCAAACATGCCAAGAGACGTGTCACATTGACGAATATGAATGAATTGATCCTCGCTATGAGAAATTCCAATGAATGTCAATAGAAAAAGCAGGGATCATACAATGACCAACCCATGTCTTTGGTCGTCATTGAAGAATAAGACCCGGAGAGACTAAAATGGTACCATCCATAATCACCGAACTGAGTGACAGAAAATAAGAGGCCTAGGTACCTAGGGGAATCGATAACAAGAATATGACATCCAATATTCGAAAGCTTGAATCGCTAACCCATATCCATGTTAGCGCTATAGAAGTAGAATCACGAAAAAGACGAGTGTCGAGTCTTTCAAACGGAGAAAAAAATAGAGGTCCTGGAAGAAACGTCACTATAAGAAGTAGGAGCAAACATTCCCAAAATAAAAAAAGGCAAACTTCATTAAGTAGGTTTAAACTTCCAGAATGCTTGACCTATTGGTTAACCATCGATAGTTAACCGGTTGGTTCACTATTCAGACCTATGGGTTAACGAAAAGGTCAAACACTTGACCAATGGAAAAAAAATCCTCCAACTTTCAAACTATCACTCCTATACCTTATTTCTTCCAAAAATAGGCTAACCTATTTTTTCGGATCCCTTCTAATTTTGATGAAGATTGTTCACACGAACAAACTATTATTCAACCTCATATGTGGACACCCTGATTCTTATTGGTATATGGGACACTCTATCATATCACAATTAACCATAGGTACGAACTCGATGAGAAATTCCTACGAATTACGAAATTATTAAACCAAAAAAATAGTTCGAGGAGTCAAAAGACCAAGAAATAAAGTCCATAAGGAAAAAAATGTAAATAAGAAAAAAAAAGTGTAAGCCAAACACAACCTCTGTGTCCGTTAATGAATCGGTTAAAAGTCCATCCACACCCATAATCAATCGGTTAAAGCCCATGCCCATCGATAGCTGATCGGTTCAATCTCCCCCAAACTGTTAACCGATCATCTATCCCTTCTATAGTGATCATTATGACATTTTTGGGAAATATGTTCTAATCCATACACATATCTCCACCCTCGGATCCACCATGGAAGTTCTTTATTCCATCGGTTAAATGGCCCAGGCCAAACCCCTATAAACAGGACCCCCTCGAACCACAAAAATGGCACTAAAATTCGACCTTAATTTAGTTTTTTCATTTTCTTCTCCCCCGAGCTTCTGTTGTACTTGGGATAATACACTTTCCCTTAGGGAAATTTTTTACTTTTGAAGAGTTGCTTCAGTCCCCTAAAAAGGTTGTACTCATAAAAAGTCCCCTTCTAAAGGAGAATAAAGGAAAACCTATATGTGCATTATGCAAAATTTAGCATCTCTAAACAAAGCTCTACCCTACGAAGACGAATCTCTTCTCACCTCAGGAACTTTAAGTGGGAGCAATCCCCCAAGAAAAAATTAATTCATTCTACAAGAATAAGGAAACTCTACCCGAATTTTGGGTCAAATAGCCTATATATAAATTTATGGCAAATAACCTCTACCTAAATTTTGGGTCAAATACCACATATATATTGCGATTAACTATCCATATTTGTTTATCTCTTTTATTACTAACTTGGTCGAGGAACCACACAATATTGTTATGCAAGCACAAATATAAAGTGTTTGACAAGCACAAAACAATAGCAATACAGATTTGCAAACAGAAAATGAAAGTCTTTCATTAAAATTCAAAACGAATTACAATTTACATATGTGTACTAACTATTACATAGAGATCCCTACTCTATTGGTTTCTTTCCCTCAGCTTTTGAAATAGGTTCCTCGCCAGCAGGCGGATCATTTAAAGTCTAAGGAGAGTTAATGAAGTTCAAGTCCTTCAGCATCTTAACGTTCATCATATAAGGTGTGTCCAGTAGGTGCTCGGGATGAGATACCTCGATCTGAGAATGAAGATTGTAGTCACCGAGGTATTTTGCAATTAATCTCCGAGGAATGGCACGAGCTGGGATCCATGCCATGTCCAATTTATAAGGTGGCACAGGCAAGTCTAGTAGCCCAGGCGCATGATAATACCATAAATAATGGCCCTGCTCTAGTTTTAATACACCCAGGGCATTCAACCATCCCTGTTTATAACCTTCATTATTGGCATTTTCAATGCGAGCATCCAAGTGATAAAGAGCCTCATTGTAGCCTGCATTTCAGAACTCACGAGGTTGTTTGTGGAATTGGAAAGTTATTCTCTCTAACTGCTCATGAAGGTTCCTGGCAAAAAACATCCTTATTCTTCAGAGCAGACTTGGTCAATGCAAGTTGATCCTCCAGAGTTTGGATTTTCTTAGACATTTCAGATAAAGCCAGATCTTTTGCATTCAATTGGAACACATGAGTTTCCAATGTGGATAGAGTACGAGCTTCTTCAACATTACGACTAAGTGCTCTTGATCCTCCCCGAGCAGGTCGAGAATTGGGTTCCTCGACGACATTCTGAGCAGCTCTTCCTCGACCACGAGAACCTCTTCCTCGTCCCCGAGTAGCAGCAGAAGTACCAGATCTTCTCAAGGTATCCAACTTTTGCCTTAATTTGGCATTCTCAACCTCTAGAAAGGAAAATCCCTCATCAGTCACTAGGATTACAGCTGTTGAAGAAGATGCTGCAGACTTATACTGTGCTAGCTCTTTCTGCAAATTGTTATTTTCTTGCTCTAGCAGCTCGGCAATCTATCTACAAGCTTCAACTTCTCCCTTTAGGGTTCTCTCCCTGACATTGTACCCATCAAGGATCTTTTTATGGCCTGTCTCGGCAGAAAGGTGCTGATACCTCTTTTCATACCCCTAGTGCAGAAGGGCAGTTGATTCTTTGTACTGAGTCTGAAGATCTTCTAGAGTATATTGAAGCTCCTCGATCATGTCATAATAAGCCATGTTATTGGCCACAGCTCGATCAATTAAGCCCTTCAGGTATTGATAAGCTTCTACTGCCTGCTTTGAAGCATCATGACCGAGGATGTCAACAACTTCTGATACACTCAATTTTGTGTGACCAGCCTTATAATATTCATGGCATTGCTGCATTAACTTTGTATCATTGGCGGATAATAATTCCATTCTAGCCACAAACTAGTAAAGAAGAGAAGGAAAGAGTTAATAAAAAGAAGACAATGCATCAACAATATAGAGGAGCAAAAAGAGGTGATTTTATTACATCATCAAAAAGTGTACATCATTCAGAATACAAAGTACAAGTAAAAGGAAAAATAAAAGAGAATAACGAACAACTTCACACCTTTTCCTTGTCTCCCAGGACTTTCTCGGGAGGCTGGGACGAGGAGCTTAGTTGCTCGGTGGGAACAATAATCTGGTCGGCTGGAGTTGGGATTTGTTCAGGAGGAGCAAGCAAAGAAGAAATATCCTTAGTAGATGTCTGGTTGGGTTGTGGAGTAATGACTTGATCACCCACTATCAGTGAAGACTCCTCGGATGCAGCTTTATCCTCTTCTTCATCTTCAATAGCTGGAGGAGGACCAGGAAGATGTTGTTGAAATAGTTCAGAGTCCTCGCTCACCTTCAATTCTTGCAAGGCAGCAACCCAACCATCTCGAAAGTATTTCAAACTCCCATACTGCACCTGAGCCATCATTACAGCTACCCCCTATCCCATCCTTTGTCCCAATCGGTTTGAAAGGATTTTTTAACAGCCACTTTTCTCTTCATTTTCTCCGAGGAGAGCTTCTCGGATAGAAGATCCTTGGTGGATTTCAATTTGGCCTCCACCTCCTCTTTCTGCCGATTTACTTCTTGCAGAAGGGACAGCTCTTCCTCGGCCGATTTCAACTTATTCACAAGCTCCCCAAAACTTGTGAGCTTCTCGGAGTATTTTTTATTCTCTCTCTCCAAGTCCTTCACCTTCTTTCCCAGCTTCACTTTCTCTGCCTCAAACGCAGTCAGCTTCTTCTCCCATTCACCCTTATCCTCGTCATATTTTTGACGGGATTCCTTCAGAGATTGGGTCAAACCCACAAAGGCATCCTCCACTCCAGACGAGGAGCTAGAAGCCTTGAGTGCTTCATCTTTTTTCACTATGGTGTTAAAGCAACTCACCAGCTGAAAAAGAAGGTAATGATAAGTCAATGTCGAGATACATGAATTGATGGAAAGAAAGAAAAATTCAAGATAAGAGAAACTTACTGAAGCAATGTAATGAGTAGCTAGTTATGTCAGCATATCCCTAGACATGTTTTCTTCTATCCCTTGGACTTCAGGAATAGTCCAAGTCTTTACCGAGCTCATTGCAGAACTCGAGGGAATAATGGTTGGAACACCATCTCCACTAGCTTGGAGCTGGGGAATGGTTTCAATTAAAGTGACCAAGGAGGATTTCTTCAATCTCCTCAGTGGCACATCAGGAGCTTCAACCAAAGAACTTTTGGTTGTGACAACTTCCACAGGTGCATTTTTCTTGCTCGGAGCCACTGGGGGCTTCTCGGCAACCTTCTGAGGAGCAACAGAAGAGGGACCATCTACTTTCTTTGTCCCCTTTGGGACCTCAACCTTGTTTCTCTTTCCATCTCCAGCAGAGGAAGACTCCTCGAAGATAGCAGGAACTCTTCTCTTGCCTATCTTCTGACTTAAAGGAATGTGAGATTCTGGTGAAGATTCCTCAGAAGCTGGCAATGGGTCACTAATGCTGACCACAGGACGAGCAGTAAAGGATGATGTGTAGCTCCTGTACTGCAGCAAATATGAAGCAGACCTGATGTGCTCGTCTGCAAATCTTCGATGCAAATTCCAGATATGTTTCAAATGCTTTATATTAACTTCTGATTCTTTGGGAGTTTTTCTCTTACTGTCAACTGCAAACAAATATATAGTGAAATATCAGTCATACATTTTGTCAGACATAATGAAATCATAAATTTAAAAATGAAATAAAATGAAAATAACCTATCCCATTGCCATATCGGGGGCATCTGGGACCCTCATATACTTCATCTCCAACCAAAGGGGCATGTTGCCAATTTGTTACAACTACCCCATATTCAAAATAGTCCCTGTTTGCATCAGGGAGGTTGACTACTAAGGCCGTATTCAAAAACTCAGTTTTTAAATAAAAAACATTGTCTAAAACAGCCTATCTGTAACAGTACATAATCTCAGTAATTCCTATACGAGTTTCATGAGTTTGATTTAACCTATGCACCCCATTAACTATTCTCCATGTGTTGGGGGCTATTTTTGCAGGGACAACATCAAAATACTGACAGAACTCTAAACACAAAGGGTTTGGTGGAAAAGAAAACCCACATTCAGCAATAAAGAGGCTAGGGAACCAATGTCCCTCAGCCAAATTAAAATAAGTTGAAGGTTCAGAAAGACTCTCCAAAGTTACCCAAGAAGGAATAGAAAAGTCAGAACGGAATTTCTCAAGAGATTCGATAATATAAACCATGGTGAATAAAAAGAAATGAAGAAGAAGGAAGAAAATCTTACAGGAAAAAGGAGATCTGTTGACAAACAAACGAAGAAAGGGATGAACGCACAGGAGAGAGAAAAGTTATAGAAAACTCGAAAGCAGAAATTGAAAAGGTTGAAGACGATGGGATTGCCTCTGAAGCTTAAATAATTTGCCTTGGGAAACGGCGAAAGAAATGATTACAAAAAGGAAACTATTACGCTACCGGCGGCTAAAGGGACAAAAAGTGCACGAATATCAAAGCTCTTATAAAAATGTAAAAAGGCGGATTCTGCGAATTTGGAAGGAAATTCAAATAAGAAGAAGAGGCTCCTAAAACCCAGGAAGGTCATTTAATATTGCCATATACCGAGAAAGAATGTTCCATACTCCTCAAAGTTCGAAATATGAAACATTGGGGGCTTCTGTTAATACCAAAATTAGTATGCTGATGTGGACGAATAATAATAAGACACGTGTCAATCTACGTGGCACAATTGCAACGAGGAAGATCATTCCCCTGACCAACATACTCATTCCGAGCAACAGGTGTACTCCGAGGAACACCAGTCTTCCGAGGAACACCAGCCCTCCGAGGAACTCCAGTGCTCCGAGGAACTCTTGGACGATGAGAAACTAAGGCGGTTCGAGCTGCATCTCGACCACAGCATTGATTTCCAGATAATCAACAGTTCAACTATTCATTAAATGCTTATCATCTTGATGCACACGCTTGAAGAGCATTAAATGAGTTACCCTTTCATATGTATATCATTTAATGTATCACCCTTTCATGTACAACCTAAGGGCCATAAATACTTTGTATCACCCTCATTCAAAGGGACCGGAATTTCTTGATAGCACTTGTAATCGAGAATTCCCAAACACTCATTAATAACATATCAGTGGACGTAGGCCATTCATACAAGGCTGAACCACTTTAAATTCTTTTGTCTCATTTATTTATCTGTGATTGAATAATTAGAGTAATCTAATTTTTTACATCAACAATAAGGTCCCCTCCAATTTCTAAAAGCACTCACAAACCTAACATTGATTTGGTTATCTAACTTTCTTCAACCTCGACTATATTTGATTCTCGAGTTATTTTAAAAATACCAAGCGATGTCTCAACTTTTCAAATAGTCACTTCCTCCAAAATATAGAGTCAAACATATGCTCACGCAGCGTAAAAAGTCAACACTTTTAAATGAAGCTATGCCCAATTGAATGGTGCCACCTCATAGAGGACATTCCCCTTGCAAAAATTTATCTCATGCCACATGGGTAAATAAACTCTATAAAACTTTCTAGTAAATATCATAAATACAAGCTGTGATATTGCACTGTCCATTTATGTTTAGATTGTTTAAAACTGGACCCTTTTGGGGGACTATGTATGCACTTTACAATGTTTATATTTCCAAGACCAGTTTTTACCTAGAACCTCTATTTACTGGTCTTCATATACATATTTATATGTTACAATGTTAGTCAACTGTTTAACTAAAGTATGACATAAAAATATATCTTCCAAAAATAATTTTTAAGAATGTGTCCCAGGATCGAATTATTCCAAAACTCCACTAAAACAAAACTCTGGAATCCTAATATTCTTAACTACTTACCCAAGTGAACAATCATGTCTCAATAACGACATAAATAAATTTTTGTTTCCCAAGAATACTTAATGAATACTCGTATTTTCTTACATATTTTTAACATAGGAATATGCACTGCAACTCATAAATGAAATGCTATATAAGGACTATGATCCATAAATACCATAATGTTGTATATTGTATACCATAAATTCCATTGCCTCCACCAGTTAGTATGCCCGATTTGTTGGAATTGTGTTGTCTATGATGACAACATCTCTTAGGTACGTTGGCTCAATATCTAGTTGTACTCATGATCCCAAGACTTGACATACATTTCTTGATGTATTGTCAATTAGGGTTGCCTCCATTTTAGTCCATCCCTTTTTTTCTCATATGAAGTGACCGGCTCTATCACTTCACACCGGCCTAATGCCTACAACACCTCCACGATTTTAGCCATGTTGATAAGGGATACATAGATATTTGTCAGTGACTCCTTGTCCATTTCAACCACAAATAAATCCTTCATATTTATGTACCAATAGGAAGTAAAGGATGTATATATCATTACATCCTTCAAATTACCCATGAAGACTAGTCTGAAGGTTCAACAAGACCTTATGGCTACTGATCGCTCGAGAATCATCACTTGTCTTTAACAATTACTTAGGGTTCACTCTAATTATGATCCTTCATCAGAGATGCTTTATATCTTACTAATAACTTCTCAATCTCTTAATCCATGTAATCACACTTTCACACACATCACCTTAGAACCTTTTTGTACAACTCACCATAAAAATCCGATTATGTAGGCTTCGATCTCGTGGCTACACGAGAACACTGAAGCAATAGCGAGTCCTCATCATAAGAAACGGCCTCAAAAATATATCCTATGATACTGTCCTGCACATATTTGCTCCCATTTCCCATATTACCTTTAAAATCCCCAGCCACACCCTGAAAGAGATATCAAACTATTTCAAGTCATGACTCCTCATGTATATCAGCATAACATATGCTGCAATGCACAAACTTTTAATATCCGCCAGTATATACAATATGATCCTTCTCAATTTCATATACATAGTAACACTCAACCTTTATTCAAAAACACGTCCACACAAAAGAACATTTGTGTATCCACATGGGTTTAAGTGATGTTTTGATACAACATATATTTACATTTTAAGGGATTCTCAAAATAAGGACTCTCAAAATGTGATAAAATAAATTAAAAAGTAATCATAAATATTAAATGTGATAAAAAGTTTATTGATAAGGAAGCATAAATAAGAAGTGGGGTGCCTAATACCCTCCCCACTCTTAACCCGCTTCCCGAACCCACAATAAGAATGTCTGGATGACTCGTAAACCTAAACCTACTTTAGGATTATCCTGAGATGAATAAACCAAAACATTTTGTTTGTTTGTTTTAGGAAATAAACTAACAAAGTTAAACAACCGGCAACCCCTCGTACGAGGACTTAGGTTTATTCCTTAAAATGGGCGTGCAATAAAAACTGGATATGGTGTCGAAAAACTTCAAAGATAAATTATTCCTTAACTGAAACCCGACCTTAGGGGAAATGGCAGACCAAGAAATAAGACCTCACATACCCGCAAGGATCAAACACAATAATTAAATCATTGTTCGCAGCGTCCCGCTTCTCCCTCGAGTCCCATCAGAGGCCCATATCACCATAGTGGAGACTCCGCTGGGGATATATCAAGCGAGAGGAACTATCCATTTGATTGTTTTATATATAATCAATATCTCTTGCCTATAAGAATGCTTTACACAAATTTATAATCACTTAGACCTTAGTTTTAGAGCCCTTAAAACATAAATCTGTGCTTAGGTCCCGGTGTACATCATTGTAAATTCTTCAAAACATATAGAGACGCGTGAAGGACCTCTCAATAAAACAAACATTAAAGTATGTAAAAACAAATATTATTTATTTTTCATCATACAATACATAATGTTGATTTTCATATTGTTTAAATGCTATACCCGTGCGGCTAAAAGCGATCAGCTGAAATTTGGTAGACAATGACTATCCTCACTATTTTAACCCACCCGACTGGTCTATCAAGAAACTTATCTCTCGATCCCAAAGTCTTGGTGATAGGGAATGTTTGAAGATCTTACAGTACTAGGGTATATCGAATGTCTTTCTAAGCTATTAACTACTAGGGTCAACTTGTTTCACATGTAACTTAAATATTGTTCACGATAAAAATCCCGATATATAATGATCCATGACAATGAAAAGTAATCCATAAATCACTAAGTCACATCCCCCTTTTTGCATGTAGAAAAAAACTCTACCTACACATCCTATTGCACAGAAAGAACAAACACTTATGGGCCAATCGCTTTGATAAAAGTTTCAAAATTTTCGAATGGCCGAAGAGTCATCCAAACCCTTTAGATTATAAGCTAGCGATATTCCCATTTTCCACAGAAGATAAAATGGTATAAATCTGAAAGTCGTCACTAAATTAGAATTCCTTTACGTTGGATTCCCCGACCGATATTTTATTTTTTAGAACCAAATTAGAATTCCTTTATGTTGGATTCTTCTACCCCTATTTTATGTTTAGAAAATAATAGACCACATTTTATTATATCCTCTCTCCTCGCACAGAAATCGCTAGCATAGCCCAATTCACCTGAATCTAATGTGGCTCTACTTAGTTATTCCCCCTTTAAGACACTACCGAATAAGAAATTAAAAAAATAAAAAAACCTATATATATGATTAAAAATAAATAAAAGGATTACAACAAAGAAATGTAGATATGAGTCTTTGTCCCCCATGTATCAATATTCTGTTAAGTCCTTCTATCTACAAACATCTAAATAAGGTTCCCCACATTTTTATGAATTTATTATTCATTTCAAAAGTTTACACTAAGCTCCTACCTTTTAAACTAACGTTCATGCTTCTTGAGGTTATTTACTATTCATCAGTGAGCTCCCTACTGATGATTGTTGAGTTTTTCATGTCGTTGATTCTCTAATAACAAAAGAAAATTAGGCTCTATTCGTAATGGATTGAGTCTCTCTTAATGCAATCTAGTAGGAGATCAGTGCATTAGGCTCAGCACAGGTTCGCCTGAAAGACGCTTCTACTGCACTCGAGAATGGAGAAAATGTACTCCTTCCCCTATCCACAACACTGGTATATCACATGTTGTGGATGTTAAAATAGTGCCTACAAATCCATAGGATCCGCGTGAATAAATGCCATCACTGACTCCCCCTTAAAATATCCATTACCCCATTCCAAGTACTATTTTCCCCTCATGGTAGCTAGAAAGTATATAATCAATAACCTGAGTACCCTCACCCAAATATCAGGGCCTCGATGAGAAGAATTAGTAGCTCATCCACTAGCCGAGGAGATTGTTCTTCCTTCTCCATCTAATTAGAAATTAACTCAGGTCCAGCCTGAGTTACGACTTCTCCACGAGTCCATCAGTAAAATGAAAACTCCTAATGAGTTAACCAATCTCAATAAGATGTCCCTCTATTATAAGGCACAACGTTCAGATAAATTTAACATGCTTGTATTGAAAATGTACAATGGATTGGTCTTTCTCGCTGGAAATGTTTCCAACTATCATCTCCATATAGAAGTCCAGAATGTAAATTTTGGGGTACTATAAATGATGTTCTCCTCCACACTATCCAAATGTCCTTTACTTGGTATATGGGTCTGAAGTATGAAGGGAATGTTAAAACTTAGGATGATGTATGTTGTTCTTTTCCTAGGAAATATTAATGGAATAACTCGTAAAGTTCTAGAGATACCGAAATAAGAGGAAGGAGAGCTAGTTAGTGCAATCATCTCTTGGTTGAGAGAAAAGGCCCATAAGATGGTCAACTACCCTTAAGAAAATGATCAAATTAGGATTGTGTTAAAGAACATCTAAAAGGAAGTACAGAGTGAACACTCGATCACCTTCATCCATGACTTAAAACCTCTTAGCCACATATGGCACAAAATCGAAGAATGATTAGACGCAAAGAATTCGCGCATAAAGAATTCCATCGACTAGTGACGAGTTCCATTAACTAGGAAATCAGTTATCTACTAGAAATAATTCGCATAGAGATTCTGCACCCATGTCACCAATGATTAATCACGAATATGGCATTTAAAACCCCTTAACCTTGCGCATTCTAGCATCGTCCATGCATTAATTCTGAGACCTCTGCTCATTAACTGGATAAACTCTCTTTTAATTGCATATATCTTGTGCAAGGTCTATATGAGCTTTATTAGGTGTTGGTAATGCTAGGCAAGAAGTTTGGTTGATTTTTGGGAAATTTTATCAATAAACGCAACTTCGAGGGCATTTTAATAAGTCTATTACTTAGGCTTTGAGCTCGAGCTCTATAGAAAAGTTGTAGTTGTCCGAGTTATCTTGGTATGGCCACCGATGGTGGATGTTTCAAACTCGTAATGAAGAATTTATAATAGTTTTTGTGGGATGGTGTATAGAAAAAGCAAGGCATCAAGAGCTTCTTAATATCCTTCAGGTGTCGTATCGATTCCGATCTTATAATACTCTAAATAATCATGATCCAAATCGATTCGGATTTTCTTCAAATCGATTATTTATTCAAATGTTTGATTCTTTATTCACATGTTTTCCATATCCCATGTTGTATATATAGGTTTCTCTTTAATTTAACTAGGTACTTAGCCCTTATTTTGGAAGAATGTAATATTAAAGAGCATTTACTACTTTCTCTCTCTCCTAGGTTGACAATCAAAGTTTTTTTCTCTATTAACTTCCATTAAAGATGTAATATTTGTTTCTTTATAGTTGTAATAAGCTTATTTACTCTTAAATTTGTTGGTTGTAAAGTTAGTAATTGTATCTATTAAAGAACATTGGGTAGATATCCATGCCTAGGTAATTCTCATAGGTAAAGGATCATAATCCCACCATTGATGATTGAACTTCAAAATTTGGGTATGTTTTATATTCATTCAAATTGAAACTTATGTTTTGCTATTGGAGTATTATTATCTCTTGACTTCCCTTGTCATGCAATTTTAGTGTTTGAAGATTTAGTATAAACTCAACCCATTTGCATTTATAACTAATTAAACTTTAATTTTTCATTCTTGAGTTAGGTCTCTACATGTTTTATATTTGGACTTAATTGCAAATTACCAATTAGAATTGAATAGTATTTGATTCTATCATCTACTTAGCAATTTAAAGGTGGGATAATGATCCTTAATATCTTTCCTCTATATTAAATCACAATTTTCTAGCTCAGTTTATCGTAATCATTATCTTTTTGTAATTCACACATATTTTAGTGCATGTTACGATATTTGATAGTTTTGGAGCACCATTCCCACTATAGTAATTATTTCCACTTTACTTTTGTGTTGTAAAGTAACTTCATATAACCTGAATATGTTCTTTTCTAAGTGTCTAGTCCTTGTGGAAATGATCTCGGACTTATCTCATTATTACTTATTGAGATTGATTTACACTTGAATCAAATATATTTTTAGAGTGTCAACCACCAGAGTAGTCAATTCGCATATTGAATCCTACACACACCACTTCCCAAGTTATGGTTTCTTCTACTACATTGTACTAATTATTAGATCCCTGGTAAAAATACCAAGATATTCCCCTTCCTAAAGAGGTACGAACCCAACAACGACACCTTAATGATATACAAGCCCTTCTCAGTCGGGTATTCACCACCTTAAATTTGGATGGTTACGTTAAACCCATAAACCCTTGGCCCCACTCCATCTCGAATAAACATTGGATGATTGACACACATTGCGAGTTACAAAAATGGCTCGGGCATGTTAAAGATAATTGTTAAGCATATATGCATTCAATACAAGACCCCATTGATTCTAGGAGCATCATCCCTCCAAATCCCAGTGTTACAAAACACAGCATTCCTTATCATCTCAACCCACACATCAATGCCTTATTAGATTTACCTACCCCCAAAACTAACCCATCCACCCTGACAGTTCCCATTCGTAATAAATTGATAATGAGGGAACCTTTTTTCTTCCAAATAGTAAATCCTTTGGGTACACCATCACTGAAAATAATCCCACTGTTGACCATATGAACTTATTTATTGTGGCCATACATTCCTACAAACTAACCACTACAACCTTAACTTGTAACTACTCACAGAGTCAATGCTCTCAATAGAGATGGAACTGTTGAGACCCAATATGGAGATAATAGAACATTTTATCGAATGGGATCATATGTATGATGAAGCCCTTCAAACCTTGGAACACATCACCCCTACTGTGTTGATCTAATATACCATATGGGGAGGATCAGCTTCAGAGGAACCTCTATTTTCCCTCATAAAATCTGATATAATCTTCGAGACTCACTCAACCATTACATCAAACATATTCTATGAAAGTTCTTTAGAGAACATTAGGAGTGCCACATATGGAAATCACTAATGAAAAAATCCTTCATTTGAACACCTCCTTACCCTATCCCTATAGCAGAGATGAGCGAGAATGATAAGTATCTTAAGATAAATGATCACATTACTTGGATATTACTAGATCATCTCTAGATATTTCAAAAAGGAGATGAAAGAATCAGGATTGAGATCTATCATAGAGAAGTCGCATGGGAGTCCAAATGGAGAGCTAACCTTGTCCCAATAGTCTATGTTCTTCACATAAGTGCTGAGAGAGAGAGAGATGGAACCTACTATGAGAAAACAATTGGGTCACATTTGCGCAATTAATATTCCATACTGAATATAGTATAAAAGGAGTAATGACCGCCAGATAACCTCCCCCCGGAACTAAGCCACAAGATCTCCCACTTGGTACAATTAACATGATCCAAATGTACGTTGAGGTAGTATCGAACTTTCTACACTGGTCGGTCCAAAACTCAAACCATGCTCCACTAGGTTAAATTCTGCCTCAAATGATCAAGAACCAACCTTACAATCCTTTGTCCCTGAACCCGAACATATCAACTATGATCACCTCTCGAAACAAGGCATTACTATTTTCTTTGATCCCTTTTGATTAGTAAGGGAAACATGTCTCCTAAACCCAGGTCCGTGTTTGTATTCCTCCCTAAATTTTGGGAATGATGTCATATTGTGACCACTCTATTGGGAAAAGACTAGTTATCAAGGAGATATAACCAACATCGTTCAAAGATTGCAGGAGTTGAGATTACAAGTTTGGGATCGGATATAGGGTACCGCATAACAGATTAACCGCCCTGAAACAACGCTATGACAGGGCCAACCGCATGAAAGGATGAAGCTACACTATAAAGAAATTATAACCAAGTCTCTCGTATGAGTACTCACCGGTCCAATTCTCCAAAAGAGGGAGAATTCAGACACACCGGTTTCTACATATACTATCCTATCTGACCCACTATGGATGGGATGATTTTCAATGGAGATATGGTATTTCATCAGTGGATCTATCAAAGTAGATTACGAGCCACTAGAAATCATCCTAAAACTGAAAAGACACTCTACACAAAACCGTATTGACCCCCATAGTCAATTGGAATTTCTTGTCTTGCGGTTGGCATTTGTCCTCTTTGTACTAGGTATAACACACTGGACGCATCATTAAACAAACAAGGGGCATCCTGAACTTATCTGGATGCCACCCAGTTCATCGGCGTCCTGAACTACCAGAAAAAATGACCCACCGAGGCCATCCATTCCCAAAAGATCCCTTGAATAAAAGATATTCATGTAACTTCTAGAGAAAAATGGTTAACCCCTCCTTCGACCAACATGCATAAGGTAAATTTGACAACCTTCATCTTATAGTGTATGCATTTTCCATTTCTACATTCCTCAAGGTAATCTCACCCCGGGGAACCGAATATGCTGAATGCCAACATTATAATGGAGATATCTATTGTGGGGCCATTAGTATAGTGAGGGAAATAAACTTGGGATATTCCAAACCTCTTACAATAATAAAAACCTCCAAGAGTATGATTCACATAATGACATTTTTTCAAGATCATCTATATCATTATCATCCCCGTATGATACAATAAACCAAAAAGATAAAAAATTTCCTTGCCAAAGTATCCAAAATCCTAACCCGTACTGTGGATTTCGACAAGGCTATATGTTAATAATATATGACACTATATGTCAAAATATCCCACAAACTCAAAATAAAGCACACACTAACACAAAGAAAAAGCCTACCTCCATTAGGCTAAAGTGATGGTCCAAAATCCAACACCTCTTACCTCCAAGATAATATCCTTGGAAGACCTCACACTCCTCGAGATAAAAGAAGAAGAATCACAAGAAAAATAAGTAATTTCCCCCCAAAAAGAGATCAACTTCTTTACCCAATTCCAATGACATTCCACTCCCTCGAACACCGCAAACAAAGAGAAAGGTTTTATCGAATTAACCTTTACCACCTCTTCAAGATAATAATAAAATATAGAAGAAACTCCATTGAATGTATTCTAGTATGATCATCTAGCAGTTCCCATCTGCATATTGAAAACACCGATCCAACCTCATCCATCAATTTTCTTAAGATTCTTGGAATTTAGACCTGATGCCGATAAAGATGTTTGTTACCATTGGGTATATTACCGTGCAATAATACATTAATTTATCTAATGGGGGACTCCCCATGTAGGGACGCAACCACTAGTTCACACTGCACATCTTCATCGACGTCTACAGATAGATTATACCCTTGGTACTAATAGGTAATTTGGGATACACTAACTTGAGTTTAGACCATCTTACACAACCATCATGTCCTGGGAACCATCACTCTCATACTTATAGTAGCAACCATCAAATGTGATGTAGCGTCTCTTGTCCTCATCGTCTGACCAGCTTCAACCTCTAACTTGGAAGATTCTAAATACATTCCATGGGGCATTTCTATCGTCACTACACATGAAAGTCAAATTCCTATTCGACATATTACAATCCAAGAGGATGACGATTGGTTCACAGTTGCTAACACTAGTACTATCCTAATCATGGAGACCCATTACGACATTAATGACATGTTCCTCACCATATTTCGAGTTATCCCACTCACACTTATACTAGAGGAAGAGTTGATTATTAATAATATAGTAGCCCAAGTCATCCACAAGATATGGTACTTACCATGATATGTATTCGAAAGGAAATAACAAGTAACCCTCAATGTCATCACATTTATGGAACAAAAGGTAAAAACTAGTTTTGGATTAGAAAAACTGGAACCCTCGGTACCAAAGACCCCCATCATGGGTGGAACCGTCACTTTTGTCTTCAATGGGAAGACTTTACTTATCACGGCCTTCTATAACCATGGTGGGATCAAATAAAAAAATCATTACAACCCAGAATGGAGATCCTCTATAGGGAAGGCGTATATATTGTTTAAATCTTTGAGTCCAAGCTCGAATGGGAACAACCCTGATACGACAAAATGAACTCTCATGGACATATAATAATAGAGATAAACATTTGAGTCCAAGCTCGAATGGGGACTACCCACCTTGTTTCTTGATGACACCGCCTTAGTTTTAACGATGGGATAACCGGTCTTAAGTACATCAACACACTTCTATGACTGGTACACCACCTCGTTTCCCTATAATAACAGTACGGAGAAAAGATATTTAGTAACCATCCCTGAGCTCAAGCTTTCATTTCGCATACAAGATTCATCAGTTCCACTATCCGAGGCACCACATTCAATCTAATCTCAGGATAGAATATCTCTACCTCTTTGGGATTACTAGTGGAATAAAGAAAACAACCACCACCTAAATCAAGCCTTCTTATTGTTTCTACCATACACTGATCCATTCATGGAGAAAACAAATAACAATATTGAAACCTCATATGAAAGGAGAACCCAAACCAAAGAACACCGCTTGCCCCAAGCGGCACTTTCTACCAAGGTTCAAGTGCATTCGAAAACTACTCGTAAGATACTCTAGAATTATCTTGTCCACCTAATCCCCAACATCATGGGACTAACCATACTAGTTAGATACATCTCTATTTAATGTGTAGTGGAGGTCAAGGCTTAAGTATGATTGGGAGAGCAATATTGCATAAAAATGATTAATAATTAAATAAGAAGGTTATTCGAAAGCAAGTCACTCTCAAAGATCGATGTCTCTCAAGGGATATGGAAAGCTATCTTTGTAATTATCATGTAATTATATTATTTTCTTTTGTTAATGCACTTAAATTTAATTTGTAATGATTATAAGGTTGATCGATACCTTCTAAGGACTGTGTTTGGCATGACATGGGAGAGCTCATATGCTCTATAGAATAACCTCATTTTTGGAACCTTGCGGGGACACGGTTTGGAAGATTAAGATAAAGTTAATGTTGGGTAAACAACATCAACCTCTTTATCAAACTTAGTCAAAACCTGTGTTCATTAAAAATAACAAATGGACGCTCTAGATACCATCCACTTGAGATACAATAAATGGGTAAAACCTCTTTACTTCTTTCCACCTTTTATGGTGCCATCTTCCTAACACTTTAGTAACTGGAGAAAAGTATCACTCGAGTCACTTACTGACATTTCAGATCATCCTGAGGCCTACGACACATCCAGCATTATAACAATGTTAAAAAGTGATATATTGCTCCATATTAGTGACTTTTGGTCCACTCCAACCTCAAATACACCCCTCTTCTTTCTACACACATAATTAGTGAAGGATGTCTAGAACATGACATCCTTCACATTACACCTATAATCTAGTCCTGAGGTAAAATAACACCTTCATTCTAGTGATCGCCCGAGAATCATAACATGTGTTTGCTAATGACTTCGAGTACACTCCCATTCTGAATCTTTACCGAACCTATTTTTTGTCTCATAAATAGCTTCTCCGACTACCAATCTAAATCGTCACTCTTGATTACCCATCATGTTGGAATGTTTCCATGTGGATTGCCGGAATAATTGAACTACGAAGGATTTAATGCCACGGCTACATGGGTATGTAGGTGTAATACCGAGTCCTCATAAGCACAAAACTCAATAATATATTTCATGATATATTGTCCCGCCTATAGGTTCACACATCTCCCATATTATCTTTTAAAACCCCTTTCATATGTCAAACGAGATATTAAACTTTTGAAAGCCACAACTCCATGCGCATATGTACAAACTACAATTTTCTTATTCCATTTGTTTCACATTCACACTGATAACACCAGTCCCATTAATTGACCTATTGTATGGCCCCAAATATTTCTTGGTAAGCCCAAAATCTATAAAATAATATAGTTCCCTGTCCCCAAATATAGCACAAAATATTATGGTTTTATGGGGCCCGAACGAGATTTGATGGATAAGCGGGTTGCTGCAGATAATGCTATTTTTTTATTATATTTTGATCCTTGGAGGGACATGAGAGTGATTGTCTCTCGACCTACCATTTTCCCTGAGTTCGGGATTTGGTTATGGAATAAATTCCCCTAGAAGTTGTTCAACACCATATCTAGTTTTTATTTCTTGCCCTTGTTTAGTCATGAGACTAAGTCTTGGAGTGAGGGGTTTTCGGTTGTTCATAGAGGTCATTTTGTTTTTTATAAAATAATATTTTGGGATAGCCCTTTTGAGATATTCATTCAAATGTTTTAATCTTCGGATGATCCTTAGATTTTTATTGTGGGGTAGGCAACCAATTTACGGGTGGGGAAAGTATTAAGCACCTTAGTGATTCTTTATGCTTCATTATTTATAAATTTGTTTCCCCATTTAACATTTCTGATTACATTTTTTTGTTAATTAAAAAAAACTTGGGAGGCCTTACTTTGAGAATACCTTAAAGCGTAGATGTATGCTTAGGTATAAAAATGGTATTAGTGAAAAGTATAGGAATGTCACTAAAATGATGTGGGCACACAAGAGTACGTGTGTGTGGATGTGTGTTCAGATAATGGGTGTTGGTTACTATGTTTACGAAAGCAAGAAGGTTCAACTTGTATAATAGGAGGCCATTAAAAATTAGTGTGTTCGAGCTGGTTGACGGGATAGTTAATAAATGACCGATATACTGGATTAGAAATTAATAAAAAAGAATATAACTAAATTAAAGTGAATTGATGCAATTAATTGAAAATGAAGAAGGGAAAGTAAATAAATGGCTTTAAATCATAACTGTGAATTGAATAATTTGTAGTCATGATGAGTTTGTAGATTAATCGACGGTTAATAAAATTCATTTAATAAATACATGGTATTTGTAGTAAATAATGAGTACATTTTGTAAAGTGATTTAATATTATGTGATTAGTTGTTAGACAATACTAGCAACTAGATATTCCTTTATACTCTCAATACATTATGGAACAATAACACAACATATGACATTTAATTTTAAGTAAATTATATCAATTAATTTTGAAATAAGTATAATGTTATGAGAATGCTTTATATGTGCTTTAAATATATTGTAGACATATCGGTCTATAGAGCTCAGTAGGAAGTCCGATGATCAAACTTCATCTAGATCACTAAGAAATTGGGATTTTGATTCTAGCACTATTCAAATGTTCACAACATAGATAGGGAGCTGACTTAATATTGGAAGGACTTTGGTGCAATCGTAGTAGTTTATCTTAAACTACAGGATCTTGTTCGATAGTACGACAGAGGATTGTTATCAGTGTATCCCAGGAATGTATTAAACTTGGATACCCATGATATTTAGGTCCAACGGTTGTCTTGATTACACTAAAAATTCTCACACCACTTTCAAAGGGTGAATAGATTCTTAATCTCATGAATTATGAGGATTGTAATGCTTGCAGAAATTCACTTTTATTTTTATGGGTGGGATCTAATTTATGTCGGGTCAAATGATCCCCGCATATTGGATGGCAGTTGGGTAAGTATATCTGAGATCATAATATAAAGGAATCCACATACATGGGATGCTATGGATTATAATACCCCCTTAATAGACTTATATGCCTTTTTCTATCAAGTAAAACTCAGTTAGTGCATTATTTTATAACCCTAGTGGAGTGGTCTGAGAACAAAGGAATTTAATTAGATGTTGCAGTTAACAATAAATTGATTTGACCAATAGAGTATCAACGTCGGGTGTCATATAATGTACCATAATCATCTTTGAGAATGAGACCTCATTATATCCGAGTGATTTATGAGATAATTAAATTGTAGAGGAATCGTGATTATTTAGTGGAGTTAATTCTTGATCAAATAAAGAGGGTAAATAATTATGTTTATTATAATTGGGGGTTTTGAGGATTCATTTCGTGTTAATTTGATTAATTTTCTTACATCCCTGGTGTAGTCCATATACCCAAGTAGTAAGGCCCATACTCTCAAGAAACCTAGTTTTGCCCAAGACCACCTTTGGTACATGTATATAAAGGTGTGGAAAAGAGTTTTAATATTGATTATAACCATTACAGTTTGAAAGGGGTGAGAGAAAACATTGTTCCCATTTTTTTGAAGAGACCTAGAGAGAGATCACCATGTCTCACTCACAAGGAAGGGTGTCATCTCAAAAAATGTCCACCCACTTACCTGACTTTCCGGAGGATCATACATGAGAAGATAGTAGCGTAAATATGGTTTATTCAAGGCTTTTTGGATACCTTGGAGGGAAGAAATTTTTTTGATTATCATATAGCTTCGTCTCATCATACCAATGACACAATATTCTCAATGGTATGGTTTCTTAAAACGTTAGGACTAATCTTTAAATATATTTCTTGATTTTTTCCTTTCAATGCATGATTAATCGAAGATATTTAGGGGTGACATTTTTCCATGTCTAAATGTCAATCCCAAGTGTTTTTTCCCAATAAAAATTAGTTATTTTGAATTACTAAGTTTATAACTTTTGAAAGTTTATGGATCTGACAATTATTGAATATTTTAATGTTTATGTTTATAACTAGAAGAATGGTGTTTTGGCCCTTTGGGATGTTTTTTGATGGTTTTATGCGGTGGTTCTTCCCCAAAATATTTATAGAGCATAGATGACTAGTTTTCGATGTTCAAGGTTATCAAGAACACATGGATGTGATGAAGCCTAGTTCAAGTTGGACTCTTGGCCAAATGAAAGTTTTTTTTACATAAAGGACTCTTGTGCTTGAAGAGTTATACTTCAAGAAGAAGTTTAGGCCATGCTGAAAAGGGATATTTTATCCATTATTTATCTATATTTATTTATTTATATTTTCATTAACGTATTTTTCTTTATTATGTTGTATAATTTTGCATGCTAATTGGATTAATTAGGGACAATCATTTTATGGACAACATGGATTTAATTTTAAAACCAATCTAGATCATTTTTTTTGGGAAAATCCATTTCATTTCTTCTTTTCTAGATTGAATTAAAACGGGATAATTAATTTAAACGTATAAAAGAAATTTGAGTTTCATGTTTTAATTTAATTTAGAGATGGTTTTATTTTGGGAAAATTAAAATAGTGAGATTAGTAATTTAATTTATACATGTAAACTGGTAATTACCAAGGATTTAAATTTGGTCATTTAAAATTGAATTAATAGTTTTTAAAAACCCTAATTTTTTAAAATACTATGCAGGAGAGGGTGGTTACATAATCTTAGCGGTCTCCATCATAATTTTAAAATTGTGATGCGCTTAATTCCTCATGTTTGCTTGATTTGGCTTCTCAATCGGACGGTTTTAATCATGGTATCACAAACATTTGAAATTTCTTAAGTGAATGTTTTTTTAAATTAAATATGAGTGAGTTTGGGCACCCCATACAGGAAGTTCTACATGAGCGCGTTTAATTTCATTAGATGAAACATAAGTATACAGTTAGACACAACTTTGGATATCCTCCCCATAGGTGTCAATGTTATTAAGAGTGGGACCAAAAGTGATCGTTTATTCATTATATTGGGCAGAAGGTTCTCGATCTGTCTGGATAGCTTAAGGAAAAGAAAAAAAATCATTCTAGTTGAAGGTGGTGTATTTTAAGCTCTTATGAAGAAATCTCACTTCATAAGGGAACTAGAATGTCCAACTTAATTAATCTTAAAATTGGCGATGGACGCGTGCCAGTTTAATATTTAATCGAATAATTCTCTTGTTTGTAATGGAATTTTTTTTTGATTTAGTCGTTCTAAGATTTCAAAATGAAGTCATCATTTTATCATTGGTTTTAGTCTTAAAGTTTTAACGAGAATATGAAATTAGACATTGTTTAAATTGAAAAGGATGATAAATTGACTCAGCTCGTAATTTCCATATATATATATATATATATATATATATATATATGGGTACCCAGAATTTATACCGTGGGCCTAGACGAGTAGCCCAGTTTTGGCAGCCCAAAGTGTAGGCCCCCCACCTCTTATTTTGATTCAGTCTCTTCCCACGTTCCCCTGAAGGGAGGTTATAGGAAGGATGGAAGACATGGGGGAACCCATCACCCCCACTCACCTAAATGTACATGTATATATTAAACCCTAGGTTCGGGGCAAAAGGACAAGTTGTATTCTCTGTAACCATTCTCCGGATTATATAGAAATAATATCGACTGCACCACCGTGGACGTAGGCACAACTTTGTTGAACCACGTACATCTTTTGTTGTGTGATTCTGATTTTTCATTCCTTGTTCTTCCTTGGTAACTGCCTCTCTTGTATTTATTTGTGCTGCATAATAATTGTTACCACAATTGGCGCCATCTGTGGGAAACGTTCATCTTTCCCTGAGAAGAGCCCACACCAAGAAAGGAGTTTAAAATGTCTGGTCGCAACAGCAATGCCCCTCGGGCGGGGGATATTCAAGAACCACCTACTCCTCGCAGGATTAGGTCTTAAGTTCAACATTCGGATCAGAGGGCTCGCTTGGAAAAGCCAGCCTCAGAAGAAAGCCAAGGACCAGCGAGGTCCACATAGATATCCAGACTGATTGATTCGTACGAGGCAAGGCTCCACGAACAAAGGGAGTCTTCTCGCAAGTACAAGGCTGAGAATGCTTGCCTGAAAAGAAGACTGGAGAGGGAGCTTCGTCCTGATAACAGGAGACGTTCATACCGCACTCCTAGCCCTCAGGCGAGAAAGTCTCGCAATCGAGAAAGGAGCCCCAAGCGAGGATCTCGAAAGGTCGAGGGAGACGAATCAGACGACGACCTCCGCGAGCAGTTGCGAAGAGCTCGACGTTACTAGAGCCCTGCTCGCAATAACGAGAACATATGAGATCTGGTCCGCAGGGAAATGGACCAACATCATGCCCACCGTGGTACCAGATCCACCAGAGAACTCGCAAGGTGAGCTCTCAAAACCCAGATGAAGTCACCCTTCACGAGGGAAATCGAAGAGGAAGAATCCCCCAAGAAATTTACCATTCCAAGTTCCAAGATTTATGACGGTAAGACAAATCCCATCGATCACGTCAGGCAATACCGATAGGCCATGGCCCTCTGGAATCACCGGGATGCACTTATGTGTCGTATTTTTCCCTCGAGCTTGCATGACGTGGTGCAAAAATGGTTCGAAAGACTCCCCCACCGGTCCATCAGAAGTTCTAAATCCCTGGCCGAACTCTTTACGGCCCGCTTCATTACTAGTAGCTTCCATCCCAAAAGGATGGATGCTTTGTTGACAATCAAGAAGACACCTCAGGAGACCCTCCAAGACTACACGGAAAGTTACTTGGAGTTGTTCAATGAGGTCGAGGACTCCTCGGAGCAAGTGGCGGTGGCCTCTTTCAAAATTGGGCTACCCAGTTCTTCCCTTCTCTACCAGTCCCTGACGAAGAAGGAAACCATAGCTATCAACGACCTAATGGCATCGAGAAGTATGCCAAGGTAGAAGACGTCACTCGCCTCAGTAAGGAGAAAACGGTCTAGCTAAACTCAATACCAAGGGAAGTGACAAAGTTGAGAACTAAAAAAAATGAGGAAAGAACGGCGGAAAAAATGGCTCTAAGAACGGAGGAAAAAATGATGCGTCGAAATCATTCCTGGCGGTCAACACCGTCTTCAAAGAACCAATTTACAAAATTCTTGTGAAAATCAAAGACGATCCATTCATCAAATGGCCCAAAAAAATGGGAGAAGATCCCTCAAAGACGAACAATGCGCTGAGATGCGCTTTTTACAAAGAGGGAGGACGCAAGACTGAGCATTGCAAAGCTCTAAAGTCTCACCTCGAGGAACTAGCCCAGTCCGGGCATTTGAACCAGTTTGTAGAGAAAAAGGCGGAGAAGGTAGCTGCCAATAGAGAAGCAAGACCTGACAATGTGAAAAAATATGATGTCGGACACGAGTTCGCAGTAATTCATGGGGCATCTGATGCCAAGCAGATCCAAGGAAATTCAGCTCAAATGGAGATGAAGAAGCTTACAGCAGTAATGCAGGCTTTTCAGATCGATCCAATAAAGTCGTAGTCAGGAAAGCGTCGACGAGCAGAGGACGTCAACTATAACAAGCATATTGTTTTCATGGATGAAGATCTGGTATGAGTAAGGACCCCACACTATGATGCCCTGATCATTACACTCAGGATAGACAACTTTGATGTCGACAAGCTTCTAGTCGATCAAGGAAGCTCATCTGAAGTAATGTACCTCGACCTATTCAGGAAATTGAAGTTAAGCGTTGCCGAGCCAAAGGAAGCCACAGTTCCTTTGGTTGGCTTCACTGGAAAAATGACCATGCCCCTGAGAAAGATTGTACTACCAGTGTGTGCTGCAAATGTCTCCAAGATGATTGAGTTTTTGGTAATTGACATCGACTCACCATACCAGGACATCCTCGGCAGGGGATGGCTTCATGCGATGAAGGCAGTTTCCTCAACCTACCATAAGAAACTCAAGTACGTAACTAAACGTGGAGTAATGGAAATCCACGGTAATCAGGCAATGGCAAGAAGGTGCTTCGTAGCAGCCATCCGTCCAAAACCAGAGAAGAAGTTCGAGGAGCCGAGCGAGAAAATTAAAGAAGGTCTGATACCTTCTAAATAGCAATTAAAGTATGGGAGACCTCGAGTAGAGGAGACCAGGATCCTCCCCTCTGAGAGGGTCCTCGAAAACCTGGTAGAAGTAATGGCTGGAGATGGTGACAGTCACAGAGTCTTCTTGATCGGAGCATCTCTCACCGACTAAGAACATAAGGAGTTGACAACCTTACTGAGGCGCAACGTAGATGTTTTCACATGGGAACCATACGAACTGCCTGGAATCGATCCTAGTATGGTCTGTCATCAGCTGCACGTCAACCCCACATTCAAGCCAATCACGCAGAAGGCACAGCGAACTACACCCGAGAAGGCTAAAGAGGTTGAAAAAGAAGTGTAAAAACTGTTGGATAAAGGATACGTACGAGTGGTACAATTCCCCAAATGGTTATCCAACCTAGTAATAGTTCCGAAGAGCAATGGGAAGTGGAGAGTTTGCATCGACTTCACTGACGTCAACAAAGCATGCCCTAAAGATAGTTTCTCCCTCCCGAAGATAGACCAACTAGTAGACGCCACCACAGCTCACGAGCGAATGAGTTTCCTGGATGCATATTTAAGGTATCACCAAATCCCCTTATATGCCCCAGACCAGGACAAAACAACATTCATTACTACGATTGGGTAATACTGTTACACAGTTATGCCATTTGGGATCAAGAATGCGGAGGTAACATACCAGCGGCTGGTTACCAAGACGTTCAAGGACCAGATGGGAGACACCATGGAGGTCTACATCGATGACATGCTCATTAAAAGCAAGAAGAGGGAGAATTACCTCTTAGACCTGTTAAAAACCTTCGAAATTATCAGGAAATACCGAATGAAGCTTAATGCAAGCAAATGTTCTGTCGGTGTCCAGTCAGGAAAATTTCTTGGGTACTTGGTCAGTACGAGAGGTATAGAGGCTAATCTAGACCATATCGATGCAATCAACAGGGTGCAACCACCTCGCACAATCCGGAATGTACAGAAGCTCACTGGTATGCTCGCTGCCTTAAATCGCTTCATCTCCAAATCCTCCGAGAAGTGCAAGCCTTTTTTCCATCTTCTAAAGGGGAACAAAACGATAGAGTGGATCCCAGGTTGCTTGCGAGCATTGTTCGAGATCAAGTCCTACTTAAGCTCTCCACCACTGCTTATCATACCACAGCGAACGAATTCTTTGTACCTGTACCTATTCGTATCCTATCACACCATCATCTCTGCGCTAATATGAAAGGTTACAGGAATCCAGCACCCCGTTTATTACACGAGCAAGACCTTACTAGACTCCGAGCAAAGATACCTGCCACTGGAGAAGCTCGCCTTTGCACTGGTAATAGCC
This sequence comes from Sambucus nigra, assembly GCA_949130495.1. Lineage (NCBI taxonomy): Eukaryota > Viridiplantae > Streptophyta > Magnoliopsida > Dipsacales > Adoxaceae > Sambucus > Sambucus nigra. Next base: position 184,218,694 of record OX422207.1, read on the forward strand.
TCGAGGAAGCTGAAGCATTATTTCGAAGCTCATACTATCATCGTCCTTACATCACATCCCCTTAAGGCGGTCCTAAGGAAAGCGGATTTGTCAGGAAGACTGTCCAAGTGGTCAGTCGAGCTCGGTCAATTCGACATCTAATTTCAACTGAGGACAGCTAACAAGGGTCAGATCCTTACAGATTTCATAGCCGAATTCATGGGCAAAGGACCCTCCGACCAACCCCATCCAACAAGGCAAACGAAGAACCCAAAAAAAAAGGAAACCTGGAAACTATTTGTTGATGGAGCCTCCAATTCAAAGGGGTCAGGGGTAGGCATTATCCTCATAACTCCAGAAAGTACAATCCTCGAACAAGGAATTAGGCTTGGATTTGTAGCCTCCAACAATGAAGCAGAATATGAAACCCTAATAGACGGCCTCCAAAAGGCGCATACTTTGGGAGCAAAACATTTACAGGTGTTCGGCAACTCCCAACTGGTCTCCAATCAGATAAGCGAAGATTACAATGCAAAGAATGAATGAATGGCAGCATACCTCGCCTTAGTGAAAAAGCTGATGTCAAACTTTAAAGAGATCAACGTCCAGCAGTTTTCCATGGAGCAAAATAGTCATGCTGATGCCTTAGCATCCTTTAGTTCGGCAGTTGACTCCGACCTAAAAAGAATCATCCCCATCAATTTCCTCACTTATCCGAGCATCGACAACAATCCACCAAGCATAGAGCAGGTACTCCAGGTGGGGTCAGCACCCAGCTGGATGGACCCCTTAAGAGAATTTTTAAAGAATGGCATGCTCCCGAATGACAAGAGGACCGCCCACCAGATAAGAGTCAAAGCTTCTCACTTTCACTTATCCCCAGAAGGCAACTGGTATAAGAAATCCTTCTCAAGTCCCTACCTCCGATGCATCCACCCAGGGGATGTCGAGCAAGTGCTACGCGAGATTCACGACGGAATCTATGAAAGCCACATTGGAGGAAGATCTGTAGCCTTTTGAGCGATGAAAGAAGGCTATTGGTGGCCATATATGCAAAAGGACTCCGCAGTATATGTCTGCAAATGCCTGAAATGCCAGATCCACGCTCCTATAGCCCACCAACCCACCAGCGACCTAAAGTCCCTGTCCAGCCCATGGCCCTTCGCCCTATAGGGAATGGACATCGTGGGACCTCTGCCTACCGCTGCCAGCAATCATAAATATCTGTTGGTTGCGACTGACTACTTCACCAAATGGATCGAGGCTGAACCCCTGACAAACATCCGAGATGCTGATATGATAAGGTTCATATGGAGGAATATAATCATTTGGTTTGGAATCCCCAGAACCATCATCACCAACAATGGAACACAGTTCGAAAGTGGTTCCTGTCAGAACTTCTGTAACGAACACGAGATCAGACACCACTTCAGTTAGGTGGCCTACCCTCAGAGCAATGGCCAAGCTGAGGCTTCCAACAAAACCGTTATCGATAGATTGAAGAAGCGATTGGAGCGAGCCAAAGGCGCATGGGTAAATGAACTACATCATGCCCTATGGGCATATCGGACCACTCCTCGGTAAGCAACAGGAAAAACCCCATTTTCGTTGACATAAGGCATGGAGGCAGTCATCCCACTCGAAGCAGGTTTGCCGACAATGTGGTCCAACCTTGTTGACCAAGGCCATAATGATGTAACATTACTCGCTGAGCTCGACCTAGCCGACGAGCGCCGGGAGCTAGCCCTAGTGAAACTAGCGAGCTACCAGCAACAGCTCGTGAGGCATTACAACAAATGGGTTAACCCGAGGGCATTCCGAATTGGGGACTATATTCAAAGGAAAGTCCTGGGCAGCGCAGTGAAACCATCAGACGACAAGCTAGGTCCCAACTGGAAAGGACCCTTTAAAGTAAGCAGAGATGACCTACAGGGTGCCTATCACTTGGAAACGATGGAGGGCAGAGAAATACCACGAGCATGGAACATAGCTAATCTCAAGAGATTCTATTTTTATATCTTTCTATTGTATTCTTTTATTATGCAAGTTCATTTCCCTTATTATTAATGAAATTTTTTGAATTGGTTTCACTCTGATTAGTAACAGCTGCATTTATCGCACATCTTTTCCATGTAATAGGCACATTGATCACTATGCTATAGCAGGGGAATACCCCTCCGCAGGTCATCGTCATGAAACACGAAGAACCTCTTAGCATTGCCCTGGGCAATACATGAATCCCTACAGGGGATCCTTAGGCAATATGATCAAATTTTATACTGGTCATCAAACCTACTTCGGTTGAATAAAATCCTGATCGAATGAAAACATCGAACACCAGGTGTGTCCTCGCCAATTGCCCCACTTAGGCCTAAGGGAGTGTGATGACACAGCCTAAAAGGTAAACTGGAGCACAATGGTATCTTAGTATTATACTGGACTGGGGGGACACTTGCATGACAAAACAAAAAAGGTTATAAAGCAGCAAGAATATGAAAAGTATGATGCACACGTTTAGTCAGCAAAATTTCCCAAAACACAAGCTTTTCATTAATTCATCATACTTACAACAATAGTAATACATGTTTAGTGGGTGAGCTCTCCCAAAGCATTTACATTATCAAAAAAAAATAACAACTGGCAAATTCTCAATGGGGGGGAAGCCTCTGAGCGAGATAATTAGCCACTCGATCTCTTCGTCCGTCATCAGGAGTAGGAGCTAACTCTTCCACAACTTCTTTCACATCCAACTCCAATAATTGCCGAGGAATAGCATCGATGGGGATCCATCCATCATCCCTCCGGAAGGGGTTACGCATCAGAGTAAAGGGAGACATCTCATGGCGATACCATAGCATCGAGTTCCTCGGGACTTGAAGCTTCTTCAAGGCAATTAGCCACCCCCTGATAAAAGAAATCTCCTCAAACTCAGACAGCCTTGTTGGAGAATCCGACCAGCCCTGATCATAACCGTCAGCCCACGCTCGTCGAGGACCTTTATTGAACAAGTGCCGCAACCGAGTAATGTCCCTTTGAAGCCCAGCAGCAATTACATATGTTCGCTGAACATCACTATGGATTTCTTCCATTTCCCTATCTCGAAGTTCTTCTGCATCCCTGCTTCTGCTCCCAAGGCCCCTACCAGCTCGCGAAAGGGGTGGGCAAGTGGGACCTCGCGACACATGAGCCTTGTAATACTGCTGGAGTTGTGCTTGGCAAGTACTCCTTAAGTCGTGAGACCTCTCTCCTCAGAACCTCATTCTCTTACTGAAGCATCTCACCAACTTGGTTGATCTCGAAAGCATCAAGAAGCTTTGCTCTCAGCATATTCATTTCTTCTTGCACCGAAGCCCCAACCTCTTCCATCTCCTGGAGCCTGTCCTTCAACTTGGCCACAAGTTCAGATTTCTCCTTATACTTCTGATTCCTAGATCGAAGGGATTTGCAAAGTCTAACAAAGGCCTGGAGAACCTCAGAACTCGTATTAGGACCAAGGGTCCTGCCCAGTTGAGAAGTAGCAGGAATGTAATCATCAGCATCAATTAACTATAAATAATGAGAAGACAAGGGAGAGAAGAAAACATATCAGTGCACAGAAAAATAGAATCCTTTTTCATTAATGAAGGATGAAATTACATAGAACTGAAAAAAAAAGTTACAGAATGGAAAAAGCAAAAATACAGAGCAATCCTATCAGACAACTAATTAGCGACCTCAGGTGGCCCAGAGGTTGATGGCCCTTTCCCCCTTATCGGCATCAACAGGAGCACTGCCCTCGACATGGGTGATCTCTATCACCTCAACAAGAGAAACGGGAGTAGGGGTCACCTTAGGAGTAGAATCAGAGCCTTCAACGGCTGGGGTATGGTCCTCATCTACGACTAGCCTCGGCCCTGGGTCGTGATCATCAAAAAGGGGATATGCAAAATCCACTCCAGCTGCTATGAGGGCCTTCTTCCCATCCTTCTTGAAGTTCAGACGTCTAATATAGCCTATCTGAACTTCAGCATCCTCGTATGCTGTAGCCCAACCAGAATTGTAAGAGTCCTTCTTGGCAGTAACAGCCTCAGACTCCTTCCTCTTCAGATCTTCAGAGAGCACCCTATTCTCCTCAACAACTGTAAGCTTGCTCGAGCAAACCAAATCATAGGCTTGCCTCAGCTCCTTCAGATCCTGGATTGTAGTTCCCTTCTCTTTATTGGTAGTAGCAAGAGCCAAGTCGGATGAAATCTGAGTAGCATCAACGGCTTTAAAGTTAGCCTCGAGCTCTTTACCCTTCAGCTTCAGGGTAGAGTTCTTTTGCTCCAGCTCACTGTTTTGCTTCACCAACTCATCGCGTGAACGATACAGCACGGTGAAGTCAGTAACAAACTACAGAAAAAAGAAAGCATTAGAAGAGGGGAATGAAAGAATTCAGAAAAATGCAGGAGAGAAAGGAAAAAACCTTACCAAATCAAGCCTCTAACTAGCCTGAAGGGCCAATTTCTCCGGCCCTACTGCCCTTTGGCGTTCAATCGGGAGGACAGCTCTCTCAAGCAGAGCTGGGGCCACCTGGGGGGAAATTGCCACAGAGGCCCCCTCGGGCAGCGCGGACACCGAGACTAAGGCCTGCCCGACCTTCGTCCTCGCCTCGGCCCTCCTTTTCTCCTCCTCCTTCTCACTGTCTTTCTTCTTCCTCTCCTCTACCCTCCTCCTCTCCTCCATCTTCTTTTTATCTTTTTCCTTTTTTCTCTCTCTCTCTCCCTCACATGCTCCTCTTCCTTCCTCTTTCTCTCATGCTCTTGGGTAGAGGATCGGGAACCGGTAGCCACACCTTCAGAATTAGATTTTTGCGTCTTTGACCTTTGTGCAAGAAGCACATGGTCCTCGTCATCATCATTTCTGATCAAGTTCTTCCTTGGAGGAACCATCTCCTCGCTCGAACTACTGAACGTGCTCGACGAATTTATAGACTCATAGACCTCCCTGTGATCACAGGAACTTCTACTATCAGAGCTGCTCTCCTCCTTGTCGAAGAGGATAACATATACAACAATCTCTTCAAAAGGATCAAACTCTGGGATTCTATCCATATGCCTTGCTATGAAGCGGGAGCTAACGTTCTTGTACTCGAACAGGAAGGCATCAGACCTAGGATGCTCGCCGTCCCTGGTATTCCAAGCCTTTATCCATTCCGAAAGATGAACCTCGCTAAGAGCAGGTTCCAAGTTCTTTGACCTCGCTGCAAAAGAAGAATAGAGAAGAATTAGAAGGATCATAAATCAACAAAAATTGAAGCAACAAGAGCAATGTCTACCTATGTATTCTTCCCCATAAAAGGGAACAGTTAACCTTTCAGATCTCAACCCCTTAAATTGGGGAGAAAACTGCCAGTTTCTGCCAAGGAAGCCTTCTTGCCAATAGTCCTTATGGGAATCAGTTAGGTTTACTAACAATACCCTATCAGGACTCCTAGATTTAAGATAGCGGACCCCAGAGCTAGTTCGAGAGAAGGAATAGCAAAAATAGACCTCGGTGAGTCCTAGCCTAGTGCCATACAACTGATTGATTCTATGTATGCCATTAACTATTTTCCACACATTGGGTGAACATTGTGCAAGAACAATATTGAAATAGAAAAAAAAATGCAAAAATAAATCATTAGGAGGAAAAGTGAGTCCCCCCTGGGAAAGCAACAAGACGTGGATCCAGTGGGCATCATCTATATCTCTAACGTTTCTAGGAGGGGAGGCATAACACTCAATATCTACCCACTCAGGGATGTTGTAAAACTTCCTAAATTCAGAGATTGACCTATTTCCAATCTTCGCCATTGGAAAACCCTAGAAAAGCTACAAACTGAAAGATAAAGCACAGAGAAAAAGTAAAGGAAACTTACAAGATAGAAGACCAATTCGAACGATGACGAAGCACGAGTCCAAACGACTAGAAAAGCAACGAGAATGGATATTGAGAGAAGACGGTACGAAGTGCTAGAACACACAAGGAATGAGAAAGTGCTGGAAAAATTGGAATGACGATAGAAAAGTGTCTAACCCAAGAAACCTTGAACTTTTTCTAATCACAGTGGACAAGATACAAAGCGGGTGTCGCCAAAATCAGCTTCACAGTTTTCGAAGAATTGAAAAAAAGTCATTATGGCTAATCATTTAAATTTATTGAGCCCATGAACATGGCCCAACAAACTTAGGGGCAATTATGGGTACCCAGAATTAATACCGTGGGCCTAGACGAGTAGCCCAGTTCTGGCGACCCAAAGTCGAGGCCCCCCACATCTTATTTTGATTCAGTCTCTTCCCACGTTCCCCTGAAGAGAGGTTATAGGAAGGATGGAAGACGTGGGGTAACCCATCACCCCCACTCACCTAAATGTACATGTATATATTAAACCCTAGATCCGGGGTAAAAGGACAAGTTGTATTCTAGTAACCACTCTCCAGAGTATATAGAAATAATATCCAGTGCACCAGCGTGGACGTAGGAACATCTTTGCTGAACCACGTACATCTTTTGTTGTGTGATTGTCATTTTTCATTCCTTGTTCTTCCTTGGTAATTGCCTCTCTTGTATTTATTTGTGTTGCATAATAACTGTTACCACAATATATATATCTTAAAATTATGATGTGAATAATTTCTCTTATCTGCTTGATATGGGGCCCCCATCGGATGGTCTTAATAGAGGAATGATGGAATTTTAAACAATATGATAATTATTATAAATTAAATGTTACATGTGTTCGGTCCACCCATCGGGGAAATTATATATGTGAATTTTTTGTTTTAAAGAATTGAACGATGAGACTATGTAGACATGTATGATTGGTTGATGACACACAAGTAAGAATCATGTTCATAGAATAATTTTATCATTTGTTTATTGAAGGATATTTTGAATTAGACATAGCGAGGAAACTGAATAGCATTTTATAACTAGGGATAGAGGATCTGCGATTAGAGGTTTAATGTTTTCCCTAAAGGGTGATACGATCATAAGGCTTTGTTTAATGTACAACGATTTCGGTTAATTAAGGTTCATATTCCTTGATAGGAAGGAAAATAGTTAAAAGGTAGGTGTTCTTACTATAAGTAGCTTGAACTTTTATGGAAATTGTGTTCAGTTTTTTCTTGTCTTGTAAGTAAAAGGCCAGGGTAATAGTTTTGATCTTAACTGTAAATGCGTGATTTATCATTCAATCTACGACAACCTGGTATGTAGACTCGGGACCCACAAATTAGGACTATAATTGGCAACAAATGTTAAAGGTAGACAGATAATTACTTCAATTTGAGATGTTCCAAGCTACATGCAATTAAAATAAGGCATCCGTATAAGTAGTGGAAAATATTTTATAGATTATGGTGAGGACATAGTGCTAATGTATATAAATGAGTTAATGTACCTGGTTTTTGGAAAAAATGATTTCGATTTTCTAAATTCATTTTGAATAGATATTCAATTGATTTAATAAAAAAATGTTTTTATCAAAACTGGATATTTTGTATATGTTCTGATACTTTGTAAAAATAACTAAAACATTGTAAATTTTGTATCGCCAATACTACAAAATTCTAATATAAAAAAATAATGGACATATCATTGAAGAGGAAGTTTCCTTCAAGAGCCAAACAAGATATTGACACTAATTCTTGTGTTATTTTATTCTAAAAGGATTTTAGAGATTTATTTAAAATGGACATTGATATCATTGGAAGTGGAGGCACTTCTAGTCTTGAATTCCTTTTAGAAGGTAATAAGGCTAAGGGATACTCAAGACCAATAGCTAAATAGCCTATGATGTTTTGCGAATTGTTCACTTTAATTAATGTGATTCGATGAGTATTCGGTATAGAGGTGGTTTTGAGTCATTCATCTATTTCATTGATGATCACTCGAAGGTATGTATATGTTTACCTCTTGCACCTTAAGTATGGAGATTTTAATTATTTCAAACTATATAAGGGTAAGGTGGAGCATGCGTGAGGTAAACTAATCCAAGTTCTACAATCTATTCATTGAGGTTTTTACCTTTTACGATAAGTAATGGATCATTTATCGGAGGTGTGGGATTTTATCGCAAGTGCCTATACCGGACATTCCACTTTGGAATGGTGTACCTGAAAAGAAATGAATAAGTCTCTTTTGGATATGATAAAGTCAGTGGTTGTTTATTTAGGACTCAAACATTATTATTGCGATTTTTATGTAAGAGGCGGGAATATACATTTTAGTTTATTTTAGTCTTAATTAGTGTATTGAACTCCCATTCAACATTAGAGTTGGGGTAATCTCACTTTAGGGTCTGTTCGGATTTGGGTTGCTCAACACTCAAGTAGTGGAATTAGTCAAGGAAGTTAAAATTACGCAAAAGGTACGTCTCGTCATTAGATATCACAAAGATTACAAAGGTAGTTTATATAATAGTAATAATTATAAGAAGTTAATTGATTGCATCAATGCTCGGTTTTTGGAAAAGGATTCTTGATATACAAAAAATTATCCCTCTACGTGTACCATTCAGATACTGCCACATTCCATGAAGTGGAGGATTAATCCTAGTCAGCAAGGAAGAAATGACGCCATACTGAGGGATGTCGACCAACACCCGGAAGACTGACCAATGATCACCACACCAAATCTGTCGAATTGTCACAATCATTGACCTTGATAAGTTCAACTTGTCAAGGTCAATGACCGTGACAATTCTAGGTGAGATAATTTTTTTGTCACGGTCATTGACCGTGTCAAGTTTGTTAGAATTGTCACGATCGTGTTACGAGCCTTGACCGCGATAAATTTTATCACAGTCAAGGACCATGACAAGGATAAAAAATTATCACGGTCATTGAACGTGACAGTCTGTGACAGTAGTCCTTTTTCACGAACTTGTCATGGTCGATGACCGTGACAATTTTGGGCGGCATTGAAAAAAAGTCTATTGGGCAGTTTGGCCACAACCACTGCCCAGCAGTATATTTTTACCTGTTATAGCAACGTTGTACCTGTTCAAGCATCATATATCCAAATAAAATAGAGATAATGCAAATATACATTCAAAATAGACACAATATGCATCACTATATAATCCAAATATAATTCAAATCTACCAACTTAAAAGCAATTCCATTCAAATAATGTAACTAAATGTCTTGGGTAAGGTTAAATCCGAGGAAGTGAGTAGGACACACGATATAAGAATTGACACACTCACTGATATACATCGTGCCGCATTGCTCACGCAACCACAACTGGGAGTTTTGCTTCCCGGGTATCACATGTGTGACGAGCACCTTGGACTCGATGTCTTGAACCTCACGTCCACGAACAAGCCCACCCTGGATGATATTTGGGTCCCTCAACCCCCGCCCTATCCGCTGGCCATCAAATATGTCCAGTATAAACACGCTCGGCCAACCAAGTGTCGACATCGGTTGGTTGAAGAGAGAAAAATAGGTAAGTGAATCATCAAAGTCCGCACGTGTCGGCGATGAAGCAGCGACGTCCACATCCTCATCATCCTGCACGTCGTCCTCCCGTACCTCCTCCCCCACCTTCTCCTTCCCTTTCCCCTTACGTTTATCTCCACCCAATGAACGCTTCATGAATGAGAAAATATCTTCGCCCGTCGCCTCCAAGGACAACTTCATGTCATGTGAGTCCACCGTTCGAGCCAACCTGGTGTCGCTCGTCTCCAATCCGATGATCCTAAATTTGGCCACTCACGAGCTCACCCCCCTCGTCCTCCCCTTACGATCAGAGCCAAGAAATTAGTTGAGTGAGTCTGTGGACAAAGATGCCTTGTCGGCATCAGACTGTTACTCATGCACTTCCTTAAGCATTTTCCTGAAACGATAAAAAACACATGATTAGTAAAATAAGTAAATTAAAAAATTATAACATAATTAACAAAAAGTAAACGATGAGATTACTTACAAAAAGTAAACGATGAGATTACTTACAAAAAGTATCGAACCTATGTGGCCTACCCCCAGGCCACTCCCTATCCCCTAAAATAAAATAAAGTAAAATAGTATCGGCGCCGAAAAGTAAAATAATGCAGAATAATATATTTCTGTAGTTATAGAAAAATTAAATCTTACCATCATCCTATGATCCACCTCAGCGTAAGAAGTTCGGCCGGAGTAGTGCACGTCCGTCTTTTTTGCCCAGTTTTCCCTCCTCGATTGGCGAGATGCCAATTGTCCCTCCCCGATCTGATTGTCAATGAACTTTTACCATTATTCCAATGAGATCGGCTCATTCGATGGGACAGATTCATGCCTTTGGGTAATGGACTCTCATGTCTTCCCAAAGTACCGGGTTCGCATATTTTTCTTCCACGTCTTGTGTTGTTCCCTCAACTGCTTCAAGACGGAATCACATAGCTTTGGATCCAGGCTGAATTGTTCATGTCCAACAAATACAATGTTAGTTGCAAATAAATATAAATATAAATATAAATATAAAATGAAATTGAAATATTCATATGAATATAAATATAAATATAAATATAAATATAAATACATTACATGTAGTGCCACCTAAACAGCTAACTTGAGCTCATATGGCACCTCCTTCCAACTAATGTACCCCAGGCCGATGATCGTCTTTACCAGCTCGAGGGATTTCGCTAATAGCCCCGACTTGTTCTGGATGGCCATCCCCAATTTGCCATATCTGGGGAGCCTAGGGGACAAGGATCCCTCGTCACCTCCGCTACCACCGAGCCCAGACGACACAATCATAACAAGCATCATCATCCTAGCCTTAATACCTGAAGGATATATTTGCTAGAAAAAAAATGTTATTAGTACATATCAAAATGAATTACAAGAAGACATGCAAATGTGTAAAATTACTAAAAATGATAATGAATTGTTACTGTCAAACACCTCAATTCTGAATTCCAAAAGAACATCATGTAGCTCATAATATATACAATTACTAAAAATCCGAAACATCCCCACCCCCACCCCTACTACCCACACACACGCACATTACACAAGAGTGAAAATGATAAAGTACAAATCAATTAAAAGAAATAAAAATGGATGTTTCGGTACAAATTGGAATATTTATTACAAATTGAAAAATTGTTTAAAATTCGGGTCATCATAAAAAATGGATTGATATTCGGTAGGAGCAGCCAAGTCGTCCACACTACTATTTAGACATTTTAGTGCGTGTTGGATAATTGACCATGGCTCGTTGTTTATATACTCCAAGTAAAACACTTGGTTAACCTTTTGACAATGTACAATAAAATGGCTTATCTCTCACGTGGTTGTTGTGAAGGTTGGTCGGGGACAAAAGGAGCTTTCAATTCACCGTGAAAACTCCAAAATCGATAACTATCTTGCATACCCGATCTTAACAAATGTAGTTCAACTATTTTCCACTCAAACACCTTACCATTCGTACACCTATCACACGAACATGGAAACTCTTCATCATTATGACATCTATTTGCATATTTCATAAATTCGTTAGCCCCTTTACGAAACACATCCCCCATTCGATTTGTCTCACCCATCCACTCTTTGTATTTCGGATATCCCATCACAGCTACCACAACTAATCACCTATTAAAGGTACGAAGCGTATATTCATGGATTAGTATAAACAAAACGTAGATTTATAGTATGTTTCATTTAATTATGTCTTATTTATATTCAAATTCGATTTATGATAGAAATTTCTATTTCATCCATCTCCTCTCAAGGGTGAATGGTCCTATCTCATTCAAGACCGCATTTTTCTGTTATATACTTAACAGCTCAAGCACATTGTTATGATTTGAAAAACATTTGGCAGCATATCCCCATAGTTCTCCAAATACATGACGTAGATTGGCAAGTGTGAGTGTTATTTCACTTGATCAACTGAAATAATAGGCACACGTGTCAATCTAGTATGTACCCAGAGAACATTAGGATTCAACTGCAAAACTTCCTCCAAAAGTAACAACTTTAAGACACTAATAATATTATACAAAAATTATGCAATCCCAAACTGTCCAAACGGGACAATTCGAGAGATCTCATTACAGGGATAATGACTCTCGAAAGGGTATAAGGGTTATTGAATGCGTACGGATAAGAACTAGAAGCCTAGTATCTAGGTGCACTATATGTAATTTCAAGTATGTTTCATTTATTATCATACTATATATATATTCTTCGATATACAAAGTAATTTTCAAAAAAAGTTGAAAAATCCCATCCCCATATGGACAATAATCCAGTGGTCATGCCACTTTTAAAATTAACCAACCCAACATCGATCCACTATAATTCAACAGCAATGTCAACAACAAATGTGTATCCCGTACTCCTTCTAATTCATCTACTCAATTAATTATTTTCATTAATTAAACTAATAATTAAAGTATACAATTATTAATTTACTAATTTATAATGAGGGGCAATCCTACTTTCATAATTAATCATATATTAATTTACTAATTTACAATGAGGGTCAATCATATATTAATTTACTAAAAAAATTAATAACCAATCAATTCGTTTACAAGGGACATTACGCACAAACATGCACATAAACACACACATACACACACACGCACATACACACACACACACAGCCTCCCACCCCTACCACCCCACCCACACATCCCTACCCCCTACCCCCACCCTGCCCCTCCCCCTCCCCCCTTCCCCCACCCTGCCACACTCCCTTCCCCCACCACACGCAAACACGCACACACACCACACGCACAGAAACAAACAACCTCCCATCCCTGCCCCCTCCCCCTCACCCTGCCCCACCCCCTCCCCACCCCCACACACGTACATATATATACACATACAAACATATATATAAATGGAAGAGAGAGAGAGAGAGAGAAACTAACCTGAAATTAGAGAGAGAGAGGAAGAGTAGGATAGAGAGAAAGAGAAAAAAGGAGGGAAGAAGTCGGTGGGGAAAAAAAGGAGGGGACGGGGTTTTTTTCTATAACATTTGTCACGGACGTGTCACAGTCCTTGACTGTAACAATATTATAAGGATTGTCACGGTCAATGACCGTGACAAGACCATGAAAACTGTACTTGTCACGGTCGTGTCATGGTCGTTGACCGTGACAAGTCTTTGTCACGGCCTTTTCACGTTCAATGACCGTGATGAAAAATGCGTGTTTTTTTCTACGGTCATTGACCGTGACAAGGCTAGCCGCTAGAAGGGTGCCAATTTATCCATTTTGGTGTAGTGGATGACAGGAAAACACCTACAGTTGTATATATAAATGATTGTATAGATGTAAATGTCTACGATATAAATACATTCCATCTTTTGATATTCTAACCCTGGTACACCCCTTAGGACTATAAATATATTATAAACCCTAAATCCAAGGGAGACACGAAAAGGTAGGCAATTGCATAATCCCAAAGCAATACACAACTGTAGATGTAGGCTCTTCCCTTAAACCGAACAACTTTAAAAATCTCTTGTCTCTTTTATTTCTATTTATCTGTGATCAATTAATTAGCCTAGTCTAGCTTTTTGCATCCACAGATTGGCACTATCTATGGGAAATGATATTTCTAATCGATCTAACTCAATTAAACATCTAAATTGTTGATATTCCTCAATCAAGTCTTTGCAACAAAGTTATTCTGCCTACCGCTTCCTCTCCTTCATCTTCAAAATGATTTAACTAGGATTCCAGGAAGTCTTGCAAGATGCTAGAGGCTATTGAAGATACTATTAGGCAACTTGCATAAACTATTCAATCTAGGGAACCTTCTCTATATGCTCAAGGAAATATGGCACCCACCCACCAAGAGGTGGTCAGCGTAGCCACTCGATGACAACAAGAGACGTCTCCTACCATCCAAGGTCAACTTCATTACTGAGGCCATCAGAATCTTTCCACATGCAATCTTATTCTCCAAAGAGGCCAAGTGCCTTAGGGAGATTAAGTCGTTCTTCTCCCCTCGATCATTTAGGACCTAGGGGGAACAAAAATGTTCCTAGGGCAATGTCAGGTAACACCCGATGTCCATATGATTAAAGGGAAACCCCATCTAGATCTAAATAAAATGCTCGACGAACTACTGCTCGGACTAAGCAACAGCTTTAGGAGGAAAGCTCAGCAAATAAGAAGGTTGCAAAGAATAAATCTGGTGCTACCAATGACGCGTGAAAAGGATCCACACGGAGAGTGGAAGATAGATTAGGGGGAATGGAAAAGAAAAGAAACCCACTCAAAAGAAGTTTTATAAAAGGGTCTCCGTTTGTGCAGGCAATGATGGATTTCCCTACTCCGGAAAAGTTCAAGGCTACAGTAGTAGCACGCAAATATGATGCAAAAATGGATCCGATTGTCAAAATAGAACAATATCAAGTAGATGCTGATATTTATGTCATCCCTGACGAAATGAGATGTAAAGCTTTTTCTAGAACCATTACTGGATTTGCCCAAATGTGGTACAATGGTCTTCCTCCGGGACAAATTTCTTGCTTCAACTAGATGGCTGAGTTATTCATTCACAACTTTTACTTTAGATCAAAACCTATGAAAAGGGTGGCACACTTACTTAGTGTGAGATAGAAAGAAGGAGAATGCATCAGATATTACATCACTCATTTTAATAACAAGAAACTAAAACTCGTAAATTTTGAGGAGAAGACTATAATAACCGCCCTCATGAGTGGATTACTCCCAAAAAAGTTATATTACGCGCTTGCCAAGGATCGTCCGACGTCAATGGCAGAAGCATCAATGATAATGAATGTCGAGGAAGCAATGGCACCCGAGCATAGCTTGGAAAAAAAGTGGATCGAAAAAATGATAAGAAAGATCATAAAGACCCCAAAAGAACACAGGGAATCAAAAGAGAAGGGAGTTTTGGAGTGACTCAAGAAGTACAACAACTATGCTCCGTTTACCATAGGAATTCACCATGTTTTGGAAGAAATCAAGCATAATAAGGATGTGTGTTAGCCTGCTAAGTTGAGAAGTTCCCTGACCAAGAGAGATAAAACTAGGTACTACGAATTCCACAAGAATCATAGTCACAAGACGGAACGTTGCATAGCTCTTCAAAATGAGATTGAAACTCTCGTTCGATGAGGAATGATGAATCAGTATGTTGATCGATAGAATAATGATGGAATTTTATAAAGATAAAAATATCCTTGCAATCCCAGAGAGGAAAAGAAAAGAACTAATGAAGATGACCAGGATGATGGTCTCGGTGTCCCTAAAAAAACCCGACAACTAGAACGTGAGGTATTCTGTATCAATTTCGATTATTTTGACTTGAAAATGATTGTAGGTGGTGATCCAGGAGGAGGAGATCATACAGAAGAGCAAAAATTTTACCTCCAAGAGGCACAAGCTTGCTCGTACATACAGAGGATCACCCTTGTCGAGGAAGATCAACCAAGGAAGGTTAACAGAGACAAAGTAGTAAGTGGTTTCTCTAAAAATTACCTTTCAGGAGTACTGTATCCTCATAACGACCCATTATTAATCAAAGTCAGAAAGGAATAGATCGTTGTCTCTAAATTACCATTATATAACGGCATCTTGGCAGATATCACGTTCTATCCTTATTTCAGTAACTTGGATTTTAAACTCAGTCAATTAGAGACTTATCATCGACCACTAATAGGCTTTAGAGGTGAGAAAGTCTTTCCTTTGAGATCTATTAAGATGGAATTGATGATAGGCACATGGACAGCTAGCCGATTAGAAAAGACTCGTTTCTTTGTAATGAATAAAAACTTTTATTCAGCTTACAATAAAATCATGGGAGTAGTAGGGTTAAAGAAGTTAGACGTAGTACCATCCACCATTGATCAGTGTCTAAAATTCCCTACTAACTTTGGTGTGGGAATCATGAAAGGTGATAAGAAAGTAGATGGTGAGTGTTACTAATCTTCTGCAGAGCTAGAAGACTTGGAAGAAATAAGGAAAAAACAACTACCTACCAAGCGCATACTCCTGAGCTTGAAACCTAAGACCCAATGGAGGAAACAAAGCTTGTAAAGGGACAGATTGTGGAAAAAACTGAAAGCATTAGCTTAGATGATGACAAACAGGAGTGCATCACTCAAATAGGGATATTATTGGATCATGTTCTTAAACAGGAACTGGTGAGCTTCCTTCAATAGAGAAAGCATGTGTTTGCCTGGAGACGTGAAGATATTCCCGGGATAAATCCCAATTTCCTTTGTCATGAGATCAACGTAAACAAAAAATTTAAACAAGTAAAGTAAAGTAAAGACAAAAAGTGTTCATCCACGAGAAGAACCAAGCCATATAGGAAGAAGTCAAAAATCTATAAAAAGCTGTAATACCCCGTACTTTTGACTATATTTATTTTTGGGATTAATTAATTAAATTGTGTATTAATTGGAAATTAATCCGGGTTATAAATACTAATGTGATACGAGTTAGTATTTGATTATGTGCATATATGATTATATATGAACTTGGTATTATAAAATTTGTCGTGGGATTTATATACGGCATTTTAGAAATTTTGTTGAGACGCGTGGGACCGCCGCGTTACGGTATAATATTTTGATAATAAAAAGTGAATTTAAAATCTATAATCCGTATGGTCGTTTTGAGTGCGCCATCGCGTCCGGAAGGGTCGAGATAGTCAGAAAACACTAGCCGGGGGTATAGTTTGGGTCCCGGGGTATTTTTAGGCCATACCGGCAACTTAAAGGGTATTTTGGTAATTTCACGTTTTGAGGAATTAAAAGTGACGAAAATTTGGTTAATTAAATCTGATGTGGATAAGACCCACTAAGCCCATAACCAACCCTTATTAATCTATAAAGATACGTAGGTTATCATTTAGTCTTCCAACTCTCCCAAAGGAAACCCTAGCCACCATAGCCACTTTTGGAAGAAGAAAGCTTAGAGAGGAAGGGAAAGAGGAGGAATTCTGCAGAAAATCTGCAGAAAGAGCTTACAAATCCAACACCAAATCCAGAGACAATCAAGGCAAGTGATTTATTCCATTTAAATTTCGGAGAATGCTTCTTCCATGTTAGATTATTCAAAAACTTTATGTGTTCTTGGAAGATAATGAAAAACCCATAAGATTGGAGTTATTAGTTTAATTTTTGGGATATAGGTTGCATGTAGAATGTTACTGGAAGATCATATTAAGAGAATTACTGACTTTTGTGATACCAAAAACGGATTTAAGATGAGGTTTATGAATGTTCTTGAGATAAATTAGAAAACTAGGTTTTTGATAAAGATTGATCCATATGTAGCCTTTAGTTGTTGAAATATTGATTTATGGACGTTAGTAATATTGTAGGATGGTTATATGACATTACTATAACGTTATATTAGAGAATCATGCTTTAAAAATAAGTTTTGGGATGTTTTCAAATCTGCAAATCGAAGCAGTCCGTAAAAATACCTGTGTAATCGATCGATCGATCGACAAAATCGATCGATCGAAGGTCAAGGTCGATCGATCGACCTTCCCAGAATAAATGAAGTTTTTCCCTTAATTGAATTTTAGTGGTGTTAACCCTTGGATAATATTATTAGAGACTTTATGAATACCCTTAACTTTAAGGAAGACCAGTAGGCATGATTATGAGATGGGACTTTATTTGGAATGTAATTTGAGGAATTTTTCTAAATAAATGAAATTTGTCATGTGAGATAATATTTGGGTTAATAGTACAAATTTGAATAAGTTGATGAAATAAGGTTTGGGGCAGAAGCAAAGACCTTAGGTATAAAGATGTCATATGTGAGAATTATGGGAGACTTAATAGTCTATTTGAGATAGGTTTTAAGTTTAAGGAATTACGACGTGAGACGTGTCGACCCTTTAAATTATATATTATCGGGATACTTGAAATATATGGATTTGGAATAATGGTATAATGATGTAGAGTATGACTTTATTAATATTGAGATATCTAAGATGTGTGAATGCTTAGCATAAAATCTTGTGTGTATGCCATACCTACCATACTTGCTATCACGGGAGGTTACGTTCGCTTAGGACCCTCTAATCCTTGTGTGCCTACGGGGGGGATATAGACTGGTACCTTGATGAACATAGGTCATAGAAGGACTTATTGTGATATTAATAAGTTTGCATGATCATGGGAGCGTAGGTATGTGCGTGACCCATGTGATGGTGACTGTGTTCGCCTCCACTATTTGTGATTTGTGTTATCTGAACTATTCCTGAGAGATTCGGAATATGTGATCCTTATGTACGTGATGTACCGGGATGGATAGCAGAGTATGTGTGCACTACAGCTTAGTTGCGGGGTGCTTGTATTGTATATTTATGATGTGAATAATATACATTTAATTAATGAGAATCACCATGTTAATGTTGTAATTATATTACGGTATTGTTTCGAGAAATATAACGAGTTAATTGACAGTTATAAATATTGCACATTGAGTATCTGAGTTGACGTTAAACCCCTATTTAATTACGAGCATTATTATGTAAATGGAACCAAGTATTATTGGCAGGACCTTTGGCAGTCTAGCTAGATATGTTGTCACTTAGCTAGTAGTATGGGTAGTTATAGATGGGTACTTGCGTTAGGAGTGCAAAGTTAGACGAGAGGCGAGAATATAATGTGAGTGCACGTCCTAACATGTACTTTGCATTTAATGTTTTAAATGTTTTTAAAGCACTTGCAGGTTTTTAAAATATAACTCCACATTCGGGCTCTGACCCGTTTGCTTTTCAAATCTTTTTCTTGTAAAACCTTTTTAGGTGCCCAGCCACAGGGACACCAAGCATAGGATACTCATTCAGGTGACGAGCTGTAGCTATTTGTGGAAGCTACAGGGATTTGCATGTAGACGCTTCTATCGTTTGGATTCCAGAGTCACTATCTATCAGTTGTAGGGCATGTTGTCCATTTCTATTTAGGGATATCTTTTATATTTCAGTTTTCAGACTTTAGCATTTATTATTTCAGTTTATTCCTTTCAGTTATGGGATTGTAGTGAGGAGTTTTTCCTCCAGACTTTATTTACTCTATTTGTGATGGTTATTCGTTTTACTTCAGTATGGTGAATGGTGTTATTTATTTCTTCTTTCCACTTGTTGCATGTTAATCAGACTTAAATTAAAATTTGGCAACTTGCTTTTTAAATACTAGGTGGTTAGTAATATTAAAATGTTTTCGAAAGTGATGCTATTAACTGAGCCAACTTGGCATTTTGAATTAATTTTATAAAGGAGTAGCTACACGGTATTTAATTAGTCGGGGTGTCACAGGTGGTATCAGAGCATCAGGTTCTAGTGTCCTTTAGGATCTGTACGGCTATTATGTTTCTGCTACGTTTCTTTGATATAGAGCCCTATATTTTAGGACTGTTGTACTCTTTCTGTGTATGCTTCGTTCTTCAGCTATATTAAGTTTATAAACCGTGAACTTATAAACTTTGTTCTTATTTCAGATGCCTCCACGACGTGCACGACGAGTTCCCAGGAATGCTACGCCCGAACCACAGCCCGCTCCAGTTCAGGGCATGTTGAATGCCGCTGAGGTTGCTGATATAGTAGCCCAAGCGGTAAATGCCGCGATTGCCGTGATTCAGCAGGCACCGCCTCAGGCGCCGGTTGCCGCGCCAGCACAGGTTAATGCATTCCCGTCTGCTTGGGAGCGTGTACGAGATGCTTTTCAGAAAGCGCATCCGCCAGAGTTTGCAGGTAGCTCAGACGTAGTAGTCTCCAGCCAATGGAGGAAGGACATACAGAGGCATTTGAGGATGCATGAGTGCACAGATGTTCAGAAACAGGTGCTAGCTACTTTCAAGCTAGTGGGATCTTCACTACAGTGGTGGGAGTCCATTACCACCGCGGAGGAGAGGGATACCCTCACGATTCAGGAGTTCTGGGTGCGGTTCGACCACAAGTACTTTCCGTCCGCAGTTCATACAGAGATGAGGAGGAAGCTGATGAGTTTGAAGCAGGAGGTCAAGACAGTGGCCGAGTATGAGGCCGAGTTAACTAACCTGTTGAATATCGTTCCAGACGAGATTCCAACAGAGAAGAAGAAGATTGAGAAGTTCACGGACGGGTTGAATTGGAGGATCCGTCAGCATCTGCTAGGGAACCTATCGTTGGCCACTTATTCTGATGTGGTTAACGCAGCATTGTTACACTGCCAGGACCACCGTTTTCATATGGCCGAGGGCAAACGGTCGGGAGAGTCTAGCCATCAGGGCAGGACTGGAGGACATGGTGCCAGCGGGGCACAATCTGGTCAGGGGCAGAGACAGAATGAGCAGGGTACCCAGCAGGGGGATAATAAGAGGTTCCGGTCAGGGAACTACAGGCAGGGACAGGGAGGTTTCCGTCAGGGCCATCAGGGTCCAAACGGCCATCAGGGCCAGCAGGGGCAGAATGGGCAGCAGTTCCATCAGGGCCAGCAGGGCCAAGGGAGGAATGGTAACGGCCACCAGGGCCGAGGACAGCAAGGGCAGAGGGGAGGGAACTTCCCAGGAAAGTGCTTTACTTGTGGCAAGACTGGCCATAAGAAGCAGGATTGTCCTGATAGGGGCAGGGCCCCACAGCAGCAGCAGCAGGGTGCTCGCCAGGAGCCACAGAGGCCGATGTTTCCCGCAGCTCTTCCTGCACCGCCACAGATGGCAGCTTTGCCACCCATTCCAGCAGTCCCAGCTCAGCAGGGGAAGCTACAGTATGGACGTGTCTACAACGTTCACCAGGCTGCAGTTTCACAGGCACCGCCCGCGATCGAGGGTACGTTTCCTATCCATGGCACTATGGGTCGGGTGTTATTTGATACGGGTGCTACACATTGTTTCATAGCTACACACTTCGCGAAAGCTTTAGGATTGTTAGCCACGGCAGAGAGCACAGTGACGTGTGTCGACTCACCATTAGGGAGTGGGTCACTTATTTTCTTTATATGCCGGGGAGTGGGGGTAGAGGTTGGTGGTTTGGTATTGCCTGCGGACATGTTAGTGTTAGACATGCATGTTCACGATGTGATCATCGGTATGGATTGTCTCGTATCATATAGGGTCGTGATTGATTGCTTCAATGGGAGCATTGTTTTTGCCATTCCGGGGCAGGAGATGTTTATAGTGGCGATGCCTCGCCCAGAGGGAGGATCGACCGCTCATCTGTATTACATAGAGGAGGATACCTCTAAGGAGGTTGTGATTCCTTTGGATTCGATCCCAGTTATCAGGGAGTATTCGGATGTGTTTCAGGAGATACCAAGCTTACCACCCAGTCGAGAGATAGACTTCGTTATAGATTTGCTACCGGGTACGAGACCTATAGCATGTGCACCGTACCGTATGGCTCCAGCAGAGATGCGAGAGCTACGGGATCAGATAGAGCAGCTGTTAGGGCAGGGCTTTATTCACAGGAGTACCTCACCTTGGGGCGCTCCAGTTTTGTTTGTGAAGAAGAGGGATGGTTCACTGAGATTGTGTGTGGACTACCGAGAGTTGAATAAGGTCACGATACGTAATAAGTATCTGTTGCCTCGAATCGATGACTTATTCGACCAGTTGAGGGGAGCTTCTTTCTTCTCGAAGATTGACTTGAGGTCGGGATACCATCAGTTGCGTATCAGGGAGGAGGATGTCTCGAAGACCGCGTTCTTGTCGAGATATGGTTCTTATGAATTTCGGGTTATGCCTTTCGGCTTGACCAACGCTCCAACAGTGTTTATGGACTTGATGAACAGAGTGTTCAGGGATTTCCTAGACCAGTTTGTCATTGTCTTCATTTATGATATTCTGGTTTACTCTCAGACAGAGGAGGAGCACGCCGAGCATTTGAGGCAGGTTTTGCAGACACTTCGTCAGAACCAGCTGTATGCAAAATACGAGAAGTGCGGGTTTTGGCTGAAGGAAGTCCAATTCTTGGGTCACATTATTTCCGACCAGGGAATATCTGTGGATCCGGGGAAAGTATCAGCGGTGAGGGAGTGGGGACAGCCCACGACACCAACGGAGATTCGTAGTTTCTTGGGTCTAGCATGATACTACAGGAGATTTATTCAGGGTTTCTCGGAGATAGCAGGTCCTTTGACACATCTTACTCGTAAGGGTGTGCCATACATCTGGAATGATGCCTGTCAGTTGGCATTCGATGAATTGAAGGACAAATTGACCTCAGCACCTGTGTTAGCATTGCCGAGACCGGGATTTGAGTATTTGGTTTACACCGATGCGTCCTTGCAAGGACTGGGAGGTGTATTGCAGCAGGAGAGACAGGCCATAGCTTATGCTTCCCGTAAGCTTAAGCGTCATGAGAAGAATTACCCCACGCATGATTTGGAGTTGGCAGCAGTGGTATTTGCCTTAGGGATTTGGAGGCACTATCTTTTGGGGGAGAAGTTTCAGCTGTTCACGGATCACAAGTCACTACAGTATCTGTTCACACAGAAGGAGTTGATCATGCGGCAGCGTAGGTGGCTTGAGTTTGTGAAAGACTACCAGTTCGACATCCAGTACCACCCGGGTAAGGCTAACGTGGTAGAAGACGCGTTGAGCCGCAGGCCAGCAGATGAGGTGGCAGAGGTGTGGAAAGCTAAGTGGAAGGAATTGGGACACCAGGATGCAGTGGCCCGATCTTTCATGTCTGTGATGACCGTTACACCGCAGATTGTCACGAAGGTAGTACGGGCACAGGCTAATGACTCGTTCTGTCAGGAGCAGATAGTTCGATAACTTGCAGAGGGAGCCGAGTTCTATACCGTTAGCTCAGACGGGGGATTGCGCTTCAATGGGAGATTGGTAGTTCCGGAAGGTGAAGAATTGCGGCACGATGTTATGGCAGAGTCGCACGGCTCGTGGTTCGCGGTACATCCCGGAGGGGACAAAATGTACCAAGTCATGAGACTGCAGTATTGGTGGAGCGGTATGAAGAGAGATATCGCTGAGTTTCTCTCGAAATACGCCACTTGTCATCTTGTAAAAGTGGATCATCAGAGACCAGCAGGATTGCTACAGCCGTTGGAGGTTTCGGTGTGGATGTGGGAGAGCATATCCATGGATTTTGTCACGGGGTTGCCTACGTCGCAGAGGGGTCACGACTCCGTTTGGGTAATTGTGGGCAGGTTGTCCAAGGTCGCTCACTTCTTACCCGTAAGGACTGACTACACTACGGGACAGTATGCCCAGCTCTTCATTTCAGAGATTGTGAGACTCCACGGTGTACCCTTAAATATCGTGTCTGACAGAGACAAGATATTTGTTTCGCGGTTTTGGGAGAGTTTCCAGGAGGCAATGGGCACGGAATTGCGGTTGAGTAAGGCTTATCATCGGCAGACCGATGGGCAGACAGAGCGCACCAATCAGATGTTGGAGGACATGCTACGCATGTGCATTATTGACTTCGGGGGTGGATGGGAGCAGTACCTTCCACTGGTGGAGTTTGCTTACAACAACTTCTATCAGTTTACTATTGGCATGGCTCCGTTTGAGGCGTTGTACGGTAGGCCTTGTCGTTCCCCAGCATGTTGGTTGGAAGTGGGGGACAACAAACTACTTGGGCCGGAAGTGATTCAGGACACTTCGGCAAGGATTGAGTTGATTCGGAGTCGCATTCGGGTAGCTCAAGACAGGCAGAAGAGTTATGCTGATGCGAAGAGGTTTTTCAGGGAGTTCCAAGTAGGGGACCAGGTTTTGCTCAGGGTATCTCCGATGAAGGGGATTATGCGATTCGGGAAAAAGGGGAAGTTGGCACCGAGGTATGTGGGGCCGTTTCCTATTATCGAGCGGATCGGACCAGTTGCGTATAGACTTGGACTACCGGAGCACTTGCATCGGATTCACGACGTGTTCCATATTTCCTCGCTGAGGAAATACCTTAGAGATGATTTGGCTCATTCTCATATTGCTGTGGAAGACATCGATCTCCAGCCGGATAGCTCCTACGAGGAGGGGCCAGCTGCTATTTTGGACCGAAGCGAGAGGAAACTGCGGTCAAAGATAGTTCCGTTAGTGCGTGTTCAGTGGCGACATCACAATGTCGAGGAGTCCACATGGGAGCGCGAGGATGAGATGCGCGAACGTTATCCAGAGCTGCTTTCAGCAGGTACTTTCTAGCTTCGAATTTCGGGACGAAATTCAGTTATTAGGGGGGAAGTATGTAATACCCCGTACTTTTGACTATATTTATTTTTGGGATTAATTAATTAAATTGTGTATTAATTGGAAATTAATCCGGGTTATAAATACTAATGTGATACGAGTTAGTATTTGATTATGTGCATATATGATTATATATGAACTTGGTATTATAAAATTTGTCGTGGGATTTATATACGGCATTTTAGAAATTTTGTTGAGACGCATGGGACCGCCGCGTCACGGTATAATATTTTGATAATAAAAAGTGAATTTAAAATCTATAATCCGTATGGTCGTTTTGAGTGCGCCATCGCGTCCGAAATGGTCGAGATAGTCAGAAAACACTAGCCGGGGGTATAGTTTGGGTCCCGGGGTATTTTTAGGCCATACCGGCAACTTAAAGGGTATTTTGGTAATTTCACGTTTTGAGGAATTAAAAGTGACGAAAATTTGGTTAATTAAATCTGATGTGGATAAGACCCACTAAGCCCATAACCAACCCTTATTAACCTAGGAAGCTACGTAGGTTATCATTTAGTCTTCCAACTCTCCCAAAGGAAACCCTAGCCACCATAGCCACCTTTGGAAGAAGAAAGCTTAGAGAGGAAGGGAAAGAGGAGGAATTCTGCAGAAAGAGCTTACAAATCCAACACCAAATCCAGAGACAATCAAGGCAAGTGATTTATTCCATTTAAATTTCGGAGAATGCTTCTTCCATGTTAGATTATTTAAAAACTTTATGTGTTCTTGGAAGATAATGAAAAACCCATAAGATTGGAGTTATTAGTTTAATTTTTGGGATATAGGTTGCATGTAGAATGTTACTGGAAGATCATATTAAGAGAATTACTGACTTTTGTGATACCAAAAACGGATTTAAGATGAGGTTTATGAATGTTCTTGAGATAAATTAGAAAACTAGGTTTTTGATAAAGATTGATCCATATGTAGCCTTTAGTTGTTGAAATATTGATTTATGGACGTTAGTAATATTGTAGGATGGTTATATGACATTACTATAACGTTATATTAGAGAATCATGCTTTAAAAATAAGTTTTGGGATGTTTTCAAATCTGCAAATCGAAGCAGTCCGTAACCATACCTGTGTAATCGATCGATCGACATTCATCAGTCGATCGATCGACAAAATCGATCGATCGAAGGTCAAGGTCGATCGATCGACCTTCCCAGAATAAATGAAGTTTTTCCCTTAATTGAATTTTAGTGGTGTTAACCCTTGGATAATATTATTAGAGACTTTATGAATACCCTTAACTTTAAGGAAGACCAGTAGGCATGATTATGAGATGGGACTTTATTTGGAATGTAATTTGAGGAATTTTTCTAAATAAATGAAATTTGTCATGTGAGATAATATTTGGGTTAATAGTACAAATTTGAATAAGTTGATGAAATAAGGTTTGGGGCAGAAGCAAAGACCTTAGGTATAAAGATGTTATATGTGAGAATTATGGGAGACTTAATAGTCTATTTGAGATAGGTTTTAAGTTTAAGGAATTACGACGTGAGACGTGTCGACCCTTTAAATTATATATTATCGGGATACTTGAAATATATGGATTTGGAATAATGGTATAATGATGTAGAGTATGACTTTATTAATATTGAGATATCTAAGATGTGTGAATGCTTAGCATAAAATCTTGTGTGTATGACATACCTACCATACTTGCTATCATGGGAGGTTACGTTCGCTTAGGACCCTCTAATCCTTGTGTGCCTACGGGGGGGATATAGACTGGTACCTTGATGAACATAGGTCATAGAAGGACTTATTGTGATATTAATAAGTCTGCATGATCATGGGAGCGTAGGTATGTGCGTGACCCATGTGATGGTGACTGTGTTCGCCTCCACTATTTGTGATTTGTGTTATCTGAACTATTCCTGAGAGATTCGGAATATGTGATCCTTATGTACGTGATGTACCGGGATGGATAGCAGAGTATGTGTACACTACAGCTTAGTTGCGGGGTGCTTGTATTGTATATTTATGATGTGAATAATATACATTTAATTAATGAGAATCACCATGTTAATGTTGTAATTATATTACGGTATTGTTTCGAGAAATATAACGAGTTAATTGACAGTTATAAATATTGCACATTGAGTATCTGAGTTGACGTTAAACCCTTATTTAATTACGAGCATTATTATGTAAATGGAACCAAGTATTATTGGCAGGACCTTTGGCAGTCTAGCTAGATATGTTGTCACTTAGCTAGTAGTATGGGTAGTTATAGATGGGTACTTGCGTTAGGAGTGCACAGTTAGACGAGAGGCGAGAATATAATGTGAGTGCACGTCCTAACATGTACTTTGCATTTAATGTTTTAAATGTTTTTAAAGCACTTGCAGGTTTTTAAAATATAACTCCACATTCGGGCTCTGACCCGTTTGCTTTTCAAATCTTTTTCTTGTAAAACCTTTTTAGGTGCCCAGCCACAGGGACACCAAGCATAGGATACTCATTCAGGTGACGAGCTGTAGCTGTTTGTGGAAGCTACAGGGATTTGCATGTAAACGCTTCTATCGTTTGGATTCCAGAGTCACTATCTATCAGTTGTAGGGCATGTTGCCCATTTCTATTTAGGGATATCTTTTATATTTCAGTTTTCAGACTTTAGCATTTATTATTTCAATTTATTCCTTTCAGTTATGAGATTGTAGTGAGGAGTTTTTCCTCCAGACTTTATTTACTCTATTTGTGATGGTTATTCGTTTTACTTCAGTATGGTGAATGGTGTTATTTATTTCTTCCTTCCACTTGTTGCATGTTAATCAGACTTAAATTAAAATTTGGCAACTTGCTTTTTAAATACTAGGTGGTTAGTAATATTAAAATGTTTTCGACGGTGATGCTATTAACTGAGCCAACTTGGCATTTTGAATTAATTTTATAAAGGAGTAGCTACCCGGTATTTAATTAGTCGGGGTGTCACAAAAGCATCTTTTATTAATGAAGTGAAATACCCAGACTGGTTCCCCAATGTAGTTATGATCAAAAAGAAAATAATAAATGGAGGATGTGTGTGATTTCACAGATTTAAATAAAGCATGACCAAATGATCATTTTCCTTTTCCCCGACTAGATCAGCTCGTAGATGCAACATCAAGGCATGAGCTACTCAGATGTATGCATGCTTATTCTGGTTATAACTAGATAAAAATGAAACCCGAGGACAGGGAAAGCATTTATGTCATCACTCACAAAAAAACATAATTTTATAATATTATGCCGGATGGTTTGAAAAATGCAGGTTCTACATATCAAAGGCTGGTGAATAAAGTCTTTGAGGAGAAAATAGGCAAGAATATGGAAGTCTATATGTATAATATGCTTACAAAAATCAAAAGGCATCCGATCGCATCGTCGACCTCAGCCAGACTTTTGATCAACTTTAAAAGCACCAGATGAGGCTGAATCCGACCAAGTGCATTTTTGAAGTGCAGGAAGGAATGTTCCTTGGGTACATAGTAAATCAAAGGGGAATTGAAGAAAATATAGATGAGATCAAGGAATAAATTGAAATTCAATCCCCAACATGCAAGAAGGACGTGCAAAGACTGACTGGACGAGTTACAGCATTGAACAGATTCAAGTTCCGAGCTACATATAGGTGCATATCATTCTTCAAGGTGCTTAGAAAGAGTTTTGAATGGTACATAGAATGTGAAAAATATTTTGAGGAATTGAAAAATTATTTGTGGTCATCTGTTGACTAATCGAGGGTGAAAAATTATTCATGTACTCAGTTGTTTTTTAATCGGCTGTATGTTCTGCAATGATCCGAGAAGAGAATGGAATTTAAAAACCCGTCTACTATACTAGCAAACCTTTACAGGGAGCCAAAGTCAGGTACCCTCATTTGGAGAAATTGGCGTTATTACTAATTGAAACATCCAGACATATGCAAACTTATTTTCAAGCGCATACACTCGTAGTTTACACTGATATGCCTATAAGGTAGGCTTTGCATAAACTGGATAAATATGGTAGATTAATATACGAGGTTGTGGAATTAGGGTAGTTTGATATCATATATGTGCCAAGGTCTTCTTTGAAAGTCCAAGAAGTGGAAAATTTCATAGCGGAGTTCACTTACTCTGAGGTCCCCGAGAAAAAAGTAAACAGGCAAAACAAGAATATGGACGAAGTAATGTTAACAAGAAACCTCCCAAAGAACTTTCTTCAGAAGAAGCAGTTTCTGACCTACTAGATTCCTCTTCCCAAACATAGGAGATGATCAGGAAGTATGAAGAAGCGAAGTGAAAAATATTTCACTATTAGAGTTTGATCGACCAAACGTTTCACAATAATGCCCCAATGTGGAACTTATATGTTGATGGATCATCTTGTTCCACTAATAGTGGAGCAGGTATAATACTTAACACTCCCGATTGTATTGATATTGAGTATGCACAAACTTTTTAATTCGAGGCTTGCAATAATGAAGTAGAGTATGAAGGTATAATTATGGGCTTATGTTTAGCCTAAACATTGAGCAAGTTATGGAACATAATGACTCTCAGCTGGTAGTGAACCAAACACTGGGTTTATATGGACCTAAAGGATAATTAATAACCAGGTATTTATCCAAGGTGTTGGAAGTCATTAAAAATTTACCAGCTGTTCAGATGAATAGAATCCCAAGGCTGAAAACTGCCTGAGTTGATGCCCTTACTCGACTAGCCTCAGCTACAAGAATTGAACTTCGACGAACTATCACTATTGAGATTTTGGCTAATAGGAGTATAAATGAATATTTGATGCTAAATTTTATTGCCTTAAGATATGGGGCCATCGTGGATGGACCCCATCAGAGCATGCATTGAAGAAGGAACTTCTCCAATAGATATGGTGGAAATAAAGAAGTTAAAGTACAAAGCCATTAGTATGTATTAGATAAATGTGTTTTATACATGAGAGGACTAACAGTCAATTTGCAACGCTATGTGCATCCATCAGAGGTTAGAGACCTAATTCAGGAAGTGCATGAAGGGTCTTATGGAGCTCACGTAGCAGGGAGAACACTTCTGCAGAGAGTTAGTGTGCAAGGATATTACTGGCCAACCATGCGAGCAGACTGTGTAAGTTTTGCTAAGAATTGTGATAAATGTCAAAGATTCTCCACCATTTGAAAAACTCCACACGCTGATATCACTCCAATCACTTCACCATGTCCATTTTCCATATGGGATATAGACTTAGTCGGACCACTACCGACCACCCGAGGAAAATTTAAGTACTTAGTTATCATAGTGGATTATTTTACAAAATGTGTTGAGGAAGAGCCCTTAATAGACATGCCCTATGAAAAGGTCTATTAGTTCATATGGAAAACCATCATCTGTAGGTATGGGTTGCCTTATTCTTTCATAACCGACTATGGAACATAGTTTGACAATGATGAATTCGCAATTTATTGTGGTCAGTCCAATTTTCAAAAATTGCGTTCAACTCTAGGATATCCTCATAGTAATGGACAAACTAAAGTTATGAATAGAACTTTGCTTAACCGGTTGAAGAAAAGCCTTGAAGATGTGAAAGGAAATTGGATAAAGGAGTTACATTATGTCTTATTGGCATACCTAACAACACCAAGAATAGCAACCAGAGAGTCCCCATATATGTTAGCATTTGGGAGTGAAGTTGTCATTACTACCCAGCTAGGTTTAGCATCGCATAGAGTTTTAAATTTTAACTTTCCTGTAAGTGACCTAATGAGAAGGTTGGATATAGATATGCTGGAAGAAGTAAATGAAGATGCTTCCCTGAGAAATTTAGCCTACCAACAGAGAACAATCCATTTTACAATAAAAGTATGAAACTGACAAACTTGAAGGAAGGAGGTTATGTGCTGAAGAAAGTGTTGTCGAAAAATAACAAGCTTGAGGCTAATTGGCACGGTCCAACCCTATTTCAGTAATGATCCAACTTATAGCTTATGTAATTGAAACCTTGGAAGGCGAAGAATTCAAAAATACATGGCATGCATGTAATACCCCATATTTTTAAGGATTTTATTTTAATTATGGAATTAGGATTTGTTAATTTGAATGGAGATAATTTACTTATAATTAATCTGGATTTAAATGTAACAAACACTAGCGTGATGAGAGTTAGTATGTATTGGTGATAATTATGTTAAATATTACTTAGCGAGTAAATTAATTATTGATTATGAAAATATTATTATGGATGGGAATGAACAATACGACAGTTTCAATACACTTGGTTGGAACGCGCGTGTGAGTTATGTTAGTATTACTTTATTGGGTTAAGAAGACAATTTATTTTGAAGTAACTCGTATGATCATTTCGAGTACGCCGATGAGTTCGGAAGGCTCGAGATAGTTAGAAAACTCTACTCGAGTGTTTTATTTGGATTTCGGGGTAATTTAGGCGGAATCGACACCTCAGAGGGGTATTGTGGCCTTTTGAGATTTTGGGGAATTAAAATGGACAAAAATAGATTTTGGGGAATTAAAAAGGAAGTGTACGTGGGTAATAGGTCATCTGTGAGTTTCCAAACCTAAGTGAGAGTGAGAGAGAGGGAGAAGAATAACTCCATAGGTTTCATGGGATAAAGACTCAAGCTCCCACACCAAAAATCGAACCAACGCATAGATCATGAAGACACGATCACCCCTATAACATTTTTATTCAGTGAATTAGAAGTTCACAGAAAGCCAAGTGTTTACCTTGCCGGATTTTAGAGCATGTATGCTTCATGTTAATTTAGTTGATGGTTAAATAATAATATCATGTAATTGGGATGGAAATTAGGAATTTATTCATGATTTGCATGTAGTTGAATAGACATTTTATTGGGGATGAGAAACCTTAATTTCATCTGTTCAAATTATGAAATCATATATGAGTTTAGTTGGTCATAAATGGGGATTATATGAAATTAGGGTTTTTTGAAGATTTGAGAAATTAATCAAAATTCATGTTAACATTGTAGCGATTTGATGTTAAAAACTGATGGGAAAGTGTTATAACACTAGGGGATACAGTTTAGAGTTGTTGAATTTTAGTTAGTATGAGTTTTAAGTGATTTTGCGATTGAATGAATTGGGAAAATGTAATTTTTGGAAGTTAGGGAATAACACTAAATTCCCGTTCGAACACCTACCCAGGTCGTTCGAATGACCTCGTTTGAATGAGAATTCAAACGAGATTACTAACGAGATTTGGTTTAAAGTTCATTCGAAGTGAGATCCACATTCGAACGAACTCGTTTGAACGGTAATCCCTAGGTGCTAACGAGATTTCAGAATTGCAAATTTTTGCCCGGACGAGTTAAAATCCTTTTAGGTTAATTCAAGTGAGAGAATAGGACCCACGCTATTATGGAGTAGATTCATTTCATAATCTAGTAGCGAGATGATTTGTGTAACTACTAAGGGAATGTGTTGGAGTGAGAGATCCTTAAAGAGTATATACGATAGAGAGATAAATTGTACGGTTCAAGTATTGTCAGTAGTAGAGACGATAATGATACATATAAATTCGGGGATTGTGGTTGCGTGAATACCGAATGAATGTTATAAGTTGTGTGTACACTTATTAATTGAACTCTTATGTGTATAACATACATACGCTGCTTGCTATCGAGTGGAGGTTGCGCTCGTATGGGTGCGTAGGTATGTGCATAGCCCATCGACTTGGAACTATGTTCGCCTCTAATATGTGTTTTTGCTTTGATGGTTCGCGAGAGATTGAACCTATAGTCCTTTATGCAATGAGCGTTGCACCGGGACATGATATCAGAGTATGCATGCACCGCAGCTGTGTCTCGGGGTGCAACTTTGTGTGTGTGTATATATATATATATATATAATATAGTGTATGTATATCTATACTTGTGATACTATCTACTG
Source organism: Sambucus nigra (assembly GCA_949130495.1). Taxonomy (NCBI): domain Eukaryota; kingdom Viridiplantae; phylum Streptophyta; class Magnoliopsida; order Dipsacales; family Adoxaceae; genus Sambucus; species Sambucus nigra. The sequence goes on from OX422207.1 coordinate 184,250,691, forward strand.
TGTGCATTAAGTAGGCCTGATTAATAATGAAATCTGAAATGAATTAATTTGATGAACACTTAATTATATTGAATTGAAAAAGTTCTTATCTGTGTTAAAGAGAAATTGCATATATATATATAAGCATTTTGTATATTGCTAGAGAAATACATGGGAATGACATTGGGCTATGATTAGATGTTATACTAGAAAGAACTTGTTAGCATGGGAATAGAAACTAGTAGGGTTTGAAGGTACGCTAGGCGTTTACATTAGATGAGAGGTGAGTATCTCAAGTGAGTACGATAACTTAACATGAATAGTATATGTGTTATTAACTCATTTTAAGCACTTGCTGATTTTAAAACTATTTTCAACTCTAGCTCTGACCCGTGTTTTACAAATCTCTTATCATGTCAAATTATTTTAGGTGCCTAGCCACAGGGACACCAAGCATAGGAGTTTCTTTCACTCGACAAGTTGTATCTACTTTGGAGGTTACAATACCTTAGTAGTAGATGCGTATATGTCCATCACTCTTCCTTTTGAGTTATTTTATCAGTGAGGGCATGTTTCCCCCTTTCTGTTTAGATATTCAAAGAGTTTGGATTTAGTTATTTACTTCTTTCAGTTGTTGGTTTATTTCTGTTAGATTATTGTATTTGGTACTTAGACTGGAAGTGTTTACTCTAGTTCCATTGATTATTGCAGTTATTTCTTATCACATAAGATTGGTGTGAATGACGAATGTCTAATTATTCGTTAACTTTGTTTGTATTAATTAAAAAATAAAATTTTGACATCAACCTTTTTAAATATTAGGTTGTTAGTATTTAATAATAAAGTTTTTGACAGTGATGCATAATCTGAACCAACTGGATATTCTGATTTAATTTAATAAAGGAATGATCACCCGGTATTTAATTGGTTTGGGAGTCATAGGTGGTATCGAAGCATTAGGTTCTAGAGTCTGTAGGATCTCTACGGTTTATTATGCTTTACGCATAGCTTTTTTTAATATAGAGCCCTATATTTAGGACTTTTGTATTCATTAATTGCGCATTCTACGTCTTCATCTATTTGAGATATTTACTATGGACTTATAAAGCTTATCTCTCATATGAGATGTCTCCTAGACATGCACAGTGAGCCAATAGGGATGCCCCACTAGACCATCAACTAGCTCTGGCCCATGGCACGATGATTGCTGCGAAAGTTACCGTTATTGTAGCATAGTCGGTGAATACATCATTACCCATGGTACAGCAGGCCCCACCATAGGCACCAGTAGTATCTCCATCACTAGCTCACGCTTTCCCTTCTACTTGGGAGCGCGTCAGAGATGCCTTCTAGAAACACATCCTCCAGAGTTTGTAGGAAGTTTAGATGTGGTAAAGGTGAGGTAATGGAAGAAGGATATATGGAGACAACTGAGGATGTATGAGTGCACGAAGGTGAAAAAGAATATTTTGGCTACCTTTAAGTTGGTAGTAGTAGCGCTACACTGGTGGGGGTCCATTTCCACTGTAGAGGAGCGGGATGTTTTGACTATTCGGGAGTTCTGGGTGCGGTTTGACAAGTAGTGCTTCCTTTCACCCATGCAGACTGAAATGAGACAAATATTATGGAACCACAAATAGGAGGGGAAGACAGTTGAAGAGTATAAGGAAGAGTTCACGGATCTTCTAAATATTATTCCATATGAGATACCAACAGAGGAGAAGAAGATCCAGAGGTTTATGGATGGATTAACTCGAAGGATTCTCCAGCATCTGTTAGGGAATCTTTCATTGGACACTTATTATAATGTGGTTAATGTTGATATATTACACTTCCAGGACAATCGCTTCCATCAATAGGCAAGCAAATGAGTCGGGGAGTCCAGCCAACTGGGCCGGACAGGAGGCAGTAGTGCCAGTAGGCCACCTGCAGCTCACGGACAGGTCCATCACGGTGAGCAGAGTTCCCATCAGGGGGACCCTGCTAAGAGATTCCGTTCTGGAGATTTCAGACAAGGACAGGGAGGTTTTAGGAAGGTCCAGCAGGGTGAGCAGGGGCAACAACGTTTCCAGCAGGGCCAGGGTAGGGGTGGTAATGGCCATCAGGGCCGAGGTAAGTAGGGGAAGAGGTGGGAACACTTTCAAGAGAGGTGTCTTAGTTGTGACAACACTGGCCACAAATGTCAGGACTGTCCTCAAAGGGGTAGAACCCCGCAACAGTAGCAGTAGTGACAGGGAGCTCGTCAGGAGCCTCAACGACTGATATTTCCAACCTCCCTCCTAGCACCACCCCATGTACCATCTTTACCATCCTCTTGAATAGTTCCAATATAGCAGGGACATATGCAGTATGGGCATGTCTACAACATCCATCAGGTAGTGGTTCATCAGGCCACACCTGCAGTCAAGGGTATGTTTTCTATCTAGGGGAATTTGGGGAGGATATTATTTGACATGAGGCATTCACATAGTTTCATTGCCACTAGTTTTGCATACGCCACATGCTTATTAGACACGACAGGTAACACAGTTACTAGTTTAGACTCACCTATGGGCTATGTGTCCTCGATATTCTTTATATGTCAGGGAGTAGGCAGAGATATTGGGAGATTGATTTTACCGGTTGATATGCTTTTCTTACACTATTATTGGGATGGATTGGCTAGTTACGAATTGGTCTATGATTGACTACTATAGCCGCAGTATTATGTTTTCCATACCAGGTCAGGATATGTTTCTAGTGGCGATGCCTTGTCCTAAGGGAGGTTCATGAACCCATTTATATTATATAAAGGAGGAGACCTCTAAGGGAGTGCTAATACCGCTTGATTTGATTCCGGTTATTCACGATTTCGCTGATGTATTCCAGGACATAACGGGATTACCACCCATTCGGGAGATAGAGTTTGTGATAGATTTGGAGCCAGGCACTCGACAGAGATGAGGGAGCTACGAGATCAAATCGATTAGTTATTGGGTCAGTGTTTCAACTATAGGGGTACCTCTCCTCGGGGTGCTCTCGTATTGTTCGTGAATAAGAGAGATGGGTCACTACCATTATGTGTTGACTAGAGAGAGTTTAATAAGGTCATGATACAAAATAAATACCCATTGCCCCGAATCAATTACCTATTCGACCAGTTGAGGGGAGCTTCTTATTTTTCGAAGATAGACTTGAGGTCGGGGTACCCTAAGTTATGTATTATGGAGAAGGACGTCCCTAAGACTACTTTTCTGACGAGGTATGGATCTTATGAGTTCAGGGTTATGCCATTTTCGCTAACTAATGCACCGACCATTTTCATGGACATTATGAACAGGGGCTTCAGAGAGTTCTTGGATCAGTTCGTTATTGTCTTGGTTGATGCCATCCTGATTTTTTCCCAAACTGAGGAGGAGCATGCCGAGCATCTGAGGATGGTTTTGTAGACACTACGTGAGCACAAGTTATATGAGAAATATGAGAAGTGTGGGTTCTGGATGAGAGAGTTTCATTTCTTAGGGCACATCGTTTTTGCGGATGGGATATCGGTAGATCCCAAAAAGGTGTCAGTGGTGAGGGGGTGGGGACTAGCCACGATGCCGACTGAGATACGTAGTTTATTTGGACTCACAGGATACTAAATGTGGTTTATTCAAGGATTCTCAAAGATATCGGGTCCGTTGACAAGCCTAACTCGCAAGGGGGTTCCATTTATATGGGATGATACATTCCAGTTGGCTTTTGATAAGTTGAAGGACAAGATGACTTCAGCACCACTTCTAGCACAACCCAGGTCGGGGATGTAACACGTGGTTTACACTAAAGAATCTTTACTAGGAATTGGGGGTGTGCTTAAGCAAGAGGATAATGTGATTGCTTATGCTTACCTTAACCTTAAGCCTCACGAGAGGAGTTACCGCACCCACGACTTGGAATTAGTGGTAGTCATGTTTACATTGCGAACATGGAGACATTATCTCTTGGGGGAAAGATTTTACATATTCACAGATCACAACCCACTACAGTATTTGTTCACACAGTGGGAGTTGAATGTACTTCAGCGGAGGTGCCTGGAATTTGTGAAGGATGATCATTTTGACATCCATTACCACCCGGGGAAGGCTAATGTGGTAGTAGACGCGTTGAGATGTAGGCTTGTAGGTGAGGTGGACAAGGTGGGGAAGGTGAAATGGAAAGAACTCAAACATCAGGATGCAGTTTCCTACTCATTCATTCAGTATTATGTAAACGATGCAGTCCCCACTCCTGATATAGGCCTGCAAAACATCAGGATGTAGTTTCCCACTCATTCATTCATTCATTCAGGAGTGAGGGAGTGGGGACTGCATCCTGACGTAGGCCTGTAGGTGAGGTGGACAAGGTTTGGAAGGTTAAATGGAAACAACTCAAACATCAGGATGCAGTTTCCCATTAACGGCCATGGAAACAATTTCTCAAGCTTTTTATGTGTATTATGTAAATTGACAAAGTTTTAGCGAGGGTTGTAAATCTTGATCCCTTACAATATTGAGGATGACCTCAATATATAGTACTTGGGGGGTGTAATGTACCCCCAAGCATGCAATGTGCATGTGCATGGAGATCCAGCTAGTGCAAGGATTACACCTGGCTGATCTCAGCTAAGTAATGATGACCTTAATATTCCCTCACATGGAGGGAATGATTTAGTTATAACAAATATGTCCACGTGTTCCAAGGCGCACGTATACGTGTAAATGCTCAGCTATCTTTTCTTGGTACCAACCTTGGCCTAGATGAGTACGAGGTCGGTGGAGTACGATCCTTGCACCACCTGAGATCAATGTTCCACGAGCACCTCGACAGGATGTGCAGTAGAGGTTGGGAATGAGCTGTAATGTTATCCAAGGCCAATGATGATATGTTGATTGTTGATTGAGCCTATGAGGCTTTTGCTGGTTCTCAAGTGTTTCTTGTAACTTCGGCTATGGATGACCTTATGGATAGCCGATCCCATGAGTTACGTAGACCTCGGTTGTTGCCCAACTAAGGGGGTATTAGTAACGTCGGTCGTGGCCGACCTTATAAAGGATAAGATCACTGATGGCTAGTCTTAAGCTCTTGTTACCTCGACCGTTATCCAATCTGAGGTTGATGCCTCTGAACCGATAGGTGCACTTTGGGCATATCAATCACCCCGTAGACCTTAGTTACCTATGTGAATAGATGACTAAGGGGCTTGCATGCTCGAGGCTGTAATTTTCTTATGTGCCAACATTTGTTTGACATCGGTAGCATGCCTGTCAAGGAGTGATGATGCTGATTGTCTTTTGGGTCCCCAAGGAAATGATGGACCTTGGAATACGTGCAATTAGATTTGAGGGTTTAAACCTTTTCCTTTCTCTTTCTTCTTTATTTTTTTTTCATTTTTTGTGCCTCAGCCTTCTTGCATTTTCTATCTCTCATCAAGAACTTGATCGAGGCTCTTTGTGGATTTCTTTGCTTAATCTTCCTACTCTTCATCTCGTACTTTATTATGTATTTATTGTTTTCTTTCCTTTGCCATTTTTCAGCCATGCATTTCCATTTCTTGCAATTTTCGGTGCAGTTTAAGTTTTCCAGTGATTCCTTGAGTTTTTTAGTGAACCTATTCTTGACTCTTATTGGTTTGAAATTTTTTAAAAACCAAGTTTGATCCTTAGTTTAGGTTGTGCCCAGTTGTTTGTTTGTGGTTAGGGTCCCAAAGTGTAGGGTCGTCTGACTTATGCTCATAACTATGTATAAGCTAATAGAAGATTTCCCTTCTCTTAGAGCGAAGACCTTTGCAAAAATTAGGCCAGATAGAACTAGCCCAAGAGGAAGCTCGTAGGGCTGAGGCCTTCCCCATCAGACCTATATTCCCTCCACCTATGAAGGTGATATACCTTGAGCTAGTCGAGCCTACTGAGACAACAGAGGATCCAATAGACCCCACTCCCATGTCTGAGTCTAAGTCATTTACCTCAGACCCTATGTCCGTAGATTCTTTTCAAGAGGCCATGGAATTCTCTATTAGGAAATATCAGGTCCCTCATCAGGTCGAGATCCAAAGTTGTGCCTCATCCCACAATGGTGCTAGCACTTCATGAACTTATTTCGATGTTGAAGTTGTAGAGACAAGTGTGGCCTTTCCACCACCCATTGATGTTATTCCCCTGCCGATCGCCACATGGGCTGAGTTCGCTCAGAGGTTCCCTGGTGGTGTTACTACATCTGGCCAAGCCGACATTTCCAAGGATGAGGATGATTATCATGAGAGTGGCGTTGATACCTTAGAGGCTGCTGAGATAGAGAGTACTATTACTGAGTATGACCTCTTAACCTTTAGGCATATCTATTCCATAGGTCTTTCCATTAAGATCAGGAGACCTTTGAGATATGAGAGGGCATTTGGTGGCCGAGAAGGTGAGATCTGTGTGTATGAGCAGTTGCTCAAGTTGGGATTCTATTTCCCCATCCATCCTATGATTAGAGCTATATTAACCCATATCAACTTGGCCCCCTCACTGTTATCCCCTAATACCTGGAGGGTGATAATTGGGGCCATTATCCTTTGGAAGCTAGTCCACCACTCAAACCTTCCTATTAGGGTCTTCACAGGATGTTATGTCCCATCCTCTGCCAAAAACCACCCCAGCTACTCTTACTTCCTAGATAGGAAGTCTGATAAGATGATGTTGTTGGTTACCCAGACTTCAAATCACAATTGGAAACCATGGTATTTCTTCGCTTTAGGGGCGTGGGAATTTGGTCCTTGTGAAACCTCTTCATCTTTGGAGCCGAGGACACCTTTGAAGTGGGGGAAGGTGTCACTTGCTTCCAAGGCCGACCTTGGGCTTAGCCAGGATAACTTATAGAAGGTTAAGGATCTTCAAGATGAGGGGGAGCACGATTGGCTGGTCAAGTATAAAAACCTGATGACCCTTTATTACCTCTCTGTGACTGTCCTGGGGGAAGTCCTCTAACCGAGCTTCATAAGTATTATTTTTCATAGTTGTACCTCTAACTTTTAATACCTATAATTTACTAACTCAAATTCTTTTTTTACAGAATGCCCAGAAGGCATCTCTGACGACTCGTGGGAGATGTTTGTGGCCACTCTCGTTAAGCTGATGAAGAAAGTAGGGTATAATGCAACCCCTCTCCCCAAACAGAATGTCATCACGTCTAAGGACGATGTTACCAAAAAGAGGAAGACTACCACTGATGTGGAGGATCAGATGCCTTCCAAAAACCAAAAGGGAGATCACGTCATCCCTAGCTCATCAGATGATGCTTTGGGTGCTCGTCTAGAGTAGCTGAAGATCAGCGATAGTCTGATAGGACACGGTCTGAAATCCATGTATACTGTCAGCTCTATAATGACTAACACAGGTAAGCATTTCCTACGCTCTCTAGATACCCCCTTGCTGGTCGAGTTTATCCTTCACAAGTCAATTCAGGTACCCATTTCTACTATTTTTTTCTTTTAAGTGTAACCTCGGCCTAGATATAGGTTGGAACTTAAAACTAATACATCAAACTTTTCATTGCAGTGTATTCTATCCATTCACCGATTCCTCGACTAGACCTTGAGTCAGTTACCCCTTATCAACAAGGGAAATGATGCTGAGAAAGCTCAAGCCTCTTTAAATTAATAGGTTAAATGCCTAAAGGCAGAGTTGCAAGAGTCTGAGAATCAGGTTAAACAGAGGGACAGGGATATAGCCAAACTAAAGAAGGATCATATAGCTGCCCTGAAGGCTAAAGATGATGTCCTTTAGATGAAAGTGGATGTTGCAGTAAAATCCGCTTTGGAGGATGTCTCAGAGAAGATATTGGAAGGCTATAAGGTTTGTGACTTGTTCATCAACTTTGGCTTTGAATACCTTAAAAGTGGTATTAAAGCCACTCGTAAATGGGCCGCCTCTAAGGAGAAGGAGACAGGGAGCTTAACTGCCTTAGACTTTATTGGTCTAGGCTTTGGCGATTCTCTCTTTGCTCAGGCCTTGCAAGAGGTTGAGGATGAGGAAGGTGTAGCTCCTGCAGAGACTGCACCGTTAGATGTTACTGAAACTGAAGGGGCCACTCTTCAAGATGATACGACGAAAGTGACCAATGTCCTCCAAGAGCATACCAACATTGCTATAGATACTTAGATCTTGTAAAGCTTTTGTAATTTGGTTTCCGTTAAACATCTGATTTTTGTAAACTCTGATGACATATTTTGGTATATTGTATTTGCGACTCTGAATGTTTAATGCTATCACCTCTTCTTTAGAGGGTTTTTCTTCTTTCAATGAATGTTCTCTCTTGAATGTTGTCTTGAAAGTCATATACAATGATGTTTACATTATGGTCCCAGGTTACCATATAATGATGTCTACCTCATACCTTTCACCAAACAATTGATGTTTAAGGTTTGAGGTTACCGTTGTGTGATGTTTCACCAACTTAATGATGTTTAAGGTCCGAGGTCATCAAATTATGATGTTTACCTCATAAATTTCACCAACTTAATGATGTTTATGGTTTGAGGTCATCAATATACGATGTTTCACCTCATAAATTTCACTAACTTAATGATGTTTAAGGTCTGAGGTCATCAAAATATAATGTTTCACCTCATAAATTTCACCAAACTAATGATGTCTAGGGTTTGAGGTCACAAAATTCTGCTGTTTACCTCATACCTTTCACCAAACAAATGATGTTTCACCTCGTAAATTTCACCAAACTAGATGTTTAAGGTCTGAGGTCACCAAATTATGATGTTTAACTCATTCCTTTCACCAAATAACTGATGTTTAAGGTCTAAGGTCATCAAAATACGATGTTTCACCTCATAAATTACACCAAACTAATGATGTTTAGGGTTTGAGGTTACCAAATTATGTCGCTTACCTCATACCTTTCACCAAACAAATGATGTTTATGGTGTGAGGTCATCAAAATATGATGTTTCACCTCGTAAATTTCACCAAACTAATGAGGTTTAAGGTCTGAGGTCATCAATATATAATGTTTCACCTCATGAATTTCACCAAACTAATGATGTTTAAGGTCCGAGGTCCCCAAATTATGATGTTTACCGCATACCTTTCACCAAACAAAAAATGTTTAAGATCTGAGGTCACTATTGTATGATGTTTCACCTCATAAATTTCACCAAACTAATGATGTTTAAGGTCTGAGGTCACCAAATTATGATGTTTCACCTCATAAATTTCACCAAACTAATGATGTTTAAACATAATATAACAATATTGACACAGGAACTCCTCTTTTCATTCATATCCTCTTCATAAAATGATACATGTATTAAAAAGAAAACTTCAACATCCTATGTAATATTTCTTCAAGTGGTCAGCATTCTAAGAGTTTGAAAAAGGTTCCCCTTCGAGATTTTTTAGCTGCTAAGTATCAGGCACAATCTCATCATCCACTCTCTAAGGGCCGTGCCATCTTGGGTGGAGCTTGTTTGCCTTCTGTAACGTCTTCTTCAGCACTAGATGTCCTGTAACTATAGGTCTAGATTTCACCCTCTTATTGTAAAACTTTGTTGTTCTCTCCTGGTAGGCTACCTATCTGATCTCAGCATCTTCCCTCCTCTCTTCAATTAAGACCAAGTCAAGCCTTCTTTCTTCCTCATTCCTTTGAGGGTCATAGGTTTGAACTTTATGGGTGGGGAGTCCTACTTCTGTAGGTATGACGGCTTCTGAGCCATGGGCCAACATAAATGGGGTGTCCCCCATTGGTGTCCTTGTCATTGTTCTGTAGGCCCACAACACTGAATAAACCTCTTCTATCCATCTCACCTTGGCTTCTTCCAACCTATTCTTAATCCCATCAAGGATTTTTCAGTTCGTGACTTCGTTCTAACCGTTTTCCTGAGGTTGGCCTAGATAAGAGAAGAACTGCTTGATCCCAACTCTGTCGTAGTATTTTTCCAAGGAAACATTCTTTAACAGCGTTCCATTATTTGAAATGATAGTGCTTGGGAGATCGTATCTACATATGAACTAGAAGGTTCTCTGCTCGGTGATAATGATCATGGGCTCAGCCTCTACCTACTTGGAGAAGTAAGCAATTACTACTATCAGAAATCGATAGTTGTTCGCAGCTCTTGGCAATGGTCCCACCAAGTCAATCCCCTATATTACAATTGTCCAAGGATAACTAATTGACGTCATAGGTTGCTGAGGTTGATGAGGGATAGGGGAGAATCTCTAGCATTTGTCACACCTTTTCATAGAAGCAGCTGCATCTTTAGCCAAGGTCAGCCACCAGTATCCCTGTGTAATTATCCTCTTAGTTAAAGGTCTTCCTCCTATGTGACTGGATCAAGAACCCTCGCGTACATCCTGCAGGATGTGGGGGACCTATGTGTGATGGACACATCTGAGGAGAGGTAGTATTAATTCTTTTTTATAATTGACATATCCTATTATTTAGAACTTGGCGGCTTTGTACCTCAACCTTCTCCTTTCCATCTTTGATTTTGGTAGCTCTCCCTGTCTGACATATCTGATAAGGGGGTCCATCCATGAGTCTCCTAGGTTAAAGTTGAGGCAAAGTATGGAAACCTCTTCTTCCTCAATGGTTGGTTTGTATAGGATCTCAACTAGTATTATCCTTCTAATGACATTCCTAATTAGTGAGGGTAACCTTGCTAGTGAATATGCGTGACTATTGTCCAACCGGGGTATCCTCTTCATCTTCACTTATGTGAGGCTTCCTATCATCGTTCTCACCTTCATTAGATATTTGGCAATCCTTTCGTCCTTGGCCTCATATACTCCCAGGATTTGGTTAACAACCAACATTGAGTCTCTATCGACTAGGAGTCAGCCAACACTAAGAGCTTTTGCCAATGAGAGGCCTACTATCAAGGCCTCATACTCTGACACGTTGTTCGATGCTTTAAATTTGAATCTAAGTGCATATTCAATGTCGATACCATCCGGTGCTGACACTATCAGCCTTACTCCGCTATCACTTTCACAAGAAGACACATCGAAGAAGAGGTTCTGAACATCTTCATTTGTAGAGAAGTTCCCCTCAGATAGGGTCCCTTACTTGAAGAGGTACCTGTCGTCCTCATTCTCAGCTACTCCTTTTTTGGCTCTACTGGACACAACTTCTTCCAGATTTTAGAATATGTTACTGTCTAATTCATTGGCAATCTCTAGACTATTCTCAGTCTTAGCCTCTTCTCATATAAACTCAGCAATAAAGTCTGCGAGCGCCTTCCCTTTGATGGCCACCCTAGGTTGATACACAATGTCATACTCCCCTAACTTGATGGCCCAGGTTATCAATCTACCTGACTTCTCGGGTTTGTGGAGGACTTGTCTTAGTGGGGAGTCAGTGAGGATGACTATAGAGTGGTCTTGGAAATAGGTCTTTGTAGAGGGGGCTTGAAGGTAATCTTGAGATTAGGGACAAATCCCCAATTAGCAACAGTGTTTGAGATTAAGCAATCGAGGAAGCTCAAGCATGGCAACTCAACGAGGAAGCTTGGTGCGGCAGCTCATATTTTAGCTTGTTGTATTAGTCATATTGTATTTTCATTATTGATGATTGTAAGCTTTAACGGTTGTAATGACGTAACGATAATAACAAAAGAGTTTGTATGAGATAAAATGGTACTTGCGAGAGACCAGGCTTGCCTTGGAGAGCTATCATGCTCTATCAAATGACCTCACCGTGGGAACTTTAGAGGGACCAGGTTTGGAGGATTGAGAAGGAAGGAACCGTTGGGGCTTGTCCTAACCATCTTAGATACACCTGGTAAAACGCCGAAGAACCCTGACCGTGGAACCTCAAGCGGAGCAGCTTGGAGTCCCATCAAGCGTTGAGTTATGAACCAGATAGACCTTCTACTTAGTGTCACATCTACCGTAGGTGATGTTACTGGCCAGCCAAAATAATGTCAGACGTACACTTGAGTAAACCACCATGGTATTTGGGGCTGTCACGCAGTTGTTGAGCCACCTCTGCGACAACAGCCCCCTGACACACAGTGGTTAGGCAAAAGGAATGTCTTGGCATTTAATGATTATGATGTGGAGGCAACTAGTACACCAGTCATTTAATGATGTGACATAAAGTATGAGGGATGCCTTTCATAGTTTTAATGACTGAGTTTCCTCGGTGGTGATGTGGGGGCTATTTAAGGACCCCAACCACCTTTGAGGAAAGATTATTTCATTTTGAGAACCCTGGAGTTATTACTAGAGATACACATCAGAAAGAGAGATTTATTGCAAACCAGAGGGTTTATCCCCTCACCATTGTCATTTATTGTAAAGCTTTTAATACTTGACAGTGATTTCTGAGGGTATATGGTGTGTATTTACCTGCCTACCAAGGTGTATGTAGGGTGCATATTTCTCTCTCCCTCTAGCTAAGTTGCTGCTAAGGTTCATTACCATTTCCTGAGTTATACATGAGGGTTTTGTTAGTTTAAGTCCAGTTTATCTTCATTGGGTTTTTGTTTGTGTGTCCTATCATTAATCCAAAGCTTTGGACAGGATTAGCTTATCTTTACCATACTCAAATAGGGGTTACGCATAAATCTTATCTAAAGTACCCTCTTACATTTGGCGACTCTGCTGGGGAGGCATTCTCTTAGCTAGGGAGTATGGCACAATATAATGCTACTCGAAGACTCAACTTTGATGATATCCATCGTAATGAAGAGCAGGAAGTGAGGGAGCAGGAGGCCTTAAGGGATGGGTATCCTCGAGTAGAGGTACTGCCGGTTCCGACGATGTCAGACGTTCCTGGGGCGGCACAACCTGCCATGAGCGCGGGGTTGGGACCTGCCCAGATGCCGCTCCTCATGAGAAAATTTTATGAGTTTTTGCAAACCCCAGTAGCTTCAACTATGCTGGGAGGATTGGAGGTTAATGCTTTCGTAACACCAAGGGTAGCTCTAACGGCCCCACTAGGTACAGGCATTGAAGGAGCGCTCCCGGTAAGCGTACCCCTATTGCGAGACCAGTAGTGGTAACCTCAGGAGCTTCAACGGTACCACTGGTGACGTTCGTTTTAGTTGCAACGGGCGCTCAGCCCATGGCCCCGTTACTGGGGGCCCCTGCGGCCTCGCCTATGGAAGAAATGAGAAAAGAGATGCAGAAGGAGATGTTGAAGTTCATGCGGGCTTCCTCGCAATCAGCCGGTGAGGTGGCTTCGGTTTATGATGACTTTCGAACACCCTACCCTCAAGCGTACAATGATGAGCCTTACCCAAAGGACTATGTTCCCCCTATCTTCGAAAAATATACAGGGAAAGGTGGGAACCCGAAAGAGCACATTGAACACTTAGGATCACATTGCAATGATAGGAAGCTTAGATTGTGGGAATTTTCCGAATCTCTAACCGAGAAGGCATACACCTATTACTCTCACTTAGCTCCCAACAACATTTCTACGTGGGAGGAGATGCACGTATTGTTTTTCCAAAAGTTCTTTTTGGCAGAAGATGAGTTCACCTTGACCCAACTAGGAAGGGAGAAGCAAAGACCAGGGGAAGAAGTGGTGGCCTATGTTCGAAGGTTCAGGGAAAGGTCTCTCGATGTGAGGGAGGAGGCCAAAGAGTCCAAGTTATTACAAATATGCGCTGAGGGACTGCTTCCTGAATACATCTACCATCTCATCAATGATACGCACGAGGCGACTTTTGCGGCGTTCTTGAAAGCCACAAGGAACATCTCTTTGGTGGTAGGACCCAATCCGGTGGAAGTGCCCATGATATTCAAGAAACCAATGCAACCGGCGGGGGGGAGGTCTCAGCACCTGCGGGTAGGGTACGCCGAAGGAGAAGATAGGGGCAAGACACTAAGGAGGGACAGCAAGAGAAAATTTGGGAAAGATAGAGAAGACCCTCCACCGTTGCCCTGCACGATAGAAGAGGCTGTGAGTTGTTATAACGTGATGGTCCAAGGGGGAACGGTTTATGAACCAAAAGGCATCCCGATGGAAGAACCTAATGCTACAACCAAGGCGGATCCTAAGTAATGGCAGGTTCATCGAAAGATCCAGCATCCAACCGGGAGCTGCTTCATGCTGCGAAGAATAATCGATAAGTACATGAAGGAGGGGACATTGTAAATCCCCCCATAAAACATTAACAACAAACCACTTCCGGCACATGGGGCCAATTTGGTGATGGCCTATGATGAGGAGGCAGAAAGAGGAGGAGGGTTGACGATGAAGCAGAAGGATCTCGAAGAAGCTCTGGAACATTATACCACGGGAATGGCTAATGTAGTTTTAGCCTATCATGAAGCAAGCGTTAGGGACGTGGAAGACATGTATAGCGTTGAAGATGAGGAAACAGACCCAGTGATAGAATGTAGTACAGTTTCAAAATCCCCAAAATTCACTTGGTTCTTCGATCAAGTGGGGATCCCGAAGGAGAGAAGGACGGAGATAACTCAAGCAATTTTGGACATTGCAAAAAGGAACGCAGTCCCCTCATTAAGGTGGAGGGGACCCATGGCTAGGCTGGTGAAGAAATTTCTGTGAGAAGTAACCTTCAGCGATGCGGATAGAGTTGTGAGGTTCCCCTATAACAGGCCTCTATATGTAACCTCTAGCATCAACGGAGTTAGCTTTGCAAGGACCTTTATGGATGGGGGTGCTTCCATCAATATTATGCCAATCAACTCCTTCCACGCGGCTGGTATTCCCAAAGAAAGGCTGGTCCCCATTCCTTTGGTAATTTTGGGATATGACAATCAATCCTCCAAATCCATCGGGTATGTGAATGTTGGGATCGCAATGGGAAATCTGAGTTCCCACATCAAGTTCCATGTAATAAAAAGTGTAACTTCCTATCACTTACTAATAGGGAGAGTATGCATGCACAACCAAGGCTTAGTTCCTTCGACTTATCATCAATGTGCCAAGGTAAATGTAAAGGGAACGGAGGTGACCATCAGGGCTACGAAGAGGCCTTTCGCTATCGAAGAAGTGCACTTAGTGGATGCGGCATTCTATACAGAACTGGAGGAGGATGTACGGGTCCTGACAAAGAGAATGGAGGGGGCATGGGTTCCCTCAATTGGAGAGAGAATGGGTCCCTTGAATAAGCAGGATAAAGAGGGCGGAAGTAGCGAAGGGGTGAGGACCGAAGAAGCCCATCAGGTGATCCCTCGACTCCAAAAGGTCTCGAGACAACTCAAAGACATGATGAGGCCCAGAACAAAATCGATGGAGCACGAGGTCCAACGGCAAAGCGTGTTAAGTCACTTTTCGAGAAAAAGAATCACTCAAGCTTCCAGAGAGAAGAAGAGGAAGGTCGTGGAAACAGCTATCAACAGGCAATGTAAGAAAATTGTCACTGAAGAAGGAAAAGTAGTGTACCGCTTATAACGGTGTGAACGGGCGACCGAAGAGACTAAGGATGAGGTTGACCAAGTGTATGAGTGTTTTTTGGTGGATCGATGGGGGCAGTGTATGGTGATAGACAACTCCAATATACAAGAATTCATAGACGATATTGCCGAAGAACTAGACTACATGGGAGATCGACCAAGGCCCTAGACACAAGAGTTAGACCAGCTGAACTTGGCAAGAGAAGGGGAAGATCCAAGGCCTATCTTTATCTCAAAAGATCTCGGTGAGGGAAAACCAGAAGCCTTGGTCAAACTAATTCGGGAATTCATAGATGTTTTCGCATGGAAGTACACTGAAATGGAAGGGCTGGATGAAGAGGTGAGTTGCCACAAACTGAACGTGATGCCTTCAGCTATTTCGGTGAAGCAGGCAATGAGGACTTACAAGCCTGAACTACACTTAAAGATTAAAGAAGAGGTCCAACGCTTACTGGCAGTAGGATTTATCAAGCCAATACAATATCCCCTTTGGCTATCTAGCATTGTGCTAGTGGGGAAGAAAGATAAAAACCAAATAAGGATCTGCATGGACTTCAGAGACTTAAATAGGGATTGCCCCAAGGATGAGTTTCCCCTACCCTCCATTGACAGTTTGATAGATGCCACGGCTGGTCATAAGATGTATAGCTTCATGGATGGGTATGTGGGATACAACCAGATCAAGATGGACCCCTCTGATGCAGAGAAAACGACGTTAAGAACTCCGTTGGGAAACTTCATGTACAAGGTGATGCCGTTTGGACTCAAGAACGCTGGAGCTACATACCAGAGGACAATGATGGCCATTTTTGATGACTTCTTCCACAAACTTGTAGAATTCTACGTAGACGACCTGGTCATCAAATCGAAGAAGGAGGAGTCCCATCTGAGTGATTTAAGGTAGGTGTTTGCTCGGTGCAGGAGGTATAAATTGAGGATTAACCTGTTAAAGTGTGTCTTCGGAGTAACAAGCGGGAAGTTTTTAGGCTTCGTGGTTAATCAACAAGGGGTGCAAATGGACCAGGATAAATAGCGGGCGATATTAGATATGCCATGTCCTAGGACGGTGAAGGAGCTGAAGAGTTTTCTTGGTAAAGTCTCCTACCTTAGGAGATTTGTGCCCGGATTGGCCGAAATAACACACCCACTAATGCAACTATTGCAAAAAAACACGAAATTCAGGTGGGAGGAGGTTCACCAGGAGTCTCTTGTCAGGCTGAAGAAACTTCTCGTTTCACCGCAAATCACGGTTCCTCCCCAGGCAGGAGTACCGTTGAAGCTATACCTCACGTCTACCAAGAGGTCCGTTGGAGCGCTACTGGCATAAGAAGTGGACGAGAAAGAACAAACGATTTAATACCTCAGCAGAATTATATATGGGCTAGAGATTAGATATAGTAGCTTAGAAAGGCATTGCTTAGCCTTAGTCTTTGTAGCACAAAAACTTAGGCATTATATGTTGTCTTTAACAATCATATTGTAACTAGATGCGACCCAATTAAGTATTTGCTTGCAATGACTATATTGATTGGCAGGGCAGCTAGATTGTTCCTTATCCTCTCTGAATATGACTTGAAGTGTGTTGTTCCTCGCACAATTAAAAGCCAGGCGTATGCTTATCTGTTGGCCATCTTCCCTTCAGGAACCTTCAAGCCACCTAAGGAAGACATTCCAGGAGATGATTTGTAGGGTAATTACCTAGATACAACTAATGAGGAGTGGATGATGCAGTTCGATGGATCTTCAGCGGAAAAGAAGGGGGGAGCAGGGGTTATTCTTTCAAAAGGGATGGAAGAGATTTGCCTTTCCTACAAGCTTGATTTCCCTTGTTCCATTAATGAAGCAGAATACGAGGCATTGGTACTGGGGCTGCTAGAGGCTCTTTGAAGGGGAATTCATTGACTCTGCATTAAGGGTGACTCGAACTTAGTAATTCTGCAAGTAAACGGAGAATATGCGTTGAAATACATGAGCCTGGCGCCCTATAGAACAATCATTCAAAGGCTTATCAACCAGTTCCATCGGACCAAGATCAGAAGGCATCCCAGAATGATGAACCACCATCCAGATTCCTATGCTACTATCGCCCAGAAAATGGTCACGAAGAATGATGAGACTATAGTTGTGATCCAACGAAGAACAACTCCTTCGGTGGTACAGTCAATACTACCGATGGAGGAGGATGCGAACTGGAGGGGAGAGATTAGGAAGCAACTGGAGTCTGGCGAAGGAGCTACGGGATTAAGAGAGTTGGCACAATACTTTACGAACCAGGGGAATCTTTACTATAGAAATCATGTGGGATGGTTGTCAAGATGCGTTATGTATTTTACAAATTATCACAAACCCAAGTTATTAACTTGTATAAGTTAAGATCTGTTCTTCAATATGATGGAACGTCTTTTTTTCTTAAGACTGCAATAAAGGATTCTTTTGGAATAAAAGGAATATTTGATTCTGAATTAAGGTATAAGAAACTTCGAAGTTATAGAACGAATCAATGGAAAAACTGGTTAAGAGGTCATTATCAATACGGTTTATCTCAGATTAGATGGTCTAGATTAATACCATTACGCTTCAACCGGGTTATTCTATTCCACCTCTTAGAAAGAAAAGAACTTAAATCAAAATACTTAATAGCATGGCGATACATTTATACAAAACTTCTACCCCGCCGTTCTTGCCAAGGTTGGATGTCTTTTTTCAGCCTACTCAAGTCCAACCCATTTGGACCCCTTAAAGGTTCTAACCAAGGAGCGCGCAGATCCCAAAAACGCATAGTTTCTCCTCCAAAGATGACTAAATATCAATTTGATATTTTTTTTCTACTTCTTCCTTATTTATTCCTCCATCTAAACTTTTTTGTATCTCTGTAGTGCCAATCCAACACAAGTCCTTATTTTTTGTCAATATAAATGTTGAGAAAATAATACAATGGAAAAAACAAAGGAAATTCAATTTCACTAATAGTCAAAAAATAAGGACTTGTGTTGGATTGGCACTACAGAGATACAAAAAAGTTTAGATCCAGGTCATAATCTATATGGGATTCCCAAAGTTATTAATAGAAAGTCGACCACGAGGGATCGAAGAATTACAGATAGGCCCATAGCTAAAAAACCCACTTTCTTACGATTACATTAAAAAAATTAACCAAATTTGCCCGATGTCGAGGCAATCAAGAAAGCTGCATAAGTGAATATATAACCTATGGAAAAGTGGGCTAATTCTAGAATTTTTGCAAAAAATTTCGACATATTTTACTTTTTTTATTATTATTATGACAATAAATCCTACTACTTCTGCTTCTGGGGTTTCCACGCTTGAAAAAAAAAACTTGGGGCGTATCATCCAGCAAAAACGATTCACGTAGTAGCGGCGAGCGAAATGGGAGCAATCCGTTTTCTGAAAGATCCTGGCTTTCGTGCTTTGGTGGGTCTCCGAGATCCTTTCGATGACCTATATTGTGTTGAAGGGATATCTATATAA